>OX101810.2:20115847-21384597 GCA_944452925.2 Chrysolina oricalcia | reverse complement strand
TGATGACTTGGTCTTTGAATAAACAGAGGCAAAAAACGTTGCAAATGCTTTTGTTGTTTCATTTTCTTCAATTTTTTCTTTTTTATATACATAATTCCCAATACTATCATTATTCTTTTTCCTGTCATTTACAAAATTCCAAAAATTATTTATTTCTGTACCCAAACCATTTTCAATTTTTTTAATGTATAGTCTCTCCTCTAATCTTATTAACGCTTTAATCTTTTTTCTCAAAATGTTGAACATAGTAATCAGTTATAAATCTTAATTTCCTAAACCTGTCTTTCTCTTTTATCAATTCTTTAATTTCATTCGTGATCCAAACCTTTTAGAGTTTTTATACACATTGTACTTTGGTACACATTCATCAATAATATTATTCCATTTACCATAAAAATTTTCTACCGCCACATTAACATTTTTTTCTATAGTCACATTGACCACTCAGTGTTCCTCACCATTTCGCAAAGTCTATAAAATTCAGCTTTTTTGTAGTTGTAATTGAATTCCTTCAGGTTTTGCTTCTGTTCATGTTTATTAGTATTTATTTTAATTGTAATATCAAATGCAGGATGATAAGCATCCTCCATAACAAAAGGGGTATTGTCCCTTCTTACATAACAAGAGGTGGAGTTACTCTCAGAACTTATGACTAAATCCAGCGTTCTTCCTTGATGGTTTATTATATCATTGTATAACTGAAATCCATTGAAATCAACAAAATCTTCAAAACACCTCATGTTATTATTATTATTACAGTGAAGATTATAGTTCATTCCAGTAATATCCCTGATGTTGAAATCTCCCATAATATATACCTTATCCATATCACAACCTATCAAATTATTTTGCAAAAACTCTAGAGCAGATTCGTACATATCACATACGCTTCCTGACGGTATATATATGGCGCAAAAAATGTACATGCCGTTGCTAATCCTTGATTCAACAACAACTGCTTCAAATGTAGTACTTTGTGTAACAATTCTCAAAATTTTTATTTCTTTTTTTAATGCAATGATAACACCACCTCCCGTTGTTTTTTTTGTTAATTCCAGATTCCTATCTGCTCTCAGTAAGTGATATACATTATTATCAATAATTTCCCCATCCCTAATTCCTTCTTTCAACCATGTTTCTACCACCACCACAATATCAAAGTCTTGATTCAAACAGCTACTAAAAAAATCGTTACACTTTGTATTTAAACCTCTACAATTTTGAAAATATAACTTTAGTTCAGTTAACATCAATTAAAAATCGAATTGTGAGCTCTTTACTCGTTAAGATATCAAAATACGTAAATAAATTATAGAAATTTACAACAAACTAAAATTATTTGACATAATTCATGATAAATCAGACCAGTCTAATATTTCCTGCGAAACCCACTTTATTAATTATATCTGTTTCGCCAAGTAATTAGAAATTTACAACAGACTAAAACTAATAACCAAAAATATTTGGATAAATAAATTGTAATTAGACCATACTGATATTTTTTGCGAATCCCATTGAATACTATCTATTTTATTATTCGCCAAGTGGAAATAAGATATTTCCTCCTTGTAGAAGCAATAGGTATGAATAAAAAGTAAAGTTCAGAAAAACCAAAAGTTTTTACACTGCTACTTCTCTAGATTTGCCAAGTCATCAGAGTGTTTGAGCGACTTTCCGCTCAAAATGGTCGTGTATGAGCATGCAACATATCGAATCTTTCCAAAAGAATCTGAGCATGGCATCACACGTTAGAAAGTAAGGGCATCGTCTTCCCTAGCTCGCACAAGTCTCTCGTAGACTTTTGAGGGTTGCGCATAAGGGTACAGCCAGTTAACGAAGAAAACAAATTCTGAATAAAAGAAACAAAATTAAATTGGTGTTGTTGAAAAAACGTTGTTAAAACATTGTTGAAATTGTTAAATTGTGTGGTGAATGTATTCCCCATTTAAGATATATTTATTATTTTCATGAAACTGAATCAGAGGCCAATTGATGAAAAATAATATGGCTTCCGTTACAAACAATATTTTTCAACTAATATGCAGATGACTCAATATTGTCTTCACGGCAAATGAGGCATGTCTGGTCTCAATGAATTGAACTACTACGAACGATTTGATTTATACACAAGATAAATGTTACAAATAAAATACATCTGCTTCTGGGGCCAGGTAGCCGAGTGGTTAAAGCGACATTGTTTCACAATCACTTTGGCTGCCAGTCGGCGATGGTTCAAACCATAGCGACTAAAGAAATTTTTCTGATGGCCCGAGAAAGTGCTTGGAATTGCACGTAAAAATTTAAGACCTCGTTAATCCTTGGCTAGCACAAGTTTCGACTTCTGAGAGCAGCCGTTGTCAGGATAGAGACAAATGTGGCTATTGAAGTCAGATTAGTTACTCCCATATAAGTGGCGATTGAAATGGTGGCATGCTGTAAAATTCGATTGAACCACTTATTAACGGTGTTGCTGTTATGGTCCTAGATCATAATAGTAATCCAAATCTATTGACATTTACTATCAATAAGCGAGCCTACTACCTCATTTCGAATTACAGATAAGAGAATGGCTTCATGCCCATATTTTCTAAACAAATAGATAGGTAAAGTACCAATAAAATGGCCAGCTCGCTTGCCATTCTTGGCTCTTCAAGATGTTTTTAATTGTGATTGTTTAAAATTTGTTATTTCTAGAATTCAACCTACTGACCTAAACGGGTTGGAAAGAGAAATATGAATGAATGGCAGACCCACCAGGTATAATAATCATGTCGTAGCAATGAAACTCAATTTACATCCATCATGACACATTTCTCGGAAAAACATGCATGCGTACATATACTGTAAATAAATTAGCCTGATCATTCAGCAGACGTAGACAAAGGACAATTAATAATGGCATTTATATATATTATATAATAATTTTTTTTCTTAGAATAATCAGACCACTTCTCATTATTATTTATACTTCTGAATTTCCCAAATGTCTCAAACACACCAAAATCCAGAGCTATGCAGATGATATGCAAATTTATAAGAAATTTCCAGAGAATATGGTAAATACCGCTTGTGAGCAAATCAGCGAAGATCTAAATAATCTTGCAAATATCTCCAGAAACTATTGTTTATATATAAATCCAACTAAAACAGTAGTTATACTTTTCGGCTGCAAAATAATGAGGAACAGATGCATAAATAATACAGAATTAGAATTCAGAAGGAGAAATTAGCGCTTTCTAAGAACCTTAGCTTGATGTTAGATTACACCTTGAGGTTCTCTTCACATGTTTCTCGAATCTTAAAAAGAGGCTTCAGTAATCTGAAATCAATTTATTCGAATCGAAAAGTCCTGAATCTAAAACTCGGGCAAGTACTCTGTGAATCTCATCTAGTTCTCTCGCATGCAAACTGCGTGTATGGCCCAAACTCATTACAAATGGATAAAAAAGATGATATAAAAATTACAAAACTCTTGCATAAGACACGTCACTGGAACAAGAAGGCGGCAACATGTGTCGAAGCATTTAAATATACTAGGTTGATTGAATATGAAGAAAATAAGAGTATTTCATGCATGCGTTCTATTTCATGAAATTATTGGGAAGCAAAAACCGAGCTACCTTCTTAAAAAAATTAAATATAGAACGGATATACATAATCTAAACCTGAGATTCAAAAACCAACTCACTGCACCAGCTCATAGGACAACAGCTTATAGAGGCTCTTTTTATATCTCTCGGCTTTTCAACTTGTTACCCAATATTCTTAAAATTATCTGATCCCCATGATGATCTATATATATTCTTACCATAGTGACTGAATTTTGTAATTATTCTCTCTGTTTTCTCCATAATTATCTATTGAATTTAGTTATCTAGTTATTTAGTAGTTATCTAGCAGTTAAGCTATTGTATTCTTACGATAGTGACTGAACTTTGTAATTATTTTCTCTGTTTTCTGTGTAAATCCACAGTATTTGTTTATATCTTACGGTATTTCTTTTTCTGTTCGATTCGATGTATATGAATCAACTAATGGGTTGAATGGAAGAGCAAGCTCTGAATATTTGTCTCTGACAACATATTCAGAACTTGAATTCTACCTTTTGATGGGTACAGGAATATGTAGTCTGACTGAAGAACACTGTAAATATTGTTTCTATCAGATAACATGATCCCATATGGGTAATGCGTTGCCATGCATATACAAGTAAAGTTACATACCTCATGTAATATAATGTGAAGTCATAACTTGACTTCAAATGTGAATTTCCAATATATTCCATGGATTATCACTTGTATACTTATGTAATTTTCTCCATTATTTCAGATTTAATGGCGATTTCTACATGTTTGATTAGGTGTTTTTACCATTATATTCAAGTCTGTAGTGCCAATTGACATACATGCTTCAATATGTATTATTAGATATATATACAAGTATTTGTGCGGAAAAATACAATTTTTGTTGTTAATTAAACTTGGATCAATATGAATTTTTACATACATCAAATGTGCTTTTCCATATATTCCCCGATAATCACTTTTATTTTAATGTGATTTTTCCTCTAATTACAGATCTGACGGAAATTGTTATACTTTATGTCTGTTCAGGTGTCTTCACCATTGTTCTCAAGTAGTTTCAATCAACTTTACGTATAGGCTTATAATTCCTTAATATCAAAGCGGGGGGGGGGAATCTGCAAAAAAGACATAAAATCAGTATTAATGATACTTTATTCATCATAACATTATAATATATTGTCATATATTGAAGGAAAATAACTCAAACTGTCAAATCATTTGAATGTTGTAACAAAAATAATTATTTAACAAAATATCCTTCTCTATACTTCAACTTGGAAATTAACTAAATAGTTCAGCTGACTTAATGAGATTGCACACTCTCCGATTTCATGGTCGAATTGAGATGATATCTATCCACTTGAGATTTGAATGTCGAATAAATTCTCAAAATTATCTCACAGTTGGGTCTGCGACAACGAAAGTTTCAATTCGATTTTCTACAAAATGAAAAAATTACTATAATTTCATGATGAATGTTTCATATTTCTTTCTCAGTACCTATTTACTCACCTGATACATAATCCGATGACAATTTGGCACCAACATACTCACTTACATAAAACACAAAAGACGGCTTGTTTGTTTTTAAAACCTACCTTCGCCAGATGCCCAACGATGTTCATCCTACCAATATGAACTGTGAATGAGGAGGATTGGGCCGAATGCCGGTAGGGCGCATGGCGATAGCGTTATGGAGAATTACTTTTTAACGAATTAGAATTTACACTTCACCTGTAATTTTCTGTAAATTGGCGTCATTTCGCTGTAACAATACGTCGTTTTACTGATTATCACATTAATTTACAGTCATCATGTAAACCAGCGGAAATTAAATGTAATAAAGCATAGAATTACATGCTCACTGTAAAACACGGGAGATATGGAGGACATTTACTTAATTTTATATTTAAATTTTGAATTACCTGTACAATCAAGTTATCATACTAGAAGGATCTTGTATTTATTACATTTTGTCATGTATTTTTCCACCCACCTTTTACTGTGAATGTAATTGTATAGTTTTTTGAACTTGATACTTATCAATAAAAACATTTATTATTAATATTTTTATTATCAATTGACAACTATATCACTGCATAATCCCAGCATATATCAATGCCTAATTTTTGTTTTCATCTGTGACCCTAGGAGAAGGTCAATTATTGGGGAGCTAATGTTCCAGGTGATTCTTATCTAAGTGATCTTAGAAACCGAGGAGCAACTAAAACATTTCAATAGGAGCGGAGTTATTTCGAAAAACAGATAAACAGTATTTCCATGAGAAAGATAAATATTATTGAAAAAAAAAATTTCACTAGCACGACCTACTTGAAATACGTATCATTTCGCAATGTAAATTAGCACAGAAAATTACGTATTTTGCACTAGTTGCATTCGATCAGTATGTGGAAGGCTGTTTAATCCAGGTATCACAGTTGGTTGATGTACTCACTCCACGAAACACTGAGGGGGCTGGGTTTGAATCCCGGCTAGTCCGGATTTCAATATCAGTTTTTCAATATTCATCTTTCAAGTCTGAGTTGCCGCTAACAAAGTTCTTTAAATTAGTTCACTAACACCAAAAAACCTTTACTTTATAGTTATTCGGAGTCATGTATACTTAAGAATCGAAGTTTGACGTCAATTTGAGGTCCTAATAAGGATTAAGAACTGCCGAAGTACTAACAGAGCCACTTTCATAATGCATGCGTGAATGTTTATGTAACCATCATATCCTCACTTACTGACTTGAAAATCTGAACTGAGAGTGTTCGAGAATCAACGACCGGTAGTTGGTTAATGCACTCGACACAATGTGTATCTAACGGACCTCATATCATGTCTATAAGACTTTATAATAAACTTCCTATATCCATTAAAAGAATTTCTAATCTCAATAATTTCAAAAATTGTGTGAAGAATCTTCTCTACAATAATGCATTTTATTCTCTTGATGAATTTTTACAAACTGATTTGGCTACCACGTTATGAATGTTTGCTTGTGTACTTTTTGTTATTTATATTGTTTTTTTACTTATATCATAGAATTCCCTTTTTACCACTACTATTAATTGTGTTGTAGTCTTAAATGTTAATTTAATTTAATTTGTTGAAATGATTTTAGACTGCCATTTTATTTCTTAACCTTTTGTATTTGACGATTTCCATGCTTGTAATAGTCTCAGGAAATAAAAAGATTGTATTGTATTGTATTGTATTGTATTGGGGGGGGGTCCGGTTCAAATCCCGGCTGATCCACAGTTTTATTTAAATTTTCCTTGTCTCACGGTTTTCAGGCTATAACTGGTAACCTCACTCACTCTCTCCTCCTACTCACACTGACGCTCAGTTCTCGGTCAGTCGTACTCAGTAAGTTGTAAAACCAAATGCCAAAACAAAAAATTGCTGGCGTAAAAAACAAGAGATAATGCAATTCAAAGTACCACAGCTCCCTTTCTTCCTTTAATAAGTATTCCCTCATTAAGTTTAATGTAATAATTATAACAATTCTTATTTTGTCAATAAACCACAATCATTTTCTGTTAAAAGTTTCTTACTTTGCCTAACAGCTCCGAAGGCATTCTGCAAAATGCCCAGGGGTTATACACAATGCCTAGGCAAAGTGAATGAAATTTCAACATTCTTAGGGTCGGTATTATAAAACTATTTTGACAGACAACTAGAAGTTAACTTGAGGAATGACGTCACATCTTACAGTTAACTTCAAAATGTAGGAGTTAACTTTATCGGGAGGACGTGGTATCAGTTAAAGTTAACTTTGTAGAAAATGGTGGTTTTCGACAGTTCTTCTGTCAATAATTTAGCATAAAACTCAATTTGATTGTTTTTTTTTTCGCAATAAATGTTAGCAAACGATGTCCTGGTTATTTTCGAAGAACTTTTAAGCGGCGATGAAGGAGGTGCTGTGATTATTATTGAAGGCCCTCGGCGTCGAAGTATATTTAGAAATCGGTTAAACCATTTTAGCTTGTGGAACGAAATAGAATTTGAAAATAAATTAAAACGGATTTCAATCATCAAGATAGTCTGAATGCTTGTTAAAGGGGCACATAGAGAGGCAAATATTTGCAAAGACCAACTAATAAGTCAACATTTCTAATAGTTCCAATTACTTTGCAATTATAAGTATTTTCAATGTTAGAAATAATCTTCTACCGCCAGTAACACGTTAATTACACTCAGATTTAATGAAACATGTTTATTCTTGGCAGTTATTGGAGATTTTGGAGGATTCTTAAATCTATTGATAGCAATTTTACTATTAATTAGAAATTTAGAAAATGTCACAGGAAAAAGTGCGAAAAATTGTAGGTTACATATTTTACTTCTTCTTCTTTTTATTTCAGAAATGAGACTTTTATAAAACTGCCATTTTAAAGCTGAAGTTAACTTGACTGTTGAAATTAAAGTTAACTTCGAGAGATGTTTATAATACCGGCCCTTAATGATTCTATTTCATACTTTGCCCAAAACGATTAGGTATTGTATAGAATGCCGAGATATTCTATAGAATACCTGGATTTCTTACTTTGCCGGTAACAAAAAAACAAAATTTTTGTTTGCAGCACCTACTTGGAACAGGGTGTATATTTTAAAATAGTACCAAAATGTAGCTCAGAAAATTACACTCTTCTTGAAAGATACTTTATGAGAGATCATATCTCAGGATGAAGAAGACATAGAAAACTTCATCAAAAAAAAAATTTATACCAATGCCAAAACAGTATAAGTACAGAACAAATTAGCATTTACCATACTCATCAAATATTTCATTTGCTTCCTGGAATGCAAAGAATAGTGTATTGAATACACAGAACACATTTTATTATTCAATATGAGTGTTATGTATCCGCCATTCTCATGCGGAGAGTTGATTCATTAGCACGTTGGAATCAAGCACAGTGGGACAAACGAAGATGAAAAATGCAATAAAATATGCCTATATACACTGATCCTCATTGTCGATGCACAAAATGCAATGAATGTACCTACTGGCACTACAAATATTCTGTATCTTATTTTATTCTGATGATGATCATGAAATAGGATACGAAAATATTCACCACGATCAGAAAAAGAATCGATCATACTCAGTGGCAATATATGAGCCGAAATATATCCTCTGCAATTAATACATTTTAGTTTTGTGGTATTTTTCTTTATTGACGTAATCTCTGGAAAATAAATCGTAATTTTTGTGTCATAACATGTGTAAAAATGTAAATGTAGAATGAACGCGCTGGTTGCAATTCTTTTCTTTAATGAAGGTATTTTTACAAAGATGTAAAATTTGACAATTCAGAGAAAATTGAATATATTATTGACATTATTTGACTGCATTTGTTATCCGTCGTCACGTTCGCCAGGAGCAGTCATGGGCGCCGACTTGGGATGGAAACTGGACATGCCCCCCACCTTGAAAGAGTGGCCTTTCAACTCAGCTTCATCGGGACAGCCTCACGAGACAGAGGTAGAGGACACAGGTTAGAGATGGCTCTTCGAATTTCACCATTCACCGTACGTAAAGCAGCAACCCGCGGAATGTTATCGGAACCAGGAAACAACTGGATGACCCTACCAAGCTTCCATTGTAAAGGACTTAGGTTGCAGTCTTTGATAATAACCAGGTCGCCAATGTTCATTTGTGACTTGTTTTCTCTCCATTTTTGTCGGCCTTGAAGTTCTGATATGTACTCGAGAGACCATCTTTTCCAAAGATGCTGGCGTAGTTGCTGAAGTCTCTCAAATTGATCCAATCGATTTACCTTGATATCCATGAAATTATGCTCAGGAATAGAGGTAAGCGTGCGGCCGATGAGGAAGTGGGAAGGAGTTAAGGCGGTAAGATCAGATGGGTCTGAGGTTAAAGGAGTTAAAGGACGGGAGTTTAAAATAGCCTCTACTTGCACTAAAACAGTTTGAAAATTTTCATATGTGAGGAGCGCTTCTGATAGAACACGTTTCAAATGTCTTTTCATTGACTTCACACCTGCCTCCCAAATGCCACCGAAATGTGGGGAGTACGCAGGAATGAAATGCCATGATATTTCTTGACACCAGGTAGAAGATTCGATTTCTTCGCTGTGGTTTTTCAAAAATTTACCTAGTTCCAATAACTGATTTTTGGAACCTACGAAATTTGTCCCGTTGTCGGAATAGATACTTTGGGGCTTGCCCCGTCTTGCTATAAACCGTTTAAGAGCAGAAATAAAGGCATCACTGGTTAAGTCGCTGACTAGTTCAATATGAACCGCCTTTGTTGATAAACATATGAAAAGGCTAACATAACCCTTGTAGGTTTTAAAACGTCGGCCAGGTTTGTCTCTCAACGTAAAAGGACCGGCGTAATCCACCCCTGTATTGGTGAATGGAAGAAAAGGAGTGACCCTTGCTTCAGGAAGATCTCCCATTAGAGGATTTATAGAAATCGGTTTGGCTTTGAAGCACACGATACACTCATGAACAGTTCTCTTCGCAAGATTCTTCCCAAGTATGGGCCAATATGTTTCACGTATTGAGTAGAGCAATTGATGAGGTCCAGCATGAAGAAGCTTTTTATGCTCGTTATGGAATAGTAACTTTGAGAAATGATGATTTGATGAAATGATTATGGGGTGCTTCTTATCAAATTCATATGGAGAATGTCTTAGTCTGCCCCCAACCCTGAGAATACCATTCTCATCAATAAAAGGAAGTAGGGACAACATTCTACTTTTGCGAGGAAGAGGTTTGCCTTTCGATAAGTTATGCAGTTCCTCTGGGAATGATTCAGCTTGAGAATATTTTATAAGATAACGAAGTGAGGAATTCAACTCCTGCATAGAAAGAGGACCAGAATTTCTTTCCAGGGATCTGAAACGAGCTAATGAATTGTGAACGAATCTTAAGATATAGGCAAAGGTGCGTTTGAGACGATTCAATGTTGAAAATCGTTCGAAAGGAAAACTGGAGAGGGCTGTCAAATTCAGGGAAGTTATTTCTGTTCGCTTCATCTCCGGAAGTTCATTGGTCAACTCAAGCGGTTGAGTGGAGCAAATTTGAATGGAATCATTCAGAAATTTGGGACCATGCCACCAAAGATCAGATGATTTCAAACTTTGTGGACTAATACCTCTTGAGATGAGATCGGCAGGATTTTCCTTTGTATTCACGTGGGTCCAACAAGAGATATCCGTATTGGATTGAATTTCTGAGACTCTGTTGGCCACGAATGTTTTGAGGAGATGAGGAGAAATTTTGAGCCATCCTAGAACCACCATAGAATCCGACCAATAAAATATTTTTTTGAATTTAAGAGAGAGAGATCTGAAAACTTTGGTAGCTAGCCTACTGAGGATTACAGCAGCGCAGAGCTCGAGCCGCGGAATGCTGATTTTTTTGAGTGGAGCAACCTTTGACTTTGCACATAACAGATGGGTTTGGACGTTACCTGATTGATCTAAGCTGCGGATGTAAATAGCGGAACCGAACGCTAGTTCAGAAGAGTCGCAAAAACCGTGTAATTCAATATGAACAGCGTTGTCTAGTTTCACTTTACGAGCAATCTGAATATCATTGAGTTGAGGGAGTTGATCTCTAAAAGCTAACCAACTAGTATGAATATGTAAAGGCACTGAATGATCCCAACCTAATTTTTCTAGCCAAAGTTGCTGTAACAACATTTTAGCTTGGATTGTAGCTGGACAGAGAAGACCTAAAGGGTCAAAGATTTGTGCTATACCCGACAGGATTGACCTCTTTGTGATTGTCTTCGGAAGAATCTCCGAAGAGATAACATATCTTAGAGAGTCAAATTTGGGATACCAATGAAGTCCAAGTGTTTTTGTGTTATCGTTCGATCCAAGAGAGTGGGCGATGTCCAAGGAAGAAACTGATTGCTGGATAGCATCCAATATTGAAGGATTGTTAGAGACCCATTTGCGAAGTGGAAAGTGAGCTTTGGACAGGATATGAATGATTTGCTTACAATAAACAATGATTTCCGAAACTGAATCAGATCCAGTTAAAAGATCATCAACATAGAAGTCATTCGCTATTATGTTGGTAGCTTCAGGAAAACTTTCGGAATACTCCTGCGCTAGTTCACTCAAGCATCTGGTAGCAAGGAAACTCGCCGATGCAGTACCATAAGTGACCGTGTTCAAGGAAAAAGTTTGCAAAGGCTGACATGGATCAGACCTCCACAATATTTGTTGAAAATGTCTCTGAGAAGGACAAACCAATATTTGGCGATAAAATTTTGCAATATCCGCTGATACTACGTGAGAATGTTGCCTGAATCGAAGAACGATCGACAAAAGATCACTTTGAACGACTGGCCCGACCATTTGGACGTCGTTGAGTGATAAACCGCTTGAAGAAGGAGACGATCCGTCGAACACAACACGAAGTTTCGTGGTGAGACTGTCCTTCTTCAAAACTCCGTGATGAGGGAGGTAATAGCTGAATGGTTGATGGTGATCAACCTGAGTCATGTGACCCATGGAAACGTATTCTTCCATAAATTCGATATACATTTTCTTTAGGGTTGAATTGTGCTGAAGCTTACGTTCAACACTATAAAATCTCTTTTCGGCTGTGCTTCTTGATTCACCTAGCTTTTCAACTGAATCTTTGAAAGGCATTGAAACTACGAAACGTCCATCTGAATTCCTTTTAAGAGTAGATTTAAAATGCTCTTCGCAATGTTCCTCCTCCTTAGAATAGAACCGAGTAGTGGGAAACTCTTCTATTTCCCAGAATCGTGAGAGTTCATCACATACACTATTGTGCGAGAAATTACAGAAGGCATTCTGGGAAGGCTGTACCTGGGGAAGAGGACCTGAGATAATCCACCCAAGCTTTGTCTTTTGAAGTACGGGGTTTTGTGGGCCCAAATTGATCTGCCCAACGCAGAGCAAGTTATAGAAAAGGCCGGCCCCTATCAGGAGGTGTATATCTGAATTCACATGGAAATTTTTATCTGACAGCTGAATATTAGCAGGAATGCGCAATGAAGAAATGTCTATTTGACAACCTGGGAGCTGATTGCATATGGCATTGGTGACTAAACAAGTTAGGGATGCCGAAAATGAGGAGTGGAGTGACCTAAGGAACACATTGCACTGGTAATTCATATTAGAGGAAGTTTGAGCAATCCCTATCACAGAAATGTCAATTCGCCTTTTTGGAAGACCTAATTTTGAGACTAAATGGGATGAGATAAAATTTGATTGCGAACCACTATCCAAGAGAGCTCTGCATTCTTGTGCCTTACCAGAACTATCCAAAACTTGAACTACTACTGTGGATAAAAGAACAAGATTTTTCCGAACAGCGCTAGTTGAAAGCGCATGCGTAGATTCAATATTTGAGTCTGCTTCACTGGCACTCGAAATGACATTTGGAGCAATTTCGGTAGTTTCGACATGAATGAGTGTGTGGTGCTTCTTGCCACACTTATAGCATTTGCCGTATTTGCAATTGGAATTCACGTGACCAGGATGTAAACAATTTAGACAAACCTTTAATTTTTTGGCTTGCTCTGTTCTATCAGTAATGCTTAAATTGAGAAAATCACGACAATTGCTCAATTTGTGATTTGAAGACTTGCATAGAAAACAAGAAACTTGACTTGATGTCAAAGATCTCGTAAGAGATTTTTTCTGAAATCGATTGCGATCTTTATTGCCACTAGAAAAGTGATTAGCCTCAATTTTTTCAAGAATGTCAGCTTTCGTTTTCAGAAAATTCAAAAGATCTTTGAGAGTTGTCTCTGTTGATTTCTTTGACTCCCATTCAAGAGTGGTTTCAGAATCAAGCTTCTCAACGATTAGAAATATCAATAAGGTATCCCAATGGTCTACGGGTTCCTTCAAAGATTGAAGAGAACGCAAGTTACTTTGTAGGCCATCTACTAGCTGCCTGATATTGAAAGAAGACTGTTTCATAATTTTTTGCAAATTGAATATGCATTTGGTGTGATTGTAAACAAGAAGTTCACGATTCGCAAACCTCTCGCAAAGCATTTGCCACGCCACTGAGAAATTCTCGGAAGATACCGGAATACTATGAATAACTTTCTCAGCTACGCCACTGACACATGATTTCAAGTAATGAAATTTTTGTACTAAACTGATGCTCACATTTTTAATAATCATAGACTGAAAAGAATCATGAAATTCCAACCAATTCTCATAATTACCGGAAAATCTAGGTAATTGAACAGTTGGTAATTTGATACCCAAAGATGCATGATTATTTTCATCTTTACTTGAAACACCTGAGTGAGAGCTATCATGTTCATGTGGATTTCCTTTCACGTTGGAAGACTCCCCGACACTGGCAGTATGTTTGGACAAAAGAGTTTCGGCCTTTGCAATTATGCCAAAGTAATCGTTTTCAAATTGTTCACTTTGAGCCGATTCATCTTGAACGTCATCGACCTGACAATCGATTTCAGTTTGAATTTCTTCGAATTGATTCAAAAGAAGTTCAGACCTTGATAACCTCAATTTCAATTCATTTTCAGGAAAGATAAATTCTGGATTAGCTAAATCATTTTCGAGATTATTTATATAGTTTTTGAAAATTGTAAGTTTCGATTTTATAGATGCCCGCCTTTTTCTCAATTTGTCAAGAGTCATTCTAGTTTCGGCTTCTGTCATATTTATCGGAAAAAGAAACTCTTCTTTACAAGAATTAGCACAATACAAAATTATTGAATGAGAAAAAGTTGTTTTTTATTAGATAAATGAAACGTGAACTATTTGAACTGTTGATGTGTGAAAAAATGTGTTTGAAACACTCAAAACTGACAGTTCCTTAATAAGAATGAGCGTTTTGACAAAGCAAACAAATTGAATTTGTTCAATAATTCACGAAATATATATGCAAATGCAAGTGAAAGCTATTTTAAATAAGGGAAAGGGATCAAGGATTAGGAATGATTACCTGGGAGAACGCAAATTAGTTCTGTACAGTAGAAATTGGATGCTGCGAAACTGGAAACTCGAAACACGTGTGGAAAACGAAACTTCGACTTTATCGAATTGTTTGCCAATGACTTCGTGTGTGTTTCCGAAATTTTCACCAACTTCCCAATCTTCTTACTTGAATATCCGGATGAAGGACCATGTAAAAATGTAAATGTAGAATGAACGCGCTGGTTGCAATTCTTTTCTTTAATGAAGGTATTTTTACAAAGATGTAAAATTTGACAATTCAGAGAAAATTGAATATATTATTGACATTATTTGACTGCATTTGTTATCCGTCGTCACGTTCGCCAGGAGCAGTCATGGGCGCCGACTTGGGATGGAAACTGGACAACATGAGAAATATAAAGGACAAGTCATGGGAATATGTTCGTAATAATTCCTTCGTCATACAATCCAATGAAAATATATTTTTTTTGGGGAGGGGGATTTCAATCTTCCACAGTGTGAAAACGAAAAAATAAAAAATCAAGAAAACCTATACTAGTGTAAAAGGGCGTTTGAAAAACTATTTAACTTTTTCAGAAATGGATCGTACAATGTATTTGCTATCTTATCTTAAAACATAACTTCAAAATAACTAAATAATACTTCCTCTTTTCGGAGATTAGATATATCTGTATCCGTTGTCAAAACTTGTTTTCCTTGATATCACATTCTTCCATTATCAGACTGCCGAATGTTAAAAAACCAAAACAAACATGTCGAGAAACAAAGGAACCCGCACATTTCTTATAGGAAATGGCTTTCAGTGAATTTGGTAGAATTTTTGGTATGTTGCAGTTCTTGATGAGCTGATCAAAAGTGTTCGTGGCCTCAAAGCTCAAAAATGGATAGTTTTCGAAATATGTTGCTTTCAAAACGGATTTTTTTAATTGTTTGTGGTATTTGCCATCAATAGGAGAGCTCTCATTGGTTGTTGGAATGGTATTTGAATGTTAGGTGCTCAGAACCCGACTGAGATATGCTCTTTCTCAGTTACATTAGGCAGCGCCATCGACAAATTTTCATACACTATGAAATGAGGTACTAATTTCAAGATTTTCCATACATCTTTTTATGCTACAAGATAACGCCAGTATAATATATGTTTTCTTTAAAAATCATAATTTTCGTCAATAAATATTTCAACAAAAAATATTTTTGCTTTGCTCATAAACAATGTACTTATTAAATTGTGAAAGGCTTATTAGTTTATAACAACTCTTCAAACAATGGTGGTGAAATATGAAAAAAAAATATTTAGCTTTGAACCCTCAAAAATTTGTTAATTAACAAATGCATAATTTATGGACAAATAGGAATAAAAGTTTTTTAACTGCGGATTATTGTTGATTGATGTATCCCAATAGTAAATAAATTTTTTTATTCCTCAATATTCATACGTAATATTTCAAAATGACTTTTGTAGTTGTTGTGTCAAAGTGACGCAACGCTCTATTTTTTCAGGGCCCTGTACAAATTATAAAAATTGGAGGTACAATTTCGGGAGTCACTACTTTTTTTCAGCAAATTTGCTGATCTTTTCTAACATCTTGAAAATCTTCAATATTTTTCGAAATATTCAAAAAAAACAAAGACCCACTTTTTTCGGCTCCTTTTCCTTCATGACATTACGAATCGAATGACACCATGATCATAATTTTCAGTGACTATACAAAAAAAATGGTACTTGTTGACTAGACTACATCGACCGGTGAAATACCATATCGACTATATATTATGCTCTGTGAAATCGATAAATTCATGTTTCAGTTTTTGGTCTATAACTTTCGGAAAACTTTTTTCCTTTCCTTTCCCTTTTCACCTTTAGGTCTTATTCTGACACTCATAATGATGACATTGATCGAGTGAAATACTCGAAGGTACAAAAATCAGAGGTCTGAGACCAGATCAGAATATGTTGAAGCCATAAAGACGTGCAAGGGTCCTAACGGGTCCAGCTCATTTCTTTCCTTAACCAAGGAAGATAAAATACTTGTCACAAATACCTAGGAAAAAGTCAATCTTTTCGATAACATGTTTGCTGCAAATTCTATTCTAGATTTAATGGAAAAACAACTCCAGAACACCACTTCCGTCAGCTGTCATATGCCTGAGATTTTTTTAGTAGTGTTGATATAAAGTGGCATCGATGTCTAGGACCATTAGCCACTATATATGAGTGGAAAAACATAAAAATTATCCACTGACTGATCCACTTATAACTTGTTGATCAAACCACTGATTTTGCAAAAGTTGAAAAGAGCTTCAATGGATTTTGTATCGTTGTTCAATGCCAACATCGTTGTTCAGTGCCAACGAAATGTTTTTTAGTTATTTAGGTAAACACTGCTATTCATATAAACAAAGAAATATTAGCGGATCTCTTTTGTCTGCATAAGTGTCAAAGTTTGACATAACTCACTCAAAATTAAAATGACTAGTTTTGAGTTATTTTCCACTTCAGAATGGTTGTTAAAATGCGGGTTAAATTAAATGTTGAAAAGTATATGAACGAGTATATGGAACATTTTATGCAGTTCATGAAATAATCTTCCTGAATATCACTCGACCATGACAAATAGCTACTATTATTTTCTTTAATTCATCTGGAGTAAATTGTATTTTGTGACAATTTAATTCGAACATCAAGTATTGCTTCGAGAATATTACGCCAATACAATTTACGTAGTATTGGACCAATATCGCGATACGTTCAATTCTTTTTCTCGACTAGTATATTTAAATATAATGCCGATATTTACAAGTGTGTTACTATGGTAAGTACGAGAGTGAAAAAAATTCTACATACCCCGGCCAACAAGCACAAGAACAACTTGGTACTCAAAACAAAAGGGAATATGGGTTAAACCATTTCTGGATTTATAATGAACATTTTCACACAAATGCGATAACAGATACTAAGAAATAAAAAAGTTGAAATCTATAACGCCAAAGATTATCTGTCTGCAAAAACGGCATGAATAAACTATTAGATAAATGGATTGACCTTGAAGTCGGAACTTACCTTTGGGACAGAATCAAATATACACTCTTATATAAGTTGATATTAAACAGTTTTCATCTCGAGAATATGTTTCAACCAACTGAACTGTGAATCGACGCACAGCCCGATGAATTCATATGAAAACCACCAAGTTGATCGTATAAGAAAATGGAAATCCCAGTGCAATGCTGATAATGATATTATAGTTTAATTATCCACCAGTTCAGTGCTTCATGAATATACAATATATTTTCATTATTGTAGAACCACATGAATAATGAACACATGTTATATATTATTAAAATCTTCTGCTAAGTCCTGAGATTAGCATTTTATAGACCGGCTCCTATATAAAGAGGTTAGAAGGAAAATACGATGCGAGCGGAACGTTTCTCGCGAGAGCCAAAGGCGAGCATGAAGAAGCACGAGCATCGCGAATTTTCATTGCATCCGATTAACTGACTGCACTTTCTCCTAGACCAAAAATTTCGAGTATCAAATGAAAACGTAACAAACAATAAATTACTCAAAGGGTCGGTTTATCAATTGTAATTCAAATGTCTCTGCTACGTTAATAATAGTTAAAATGGTCAGGAGATCAGCGGTCTAACGTGGGCCGTTGAAACTTCTGCTGGTTCTGACCCAGGTCCGGACAAGTCCAGTTGATTACTGGTAGAAACAACTCTGTAGTACCCACCACCATTTGGCCAGAGTTGTCAACAAGGAGCAGCAGATTTCAAATTGGTTTGTAGAAAAGACAATCGTGCTGATCTCAAAAATCGGAAATTTGTCAGAATCCAAGAACCAAAAATGAGAAATGCTGAATTCATAGAAACCACTCATTTCTCACTCTTAGGGTGGGTTGAACAATACAAGCTCACCAACAGTTCAACCTGAGTTCAGTTGCTAAGGAACTAAAAATTTCATTGGCTAATCCCTAGCAACAGAAGCGAGTTCAATTAAACTGTTGGTGAACTTACTCTGTGTAACCCGCCCTTAGGCAAATAGAGACCAACTGACTTTAGTGTTATCAAATCAAGACTGTTTTTGTTTTCGGCTTCAGGTGAAACGTGGATGGTCCGAAAAGTGAAGGATAAACGAGATGGATGTCGAGATTTACTCTTAGAATATAAGGCAGCAGGACCTCATGGAATTGTCCCAGCAATGCTACAGAGGGGCCTCGAACTTCTTGCCTCAATCTTGGGAAGGATATTCTGTTCCAGTATAGCGCTGGGGTACGTTGCAAAGTTCTGGAAGTCAGCGAGAGTAGTCCTTATCCCCAAGGTGAGGAAAAGAGACTAAACAAAAGCAAATTCCTTCAGACCCATCAGCCTGAAACCGTTCCTGCTCAAAAAGCTGGAAAAGGTGGTGGACAGATTCCTGAGGGTGAGCCAATTCCACAAAAATCAACATGCATATAGAAGGGAAAGGTCGACTCAATCAGCCCTCCACATTGTAGTGCGGGGGATCGAAAGGACATTAAGGTTCAAAGAGGTAATATTAGGATTGTTTTTCGATGTGGAAGGTGCATTTGACAATGCAAGGACAGCGACTATAGTGGCAGCACTAATGTCCGAACGAACACCTCACTCGATGGTCAGCTGGGTTGAATCGTCGCTTACTAGGAGAAAGGTCGAGGTATCCCTGAGGTATATCAGACTAGAATCCAAAGTGGGAGGGAGTTGCCCTTAGGAAAGCTGCCTCTCTACCCATCCATGGTGCTCAGTCATGGACGATAGAGTTGTCCTAATTAGTGGACGATTCATCGGAGTCGTCTGCGATCGTATGTAGGCAGCCTGCAGAATAATTGAAAGATGGAGCGGTGAAACAGGGCTCTCTGTGAATCCTACAAAAACAGAGATGATCCTGTTTACCAAACGAAGGAAAAAAGATGGATTCATGGAAAGAGCTGGAGCTAGTCCAGCAAGTCAAATAACTGGGGGTGGTCTTGGACTCCAAACTTTCATGGAGGCCGCATTTATATAGGAAAAGTCGGTATCAATCCTCTGGCAACTGAGGAGAATCGTAGGAGGCAACTGGGGTACAACAATGAAAGATTTATCTGATCCTTGTATCCATTTCTACATTTTTCACTGCCAAAAATAAGTAATTTGGATTCTGTAGGATTTATACTCAAGCAGTGGTCCTTTGACGCTGTTGATAAGTTGAGATCGTTAATTATGGCCGAGCACTCATCATCAATTACTTCGGGGCTGAAGGAATGGTAAATTTGTGTGTCGTCCGCATAGTATTGAGATTAGCAGTGTAAAATGAATGACGATGAATTGGATGTTCACATGGTAAAAAGTAAAAGTCCCAAAATATATTCCTGAGGGACACCTTCAGTAATTTTCGATAGTTCAGAGTAATCGTATCAAATTTTTACTAGCTTTATGCGGTTTTCCAAGTTATTTTTAATCAAAAAAAGATGTACTATTAGTAAAACCATTATAGTGTAATATCGCTATTCAGAGTAGGTGATTTATACGATCAAACGCCTTCGAATAATTCAACAAAACATAGATATATTTTCATCATCAAGTGAGGAAAATAAATCGTCAGTAACCTTATAGTTCGAGCTGTGGTGCAACTACGATTAGAACGGAAACCGGATTGATGTTCTGGAAACAGGTTATGTTCATCAAGGTACTCTCTTATAATAATAATAATAATCGTCTTTATTATTTTCAAATTGACTACATAAATAGTGATTAACAGACATATATTATAATGAAAATAAAGGGCGAAGTTTATTTTTGCTTGAGTGCTAGACTCAACCAAAAATATTCTTCCACTTAACCCTAAACAGAGATGTGCTTTATTTTGATACTTATCTATGAAAAACAAAACAAATTAGAACTGATTAAGCCGAAAGTATTAAGTTTTAGTTATTGCAAATACATTTCCTCACCAAAAATGAATTAAGTATTCCTAAAAAAACATTGTGAAAAAGGAAAAAAAAAAGAAAATTAAGTGCTGCCATACTCACAGCATGATATGATTTATGATAAATCCCAAAGGATATGTTAACCACCAATTCAGAACTAACAAATTGGCATTATAGTATATGAAACTAGAAAATTCAACTGGATTAATGTTTTTAATATCTGCTGTGGAGATTTTTGCAACTGAGGGGTCTTACATGATCATTATCTTCCTTCAAAACCGTTTTGCTTCATAAATTATTTCATTTGAAATTTTAGTTGACCGTAGTTAATTCTGACAATGAAAATGATTTGTCCATTCATTACTTTTTCCAGAATTTTGGAAGGAGCAGGTAGTATACTAATTGGTCTCAAATCCTTCAGTTGTTTTGGATCATTATTTTTTGGAAGAGGAAGCACATGAGCCATTTTCCAGCAATCTGGAAATATGGAATTCTCGAGACAAAAATTAACAATAGCAGTAATATACAGGGTGTCCCACGAAGTTTTGGACAGGAAATATCTCGGAACTCGAAAGTAGTGGGGAACTGTAATTTAGGGGTTCTGAATTAAAGCAATTGTGCAGATTTTTTTGATACTATGTTACCCAATGAGCCTTTTGTTTTCGGTCACGTGACATCTGATTCGAAATCTTTAATGGGACACTCTGTATATTTTGGCATTTTTATGTTCCTCCTGATGAAACAAGTTCAACAAATTATCACACTTGTGGTCTAAAACGATTAATTCAAGAAATACAGGTAATTCCATATCCTTTGTCCCACGACGATTTTTAATAACATATTGATGATTAATTTAATTTTGCCTTGTTTTAATCATCACATAAAATATAGGACTGCCAAATACACAGGGTGACCCTAAACCTAAATAATTTGGTTATTGCTCGTTTCAGACGTCGTGCGGGACAGAGGATATTGAAGTACGTGTATTTTCTGAATTTATCGTTTTGGACCACAAGTGTGATAGTTTGTTGAAATTGTTTCATCGGGAGGAACATAAAATGCCAAAATATACAGGGTGTCCCATTAATAATTTTGAATCTGATGTCACGTGACCGAAAACAAAAAGCTTATTGGGTAACATTATATCAAAAAAAGCTGCACCAATAGCTTTTATTCAGATCCCCAAAATTAAAATTCTCCAATACTTTTGAGTTCCGAGATATTCGCTGTCCTAAACTTCGTGGGCCACCCTGTATATTACAAAATGAGGGAAACAAAGCGAAATAATTTTTAAGTTCAGGTTGTCCGCCCCTGTGGCATTAGATTTTATTTCAAAAAGATATTTTCTAATGACTTCAAATAGAATGTGTCCGAGCTCGGTCTAACATTATTTTCATAGAATTTAATTGCTTTTTCATTTGGTTGATTATTTCCACTATAAGAACTAACAAAACATTTATTGATTTCATTAACATCCGATATTTCATTTTGCAAATTGAAATTGTTTTGTTGGGGTCTAATATTAAGTTCTTCCAAGGTTTTCCACAAAGATTTATTATTATTTCTCGCCATAACAATGAAATATTTTTATTTCTTCACGTTCCACAGCAGTGTTGCAATGATGAAATTGCAATAATTTCTCGATTTACCAGTGTAGGTGGTAGAAAAAACTTTGTATGATACATTTTGGTGACGATTTTTTCTTAGTTCTAGAGTGTTCGGCTGAACTCGATGAATAACTATTGAGTGAGTTTCCGGTCGAAGGTTAAACGACAATGTCTTTCAATATTACATTGAATGTTGAAATAATGTTTGTTTTCTTCTTCACATGCCACAATTCATGAAAGCGCTTATTTTCGAAAAAATTTCTATAATTTCCGATTCTGAACTAGGAATTCAACAAACTTCCGAGTTTAATGTCTGAAGTCTTTGTAATTCGGAATTTAATTTAATGAAATTCCTATTCGGAATTTAATTTAATGAAATTCCTAATATTAATAAAATTCATTAAATCCCGGCTTTTTTAAAATTCTGCAATCAAACTTAGAATTCAGTAAAATTCCGAGTTCTGAGTCAAAAATTTAAAGAAATATTTTCAAACAAATTTTGTGGTTCTTCTAGGCATTCGTAACAATCCGATATTCATTAAAACCGTCTGGGGAAGATTGTCCTCAAATGCATGGATGAATCATTTTACTCTATACAGACTTGAGTAAAGAGTTGGTGGCTTGAACAGTGTTAAGTTTTTTGATTTTTTTTCTAAACCCATCATACTTTACATCAAAATACTGACCTTACATCACTATATGTTACTATTTTTTGATCAGAATCACCAACTCATATCTAAAAGTCCACGAATTCCACGAACAGCAAAATCTCATCAAATAATTGTTTCTTCAAATCACAAATGCACGAACATGTCAGGACTTCTATTATGAATGTTGATGTGTTACCACCTACCATTCATAAAATACCTTTCACTCTCAAACAAAGACAATATATCAGCAACGGATCATCACTGGTGTAAGCTGCTCAACACTAATTTTGCACATTGTAACATGCAAACCAGGATCCTCTGAACTTATCTGAGATGGCTTCTACAAAATATGGTTAAAACTCCTGAGTTCCTTCATGTGAAGGCTGAATTGAAGTAATCCAGTTGAACTCAGTTTCAACTGAGCTGAACTAAGTTGCTGAGAATATGAAACTAATTCATATACAACTAAAACCAAATTAAGATGGGCTTGTTTACTGTTATATAATCGGACGGCCTGAATGGATTTGGTGACGCATGTGCTTTTACTACTTCAGGAAAACCTGGAAAAATTATTGGAATCAACTGGATGTAAACTGCTGAAGAGATCGATGGAATTGTGAATTCATTTATTTATTTGTTCATTATCCATACAGATTTTACAATCTTATTACATGGATAATTTATTGATGAAAAATTAGTATAAATACAAATGAAATTTTAAAAATAATAATGCATATCAGTATTAGAATAATGCACTCCCTAAATAGGTCACACATAAGTAAATGATTGGTATTTTCATATTTATATTCGGGGCTAGTTCATATTGATAAAGCAAGAATATGTTTTAATATTGCATTGCTAAATTTTTTCAATGAGACTGTCAAATCCAAATCTATAATAACATTGAATTCGTTTGCCAGCCGAAACATGGTCACAAGAAGAGATCTTGCGGAGGTTACAGTGACTGTCATTGGATTATTGAACAAAACAGATGAACGAGTTCTTCTATGAGGCACATTGAATCGTATCAGTGATAGCAGTTCCGAGGAGTTAATTTTTCCTATTTCCTATGTCCTATGGGCTGTCCCAAACGCACGGTAATATTAGAAATTAGTTTCAGGTCTTGAAATTTTTTCGGAAATAAAAACCAAAAGAATCACGATAAGGCCATTCGAATCTTATTACCCTGCACAATGTATCAATTCAACTGATATAATTCATTGGATGTAATTCAACGTTCGTCGTAGGAAAGTAGTTGTTTTCTGATGGATTTTCGACCCAATTTTTCCTATTGTATGGGATTATGGCAATGGGCACCGTCCTGGTAGGGTAGGACACCTTGTTTCTTTCTTGACAAGCGCTCATTGTGAACAATGCAGATTTCTTTATTTGTATTGGTGGTTTTAGTTATCACGCACCATTGGATATTGCTTTGGTGAGAGGCTGAAGTTGGGATGGCGCTCGTGGTTTAATGAACACTACACTACGAGCTCGGTCTTAGCTTTTGTTTTGATATGGAATAATAATTGAACCATTTGTTGCAGACATTAGTTATTGTCTGCAGAGACCGACCCTATACTGATGAGGGGCAACACCACAAATCGATCTATAGGTGGTCCAAATGTTTCAATTAACATTTCCATGTAAATAGCAATTGCAGAGATAGCTTTGTACGAACTATGCACGGAAATTCATTGGATGTAATTCAACATTTCTTTGTTGTGGTATTAGTCAGTAAAGTAGTTGTTTTCTGATGGATTTTCAACCCTATTTTTCCTATTGAATAGGATTATGGCAATGAGCACCGTTCTAGTAGGGCAGGACACATTGTTTCTTTCTTGATATAATGATATAATGTGTTTAAATTTCTCATATTTCTAGACTCTTTCATCTTGAATTGTGAAAGGACATGGCACTGGATATAGTCATGCACTCCTAAGAATCGCCAGAATCTTTTTATTTCCATATATTTCAATATAGTGATCAAGATAAGATACTTTCTTCCAAAGAAGTTTTTTGTAGCTCTACAAAAAATCGTTTGATCTCTTCCAACGTCTGCATATGCGAATTTTCTCTTAATTTTCGGATATGATAGACTACAGACTAACCTGATTGAGTTCTTCAGAATTGTTATTTCTTACCAAAATTAGCCAATTAAGCGTAGAATATCGAACACTTATAGGATGAAACACATTCATTTTTGTGATTTTCTGTTAAGATATAACATATTACCTCACCAATCTTAACAAAGAAAATGCTTCATTTTTTCTATGAAAGCTTCAAGAATGGTTTATATTCCATGAGGTATTCAACCCTTATTTTTCAATTATCGATAAATGTTGTACATAGTTTCTTGCCCACTTACTCGAATCTTCATTCTGTGGCTTTATTTATTCTGAAAGCGCTAAAACTTGTTGAAGACATATTTGCTTATTGAACCATTTATTGAAAGTGCAAAATAGTTATCCAGCGTTTTGAAAAAAGATAGGTATAATTCAAATTCTGGGGTGCGATTCTCAAATGTCTACTAGCCTATGTCGCATGCGACAAAATATCTCCATCTCTTTTCAATTCATGTTCGAGAAAGGCGATGGACATATTTTGACGCATGCGACATACTCGTATAGTAGTCGACATTTGAGAGTAGGGCCCCAGGTATTGCCAAAAAATCATAATTAACGTTTTTCAAATTAATGAACGGTCAAGACCAACTTGCGTTATGTTGGCTGGATACAGTGTTTGTGATTCTCTACCACGCTAAGGAATAAGGAAGGAATGTTGTTGTTACGGATATCGAACAACTGCTTGGAAACTTACTGCAAATTGAATAGACTGAACAAATTTTTTCATATCATTATCCCCCAATGGATAATTACTCTGGAATGTTATAAAAGTGCTGTAGGTGTTACAAATGCTGAACTATGTGAGTATCAAACTGACTGCCTGATCAATACTACCACTAAAATACTCTAGATGACTTGCTTAGCACTATTTCATTGTTTACTGATAATTATATGAATGAACAAAAATTGGTCGAACTCTGATTCATTGAAGACGTCTGGTCGGATTCTTTGAAGACGTCTGGTTTCTCTTTTTTACTTCGTTTTGTGTAGTAATGATCTCACAGCTAGATCTGGAGAAGGATGTGGAATTCACAGTTTGGTTGTAATGTATGTAATTAGGTGCTGCAGTATTAATTCATACTGAGGTGTACTTTGGTTTAGATTTGTCTTTTATTTTAAACAACAATAACCTTATCTATCGTACGGCGAAATGAGTAAAATTGCTCATTTTAAAGACATTTTCTGCCATTGACTGAAGTTTCATTTGACTTCAATCAAACATCTATCTACCACTTTAGTTTAGTTTTGAATAATATGTACCTCAATACATTTGGAATACCTTCTTCCATGTCGTTGATTTCACAATATTCACATTTAAACTGTAATGTATAAAACGTTCTGTATATTTCTTCTTCAGCAGTCATTTCATTTGCCAAAAAATAATTCTCCAGTCTCCTTTTGTGAATGGACCAGTCGGGAACGAATTCTTGTATATGGCCAGAATAAGGAAGTTTGTCGATAGACATTACTAATAATAATTTCGAGCAGGTTAGTACTTATACCTTCGTTGCCACTTGTGATTTTTGAAACAAATCAAGAATGTTCTCTACTTGTGATGTACTTTCCTTTATTCAATCACAATAAAATTACTAATATTTGGAGAAAAGATTTTATTCTCGTTCTCAAAATAATATGCAGTTGATGTTATAAACAAACTCCCTGACAACTCTTCAACAATATGGGAAGAACGAATATACAGAACGTTATATACATTACATCCCCCCATTAAAAAAATTTAAATAATAATAAAATCAAATTATTGTGACAATCTTTGAGGTTTAATGGTACGTTTCGGCCTTGAGCTCACCATTTGAAGATTTTACTGATGTTGAAGGTTGAGTATCATCTAATATCGCGGAGAAACAATAAGACATCTTTGAATTTGATTTAAATGTCTTTTCCGTTTTATGTTACCCAGTTCAGGAATTATTACTGTATAAACAAGTTTGCCTACCCTTTCAAAAATTACCCCTTTTATCCATTTATACTTGATGCTACGATAATCTTCAACTATAACTGAATCACCTTCTTCGAAACAAATATTTCTTTTACCATCACAATAATTTTTTTGTTCATTTTGCTCAATTTTTACACGATTACCCAAATCCTGATCTGCTTTATTTTATTTTTTTCCAAACATCAATTTCGCAGGAATAACTTTCGTTGTGCAGAGGCGTGTTTCTGTTATCAGACAGAAGATTATTTAGATCCCTGTTTATGCCCAATTTACCATTTCCTTCCATTGCATTTTTCAACGCATTTTTAGTAGTTTTTACTTCATTTTCAGCAGTACCATTTGAAGAAGAATTCAACGATGGTGATGTGATATGAACAACGTTATTTGATAGAAATTCCTCAAATTCCTTTGAACAGATTTAAGGTCCATTGTCACTCACTATTTGTCTTGGCAAACCAAAACGAGCACACTAACTCCGCAAAACTTCTATCGTCTTAACTGAAGTAATAGATACCATTGGAAAAACTTCAATCCATTTCGTGTGTGCATCCAGTATAATTAAAAATTGATGATTTAAGGAAGGTCCCATGAAGTCAATATGCAAACGATACCACGGTTGGGTTGGCCAAGACCAGGTAGTTATTATTGCTTTATTTGGAGATTTTTTGTGCAATAAACAACTTTCGCAATTGATGCAGATTTTTTCAATATATCTCTAATCCTGGCAACCAGAAATATGACCTTGCCAAACTTTTCACTTTAACAATGCCCATATGTGAAGTATTTAAGCTTTTTAATTGTTCATTTTGTAATAATTCAAGAATGACAATTCTGTTGTTCCAAATCAAACAATCGGATTCATCCCTTATTCGTTTAAAATGGCGCAATTTTCCGTTCTGCGTGCCACAATTATTTTTGTCCACCCATCCTGAATTCACATACTTCAAAACTTCTTGTAATAATGCATCTTCAGATGTACAATCCCTAACCATTCCAAAGTCTATGAGAAAGTATTAATTTTTAGACAAATATTCAACAAAATTCAAATCAAAGTTTTCTAAAGAATCTTCCATTGAAGGTAATGGAATGCGGGAAAAAATATCAGCACGATTTTCCTTCGAGTTTACAAACTTGATGTCTTACTGATAGTTAGATAATATGAGAGCCCAACGACGCAATCGGTTCGCTGAGAACTGAGGAATATTTTTATGTTGATGTTATAAACAAACTCCCAGACAACTCTTAACAATATGGGATTATCAAATATACAGAACGTTATATACATTACATAAACGGAACAAATGATTATCAAACCACGACGATTGTTTCGCTGTACAACAGCTTCTCCAAGTGGAAGCGATAATCTAAATTACATATTTGCTGTGCTCTCCGTAAATTGATTACAGTTCAGGTGTATACCTGACTCCCAATATACCCCCGATAAGTACCAATATATTACTGATTATATTCAATCTAGCCTTTCAAGGAAACCTTTTTAGTGAAAACCGTTTCATTTAGTTTCATCGTAGAAATACAAAAAGAGACATCCTCATGATATTAAAAAGGTTTTATTTCACAATACTGTTTCAAATACAGGACAAATATCAAAAAAGTCTGAAGGTCACAAAAATGTCGATATAATTTCGAAGCTCTATCAATACAGTCATGAAAGTATTCTATATATAAGGTGCCAAATTTGTCAGTCTGCTGTTAGTTCTCGAAAACGGAAGACTTTCAGATACGTATTAATCAGAGCAAAGTTGAGCATATGGTAGTTCATCAAAATGTCCTAAAGATAAACTCATAAACTATTTGATCCTAGGTACGTCTAATTTAAAAAAAATCTGTGAGCAAGTGCTCTCCGTATAAAATCAAAATAAAGATTTCAACATTTCAATGTTTTCTTTTAAATTAGAACTCACCTTGTATGTAACAAGACAACGACATGAGACATACTACAATGTGAATATATCGTAAACTCATTCTGTTTTCAAACTTCTATCATCAGCAATAAGAGACAATCACAATAGCCAGCTTTCCTTTCTCTTTTAAAAAGTATACCTACTGTAATCATGGGCGAAGTCCAAGCAAATTACTTTGGTAAATATTAAAACTAATTATAGCTTGAAGGATATCAAGACAATTCGAAAGGAAAGTTCAAACAAATTAAATCAACGTATTATCTAATCGATGGACAGTTGTCGAAAACTTCCATCTAAACCAAATAGATCATCGTAATTTGTTGGTTTTCCTAGACGTTTGGATTCATCAGCCTTGATACTTTCTTGAGCTTCAAACCAAGGAGTGTATTCTTCCAGTTTTTGCATCCATTGATCTGTAAACAGAATTTGAGCATAATATATATTGTGAATGACAACGCGTAAATTCAATGAAAATTATTATTTGAATAATAATGAGTTCTTTCAACCGGCTGCACCTTTACGGCAACCCTCAGAACAATTTTTTTTTCAACAATTTTAACAAATTCAAAAGACTTGTGCGAGCTAGGGAAGACAACGCCCTCACCTTTTAACGTGTGATGGCTTGCGCGGGAACGGTGACCGCGCTGGTATTTGAATCCACCACCAAGGTCCTCTATAACTGATATATTATTTGTTTGAAACGAACCAAATAGCACGGGACCCACTTGCTGTACAAATTCTGATTTTTGATGCATGTAGGAGACATACAGGGTGTTTCAAATTCGATCCTCACCATTGGGATCTCGGAAACTATGAGGGAAACGAAGATGGCTAAATTGGGTCAAAGTTGCGCATTTACCTGTTAAACAATGTGCCGTTGAGAAAGTTCTGAAATCCCGAATATATCCGGAGATATCCGGAAAAAACAGAAATTTCGAAAAATGGTTTTAATTTTTTTCTGGCTTTTCCGCATCGCCATTTTTTTCCTGCTACATAACGGTGTTTCCAGATTTGCTATCCGACGTTCCGACTTCTGGCCACCATCATCAACTTTTCTCATGGGCGCTACATTGGATTCTTTCTGTTTTGAATAGAACCTGATTTTATCACTCTTTTTCGAGAAATTGGAGATATTGAAAAAAATGTATTCTTATCATAGAAGACTTTGACTTTGATGATTGACTTTCAATTTATTACACTCAATGTCATTTTGTTATTGTACAAAGTCATTGAATTTTTGGCGAAAAATGTCTTTCACGATTGAAGAAAAAAGTGATATGATACAAATTTATTAAAAATACCATAGAAACAGTATGAGAACATCGGAAATGTATTCAAACTTGTATCCCGAAAGACGACAACCACAACGAACTATGTTCAAGTTATTGGATCAAAATCTCACCGAGTTTGGTTCATTTGAAAAGTCGAGGAAAAAATGCGGAGACAGAATGGACCAGGAATCTAAAGAAAATTTGATAAATGAGGTATGTATGTGGCAAATTAGACATTGTGTACTTTTCATAAAATTAATAATTTGCAGATAAACATGAACCCGGGGAAATCTACACGTCAAATTTACTCCGATATGAATATTTGTCATACAAGTGCTTGGAAAATGTTACAAAATACACATATCCCAAAAATTGCATCCAGGTGATCCCGAAAGGCGATTAGAATTTTGTAATTGGCTAATAAGAAGACTAGATTTTCCTGTTTTCCTGGAAAATGTAATTTGAACAGATGAAAGCACTTTTACGAATTGTGGGATATTCAACCAAAATAACGAACACATTTGGAGCATAAACAACACCAGGCAGATCCGAGAAATTCGTTCTCAAGTACGATTTAGTAAAAACGTGTGTGCAGAGATTCGCAAAGATAGAATTTTCGGTCCTCATTTATTTGACGGAATTCTGAAAGGAGAAACCTATCACCAGTTTTTAATGTCGATTTTCGAATACTATTAGGATGATCTACCTATGGCTAACTATAACAACATCTGGTTTCAACATGATGGAGCTCCACCGCACACTACCAGACGAGTATCTAATTACCTGACTGAAAGGTTTGGTGATAAATGGATAGGGAATATTGGGCTGGTGAGGTGGCCAGCAAGGTCTCCAGACTTAAATGTTATGGATACATTCTTATGAAGTACACTGAAAAATTGAGTTTATGGTCAGAGGGAATATCAAAATATTGAGGACCTTTAACACAGCGTTGTAAGAGACTTCGGAAGATTGAGGAGGGTAATTAATCGTGCAGTGAATAATATTCGAAGAAGGCACAGTTGTGTTATCATGAACAAGGCCAGCATTTTGAGCATTTGCTGTAATTTACTTTTATCTTCATATTTTAGTTAATTATTGTTATTCGTTCAAAGTTCTATTTTCATTGAAAAGAACACAATGTCTAATTTACCTCGTAGGTACACACCTCATTTATCAAATTTTGATTGTTGATTCGGTCTCCGTATTCTTTCATTGGCTTTTCAAATGAACTAAACTCGGTCGAGATTTTGATTTAATAACTTGAACATAGTTCAATGTGGTTGTCGTCTTTCGAAATACAAGTTTGAATACATTTCCGATGTATGGTATTTGTTATAAATTTGTATCATATCTCTTTTTTCTTCATTCGTTAATGCCATTTCTTGCCAAAAATTCAATGACTTTTACAATAACAAAATGTCCTTGAGTATAACAACTTGAAAGTCAAATTTAGAAACATCAAAGTCAAGGCTTATTATAAGAATTAATTTTTTTATATATCTCCAATTTCTCGAAAAAGAATGATAACTCATGATACTTCATTGAAAAGGTAAAATCAGGTTCTATTCAAAACAGAAAGAATCCAATTTAGCACCCATGAGAAAAAATAAAATTGATGATGGTGACCGGAATACAAAACGTCGGATAGCAAATCTGAAAAGACCATTATGTAGCAGGGAAAAAGTGGCAACGTGAAAGTGCAATTTATTTTCGAATCCTCCAAAAAATAAAGCCAGAAAAATTAAAAACCATTTTCCATGTTGGCAAGAAAATTACTCTTGCGCAACATAGATAACAGGCCGCCATCTCGGAAAATGAAAATAAGATGTGACGTCATAGTTATTACAAGAAACATACGTAATGGCTAAATAGAACAGCACACAATTACAAGTTAATAGTAATGACGGACATGACGGACATGAAGAATATCTTTCTTCAACGACCAAGAAACTGAAATAATCAAGACTGTGTTGTAACATATGAATGTGAAACTATTTGTCACAAAATGATCAGAAAAAAACCGTCGGTGGTGAAAACATTAGAGATGAATACTTCTTCTATTGCATGAACATGTTATTGTCGTTACAAAGAATCGAGAGTCAAGGGATCAAATGAATCGCGAGAGCCTTGCTCTATCGATTTTTTCATACTCGAATGTACTCTACGAGGATTAATACACAACTACAGGTTTTTCAATAATTTCTAGAGATTCTTAACCAAAACTCGCCATTTTACTATGACGTTGCTGAAAATCGGAAATAAATCTGACAGTAAAAGTTGTCAAGGTAGAAATTTGATCAGTGCCATTATTATTACAATACAGGGTGGGCCAATGGAAACTTTCCTCCCTAATTTGTAGGATTTGAAATAACAATTTTAGAAAACGCTCTAACGTATCGATATTTGATTTGAGAGGGAACTGAGTTTCAGCTTTCTTTACCCCCGTAGCTTTAATCCTGTAGGTGGGGGGTGAGCAACCCTCAAAATTTGAATAGGGAAAAGGAGTCGTGCCATACCTCTTTTTGAAGGTCTCATTGAGTTCTTCATGACCCTATAATTTTGCCTTATTATTTTCATCGATAACGAAATGACAGGTTGTCAAAATCTTGACTATTGTTTTCGTAACAAAAATAACAAATAATTAAAGTTTCAAGTTTAATTATCAGGCTGACATTTTGAACAGCTTGGATGATAAATTTGACGTATCCACCTGATTATTGAGCTTGTAACTCTAATCATTTGGTATTTTTATTAAGAAAATATAGTAGTCTATTTCCGAGATTTTGACAAGCTGTCATTTCGTTGTCCATGAAAATCATAATGCAAAATTATAGGGTCATGAGGAACTCAATAAGACCTTCAAAAAGAGGTATGGCACGTCCCCTTTTCCCTATTCAAATTTTGAAAGTTGTTCAACCTCCAGCTAAAGTTATTTTTACCCTCGTAGCTTTAACACGAGGGTGAAAATAACTGAAAATCAGTTCCCCCTCAAATCAAATATCGACATCTTCGAGCGTTTTCCAAAATTTTGATTTTAAATCTTAATTTTACACATTAGGATAGAAAGTTTCCATTGGATCACTCTGTATATTATTGACAGTGAAGAAAAGCTGAAAAAGTTATAAAACCAAGCATAACATGAGATATCATTTGAAAATATCAGAAACTATTGTTTATGTACTTATTCAGTAGTCAACTGGAAGATTCTTCTATTGACACACAAAGACTGGACAGTTTTGAAGTATATCAGTTTTGATATAAACCATAAATTTACTATTTTTCATAATAATATTGTCAAAAATAGATCGAATGCACTGTATATTGAAATATTTTATTATCATTCAATACGTGGGTAACCTTTTTACCTTTTACAATTCAGTACATGAGCGAAGTTATATTATTTTAAAACACAATTGTGCTATGAACAGAAAACAAGAGTTTTCAAAAATGCCACTGATAGTTCGATCTAGTAGTCGAGTTTAGAGTTCTGCCGTGCCCACAGCTAGTGGAGGCAATGGGGGCACTTTGGAAGAATAAAGATTAGATTCATGGAAAGTGTTTCTAAAATGTATATACCCGAATTAATTGTAAGTATAGATCTTTTCAGTAGTAATATCCCGACAAAATGCTGAATTTTCAAAAAATACTTTCACCTTGCTGTCACGAAAACTGTGCTGCTTAGAAACACCACGAGAGCTTACTCGAGTGGTGTTTTGTACAGCAACACAGTTTGAGCGACTGGAAAGGTGAAAGTATTTTGAAAATTCTGCATTTTGAAGGGATATTCGATCAGACAATTTCACGAATACATTGAATTATTATGAACTAAATGCGTATTGGAGGACCGGTTCATCATGTGTCATTAATGTCAGTTGAAGAGTTGAACCGTCAAACTGACGTTTCTCTATTCACAGAAATTGTTGTAACTATGGAAACGTATAAATAAGGAAGAAGCGAAACACCGATTTGAAAATACCACGGGCTGGAGACAGTGATTTCGAAAAGTCCTTTTCTCATTGGTTTGAATTAAAAAAATGATGGCATTTGGTTGGTTTATATAATATGAGGAAAATTATCAGAATAATTTGTTTAAACCATAACCAGTCTAGGAGAGATTCATTAATTCTTTAATTCATTATTTCCTTCATTAATTTTAATCGTCTTAATCTCATATTTGTACATAGTAAAATAAATATTTTTTACATTTTTCTAAAGTGTTTTAAATCTATAAATGATCAGTATCTATCTATATAGTTACTAGTGAATAATCCCCAATTCACGACAATATTGTGGAAGTATTACCAAAAATATTATAGAAACATCACTTTTTATTAGTCAGTACGATAAAGACTTTGATTTGATGAATTTTACAGAATCTTGGACAATTTACAGTGCGGCTATTTTTAGCCCTCCCCCTGTTAACTTCTGAACGGTTTGACGTACAAATATGGAATAAAAACCAGTTTGCATGGTATCATCGATATTACTTTTCAAAATAAATAACATTGTCATTGCTTGATAGAGGGAGCAGAGGAGTACATCATCTTAAAAATTTCAAATGGCATGGGGGGGTAAAGTGACACATCGTTGAAAAGGGGATTTAACCATCTGAATTTGTTTGGATCTCGTTTTTGTGTTCTTAACCATATGCACTCGAAATATCAAGTATAAGTGCGGATCTGAACGGTACTCCTATCTCGATAAATTTGAACGGTTTGACGTTAAACAATGGGTCAAAAAATATTTCAAATGCTATTACTGATACTACTTTTTGAAATTTGTGAAATACGAATAAATTTTAGTTTTGTAACAGAAATGTAGCATAAGTAATATTCTTGTCATTTTATCCAAGTATTCCGAATAGTCATCATATAAATCACAATCTTTTTAAAAATATCGTTTAAAATGCTCTTTTAGGTCGTTAGCAGTCGAGTTCGTAAACAGCAGTTATTCAAAATGGTATCAAATTCTGTTTCTTCCAAACATAACTCCTTAGTAAGGGAGATAGTTATGTCCATCAGAACACTGCAGTTTTTTGTCAGAGAAATGAAATATACACCTTCACATCAAATATTCAATAATCAATAATAACCAATATTGATAAAATAAATGAACTACAACAAAAGAATGGATTCAGGTGAGAGTGTCTGCACATTAATTTTCGTACTTTTCAACCAATTCCCGATTAAATTCGATACGTTTATTCTACCATTTCTTATGCTAACTAATCATAAAATTCGATCAAAATTCGTTCATTTTTTTGGGGTAACTTTTATGCAAGCCTGTCTTATTCTTTCACGCAGTTTCTCTTTGCTGGTTGACAGTTATTCCGAATATCTATTTTGGTTTCATTCAAACATGTTTAGGCTGCCACATTTCGAAAATATTATTTTTATTAGATGGCTTTGAAACTTTAGTTGCTATAGAGATGACAAGTCATTAGAATAAAAGACGATAATACACAAATTTGTCAGTATTAATAGTGAAGTTTATAACTCCTCAAGTACCTACACTAATAAAGAAGTCTGGCAGATAATTTTACTCTACAGGAGAAAATTAAAATAGTGAAAATTCGTGGTAACAACGATAGATCCGAAAGGGAAGTATGTAGAATTTTCAATAACATGCATCCGGAGCGTCGAAATATTAGCAGAGCTACAGTTGGACGAGTAAACAAAATTTTTAATCAGTATGGAGCTGTTAGTGAACATATTCTGAAGAATAATATAATACTGTACAAAAACAGAGACGAAATAATTCTGAACGATTTCGAAATTATTTTAATAATAATCCTAAAACAAGTGTGAGAACTGCAAGTTTGGACATTAACTTACCGCGTGAAACAATAAGGAGAAATCTTAGGAAATATAATAATATGAAGCCCTTTGAACCAAAGTTTCTTCACACCTTATAAGGGGGCGATAATGAAAAAAGGATGGAGTATAGTTTATGGGCTCAAGGAAAATAATAGGAATTTTCTGAAAAAAATATTGTTCAGTGACGTGGCAATATTCACAACCAATGGAACAGTTAATTCTCGAAATTCAAGGTACTGGAATATTTCTACAATAAGGAATACTGTACTTCCAAATTTTTTGTTATACATACTCATTGTAAGGAACAATAAATGAAATGAAATGAATGAATGAAGTATAAAAATCAATGAATAAAAAATTGAATATACAAAAAACTGAAGAATGGTTATAACAATATTGAATTGGAAAATGAGTACAAACTATATAAGAACCGACTTCCATCCATTATAAATGAAGCCAAAATAAAATTAAATAAAGCTCGAATAGAAAAACATATGAATTCAAAAGATATTTAAAGTATAATATAAAAAATTAGGCATTGAAACAGAAACTTCCAGATCTATCAACGAAATTGAAATGGCTAATGGTAATGTAAGAACTGATTTTTTTTATCATTATTATATATTATTATTATATGAATAATTTCATTTCCTTATTTTAATTCATTTCTCACAAGTGAAACTGCTTGAGGCTTTTCCAGTTTATTTGCATCAAACAGACAATTCATTGTGACTATTACACTGTGCTTATTCATATATTATGACACTAAGGTAGGATTTCCCACGATCAAACCTGATCATGGGAAATCCGCTGAGTCCTCTACTGGCAGATATCTTCATGGACAACCTTGAAGGAATAATTCACAAGCACCCACTCTCGCAACAGTTTTTATATTTGTACAGATATGAGGATGTCATTATAGTTTGTTTTAAAGGTACCAACAGACAGTTAAACACCTTTCATAAATATATTAACACCATTCACCCAAAAATTGAATTCACAATAGAAATAGAAGTAGAAAAATCATAAAATTATTTAGATTAGACAATAGGCAAAACAAACAACACACACCATTTTTCTATTTTTGATAAACCTTCCCATACTGACATCACCATTCATAATAATTCGATACATCCATATATACATAAAATATCAGCATCCCATAGTATAATACATAGATTAGTGAATATTCCTCTTTCTGAAGACAATGTCTGCAAAGAATCAAATATCATAAAACAGATAGCAATTAACCATGGATAGCAAGTCAAATTAATAAAATTTAAAAAATTACATAGAAAGGCTATCCAAGAAGTGTACCCCACTATGAGGAACCTTGACAACAATTACAACAACTTATTCAGGACCCGTTTCAGAGAAAACAATTTACCAGGATTTCTGGCCTTACTGTCGTATCGCCAAATATTGAGAATCTGGTTCTGGCCGCTGCAGGGCATGTACACAGAATGTATTTCATCATCCTCCTTGCATAGCCGGCACTCTGCATCTTGTGCAAGTCCGATTTCATGCACGTGATGTTTGAGTTTGCAGTGGCCAGTAGGCAAACCTACTATAACTCTGAGATTCGCTCTACTGAGTTCTAGCAGTTTGTCAGAATCCTGTTTTTTCCTTGTACAAGCAATAAATGCTTTGAAATGGGCTAGTCCCGTTAGACTACGCCAGTACTCGAGTCTTTTATTGTCTGCCCAAGCTGTTATGACATTCTTGGCAGTGCTATATGCTGAACCGATTACCGGTTCTGGTCCAGTGAACGTTGTTTCGGCCCCCGTGTTTCGGAGTCCGCTATTTCATTTCCTTCTAGGCCCGTGTGACCTGGTATCCAGACTGAGGTAACGTTGTTGCGCTGCGTTAGTCGGTTTAAGGTGTCTCTGCAGTTCCATACTGCCCTAGATTTGAAGTAGTTGGATTCAAGCGCTTTCAGTGCTGCTTGACTATCTGAAAATATTTTTATTGTTTTTCGTGTGTGGTGTCGATTTTCCAGCTCCCTGGCATACATTTCAATGGCATATACCTCTGCCTGAAAAATCGTTGCTAGTTTACCCATACTGAGCGAACGTTTCACTACTGGGTTCATCCCATATATTCCGGCTCCGACGCCTTCCAGCGTTTTGGAACCATCAGTGAACCAACGTTCATTTGCCCTACATAGGTTGGTCTCCTCTTTCGGGAAAGACCACAGTGTAGGACGTGTGAAGGTTGATGGTTTCAGGCATGATGTCTGAGGGCATTCCTAGAATTTTGTGAGCTATTATGCCCTCCAGCAAGCTGCTGCCTCTCATGACACATGCCTGCGTTAGACTAATGGCTGCTTGGTAGAGTCTGTATGTTGCCCATTTTGCCTCTCTCCCCAGAACTATGTGGAGAGGAAGTAATCCAAGGAGGGCTTCCGTTGGCGTAGCCGTTGGCCGTTGGCGTGGAGCGAATGCTGCCAGTAATCGCCAGGCACGATTGTCTCTGTGGTCCGTTAAGTTTAGCAATTGCCATTTTTTTATGACCCTTGCTCCACCATACCATAGAGCCATACGTTATCATTGGACGTATGACGGTAACGTACAACCAATATACGTGTTTTGGTGACATGCCCCATGTTTTGCCACATATTCTGCGGCATGTCCATAATGATAGGCTAGCCTTCCGGATAGTGTTTTCAAAGTGCGAGTTCCAAAACATAGTAGTAGTAGAATGAAACCAACAGCTCCATTTTTTCATTCATCATATTATTTGATCAAATCGATGTCGTGGAACCAATGAATAAGGTCTCATTCTGACTCAGCCTTAGTATGTATCCGATTCTCCCTATACGTTAAAAAATGTTCAGGAGGTTGAAAAATATTCCTGTGTTGTAAGAAATCAATGTTATGCGTTTATTGTACAGAGGAAATTGTGTTGGGACTCAGGACATATCTTCAGTTTTTCTCAGTTCTCTCAGAAACCTCCACCTTTAGGAACAAAAAATGTCATGAATTTAGGTTGAGTATCGATGAACCTAACTGATGTCAAACGCTCACTTGTCCAAAGAAAATATGAAGAAAGATATGACCATACACTACTCCACTGGTTTTCGAAAATTGGAAATTATCATGTTGATGAACCTTGGGGTATCAAGTTTGATATTTTTTCCTTCAGGAGTTTTGTAGAAGAAAAGAATCTCAGAGGGGATGCATTTCAGGACATACATTTATAGGAACTTTTCACCTCGAAATAAGGCAAGGAATCTGAATTTGGAGTTTGTCGGTTTTATTCTGACTCACCCTGTAATCGACCAAACACCGGGAAATTATCGCTGTAGTTGACATTTGATTGGCCGATTCTGAGAAATTGAAAGAATTTCATTGTTTTTCAGAATAGGCTTGTCGAACATGAACCCAGTTTTTTAAGTTTGTGAAGGATATAGTTTCAGAAAAATAGTTGATCTCTGTGGGTAGCCCAATACTCACCATGGAAAATTTGCAGTTTTCCTGCTGAACCACCATACTCCTCTGGTAGGATATCCTTTGGTATGTATTGGTGCAATGATTCCATATCGGAATGTACGAAAATACGATTTTTCAATTTCTCTTTCAGGAATGGTTTGACCCAAGTGATAATTGTGTCTACTAGCGGAGAAACGTTGACTACATGAACTTGCTTGAGTTTCACTGGATAAGCTTCCTGGAATGATAAAAACATATTCCTAATGTATGTGTATATATCAAAGATTTTATTTCTCATATCTGCTATCAATAAACCGAGAGGAATTATCTAACCAGGTGAATTACAGAATGTTTCATTTACAGTGTCTCTGACAATTACTAACAAACCAATTATCTATTGCAATTATGATCCAAATGGGTTTCTGGAAAGGTACCACTCAGCACCGATATAAATCTAGGAATGTACCACCAATAATATAGTGGTGGTGTTCCCTCTCTTCTGGGATGATGTGCGGATGGTACAGGGAGTATCACTATTGTACTTAATAGTTAATAATTCAATTTCAATTAAATTCAACAATACAGCTGTTTTTTATAACTTCCGACAATAAAGTATATTTTGACTTTTGTCTTTGACTATTCAGATAATTATACGTTGTTCAAGACTGATTAATTTCTAATCTTGCATGAAACATAATCCTGCTTTATTGATAATCAGGTTATGTTGCATCAGTTTTGTTGGTAATATAATCAATGAACCAGGAAATGACAACATAATTATTAACATTCATGCATTCTAATTTAACAAATAAAAAATAATCAATATCCAAAATCGAAAGTATTATCCAATAAAACTAAAGTTGTTTTTTTGTGAATAATTCAGTAGCCTGAATCTTCATTTGTATCCAATTAAAATTTCATGTGCATTCAGGAAGCTAACAACTGTATATTTTCCTGCATTTTTTCACTTACTAAGTTCTCATAATTGATGTGACCAGGAACAAAATGGGAGACTGTACGTCTTCGGTGTCAGTCAATGAGATCAAATAGGATTTTCCCCTTTACTACGTACACAAGTATTTCAACTCCTAGATGCGCATTTAGTCAAACAAGTCACCTTCATCAGTAGGAATACTAAACCAATTAGACTACTACCACTAAACTAACCTACCTAACTAACTACTACTAAACTAACCTACCTAACTACTACTAAACTAACTAATCTGATGAAGGTAACTTGGTTATCGAAATGCGCATCTAAGAGTGAAAATACACTTGTATAGTAAAGGTGAAAATGCTATTTGTTCTCGAGTAATCAGATTTGTTTTTTCAAAATCTTCCTGAATCTGATACTCTGAATATTCCTGCTGTTTTCGTAAATTATTCATATGATAGTGGCAATTTTCCATCTTTTCTAAAATCGTTCTAAAAAATTGACACTGGTAATTGAATGGTGATATGAATAAGTAACATTTTGTTATCTAGCATCAGTGTATTTACAATATTTTCTCATAAACTTCATTCAGAAGAGAAGGTATATGGTTTGATATTTTTCGATCATACATAATATGTACGAAAATCAACATCAATGGAATATATTATATTATTCCATCGCAGGTGATTTTCGTGCATGAAAATATTTGTTTTGCATTTTTATTCTGACATGATAGAAATATTCTGCCAATTTTTTGTTATAATTACATTCTATAAATCTGAAATGAAAATATAGTTGCTTTTGTGTGAACAATTTGTGAGTTCGATCTTCAAAGTAGGTAATCATGACAGAAAAAACGTTAACGATTTACATTCGAAGGCGATATTATTCTTCTCTAAGTAGTGTTTCATAAGCCGTGAGCAAACGAATGCGCTGTTTGGGAGGGATAATTTGCTGCAGTTATTCAAAAATGAATTTTATTTGGCAGCACATACAAATGCTATTGAACCAAAGATGCTATGAGATTGTCATTGGGATAAACAGTTAATTTTTTTTCAAAATCCAATAATATCGCGGTTAGGATCCGCTCAGTCTTCTCAATAATGTACATTATAGTGTGGTTTCTGCAGAAGTTTTTCTGCAGAAATCAACATGTGACAGAAGGGGAAGGTCGACTGAATCGGCCCTCACCACTGTAGTGCAAAGGATCGAAAGGACATCAATGTTCAAAGAAATAACATTTGGAGTGTATTCGATATGGAAGGCGCATTTGACGAGGCAAAGACTATAGAGGCAGCACTGATGGCCAGAAGAACTCCTCACTGGATGGTCAGCTAGGTTGTATCGTCGCTTGCGATGAGAAAGGTCATGGTATCCCAGGGGGACATCAGACTGGAATCCACCATTCATGGTGCTTAGTCATGGACGAACTAATATGCTGAATGGACAGTTCGCGTCTGACTGACAAACAGGCTTCGGATGCAGGCATCTACCTGGAGAGAATAGATATACGAGAAAGCTGCGCGTTGGGTAACATTTTTTTGAGATGGAGTGTTCGCCATCATAACCGTAGCCACAAGGCAAGAGGTAGGAGAAGGGCACGAGCAGACGGCATCGCAAGAAGCCAAACTTCATCAGCCCTAGACGAATTGATGGAAGGAGAGCTGAATGAACTTTGGAGGAATAATACTGACTGCAGGCAGTCGAAAGAGTTTGTGAGCGGCTCCAGAAAGTCAAGGACGGCATGGCTCTCTGGCAGAAATCTCCAAGTACTGAGCTTCCTTATAGAAATATTAACGGACACCTATTACTAATGGATATAGTAGACAACTCCACCTGCCGCTAAAGTGAAGAAGATGAAGAAACTTCATCTCACTTTCTCCTCGGCGAGTGTGAGGCATATGGAAGAAAGGAGTTAAAATCTTTGCAGTTGAGAATCTCCAAGACGAATCAACTGACTTGGAGTGGGTGGACATACTGACATTCATCAGGATGTCACGAGGTTCTGAAAGGAAGATTAGGAAGAGGAATGTAGAAGTAGAAGATGAAAGAATAGCTTCTGTCTAATTTCCACTAAGACTTTATTAATTACGACCAGTTTTGACTTTTACACCATTCTCAAGTAATTACCTAATCAATTAATTACTTACTAGTTACTTGAGAATGGTGTGAAAGCAAATACCGGTCGTAATTAACAAAGTCTTAGTGGAAATTAGACAAAAGTTATTATTTCATCTTCAGCCGAAATGGACCATGGGGTCCTACTTGCATTAGCGGCCTCCCCAAAAACTACTACTACTGATACTTACGTATTCGTACTCATCATCTCCTGAATAAATAACAAACGTACATACCATCTACATTATTCCTGGAGGGGATAATAATATGATGTGGTATTTGCAATGCATCCTTAAGTCACTTGAGAATGGTGTTGAAGCCAAAACCGTTCGTAATAAATAAAGTTTCATTGGAAATTGAACAGAAGTTATTTAATTCATTATGTTATTCAACATGAAATTCCTCAAAATAGATCATCAATCGAAAAAGTTGAAGAGATCTTCCTAATAACACGATGTGTACAAGAGATAATAATTTTATTGGATTTAGAATTTTCGTATTCGAATTTCGCACACAACATCAAATTCGATTTAAATCTTGACAAACTTGTCGAAATGAAGTTTTCGAGTATCTGGGAAGAAGGTTGTTGCAATAACACCATTGCCAAAAAAAAATTATAAATTGCTATACCGGAAACTTTCCAAGTTTCTTGTAATTAGGTTAACTTGATTAATTCTACAATAACTCTGTATTATCTCCGGCCACATTCAGGAAAGAGTCGTTGATTTACGAATTTTTCTGTTGTTCTGTCATTAATATTGTTACTTCCATTTACGAAAATAATACCACAATGTCGGAAATATTTCACTTTTTACAAGTGTTCGAAATGTTTTCCTATGATAAATTATGAGTAGCTATTAAGATTGATGAATACTAAAGGCAAACTTTGTTGTCGATTCATTTTCAGTTTCATTTTTCATTAACGCTCTATTCAACAAAAACATAGTTGATGTTGAACGTGATTCTGTTTACTTACTTGAGTGATGACTAGAAATTTCTTGATCAAAGCTGGGTTGATTTTTGAAAAGTGGGTGGGGGTGGCCACACTTGCATCAAGAATATACACGTCTCCAGCAACACCGGTTTCTTCTGCTTCCAGACGGACATCACCAATCATGAGAACGACTTTCATTATATCTGCTAGTTCATAGGTTTCCACTTCTGGTGTTTTACCCCTAAGAACAACGACTCTTCGTCCGTCAGGAGTAAGACCCGGCAGAGGAGGAAGTTGACTGAAAAAACATTCATCTTTGAACATCATGATATTGTAACAAGGAAATCATCAAAATATAGTGGATTTCAATTATTCCATTCTTGGAATACTCTTCCCACATATTTAGGTTTGAACGTGAGTGGGCCCGTATCAGGCCCTCTACTGCGGCCAATGGCCTATTGTGGCTCACCTTATGGTTATATTTCTCACAGTATATCCAATCTCTTGACGAAATTGAGGAATACATTGGGAGAACAATTTACCAGGTTTTCTGGCCTGACTGTCGTATCGCCAAATATTGAGAATCTGGTTCTGGCCGCTGCAGGGCATGTACACAGAATGTGCTTATCAGTTTCATCATCCTCCATGCATAGCCGGCACTCTGCATCTTGTGCAAGTCCGATTTCATGCATGTGATGTTTGAGTTTGCAGTGGCCAGTAAGCAAACCTACTATACCTCTGAGATGCGCTCTACTGAGTTCTAGCAGTTTGTCAGAGTCCTGTTTTTTCCTTGTACAAGCAATAAATGCTGTGGAATGGGCTAGGCCCGGTAAACTACGCCAGTACTTGAGTATTTTATTGCCTGTCCAAGCTGTTATGACATTCTTGGCAGTGCTATATGCTGAACCGATTACCGGTTCTGGTCCAGTGAACGTTGTTTCGGCCCCCCATTTTGCTAGTGCGTCCTCTATTTCGTTTCCTTCTAGCCTGTGTGACCTCGTATCCAGACTAGGATAACGTTGTTGCGTTGCGCCAGTCTGTTTGAGGTGTTTCTGCAGTTCCATACTGTCCTAGATTTAAAGCAGTTGGATTCAAGCGCTTTAAGTGCTCCTTGACGATCTGAAAATATTTTTACTATTTTTCGTGTGTGGTGTCGATTTTCCAGCTCCCTGGCACACATTTCAATGGCATATACCTCTGCCTGAAATATCGTAGCTAGTTTGCCCATACTGAACGAGCGTTTCACTACTGGGTTCATCCCATATATTCCGTCTCCGACGTCTTCCTGAGTTTTGGAACCGTTGATTTGCCTTACATAGGTTGGTTTCATTCCGGACCCAGTTTTCTCTTTCGGGAAAGACCACAGTGTAGGACGTGTGAAGGTTGATAGTTTTAGGCATGATGTCTTAGGGCATTCCTAGAATGTTGTGAGCTATTATGCCCTCCAGCATGCTGCTGCCTCTCATGACACATGCCTGCGGTAGACTAATGGCCGCTTGGTAGAGTCTGTATATTGTCCGTCTTGCCTCTCTCTCCAGACATATGTGGAGAGGAAGTAATCCAAGGAGGAGTTCCATTGCTGCCGTTGGCGTGGAGTGAATGCTTCCAGTAATCGCCAGGCACGCTTATCTCTGTAGTCCGTTAAGTTTAGCAATGGTCATTTTTTTACGACCCTTGCTCCACCAGACTATATAGACATACGTGGACATTGGTCGTATGACAGTCACGTACAACTAGTGTGTTTTGGTGACATGTCCCATGTTTTGCCACATATTCTGCAGCATGTCCATAATGATAGGCTAGCCTTCCGGATAGTCTTTTCCAAGTGCGAGTTCCAATTAAGTTTTTTATCCAGGGTTATTCCCAGATATTTTGCTTCACTCGCAAAAGGAATTGTTACACCATTGATGGAAGGAGGTATTAAATGATCCAGCTTCCTTTTCCTGGTGAATGGTACTATGACTATTTTGTGGGGGTTAATGGACATTTCCTCCCTCTCACACCATTTATATATGGTATCCAATATATCCTGAAGGACGTAGAAGATCGTCTCTTCGTTTTTATCGTTCATTACTAGGACCAGATCGTCAGCATGTGCTTGCAGATCAACCTCCCAAATCCCACATATCTAGTACAACTTTGAAACATACACCAAAGCTTTAAAATTATACATGAATTTGGGTTAGTGAGAGTATATTTGGAAATTTTGTTATTTATTGTAGAGATAACTTCGTCAGAACAAGTTCTGGTATAAGGAAGTTTGAAAGTACATTGATGATCAAGTTCAAATGGCAAATTCTGATAGACTCTCGAATAAAACAATTAATTCATTTAATGTTGTTATATTTTTATGAACATTATTTCAATACAGAAATTTCTTTAAAATTTTGGAAAATGAAATTATTGTTTCTAAATTTTTTATTTGTTCTGATAATTTATTGAATGTTTCTATTGAGCGAAAATTTTTTTTTGTTGAAATGAATATTGTCCAAGTGAAAGTGGTTCAAAATCCGAGTATTATGAATATGTAAATTGGAATTTTTCTGAATTTATGTAATACTCTTTTGAACAGTATTGGTTAGCTTGAATGCAAATTTCGCTTTTTCAAATTTATTAAGTTGCTTCAATGTCATATTATTGGTGCTTTTGTACAAATCAGAGCATGGTGTATCCTAAGGTTTTCCAAACATTACTTTTAATACTTTATTCATCAATCCATAAATAATTTCTTTTCGTTTTCAATTGCATGAAGACCACACTGTGATCATATATTTGATTCGAGAAATATGCGACATATTCATATCAACAATTGAAAAAAAAATCTCAGAAATCGTATTCTTCTGATAGCTCCTATCAAAGGAATAATAGAATTTTTATTAATCTCTATATGACTATCAACATTTTTTTTTCATTCATCACATCCAAATACTTGCGTTTTTAAGCATCAAAAATAGTTCTTTTTTCAATCATAATGTTTTATTCGATGTTTTACGTATCCTCTTGTTTGGATATCAAAATGACAGTTTTTTCTGAATTAATATTCATTCAACCATATTTCAATTGTCTCAATATTTTTTCCAAATTTAGTTTCAAGGTTTGGACAATTTTAGATGTGTGATAGAGTACAGTATCATCTGCAAAAGGAAAATGCTTGCCAAGTAGGTTGATATTCATAAATCAAATGAAGAATCGGTGCCAAAACATAACCCTGTGGAGCTCCAAATATCGAAACTTCTTCGTAACTTTTATATCAGTCAATAAGTATATATTGGATACGATTTCGAAAATAATTTTGAAATATATTCAATGTATTTCAATTTTCAAAATATTCTCCCGCTAGCCACGTTCATGTACATTTTCCTAAAATCGGATTATCATGCAGGTTCCTAAAGCTGCCGCCGAGGCGATGTTGGATGTTACTCTGGAATCTCAGACTCTTCTAACTGATCTAAAAATGTGTTGTTGGCTTCCTGTAGTTCACTCCGTTTGTTTTCTGTTTTCAATTCCAACCAAGTGTTGATCTACCTTCTGTTTGACTACATCGTACTGACGAAGGCCAAAAAGCCAGAAACACATGTCTGCTGTTGCTTTTTTAATTGAGGGCAAACCCGCTATGTCATTTCCAATTTTTAGAGTATATCCAAAACAGATGGAAATAACCGTAATGAAAGAAGATGTATGAACATCTGCAATCACTCAGTTCAGATATGTCAAGCTTTCTGCAGGAAGCAGGTGTATTCGGTTGAAAATTCTCTTTGTGGCAGATCTGGTCATCAGAACTGTCAGGGAAGAACAAAGTTGCTGCAATAGATATGTTTGCTGATCTGACTCTACTCCATGGAAGTGGCGAAGTATCTCCTATCCGTATTTGTTTAATTTTTTCAACAAGTGAACAATGTAATAATCCAAAACATCTACATAACTATTCAATTGGGCTATTTAATAAGACTAATTGATGTAAAAAAGAAGATATAACTAGCTCATATCAATATATAACTGATGGTGCCAATTTAAAACTTGACTCCACAACATTAACATCGCAAACTTACCCTATATCGACGACCAGCTTCAGTTCTTTGTTTCTTATGTTCCGGTTCGAGAATATTTCTGGGAGTGCAGTTCGCATGGTGAAGTACATATCCAGTTTCCTTTTACATTTCTCCAGTGAAAATTTACAACCACGCAAAAATGTCATCAGACGTTGTTCATCTGAAAAGTATATTCAATGAAAAATATATCTGATTCACTTTTGAAAGTACTATGAAATTTTCTTTAAATAAAAATTCTTGCATACTAGCAGTCTTTGGCACTCTAATGTATAGAATGTTCTGAATTCATGCAAAAACGTGAAATCTATTGCAAACCCGAAACGCTTAGAACTTGATTAATAATATTTAAATGATGTTTGTAAACGATTTCTTAATTTAAACACTGGAGCAATGCCTATTTCATCATCTCGACCCGTAGTCAATTCACGAACTCTAACTCCAATGATAGTAAGCTCGTTTCAATTCCACAAACGGTTACACATCAAAGATGGATGAAGGGTTCCGGCCGACTTTGGTAGCTTGGTAGCATATGTATATGGCTGCAGCCGGTTACCCATCAAACTGGATCAGGAGAGTCTGACAGGCATAGGTACCTGATGGGGAAAGGGGAGTTGCCCCATCGAGTTATGTCTTGATGTCTCTCCAAATGGTATTGGCCTCCAGGGGGCGTTATTTCTGGTTATTTGCCTTCTTGATAACATTGGTATCGCCTTTGATGTGACTTCCCTATCTTGTATGATGGTGGTGTATATTCTATCAAAGGAGTAGGTGTGAGTCATTTTGTCCATCGGCATCTCAGATGTATCAATTTTCATGACCTACATGTAGACTGGAAGCTCCTGTCCTCGCCTCCGCTGCAATTTGTAAATGCAGTGGAGGGAGGTTCAGTATAACATCCAGACTAATCGAAGATTTGATGGACATAGTTTGATGGACCAGTGACTCCGAGCATAGCCAGTCTTCGTAAACTAGCCAGCCTTCCTCTGGTTGTTACTTGTTCAATCTTTGGCCACCACAGCAGGGCTTCTTCTAGAGAAGTAATTGCTACTGTCCCATATTTATTGATGAGATGAAAAAATGAGCTAATGATTTTATCTTCATATTTTTAGCGAACGATCAGGACGAATGAAATGTTTTGAGTCATTTCACAAATTAGGATCGGATATTGGAATTATTAATTATTTTGTTGTTTCGATTGACCATTTGAAGCTGTAGTATAGCTTGAACATATTTTGCTGCAAACTTAGAGCATGAATTTCGGCGTCAGTGAGGCTTGTTTCTTTCGTTTGGTAAATACACCTTTCAATAATTTTTTTATCAAATCAGGTGTTGGTATGTTTTTTTTCTTTTATATGTCATATGATCCTGGCATCGAAAAGTTTAATTTAACGCCTGACCGAATGGAGGGCTACAATAATTCACTGAGGGATTGAAAACAACTTCAGTCCCATAGTTTGTATACTATTTTATGCACTTTAGGGCTGGAAAATCTTAAAATAAACTCATCAAGAAAATAATGAAAAACAGTACTCTTGTACTCGCAGCGGTACTATAGTTTAAAAATTTCAACTTTCGTTTTTTATCGATACGTTAGAAAAAATTTTATTCAATTTGGAAAAACATATGTTGGTACTTTTGTACTCTCAATCCCAAAGAATTAAAATTTACTCTCAATCCGTTAGTGATCAAAGGTGCCTCAAATAAGAGATTGATAGTACCCATCAATTCTTCTGTCGGTTGCTCAGATTATGCATATTGAACTTTGTGAAATCGATATTAAATGACTTTTTCGATTTAACAAAAAAAAGGCTGTTGTTATTCCACGGTAGTTGGTTGGTTGGTGGTTGGTTGAAGACTGACGAGCGACGAGCGAGATACCGGGTTTACATTTGATGTTTCCCTTAAAACTGAGACCAGCTGATGCATATTGTATTATTCTGTTGTCAGTGGTTCCTAGTTAAATGAGCCTGTGTTTTTCACCAGGTTAAATAGTCCATTTACTAGGTGTTTCAGATTCATGCCTGTTTCTGAGTTGATCTGTCCGAATATTCTGTTGCGCTTGTTGAGCAACGCGTCGCATTCGAAGATTATGTGAGCGGCTGTTTCCTCCTTGTCATCACAAAGTCTACTGTCCACGGTTTCTCTATTTATTCCCATGGTGTGTAGGTGTTTTCTAAGGTCGCAGTGTCCGATCAGTAAGACGGTGATCGTACGTATCTTAGATTTGTTGAGGTTGAGGGTGTCAGTTGTCAGTGTTTGGCTTTGGTACCTCACCATGGCTGTGCTGTGTCGATTCCCTTCAATTTGGTCCCAATATGTTTGATGTTTTGACTTCTTTCTCTCATTGATTAGATTTCCGCATCGGGTTTTGCCAATTCCCAACGCTGGTTCTGGGCCTGTGAATGGTAATTCAGATGCTCTCTTTATAAGTTGGTCTACTTTTTCATTGCATTCAATTTCTTCATGTCCGGAAACCCACACAAGTGTGAACTTGTTGCGTTTTGACAGTACAGGCTCTGAAGGCATTTCCAGACTTGCATTGACATTATCTGTATTGAATTCAGATCTTCCATAGCGCTCTGGCTGACAGACAGAATGTATATGTGTTTTCTTTCATACCCACGGTCAAGATTCATCTGTATGCATGTTCTTATGGCATGTGTCTCTGCTTGGAATACTGAGGTGTTGTTGCCAAGTAGGACTATTACGTTCTTTTTTGGCCTCCCCCCATATATTTCTGCTCCTGTTAATTCATCTGTTTTTGAACCATCTGTGTATCAGATAATGTTTCCAGATGATAGTGATTCTACTCCCGAGTCCCATTCATTCCACTTGAGCTGCGTTTTGAATGGTTTTTCGTACGAGTATTGTGGTAGCATGTTGTCTGATTTCATTTCCAGTTCGGCAATGTTGACTTCATGGATAATTTTGGTGTGCCCAGTTTGTGGTTGGGTTATCCAATTACGTTTTTGTTTTTAATTCTGTATGCACTCATCCCCGCCTCCCCATGACTGTGATGTCTAAAAGTGGAAGGTTTAGGATAATTTCCATAGCAGCGGTTGGAGTGCTATTCATAGCACTCGTAATACACAAACAGGCGAGCCTCTGTATTTCACCAAGGTTGGTTTTCGTCTGTCTCTGTTTCATCTTGGGTCATATATGTGATTCTGGGTCTTATGATCGCGGTGTAAAGCCAGTGCATGACTTTCGGTTTCGGTCTCTGTTTTTCCAAAAGCTCTTCTGCACATTTCACAGTACTAGCGCATCATTGGAATAGGAGAGTTGAAGAGGGAGACATTTTCCTATTGATATTCTATTTATTTTTCACATTTACAATTTTATCGTTTATAATAAATCTTTAATGTTGCATTTCGAAAATTTTCTGTTTCTAAAACCTTGGAAAGTTTTTGGGTCAGAAGTTACATGTTTACCTCTGCCAGAAGAAAAGTGTTTCATCATGATTAAGAAATTAAATTTTTCGTCTCGAGTTTCGAGACAAGAGTGGGAAACTTTTTTTTCGACATGTTCTTGATCTTCCTGAAAATGTTTTAGAATATTTGCGACCTTTCAGTACTCTGTCCAATATTCTATGTGCTAACTTTTATTCCAGAATAAAGCCATTACTTGACGATATAGAGCTATGAGTAAAATATCTCCATGAAAGAGAACTTCGAACAATCACCGATGGATAATTAAGATTGGCTCTAAATACTTCAGGAGGAAAGATTCCCAAACATTATCACAAAACCTACTGGATATATTGTGCAGCAATTATCTCATCTGTTGAGATTGGGGCAGTTTAATTATGAGTCTTCATATTAGGTTTCCGTATCATAACCTTTTGATGATTCACAAAAACTGAACATGAATGACAACATTTTTCCACAGTTATTTGGGATGGATGATGATGATACAGATGATTTTGATTTGAGTTTGAGTTCCATGTTTACCCAAAATGCTGTTAATCAATAAACTGTAACAAAAAACTGGAATAGACTATTATGGAAGCCCCAGAGCCGATGAGGAAAAAGATAACACCCACTAGTGGTATGGAAAAATGATAAAACGTACCCCAGGCATCCAGGCATCCAGAATGGAAGAGATTATTTGTCAATAATGGCTACTTCAGTATCATCAAAAAATATTTTTTCTCGAGCGTCTTTGATAATTAGAAAGAACAGAAACCGTTCAGGAGATGAATAATCGAGAGCTCAGCAGTGTTTGAATTCTTGGTTGAATAAAGAGTGACTCAAAGTGGACAATCAAGACAATATCAAGAGTCTCTCCTGTCTTGTGAAACACTGCCGAAGAGCCATTACATTTTGAAACAATTGAAAAGTTTTATTATAAACGTTAACATAAATCTTAATCAAGTACAGCTACATCGATTAAAAATTTAGAGTTTTATTACCGTTCAATCAGTACATCATCTGTCATTTATTGGATATTTTGAAGTATTTCATAGAAATTTTTTTTAAGCTACTAATCTCATGTTTGATCCACACTTACCCCAGGTGTCCGGTAAATGAGGTTGTTTGAGAAGCCATTCTTTAATGTGTTGTAGATCACTATCTCTTGTGTTAATATCTTCGTTGAGCTCTTTTCTGATGTGAATTTGAAGTTCGGGGTTGGGCTGTACGAGCGTCATGGTGGAATTCTGAAAAAAATCGAATAGATTTTCAATAAAATATAGAGTGGCCGAACAAAACAAGTTTCTTTCCCAATAACACTATTCCTACAACTTCCCACAGTGCTTCCAAAGACTGGTTGAATTTGGTAGCGCTTTCTCATTATAAAGTGTGACCCACTTGAAAGTAGGACACCTCCCTTACATTTGCATTTTTTCCACCAATTCCGAAAAACCTCTTTTCGAAGTGTAGAGCTCGGAAACATGTACTTTGGAACGGAATATCATTTTCTTTCTACAAAAATCAAGTCCTGCTGCGTATATTTTCAGAGGATAAAATTCTTCAAGTACCATAAAAAAATATTCATTATCAATAATTCTGTGGCCGAATCAGTGGCCGAATCAGCATTCACATAATGTCATGATAGAATCTTGACTGCACACCGTGGTAGCCGTGCTAGTAGAGCGTTCACCTTTGGAGCGAACACGTTAAAAGGTAAGGGCTGCGTCTTCCTTAGCTCACACAAGTCTTTCGAAGACTTCCGAGGGTTGTGCGTAGGGGTGCAACCAGTTGACGGAAATAACAATTTTATCAATTTTTTTAAATTGGATTTAAATCTCGGTGAGTTGGCTGTGAAACACCGTGCGGATATGCGAAATGCGCGCTCTTTTCTTTTGGTGCTGGAAACAAGACGATTGTTGATTATTATCGCTGCTGTCAAAAATTACATTGAAACAGTAATGTCAGATTACGCCCGATTGGTAAGAAAAACATTTTGTAAAGCTATGAGAAGTAGTGATTTGTCATGGGAGAACTGAGTGTGAGAGATAAAATTGAACTTGTGCGCCTTGGCGGAGATAATGCTCTTTCGGCAAGAGAGGCTGCCAGAGAATTTCACAACAAACATCCTGATTTTCTAGTAAGCAGCAGTACGGTAAATCGTATAAATTATGATTTTAACGAAACAGGTTGTGAATCCAGGCATATACGCGCGCCTGAATTTGAAGTTTAATTTGAAGGGTCTTCTGTACATAATACCTACTGTTATTTTAGGAGAATGGCTGAATAAGTCGATGGATAGATCGAAATTGAGTGGCCGCCAAGATAACCGAACCTGACACCGCTAGATTTTACAGACTGCAGTCAATAGAAGAACTACGCGACTGAATATCTGCTGTTTAGAAATTACCCCAGAACAACTGAGAAAAGTTTTATTGAATATTAGAAGAAGGTATGACAAGTGAGTTGCAATTAATTGCGGCTTGGTTGAAACAATAAAAACTCGAAAAACGTTCATTCCTGTTTCTGTTTACAATAGTTGAATTTTTTTTCAATTGTTTAATTTGTTCCATATTAAATTGAACAGAATGAATATGTTCATTTATTTATTTCATTTGCCACATAGTTATCAACTATTGCTCCATATGCATTTTATTTTTCGAAAAGTTAGCAAGACTATGCAAATATTCACAAAAATTCTATTTCGGTGCGCAATGAAACTATAAAAATAAGGTCGGCCACATTGTAAAGAATTCAAATTATAAACAATTCTGATTATTTTGTAAAGAAAAAATGCAAAAGAGTCGCAAAATGACAGAAACAAATAAAATACCATCCCTTATCGATCCTCGATTTGGCGACCATTTTCAAGTTTGTATATTCCAAATGTATTAATTACTTATTATACTTGATAATGGGATAAACCCGAAACCTGTCGTAAAAATAAAACAATTAGTGGAATCTATACAAAAGTATTTTTCATTCATTTGATTGAAGTGATCATGAATTTCCACCAAATGAACAAGTCATCAATTACACAATGTGAATAAATAATTTATTCATACTTTTATTGAAAACTCTGCCAAAAAAACGGAAAGAATCGTTTCTCTCTATGTCATAAGTCTCTCAGAAACTTTGCTACCTTTGTCGATGCCGGCAACATATTTTTTTGATTATTTTGCACTTAAAAATTTGAATCGATTATGGAAATAATGCAAAAGTTTTTTAATTGGCCGAGAACGTAGGAAGTAATTTTCAAGAAAACATATAAAATTTTCAACAACCACAGATTTCGGAAACTTACATTATTTCTATATTCAATTCAGGTTGCAAACAAATTTTTTTAGAGTATAATAAACAAAAAAATATGTTGCTATCATCGGAGGAGGTGGCAAAGTTTCGGCGAGACTTAGGGAGACACGCTTTTTTGCGTTTGCAACTCTTTTAGATTTTTCGGCAGAGTTATTAAAAAGAATATGAATAAATAATTTATTGACTCTGATGCCAAACTTTGAAATGGTAGCGAAGTTGGGGAAAGATAAGAGATGATATTTTCTTTTTTTCGTAAATTTGCGAATCTTTTGCATTTTTCTCTACAAAATCACCAGAATTGTTTTAAAATTACATTTTGAACAATGTCAACCATGTACGACGGATTAAATTTTAATTGTTTCGTTGAGCACTAAAATAAAGATTTCGTGGAGGTTTGCATTGTTTTGCTATTTACATCGGTGATTTAAAGTGTTTCTTCAGAAAAACGTAATGTCATTTCTTGAATTTGAACCTCCAAAATACACGTTGCAGGCTTAGGATTTTGTAGAAAGAAAATGATACTATGTTCCAAAGTTTGGTTTTTTGAGCGCTACAATTTAAAAAATGCGACCTCATTCAAACATTTGTTTTGTTATATAGAAATCAAGCGACTTTTTATATCGCACTTAGAAAACCAAATTACGATTGTATTTCAAATTTTTAATAAGTTTTAATGCCGTGCTTCGTAGACTTTTATTGGGTGGCACTCTGGATAGTGGTTGTTCATCAATGTTACAATATGATGATGAAAAGAAGAACATTCCCAATTGAAAATTGAACCAAACATAGGTGTCATCTGGAAATGGAAAACGCCTACGATAAAAATTAACTAACTTTTTTAAGGTGTACGAGGATGTATTGATATCTAGTTAGCCTAGACCAGTTCCCTGCATAAACAAAATATTGCGTTACCATAGCAACGAACAATAACTTATTAGAAGTGTCAGTGTAAAGTTTGACGTCAAAAAAGTAAACCAGAGTTACGCAATAAATTAAAAGAAAAAATATGTCCACCGAAATTGTGAAAATCGAGTATCGAGCCATCATCAAGTACCTGTATTTAAAAGGGTTAAGAGGTAAGCAGATTTACGAAGATATGCTTAATACCCTTGGTGATCAATGTACTTCGTATGTGACCGTGAAAAATTGGACTGCAAGCTTCAAAAGAGGTAAATTTTCCATTGAAGATGATGACCGATCGGAAAGGCCAGTTTCTGTGTCAGTCTCCGAAAATATCGATGCAGTTCATGACATGATTTTAACAGACCGTCGAATTGGGCTGAAACGGATATCTCAAGCACTGAATATTTCATACGAACGCGTTCATCATATAGTTCACGTCAATTTGGACATGACAAAAATTGCTGCAAAATGGATCCCCAAATGTTTGAATTTTGACCAAAAGCGTGCAAGGGTAGTAGCATCGCGTTCGATCTGTGCTCGATTTGAAAACGATGAAGACTTTTTAAACCGAATTGTTACTATGGATGAGACTTGGGTACATTTTTACGATCCAGAAACAAAGCAATAATCGATGGAATGGCGACACTCCGGTTCTCCAAGACCTAAGAAGTTTCGTGTCCAAAAATCTGCTGGAAAAGTTCTTGCTTCAGTTTTTTGGGATTGCCATGGAGTAATCATGATTGATTTTTTGGATAAGGGTAGAAAAATAACTGGAGATTACTATTGGACATTACCGACCACTCTACGGTTAGTGTTTGAATTACTAGAACACCCCCCTTATTCACCAAATTTGGCTCCGTCCGACTATCATCTCTTTCCTCAACTGAAAAATAGTTTAAAAGGTCGTAAATTTTTTTCCAACGAGGAGGTAATAAAAGCTATGGAGGTCTGGTTTGCAGAGCAAGAAGAAACATTTTTTGAAAGGTCTAGAGACGATGCAGGTTCGCTGTAATACATTTATCCAATTGAGAGGAGAATATGTTAAGTAATGAAATATTTTGACATTGAAATTTTGTTTGGTTCTATAGTAGGCTAATAATTTTTCAATATATCCTCGTAGCTCAACGTCCAGCGTGGCTTTAGCTGGGAAGTAGTTGTTTTCTTTTAAATATTACAAAAAATAACTTCAATTTTATTGTAGGTTTTTTTTCCATTTCCGGAGGAGTCATGTTTTGTTCTATTTTCAATTGAGAATTTTTTTTTTCTACTTGAATTCCTTCCAAGAGAGGCTCTATCTCGAATGATGGAGAATAGCGACTAAAGTTTTTCTTTCAATCGCAGAATTCCACATCTGCTTTTATGAACATCCTGGTTATATTTTCAACAAAATCAACATAATGAATCAAGTTAAACATGTAATGTTACTTGTGAACTCACATTTTATTGTTTATTCCTTTGTACTCATAACCAACATTTTTCGACATTCCTCAGCCTTTCTAATACATTTCGGAGACTAACAAAAATATCGTCAGGAGAAAGCATAATTTCTCCTAAAATTTTATCGGATGTCCGTCCTACCGCACGCTCCGTGAATTTTACCAACCAAAACGAGCAAACTATTGAGTAATTTTAATTACAGTATATATTTCTTATGATGATTCATTTCGGATTCGTTTATTAATTGAGTAACTAGGCCAAGACAGTTTATTATAATAGTTCCGCAAAATACTTTCCAATCCAAATGAGTAATTTTGTTTTGCGATCTGTGAAAAATGTAGAAAATGTTTCAAAAAACAATCCTTCATAGAAAAACTTTATTGAACTAAAAAAGGATGATTGCTATTTGGTGTATGAGTAACTCTTGAAAAGTGTAGGCTTGAGAATTTATTTTAAGTTACACTCTTTAAGCTCTCAAGAAAATATCAAAATTTGTAAACGTTCCTCAAAAGTTTTTCATGCATTGAATATTAATTTTCACTTTTCAATTCAATGAGAACTTTTTTTCAAAAAGACTCTTCCAGTTCATTTTATTTTGTACTGTTGTGCTTTAGAATTACTTTAATTATCTGTCTGTCAGGTGTCCGTAGAGGTTGGTACGATAGTGGCATGCGCATGAAGGTAAGTAAGTAAATATGTTCAGTACCTTTCGCAGTTCAACTTTTCGATACCCCATCTAAACGTATACATACATACAGCTCATTATTCACCAGCCCGATGTTTTTCACAATTTTTAAGGATTTATTCAATATTTTTTCCTTTTTTGCAACATTTTTCGGGAAGGAGGGCCGAGGCCCCTACCAAGCTGTTGATTTTTTGCCTTAATATTTACGTTTGAAATGATCAAGGAAAAATTCGAATTTCTTATGAGCCTTTTCTTATTAGCCTTTGGAGGGTGGCAGGATGACCTTCCTTTGCATCGATTCCAATGATTTTGGGTGGTGGACTTCAGCAGTGGAACCACGAGCAATTGACATGACTTCCTTCTCCTCATGTCTCACCACCTCTCGACTACGACAAATTCTGTCCATTTCATTTTTTCTGACGAAACTAAGCAAAGAAGCAGGCACTGAGGTGCCTTATCGCCTCTGATGTGAGCAACCCTGGTGGACGAAAGGTTTTTATTGCTAAGGATACTCAGATGACCTAGCAATCGTCAAAAACGGGCATCGTGAGCACTTTAAATACATGGTTGAATTAACAAAATATCATTCATCTCGAGTAAATAAACGTGTCAGTATCCCACAATTGAATATTGATTTGAATAAAACAAATATTGTCTTCGATTTGCATATCTGCAATTTTTTTTTGATTGGATGCGATTTAATTCCCGTTGAGTATATGTTTTGTTCATAGAAAATCTCGTTTTGTCTTCTTGAAAACATCAGATGTTTCAGTCGATCATAATTTGATTTGATATTTCAACATTACCTTTCACTACTTTGATCACACTGATAAAAAATATTCTTTGCATCAACGCATAATTGTGTTGATTCAAAGAGATTGTATTCTTGAATAGGTCCAACCAAATATTAGTTTGATTTTTTTGACGAATTTCTTTTGGCCACTTACAAGGAAAATATTTTGAAACAAGTGATCACTTGCTTCATAAGTTGGTTGAGGCAAGAATATCTTAGCTTCAATAATGGGCACTTCTTTTATGGAATCATGGGAGTAGGTTGAGACAAGAATATTGCAATTTCAATAAGAATACTATTCTTCTATCAACTTGGAGGTTGAGTACCAATCTGCACTTTGCACTTGTTATAAAATATAGAATGGAAGCTATTTACATTTTGGCAACTTCGAATAGATTAAACAAAGCATACATTCACAACTATGAACAATTTAGGTATAAATAATGGTTTTATATGAGAATAGTTTTAAGTTTAATAACTGTATTCTCAATAAAACCCGTTAGTAGTGACGCATATTGCAGTTTGATTGAATACATAAATTACGCCACTCGCTATTAGACACAAAACTGTAAAGGAGCAAAATATATTACAATAATTTTCACAACTGGCCCATAATGAGCCAAATTCAATTTTCGATACTGCATTTTCATTGCATAGAAACAGTTTCCACTAGGCACAAAACTAACACTCAAATTGGTACGCATAGCCTCATAACCTCCAACCCAACTCAAACTGGTCGAAATGGTCGAAATGGAAGTCGTATTCACAGGTCGCAGTGCCGCCACGTGCTTTGATTGCTCATTGGTTGAATGTGTCACGAGGCACGGGTAGTGATATCTACTAAGTAATTATATTCTTGTGACAAGAGGATTCTGTTTCACAATGAGTTATGAGCGTTTTCTAGTATGAAGAGTAGAATGTTTTCACTGCAAGCAATTTCATTTCAAAATAATTAATGTAAAGAAACAAACATCTCAATCAGTTTGAAATGGGATTATATTCATCAATCAAAAATAATTATTCTTTTCAGAAGATTATTCTATTCAAGAGTTATGTTGATTTTTGATTGAAGAAATCTTTTTTATCTGTGTAGAGTTTGATTCCAACAACTAAAAATTGTGTATACTCTTTCAGCCAGGTAGCCGAGTGGCTAAAGCAACATTGTTTCAATCAGTTTGGCTGCCAATCGGCGATGGTTCAAACCATGGCAACTGCAGACATTTTTCTGAAGGCCCAAAAATGTGCTAGGAATCGCAAGTTAAAAGGTAAGACGTCGTTAATCCTTGGCTTGCACAAGTTTCGACTTCTGACGGTTGCCGTTCGTAGAGGACGACAGCTGGTTAACGGGAAAACAATTTTAAACAAATTTTTAAAATTCAGTGCATCTTCGAATCGAATTCACAAAGTACCGAAACAATTCTTTTTGTTCTACCAATTCATTAAATTGTGTAGTAATATACAAGTTAGTTCGTTGAACATATCTTTCAAACGAAACTTTGTGATATAGTCATGACAAATCAATTGCAATGTCGAACTAACGGGTCTATTCTCTAAAAAGTCGTTGATTAACGATTGTAGTTCACTTTACGATAACGTCAATCTGAACGACAATTCACAAATTCGTATTCTGTAAACACTGTCGTTACAGCTTCAGTCGTTACCAAATGAATAACGACAAACCTGAATTTCTGAGACGGGTAGTAAACGTAAATGTTTTGTGATTGAGTGATGGATGGAAACAAAATTTTGAAACTATCTGTGTCAGTTATTTGATGGAAATTTGAATCAACTATGGAAACTGGTGAATATTGCGAAATTGTGGAAAAAAAAAGTAGTAAAACTATTTATAGACAATAACTTTCTGAGTATTTGGATGTATTGGTGGTTTCTTACAAATAAGTATGAACCAAGTAAACCAGAAATTCTCAAAGAAACTTGGGACTTCCTAACAGCCAAACTAAACAGCTTTATATGAATATAGGGGCCAAATGATCAACCAATATTTCTGATACTTCGTGAATAGACCTGCTTACAGAAGACTGGGACACACAATTCTTCTTTTGCCATAGACTTCTGGTAATTGCAATGGACAAAGATATGCAATGCTAAAAGGAAACTGTTAAATAAGTTATTGACTGGAAATTCACAATTTTTCGTTTACTTGTATGACAAGAGGTATCCTCGTGTTCCTGCGGGACAATGCGAAATGATCACTCATTTCGTTAAATTACTCCTAATTCAGTTATCTGGTTATTATAAAATCTTTCCGAAAGTTTTTTCTGGAGACTCGAAAGAGTTGCTGATATCTCTCAACTACCTAATGAATCTCTGATTCCACTCTTTACGGAACAACAGATAATGTGATCCGATTTACTTCAAAAAATCATCATAATACCTTCTTCGCAGTTCTTCCAAGAATACAACCAATACGTCCTGCACGAACTTATTCTATTTAAAGTTTGCAAAGGAGGAGTGAGGTTTTTTTTGCTGCACACAGCAATAATCGTTTACAATTACGACAGCCAAATAGGTGTTGTATATCGTTGAATAACGATGAAGAAACAGATAGTGAATACGATTCTATAATTTTATGGTTATTTAACGACTTATCGCTTGAATACAACTGCTAACGATATCGTTAAAAGATAGTGGATAGACCTGCAATTCTGATGCACATGTTCGATACACAAAAAGTATTCGACGGAAGTATAAATTTTCTCATGATAAAAAAATATTTTGTATATTTGAGTTGAATATTTTGTTCATTCAATAAATACTTCTAGTCTATTCAGCTTGTTTTTGCTGCAGCTGCAAGTCATTTTCTTCATTCGACAATAAACTCTTAATAAAAAGAAAGTGATTGAAACAACAAAATTGTTTTTACCGTGGAGAGCAAACGAAAAGAGTGCTGAATACAGTCTAACGGCTTGTTTCTTGCTTCTTACTATTCTGGTAATTTTTGTGTCTATTGATTATTTTTCCGCCATTAGTTTCATTACATGTATGTTAAAAACTGTCTTTTATTGAACTGATTTTTTTTTTCGGGACCATACGAACATTTTTCCAGTTTCAGTTTTGTCTATTTCTTCATTCTTTCATTTATAATTGTTCTGATATTGATCCATATTCTTGAAAGGTTTTTAAAAGTCTATTCCCTGCATCCACAATGGCTGAAAAACACAGAAACCAGAAACTTTCCATTAACGATTTAATGAGAATAACATCATGTCACTGCACAGCTTTGCGAATGATATCCGTCATAACGCTTTCTTCTGCAAAGCTCCAGCATCACCAATGAAACCAAAAATCAATGAGGGGGAAATGTGTTCGGTGTCAATATGGACCTGGACGAAATCAAAGAATGAGGATACAATAACTTGGTGGAATTTGACGCAAGAAAAGCCCACGCATGTCTTTTCTTTAGAAAAGCTGGCCTTAATTGCCTATCGTAACTATCCCTAATAGCACACCATGTCCCAGGGACGTCCCTATTTGGTACAAATCATGTCCGAATGACTGGGACTTAAAATCATTGTCCTTGGGACGTCCGATTCAGTGCATTTTCATGAATTTCCCCAAAGGACTTCCTATGGGTGTCCCAATTGGTACATCGTATAAAACGTCTCTGCGAGGACGTCTTTGGGATGTCCTGGGTCGGATATATTTTGTAATGTTTCCTAGGACATCCATCGGACGTCCTTGTTAGTAAGTATTCTGATGGCATGTCTTTGAAAGGACGTCCCATGGTTGTCCTGGTAAGGGACATTTAGGAACATCCCGCATGAATGAATATTGGACGTCCCAATTGGGTAATCTTATAATATCTCCCTGCGAGGACTTTCTTGGTATGTCCTGATTCGGATATATTTTGTAAAATTTCCTAGGATATCCATTGGATGTCCTGGTTGGCATATATTTGGCATCTCTTCGAAAGGACTTCCTATGGTGGTCCTGGTACGGGGACATTCTGGAACGTCCTTGATGGATGTACATCGGACGTCATCCCAATCAGTCAATTTTACCAGCTAGTGGTTTTACAGAAGAGGTATAAAATGGATCGCATATTTACAATATGGCTAAACATTATAGCGAAAACAACCCATCTGAAATAAAAACCCTTTTCACTATCATATCATCAGGGGCCATATTCTCGAGTTTGTGCGTATGCCAATACGATTCACTGTTTCACAACAACGAAAATAAAAAATTTATGTTTGTCTATCTTGTTCGTATACGGATTGAAACCGAACAATTCCTCTATGTATGGATTCCGTGCATAAAATTATTTTCTGTGTTTTGTGTTCTGTGTTCAAGTGAAGTGTTGACGAATTGACAGACAATTGTTGAGAATTTACCAGCTATGGCGGCTTTTCTATCGTCTTTTGTGATTAATTAGTTTAGTGACTATTCTGTTAGTTATTTTGTGTTAATTCAGTGTAGTTATATCTATAAATGAAAATAAAAGTTTTGTTATACTATTCAATAGTTATTACTAACCTATTCAACACTGTTTTGAAAAAGGTGTTTCCGTAAGACAAGTAGAGTTGTGTGTATCCTTTAAACATGTACAAAACCGAATTGAATGACTCTGAGAGAGTGCTGAGCTTACCTAGTAAGTAAATCTGGTTCCATCCAAATTGGTATCTCCAGTAATCCACAACAATATCATAATCTTAGTCCAGAAAGAGATTAGGAACAAACACATCTGATCATTCTGCACATCCTAAGGACGATTGATGTAATTCGGGGACGTCCAATGAACATCCCAGGTGGATGTCGATTGAACATCCTTATAGAACGTCCAATTTTGGTGAGAAGTCGAAACATTGGTACTTCCCACGGATGTCCAATAGTCCAATGGACGTCCGCGGTACCAATACTGCACGTCCTAAGGACGTACCAATATTGCACGTCCTAAGGACGTCCAAGATGTACTTTCGATTGATGTAATTCGGGGACGTCCGATTAACATCCCAGGTGAATGTCCATTGGATATCCTTATAGAACGTCCAATTTTGGTGAGAAGTCGAGACATTGGTGCTTCCCACGGATGTCCAATGGACGTGCGCGGTACCAAATTTGCACATCCTAAGGACGTCCCGAATGTCCTGAGAGGATGTCCTATGGATTACCATCGGACTTCATGGTGCTATTAGGGATGTTAGGAGTAGCTATGTCATGTAAGTCAACCATTTTGTTGCTATTTAATACTAATAATAATAATAAATCCACGTTAGATTCATAGTGCTTCTTAGTGTCGGTCTTTTCACCTCACAATAAAGTATCTGATAACTATCTATCAGATAAACTTCACAGGTTTACGTATCCTTATCTGATAGAGTTATCTGGGACTTATCTATAGGTGAAAAGACCGGCCCTTAAAGACAAAACTTTGGAATTCATTTTTTTGGGAGGCACACATAGTTCAGGAAAAATGCCAAATCTAACGTTCTTTTCCGTGGTTCTTATGATGTTCTCTGAACATAACAGGATTTTCCCTCTTCGTAAAAATCAGTATATGAAAAAAAAATTTCGCTCAAATGGTATTTTTTGTGTATCACACTAGGAAGTTACGATTTATCTGATATGTTACCGCAATAGAAACAACATTTGTTTGCTACAATACAAAATAAACTAAATCTAATTGAAAATAACTGTAGCCAATTAATAATAACACCTGATATTTATATAGGGTTCTTGATGCTTTCAAAACATTCAACCATATGAAGAGAATATTCAGAAATCATTCTTTCTGAATTCCCATGTTTGCCACATTCTCCATTATCCCCTTCAATCACTAAACGGCATCTTAAAATATGAGAAAATCTTTGAATCACTGTAAGTAACTCTCCCCATTTATTTGAAAATATTTTTTGTATGTACCTAACTAATAAGGCATATAGCATACGGATATTTACCGCGCTAAATGATCGTTAATCACATATTCACGAACTGTGTTTAGAAGAAACTTTTAAAATCATTACCTTGGCAACTTCATTTTTTCAACACTATGATTACTGCATGATTTCAGTAGTTTAATGAGCCATGAAAACCCGAATGTACCTAATACGCTTTTGTCTATTAATTTCATTTGTTGAAACTGTCTAGTCATATCCGAATTTTATATTGGCAATCGGGATTGTTTAAATTTGTCCTTGTTTCTATCATAATCCTTTAATAATAATGAATACAAACGAAAGTGAAATGGAAGAAGATTCTAAAAGTTTGACTCCTCAGGAAATTTTTTATCTATTGTGGAGGAATTCATCAGTGGACTACACGCATATGCAACCAACATTACCTACGATTCTTGTTATTACAGTTGCATAGTATTATAGTCACGTTTTTTCAATTTCTCCGTATCAATTTCAACTTGGTCTAATTTTTGGAAATGAGTGAGCTTGACGCAGATGCAATAATAGAAAATTGAAAAAAACCATGAACATGAAAACCTAAACTGATCGTAAATGTGTAAGTAAAAAAAAGGTGCAATTTAATATGAGTTGCATAAGTATCTGTTAGATTTAATTCAATACCCGTCGTGGTCTTAGCCAGGGTAGTAGTTGTTTTATGACAGTTACTTGCCATAGTAGTAGTAGTAGTGCCGTTGTAGGTGTATATGGGAGTAAAGGGTTCATCATCGGTCGGCAACGACTGTTCATAACTAAACGATCTCCCAAAAAAACTCTGTTATCACATGAATCTCTCAACCCGGAGAATCGGAGTGTTCTCCCTCAAATCGCTAGGTGGAGCGGCCTAGAAACCGCTTCATCGCGTGAACCAGAGTTCACCAGGCAACAAAGTGTGTAATGGTTTGGACGGGGAACAGATGGCTTCAGTGCTGTCTGTGTTGACCTACCCTTTGCACTGATGAGAGGCAACAACCTCGAAACTAGTCTGCAAATGGTCACCCTGTCCAAATCAAAACATAATTCTGCTGTTTGGTCACAGAGGGCACTTGCAATTGCGTCCTCTGATGCTTTGAGGAACGTTGCACGAGTATCTGTTAGATTTAATTCAATACCCGTCGTGGTCTTAGCCAGGGAAATAGTTGTTATCTGTCAAGTACTTGCCATAATAACCCTACGTAGTAGGTGTTTATAGGAGTAAAGGGTTCATCATCGGTCGGCAACGGCTAATTGTTACCAAACAATCTCCCAAAAGAACTCTGTTTTCAATATGAGTTCTTATAAAAATTGTAGTATGTAACACTACTCTAGAATCTCGTTTATTTGAAACTCTACGTGACATAAAGGGCGTTTATCTACATGTATGTCATAATGTCATCGTTATGTAATTTTATTATATTGACATAATGAAGTTCATTATGGCCCTTATTCGATAACAGCATTATTCAGTGAAAGTCTGTGATTACTTTGTACTTCTGTTTTCTGGGATACTCGAATATAAAGATCGAAACATTAAGGGCCCTAGAATACTTCCTTGCGGGACTCCTGATTCAGTTTTTTGTATGAAGAACACAAGAGATTTCTATCGAGGTGGACTCATTGAGATCGTCTTGTGAGATAACTTGCCATCCATCTCAAAGATGTTCCATCGAATCAATGTACTTCAGATAACTGATAAGTAATTCAAAATCACGAAGTATTTGATTTTCTTCCAAAAATATTTTCATTTGACGGGTGACATTTTTTTCAAACACTTCAGATAAGGAAGGGAATACACTCATCATACGCAAATCATTTATGATGTTGGTGCATTTATATTTGGTAGTTATTACATTTGGTATTTTCCAAAGATTAGGGAAAACGCCTTGCTTCAAAAATTCATTGAAGGTATTTTTGATTTCTGCAATACATGACGGATATCATTTGAATATTTATGTTATCGATACCCAGCGCATTCCATTAAATTTTACTCATGGCAGTCAAAGATGTCTTCTATTTCTGCAAGAAAAAAGTTAATTGAATTGTCCAAGGAATCTTCATTATTACATCACTAACTCTTACAATAAATCCAAAGTTTGAAAGAATACTTTTGAAAGGAAACCAGAATCATCGTACCTGGATTCTCTTTACAAATTATAAATTATTTTGAATAATAGCTAACTTCATATGGTCTTATCAAAAATGGACATTTTCGTTGAAAAGATTTATTAACAAAATTATTATTAACAAGGTCACTGAGCTATCGAGTAGTGAAAACTGTATATTATGAAAGTACGTGAAGGAACCATTTATAATTGCCCAATTCAGTTTGTTCATGCTCTGAAGAACAACATATTTGACGAAAGTACAGAAAGCTATTTGAAATCATTAGGTGACTCAGCTCAAACTGTCTCTCTGTAAGGTAAAGAAAGATGGAGAGATGGATAATGATTGAAGGAAATGTTTTATTCACCAATATTGACAGTCGGTTCACATCCACATTAATTTCTCATAAAGTCCCAGTAGATTTTTATGATTTGAAATAAACTTGTATTCAACGATATAGTTCAAACAAGACATGAATTCGGTGACTACAATTGAAATTTAGTAATAACTAGATTGAAAAAGTGTCAATTCCAAAATTGCTATTGATTCTACACAGAATGAAATCGGCTAATAAATGATATGAATACAAAAAGAGGAGGGGTTCCGTATGTGGCCGGACTGAGAGTAGCGCCATGGTAAATCCAGCTTGTCGTAAGAGACGACTGAGAGGATCACCATAGGTAGTAGATGGTCTCCACCATCGCCTGGCCATATCCACTGTATGCGCTGTGAAATGGACTTATTTATAAATGAACTGGTACTTCCAGAGTTTTCAATAGATTTTTATTATTTGAACATTACAAATCAAAAAACTGGAAGTAAAACAGAAAAGTTAACTTATATTTAATTGGAATATAAACAATAATGAAATTGAAGTTTCAACAACATTTTCCCTGCTTGTATTGAAGAGACAGTAAACTTCAGCTTATACTACGAACATCTATAATAATAATAATTTTATTGCTTCTGAAAACGAGTTTACAGCAAGATATGTGTGTGTGTGTGTTTGAGAATAATAATGAAATAATTGAATATGCTTAAAAAATAAAACGAATTACAATTCGCTAATAGTGGATTGTACAATCATAAGAGCATAAGAGTATACTAAAATGAACATCATTCACTCAATATAAATGAACGTAACTTGAGAATATTCCAGATATATTCTGAGATTTCTTTGGCTACAGAAATAGTTATATTCTCTAAGGCATTCATTAGTTTTTCCAAATTTTGAAGGCATTGTTTATTTCGTTTCATAACAGTGTAAATTGAGCACTCGAAGATTATATGAAATAAAGTTTCCTTTTCATTACTATTGCATACGGAGCATATTTCATCTGGATCAATCGAATACACAATTCCATTCAGTGTGAACTTGATCTTGAAATGATTGGCCATGCGTAACTGTGCAAGAGTGCGGGTGATCTGTATGGGTAGCTTTAACAGCAGATATGAGCTTGGTTCCTGTGAGGTAGGTACTCAGTGTACATTGACATGAAAGGGTAACGAGCTGCCATAGCGACAACGTTGTTGAACAGATAACTGTAATACTAACTGAGTATATTTCTCCTTTTTATGTAAGTATGTAAGTATGTAAGTATGTAAGTATGTAAGTATGTAAGTATGTAAGTATGTAAGTATGTAAGTATGTAAGTATGTAAGTATGTAAGTATGTAAGTATGTAAGTATGTAAGTATGTAAGTATGTAAGTATGTAAGTATGTAAGTATGTAAGTATGTGAGTATGTGAGTATGTAAGTATGTAAGTATGTAAGTATGTAAGTATGACCAGTAATAGCATTCCAAATATCCAAAGATCCGCTATCAGTAAAAAATTGTTTTACTTGAATTGCCTAATTATATTTTGCATTAGTCTAGTTTATTAATCGTATTTGTTGTTCAAAACAAAGTCTTGGAAAACGATCACTCTCCATTGTAAGAATCTTGTACAGCCAGTTTAGGGTAATTTCAAAAATATTATATGCAAGTTTAACTCGTCCCGTTTCCAAACGAACTATTGCGACAGGTGTATTAATAGGCACTAAAAGAATTCTCTTTAAGAAACTGAGATGTACTCTTTCTAATACTTCCAAATATCTAATGCCCCATGCCGTAACAGAGTTGAACATAACACTCATTGCTAATGACTCGAGTAATTTTATTCGTGAGTACTAGGTGTCAATTTTAGTTTTAGACAAAATAGGGAGTACTGAACCAATATCCTGTTTTCCCTTGAAGTTAGCAACTAATGATATTTCATTGAATAGACCTGAAGAGGTGAAAGTTACTCCCAGATAAACATATTTATGTATATGTGTGTATATGTATATGTCTCCCCAGACACAGACCTCCGGTCTTCTGGCTGAGGAAAAAAGTATTTATAATGAAATATTTATATTTATAGGTGAAAAATAAATACTGTCATAATATGTAGAGTTGCCAATAAATCTAATCTAATCTAAAAAGTTACATCTAATGGTTGTCCGTTAAAATAGAAAACAGAATCAGGTCTGCGATATCCACCTCGAGCAAATTGCATAATTTTAGTTTTTCGTAAATTAACGGTCAAATCATTATATGCAGCATATTTCTCTAGAATCTTCAATTTTTTTACATCAATTTGTGAGTGTGCAAGAATCACCAGATCTTCTGCATATAATAGTGCGAATACGCCATTTCTATCATCAATGTTCACACCCTCAGCCCGGGTTTCATAGAATAATGTTTCTATATCAGCTATAATTAGAGCAAATAGGATGGGGCTCAGAGGTTCACCTTGAAATACACCATTTGTTAACTTGAATAATCTAGAGAGGCCATCAGATCCTTTTATTTGAATTGTTGCATTAGCATACAATATTTGTATTATCCGAAGAATTTTAGCTGAAATTCCCATATTGATTAATTTAACCCAGAGTAAGTTATGGTCAACCGAATCAAAAGCTCTTCTGAAATCAACAAAAATAGCGAACAGTTTTCGTTTTCTATGTCTAATATGGAAATTTATTACAGAGCTCAGAGTATAAACATTGTCTTCACATCCTCGACCTGGGCAAAACCCAGATTGGGACTCCCGCAATGCTTTGCAATCATCTACCCACATCGAAAGTCTGTTGAGTATAAGATTTGTGAATATTTTGAGACAACAGTTTACTAAGGCTAATCCTCTATAATTTTCGGGATTATTTATCGGACCACCTTTTTGCAACATAGTTATATTATATCGTAGGGTTTTTTCCATTTCCAGAGGAGTCATGTATTGATTCAATTTTCAATTGAGAATGTTTCTCTTTAAAAAGTTATTATAATATTATACCAGCTTCTGGGCATGACAGATGAATAAAAAATGTTGTTGACTAAGGTTGTTAAGTAAAGTACCCAATTATGGAAGCGAAAACTTCTTCAAAATCAAACAGCTGCCCTTCAACACCAAAAGCTATTAGAGAAATAGTGAAAGACCCAGGAGTACCCTCAACTCAACGAACAACTACAGAAAAAATTATCAATAACAGCTCAAACAACACATCGGAAGGAAATATCTCTAGAATTTCAAACAAGCCAAACACACTTCAACAAGGAATGGGCGACGTTATAAACAGGAGAAAAATTAGTACCAAATAATAATAATAGTTGAAAAGTATAATATTATCAACCTACTACTCATTCAACATTTATTAATTTACTCATAATTTGTATAATACGTATTCTTATTCTTTTATAATGGATCAGTATATTCGGGATTTCGAAATAGATCACATTGAAACATATAGTATAGATACCTACTACTGAAGAATGTAAACAAATACTGGATATAAACAAAAACTCAAAGAATTTTAAAATCTTGCAAATGAATATCAGGAGTATCAATAAAAACTTAGATGAATTTATAGTGTTGCTACAGTGTTTGAATTCTGAAATCGATTGTCTGATTCTGAGCGAAACTAGAGATATAATCGATATGGGCACTCTCAACATTCATGGTTATAACATGATATACAATGAAAGTCATTTTAATCAGAATGATGGGGTGGTCGCTTATATCAAATCATGTTATAATTTCGCACATGAAACGGCAGTGGTGTACGATGAAATAAAGGCACTTCAAATAAAATTGAACCTAGACATAGAAAATACTATTTTAATCACAACCTTATACAGATCTCCAAATTCTAATTTACAAGAGTTCAATAGACACTTTTATGACTTCCTCGAAAACTGTGATGATACCAATTTTGATGTATCATTGTTTTTGGGAGATATAAATATTGACCTAACAAAATCCGATGACAACGATACTGCCGAATATTTGAATACACTGAATGGGTTTGGATATATTTCCACCATAAACGCATCAACTAGAGGACAAAATGATAGTAAAAGCTGTCTTGATCACATTTTCATGAAATCTAAGAGTTCTGATTTGAATGACAAAATAATTCCACTTAAATTAAAAACAATAATAACAGACCACTACACAACTATACTACAAATAGTGGTAGGTAGTGTTGGTACAGAATCGAAAAGGGAAGAAAGTAAAAATAATTTTATAAAATGTATCAATGAAAACAAATTACAAGATGAACTCAAGAAGATTACGTGGGATATTTATCGATATTGTTGTCAATGCAATAGATACATGCACAGAGAGAAGACGCACAAACAGGAAAAACACAAAAATATCCCCTTGGGTAACGAATGGTCTCCTGAAGTCTATTAATAAAAAAAAAAAACACTATGTTCCTTCTGATGCATAAACAGCCTTATAATGATGAATTGAAAACATAATATAAAAGGTATCGAAATAAGCTAACTTTCCTTATAAATAAAACGAAATCCAATTTTTACAAACAGCAAATAGACAACAACAAAAATAACTTCAAAAAACTATGGAACGTAACTCAACAAATATCTAAGACAAAAAAACAAAAACATTCTGTAGTTCAAATAAAACATCATACAACTGGTGAAATCCTTACTGAAAAAAGTCAAATAGCGAATACATTCAATATAGCTTTCTCAGAAACTGGAAAAACTCTCGCTAGCAAAATAAAAACAAACACGCATTCAAGAATGAAAAGAGTATCTCTTACAAACTCATTTGTTTTCGAAGAAATAAGCCTAATGGAAATGAAAAACACAATTTTTGAGCTTAAAAATGGAAAGTCTGTAGGAAATGATGACTTAAAAGCTGAAAATATCAAATTGATTTCTAACTACATTTTAGATCCCTTAACTTATATCCTCAACGAATGTGTAAATCATGGTATATATCCAAACGATTTTAAAATATCAATTGTCATTCCTTTATTTAAAAAAGGTGATAGATCTGAAATCACAAACTATCGTCCAATTTCATTAGTTACCATCTCTCGAAAATATTTGAAAAAATCATGAAGAAAAGACTCAGTTCGTACCTCAAAAAATATAACATAATATCAAAAAATCAGTTTGGATTCAGAGAGGGCATTTCGACTCAGGTTGCTATTTTGTCATTGACTTCAAAAGTAGTCGAAGCTCTTAATGAGAGTAAACCATCTCTCTGTGTATTCATCGATCTGTCGAAAGCATTTGACACTGTCTGTCATCACCTCCTTCTGCAGTCACTAGAAGATATTGGAATACGAAGTAACATACTGAAATTATTCGAGAGCTATTTGACTGGAAGATATCAAAAGGTTAGAATTGATGATACATTGAGCAGCAACCAGGTGATCGACAACGGAGTTCCTCAAGGCTCCGTGCTAGGTCCAACATTATTCAATATATATATTAATGGATTATTTTCCCTTGGTGATGATGAAAATATTGTCGGTTTGGCAGATGACACAGCCATTTTCTATGAAGCAGATGATTGGAACGAACTGAAATGTAAAGTTGAAAATGTCTTCTCTCGAATCCAGTACTGGCTGGACAACAAACTGTTGACAACGAATATTGAAAAAACCTTTTTTCTTCCATTCTGTTGCAATTCCTCTGGGATGCCCCCTTTCAATCGACTTATAATTCGCACTGACACACCCTTTCACATTCTATCCGAAAATAAAATGAAATATTTAGGAATGATACTTGATCCCTATCTGAAATGGGACTTACACATACAATATACGGTTAATAAGTTGAGGTCAATATTGTTCAAATTCCGAAAACTTAAAAAACTCCTACCAGTGCAATACCTGAAAACATTATATTACTCCCTTGTGGAGAGTCATATCCGTTACGGAATAGCGGTATGGGAAGGAGCCTTAAAAACGCATATTCATAGTCTTGAAATTATTCAAAGGCAATTTCTCAAATTAATATTCTCGAAAAAAAGGCGATATCCTTCAGATAATCTCTATGCAGAGACTCAAATTTTAGATATGAGGCAAATATTCTTGTATCAAATATCATGCAACTAAACATAGTGCAGCACTTCCCGCTCATCAGTATTCTACTCGTCAGAAAAATCATTATATTTATTATGCCTCGAATGGTGAGAGTAGTTACCCAACGTTCTTATCTCTACTTCGCTCCAAAACTTTACAACTCTATTCCTGAAGGAATCAAATCAATTACAAACATCAAATTTTTCAAAAATCAATTGAGAAAATATTTGCTACAGAGTCAAAGAATCGATTTATTGAAAATATTCGAGTAGCGGGATCTGAGAAAACTGTTACTATAATAATTATTACGTATACTTGTCATATACTTGGTTGATGCTGTTGTTTTTGTTAGTTTTAACATGAAATTAATTCAAAATGATTTTATTTTTAATAATATTTTATTGTGTGTTATTATATCTGATCATTTTTGAAATTTTGAATAGTTATATTTTATATGTTTTAGCCATAATATTTTGTAATCATATTTAACATGTTATTTGTTCCACATTATCACTTTACGAAACAAGTACATATTGATGTACTTATCGTTCTACACGACTTTATTATTTACCAATCGCATTTTTATCGCAATTTTATGTACTTATGTTCCTAAATGTAGTGTGCGGTATAATAAAGTTCTATTTATTTATTTATTATTTATGTGGTAAATTCATATAGAACTCGAAAGGAATGCCATCTGATTCTAGGGATTTATTATTTTACATTTGTTGAGTTCTGTATAAACTTCATCTGTAGAAAAAGGTTTATCTAAATAAGGATGGCAAGCGTCTTGAACATGGATTGGTGCTACAATTCTAGGTGGATAGATAGTTTCGTAAAAGTTTTCCCATACTTCGAGAGGCAAAGATTGAGAAACAGAACTATTCCGAAACTGCTTGATAGTCAACCAGAATTCTTTTTGATTTATCGCGTTTGTCAGTTTCGTAATAATTCCAGATTCAAATTCTATTTTCTTTGATTTTATCATTTTTTTATATCCGAATTTCGAGCCTGTATTGTTTGATCCCAGATCTTCTGGGCAGTAATGTTTTTTTACATTGTTTCAAAGCTATTTGCATCGTTTTTTTAGCAGTGATACAGTCAATATCAAACCACGGTTTACTTTAATGAAATCTCTTGTTTTTACTACGAACTGGTCTTTGGTAGGTACCGGCTTGACATCTATATTCCTCAATTATCCATCCTTCGTTACACTGCTTCAATCCCACCATCAGGCCAGCAATTACGAAGGAAAGTTATACGAAGTCTCTTTTGACTTCTGAGTGATCAACAGGAAATTCACGAGTTTCTTCCAACCACTCATTTTCAGGCATTTTCATAAAGCTTGAACCATTTATTCAGATACTCTTAGAACTTCATTCAACAGCTTTTGTACTTCTTGTTGCATGATCAGCAATATTATCTGATGTTGAAAACCAACGCCAGTTAGAAATATTAGTATTTTCCTCAATCTCACTTATTCTATGCGCCACAAATGGTTTAAACTTACACGCAGTACCTGGTTTTATCCAAACAATTACTGTTTACTAGTCTGACCAATAGAAAATGGAATCGAATTTGATATTAAGAATGATTGTCTGGAATAAATTTTGACGGTCTACTTCCTAAAACCACTGCATGCAATTCCAATCTTGGAATGAAGACATTTTTCTCTTTGTTGTTTTGGAATCGACTGCTATGGTGGCATCAAGACCATTTGCTTTATTGGAGACACTCGTGATTTGGCCATAAGAGATGTGCAAATAGTTTTTTCTACTCGCGAATATGAAACTGAAGCAAAGACTTCTTGACTGGAGTGATAAAATGTGTTGAACTGAATACTGAAACATGTGGTAGGATCATATAACGTCGAGGAACTGTGTATTGTTTTGTTTTTCTATTGAGTGAGCCATTTTATAAACTTTTCTTTAATATAATGTTCCAATTCATCATTCCATAATATATTTGATTGCCAAATTTTTTGCAGTGAAATTTTCTCGGAAAGATCTTTCCGAAAGGTCCTGACTAGATTGTTGAAACTGGATGTATCAATTATCCTAAACATGAACGCATCAAACCAGTCACTAATTAAGATGATGAATTGAGAGTTCTTCTTGATGTTTAAGAAGACCACATACGGAACCCCTCCTCTTTTTGTATTCAGATCATTTATTAGCTGATTTCATTGTGTAGAATCAATAGCAGTTTTGGAATTGACTCTTTTCAATCTAGTTATTTACTGAATTTCAATTGTAACCACCGAATTCATGTATTGTTTGCACTGTATCATTGAAAACAACATTGTTTTAAATCATAAAAATCTACTGGGACTTTCTTTATGGAAAATTAATGTGGATGTGAACAGACTGTCAACTGTTGGTGAATAAAACATTTCTTCTGATCATCTTCCACCTCACCATCTTTCTGTACCTTACAAAGAGACAGTTTGAGCTGAGTCACCGCATGATCACAAATAGCTTTCTGTACTTTCGAGATAAACAGTTTGAATGTCAAATTTGTTGTTCTTCAGAGCATGAACAAACTGAATTGGGCAATTATAAATGGTTCCTTCACTTACTTTAATAATATACAGTTTTCACTACTCGATAGCTCAGTGACCATGATCATAATAATTCTGTTTATAAATCTTTTCGACGAAAACGTCCATTCTTGAAGACTAAATCATGAAGTTAGCTTATTAGACTGGAGCTGGAAATGTTTTTGAGCTTCCAACTTTGAGGAAAAAAATTATTTAAACACCAAAAAAAATTCAAAATGGTGGAATGGGGATGCAGTTTAAAGGTTGCAAATGGTTTTTTGCGATTTGCGGCAAAACCTCTTAACGGAAACACGAACGCATCAAACCAGTCACTAATTAAGATAATGAATTGAGAGTTCTTCTTGCTGTTGAAGAAGATCCTCGTAGGAGTCAACGACAAATTGGTGAAAAAGTCCTTCGTCGATTCCTGCATCGTTACTATAATTTTTTTATGTCAATAGCTACATGCAAATGTGCAAGTAAAAATAAATGGTTTGACCAAGAGATTCATGAGAAAGGTAAGCAACTCAAAAAATTATATAGTAGGGCTCGCAGTCTGAATAATGAGGGCATCTGGAAAAACTATCGAAGGTACAAAAAAGAGTACAACTGTTTAATAACCAAAAAGAAAAAACAGCACAATCATCTACTAATTACAAACAGCGATAACAAACAGAAAACAATTTGGAATATTGTCAACAATACTGTTGGTAGAAAGCAGAAAATAAATAAGATTCAACCAAACATAAATGAAGAAATAATAACCGATAGTATGTCACTTGCCCAATATTTTGCTGCAAACTTTAACGATAAAACTAGAGAGTTAAAACATGTTTTCAATGAAAATACTAACAGATGCACCTATTCAACTAATTGGCCAACAAGCAGTTTTGCTTACTTTCCTGTGACCAAGTCAGAAATTGTAGATATTGTTAGGGATATTAGGAATAAACGATCTGTAGGTGATGATGGTATTAATATTATACTTATCAAGCATATAATTGATGTGATCTCAGAACCGCTTGCATTCTTAATCAACTTATCGTATCAAACAGGAGTATTTCCATAAGACTTAAAATTGAGTAAACTAATCCCAGTACACAAAAAAGCCGACCCGACATGTATCGACAACTATAGATTAATTTCTCTGCTAAATGTAATCTCGAAAATCTTCGAACGGGCATATCATAGCAGAATCATCAAGTATTTAGAAAATAATAAAATCTTGGCTAGTAATCAATTTGGCTTTCGACCTGGAAGATCAACTGAGGGAGCTACCCTGGAGTTCATGGAAACTGTCTATAGTTATCTGGACAACGGGCTATATGTGGAGAATTTGTTAAGGATAAACTGTATGCTTATGGTATACGGGGATCGATGTTGGACTTATTAGACTCTTATTTATCTGAAAGAAGTTTTTATGTGCAAATTTCAACTGAAAGGTCTGATATGTATGATATAGATATGGGTGTTCCGCGGGGATCTGTTATGGGGCCACTTTTGTTTCTCTTATTTGTCAATGATTTGCCAGACAATATCCACGATCAAATGGTAATGTACGCGGACAACTCCTCTGTAGTGGTCTCATCACATACCTCTGAAGGGCTACAAGAAAGGATATTATATGTTGTCGATATTTTTAATGAGTGGTGTGATAAAAATCGTATAAAGCTGAACCTTGGCAAAACAGTTTACTTGCATTTCAGATGCAAAAAAGGTGAGCCTGCTGTCTGCATACCTGGTATAGCATGTGTGTCAGAGGTACGGTTTCTAGGTGTTATCGTGGATCAATTTATATGTTGGGATTCCCATATAGACCACTTGGGTAAGAAACTCATCTCCGCATACTATGCTATTGTGCAACTTAAAAAAACGTTGAATTTGAACACTATTATTAAGATTTACTACTCACTAGTTTACAGCCACCTTACGTACCATGTTTGCTTATGGGGAAATTCTGTGAACGCCAAAAAACTACTTGTTAAACAAAAGCGTATAAGATTAATATTCGATATTCCATTTGGTAGTACTTGCAGGCAGGTGTTTGTGGACAACTGCATCCTACCATTACCATCTATCTACATTTTGAAGACTCTATTGCATATCAAGCACAACCTAAGTAGACTATCTAAAAATTCTGACAGCCATGGTTACTTCACAAGAAATGCCAATGACCTTATGATAACAAAACATAGCTTGTCCAAGTTTGAAAAATCTGCAAACTATACAGGAATCAAGCTTTATAACCATCTACCTCAAGTAATCAGAGATATGCCAAAATGTAAATTTAAAAATGCCCTGAAAAAATTGCTTGGTAAGGGAGCATATTATAGCATCGATGAGTACTATACATCGAGCTTACTATGAAATTATTGTTGTTGTTGATTTTAAATGATATTTATGTACTTATATTAGCAACTGGTGCTTTCGTATTGTGAATTGATTTTGTTTACTGACATGTGACTTATATTTATAGTTTTTATATGTATTTTAAACTTATAGCTTTATTTTGACGTGTATATCCACCTATGGTGGTTGCTGTGGCAGTACGAATAAATTCTATTCTATTCTATTCTATTCTACATGAATAACTGACGTGTTGTTTGTAAAACTAATGTCCCGCAGTCTTCACCTTCAATTAAACGCGAAATTGATCGATAAAGCATAAATAATAAAAAGGAATAATATAGATCGAATAAAGTGAAGATGCTAAGGTCGCACACTTATTAATTATTTAATGCTAGGTAATTTTTCCTGACGTCAGAATTATTGTCAATAGTTCCATTTCTCTCTGATGGCTAATGATCTTTCGGATGCAATTCTCGATTCAACGAAATATTTTCATGATAATTAACTCGTCGATGACGTTAACTTTTATGTTTGATCGTTTATCATTTCTCAAGAATGGTAAATTATATAATAATTGTCCAGAATTCATGGCAATCAAAAATTTATTATTGCTTCATTTCTTTCTAGTACTTATATTGGTCATGTTTTTTTTCAGATTCGTCAACAGGATTCCATCGAAGCATCATTACACCAAATTAATATTTTTGCAGATTCAATACGGTTAAAAATCGCTGACATAGCACATACACTTTACCCATAATGTTTGTTCAGTGAACTTGTCGACCTTCGGATGTCTTCTCGATCTTTAGAATGAAAAATGGAAAGAAAAAACATGATGAAAAGATGAAAGGGACTTATTTTTTTCAAGTAGAACTGTAGATTATCCATGGGACTCAAATGGTTTAATGCAGGCTACTACAAAACAAGCATTTCTTTCAACATACAGGATGATTAGTTCTCAATTGCAAAAATTCAGTGGACACTATTTCTTACGGAAATACTTCGTAATCTTTATTTTAGTGAAAAGAGGAAAAGGGGGATCTTTTCTAAAATACTTCATACTCATTATAAGGATATATTGACTAATTGAGCTCATATTCCTATCAAATACTCATGGAAACAACAATACTCAGTAAATATAACGAATAGGTTGAGAAGGTTGAGTTAACAGTGGCGAGATCTCTATTTGGTAGACATTAAATTCTGTTAATACAGCATACAAGGTATATTTACTATTCATTGGTCATTTGTAAATAATATCTTATAGACAGATAGAAGGCTTTATTGATCCATTGTGCTACATTATGTAGATGGGACAGGTCATATCACCAAAAGTAAAGTTTATACAATAGATAAAATAGTTGATCACATTATTTGATTGGAAACAAGAAACAAACAATAAACGACATGACACAACATTGTTTAAAAGTCAGTATAATAATAACATATAATAACTATACAGTGTGAGTCTTCATATAGTGCACATATTGGAATGAGGGAAACTATTCCTAATTTCATCGACGGAAAACTTATTGAAAAATAAATTATAAAAAAATATTTCATATGTAATTTTTTAAATTTCTGTTCGATACCGTGATCCCTGTGTGAATAAAAGGGTGTAACTTTTGAACTAAATTATCTATCTCGTTGAAACAAACTCCATAATAAGGAATAGTCGTTGCCGACCGATAATGAACCCTTTACTCCCATATACACCTACTAAGTAGGCTTATTAAGGCAAGTACCTGACAGAAAACAGATTTAATTCAATACCCGTAGTGGTCTTAGCCAGGGGAGTAGTTGTTTTCTGTCAGGTACTTAATAATCCTACTTAGTAGGTGTATATGGGAGTAAAGGGTTCATCATCGGTCGGCAACGACTATTCGTTATTAAATGATCTCCCAAAGAATTCTGTTTTCCTCTAACTCCATAATGATTGAAAGTAATTGGTCGTCGATGTGTATGCACACGAACACGGCAGGTTCAAATTAATTTCAAAATCCAGCATATCCCATTCCAGTTTGAGGACATTTTCATTTTTACGTCGTTGGTATAGAACCTAATAGTTCTATATGGTGGCCTTGTCCATGTGTGGTGTGTATGAAGTCGAACACGTGCTGTTAAATCTGATTCTCAAATTCAGCCTACATCGCTTCAGTGTAAAGATATTCTCAATTTTCCCTCATCGGTTTTACTTCTAATTGATTTCTTCATATGGTGGCTTTTTCTTTAGTTAATGTCTATGCACACGATCACGGCAGGTTCAAATTAATATCAAAATCCAGCCTATCTTGTTCCAGTTTGAGAAAATTTTCATTTTTAGGTCGTTGAGAGAAAAACTACCCCACAATTGAAATTAAACATGTTTATTTAGCCAAAATTTGTTTCTGTTTCATCAATTTTTACAATAATAATAATAACTGCCTGTATCCACCACAACATTCACACGGCTACAAAAATTATAATGTACAAGGGGGGTGATGAAGGCGTTTTATTGAAAAATTTTATGATTATTTTAAAAAACAAACATTCTTTTGCTAAAGAAACATGTTTATTTTCAATTGGGGCAGTGTTTTTTCCACAATTTTCATTTTATAAGGACGCCCTATTACTTTCAATCATTATAAAGTTTGTTTCATCGTGATATACCATTGTGTTTTAAAGTTACACTGTTTTGTTCACACGGGGGTCACAGCAGCGAAAAAAAAAATAAAAAATTTCACTAAAAACTTTTTTTATTTTCTCCCATAGTTTTCCTCATTTCAATGTGTGCACTTTATAAAGACTCACACTGTATAATATATAAAATAATTCATTAGATTAATATGACACAATATGATAAAATTTCACTAATAAAAGATTTGACAGGATATTATTAGCAAGTCAGTATGAAAATAATATTTAAGTATAGCGACTTGAACATTTTCAATGTGGGGACGTAGGATACTTTGTCAAACAAACAAAAATGTACTTAAATACATTCGTCACAATATAAGTGATGTGTCATTACCATCTTCAAGTATAAGTTCATCTACTGTGTAACAAAATTTTTCTGACAGAAATAGTTTTAGCCCCTTTTTAAAAACTTGAGACGACAATGTCTTCATATCTTTCGACGGCATGTTATAGACACATACCCATAAACAATGGAGACTTTTCATAATTTGCATGATGGTATTTTTGGGTAGCTGGCATGTTGTTATTGGTAGGGTAAATATGAACTTCTGATCTGGACTATGGGTGAATTTTTTGTACTCACCAAATCGACATGATACAAAAATGGGAAGAAAACAGAAATGGTGAACTATAATAGGCCACTGACACTCATATCAAATAAAGCAAAAGTAATAGAAAAAATACTGAAAATAAGATTGGTGAAATTTGCAGAAAAATATAAGTTGATTTCTGATAGACAGAATGGGTTTAGAAAGGAGAGATCGACTGAAGATGCGATACATGCTTTAACTTCGTACATATTTGAATCCTTAGATAAAAAAATTCCATCAATGTGTATCTTTGTTGATCTCTGCAAACCATTTGATACTATAAGTCACGGCAAGCTACTGGAAAAATTAGAAAATTATGGAATACGAGGTCGAGCATATACCATTTTCAAAAGTTATTTAAGTGACCGAGAGCAAAGAGTATGTATCGATCCTTTGGTGTCCCACAAGGAACCGTTCTGGGACCAATCTTGTTCAACATCTATATTAATGAATTGCTTCGACTAAATACTACAGGCAAAGTGTTGAGTTTTGCAGATGATACTGCCATCCTCTACAGAAATGTAACATGGGAACAATTGAAAACAACAGCTGAATTATACTTCAGGAAGATTGAAAGATGGTTCTGTTATAACAAACTAACAATTAATTTCGAAAAAAACAAATACCTACCCTTTGCATCCTACACCAATGGATTACCCAACATGGGGAATCTCAATATTAAGAATAACTGTGAAATATCAGAAACCGATTGCATTAAATACTTAGGAATCACTATTGATTGATAGGCACTTACGATGGGATCTACACATGAATAACCTTGTTCGAAAGTTAAAAGGTACCCTCTCCAAATTCAAATATTTGAGGAACCACTTAGATAATAAACATTTAAAACACCATATTATGCACGCATAACATATGGTATAATAGGGTGGGGAGGGGTGAATGACAATTACCTGATGAATTTGAATGTCATTCAAAAATGGATTTTGAAAATAATATTATTTAAAGGTAAGAGGTACCCTGGTGACAACGTATATAAAGAAGCCGCTGTAATGGATATCCGTCAGCTATTCTGTGTAAGCATGTTAAATAACATTTACAAAGGAACTATTCATCTTGAACCAGTCGTTCACTCCTACAATACAAGAAATAAAAAACACCTTCTGAATACACCACGTTGTGAAAAAGCTATCGGTCAACGAAATGCTTCTTATTTGGGACCACGACTTTTTCAAATGCTTCCCATCGACATAAAAAATATCAAAAATAAAGAATTATTCAAGAAAAAAATTTAAATGTGGATTATGAATAATGAGAGATCAACCTTTGAAGATTTTGTGACACAAAATATTCCTAACTGACACATGAGACATTGGTGATTAATAGATTCAAAATTTAAATTGTTGAAACCGCTATCTATTCAATTCCTGCTTTTAATTATTTATTAATCTTATTTCATGATTTAATCAATATAATATGTATTTAACTAATATTAATTTTTATATATTCAATATTGTGTTGTTTAGCTTAGTATAAATTATACATTTACTATTTCGTTTAATAGGCGCAGTATCACAAACAAGCAGCTAACTCCAAGCTGCTTCAGTGATTGCTTTGTTTACTTGCCACTATATTTTTTATATATGTTATAACTCTTGGCAAATAAACATTATTATTATTATTATTATTATTATGTGGAGTTAAAGATATTTCAGTAGTAGCACTTATTATTTATCGAAATCAGAATGTCGAAATTCAATCGAACAAGGTTCTTCAGCCCGGTTAAAAATGTATATGAAACTATTAGTTCATAGTGGAGATGTTGATAAACTTGGTCATAAGCTATTTACACTTGTATTGGTATTGTATCGTATTGGTGCCACATTCTTCTAGAATAGCTTTGCTGGCTTATCAATAGTTTGAATTGAAAAAAAGGAGCTTTTGGAGTTCCGCCACTACCTACTAGATCATGTACATCATTTAACCTATATCTTTCCGGCGTCAAGACAACTCTGTTGTGTGATCTGAGCAGCAACATATATTTAACTCTGAGCTAGCTGCAGAATGTATTTCTCTGATTTGTCTGGTTATGTTTTTTTTTTTTTTTAAAGTCAACCCTACAAATCGTGTGTATCATTCAATTATTTCTCGAAATATCTTCGTTGAAAAAAAGTTGTTTATTTTAGCGAGATTTAGCTCATAATCAGTTTTTGTGAAGTTCTGATAACCTTCATCTGGCGCCTAAGTGACTCCATAACCTGCATCGATGCAGACAATTGAAAATTTCTCAAAAACGCTTGCCACTATCGTTGTTGAGCATTAAAATACCTTTTTTGCTGAGAAAAGCTGTAGGAATAAGATTTGAATATCAAAAATTGCAAAAGTTCGATGACAAAATAGTTAGGGCCAATCAAAATAAGAAATGATAGCTTACGAAGCGCCCTCTCCTACATAAAAATTATAATCAAATTTTGATTTCTCACATCGAAAAAACCCCGTTTACTAAATTTTGTGCAAGAAATAAATTTTTGGCAGAAGTTATTCAAACCAATTTAAAATAAAATTTCAACTTCAACACCCTGTATCTCCAAAACGAACCATTTGCCGACACAAGTTTATACAAGAACCTAACAAACACCCTGTATATTGATGAAATTTTTATATGTGAATAAACCCTAAATTGAAAATATTCGTTCAGTATCAATATACAGGGTGGGTCACGGTCGATGGTACCTTAGACGTTTACGAAGAACGGGAGAAAGGATCATTCTGAAAATTTGGTTTCTAAAGTAATTGCTCTTGGTCTATCGATCTAAAATATTTTCAGCAATGCAGCGTTGCCGCTTATACCAGAAAGTAGCAGCATCTTTTTTATTTCAAATAGGTCACCCTGTATATTATCGCATTTTTGAACTTGTCATTCTTTTTTGATTATATCTGCCTCACACTCTCCTATACCTATCTCTAACGGTTTTTGAGATATTGTTTATTTTCCATATTTTTTATTCAAAACATAGCTCGAATTGAATGTTTATTTCTACGATATTTGGATTCTTAGGAAGTTGCAATTTTGTGTTTAGTTCATCAAGATCATGTTCATTGATTCTGTATAGAGAAGTTTGTTCTGCGTTATACAGGGTCGTTCAAAATTCATGATCATACTGCTAGATACAAAAAGGGTTGGAAGTGCGTTTTTTAAATGCAACATCCTGTATATTATGAAATATCCTGAAAGATGACTAAATTCCCTTCGAATTAATATATCATGTTCCTATACCTAAATAGTCAGAATTCCGAGATAATAGCAATTTTCACTTGTAATCTTCCAAGTGCTTGAATTATTGCCGGAAATTTTTGAAAATTCATGTACGAGATGAATTTTTTTTGAAAAATCATGTACAAGATGAATTTACGGCAATTAATTCAAGCACGAGGAGGATTCGGTAAGAAAATTTCACACCGAGAAATGAAAATCATCCAACAATTCATAAGAAATAACTAGCGATGGTTTCACCTGAACTATTTATAACCACTGAAATATTGATATGTAAAATACTTAACAAAATTTTCATCAATGAATGTGTTTAAATTTGGAACAAAAAAAATAAAAAAGTTATGTTCCTATCGTGGATTGAACCATCGACCTTGCGACTCATAGGCCGCAATAATCGTGGAGAAAATATTTTCAGACACACTTCAAATATCTAGTAAATACATAATTATCTCCTTTCATATGAAAACTAGACCTCCATTTGTACATTAAATCAAAATATCAACTTTTCACATGTCACATGTCAAACATTTATTGATGAAAATTTTGTTAAGTATTTTACATATCAATATTTCAGTGGTTATAAATAGTTCAGGTGAAACCATCGTTAGTTATTTCTTATGAATTGTTGGATGATTTTCATTTCTCTGTGTGAAATTTTCTTACCGAATCTCCCTCGTGCCTGAATTATTGATTGCCGTAAATTTTCTCGTTTCGAAGAAAATTCATGTACTCGAAAAATTTCCGGCAATAATTCAAGCACTTGGGAGATTACAAGTGAAAATTTTTTTATCTCGGAATTCTGGCTATTTAGGTATAGGAACATGATATATCAATTCGAAGGGAATTTAGTCATCTTTCAGGATATTTCATAATATACAGGATGTTACATTTAAAAAAACGCACTTTCAACCCTTTTAGTATCTAGCAGTAAGATCATGAATTTTGAACGACCCTGTATAACGCAGAACAAACTTCTGTAAACAGAATCAATGTACATGATCCCGATGAACTAAATACAAAATTTCAACTTCCTAAGAATTCAAATACCGCAGAAATAAACATTCAATTCGAGCTATGTTTTCAATAAAAAATATGGAAAATAACCTATATCTCAAAAACCGTTAGAGATAGGTATATGGGAGTATGAGGCAGAAATGATCAGAAAGGAATGACAAGTTCAAAAATATACAGGGTGACCTATTTGAAATAATAAAGATGCTGCTACTTTCTGGTATAAGCGGCAACGCTGCATTGCTGAAAATATTTTAGATCAATAGACCAAGAGCAACTACTTGAGAAACCAAATTCTCAGAATAATCCTATGTCTCGTTCTCCGTAAACGTCTAAGGTACCATCGACCGTGACCCACCCTGTATATTAGTGTCAACAATTTTTGACACTAACGACGCATTATAGATACGTTTTAGAGCATAAGGTCAATAATTTTTGTGGAAGCAGGTGAGTTTTTACCCCGAACCCTCTTGGATACATTTGAACTCAAAAATGCATTAGAAAAAAAAAGAAATTCTAAAAGTCTTCAACAACCAATTGAATTTCACACAGAATGATGGCAGGGTAGTTTTTTTTACAAATCTGCATAGCGCTTCAATGAACCGATAGAAATATATACACTATTGAACGAAATACAAAAAATCATACCCAAAATATTCTTTTAAGGGACATGAATAGAGAACAATTGGTTAATAATGATTTCGGCAATGAATTCCGTCACGCGATGTCAGTAATTATCAAATACCTACCTACACCATATTTTCATACACGTGAAGAATAACTATTATGACACCAAGCAGCCAATTACAATATCTGCTAACTCAAAGGGCATTCCAGATAGCATAAAATCATAGTCATTGCTGGAAAAAGTTAATTGGAACGTATTCCGTCAAACAGAAAGTCTTCAAGAAACCTCTGACAAATTGATAGGTCCTGTACGGAACTCAGTGGAAAAGTCCATTATTATTTAAAGTCTAGGATAAATTCCATTACCAGTTCTGGAACACTATTTCGGGACAGATCACAAGCAATGGACAGGAAGTGAAATAGCCTTTGAAACAAAACAGACAACCAAGGAACCTTTGCAAATGGACCTGGGTTACCCAAGAAAAATTATTGGTGATGGTAATATCGAGCAACAGAACTGTAGACTATGCAAGGGATTTCAAGGAATCCCAATCGACAATATTCCACAGAATTTGGGTGATCGTTTTTTCGCTGCTCGAATCAGATATTCTTGGTTTTTAGAAAAACACCGAAACATTTATGCATTGCCCTGAGTTCACAAATTGTTCTACTCATAGATCACATGATCTATGAAGTAGAAAATTATTTAAAACTGGAAAAAATTGTGTTCCCTTTTAACTACAGGACTTCAGTATTTGGGACTAAAATAAAAAAAAACTCTTATTAAAATATTGAAAACAGCAATAACAAAGAAATAATCACGTCATTTGAAGAGTTGGAATTATTTGAATGACTGTTGAATTTTTAATAGCTACTTTTCTGTAAAAATTATGTATGGTCTTTAGAGGCTCCAAAATAGAGAAGTCTATTCAAGCAATTGTTATCAAAGTACCAGTCTGTTGGGTCCTTTGCCAAAGTATGTAGTAGTGGCAAGAATCGACTCCAACACCACAGTGAACGCTGACTGTTTGAAGCTCATGATTGGATTTGAAATATTCAAAATAGAATCTTGTTAATCTAAAGCCCAGTCCATAACAATGTGAGAGGTAATGGACGATTCCAGTACCCCTATTCAGTGTTGCCACAAATGATTTTCTGGTGGAAACCTCTGACAGTTTTAGACCTTTTCTGATATGGTTCAGGGTTGAAACGGATACAATTTTCAATTATAAAGAATCACGAGTGTTCCCGGATACATAAATCAACCCTGAAAAGGCCTGGAAAATGTCAGAGGTTTCCACCAGAAAATCATTTGTGGCAACACTGAACAGGGGTACTGGAATCATCCATTGCCATAGAATTTGAAAATAATTCATATTTTTTTCTAAGCTAACACTCCCTTACTGTTGTCAAGAAATAGCCCCATTCCACACATTGTTTTACAGTGTATGTTTTTTTTCAATCGTCTAGATACAAATATTTGCATTTCCGACAAATGATAGATATTGGCACTGGTATCAAAAACAACTCTGTCAGGAGTCGTTGATAAGAAACGGATTACTGAATTAATAACAAGTCCACATGAGAAAAAAGTGAAATCTGCATTCACTGTTTCATATTTAAAGGCAACATCATCCTCATTATCCAACCTAGCTTTCATGGTTGCTATTATTTATCATTTAGGCCTTCTGTTTGATTATGGGTCCAAGTTTGGAAGATGTAATACTAGTAATTCGTTTTTTTTTTTCAAATTTGGAAAGCAGATTGGGGATTTGTTCTATTTTCTATGTTGTGTGCTTCCGAACTCAGCGTCAGGAATCAAGTATCCAGTAACTCAGCACAATTATAACCATGTTCAAAAAGACAACAGTCAACAGTTGCATCCATGGGTTCGGTGTGATATGGGCTATCTTCCTCTACATAACTTTCTTGATTACCAGTTCCTTACTGAAAATGCATCAAATTTAGTTAACTCACCATCATCAGAGTTACTAAAGTAAATCTTACCAACTTCAGAATTACAAGAAACAGAATCATCAGTTATTCTTTCACCATCTTTGGTTGCAGTATTGGGAAATTTTTCAGATAATGTGGTCTAGCAAGGAAAGGAAATTTCGAATTTGAACATCAAAAATGGAACTCAACAACATCAGAGTTTTGACATAAACAGTATGTTCCCAGTCTTTCACTCTCCTTGAAATGGTCTCCAAAAATTCTTTTAGGATTAAAGAGTTCTCATTCGTCGATGGGAAGATTCAATTGGAACAACCATTTTTGCGCAAGTTCTTTAGTTTTCGGGAATCTGTGAAATGTTATTTTCGTTTTTGGTATATTCGTACACATTCCAGCAAAATGGAATACAACATTTGCAATGAGCTCGATATTTTTGGAAATATTTTTTAATAAATTCAAATTTAAAAAAAATTACCTTGACACTTGACAGTGTTGACACATGTCATTGTACTAATTCAGTGTTTCAAACATTTGAAAACAAAGTTTATTAATAACTTGACAGCAATATCACCAAAATCCTGTGGAATATTATCAATTCTACAATGTTGGCGAGGTTAATATTTATATTGATCACATTATTCTCCTGTTCCGATAGCAGAGCTCTGGGAGGAAGTAGAAATAATGTTGCTGTCAGAATATATAGATCCTTGCGGGACACCAGCATTCATAGATAAAGATAATGGGGGCTCGGCTTTGTGAACACTGGTCAACAATAATTGAAATGATGACAATTGATAAAATTACCTCAGCAAAATCCCTTCATCAAAAGTTGTACTATGTCAAGCAAAGGTCAAAAAGATTGAGAAATAAGAACAGCGAATTCATATCTGAACAATAATTCAAACAGTTGGATATATCGAGCTGATATTCTTATCAAACATATTTGCTGCAATTTATTTAAACGAAGAACATGCATTCCTTCAACAGAACTATCAGTGTCTCAAGAAAATTACATCAGAACAACAGGAAGAGTCTTTCATCAAATTTAGTTAGGAAACATGAAAAATTGTGAAAATATTCTATTTCGATGTCTCGTCTCAATATCAACTAACCCCTCATTAAATATCCCGTGAAGCATGAGTTTTATTTCTTCAACCCAATTTCCAGTACCTGACGTAGACATATCGTAACGCGAAGATTAGTCACCATGAACACACACGCTGTTATTAAAGTCTCTTATATAATATTAACAATTTGGAAACTGAAGAACTTTCGTTGACCTACTTGACTCCACATAAGTAGACCGTGATCATTTGTTCATATTTTTTCTTGGAGTTAAATAATAGGCCACTGCATTTGTGATAGTAGATCAATGTTTTTATGAATAATTATTGGAATTATATCTGGTATATGTTAACAACTGATAAATTAAATTATGCTAACACGCTTTGAATTGTATATTTTACACGTTTCGAGTTTCAGAGTGAATAATAGTATACCGGGTGTCTGCGGGAGGTGGATCGCCACTATAACTTTTTTGATTTTGAAGATAATGGAATGAAATTTGAAGGACTTATATAAGACATAAAACTGCGTTTTTTGACGAATAGCTCAAGTTATTGCAATTTCCGGTACCACTGCAAGTGACTTAAACTTTCGATTTTTTAATAGGATACCCAGTATATTTTCACCACTTTTGTCTCCACCTGACATTCTGAATACAACCATATATCATTTGTTACTTTTTGTTACAATTTTTTTTTCAAATTTGAATTTTATTTTGTAATTTTGTGCTATGGATACGTTCATATCACTAATTACAGCCCTAAAATTTTGGGGATTATTTTTCGACATATCTTGCAACCAATTAAAACCATCAATTTAAAGCTATGATGTACTTTCATACCAATCACATTATTAAAGTGGGTATTTTCTACTTAGATTATTGCCTCGGGAATATTCGTGGTATTTTGTTTTTATTGTGTGACAACAACTGATACTTTTGATTTGACGTCTGTCATCAGTTTGCATGCAAATTGAAAAATGAATTTAGATAACCGTAATGAATAAAAATGTTATATAGAGAATGTGTCTATGATTGGGGCATCAATAAATAATCTATCGAATAGCACACGAGTGTTCGATAAAGTAGAAAATAATTCTCCACATTTTTTCTCAAACTTGTTGCCATGCAATAGCCACTCGAGCCCTTCGGGCTCTCGTTTCTATTGCCTGGCAACAAGTTTTCGAAAAACGATGTATTACAACTAAATATACAACTCCACTGTTTTCGGTCAGAAATTACGATTTTTTTTCAAATGGCAACATGGTGGCTCGTCGGGTTAGGAAAAAATGCTATTTTATTACGATTCATTTGATACTGCACACTTATAGGTTTTGAACAAAATTTCGTCAAAAAATTTAAAAAACTACTATTGATATTTCATGAAATAATAGCATATTATGAACAAGTGTCTTATAAAACGTGTTTCATATACTTTTTTCTTCTATTTGGCATTTTTTGTAATTTTTTATTGGAAATAGTTGGATTTAATATTAATAAATAACATCAGAAATATCGGGTTGGTAATATTGATAAAATATTTAAAATTCGAAGGAATCTGTCAGGTAATCCACTTATTTACAAACATTATTTAAATTTTGAATTCAAATATCAGTAAATTACTTTTTTTCTGACTGATGAAGAAAACTCAAGTTGCACTCCTCCTGAATTGAGAGAAATTGCTGTGAATGATTTGTTGCCCATAAAATCTCGTTCAGTTTACGAAAAGGAATTTCACAATTTCGAAGTATCCGATGCCTCACCACACTCCCACTTCAGTCAAAATAACTTTTCAAATAATCAGACCACTGAGCATAATTTTGTAAATCCAGTCCAAACCACATCAGCTAATTTAATTATAAACGCCCGAGAAACCAGTAATGTAACAATTAAAGTTTATAATAACTGCACCATCCAAGGCAACAAATAACACCACAACATTCAAATGTTATTCCTCTTCTTTGTTTAAAATCTGAAAATCCCATCCCTCTTGTCCGACGTTCATCTGACAGTTGATGTTACCATTGTTCCCAATCTCGAAAAAAATTAAAATGCGTATCGAAATAGAAACCATTATGATACGCATTTGGGTTTCATAATGACTTCATTTTGGACAAATAGAAAAAGCATTGCTATTAAAATAAATTGAAATTAAAATAAAATTCAAATGCATGGAGTATCCTTTGAAAAACAGAACTGATGGAACATAATCATTAGGGAGATCGACTTCTTATTTTACTTCGATTCTGCAAAAGAAAATTAAATTAATATCTATTCAAGAAGATGATTATGTTATTAGCTTTCGGTTGATTGATTTCGTTTTATCAGTTGTGTTGCAACAGGTTGTTCGATGCATTCAAATCTCATTTTAATCTCTAATTCCTAATCTAATGATCTTTTTCCTAATCCGACGAGCCACCATGTAGCCATCTGAAAACAATAAGTAAAGCAGATACATTTTGATCAAGTTGGATAATTTTCAAAATTTTAGGACTAAAATTAGTGATTTGAAGAAATCCACAAAACTCTTGAATCAAAATTAAATTTGGAAATTAAAATAAAAAACGGTTACAAAAACTGACAAGTATCACATAGTTGTATTCGTTAAATCATATGGAGAAAAACTAAGAAAAAGTTGCAGTTTTAAATCTTATACAGATCCTCTAAATTTAATTAATTCCATTATCTTGAAAAACAATAAAGTTATAGGGGCAAGCCACTTTCCGCGGACAATCGGTATAATGAAACAAGTGTACAAGTGAACCTCCGAAAGAGCCTCAATGAATTTAAGGTCACGACGCGGAGTGAAGTGCTCTTAACGTGATCATATTCTATTCAGAATTGGTATGTTTGGATGTGTGGGTTTTCGTACTCGAAGATAATGAATTTGCATTCGAAATTCATGAATTCAAGATAGCGGCTGCAGGTTGGAGTTTTGTGATTATTATGAAAATTATGTTCACATACCTAGAAACCCGATGACAATGCAATAGTATTATGACAGAATAAGGAGCCGTTTAATTACTTTTACATTACAGAACATTTTAATAAAATGAAAATATAAATAAAAACAAGCTTTCATTCAAATGCACTAAGAAGAAAAGGTAATTTAGATGTATGTCGCAGGTGACACTGTGAGCAATGGATTCGAAACAGACGCGCAAAGTTATCAGTCGACAATGTTGTCAACTTCGGATAAAGTTTCTTTCAAAATAAAAATGTTTCAAGGAAATTATACTCTTACTCACGAGAATATTAGATGAGTCATTTCTATAGTTTAATTTATCGAAGTGCAGATTCCAGACTCATGTGATGCCCAGCAACAGTGCAAATTCCAAGGTTTGAATTATTTTCAGAATTATCGGTACTTTGAAAACAAGAAATCGAACAGCTTTAATAATTTTCATAGACGTATACCATTTATCATTTATGCATCCCACATTAGTATAATGAATGAGTTCCTGAAATTCTGAGCAGCTGTTTTGGGACGAATTAAGTACACTTTTAATTTTTGAAATTTATCATATACACCGAAGCTAGTACAGTATTTTTGTTTCCATATCGTATTCTAGTAATTACTCTGTTGTTCATTTTGATGTCCTCGTTAACCAGAAATAATATTCCAATTTGCAACATGACTATCTTCAACACGCTACATTTATTCATATTCGGTCAAGTTATGTTCGTTATGAAGTTGATTCAAATTTTGATATATCCAAAGACTTTCACCATCATCTTGTTGAAATAGTTTGAATTATCTGAGTTATGTCATAGTTTATTATAATTATTGCAATTTGTGAATTTTGAAAACAGGAAGAGGCAATGATCCCTGTTTCACCATCATAGCTGATATTAACTATCAGTTATACTTGGAGTTATACTACGGAGGGTTGTAAAAACAAAGTTGGCGGATGATGTACTTATTCCTTAGTTTCCTAATTAAAATTTGAATAAGTTTTTAAAGGGCAAAAAAACCGCTTTGTTTTTTTTAATAGTTACTGCTTGAAGTCTTGCTTTGTTAGGGATCATGATAAGTATTCGGAGGAGATGGAAATTTACTTCAATTGTTAGACCGTTTTCATGATATACTAGGATAAAAAGATCTAATAGCTCAAGTTGATTCCTACTCAAAAATTATAATTTTTTTTTAGTTTAACTTTCAATCCTGCTCTGAATGATTTAAAACACTACCTAGTTTTTCCAATTACTAGTATTATCAATTCCGGCGAAATACCGATACCGGAAATCCTGGGATCCTAGCGATATTTAGATACCAAAAATCACGGAATCAAGTTCGACTGGGATTTTTGGAATTAGTTTTGATCGAGATTTCGTTCTCGTCAAGTGAATTCCTAATTTAATTCGTAACAGGTAATACATATTATAAAACAATGACGAAAATTAATTGGCGTTCCGAGGCGACTTGATTGATTCCATTGGCGTATTTGCTTTTTAGCTGCAGGAAAACCCGGAAAAACCTGCAGCACCACATCATCTGGAGATCTTGATCTGCCAATGCCCCCTCTCTCATAAAATAAAGTGTATAGGGTGTCTCCAGAGGCTCCAATAAATTCAAGATATCGTCAGACGGACTGGTTATCAGTAATATCGGGAAATAAAGTTGCAGAAAGTCACATACGTTTTTGCTACCTCTTGAACAACGTAAGCTAGTGGGGATTTTTCCAGCGAAAGATCCACAAACACAAGACGAGATGGACTGTACGGAATCATTTAATCCAAAGCGGTCAAGAGTATTGATTTTGTTATTTTCCTTCTCTCGAATGAAATTCAACAAGAACCCCAAGAATTCGGAACAATTATCTTGTTGTTCTAACGAGTATCTAGAGGACTTCAAAGACTCCAGGAAATCGGTTTGTGGAAAAGATGGAAATTCTTACGAAACTGCAGCTGCATGAACAGGATTTTGAGTTTGGTTAATAATTGGGAAACATTTTCGTTCATCGATAAAATAAAAAATTAAAAAAATTAATGTTTTACAAAAATTTATCAAAGAATATTTTGGACAAGAACTAAAACAAATACGAGATTGTGAAACGCATTGGAACAGTTTTGATCACCTTCGAAATTCCATTCGACTTCTATATTCCACTTCTGACCTTGATTCAGAACAAAAACTTCGGTGATTTGGAACAACATGAAATCACCAGTGTGCTGGCGTGATGTAAAGGATCAATGGGAAATTGGCTTTCGGTAAATTTGCTCGAACTTTTTATATATTGCAGAATTCGTGATGCTGATCAAATGTCTTAGTTGCGCCAAAGCTCTGAATTCATTGGTTTAGATTATACAGGCTGCTGAAGTTTACTCTTCCAAAATTTCAGATGGCCATTGTGAAGACATTTTCACGAATTTATAAACCAAATCGAATATGAATCGATTATCTATATGGTCGAACAAATCCACTACAAAGCATAATAATTCCTGTACCGACCCACGATATACGGGGTGAGTCCAAAGATAGCAAGTTTATTAGTGATTTCTAAAAAAAAATTGAGCGGTAGAATATCATTCATTTCCAGATATTTCGAAGGAGACAAATATCGAATCCAATTGATGATGTTAGCATCTCCTGGATCAGACTGACATATCATATACAAGACGTTCTGTTGCTCATGAAGCTGAATCCGCCTTGCTTGTTGATATATTCAAATACATGGAATTCCGGATAACTCGGTAATAAACTGGATCATTTATGATGAAAGTTTACTCTGCAGCTACAAAAAATATACAGGGTATATCAAAAATGTTGGCCTTTGCTGACGATTTATTTATAGTAGATAGGCTTGAGATTCATTTTATTTTGATTCATTTCCATAAACACATATCACGTTGAAACAAATCTTCTGGAATGTTCTGAACAATTTATTGTGGAAAATTTTAAATAGGTATATATCTATATTTACTACAAGTAATAGAATAACTTGAGTGATAGAGGTGGAATATTGTAAAAAATTTATTGAATACATTGAATTATTGAATATAATAGGTAACGAAATATACTCATATTTTATTACAAAATAGACGATTTTTACGTATATCGAGTGTATCATATTGGCGTAACAACCACCAATTTAATTAATACTTCGTTTCCAGATTCTGGATTAATATTTATGGAATTTTAGAACGAACAATGATCGCCCTCCCACCAATGACTAGCAGAAATGCCAATTGGCAAACCATACTCATTACTTGAATTCGCATCTTAATGGGTGAATTAAAAATTTAATTTTTTTCATATCCATTGTAGAAATTATGATGCTGATCAAACTATTGCACACCCGCTTAAATTCAACAGTTTAATTTCATCTCCCTGTATATAGAAAGGAACGTATGTTTCGTAACCGCTTGTGAACCATATGAGGCCCATAAACATGGTGTTGTACAACTTATCCGAACTTATTCAAGCACATCTGCAATGCCAAATAATAAGTCGATTGCTGTAAATATATAAGAAGAGTCCAAGAAAGAAACAAGAAAAAAAACCTAGAGGATGCTGCCCATAGAGAGGATGCTGTACATAGAGAGTAACAATTTAATCAGGTGGTCTGACTATCATCATTTCCTGTGTGTTGATCATATCATCATTCGTATCAGTTTTTTGCTACCTCGTCATAAATTGTTTTTTCTTTCAATATGAAATATCATACACGCGGAACTGTTTTTTAGTTCCTACCAACCTCCCCTACATAATTCATGTCCATCCAACTCTTGCACAACTCATGTATGTAAACTCAGACGTTATGGTTCCTTCTGAAATTTCATATGGCTGTTGTTACGCCAATGTGATACACTCTGTATAGGTACGAAACATCTGTTAAATGAAATATGGGTATATTTCGTTACCTATTATTTACTGTAGTTCACTGTTTCTGTTAATTTTTTGCAATATTCCACCTTCGTCACTCAAGTTATTCTACTACTTGTACTAAATGAAGATTTATACATATTTGAAATATTCCACAGTGAATTGTTCAAAATTTTTCAGAATTTTTGTGTCGAAGGAATAATAAGTTTATGGAAATGCCTCAATAAATGGAATCAAGCACCACTACTTCAAAGAAATCATCAGCAATTGTTACTATTTTTTATATACCCTGTATATTTGGGGAACTGCAGAGTAAACATTCATCATAAATGATCCGGTTTATCACCGAGTTATCTGGAATTCCATATATTTGGAAATATCAACAAGCAAGAAGGATGCGGCTTCATAAGAAATTGAACGTCTTCTATACAATATGTCAGTTTGATTCAGGAGATGCTTACATCATCAATTATTGTATTCGATATTTGTGTTCTTCGAAATATCTGGAAGTGAGTGAAATTTCACCGCTCAATTTTTTTGAAATCACTAATAAACTTTCTAGCTTTGGACTCACCATGTACATCGTGGGTCTGTGCAGGAATTATTTATTATACGTTATAGTGGATTTATTTTGGCCGGATGAATAATCGATGCATAGTTGATTTGTTTTATAGATTTGTAAAAATGCCTTTACAATGACTATTTGAAAACGGTGCAAGGTCCTTTTATACAGCAGATATTACTCTAAAGTTTATTTTATAACAAATCAAACAAGTTGACACACCCATTAGTGTGGATTTGTGTGATGCACTAAAAGTTAGAATTGACCAATGCCGAAATTGTCACCTCGACATTTGGGTGCTAATGAGCAAAAATCAGTGCACTGTTCGAAGTTCCTGGGAGTCAAATTATTAATCGTTTCCGAATAGTTCCAGAGACAATTGGTAAACAAGATGATGAGAAAGATGGGATTCCCCTTATATCAGTGACTCAACCTCAACCTTGAACAGAAAAAATATTGAAAGTGATGTTAAACGGAGCATTGGAAAAGCAGTGCTCTCAATTCGATGGTCCTTTTCGGATTATTAGCATATTATGATCTCTTCAACTATACCACCAACTGATATAGCGCTTATCAGGTAACATTTGCATAATAATTAGATCCCGACTTGCAGATAATACCCTCAACGTGACTTTTATTGCTTACTTTTTTCTCGACATTTCAAGTTCAAGGACCCCGTACTTTTTATAGGTGAAATGGTTCTCAGTGAAATTGTCCTAATTTTGAGTATATTGTAGTATTCTATGTACTGATTGAACGTACAGAATCACAAAGTTCGTTCGTCGATATATTTTGAAATACAGTTCAAGTTGAAAATCAGTAATTTTTATTTAATTATTTTCTCGGGATTTCAAAGTGCCAACTGCATTTTTTTTTTCATTCTTATCATCAACGTACCTTCTTATTACTAAATATCATTCAAATGGTGCAGATTATATCATTATATGTACAGAGTGAAAAATAAAAATATTTTAGTAATGTCTGAAAATTCGATGTAATAATGAAATATTGATAATATTATTTTGACATGCAATATACTATTCTTATTCTATCATTAATCACAATTAATACATGTCGTACAGGGTGATTTGAAAAATTGCTGAAATATATGGCCAGTTTTTTCGTACATATTCTGTATATTCAAGTGAATTATCATTCTCCGAAGATAGCTGATATCATATAAACATGATTTCTTTGGGATATATAGGGTGATCATGAAAATTTTCGATGAATAAAATAACAAAATATCAACGTTTCACCCTGTAATTCACGATTAACTAGGTGAAATTCCATTATTATTATTGGATATATTCATCATTCTCTCCTCAACACTGTCCCAAAAATTCAGTTTCCTACTATGTTATTAATTGAGAAACTTATTGCCATTTGCATGACGAGTTGAAGGAACTTGTTTGCGCGTATATTCTACTACTGGCCAAGATTTTTCACAAATAGTGAAACGTGAGAATCTGGAGATCAAAATAAATGTAATATCATATGCAGGGTGATGACCAATGACGGTCCATCCAATTCCATTTACCATTTAGGAACTGACTGAATATACGACACATCAGTTACAAATTACAACTCAGGCATGGGCCAAATAAAGTTCTCAATGCTTGGATAGTTTGACTCGCCCAATCGTGTGTGAGGCCCCGGTACGGATCATCACTTATCACTGAAGATGAAAAGGAACAGCCTTAACCGAATCCACCTTCCCCGTAGCAGCGCTACGGTCCTCATACAACAAGAAAATCCTGTCGGCTATCGGGTACATTTCGATTCTGTCCTTGACCAAAAGTGAATGAGAAAGAAAAATCAATTAGTTCTATCAGTGATAATTATTATTGTTAAAAAAAAATTGTTTTTTCCGTTAATCAGCTGTCGTCCCCTTACGAACGGCAGCCCTCAGAAGTCGAAACTTATGCGAGCTAAGGATTAACGAGGTCTTACCTTTTTACGTGCGATTCCTAGCACTTTCTCGGGCCATCAGAAAAAGTTCTGCAGTCGTTAGGGTTTGAACCTTTGACTGGCAGCCAAAAGTGATTGAAACAATGTCGCTTTAACCACTCGGCTACCTGGCCCCCGTTTTAGGTACAAAAATTTTGTTTTATGATAATAACTCAAAAACGGTGGCTTTCACGACAAAAGATGATTTATACAAAGTTAAAGAGGACAAAATTTCCTACATTTTTGAAGCACACACATGTTACCTTAACGTATTGAATTACCTATACTGATGAAATATAGTAGATGTCTATATGTTTCTATTGACAACTAGAAAATATAAAAATAATGGAAACCTCCATACGAGTGGAACACGCATTGGAAAAAAACCTTTGCAGCCCAGATTCAAATTCTCCTATTGGAAATAAAAGCGTTCTATCAATCATTTTCACTTTTCCAAGATAGTTCGTTTTCTATTCCGACAATGCTTAAACCAACAAAATTCACTGAACTATCTGTACCTTACATTATTAAATTCATATACCTGATGTGATTTTTATCAGTTCCATCAACTCGTCATGCAAATGGTAATAAGTTTTTCAATTAATTGCTATGAAACTAGTCATAGTAGGAAACTGAATTTTTGGGACAGTGTTGAGGAGAGAATGATGAATATATTAAATAATAATGAAGGAATTTATCGTTAATCGTGAATTATAGGGTGATTTCTGAAACGTTGATATTTTGTCATTTTTATCATCGAAAATTTTCATGATCACCCTATATATATATATATATATATATATATATATATATATATATATATATATATATATATATATATAACGAAATCATGTTTATTCGGTATCAGCTATTTTCGGAGGATGATAATTTACTTAAATATACAGGATATGTACGAAAGAACCGGCCATATATTTCACCAATTTTTCAAATTACCCTGTACGAAATGTATGAATTGTGATTAATGATGGAATTAGAAAAGTAGAATGCATGCAAAAATAATGTTATCAATATTTCATTATTACATCGAATTTCAGGCATTACTAAAATGTTTTTATTTTTCACTCTGTACATAACGATACTGCATCATCTGAACGATATTTAGTAATATGAAGGTACGTTGAAGATAAGAACGAAAAAAAATGAAGTTGACACTTTAAAATCCCGAGAAAATAATGAAATAAAAATTACTGATTTTTAACATGAACGCCCTGTATTTCAAAATATATCCATCAACGAACTTTGCGATTCTGTACGTTCAATTAGTACATCGAATACTAGGATATAATAAAAATTCAGACAATTTCACCAAGAACCATTTTACCTATAAAAAATATGGGGTCCTTTCAACTTTTTTCCCATAAATCTCAACTTTATTATAGGAATCTAAAGTTTTTTTCGAAATAACGACACAAAAGTCGAAATTATCGAAACCAAATTTTGTGACCCTCTCGCATTATAGATTACCGTATGTTCATTTTCGAATTTCCACTTTTCCACCTCATGTTTTTCGCGCTGTTGAGTCAGTTCCGGTTCATTAAATTAAAAACTTGTAAAGACAGAAGTTTTGTTCTAGCAAACAAAATTTGTATTTAATTCGTATCTACAGTTATAAATATTTGAATTTAACGAAAATAAAACGGTTTTACATACGAGCACCGCAATGTTTACTCCAATTCTCTTCTTATGCGACGATGACCCTATGAATCGTTGAAGGTCGAAAAGCAGGTACCTATAAAGGTTCAACCTGTTGCTGTGTGGAATATTCGGTGTGGAATCATGAATCATTATCATTAGTTAGAGTCTAGTCGGATAATTGTCAGGTGAAAAAAAATTTGCAACAACTTTCACTATTATTGATTAATATGTCTCATACCTCATCAACACAAATGAATAGGTCTCAAAAAACCTTGTTTGACAGCATTTGCTTCACATATTAGCATCGTTCAGGACGTATCGTGCATTTTCGAAGTTATGACTTACGAAAATGTTTCTCTATGTAAAAGTAGATTGACTGTGGTCAAGTAAAAAGGAGTCCGATATATTTTTAATGTTTGGGTTCTCATGAAAAAATAATCCAGTATTGTTCAGAGAGCATCGTGAGAGCCAAGGAAAAGTAGGTATAGGAATGGATATTCTTTTCGAATTTCTGCTTGCCTTATGCCTCGGGGAACACCTTCCGAGGCAGTGAGTTTCCTCTCGTTGGAAGAACGAGCCTTGGGAAAGAAATGTTCGGCATGTCTCCAAAGTGACGACAAAGGGATGTGAAGACTGAGCTCGACGGGTCAGTCTTGATGGTACCGCTAACGGAGGAACGGTTGATGATATTTCAGATAAAAAATTCATCGCCAAAATTTCTGCGGTGTTCCAGAGAAGTAAGATGCGCAGCAGCAGCGACCAGACAAATGACTCTTTTTTTTACAGTATCTAAGAGTTTCGGTGGGTGTTTAGGGGCCATACACCATATACAGGGTGTTCCACGAGTGTTATGACTGGGAATATCACGGATCTCGAGAGTAGTAGAGAATTTTAATTTTGTGGATCTGAATTAAAGCAATGGGTGCAGATTTTTTTTATATTATGTGAACCAATGAGCTTTTTGTTTTCGGTCACGTGACTTCAGATTCAAAATAGTTTAAGGGACAACCTGTTTATTTTGGCATTTCTATGTCCCTCTTGATATAACGATTCCAACGAAATATCACACTTGTGGTCTGAAACGATTAATTTAAGAACTACAGGTACTTCAGTATCCTTTGTCCCACGGCGTCTGAAACAAGCAATTGCCAAATTACTTAGGTTTAGGGTCACTCTGTATATTTTAATAAAAAAACGTCGTAGGACAGAAGATAATGAAGTACCTGTAGTTCTTAAATTAATCGTTTCAGACCACGAGTATGCTAGTTTGTTGGAATCGTTCAATCGGGAGGAATATAGAAATGCTGAATTATACAGGTTGTCCCATTAATAATTTTGAATCTGATGTCACGTGACCGAAAAAAAAAGCTCATTGGGTAACATAATATCAAAAAAAGGTACACCAATTACTTTAATTTACAACCCCAAAATTAAAATTATCTACTACCCTCGAGATCCGAGGTGGGACACCCTGTTTATGAGTACAGTATATCAGGACAGGTCCATCAGAACCTCATAAGTGGAAATCAATTGACATGAAGTGAAACAGCTCTTAACATGAAACAGAAAACCAAGTTTTCAACAGGCAATTTCAGCACTTTTGATCTTCACATGGCTTTCCCATTATCTTGAATATGAAAAAGAAATCTCTTGAATGTTTTCGAAGCTTCTAGGAGTATTTTTTTTATTGAAGTTCTCGATACTTCATCAATAGTATAAAAGGGAGTGTAAGAGTGGAATATCAGTTCATGCTTTCATTGTTCTGGCTGGGGAAAGCGGGTATCTAGGTAACAACTGGATGAACGTTCCAGGATATTGTTGAACTTTCTAGAAAATTCTCAAACTTTTTAGATAAGACTAAAACATTCTCAGTGAAGATTCCGTAACCTCACACATTTCTACCACTCCCTCCCAACCGTTATAAAAGCAACATCATATTACCTTACTAGGGCAACGCTGGATATTGCAGCTAGAATTTTATAAATCTAAAATGATTCATAACTGAAAACGGTATCTGAAATATTGATTGTCAAATATACTATTTGATTATTGCATCTAGGTTGTTGGGGTTAGGTCGTCTTTTAGAAAAACCAGTATTTTTCAACAGGCCGACGTTTCGGCAATATATTTTGCCATCCTCAGGGCTCTAAAATATAAAATTATGGACAATTGTTATTATGTAAATATAAAATTTTGAAAAAAGAAATTTTGTAAAAAAGGATGTGTGACCTCCAATCGACCTGCCTAAATAAACTTTCCTTTAATGTTTTTATGTTCAAAAGATATGTTGATGATATTTTTGCAATTATTCCAAAAGATAAAGAAAACGAACTTTTAGAAGTCTTCAATACATACCATGCTAAGTTGCAATTCACATTGGAAACTGAACAACACAATTGTCTGCCCTTCCTGGATACACTAGTCATAAGAACTCCTTCAAATGAACTTCTAGTAAATTGGTACCATAAACCGAGCTTCTCCGAAAGATACTTGAACTTTCATTCAGAAAATCAATATTATCAAGAACTTGAAACAAAGAATCATGAAAATATGCAGTCCCATTTTTGTTGATGATAACCTACAACTCTTAAAATCATACCTATTACATAATAATTATCCAAATAAGCTGTTGAACAGGTTGATTTTTTCTAATACTCTTTCGAATCAAAACGATAAAACAAACAGCATTCAATTTAAAAATACCTTATGTTAAACATCTTTCCGAGAAACTTGGTGCAGTACTGAACCAAGACAATATAAAAGTTTCATATAAAAATGAAAATACAACAAAACAAACATTCTTCACAAAGATAAAAGCTACCACACATTTTGAACACAAATCAAATGTCATATATAAAATTACGTGTAGGGATTGTGAAAAATGTTATATAGGACAAACAAAACGCTACATAACAACGAGAATGAAAGAACATGAACGGGATTTAAAGAAAAAAGATAGCCTCAAAATCCTACATTTCTTGTGGAACATGCCCAGAAAAATAATCATAATTTCAATTTCGCAAACACAAAAGTGGTGGGCAATCAAAACTATCTTTTCAAACGCACCTTCCATGAGATGATCAGTATCGTTAAATATGACTCTGTCAATTATAGGAAAGATACTGAAAATCTAAACAGTGCCTATCTAAATTTAATCCATCGTGCGAAAGAAAGGAAACATACCATTTAGGTTTTTATATTCATAAAACAATACACCCGACCCACGTTCAATTCAGTAGTCAATATAAGTTTGCCTTGCGAGAATGTTTGATGATATTTTCCAATTCGAGGAAACTTCAGTTCAATCTTATGTCGTGTCTAGTTTTGATTTTATTTACATGTTACGTGTTATACTTTATGCTGACGAAGGAAAACCAAAACCCTTCACGTAAGTTCACTTGATAATTTTATTAAAATAGTTTCTCCAGACTGGTTTCTGAATTTGGCTGGTATTGTTAATAGTGTATTTGAGACACAAACGTTTATACGTGATTTTATATTGAAAATTTCAAAATTTTATTTTAAATTTTATATTTGTCTACATTTACCACAAAAAAAAGAAAAGATGTTTTTAGAAGAATTTTTAAAGAAAAACTTTTTTATAAAATTTCTTTTTTCAAAATTTTTTATTTGCATAAATCAATTGTCCATAATTTTATATTTTAGAGCCCTGAGGATGGCAAAATATATTGCCGAAACGTCGGCCTGTTGAAAAATACTGGTTTTTCTATAAGACGACCTAACCCCAACAACCTAGATGCAATTTTAACATAGACGGTCGAAACTTCATCAATATATTATTTGATGTTACACATCATAGACGTTGATAAGTTTGATCATAGTTAGTAGAAAATGAGGAAAGAGTCACCAATGTGCTTTATGTCATTCTGTGAATTTGTGTTTCACCATCGCAGAATTGTGGTACGATGTTTCTGGCACAATCTCAACGGGTTTTTAAATGGTCCCATATTTTTTACAGGTGTTCCAATGCCCTTCACTCAAAATACCCTAGGGGGATCACCAACTAACCAGTATATTCGAAAAATCAGTCATGAAGCTAGTTTTCAACTTCACCAAATCTATTAAATAATCCAAAAAATAAAACAGACTGGTTGAAAAAAAGGTGGAATTTCTGAGGTTAACAGGGGAACAGGAAGTACCTATGCCGGGCCGTGTCGATAAGATTCGTCAGTAAAATATTGTTAACATAACCAACAAAGTGGAATAAATTCAGTTCACAGATAGATGATGAAACAAAGTTGGACAGAGTACAAGTTTGAGAAAACAAAAATCAGCTTGAAACTTGAACTAATCATATGCAGTGATTCGAAATAAAACAAGCATTTATTCCTGATTTATATCCAACGGAAATACTTTAAACCAAAAAGACTACTGACGAAACTCATATAAATGATAAGCATATATTGATAAAAAAGGGACTGATCACAAAAGACACTACAGTCGCGCAAAACGAGGAATTATAGACGAAAAAGAGAAATCATAGAGAAAATAGGATATAATGTGAAATATAGTATACTTAGATGTCACATGTTACTTTTTGAAAATAGGAGGCACATAACAAGAAGAACAAACATTGTGCGAATTCAATTATTATTCAATGTCCTAATGAAAACATAGTACTATTTCGGAAACACCGGTGGATCATTGGGAAATATTTTGTTACTGACGTAATATATTGAAAAGCATAGTATTGATGACCGAAGGTTTATTTTCTTCAAATATTTAAACAAACTTGAACAATGGCGAAACTTACAGCGGTGATGGAAGTGATAGAAGAGATAGAAGTATATGTTTTGTATTGTATTTTTCATCTTGGACCCACCTTTCCCTTTTATACAGGGTGAAGCACCCTATCCAACAAAAATGGTTTGGCTTACAACCATTTATTTTTTCGGAAATCTCTCCGCTTCACTATATGTACCTACCTATATTCATTAAGGCTGAAACAGGAAATTATTTTGGAGTGTACAAGGTGGCTTAAAAAAGTGTGACCCTGTATTTTGTTACACTTTTGAAAGAGTCATAGGAAAAAAATTATATGATCTCATATGAGGTACTATGTACCCAACTCTATCCGTTCTAGAGTTATTGAATTTTTATGAAAATGCTACGTTCGTTCAATTGGAAATTAAACGACATCGAAATGTATAGAATTCATCCCTTCGAAATCTGACCATTCGTCAAAGAGATTTTTGGCTATCCATTTCGATATAACCCGTTTCTCAAAATTATACAGAATGTTCAATAATCATTGTTGCTTTTTTATATACTTTCGAACAAAGATAGCGTTTACATGGTGGTTCTTCGGGTAGTAAGGCCGACGTGTTTTCAGAGAAGAACTCGACGTTTCGCCAACACGAGTGGTTAGCATTTTCAAGAGTTATTTTAAAAATTTTCGCTTTCTGTAGTCGCTGTCAAGCATTTGACAGCGACTACAGAAAGCGAAAATTTTTAAAATAACTCTTGAAAATGCTAACTACTCGTGTTGGCGAAACGTCGAGTTCTTCTCTGAAAACACGTCGGCCTTACTACCCGAAGAACCACCATGTAAGTGACGATGGCCGCGAAAGCCTTTCACAATTTATCAAAGATAGCGTTGTCATTTCAAATAAAATCCACTTTATTTTTTGATCTGAGGGATAGAAAAATCAATGATCTTTTATTTCATATTGGAGCTTTTTCAAATAGTAGTTCTTATTTCAATGCATTTTTTAAATCAAGATTGCTTTGACAAGACACTTATTCAACTTTATTCAACATATCCCATTCAAGAGCAGATGGAAATGATTTCGTAGGACAGAAAGTGTAGCTTATGGAAAAGCAAATAGACTAAAACCTATAATTGGAAATGAAGAGAAAGAATTTCTTATCATAGGATCTATCAAGGAAAACCCTCATACGAGACAACGTAGGATCGAGAAAGATACAGGGATGAGCAGACGGAGCATTTATATGGTAATAAAAAATACAATTTCCACCCGTACCGAGTTCAGATGCTTCAGGAATTATATGAAATAGACTTCCATCGACGAATCGACTTTTGTCTATGGGTTCTGGACAATTTTAGTGAGGATGAATAATTTTATGATTCCGTTTAGTTTTCTGATTGATCTACTTTTCATATCAATGGCCCTAATGAACAGACACAACTTCTATTATTATTATGATGCGAATACTCATTTTTTTTCGCACTCTGTATCACCGGAATGAATGGCCTGTTAACGTGTGGGGAGGAATTATAGGTACACAAGTTATAGAACCATATTTTTTCCATTGGTACTTGCATGGTAAGTTTTTTTTACAATTTTTACGAGTTGATCTGCCTAAGCTTTTTGAGAATGTGCCACTCCGGCACATTTAAAATTCTGTGACAGACAGTTTTTGAATTTGTGCTTTCCGAATAAATGGATTGCTATAGAGTAGGACCACAAAACTGGCCAGCGAGATCACCAAATTTGACTTCTCTCGATTTTTTTTCTATGGGAATACTTGAAGAATGAGGTTTACGAAACTCCTTCAACCACATTAGAAAATGTGAAGGAGTCAATGATGGCTGCTTTTCGAACAGTGACGACTCAAATGTTATTAAATTTCAAGCAGTCTTTCAAACAGAGAGTGGCTCTTTGTGTTTAACAGGATGGTCGTCATATCGAGCACCTACTATGAACTAACTGCATTTGTGTTTCAAGTTTTGACATTGTTGATAACTCAATTTTAGAGAACAGTAAATATTTTCAATGAAGTGAAGTATAACACCTGTCGATGAGAATTATGTGAGCAAATCAAATAAATGTCGTGGCAAAGCTATCTTGCATTGAAATAAGAACTACTTACTATTCAAAAAGCCATTATCTGAAAAACTTTCCAATATGAAATGAAAGATAATTGATTTTTGAACATTCTGTAAAATTTTGAGGAATTAACGGGTTGTATCGAAATCAATAACCCAAAATCTCTTTGATGCACGGGAAGGTATGATTTCTATACATTTCGATGTTATTCAGTTTCCAATTCATTAAAAAAAAATCAATAACTCGGAAACGGTAAGAGTTGGGTACATAGTACCTTATATAAAATCATATTATTTTTTGCTGGCCCTTTCAAAAGTGTAACAATTCGAAAAATAACAACTTTGATATGTCACACTTTTCTGAGTAAACCTGTAGACTTCAAAATAAATTCCATTTGTAGCCTTCATCTATATGCATATGAAGAAACCCACCCTGTATAGTTTTGCCTGTCCTCCCAGTGTTTGAATTTTTTTTTTGATAAATGGAAAGTGATTGAGTGAAAAGAAGTATTCGTCTATTTGCCTACAACTTCCAGCTAACAGGTACTACCCTTTTGATAATGTATCAAAAACGGCACCTAGGCAACCCTCACAAATATCATAGATAACTGTGAATAATACTTATAATCACTTGATTAAAGAGATTGTAATTTTTTCCGCTTTGCGAAAACGTACCAGTGATTAAAAAGACCTTGACTCATTGCCAAATATTGCAATTTCTTCAAGAAAAAAAATTAAATCAGAATATTGATTCTAGTAAATTTGAACTTGTCAGAACTAAAAGAAATATTTATCCGTTGGAGTACTACATGGTCGTGATCATAAGTACGAAAACTCACCAGAAATAAAATCCCAAATACGAAACAATCACTATGAAAGAACACAAGTTACTGAACTCTGCTTGTTTCGAAGAACGACTGACTTTCTTGCAGGAATTTCCAACGCAGCCTGCAGTGAAAGTTACCTGCTGGCCAGTCTTATACCAAATCGATGTTCAGGTGTCTGAGTTCACGTTACCCAATGATATCGCATGAGATTTTGACTCAGCCAATGAACGCATCTTGAAGATGCACTCGGCTTTCCTAAATATTAATAATTTTTGAACGCTCTGACGCGTTTTGTTTTGCCGAAGTCAGTGATTGTTGAATTTGGCTTATATTTCATAATGAGTGTGTTGAATAACACAATTATTTTTTACGCTACAACTGAAAAATGGTTCGTGGATATTTATGTTCAAATATGTTTCAATTAAATATTCGGAAATATGTATAAGGAGAATTGTAACATTCTCTTCCATATTCCTTTCTTTTATTAATATGCGATATTTTCGCTTGGAATTTATTATGGTTACCAATGAATGTAAATCTTGGTTCAAAATAAAAGTAACTAAACTACATGAACAAGGCAGACTGGAATGAATATTTTGATTATGGATTCAATAATCAAGACAGCTCTTTGAAAAATATTATCTGAGATATACCATAATTTACCATGAAGAATATTCCACAACATTGTTAGCCTAAGCTATATATGAGAATAAAAGGCTCTTTTCTCACAAAATAAAAGACGCAAACGACCTTCACTACTTTTGATAAGATAATTACACGGTTTTCGCTCCATCAAAATCGTTTTGTGAAATTTTTTGAACAAGAAATACAATCTTTTATTTCCTGAGACTATTACAAGCAAGGAAATCGTCAAATACAAAAGGTTAAGAAATAGAATGGCAGTCTAAAATCACTTCAAGAAATTAAATTAAATTAACGTATAAGAATACAATACAATAGTAGTGGTAAAAGGGGAATTCTATGATATAGGTAATAAAATAATATAAATAACAAAACAGTACACAAGCAACCATTCATAACGTGGTAGCTCAAAACAGTTTGTGAAAATTCATCAAGAGAATAGAATGCATTCTTGTAGAGAAGATTCTTCACAGAATTTTTGAAATTATTGAGATTAGATTTTTTTTTATTGGATATAGGAAGTTTATTATAAAGTCTTATAGACATGATATGAGATCCGTTAGATACACATGTTAATTTGTGATTGGGAACAATGAAATTAAAATTTTGTCTTAGATTGCAGCCTGAGGCAAGACGGGTGGTGTCCCTTTCCTGAAACATGTGGCAGTGTTAAGTAACAAAATTCAAAATATACATGGATATTTCGTAAAAACAAATTTTACAAAAAAATTACAGTTAGAATTCTCAATTCAATTAATAAGTTTTTACAAGAAACGCCATATTTTTTGAAACCATAGTCCTCAATATCTTTTTTTTGGAAAATCAACCAATCATTCAATCTACCGCAATTACCGTAGCAAAGTAAACAATAATTGAGACTTGAGTGTACATAGGCATAGTAAGAGGCAATAGCTTAATAAAATGTTAATAGGGACAAAATTCCTGAGATTCCAGATGACAAAACAATGTTTTGACAATATTTTTTAAATAGAGTCAATATGGTCATTCCAGGATAATTGTGATCAACCCTAGGAAGTTAACTGATTTTTTCAGTAAAATCAATTTTGAATTTGCTCTTACCAATACACTGCATCCAACTCTCTAAGAGAAAAAACAATGGTGTTCGTTTTATTCTTATTTGATACAAGGCCGTTTCTGGAACAGTAGTTTAGCATACTAGCAACTGTATTTTCTGCCTGATCAGACAACCCTTTACATGAAGCAGAACTGAATATGAAGGACGTGTCATCCGCAAACTGTACGGTGGTACAATTTGGTTGATTAATATTGGATATGTCATTTACAAATAGAAGGAAGAGGGTAGGGCCCAGGACACTACCTTGAGGGACTCCTGTTATGATATTACGATTTTCAGAATGATAAGTTCTCGATTCGAGCCTAACTGATTGTGTTCTGCCAGTTAGATAAGTTTCAATCCATTTAAGACTATGACCACGAACACCCAAGTCATAAAGTTTATCAAGGAGAAATTGATGATTGATGGTGTCAAATGCACGTAACAAATCAAAAAGAATACTAAAAGTCTTTTCACCATTATCAAATTTGGATAGAACCTTGATTGATCAGAGAGAGAGTAGCATCTTGAGTTGATAAATCAGCCTGAAAGCCATATTGACTCTTTGAGAACAACTTATACTTTTCACAAAAGGATACAAGTCTGTTGAGATAGGATTTTTCGAATAATTTAGAGAATTAAGACAGCAATGCAATACCTCTATAATTATAAATCAAATGTGAACAGGAATAACAATGGCATGTTTGAAACATGAGGGAAATGATCCCTCCAGAAATGATAAATTTACTAAAAACGTAAGTGGTTCGATGAAGCAACAATACTTTTCCAGGCAATTGATCAATTCCGTTCTACAGTCGATAAAACTTTTGTAGAGAATTATAAAACGTACAAAAGGTTTTTTATACGATCAGATCGGTGCAATTTTTACTGAGATCCGGGAAAACTTCGGAAAAGAGACAATTTTTCAAAAATACATAATTTTTGTAAATCTGAAGCTGGAATATGGCGGAAACTGATAGATAATAACTTGTGGGTCAACTGTGCGCAAGACGGTTTCAGTCCGATATATAGTTTTTCCACAATCGCGTTATAAACAATTTAAGGGAAATCATTTTATTCGAATTCTGAAAACGGCATTTGGAAGTAGAGATCAATATCTACAATTTGTATATTTTGGATTTTCACCTGAGAGGTGGGAAATGTGTTGAAAATATCACTGGATCTAAATACTTCAAAGTGCACCCGAAGTCGCCCGAACACTACTCTAGTTAACTTCAGTACTAGTTCGGGTAACTTCGGACGCACTTTGAAGCGTTTTGGTCATCTTTCAGTGACATTTTCAACACATTTCCCACCTCTCAGGTGAAAATACAAAATTCACAAATTGTAGATATTGATCTCTACTTCCAGATGCCGTTTACAGAATTTGAATAAGATGATTTCTCTTAAATCGGCGCATTTAGAAAGATGTGCCCTCAAATTGTTTATAGCGCGATTGTGCAAAAACTTCATATTGCAGAAACTAAACTACACGAACAAGGCAGACTGGAATGCAGATTTTGATTTTGGATTTGCTTTTATTTTGTGGGGAAAAAAACCTCTACCTCTTGCTATTTCTGATTGTATTCAATAATTTTTATTACTTCTTTATTACACGGTGACTAATACAGTGTCTTTCAAATGTCTGGGAACGGTCTCATATTTCAGAAACAGCACACAGAAAATTAATGAAAATTTCTACAGGATGGTTTTTGATAATGCCCAATTAAATTGAGATATTGGCAATGTTGCCAAATCAACAGTTTTTCAAATGTTGGGTGTAATTCAATATTTTTCAAATGTAATACCTTATTTATTTTTGGAATGGAAATTTATTTATACTGAGCAACAAACAGAAAGATTTCCACTAACATGTTACACAGTTGAAAAATACAATTGTAAATTAAAAGATATAGAAATAATACAGTTAGAGATAAGATAATATAGTTAAGAATACCATAAATCAGTTAAGAACAATAAAATAAAAAATGCAATGACCAGAGAAGATTAGAGGTACATTTGAGCATTCGAACGAGTTGTCCGTTTTTTTTCAATGCAATCAATTCAGTGCCCTCTCATTATTTGTGTCTCCAAATATCAGGTTTTTAATTATTATGGTTTTTTAAATATGACAACATTGCATTACCGTTGAAAAATCTGGGAACGTTCCAATACTTTTAATACGACTCTAGAAAAATTGATGAAATTGTATACAAGATGTTTTTTGATGATGTCCGATTCAATGGTGATTTTTGGCAATGTTGCCAAACTAACAGTTTCTCCTGATATTGAGGGTAGTTGTATTCACATCAATTGCAATCAGTTCTGCGCCCCCTTATTATTTATGTCTCCAAATATCAAATTTTCTATCAATGTGGTTTCTGAAACATGAGGATATGGCATTTTCGTTGAAATGTCTTCGAACAGACCAATACTTTCATAAAAGATTTAGAAAAATCGTGAAATTTTATCGGTTTTTTTCACATATTGCCTGTAGATCAAATATTTTCAATGGAATATCCTATTTGTCTTCATTTCGATCAATTCGCAACTTGCCCCCTCAATGCCGTATTTCCAATCTCTATCACTCAAATAATTATTAACGTGTAGTTTTAAACGTTTTTTTTATGATGCTAGGCATATAATAATTGAATCGGGAAATCATCATCAAAACTTTACTTATAAAAATTTATAAAATCAAATTGAATAATCTATTTTCAGCATTATACAAGTTCTACAAAAAATATACCTGCTATATACTGAGTGAGGACCAAAAGTTACTTACATGGAGAAGAAAAGAAGTCCTTTTTTATCTAAATGTAGAAAATTGAGCAAACTCAAATTCAAATGTTGGTACTATGTTTAATGCCCTAGAATTGAGGTTGAGAAATAGTGGTAATGGTAACAATAAGGATGATTACTTACCATGCATGCAGGTTATAGTTGAATGGAAAAGAAAATATAAAAATTACGAGAATTACTGCATGGTCCGAAAACACACGTCTTCATATGATGTTAGGGCTCTTTGCCCTTCCTTAAGTCATCAATAAGCATCATGTTCATAGGATTTTTAAGGATGTAAGCGGTAAGAGAATTGTTGTCATTGGATTTCGACAACCAAATGAATATGGCGGCTCCAAGACAGCGGACGAGTTTTGTGATTTTGGTCCGATTCGATTTAAAGTTGGTATGTAGAGGTTTTCGGGGTAGAAGATCATGGATTTTTGTCAAAATTCATAAATTCGATGTTGCGGCTCCAATACGGCTAACGAGTTTTGTGGTTAATATGGTCAGATTCTATTCAAAATTGCCATGTGGGGATTTTCGGGGTAGTAGATTATGCTTTTTATAGTATAATATAATAATAATATAATAATATATGTTTATTCACAGAAATAGATACATATATATTTATACATCAAAATTGTTGTAGATTTGAGGGATCAGCTTGTACGTGGTAGGTACTCACAATAGAGTTTGAATATGTTGAATCTAAAAACTAATTAAAGTAAGTCTAAAAAATAGTAAAAAATTCAATTATGCAATAATTGGTAGTATATGTAAAATTTTAAAATTAGAGGTAAAAATATAAATTTCAATATTATAAATAAAAAACTTCTTTTAAATCTATATATTTGTTGTACATATTACAATCTAGCGGGAAAATATTTCAATTCGGGTAGCTAAATATCACATATCGGTAAGGAAGTATCATATATTGGGTGGTTCGTCAACATCAGTTTGGATTCAAAATGTTAAATATGTATTTATCATATTATGTTATACTTTACGGTCTTCTGACAACAACCATTCTTTAACTGCTTTCTTATATTGGGTAAGATTTCTTAAATTTTTCAAGTCTTTGGGAAGGTAATTATATAGTTTTGTACTTATGTAGTGACAGCTGATGTGCTGGCCAAATGGTCTGAGCATGTGCGGCTATCTGGTCTTGTATACTCATTGATATAAGATATGAATCCATGGGAACTGAGGATATTTTTATAATCTTCTACATCTCTATCATTTCCATCCAATAAATTGATATTGATGTCACCTGTTAAGATATGGTTATACGCTTTACTGTTATTTGATAGTAAATATTCGTTCAACCCTGAATTGAAATCTTTCTTCTTTTTATTTGGTTCGACTGCCTTATTTCTTCTTGGGGTTTCCTCTTTACTGTTTTCTTCTTGCTCATCCAAACTTTCATTTAGAATTATTACCTTGTTTTGGGTAGGAGTTGCTGGTTCACTATTACTCTTGTGGAATGCGTTGTCTTCGCTCGAATCAAAATCGAGTTTTTCAAGTTGTTTAAGACTGTATTGCTTGTTGTCTACCACTAATTTATTTCCTCTGATATAGCTTATTCAATTCGGGTTTCCTTCTCTGGCTCTCTCGAGGTGCTGTTTGATTTCTTCTCTTTGGTTGATAGTCAGATCGTTTGAGATACCGATTCCGGTCCCTTTCAGTTTCTTGACACTTTGGAAAATTGCCTTTTTACTAAGGAATGAATTGAATTCCACTTTTACATGACAGTTAACCCGTTTTCCCAAACAGTAGAAATCATTTACTTCATTTTCTTTTATGTCAGTAACAAGTAGACTTTTCAGTTTACTTGTAAGAAAATCCAATATGATATCACTATGTGATTTATTCAACCCAAAAATAACAATTTTATTTTTCTTATTCTGTACCTCTAGCTTCTCAACTGTATTTGTCAATTCTATATTTTCGTTTTCTAGATATATTTTTTTGAGTTTAGTTCTTCGATTTTTAATAGTAATCGTGTCTCGCTAGCGATAATAACATTTTTTACGTCCTCTTTGGAATCTTGAATATCTTTACAAATTAGCCTAATGTCAGCTTCATTCATATTTTAGAATTCAGCTCTTACTGATACCCAGGTAATCTGGCAACTGTGTACAGATTTACCGTTGGGTTTCCTGGGGTCAAAGGTCGATTTCACTGAATTTTGATTTGTTTCAGTTGATAACTACTTTCATACTCAATTTTTGTTACTGATTTTGCATTTCTTTTCCACTCACTTGTATTGGTAATGCCATTCAAAATATTTTCTATACCATTGTTCCAAATCAAACCGTAGAAATTTTCTAGGCAAGAGAACCTACCACTCAGATTCACACTTATATCTGATATTTCGAATGAATATTGTAAAAAATGAGATATTGGAAAACGAAATATATTTTACGTTTTCAACAATGTGACACTTTGTATCCCCATGCTATTTGAAATTTCAAAGCTGATATGCTTTCCAGCTCCATGTGTGAATCAATCAACATGTCTTCAATTCCAAAAAATAGTGTCGGAGATACCATCCAAATCAGTTTTCATCCCATATTTGTACATCGAACCCTTCAAAAGCTTGAATTGTAATTTTAGCAAATACCGATGAATAAACCTATTTATGAATTTGAATTGTACAAAAGCTGGAAGGAGGGACTACTGAAAGCCACAGTGTATATCAATCCAATATAAACTTTACATGATCTCCATATTAACTCGAAATTGAGAAAAACAATTTGGCATGTCCGTTCCTCGCCATTGTACAATTCGGTGTTACGGATCGACAAATCAGTTTCGATACGCGCTATTGATCATGCAACAGCTTGATAGTTCTATTATGAAAGTAGATCAAAACAATAGTTTTTACTATTCATTGTAAAGTGCTAATACAATCTCAAGTAGCCGTGATCGTCTAGTGGTTAGGACCCCACGTTGTGGCCGTGGTAACCCAGGTTCGAATCCTGGTCACGGCAAGAGATACATTTTTTGTATATAATTATATACAGTTTTCAATTATTTTTTGTTTTTGGAAAGATATCTTATAGAACTGTCAAGAGGTAGCCCGAAAAAAACGAAACATAGGCTCTATCAGGAACTGCTTCAACATTTCAAATATTTTCTGGAGAGAATTTTTTTTGGTATTGACAACTGCGCACCTTCAAGCCCTAAGCGTGGGTACGATTCACCACAAATTATATTATCTCTGCAATTGCTTGTTGCATGGAAATGTTCATCGAAACATTCGGACCAACTATATATCGATTTCGGGGTGTTGCCCCTCATCAGTATAGGGTAGGTCAGCAGTCAATAACTAATGACTGCAACGAATGAATCGATAACCAAATCCATTTCAAGACCGAAACTGAGATCGCGCCCGCACAGTGGATAACTCCAAACTGCGAGCGCCATCCACCCAACTAAGCAATACCCATGAACCACGATCGTCAAGACCGTATAAAACGGAGAAGAAAATTGTAGTTTGTGAACTACAGTTTTCTTCTCCGTTTGTGAACTACAGTTTTCTTCTCCGTTTTATACGGTCTTGACGATCGTGGTTCATGGGTATTGCTTAGTTGGGTGGCCGGCGCTGGGATAGCGCTCGCAGTTTGGAGTTATTCACTGTGGATTTGGTTATCGATTCATTCGTTGCAGTCATTAGTTATTGACTGCTAGACCTACCCTATACTGATGAGGGGCAACACCCCGAAATCGATATATAGGTGGTCCGAATGTTTCGATGAACATTTCCATGCAACAAGCAATTGCAGAGATAACCTTGTAGGAACTCTGCACGGAAATTTCATCAGATGTAATTCAATGTTCGTCGTGGCATTGCCAGGAAAGTAGTTGTTTTCTAATGGATTTTCGACCAAACTTTTCCTATTGTATAGGATATTAGCAATGAGCAGTCCTCCGGACATCTTAGGCCTCAAGTCATAAGCTCATTGTTTGTGAACTACAGTTTTCTTCTCCATTTTTCATTCCCATCTTCTCAGAGTCTAGGCTATACTATGGCAAATATCTGTCAGGAAACAACTACTCCTTTTGCTTCACAACAACAGGTTTTGAATTATATTTGTGAAGTCAAAAAGTCGTTGTAAAGTTTTGATACTGTCTGTTCCCCGTCCGAATCTCACTGACTATTTGGTTTCTCTGGTCTCGCAACGATGGAAAAAAGGTGAAATATTGGTCGATACCGATTTTCAAAAATAATTCTGATCTTCATGTTCAGATATCTGACTGAATCTTCTAACCTGAAGTCTCGCAGTGCTTTTTGCCCCGCTTACAAGGAGGTGCGGCCTAGATACCAAGAGAATAGAATAAACAAATTTCCAGAGTGATGTGATGATTCAGCCTGGACTCAAAGCTGCCTGTATTGACCTACCTCTGCAATAGTGACACGAAAAACCTCAAAACTAGTAACAGGTTTTTTCATTTAAAAATAAAAAAGAATCAGCTATTTCATATCGAAATCACATGGTGGTTAAGGGAGTTTCATCCGAAAATATACGTACAAAATGCTTGTGTTCCGCAGACTTCCATTCTAGCATCAACACTGTTTCTTCTTTTCATCAATGATTTGTGGAGATCTACCTCATGCCCAGTGCAGAGTTGTGTGTTTAATAGTACCCTTCGTACCGCTTTCTCTCCCAAAGCTCAGATATTTGCCAGTGAAACCAGAAGATAACAGTACAGGAACGTGAACGATTCAAATACTGCTTGTGCAAAAAATCTAGAATGGGGTTTCAACAACTAGGTAGGATCCAATGCGAAAACAACTCAAGCATGTCTTTCCTCTGGAACAGTCGATCTCACAGTGGCCAGCGTAATTAGGTCAGGACCGAGAAGCATTCCCAAGATAAACTGTCCTATTAAGATGTCTGGAGGAGCCTCACCCAACTGAGAGATACGATGGTGGACCAGAATCTGGTTGACTTGACAGTCCCAAAATTATCCTGTGGTATTGATGGGCTGGATTGGAGAGTTATAAGAAGTATGTTGGAGACGATATTTCGATCTAGCGGCGTCCAGATTTTGGTTTGCTGTAATCCTATTTCACGACCTAACATGAAGACTGTGGAGTGTTATTTCCATCGAACTTTACGATGTAGATATGGGGAATCCTGCAAATATCGACACACTCCAAGGATGACATTTCGGGACGAAATATCTCTAAGAAGGGGGCAATGTGGCAAAGCTGCGGGCGATGCCGGACCTGAACGCTGACGTAGACCGCGAGAGAGTGCGAATTATTTCCAAGGCGCTTTGCTTCGAGAAGAATCTGATCTAATCAGAGAACGTTCCTAAGACTTTCGAGAAATATCAGGAGCATTCCGAGAAGTGAACGGTGAATATAAAAAGAACCACGAAGCAGAGTTGAGGGAGTCAGTGAAGCGAAAGTCGAACATAAATAGTCCAGTAATTGTGATATAAATTAGAGTACTGTGTTGAAGTTATTGAATCATTATTTCAGAGAGAATTTGTTTAAATATACTACAATATCCTGATTGAGTTCAGTCCTCATAATTATTTGATCAGTTGAGTTTTGGAACTCACGATGTTTCCGGTATACTGTCTGAAATACTATCAGACGATCCTCCCAACATAGTACAACTCCCAGAGTAAAAATATCACAAAAACTTCAAATTAAATTGGAAGTTCATGAAAGTTGGTATGGGATTAGTTTAATGATAGACGAACAGGTATCCAATGAATTCCGGGCCTTACTCTGTGAAAATCTAAAGAAAATCCGGTTTAAAGAATTTTCCGACGCTTTTCCGGCCGTAACTCAGAAAAATCTTGAAAGGTGAGAAAATATCCTGGGCTTTTGATCGAAAATCCCAAGGTAACAGATGAAAAAATATTTCAAAAATGTATACTTTCCCTCACTTTTTCACAAATGGTACTTGATGGATTTCGGATAATCCAGGAATTTTCTCAACCATCTGTCACTCGAAAAGTAGGAAAATTTTAACCTCTAAAAAGTGTGTTTACTCAGTGAATGTTAGGGGCCGATTTTTTAAAAACTAGATTAGTAGGGCAGAGTTTCGTTAGCTAAAATCAAATTACATAGTATTAGCTTCAAAACTGGTAAGAGACTGCATTAGATACTGAGTGAATTTTCTGAATAGGTCCTTCAAACAATAGTAGGTACTAGAGAACCCAATAGTTGTGGAAATTCATAGAAGTTTCTGGGTGATGGAAAAATGTATTCTATATTTTATACCCAAGATTCTGAAAGTTCAAGTCTTACCCTCAAACACCCCTTTTGATTTATCAAAATCAATTCAGCAGAGCCTGAGTAATGCCAGTTTAAAACGTCAGCCTTTCCGACACGGCGTTGTTATGACGTTCCGAAGTAATTCCAGAAGAAACCTTTGATTTTTGGTAAAAAATAAATAGAACCTTTTTTGTTCAAAATTTTCACAGCATTATTTTCAATTTCTACCTTTTTTCAAGTTACTGCAGGAAAAGCGTCGGAAAATTCTTCACACCGGATTTTCTTTCGATTTTCGGAAAGTAGGGCCCAGAACTTATTGGAAACCTGTTCCTAATTTGTTAACCTAAGCTCATACCAAATTTCATGGACTTCCAATGAGAAACTAGTCAGTCCTAACTCGGAATTGAAAATGCTTTTTCAAATGAATCCGTATTGAGAGGTTGCATGAAGTAAGGTTGGTCACTGCTTTGGTAGTTTTTCTTTCTCCAATCAACATCTTCCGTCGTAACGATCGCTTGGTAACCTATCACAATGTTATCAGCAATTACGATTGTTGCATTATTTTAATAGTGTAATTATTGACATTCAAAAATTGGTAACCATCAAGTTAAAAAAAAAACCTAATGATCACAGGTTGCGCTTTCAGAATATTATGCAGACCATTCATTATTTCCATTAAACTATCAATCGGAAATAACCGATATCAACGGTTTTCAATTCTCATGACAAAAATGATATATCATTGGAAATATTTCATGGTCATATTTCGATCATTTGCAATTGTGTGAGGAAATGAGCAATGGTCAACTCCTAACAGTTCGATAATAGACGAAGAAACTTATATTGAAATAGTATTGTCACGAAAAACCAATATGTTTTAAGAATAGGATCTACACAAGCTCGATATCAAACTTGACCATATCACTGTGAAAGAACAAATTTATAAACATGGAGACCAACCCGATCATTTAGAACAAATGCTATTGAATTGTCATTAGAGACGCTCATCGTCTCTACAGCATGAATATTGAATGAAATGAATAATTGAAGATGTTCCAGTAAAATTATAGAGGAGATTTCATATTACTGGGGTGGTTTTCGATACGGAATGGAATAGCCGCTAGTCACGTGACAGATCCCGCCTACTTCAAGATAGAAACCACATCTGATTGGACCACGAGACTCGTTTCGCAAAAAGGGGTTCATGATTATTTCACTTCTTATTCTGCCTTGACACTCAGTTACTGAGCCAAGTAGCTTGAGTTATGATACGAAGTATTTCCGAAATCGCGTATAATTAGTTCATATTTTCGAGGTGTTAGAGATATTATGGTGTAGTGTTCCGTTATGCCTGGACTTTGAGATTCTGGCAAACTCTGTGTTCAAAGTATTAGTGGATTAACAGTCATTCAAGGTAATGAGACACTGTGTATTTTGCAATCAGACTGAAAAAACATGACTTGAGTACCTAGTCATTATAAAAATTTAAAAACTTGGTTTGACTCATATTCAGTCACATTATAAGGGCAGTTTTCTGTTTCTTAAGTTGGTTTTATATAGTATGTAAAATAGAATGACAAAAAAATATTCAAACAAATAAAACTACATAACAAGTTGATACAGAAATGAAAATAAGAGTAGTAAAAGTCATAAGATAAAATTACAGAGTTTGATCGTCAGCTTCTTATTTCATATATTGATGCACACTGCTTTATAAACACTCCATTTATTGTTGCTGATATTTTTGCTGTATTTATTCTCCTATTATTTCAAGTCATTTCAAATGCGTTTGGAATATGTTTGGAATACTCTGTGAATTCATTTCATTCAAAATTTCAAGAATAATACCAAGCCTTCCTCAGTTCTCACGAAGTTATTATGAATACCCAGGCTTTCATTTTTGTTTCAACCCGAAGATAAGGAAAATATTGACTAACTTTTGTATTTCCATGGAATTGTGCAAGAATATGTTTAGATTACCTATTCTGCTTTGAAATGTATCTATGATCCATTACAGTTCATCAATAGTCGGTATGAAATTTTCTCATCGCCATTTCTGGAAGTCCCTGTTTCGTTATCAACAACCTTTTCAACTTTGAAGTTAGTGAATGCGTATTTAATATTGAATAAGTTATTTTGTTTTTCCAAGTTAGTTTTTTTTCGATTTTAATCAAACAAGATCCAAATCACCACAGATTCGTTTGCCTAAAAATATGCTCGAATACGAAAACCAGTCCCACATTCAAATGGTCAGTTTCGCAATAGAGAAAGGTGTTAAAGTCTTTACCTGGAATATTCTAATTATATACGGATCAAAGAACGATTTCCTAATTTTATTTGGAATTTTTGTCAAAAATGATAGTTCTCGTCAATGTCCGTGCAATGTGTAGCTGAAGTATATTATCAAGTTGACTTGGAATATTTTCAAGTGAACTGAATGTCATTGCTTATGAGTGGAAATGAGCCCGAAGCGAGATTTCATGAGTGGGAGATTCATCGGTTTCAATTAAACAAGGCTCGTACTATGCTTGAGTAAGCAAGTTTGTGGGAAATACTTCACCAACGAGATGAATTACTCCAAAAGGCTGAAGACAATGTCGATTTGACTTAAAAGAATACTTACTGGAGTAGTAGGACGATATTATATTTCACACATTTCCGGTTACAAATTCATCTAGACGGGGAAATCCTAGATGGGTTCAATGTTCTATTTGAAGGTTGATGAATGCACGTGTCGCATATCATATTACCTGAAATTCGTTGACGCCATAGTTCTGGTAGCAGAAAGGTCAGAAAAAGTCAATAAGGGTTGTTATCTGTGAAGAAATGAGTTGTGGCTATTCATCGTCATATGTGGCTTTCCGTGACTATCTGTGGCTTTCTGTGGTTAGTAGTGGCTAGCTGTGAAGATCTGAGGTTACATTGGTTATCTGTGGCTTTCTGTGGGTAGCAGTGGCCAGCAGAACTGAGTTGTGGCTATTCATCGCTAACTGTGGCTTTCTGTTGTAGCAGTGGCTAGCTGTGGGGATCTGAGGTTATCCGTGGTTATTTGAGGCTGCCTGTGGCGCTCTATGACCATCTGCGACTAGAACACAGAAACACATGAACACCAACAAATACACGAAGTCACAGACACTCGAACACACTAACACTCGATCACGCGAAAACAAAAACAAGCACGAACACACAGACAGTTGAACACACGAAGAAACAAGGACACAAGAACACGCGAACAAACGAACAAACAAATACACACAAACATACGAATACGCGAACAAACAGCTGTATGTGTATGTGTATCTGAGGTTTGAACACAAACACATGGTCACTAACAAATACACGAACTCACATACAATCGAACACGCGAATTCAGGAAAAAATGCGAACACACGAACAAACACGAACATACAGACAGTCGAACACAAGAAAACATCAACATGCGATCAAACACCTACACACACAAAACTTATGAATATACTAACTCGCGAACAAACACATACACACGCACACACCAACATGCGAACAGGAAAACACACGAACAAACACGGACACACGGACAGTAGAACACACGAACACCTGAACACGCGAACATACGAACACTCGAACACCTGAAGACGCGAACACACGAACAAGCACGAACACACAGACAGTTGAACACACGTAGAAACAAGAACACAAGAACAAGCGAACAAACGAACAAACAGCCATACAAACAAACATAAGAACACGCGATCAAACAGCTGTCTGTGGCGCTCTATGTGTATCTGAGGTTTGAACACAAGTACACATGATCACAAACAAATACACGAACCCACTGACACTCGAACACGTGAACTCACGAATTGAACCCGTTTCAAGTTCCTCGTACTTGTCGAGACTTGTCTGTAACGTGACGTCAGCAAATTCCAGGTAATTTGATATCTGACACGACTATTCATCAACCTTGAAATAGGTCATTCAACCCGTATTGAATTTTGCTGACCTCTCTGTAACCGAAACCATGGTGTCAGCGAATCCCAGGTACTCTGATGTCTGACACGTGCACTTCATGATATCGAAAGAGGTCATTGGACCCATTTTGGATTTCTCCTACTTGTCGAAACTTGACTATAACCGGAAACGTGGCGTCAGAAAATTTCAGGTAATCTGATACCTGACACGTGCACTGTAACCAGAACTGTTGCGTCAGCAAATCCCAAGTAGTTTGAAATCTGACCCGTGCACATCATGAACTTGCACTTCATGACCTTGAAAGAGGTCAATGTACCCGTTTCAAGTTTCTCTACTTGTTGGGACTTGTCTGTAATGTGACGTCAACAAATTCCAGGTAATCTGATATCTGACACGTGCACTTATTGAAATAGGTCATTGAACCCATCTCAGATATCTCTTACTTGTCGAGACTTGTCTGTAACGTGGCGTCAGGAAATTCCAGGTAATTTGGTACCTAACACGTGCACTTATTGAAATAGGTCATTGAACCCGTATTAAATTTTGTTAACCGGAGCTATGACGTCATCAAATTCCAGGTAATCTGATACCCAAAACGTGCATTTATTGAAATAGGTCTTAAACCCATCTCAGGTTTCTCGTACCTGTCAAGACTTGTCTGTAACGTTGCGTCAGAGAATTCCAGGTAATTTGATGTCTGACACGTGCACTTATTGAAATAGGTCATTGAACTCGTATCAAATTTTGCCTACCGGAACTATGGCGTTAGCGAATTCCAAGTAATTTGATACCTGACATGTGCACTTATTGAAAGAGGTCATTGTACCCATCTCGGATTTCTCCTACTTGTCGAGACTTGTATGAAACGTGACGTCAGTAAATTCTTGGTAATCTGATACCCAACACGTGCATTTATTGACCCTGAAATAGGTCCTTGAAGCCATATTGAATTATTCTTACTTGTTGAGACTTGTCTGTAACGTGAGATCAGCAAATTCCAGGTAATCTGATATCCAACACGTGCATTTATTTTAAAAAAGGTCATTGAACTTGACTCCCATTGCTCTCTCATGGGTTTTTGCTTACTGGTCATAATTGTTATTATTTGCCGTGGCGCTCCTCCCAGGTCTCTCTCATTAGTTATCTACTCACCTGGATCAACCCCAATGACGATGTCTCCCACTTTTATTCCTTTTGTCTTGTCTTGGAACCATTTACTGCTTCTGATAAGTGTTGGCAAATACTCTTTTGTCCATTTTGACCAAAATATATCTGCCAACCTCTGTGTAGCTCTCCAGCAGGACATCAAGTTTAGGTCTCTCTCTGCAGTTTCAGTGAAAGGCACAGAAATATGAGAGGGTCCAATCAGAAAATGATTTGGCGTCAAACTTTCCGCATCGTCCGAATCTAGGGATACATGAGTTAGTGGCCTAGAATTTAAAATATTTTCGCATTCCAAAAGTACAGTCCGGAGTACGTGTTCTGGTGGATACCTTGACTTCAAAATAACCTTCATTATCTTTTTTATACTCTGTATCAATCTCTCCCAGCTACCACCTGTGTGAGGCGCTAAAGGGGGATTGAAGAAATACCTAATATTTTTCATCACACTAAATTCCATAATTTCGTTTTTCTGCATTTTTAGAAATTCTTCTTTTATTTCCTATTCACTGCTCTCAAAACAAGAACCGTTGTCACAGTAAATTTCATCTGGGAAACCTCTCCGACAACCAAAATGCCGAAGTACGTTTATGAAGGAATTAGTACTCAGATCATGAGCTATTTCCATATGAACAGCACGAGTCGTCATGCATGTGAAAATAGCCCCGTACCTTTTTTCCCGGCTCCTTTTTACTGTGACTTCCAGTGGTCCAAAATAGTCGATACCCGTTTTCATGAAGGTTATAATTGTTGGTTGGAATCGGCATTCTGGCAGTTGTCCCATAACTGGAATCTTCAGAGTTGCACGTTGGATTTTGCAAAATTGACAACTATTCCAGATGCTTTTTAGGCATTTGTCTGATTCTTAAAATCCAAAATTTTTGTCGCAAGTTATTTATTACAGTTTTCTGGCTATGATGGTATACATCCTCGTGATATTTCTGAATAATGAGTCTTGTGATTTTATGTTGTGGGTCTAAAATTATGGGATTTTTTGTTTGTGTCAGTGTCGAATTTTCCAATCTTCCAGCGAGTCTCAGAAGACCATCTTCTTCAGATAGAAAGCAAGTCAATGTACGAAGTCTACTTCCTGATGAAAAGGCTTGATTTTTCTTCAGTGCAGCAATTTCTTCTACAAAAGAGTCATTCTGTACTTTTCTGAAAAGAAGGTTTTCAGCTTCAGTGATTTCTTCAACTGATAGTTCTCCCTTAGCTGTGCAACGTCTGTTGATGATTTCGATAAATCTCATAGCATAAGAAGTGGCTCGAAGTAATCTCTGCCATTTCGAGAATCTGTTGAAATCAAGTGTCAACGAAACTTCTTTTGACGACATTGACGACATTGACGACATTGACGTCATTGAAGATTTCGAAATTAATCTCCAGAATTACAATCTTTTACGATGTGACTCTTATAGTCGGCATACAGGAGGAGTAATAATATATGTTAGAGAAGACTATGATTGTAAAGTATATAAAAAGTTTATCAAAGACAAAATGTACTGGTGTTTACTTATAAAGATCAATATTCATGGTGAAAACTGGATTATTGGCTGTCTTTATCGCTCACCTAGCTCAGATATTGGTAGTTTTATGACAGAACTTGAAGACTTGGGAGAGAATATTTTTAATGGAAACAATAAATGTCTAGCAGGAGATTTCAATCTCAACCTTCTTGACAATGCAAATAATCATGTTCGGGATTTCAAATGATTGGTGTAGATCAAGTTGTAGATGAACCCACAAGAATAACTAATACTAGTAGAACTTTAATAGATTTTGTTCTTTGTAATCAGTCTTTTGTTAGTTGCAAGGTACACGATAATCCTAAAAAAATTAGTGGTCATTCAATTATTACAGCTTCCATGTCAAAAGTAAGAAGCGCAAATGACCTGAAAATTAGACACTATAGGAATTATAATCAGAAAACACTTGATGAACTGAACATCAAACTAATAGAATATGAATGGCATTTGAATTCCATGGATGTTGACTCGATCTACTCCAACATCATTGATAACGTGCGATCAATCACTGAAATCATCTCCCCATTAAAAACATTCAGTCACAACAATAGATTGCCTTGGTATGATCACGAAATATTCGAGATTGCTAAGAATAGGGATAAAGCATACCGATCATTCGAAAATTGCACTCTGGTTAATGAGAGACAAACATTCTGGGAAGAATATAAATATTTCAGAAATAGGGTCGTGAATAATTTAAAAATAAAAAAATGCGAATACTATGATAATAAAATAGACTGCAATATAAATAATCCTAAAAAAATGTGGCAAACCTTAAAAACCCTACTAAAACCTCAAAATATTAGTCTGACACAAAATATATTTTTTAGAATTAATGGCATTTGTAACTTCAATACATTCTTCATCAATAGTATATTAGAAATCAAATCAACCATTCCTAATTCAGAAAGTTGGTCAAATAATGGTCTTCCCATTATGAATAGTCAATTCAATGAATTCAGACCACTTAGCCTAAGCGACTTGAAGAAAATAATAGGTAGTTTCGATAATAAATGCGATTCTGATATTATGAATAATAAAATATTGAAAAGTGTTTCCCAAGTCATCGGGCATGTACTATTTAATTTCATAAACACCTCGTTTGAAACAGGGAGATTTCCTCAAGAATTAAAAACTGTCACAGTGATTCCTATTCCTAAAGTGAGCAATACGAATGAATCAATAAATTTTCGACCCATAAACACACTACCATCATTGGAGAAACTTCTTGAAATAGCTGCGCACAACAAAATCAAAGAATATTTTGAACATAATCATATAATTATGGAACACCAGTCAGGATTTCGACACAACCATTCTTGTGAAACTGCGTTGCAGTTCACATTGTCCAAGTGGAAACAAATAATGGATGAAAATAAATATATAGTAGCAGTTTTTATAGACTTCAAAGGTGCCTTTGAAACTATTAAAATCGACGTTTGACTTGAAAAAAATTAAATACTATGGCATAGGTGGAAATGTAATTAACTGGTTCGCAAGTTATCTCACTAATAGATCCCAGAGGACTAAGGTGAATGGAAGCATTTCATCTAATACGGATATAAACACGGGTGTCCCCCAAGGCAGTGTTTTGGGACCGTTTTTGTTCGTGATCTATTTGAATGATATAAAGTCTATCGGTAACATTGAATTCATGAAACTTTTTGCTGATGATACATTGGTTGCAGCAATTGTGATGATCTGAATATTGCTATTGAGAAAATGAATAGGTACCTGGGAAAAATATCATTGTTTCTAAATTTGAATAAACTGAAACTCAACATAAAACAAAAACAAAATATAAGCACAACCAAATTGATGTTCATGATTTGAATATAGAAATTTATGGTAATAAAATAGATATAGTAACAGAAATAAAATATCTTGGTGTAATTGTAGACAACACACTTAATTTCAAATCACATTTCAACTATATTTACAAAAAACTTGTTAAAAAACTTTATTTCTTCTCTAGAGTAAGAACATATTTATCTTTTCAATCTTCTTCCACGGTTGACAGAACTATCATACAGCCACATTTTGACTATTGTCCTAGTTTGCTTTCCCTACTAGATAATAATAGTATCTTCTCATTACAAAAACTGCAAAACCGGGGAATGAGGGTCTTACTTCAGTGCAACAGATATACTCCTATCAACACTATGCTATCTGTTCTTCATTGGATGTCAGTCAAACAGAAAATATTATACTTTTCTAAGATATTCATTTTCAAATTGTGAATTTCCAACATATTTCAACGAATTCATCACATTTAGTAATCAAATTCATAATTATGAGACTAGGGGAAGGTTTGATTTTCATGTTAATCGCACTAAAATGAAAAGAACTATGAATTCATTATTTCATCAAGGCTTAGTAGAGTACAACAAACTTCCTATGGAAATCAAAATGAGTCCATCTATCCAAATATTCAAATCAAAATTAAAATAAATAATTTCTGAATAGTTATCTATATGAAAACTTATATTAGATTATATTAATTGTAGTTATCTTTTACGATTTGTTAAGTAGCATGTTTTTAATGTTTATATTAATTATTTATTTATTTATCTATATGCATCATTCTCTATTGATGATTTTATCATTTCATTTTATTCTGTAAATTAGGAATTCCTATCTTAATAAAGTTCATTATTATAAATAACTATAATATTTTCTGTGTGTTTTTCATCCAAATTTTCAAGGTTGATACATGCTATATCATTTTCAGTTCTAAACTCTTTTGGTCAGTCTTCAGCACATTTCTTCAAAAAATCAGGACTATTCTCACTATTCCAACCAGTTTTTCTTTTAGTGGCATCACCAGCTGCATTCTCTTTTGAGTGCACTTACCTCCAGTCAGTCACATTGGTGATGTCCTGAATTTTTCCCAAGCGTTGAGCAATGAATACTTTGTATCGTCGTGCTTCCGAACGTATCCAATGCAAAACTGTTTTCGAATCCGTCCAATAAAAAATCGAAGATATTTTGAGGTCCATCGTCTTTCTTAGTGATTGGCCTAGGCGTGCTCTCATCAGGGCTCCTTGTAGTTCCAATCTTGGTTTCAATAGGGGTCGTAAAGGTGCTACTTTTGTCTTGGCAGTGATGAAGTTCGTTTGACTATTTTGTCCCTCTAGAATTCTGGATATGCCACTGCTGCGTAATTAGACTCAGAGGCATCGCAAAAGACATGTAATTGTATTTCACTACTCAGATGATCTAATGTGAAATATTGCCTTGGAATCTGGAATTTAAAAATGTTTTTCAAATCTGAAAGCCATATTTGCCATTGATCATTGAGAGCCTCGGTGATTTCATCGTCCCAACCAATTTGGCTTCTCCAAATATTCTGTAAAAGAACTTTTCCTCTGATGATAAAATTTGCTAGAAATCCTAGTGGGTCGAAAACTGATATCACAATTTTTAAAATATCTCTTTTTGACGATTTTCCAAAATGTCTTTTTCAATTTTATTGAATTTTGTCTGGAAACAGAATGTGTCCTGTACAGGATTCCAAAATTCTTTCTACTCTTTCTTCCTCATTGCCTTTCAATTTCTTATTTCCTAGTGCTACAAGTTCTTCGTCTACGTCCTGGAGGACTTTGTTGTTATCTATCCAATTGCAAATAACAAAACCACCTTGTTTATGTACATGTATAACGTCTTGAATCAATTTCTTAGCCTCTTCGAGTGAGTCAGCATTCCCCAAGTAGTCATCCATATAGTGGTGATGTATGATAGCTTCTGCGGCCTCGGGAAAAATGTCTGCGTAGTCTCTGGCATTCCCATTCTTAGCCTCTTGAGCGAGACATGGGCCACATGTTGAACCAAAGAATACTACCAAAATTTCGTAAACATCTGGTTCCACGTTACGTTCTAGTCCCCTCCAGAGTATTCTTTGAGAATAACAATCATCTTCTCTCACTCTTACTTGAAGAAACATTTCCCTTATATCTGACGTGAAAGCATATCTCTTTATCCTGATATTGAGGAGAATCGTTTGAAGAGAATTATAAAGGTCTGGTCCAGTCAACAAGCAATCATTCAGACTTTTACCTTCATTTTTTGCCGAAGCATCAAAAACGATTCGAAGTTTATTCGGCTTGTTTGGATTGACGACGCCAAAGTGGGGTAAAAACCAGGTTCTATACGAAGTTTTTTCAGTTTCAGTTATCGACAGTCTTCTGATGTACCCCTTTTCTTCCATTTCTTTGAACTTCTTATCGTACATTTCAGCACACTTCTTGTCCTTGTCCATTTTCCTTTCAACAAAATGAAGTCTTCTCAAAGCACTCGTCCTACTTTCTGGCAAAACCAAATCTTCTTTTTTCCAAAGTAGTCCTGTCTCAAATCTCTGTCCTATTCTTCTCAAAGTATTGTCCAGTATCTGCTGAGCTCTTCTGTCTTCAGGTGATGGTGCTAGTTCTTGAGGATAATCAATTTTCTCCAGTCTCCATTGTTCCCTGACAAGGTCATGAAGAACATCCAAGTCATCCTTCATTGCATCAGAAGTTTGAATATGACAAACTAAATTTGAAGCTCTTTCACCATTTTTAAAATTTCCATGAATCACCCAGCCCAGGAGAGTTTTACTTACCGCTGGTCCATCCCACGGTCCTGAAATTAGTTTTCTATAGACCAAAAGAGGCCAGTTGTCCTGTCCGATAATTATTTTCGGTTGAACATTATTCATAGAAATCACTCTATCATTAATATAAGGATACATTTTCCGTAATTTTCCGACATCTATTGTTTGATGGGGTAAAGATAATTTTTTTGTGCGTACGTGAAGTAATTGAAAGCATGAGCCATTATTCTTTCCTTTTATCGTGAAACTTACCATTCTAGAATCATTCTTATGACGTACGACATCTTCTTTTGTCAATTGCAAACAGAGATATTGTTTTGGACCATTCAAATCTAAAGAATCCGCAAATTCTTCATCAATGAGAGTGATAGTAGAAGCATCGTCCTACAAAACGTAAGTTTCAACTTCTTTACCGTTATGACATAAAATAATAGGTAATATTTTCAAAATAGCGCTCATGTTAGAAATATAGCAGTTGGTTTCAGTTACATTTTATTCATTCAAATTACTATTATTTCTAGACTTATTATGCAAAAGTGTATGATGAAGTCTTTTGCAATCATCTATTCCACACACTATTTTTTTTCGGCATTGGCGAATATTATGGAAAGGTGTAAGACAGGAAATGGAAATTCTCTTTTTTGTTATTAAAGCCCATCTATCATCCACTGACAAATCGGAAAATTTAGGACACGAGCTCAATGGATGAATCTCCCTGTCCAAGATGTATAGAAACCTGTCGCTGCAAAAACATCTTTTGTTCGATATTTTGTCTGAAGTTGTCAACGTGACATCTTTACTGTCATTACAGGATTTATATTTTTGTTGCTTGTCAAACTTTGGAAAGTGAATATGTGCTATTGCATTTGCTTTTTCGTCTAACCAATTCGATAATTCAATAAGTTTTATTTCAGGTTTCAATTTAGAGATGTGTTCTACCCACAACAGTTTGTAAGAGGTCGGCAATTTATTCAAAATTTCTGTGATCAACATTGGATTTCGTAGATGATCGTTCTCTTCCAAACATTGCACGGTAGCAACAAAATTTTTGATATCATCGGGGGAATCTTCTAATTTTATCCAATAACATTGAAATGATGTGCTCTGAACTCCCAAATCTAGTTTCAAGTAAGTCTATAATTTTGAGGAAGTATGAGTAGAGACTGAACTATACTCCTGGCATTTCTTCTCAAACATTTTTGTAAGCGGAATTGATTTTTCTCGTTAGAGAAACCACAAATTTTTGATGAATTTCTAAACTGATAAATGAAGTTCGGCCAGTCGAGTGGATTTCCGTCAAGGATCGGTAAATCTTTCGGCAAGGATTGTCGTGTAAAAAATTTTCGTTATTTGAGGAAGAGTAATTGAATTTTCATGTATGGGAGTAGAACCTACTTCATTATTGTCAAATCTCAAATCTCTTACCTTTGAATATCCTTGATTTTCATCATTTTTACCTGGCGTTTCACTGAACCTATCACATACATTCCAATTCGAAGCTTGGTCATGTTGATAATCCCAGGGAAGTTGACCGTCCGTCCATTCTTCCACCTTAGGCTTAATTGACTCATGCATCGACTCGGACGTAGTATCGGACTCGCTGTTTTCATCATTTTCTTCAATTTCTGCAAGTTTGAGTGCCAACTGAAGGTCTAACATCTCTTGTTCTAATTCCTTCTTTTCTATAGCTGTTTCGATTTCGGCTCTTCTCTTTCTTGATGCTATGCTACTTTTACTGCCTCTTGACTTGGACTTCGCATATTCAGTTTGAATTTTCTCTTCGTCTTTTCTACCTTTTGGAGTTTTTTGTCTGTCTTTTCCAACTTCAGCGAATTGCAGTCTGTTTTCGCTTGTAACTTGTCGGGCTGCTTCCTTAGCTTGAAGTTGTTTGCTGCGTTTTATATTATCTGATTTCGTTTCCATTGTATGTCTACCAGAGTGCTGGTTAGTTCAAAAGGATCGAAGGACCAATGTTGAAGTCTTTACTTGGAATATTCTGATTATATACGGATCGAAGAACCAATGTTAAAGTCTTTACCTGGAATATTCTAATTATATGCCTACGGATCGAAGAACAATTTCTTAATTTTATTTGGAATGTTTGTCAAAAATGATAGTTCTCGTCAATGTCATACATTTACTATTTTTTTTTCACTCTATAGTAACATGATGCTAATTACATTTCATGAATAGATATACAAAGTGAAATGAATATATAAGTCGATGGAAGTAAATAAAAACATAGGTAACAAAAGGTTTGGATCATGTTGTAATGATGCTTTTCCTACTTTTCTATTAACTTGTTTGGTAAAACACATGGCTACAACATATTCTACCCCATTGTCGTCAACATTACCACCCCTGTCGGCTTATTTTTGATAGACATATATTAGTATTGCAGATAGATAGGTAGACTATTTATTGCCTGATTTTCTATTGAACAAAAAGTTAAATAAACGTATTATACACGTGTATATCCACACATATACACAATACATAATAATGAAAAATATACAAATGAAACATTTTCGAAAATATAAATATGCATAAACTGAAAAATAGTTATTAACGCAACACATTCAAATATATACCTACAGAGTATATAATGATGAAAAATAAATATAATTTAAATATCTCCTGAAGAGTGCATCTCCTAAGTGTTACCAATGTAACTTTAAAACTCTTTCAAATTATAAAAACATTCGTCACGAAGAATCTTCTGCAACGTTCACCTGAATTTGCTTCAAGATTTACTATCTTTAAAGAGAGACGAAAGTTTATAAAAATATCGAATGCCAGCATTATTGGGCGCTTTCTGACTAAATTAATGAATCATTCTTCCTTAATCAAAAATGTTTTCTTGTATCGTAATTGTAGATGTCACTGTTTTTCATCAGTTTATCTTTATTGGTATAGATGCAGCTAAGCAATTTTAGAAAATATATTGAAGATACTGTTAAAATTTCATATTGTTTCAAAGTTCTGCCACATGAATTTCTATTCAGAAGATTAAAAATCAACCGAAGGATTCGTTTCTGTAAAACAATAAACTGCTTGCACATCACGTCCTCAAACCCAGATTATAACGCTGTGGCTTATGGGAGAGCATAAGTATAATGAAAGTTCAAAAGGGTGTTTCTGTCTATCATGGACTTTGATACGATCAATAAGTAAAAACATTGAATCATCGTTTTACAAACACCATCATATTAAAAAAAAAACAAAAATTGTATTAAATGCTTCCCACAACTTGTTTGCAAGACAGTTTGCTCAGTGGTTATGGCTACCAAAAAGCAGACTCTGATGACAATTCAATTGAAGAAGAACTGTAATTGGGACTGTAATGGAATAGTTTTTTTTTCTTCGGTGTTTTGGCATCGACTGCTATGTTCATTAGCTATGTTTTCTGGGTAGGCCTTGTTACTAACTCCATACGCCACCTTCGGAGCAGCACTGTCCATTATTAACGCAAAAGTGAATCGTGGAGGATAATTCCCAGCCAACACTAGCATCAATCATTTAGACTTTCAAATCTGAAAATAAAAAAAGCCTGCTACGGCTGGGAACCGAACCTGAGACCTCTCGGTCACCAGGCGGACGATTAACCACTGCTTTAATCCCCGCTCTGGGATTATTATTATAAGAACTTCACAAATCACGTAATTATTCCATAATGACTTTAGATGTCAGAGATATTTCACGCCAACTTACCAAAAACCAATTGTTCCAGAATGACCCAATTTAAGTAGAGAAATGTAGAAGGGAAAATGAAACAAACATCAACTCCAACACAATTATATTCAATTATTCAAAGGCATCAACCAACCCTCGGAGTATGACATACATGGAGAGATTCAACAGTCAAAACCCTACATTGAGGAATTATGTACTATTCAATTCTTACTGTTCACAGCTATAAAGGAAACACAACATTTTAGTCGGAATATCTTCACCCTGGAGAATATAAAGATAAAACAAAATAAATAAAACCACCTTCTTCGAGATTGAATCTCAGTCCCAGCATCAGTTGTTTCATGGAGCTCTTGTGCAACACGACTCCATCGTTGATTTTCTGTTATAAACTTCACTGGATGTTATTTAAGGACCAAACTCTTGTCAGGTGCACAGCTCAGCGATTAAATTACTTTCATCTTGCTAAACTTAGATTGAATGGAAGGAATCCTCAAGTAGGTATTCGAAATTTCGAATTCCAGTATTATATACCGGGTTCAATCCTCACGCTATTGCATTATTGAATACTTTCTTCCTGTCAAGAAATACTGATAACACAATTCCATTGTTTTTTGAAAAAGCTGGTGCCTCACTAGGTTGTTGATGTTGTGCCTCTCAAAAACTTTCTGGCGACTGAATCAGGGCGATCTGGCAAGTACTACGTAGTAGTTTAGGTATATACCGATCTAGAAGATATGATGTGGAATATGAAAAGTCCTTATAAGGAAGGGTACAAATATGCATAACGATTTACAGCAGAATTAGGAAGATACCCCTAGTTTAGGACACTCATATTCGAATAATAATTGATACAATATTAGAAAAATATTTGCAAAATATTGAAAAATAGGTAAATTTCGGGAAAAAATTAATGTGAAAATTTCGCAATATTGGTTCAATATTACTTGAACATTTTAAAAATAATAATGGTGAAATATTCTCCAAGCAATATTGGCCTCAAAATATTCGGCAATAATGCTACAAAATCGCTGCACCAGAATTGTTTTGGGATAAAATTTGTACCATATTATGGAAATATTGGTTAACTATTCAGACGTAAAAGCGGCCTGAAAAAATATTACTTAGACAATTTCAAAGTTATTGAAAACATTTTCCCGAAGCAGTATTGGCCTCAAAATATTTAGCGATATTGGTACAATATCATTTTGGTATATTGGTAGTATATTCAAAGTAATATTGCTTTGAAAACATTGGTAACACATTGTTTTAAAAAATGTCTGGGAGATCCGAGAGCATACGTAAAAGAGGATTCCCAGGCCGTATGGGTGGCTTCAACATCACAACCAATCATATTGGTGAAATAATATTGATTCTAGATGCTGGGAACAATGTGTAGACAATATTGTTTCATAGGTTGAGCCAATAGTTCCCACTATCATTGATATTACATTATTTTTCTAACATTCATCCATATTGAATCAGTAATATTTTCACATTTACAATATTTCATAATGGCCCAAAATGTGGTCAAGATTCAGAAAATATGAGGTACTACCTGGGACTTATTTACTGACCTACTTATTTTGTGGCCTTTTAATATTCTCCTTTGCGCTGACATTCTGATGGAATTGTGTTTATCTCATAGATTCGGCATCTGTTCCATTCGTGGTCCCATTTTCATAAGTGCTGCTCATAATATCATGTATACTTGAACAGAATCATCATCTTCACTCTTACAGCTTACTCTTCTGGCAACTTTTTGGCTCTATTACTTAGTCGTCGAAATACTTATTTTACGCATCTATATATTTGTTTCACCATGGCACGTCCTGTTGAAGTTTACATTCTTGATGTGATGAAATTACTACAGAAGTTAATTGCTCTGCGGAACTTTGGAGGAATTAGACCAATTCAAAGTCAAAGCAGTGTCTAGATTTCATGCCCATGATTGAGTAGCACTCTTACATTCTTAAGTCGGTTAGTATACCACACACTCCTAGTCTTGGACGAATTTTGTTTCACTTATTTTTAGTTTCGTATGTTGTCAATAAATTTTCTTATATATTTCTTTCTGGTTTCATACACAAAAGTAAGAGAAATCCATTCAGGTTGATTGCTAGCTCACTTGTGGTCTACCACTGGAAATTTGATTCATAACTGTTCGAATGAGGACCTGTAATGCTACCAGTCGATTCTGTGCAAGTGATGCCACGGGTTACTCAAATATAAATTATTACCCAAAGAACAGCATGGATTTTAAAATTTAAAAAAGGAAAATTCACAACAGCAGCTACACCTGAGTTTCACCATGAAATACTCAATGGAATTGACAATGGTCGATCACCGATTGGTCTATTCTGTGATCTGAGTAGATCGTTCGTCTGTCCATCAGTGAGTATTGTTCGAAAAACTCTGGCAATGTGGCATCAGTGGCTCTAATGGTTCAGATTGTAGCTACTGAACAGATGCCAGTTTGTTCGTTATTCTCACAATAAAGCAGATGGGCCAGTCAGCAGGCTCATAAACATCAGTGGTGGAAATAGGTGTTTCCAAGGAAGATGTGTTCGCTCCAACTATCTTCTCATTGTATATTGCAGGACGTTGCACGATATAATAATAATATAACGATATATGCTGATGATTCAAAATTTTTATTGGATCTTGAATGCTAATGAAGAAGACTGCAAGAAGGCCGCGAAAGCCTTTCACAATTTGTAAGACTGCAATTTGTTATTAGGAAAACTTCGGAAGTGGTTCTCAGAAAATCAATTCTTTTGAAACACAGAAATAATTGATTTGATGAAGAAGTTAAAAGCCAAAATAAATCAAATTTGTCGTATCTGATATGATTTTATAGACACTGCTTCAGAGACTTACACTTTGCAGAAATCCATTCTACCTTACTAGTATACTAGTATGGCATACTACTGTATTTTCAGTAAAAAACATGCCTCAAGAGCCATAAAAAATAGAGAACGTATTTTCTCCTGCAAACCTCACTTTGCCAAATTGAATATTCTTCCGCTGATGTGTCCGTTCCTGATATAGAAGCAGCGTGCAATATTTAGAGACGAAGGAATACTCGAAATACCACGACATCCATCCATATCAAGCTAGATCCAACAACGTGATATATCCTAGATATAACAATCTCGATGTGGTATCAAGGAGACCAACGTTCATGGGCATACAAGTCTACAATAAACTACTAGACAACATTAGGAACGAACCTACATACCCCACATTTCCAAATGCCAATACAAAGTTTTTATTAGCTTCTTATTCTATTATGACAAACTAGTGTCTGATCGTATCAGCTTGCGCTCTCTCCACCCTTCTCACAGCAACTTTGACACTATAGATCCATGAATACAAACTGGCCACTGATAAGAATCAATATTCTATTTTAATACATTTTTTTGTTGCAGATGATGAAATTCAAAGTATCTGGCCTTGTGGCTGACCTTATGCCAAACATAAGGCTCATACAGGCATCAGGACATTTTATGTTCAATTATCATGCTGACAATTCAGGAGCAGTCCACGCGTTGCGACTGGGATATTCTTGCATACATCTAGTACTCTGTTTAGCGCAATACGGGTAAGTTTTCGAATAAAATGGTAAGACATAAATAAATAGTCTATTTATTTATTTATTTATTTATTTATTTATTTATTTATTTATTTACGAATGGGAATACAAACGGGACTAACCCAAAACAGTATTCACAGTTAGATGATTTCTCAATATACAGAAGGAAATTACAAAATTGGTGATAGATATAGAAAATAACAAAAAAAAACAATAAGAGTAATGAATTTAGTGCATATAGTAATGAGTGAATGAAAACGAACATGAAAGCGTACTTATTCAATTGAAGTCTGTGAAGCAAGAAAGTGTTTTTTTCAAAATATAACACATTATATGATATGTTGCATCTATGCTTGGGAGAGTTCAAAAATAATTTGTTTGCGATTGTTCGTAACGGAAAAGATGCTGATGCCTAGTAGTATATGTAGGAGCATTAAGATAAATGTTACTGAGGATGGCAGGCGAATCAACTGAGTTAATTATTTTGAAGAGGAACTTCACTCCTGAAATATTCCTTCTGTTCTCCAGTGTTAATATGTTCATCTGATTCCTAACATAGATACGGTTGTTGGGGTTGGATGGAAAACATTTTTTGATGCCATAATCTTAGAATGTATTCTGAACCCTTCAAAGTTTTTTATGTAAATGTCGTATCTAGGGTTCCATATTACGGAACCATAACTCAAAACACTATTGACGTATGACATATAGAGAGTACGGGGAGTCTGTGTGTTTTTAAATTCACGACAAGTTCTCATAATGAAACCTAACATTCTGTGAGCCTTTTCAGAAATGTAAAATATATGCTTATCAAAAAGGATTTTAGAGTCAAATATTATTCCTAGGTCCGTTATTTCTGTGACTGTTTTCAAGGGTAGAGAAGATATTTGATAGGAGTGATTTAGAATACTTTCTCGACGTCTAAATGAAATATGGTAACACTTATCAAAGTTCAGGTATAGACTATTTACATCGCAGTAGACATAGAAGTTAATAATTTCCTGTTGCATGAGTAAGATGTCGTCAGTGTCAGAAATTGAGTGGTATATTTTTAGATCGTCCGCATACATCAAAAAGTTTGCGAATCGGAAACATTGAGAGATATCATCAATATGAATATTAAATAGAAGTGGCCCCAGATGAGATCCTTGAGGTACCAGTTGTTACTGCTTGACAACGATTGGTTATATAAGATTCAAGCCAATTTAGTAAATTTCCATTTACCCCGACTCCAGCAAGCTTCCGTAGCTGGAGTCGGTGTAAATAGCATCAACTTGGTGCTTGTCATTGAGGCTATGCAGGATATACTCAGTATTTGTGAATAAATTGGAGTCTACTAATCGTTTCTTCATGAAATCATTTTGTTCAATATTAATTATGTTTTTAACGTCGAAGAATAGGTTATCGAAAATAATGGACTCGAAAGTTTTTGCTATGATGGACAATTTTGAAATCGGTCTATAGTTTTTGACGAGTTGTTTATCAAAATTATTCAAGAGAATATTGTTCATTAATGTCTGAATTACACACATGCTTTGTATGCACGATTCAAATCTCACTATACTAGATAACATGCAGAAAATCCCAAATGCTCATTATTGACTCATTTAATTGGGTTGCTCGCTATAAAATCGTTATTCAGTAATTATATTTTGAAAGCTGCAAATTCCAAAATTCTGCACGTCTGAATCTTAATCACGAGGATATAAACCAGATCATTCCAAAGTATTTGCTCAGAGTTTGATCCAATACCTACCTACTGTCTGGCAAAACAGATTATTGTCATTCCGAATCTATCAACCGATCTAATTCATTCAATCAAATCTCATCTCATTATTTACATGTTACAACTTTCACCTGAAAAATAAATTTACGTGATTCGAAAGATTTTGCCTTTATCTTCCACCCTACGAGCAACTTGTAGTTCTGAAAGTTTTATCTATTTCGTAATTTCCATTGAATCAAACACAATGAATTAGGCCGTTCAGTGATCTTCAGCTCCTGAAGCAGTATTCAATAACTTCTTCTCCTTGAATTGTGATAACCCGCTGGATCTACATAAATAGTTGTCTACGCGAGTGATCTTCCTCTCCTGTCTCTTTTCAATTTTAATTCATCTCATCGATATGCAATATTACGATAGTCAGAGTTCAAGTACCCTATTAGATTTAGCGTTTTGTTCAGAAAATATTGATGTAAATACTTGTGAGGTTGCTGATAAATCAAATCTCATTATAGATCACGGTGTGATAGAGTTGTCATTTTCAATATCGATAAAAAAGGAAATAATTCAGTAACTTTCAGAAATTTTGGGAAAATTGATCTCAATCATTTCCATTATGTTTTGAATCACTTACCCATGCATCAGATTTTAGAATTGGACTGTGCTTATGAGAAAGTGGAGATGTTGAATAAATCAATATTGGATATTTTTGATAAACATGCTGTAGAACATGAATTATTGTTGAACAAAAAAAAACCTCCACCCTGGTTGTCAGATAATGTGAAGTTTTCAATTAAAATCAGAAACAAAGCACATCAACGCTTCAGAATAACAAAACTTCAAAGTCATCGGGAGTATTACAAATAACTTAGAAATTTTACCAATAAGGCGTCAACAATGAAAAAAAAGGATATTTGAAGTTAATATTCCGTCAAAACAAATCAACAAAACACTTGTATAAAGAACTCAAAAAACTGAATGTTTACGTAAAAAATAGAAATCAAGGGATTCCAAGTAATTTGGCAGAGTGAATAAAATAATAGTATATTGTTTTATTTGGAGTAAAAGTATAACTTTTTGTGGCGAGTCTGAATGTTTGATGGCCGAACGTTAGTGAGGCCGACAATTTCAGACGAGCCACAAAAAGTGCTTTTGCTCCTAATGAAACATGCTATTTTTTCCGCAAACGGCATCCAGACTATAGAACTAATTAATATTTAAATAAAAATTCAAAACAATTGCAACGAAGTTGATAAATTCAGAGAATAATAATTATAAACTGAGCAATACATTTCCGTGGTTACTGGTTTTGTGATTGCCAAGTCAAAAACAAATTTGACAGTTCAATAATATTTTATAATGTCAGAAATATTGTAAGTGATTTAAAGCAACAATTGGACTGTGCATTTTTGGTAAGTACTTGAGCATCAAAATTTCGTTTGTTGTATATTATCGTTAATAAAGTTTAAAAGTTCAACTAATAATTATTTTCCCTGTTAAAAATTCTACTTTTTTGTACAGCCGTCAGCGTACAAAAAAGTACTTTTTTGTCATCTCACGGCCGTACAAAAAAGTGGCGTCTGTGAAATCATACTTCAACATCATGAATTGACGTTAATAATGTCTACTTTTTTTGACGTTTGCGGAAAAACAATTTTTTTCATTCAGTCCTCTCTTTAGCCAGGTGTAGTGTTATATTTTGCCAGAAATACTAGTTTCGAAACTCACTGGAGTATATCTGGAGGCGAGAGCTCTAATACCAGTGTTTTTGCGATACCATTGGCCGACTCAAATGTTCGGCAATGGTATAATGTTGAGCTTGTTTGGCTGTTTTAGGCAGTCATCCAGGAGCCGCCCGAGGGCTCGGACAGTGCCAGGGGAGTAGCCCTCACTTCTGGATGGCTCAGTAGAGTTAAGTGCCCGTGTACATAGTATTTCTGGCGTTTTTAGGTATCTACGGCCTGGCATGCGAAATAATGGAACCTCGTTGGTTGGCAACACCAACCAATCCAAAAAGAATTCGTATGTCAGACACGTTCCTGCTGGTTTTCCAAATAGATGGCGTGAAGAGTTCCAGAGTGGCTGGGATTTTTGCGACGAGATTCTACGCGAATTGGAGAAATTTTTAACTCGCTTCGGAGCGTTTGGATTAAGCTCCGGTGAGCTAGTCGGAGGCCGAAGTATTATCCCGCTTCATAGTTCTTTTCCATTTCGTTTCCGAATAGATGTCAGTAGCTGATGTTGACATAATACAATATCTCTATACTAATAGTAAAGAAGACATAGGAAACTTTCAATATCAACAGGTTTCTAAAGAAACGGTATATTGCATTACTGTCAATCAAGTCGCACTCGGTAGTCAACGATAAACTTCGACTCAAAATGCTACTTTTTTGCTGCACACAATAAAACAGTATTCAATCCATATTATCAACTATTCAATTGATAACAGTGAATTTCCAGTTCAATGGAAACTTGCTTATATATTACCAGTTCGAAAAGTCAAAAATCCAAATGAATTCAAGCAGTTGTTACCAATCAGTATACTTCCGACCTTATCGAAAGTATACGAAAGACTTATGTATGTGCAAATGAACGTGTATTTAGACACTCTTTCGGTTATTCCATCTAATAAATCGGGCTTCCGTAAGGACAATATCTGCACTACTGCGTTGATCACAGTTGTTGAAGACATCATATCAGCAGCAGACAAAAATGAACTAACAACATTGGTACTTAATGACTTTTCGAAAGCTTTTGGGGTTGAACATGGGCTGCTGTTAGCAACGTTACATTACAATAGATTTGAAACTGGTGCAATAAAATTGATGAAAAGCAATCTGTCCGACAGAAGTCAGATGTCAAATATGGGAGTCATGAATCCACGTCACTGAATCTCGTTTGCAGAGTAGGTACCACAGGGATCCATATTAGGGCCTCTGTTATTTTCAATATACAGATCTTCCTTCAGAGAATGCTTGAGAAATTGCCAATCTCATTTTTAGGCTGATGATTTGCATATTTACTATTCTTATCCTTATTTATAAATAGATAATAGCAATATTATTATTGACGAAGACCTTGCAGCACTTTCAGAACTCGCTGATGAATATTGTATGGAAATGAATCCTTCTTAATCGCAGGTACTGTTGTTTGGACGCAAGGTGTCTAGGGATAGATATGCAGCTTCTGTTAATATTGAAATGAATGATCAAACACTTGTTCTGACCAATGTTACAAAAAACTAAGGACTATATTTAGATTCAGATCTCAACTTTGATAAGCATGTAAACCATGTTATGAGAAAGTGTATGAATAATATAAAATCAATTTATAGCAATAGAGATATACTGAATACAAAAACTATATCTATTTTGTGTGAATCTCTTGTATTATCACATATCAACTATTGCGACATACTGTATGGACCTTGCCTAACTGCATTTCAAAATAGCCGATTGTTAAAAATACAAAATATGTGTGTAAGAATGACATTTGATATTAGGAAATTTCAAAGGGGAATTTCGAGCAAATTGACTGAACTGAAGTGGCTTACAGTAAAACAGCGGCGTTACTTGCACGGTGATATATTGTTTTTGAAAGTCATGAAAAATAAATCCCCTATATATTTATACAAGAAAATTGGATGGAGAACTTACGTACACAACATAAATATAAGGAATAAGGACACCCTTACAATACCAAAACATAACACAAACTTATATCAAAGATCATTTTCGTATGTTGTTTGCAAAGGTCTCAATCCAATTCTATCTGAAATTAAAGGCAAGTCAATTCCTGTTGCCAAATTCCATATAAAAAGTTTGCTTCTCTATAATTTGTTGGTACCTAATTTTATGATTTAGGGCTTCGTCAAATTTTAAGAAGACTTTATTAAGACTTACTATTTATAAAATGTTTTATAAGTATGAATTTATTAGTTATATAATAAAATAATTACTCCATAATTCTATATTTATGGAGTACTAGCTGTATATTTACCTGCTAGGTGAAAGAACTGAATGCAGCTTTTTTGATGAGCTGAACAATCCGATTTTTCTTTATTAACGTTTGATGTATTTTCAGCTTATTGAATAAATTTCTTTATTATTATTATTATTATTATTATTTGAAAAAGAGAAATATAGCTTTGATATGAGAACAATTCATGTTATGTCATCGAAAGTTTCAGAAACCATCATGAGCTTTAATCTATTTTACCGGATAGGTCCGAAACATGTACCTACCATTCATCTTTGAGACGATAATTTTTTTTCTTGTAAAAAAAGTTATTGTTCAACATAATTCTATCAAAAATATTTTTTCGAGCATAGAAATGCTCATCATCAGTTGAAGTTACAGGTCAAACTGAAATGAGTAAAGGCAGTAATTACAATTTTAACATAAGAACAAAACGGCTTAGAACAAAATTCTATAGGCATTCACAAGAAAGAAAAAAACATCAATATTCATGCAAAATATTAATATAACTCGACCATATCAGATATTTGAATAGCGAACAACCTTCAATATTTATTTCATAACACAAGAGAAATAATTTTTATGAAATAAAAAAAAAAATATTTGTATTTAAAATTCTACCGGACATTGTGTTATTGCATATTACAGTTGCCGAATATTCCGCAAGAACCGTTCGATTCCATTCAAGCCAATTGAATATGGAACAATGGATGAGTAACAGTGTGTCATAAATCCGTTTCTGACGATGCGGTACCATATAAGCATTAATATAAATTCATTAGGACCAACACTACAGTTAATTAACAAAATCGTTACAATGAAAGTACGAATTCCAAATCATGCCACCTAAGACCTGAATAAGAATATTCGCTGAACAGGTTCCAAAATAAATTCAACGATGAATTGAAACGCACTAAGATGCCTACAAACCCTGGTGTGTCGAATGATTCGATTTTGTTTAGATTTTTCGGAAGACAAATAAACAAATGAAATAGTGGTCCGCTTCTTCAGTCGGTTCCAGAGATGGCGCCCCTATATTAATTTTAGTCTTGTCAATATTCCAGGGATATGGAATTTCAACAAACTTTAAATACAATTGGAAAGTGAATGATTGTTGAGGGAATCTAAATTTCATAGTTCAATTTCCTTGTATTGATGACTATTATTAATGTTTTTCTTCATTTTGCTGTATATTTTCTTAGACATTCATCCAATAATAATTTAATTCTTCTGATTGACTCGGCATTTACTTAATGAAGATCCATAGTAATTGTACAAACTACAATGAAAACGATTCGATCTCCACAAACTTTATTCAATCAGATAGTGAAGAAGCTAGTGTACAGGCGAAACATGTCTGATTGAATGAAATTTATGAATATCTAATCGTTTCCTGTGTAGTTTGTACAATTATAATTTGATCATGTTCCGTTTTTATATCAATTGTGGGCAATCCAGAGACACGAACAAAATAATTCATCTATATCCAGTACCGAAAGTGAGTAGTGAGTACCACCATATTATGAAGATTATCACGTAGTATCTTGTATTATTAGAAAACATTTTAATGAAAATCATGGCACAAATATATCACACACGGAGTCCCGCCATTCACGCTTAAATTAAATTAGCACAAGATTGACAGGTTCTGATGGTGAATTTTCATGAAGCTCAATTTCAGACCACGATTTCTTCTGTTTTCTCCTAATCAAGCTGGCGAATTGTCTCCCGTTTTATCCCACAGTTTTGCAGGTATGAGTCGACACACCAGGGTTTTTAGACATCTCATTTTCCACTGACTGCTATGCAACTTCAAATTTTGTTGTGACATTATGTTCATAGCATGATTCTTTCTATGAATGATATATGAGATTCTCGAAAGAGAAAATGTGAATGTTGAATAAACCGAAATTTTGGAAGAGGAATTTAAAAAAGTCCTACGCTATAAAACGAATTGATACAAATCAGATAACTTCTTGAAGTTCTGTTTTGACATGAGACAAATCCAACGACATGTCAAATAAATTCAATATGGCGTTATGGGTTGACAAATATTTGAATGACACGTACGTTTACTCGTGGACTTTGAAAGATTTTTTTAACTATAAGTAAAATTTCGTTCAGATTTATGGTAAAAAGTGGAAGATGAGTTTCAATAAACTGTTGGATGTAACCACGTTGAAAATTTGGCTGAAAAGGACCCCGCACAATATCATAGGAAATTGGCCCACAGTGGGATTTGCCTGAAATTCACATATTTTATGTTATTGGTATTGAGTTTCTGATCAAAAATGCTCATGGGCCTAATCCTCTAAGACCAATGAATTAGCTCTCAGGGCCGTATTTAGTATAGGTTCCAAATAAACAATGACACTTTTTTCTCTAGTCCATATTTTTCAATTTCCTATTAGAATTTAATTGAATAAGGAATATTACAAAATCTTAGCATTTGTCTTTTAGCACAAATGCTCTGTGAAATATGTTTTGTCCTATAGGACCGTATTTAATAAAACTCGATTTGTCAAGTGATCCACAAAAAACTGAATCAAATTGAATTTGTTATGACTTTCTTATTTCTTGATCTATATGTCAGTGGCTGATAGCTCGTTTGATAGATGAATGTAGCTTTCTTTGTGTGCATAACAAAAGTGGTCGCCATCTCAATATCCAAGATGGCCGGCCTAACCTATAAACTTTATGTAGCACGTTTCACAGGGAACTTGTGCTAAAAGACAAATGCTGAGATTTTGCAATATTTCTTATTCAATTAAATTGTAATAGGAAATAAAAAAAGTTTTTACTTGAGAAAAAAGTGTCATTGTTTATTGGACACCTATTACTAAATCATTGGTCTTAGAGGATTGGGCCCATGAGAACATTTGATCAGAAACTCAATACCAACAACATATGTGAATTTCAGGCAAATCCCATTGTGGGCCAACTTTCTATGCGCGGTCCTTTAGCAGATAATTCCATAAACACCAAAAACGATAAATCCCTTGAAAGTTTTCTGCAGAAATGCATGGAAGATATTTTGTTTTGCAAAAACGCACAATTGTAGTGCGTACAAATGCACTGTTGAGAATGAATTATTTGTTATACATTGTTAGAATTGTTGTAAGATTTTTCCTAGTTACAGAAAATGTTGTAAAACAGATGTCATAATAAACTTTGGAAAAGTCACTGATTTTCATATCATTTAAAAGTAAAACGATAGGTTTCTGCGAACCATTTCCAGTTTCAATATTTGGCGACCGTGAGATTTGATATGGAAGCCTATCTGATCAAGAGAGACCAGCTGAGAAAACATGTCGACAAGACTTGCAGCGAAATTATTAACGTTTGTCACATGAAAACCAAGAAGAAACGAACATCATAGAACTACTCAGGCTGTTAGAAGATGAATGTAAAAGGTTGTTCAACTTGGACGAGAATATCGAACAAACCTTTTTTGATAAACAACTCACCAAAGAAGAGATTGAGGAAGAATTCGATGGTGTTGAACGATACTGAGAGAAGATTTCACGCCACCGTTCAAAGTGCGAGGCTGTTTTGAAAGACGACCATCTAAAGAAAATGGAGCAAGAATGTTACTCACAGAGTTCACAAAGTAAAAAGGAAGGAAAGAAAAAGTTTCGTCTACCAAAATTAGAACTGAAAAAATTCGACGGGGATGTGAGAAACTGGTTAGGATTCTGGGGGCAGTTCAAGAAAATTGATGAAGATGAAGAAATCGATTTGGACGATAAATTCCAGTATCTACTTCAGGCTACAGAACCAAAGTCATCAGCGAGAGAACTCGTCGAAAGTTTTCCACCTGCAGGAACCAACTACAAAATTGCCATGGACCAATTGAAAAATAGGTTTGCCAGGGACGAATTTCTAATCGAGGTATACGTTAGAGAACTTATGAATTTAGTACTCAAACAAGCAACTAATACTAAATCACATAAAAATGTATCTACTTTATATGATAAATTAGAAACTCAGTTGAGGGCACTTGACACCTTAGGTGTAACACAAGATAAATATGCAGCGATGCTCCATTAGTAGAGTCATCACTTCCTGAAGATCTACTCAAAGTTTGGGAAAGGCACCGAAATGCAAATAAAATGAATGCACAAAGTGATGGTAATATTGGTACCAATTATTTGTCTCTCTTACTAACTTTTTTACGAGTTGAAGTAGAATCTGAGGAAAGAATACAGCTAGCACAAAAAGGTTTCAAAAACGATAGTACAGTAAAATACCAACAAGGTAATTCAGAAATGTATACTGCTGCATCTCTTCACTCTTCCGGAAAAGAATCATTCAAGAAAAATGTATTTCCTATCTGTATATTTTGCGACAAATCACACGCAAGTCAGGATTGTTTAAAGGCACAAAAACTCTCATTAGACGATAGAAAAAAGGTAGTTATTGAAAAAAACAACCCCTTTTTTTTTGCATGTCTGAAGAAAGGCCATGTGGTACAACAGTGTAAACATTTCATTCGGTGCTTGATTTGTTCGAAAAAACATTACCCTTTATTATGTCCTGACTTATGTGTGAAGAATAATCAATTGAATTCCAATTCTGATACAATTGATGAAAGAAAAGTGGAACAATCATTAACCAGTACCTATTTATCACGAGTTTTACTCCAAACGGTTGTCATAAAAATATACAATAATGGAAAAGAGAAAACCATTCGTGCACTCCTGGATTCCGGATCTCAAAGATCATATATTTTAACCTTCCGCCACTGCCGCGCGGACTCAGACTCCGAAGCTCCCGAGAATTCCAGATTATTTGGAATTCCCCCACTACCTGACCATGTCTGTCTCAGTAATCCTCAAGCGGCATTCCACGAATATCAGTGTTTTGCCGGGTGCGCAAAGGTGTGTTACGTTACGAATTATAGGCTTTTGCGGAGTGACAGTCCCACGGCAGTAACGCATTCTAATTTTAACACTCAGATTTTTAGTTGCATTTTTGACCAGAAGAAAGGTATTCTACAATTGTTTTTTTTTAGTTTTTGAAGTTTTAAAGTTTATTAAAATTTTACAGATGGGTAGCTACGAGAAGGAATTAGAAAGGTTAAACAAACTCATGTTAGAGTGTTTAGAAGAGGAATCAGAAGAAGAGAAAGTAGAGGATTCGGACGACGATTTGGAAGAAGATAACATAGAAGTACAGGAAGATAACTCAGACACAGAACAGGAAATATCCGATACTGAAATAGAACCAACAGCTAATCTTCCATGCTTTTTTGGGAAAGATAAAAAAACAAAATGGTCAAAATGTGCCCCTCCTTCGTCCAGGGGTGGGATTATGAACACTCGATAAAAGAGCTGTCACGATACGTAGGCTAGAACGATGGTTGTTCCCAATTCGAAACGAAGTCGAAATTATGAAATGTCTTTGAATAGAGATAGAATGGAATTATATCTACCATATAGACCATTGATATCGACTCAAGTTGCAATATATTTTGAATTGTATTCGTTTTTATAATTGATAAAATCTGACATATGTCAAACTTACTACGGATCGAGTGTTCGTAATTGCACCCCAGAACACGTGCAGAGAATTTGATAATTCATCTCCCGGGACCAAAAATGGCTGTACGAGGCTTGAAGTCTGCTATAAATATATGGAAGTATTTCTTTGATTTGGAACCAACATATCGACAAGCAAAGACCCAAGTTTGGCGACAATTTGTTGCGAGAACCAGGCACAAATCTTTCTGAGATGCATTGTTTTATTGGACTGCTATATATAGCTGGCGTGTTAAGGTCTGGTCGAGTCAACATTGATGAGTTATGGAATAACGATGGAACTGGAGTAGAAATTTTTCGAATTGGTATGTCAAAATTTCGTTTTTCTTTCCTACTTCAGCATTTGCGATTCGACGATATGGATACCAGAAAGGAAAGACACAAAGTTGATAAATTGGCCCCAATTAGATCTATATTTGATTTGTTCGTTGAAAAATGCAAATCTGCGTACACTCCTTTTGAGAATGTCACTATAGATGAAAAGTTGGAGGCATTTCGCGGGAGATGTGGCTTTCGCGTATACATTCCGAGTAAGCCTAACAAGTATGGCCTAAAAGTATATACACTGGTGGATTCTAAAACATACTACGCTTGTAATTTGGAAGTATATGTGGGATCTCAAGCCCCAGGACCATATGTTCAGGATACTTCTGCTTCAGACGTTGTTGAAAGACTTGTTGAACCGCTTAGAAATTCAAAAAGAAACTTGACCTGTGATAACTGGTTCACTAGCATTCTGTTAGTACGCAATTTATTTTCGAATTATAAACTAACTTTTTTGGGAACGATAAGAAAAAATAAGCGGGAAATCCCCTTAGAACTTTCGAACCCAGTCAAAAGGCCACTTGGGACAAGTATGTTCGCCTTCGAAAACATAATGACATTGGTTTCATTTATCCCGAAAAAAAACAAAAACGTACTGCTAGTTCCAAGTCTACACCACGACGACCGAATTGATGAAACCACGGGAAAACCCGAGATGATAATCGACTACAACAGCACCAAGGGTGGCGTAGACACACTAGATAAGATGTGTGCAGCTTACGATTGCGCCAGGAATACCAGACGTTGGCCGATGGTGATTTTTTATTCAATGTTGAACATTGCAGGAATTAATTCTATGGTGTTATTTTCTTTGCAAAATCCAGGAAAAAACATGCGTCGTCGTAAATTTTTACATATGCTTGCTTCGGAGCTAGTAGAAGATCATATCCGTAATCGTGGATTACAGGTCAATATTCCAAAAAGAAAAAGACAAGCTGAAAAGTTCATTCTACGTGGACAATTGTATTGCAAGTCTTAACAGTAAACAAGAATTAGACACTTTCATCAAAGAATCCAAATATCTTTTATCACTAGCCAATTTTAATATCAGGGGATGGATTCATAATACTGTTCACTATCAAGATGTCGATAACACTGAGAGTGAAGCAAAATATATTTCCATTTTAGGTTTGTTGTGGGATAATAGATTGGATACTTTTCATTGTAATGTGGGAACAATGGAAGATTTTAAAAAAATTCCGAGAACAAAAAGGGGTCTTTTATCCATTGCACAAAAGATTTTCGGTCCAATTGGTTTCACTATTCCCGTTATGTTGGTCCCAAAAATATTACTCCAAGAAACTTGGAAAATGAAAATTGATTGGGATAATGCTCTACCAGAGGATATTGTCAAACCATTCGAAAAATGGCTGAATGAGTTACCTCTGATCAGTCTTTGTAGAATCCCTAGACCATTTCATAGGTTTGTTAATCTAAAAGATCTTGAGAATTGTTCTATCCATGTTTTCTGTGATGCAAGTATGTTAGCTTATTCAAGTTGTATTTTCTTAAGGTCAGAGATGGATGGAATTCCATCAGTTACTCTTATTCAGGCCAAGTCCAGAGTACCTCCTAAGAAAATTACTCTTCCGAGACTTGAATTGTTAGCTACAGTAATTGGTGTTAGGTTATGCAAAATGGTAAAAAGTATTTATGAATTCAACCTTATGAACACTTTTTACTGGAGTGACTCCATGATCGCACTGGCTTGGATAAAAACAAAAGAAAATTAGAATACATTTGTAGGAAATAGGGTGAAAGAAGTGAGGTTTTTTAGCAAGATGAATGAATGGCATCATATACCAGGCAATTTGAACCCTGCAGATATTGGTTCGAGGGGATGCAATGGTAAAAAATTTATTGAAAAACAATGGTGGAAAGGTTCTGAATGGCTTTTACGACCTAATAATGATTGGTCAAAAAGTGAGATTGTTTGTAATGAAAAGGAATTGTATGAGGAAAAAGGAAATTATTTTTTACGAATTTGGTATCTGAAAAAAGTAATTTATCCGATAACTTCAATTATTTTTCACATTATCATAAGATTGTTAGATCAATTGGTTGGATATTCCGGTTTTATTTCAACTGCAAAAGCAAAAATAATAAAAGTACTGGCGATCTAAAGTCAGATGAATTTTTTCGAGCTGAATGTCATCTTCTGAAAATAGTTCAAGCTGAAGGTTTTGGGAATAACTTCAGTTGTTTAAAAAGTATGCAAGTTTTCACTGACGAATTTGGAATCCTAAGATTGAAAACCAGATTAGTTCTAGGAGACGACAGTGAGGAATACAAATTCCCCATAATTCTTCCTTATAAAAATAAAATTATACGAAAACTCATTGAACAATATCATCGTAATAACTGCCATGCAGGTATACAAACTACATTAATTTTGTTGAGGGAGCGCTTTTAGATTGTGAAGGGAAGAAAATTTGTCAGAGAAGTGGTGACAAAATGCATTAAATGCGAAAGGTTTAGCAGAAAATCTATGGATACGCCTTTCGCTCCACTTCCCAAAGATAGGATACAATGTAACACAGCTTTTGATGTTACAGGTATAGATCTTGCTGACCCACTATACCTAAAAGGGAAAGATAAAGTATGGGTTGTTTTATTCACATGTAGTGTTTACAGGGCAGTTCATTTGGAGGTTGTGGATTCATTATCAACTGACGCTTTTCTTATGTCTTTGAGACGGTTTATTGCCAGGAGGGGACGAATATCTGTGATACACTCAGATAACGGAACCAATTTCATTGGTGCTCATAATTTACTGAAAATCATCAATTGGGATGAAGTCATCAATTATTCATCTTCAAAAAATATAAAGTGGTATTTTAATCCACCAACTGCATCTTGGTGGGGTGGTTGGTGGGAAAGGCTTATCAGAATACTCAAAGAATTACTTCGTAGAAATTTAGAAAAAACATTGGCCAACTACCAAGAATTAGAAACCTTATTGTGTGAGTGTGAAGCATTCATGAATTCTCGACCCTTAACATATTTGACAGAAGAATCAAATGATTTAGTACTTCTAACGCCATCAATGTTCATAATTGAGCAAAACTCTTCAGAAATGCCAGATATAGATATAATTGATAGAAATCACCTCGTTAAACGTTTTAGATATATTCAAAAAATTAGGGAATCTCTAAGATCTCGATTTAGAATGGAGTACTTGGCAGACCTAGTTAATATTGGTCAGAAAAAACATGACACTTTGCAAGTAGGAGATATTGTTCTCATTGGTTCCGATAACTCGAAACGTATTGATTGGCCCCTTGGTAAAATTGAGGAAATTTTTCCTGGAAAAGACAACATATGCAGAGTTGCGAGAGTAAAAACAAAAAATGGAGAACTCTTGAGACCATTCCAACGCCTATACCCAATGGAAATATCTTCATCGCAAATTCAGATGGACAAGAGGAATCGCCAAGAAAAGGAGAAGACGAATCGCAAAGAAAAGGAGATTGCATTGAAGAAGCGAGATGATTCAACAGAAAATATTGGCGAAAATTCTAAGGATAAGATTGAAGATAAGCCAATGTTTACAAGAAGTGGACGGAAGGTGAAGTTACCAGAACGTTTCAAATTCTGATTTGGTGGGGAGGATGTTGAGAATGAATTATTTGTTACACATTGTTAGAATTGTTGTAAGATTTTTCCTAGTTACAGAAAAAGTTGTAAAACAGATGTCATAATAAACTTTGAAAAAGTCACTGATTTAAAAGTAAAACGATAGGTTTCTGCGAACCATTTCCAGTTTCAATATGCACAAATACTGGCAATTTGATAGAACTATCCACTTTACTATTACATCTCCAACACATTCGCGGACACAATAAGAGCCAAACCTGTCTAAGGACGCTTTTTGAACCTTGCCAATTGACATAGGTATTCATAGATATTGTAACGCAAACGCAAATGATTGCAACTTATTATATAGCTGAAGTAATACTAATGTTATTCTCTATGGTTCCGATGGTCTACATTGTTGTTACATACCTGTCAATAAAAGCCTTTATTATTATTATTCAAATAGTAATTACGAACCATACTAATAATAAATAACGGGAATATTCGGAATAGCACGAAGCGACGTTGTCAGCTCTACTCAAATATCTGCATACCAAGAGAAAATTACATTCATGTCATGGTTAGTTTTCAGAAGTATACAGTGTGTCCCACTTACCATGCTCACCATGGGTATCTTTTTAATGGTGAGAGATACGAGGATGGTTAAATGACACCAGATGTGGAGTTTATCAAGGCCAACTATAATGTGAAAAAATAATTTGATAAAATCTACGTTTTTGTTTTATACGCAAAAAACAGATTTTGATAATTTTCATGTCTCCTCCGTAACTTCTTTATTTATGAAAATATTCGAATAGGAATTTCACATTCTTATGGCAGTTTTTCAATGAGATTTCGAAAAAAATATGAAATTCATACCAACTCTCCTAGACTTTGATATATCAGTACCAACTTTCATAGGTCATTGCTCACTATAACTTATTTATTGATAATTTTTTTTTCTCTTACAGATGATATGTCACAGTAATAGTTTTTTGCTGATAACAACGGAGTTATCGTCATTTATACAGAAACAAGAACTATTTTGAAGTCGCCATCTTGAATTTATAAATTTTAACAAAAAAATCATGATCTCCGACCTCAAAAACTCCCACATATCAATTTTGAATGGAATCGGACCATAATCACAAATCTCGTCCGCCATATTGGAGGAGCCATCATTTTTCATTTTTTATTTCAATAAAAATTTCATAGTGCATTGTCGCCGGAATTATGAACATTTGCCAAATTTCAAGTTATTTGGACCGCCAGAAGTGGGTCAAAATTCACTTGCAAGAGACAAGAAAATGATCAAAATTTGTTATTTGCGTATGAAACAAAAACGAATAGATTTTATCAATATATTTTTTCACATTTTAGTTGGCCTTGATAAACTCCACATTTGGTGTCATTTAACCGACCTCGTATCTCTTACCATTAAAAAGATACCCATGGTGAGCATGGTAAGTGGGACACACTGTAGACGACTCTAGAATCTGTTATCTCTCAGGTATTGATAATAAAAAAAATATGCATTGGAAGATAACATGATAAATTATTTGAATAAAAGACACGCCATAGTCTCATTAAATTAATTTGAAAATAAGGCACGCCTTGGGCATACCTTTTAAATTACCACGTTGCCGGCAGTGGATCAAATTTCTTAACGTGAAAAAGGGACACAACCTAACCTAACCTAGTCCAAGTTGCTAGTAATTTGATCACTAATTAGTTTGAAAAAGTAAAACCTAGACAGATTCTCGCTGCTCTCCCATTTTATAAATCATCAGAAGAAAGAGACACGCCGGAGCACATCTCCTGAAATTATATCATCATTTGAACGGTTCAGCCATTCGGTACCATAAAGAAGTATAGCAGATTTTCGAACTGTATTCCCACATTTCTCAACGTACGCATCTACTTACAAGTGAAATAAACTCTGGATTTCAAAAACCTCTACAAAAGAGGTCTAATGCTGATAAATCAGGAGATCTAGTATGCCAATTCATACTGATCCTCCCCTTCCTATTCATCTTCCAAAAAAATTGTCAACTGAAACTTCAGTACCGTTCCAACAGAATGTGGAGGACCTCAATTTCGTTGAAATTTGAGCTGATTCCAAGAAGATATTGAGTTGCTGAGAGATTTTATGGTTCAGAGTAATATGGTATGATCATATGAATCATTGCAGGATTTGATAAACATATATACGATGTTCACAGTTTTATGGCTAATTGGCTAGAATTGTATGATATCTCAGACTTGGATTTTCTGCCAGGTTCTTTACGACATTTCTGATCGACATGTTCCATTATTTAAGAATTTCAAAGAAAGTTCCCAGTTTGGTAAACCAGGGAAATTAGAGAAAATTTGAAGAAAAAAATAAAATGTACAAAAAATATAGACAAACATTTTTACAATCAGTAGTGTAGTTTTCGATCTTTAATAAAGATTTAAGTTATGCAAGCGTTCTCCGATTATCTGAATCGAATCGAGAATACAATTAAACAAGTTTCGAAGTCATTTTGGTCATTTATACAACAAAAGCGAAACATATCTACAATACCAGGAGAAATGTCACTGAATGGAAATGTTTATCAAAATGCGCAGTCTACTGTGCAAGCATTTGCTGATTTCTTCAGCATAGTGTCTATAGTAACCAAGATACCAACAATATTAAGGGAGATCAAACAAACCAATTGACTTACCGCAATTCATTGATACTGACATTATCTACATTTCCAAAAAAATTAAAACCAAAGCTCTCTTGTGGACCAGATGGTATCCCGTTATTTATTATTAAAGACTGTATAAACCTATTGGCTGGACCATTATTGTAAACCTTCAATCTATCTTTGAAACTCTGTTGTTATCCAACGTGTTGGAAACAAGCTAAAATCTGCCCAATGTTAAAAAATGGAGCAAAAAATGACATAAAGAATTATAGGCCTATATCTCTTATTTGTGGTTTTTCGAAATTCTTTGAAATGTTGAATTATGAACATATTTATGGAAAAGTTGAAATGCCCCTTTCGCCTGAGCAACATGACTTTATGAGGGGTCGGTCAACAACAACTAACCTGGCGTGTTTCACCCAATATAGTTCAAAAGCACTGGATGAGAGGCGGCAGGTGGATGTTGTTTTTACCGACTTCTCTAAAGCCTTCGACAAAATTAGCAACTCAATAATCTTAGAGAAAATAAGATTATTTGACTTCAGTGACACTTTGGTAAAATTCTTTGAGTCGTACTTAAATGGAAGAAAACAATTTGTACAATATAACGGATTTGAGTCTTTGGAATATGGAGCCATTTCAGGTGTTCCACAGGGGTCCAATTTGGGACCACTCATGTTTTTAATATTCATTAATGACATAACAAGTATGCTAGACGTTGAATACCAACTATTTGCTGATGATATGAAGCTCTACTATACTATAAACGCCCCACGAGATTCTCACACCCTTCAAAATAATTTGAATAACTTACAGGATTGGTGTAATAAGAATCTTCTACTTTTGAATGTATCTAAATGTTCAGTATTGACCATTACGCGGAAACAAGATCTATTCATCTTCAATTATAAATTAGACAATGCCATCATAAACAGATCCGAATGTGTCAAAGATCTAGGAATTTTTGTAGATCAAAAACTCACTTTTGATTATCGTGTTGAAAAAATAGTGTCATCAGCTATGAAGTTGTTAGGTTTCATTATGAGAAACTGTACACAATTTGAAAACACTGAGACTTTCAAAACCATTTACTCACTGGTAAGAAGTAATTTAGAATATGCATCACTGATTTGGTAACCATATTATTCAAAAAATATAAATGCCATCGAGCAAGTACAGAGAGTGTTTGCCAAGTATCTCACATTCAAAATGAATGGAGTGTATCCTGCTAGAGGTACAGATAACCAACATCTCTTATCCAGATTAAATATGACAAACTTACGTCAGAGGAGGGTAATAAATGTGTGCATTTTTCTGTATAAATTAGTCAATGGTTCTATTAAATGTGCTTTCTTCTAGGAGAATTGAACTTTTTAGTTCCCAGACTATCCAGTAGACACAATCCAACTTTTTATTTACCACAGGCAAAATTAAATATACTGTACACCTGTCCAATATACAGGGTGTTTCATAATAAATGCGCAGGATGTGATAGCTCGTCCAAAAATACGAAAAAAAGTTTCTATTAACTTACCCTCTAAAATGCACCATTTTCGAGATACAGGGTGTTGAAATTTAAAAAAAATAATCGTTTTTTTGCGAATATTAACCGTTTATCACACAGAAAACAGATTTCGTAGACATTTTCTACTCATAATAAGCTATGTTTTGTGCGGATTTTTTATTTTTTCAAATTCATAATTGGTGAAAATTTTGAAGGGGTAGTGGGTGTTTCTTTCACCAACTTCTACGCCACTAGAAAAAGTACAGTTTTGAGCCTCCTATATGAACCGCCAATGTTTTCTACACAAAAAAGGTATTTTTGGTCGTTAGCTCTGAAGTTGACCAATTTGAATAAAAATCAACTTTCATGTTGTTTAAATAATGTTTTTTCCTCGAAAAAAATGCAGCGTGCATTGAAGCTAACGGCGGACATTTCCAACAATTCAACTGAGTATGACTGTTATTGTTTTTTTTTTATTTTGCAATTAAGAAGTCAACGTTTGGTTTTACTACTTGTTTTAACGTTTAAATAAATTTTGTATAATTAGGAAAAATATTATTTAAAAAAAATTTACCATGTTTTTCAACATGAAAGTAGATTTTTCTTGAAAACGGTCAACTTTAGAGCTTATGACCAAGAGTACCTTTTTTGTGTAGAAAACATTGGCGGTTCAAGTATGCGGCTCATAATTATACTTTTTCCAGTGGCGTAGAAGTTGGAGAAAAAAACACCCACTACCCCTTCAAAATCTTCACAAATTATGAATTTTAAAAAATAAAAAATCTGCACAAAACATAGCTTATTATGAATAGAAAATGCATTAAAAATCTGTTTTTGTGTGGTAAACGGTTCCAGAGATATTCGCAAAAAACTATAATTTAAGTTAATAAAAACTTTTTTTCATATTTTTGAACGAGCTATCACATCCGGAAGTACTGCGCATTTATTATGAAACACCCTGTATAGAATGTGTTCCTATTATAATACTTTTTGTCGAAATGTTGACTTCACACCATCACCGAAAAGTAGAATTTCTTCCTCATCCCTTCCAGCTCAGGTTTGTTGGCATACTTATCAAGAGTGGGGGTGGAGATAATGAACTCGATGAACATTGGCAACACAGCACCTGTCCGTTCTCGATTACAGCTCCAATCAGGTATAAATTTCCCGATCGTAGAATCCGTTTCTTGCAAAAACCATTGATTTCAAGAAATAGATATTTTTTGTGCTCAGTGGTCCCATAAGAATTCCGGAAACTCTCAATTTTTTTCAATTCACCATGTCATTTAATTTTTTTTTCTTAAAAATTATCATAACCAAAAATCACTGAGGTTCCGGAATTAACACAAAAACATTGAGTAATGCAAAAAAAATTAAAACATTTTCAAACAGAAACTGTGGGCTTAAAACGAGTTTCCGTTTTACCAAGGTAGTGTTTGCTCTTAATGAATTCTCATCTAATTTAAGCAGTACGTTTGAGTGAATTTTGTATATGTGTAAGTGTAATATTTTTGTATATATTTGAGCATTTTTTTTCTGTGCAGTATTTTATTTATTGTACAACCTATAAAATCTGTTCATATTGATAAACTTAGTTCGTCATACTTACTAATTGTCAATTTGTAATACTTGTCATAAATTGAATAGTTTAAACGACACTTTCAAAACTGAATGAATTTATAAATTTATTAAAATTGTTGAATTCATGCAAACATATCTGTGATAATTGAGTATTTTGCTGTGAACATGTTTTTATTTTTTTTCATATCCAAAATTCCGTTAATATTAAATCTACCGACTGTGTGCTTATTGATTATGTGAAATTGTTAAATATGCAAGATGTTAACGTTGTGTAATTTAACGCGGCCCTATCAACGGACTCTGTCTGTTGGGCTTTGATTTCTAATAAATAGATGAATAAATAAATTGTGAAATTATTGAAGAACATTTGCTGAAAACAATAATTCCTATGCTATTTGTTGGTTCCCAAATCGCTGTGGGTTCGTGATTATTTTGAAAAATAGATAGGTTTAAGAAATTATAGGTAAGGTAAGGCAGACGATTGAAAAATAACAATGATTGACACCATGTGTTTTTGAACGCATATCTTTGGTTAAGCCTTGGTATATTGATGTATTTGATTTACTTCATTCAATCATTTCAAAATGTCGAAAATATATAAGTTCAATCTTTGAGACAACTTGAGAATATTTCTAGAATTTTGAAAAGCAGAATACATCGAATTATGAAAAGATCAAAATTTTATCCTCATAAAATGCAGAATGTACAAGAAGTGAATGAAGATGATCTTTCAGACGTACAGAGTTTTGTCGAACCAAGAGTCAGTTGTGAACAGGCACAACTGCAGATACTGTAATGACGTAAATCCTCATTGGTGCAGGGAGATTCATTGAAAACCTCCCTAGAATTCGAAAGTTTGTGCTGAGATTCTGGGAGACCATATTGTAGGTCCATATTTTATTGATGGTAACCTTAACGGACAAACGTATATTGAACTTTTTGGTAAAACTGTGAACCACAAAATCATTCAACTACTTGAAGACGATTTTAATCTACTTGATACAACTTATTAAAAGCGCACCTTTTAACAAGATGGATCTCCTCCACATTTTGTTCCACCTGTACGTCAATTTTTAATAGACAATTTCTCAGAGAGATGGATTGGAGGACGATGACCAAAAGAATGACCTGCTAGATCTCATGATCTATCACCATTAGACTCATTTTATAGGAACATTTGAGATCCAAAGTTTATATCACACAGCTCAATTCTCTCAATGACCTCCGCAGAAGAATTGTAGATGAGTGTTGTATAGACTCCAGAAATGTTAAGTAATGTGCGGAGATATTACGAAAATTGGATATACTTGTGCATGGAACTGAATGTTTCACATTTCTAACATTTCATCTGATGATAAGATTTCAGATAGTGCAATATAAGATCTTGATAGCTCGTAGTTTTCATTAAAATTTCCACAAAACTTGATCGATTCTTAACTGCATTACACCGATGTATTTGTGATTGAATTCCCTTCAATAGGATGTATCACAATTACTGTAGTACCATTGAAAATTCTGGTGCATCTGGTGGAATATAATATAGAGGACATATTATGTAATATATAAAATCGACTCCATGTTTTTTTTTTATATAAAAGATTTACTTATTATAGGAAAACCTGATTGATTTTTCTTTATAGGTTTACCTTTGGAAACTTGATAATGGAACGAGACGATGTGAACGACTTAGCAGCGAACACTATCACCGTATTATTCTTTACTCACTGTATAACAAAGTTCGTTTACTTTGCAGTTAGATCGAAACTCTTCTATCGGTAATCATTGTTCCACTGATAATAGTATTGTTCATTCCAAAACTTAATTTCCAGGACATTAGGAATATGGAATCAGGCGAATAGTCATCCTCTATTTCTGGAATCGAACAATAGATATCATGCCCTAGCATTGAAGAAAATGAGGACCCTGATAATATGTGTGATGGCAACGACGATTTTGTCAGCATCAGGTACTGAAATATCTAGATCTTTCAATGAAATATGAATTTATTAGCTGAAAAATGTACTTGTAAGATATTCTAGAACACTATACCGGGTTACCTGGAACCAATTTACCCCCTGTATTTTTTAAACTGATTTTTATTTGAAAATTACGATTCAGTACACTTTTATCTTTTCAACGATATATCACAATCATACTTCCAATTCACAAACTACTGATATAATTGAGATTTTATTAAAAAAAATTCTTTGGATTCGCCTCGTTGAATTTCCACGAAAGTGTGCTACGGAAGATGCAACAAAAGCATGTAACAATAATTCGATGCCAAAGTTTGCACACTTTGATTTCTATGCAGAATTACTATTTTCTCAATTCTAGTTTTTCTTTATTTTTCATCACAAATAAACTTTATTCTTTGAAATTTTGAAATACAAAACATGAAAAAAACTTCATATTTTTGTTTTCTATTTATTTTTTATGAAGATAATCTCAATGCAATACATACCTACCTACATTTGTAATGAACCTTTCAAACTGATCTAGCTCGAATGGCTATGATATTGAATTTCTTCATTGGTCTGGAATATTATTATTTAATCTACAGAATCGGGCGTAACAAAATATTTAATTCCATAATTTTCCTACAAAATAGTGGACATTTGGAAGATGTTTGTACAGTTTTCTTACTTAATTCAAAAGAAGTTTAACACTTATTATACAGAATTCGACAAATTTATGTAATTGTTTGAAATGTTGCCAGTTAATGTCAATGCATTTATGTATCTTTTCGGATCATTCACTATTAGAGCCTTTCTTCAAGTTATTCGCAATTTTGAAGTCTATTATGAGCATAAACTTTATTCTTCAAGTGAGTCCAAGTAAAAACATCCATTGGAGTGAGGTCTGGTGACCTTGGCGGCCAACGATTTAGACCTTGAGTACCAATCCAATTGTTTTCGAAACGTCTGCTCAGATGTCCTCGGACTGCATTCGAATTATGTGAAAGTGTTGTTGAAAATATATAAATCAATGTGTCGCTGAGGGAATGTCATCAGTAAAATTTTGGAATTCATAATTTCAAAATTTGTAATTACCGTTCACCTGTGAAAGCTCTATCAAAAATGATTCTGGTTCCAAAAATTCCTAGCCAAACATCGAATCTGAATCTTTCCTGAAGATTTTCATGTACCCAAATTTTCTATTGAAATGACCATTGTTGGTAAAGCGTGATTCATCACTGTTTAGAATATTGTAATGGAAATTTGGATTTTCTGGTCCAATACGCGATCCTCCTATGTGCATCATCTTCATAAAAATATTGATGATTTTGATATTTATTTTGAGTGAACTATATCGAAGTTTTATCAAAATTTTTCTACAAGCTGTTTCTCTAGCTACTCCTACCTCATATTCCATTTGCCTCAATGATGTTATCAAGTTTATTTCGTTCTTTCCTGAACTATGATTCCAATATTGCAAAATTGTTTCTACTACTAGGTTGCGGACGGTTAAGATATCATTGCCGGATAAACAAGCATTTTTCCTTGCTTCTCTATAAATCAACAGCATAACAACTTTTTCATTTTGGGTAAATAGGTAGTAGTTTGTTATACAACGACCTCTTTGGAAATTGTATTATCTACGATTGCCCAGAAATGGAAATACACAGCGGAACTAATTTTTTTATTTGTAGAGATAGAGTCATGAATCCAACGAGACAATGTTCCTTATCAAAAATTTAGAGAAAAACGAGAAAATAATGATAATAATAATAATATCTTTATCTACTTTCTTATCTGAAGAAGAGATATCGCTTCGAAATTTGAATCATTTGTCAGTTATTTTTAGTTGGCGATCGTAAAACTCGGAAAATGTTCACATGTTTTTTACCTTTTCATAAGTTTCTACTTCTCTCTATACGCAGGTTCAGGAATTGATTTGATTCATTTCATATTTCTTGAAACTTCAATATGTCTTACAGAAGATTGCAGTTTTTGAGGATCGGAAAATTATAAGCAGGTTTTCCTTGCAATTTTCCGAAAAATTTCGATAATTTGAAACACAAAAAAAAGTCGAATCATTGATTAAAACTGAATTTCAAACAATTCAATTATGGTAGAGCTCGAGTAAACCAACAAATCATATCTCTTCTGAATTTCCAAATAAAACTGAGAAAACTTAAAAAAGTTAAAACAAAAAATTTGAATTTTGGAAAATACGAAATATCTCGGAAACGCTCAATATTTTCCAAATTTATCAAGATATCTGGGAGATATTTGAAAAAATCGGAAAATCGAAATATTGACCGTACAAACAGAGGTAATGAAAATTTTTAAATCGCATACAGTTCGCACTACGAGCTCTTTCAATGCTTTGAAAAATTACAAAAAAAAAAAAAAAAATTGTAATTATCAACTCGAAGACCGAACGAGATATCCAAACATTTTATAGGAACCAATTTATTCTGCTTAAAAATTCCTACAAAAAAGTCAAGTAGCCCGAGAGTCAATCAGTTGTACAACTTCTAGGCCCTTCAACTTTCGAGCTCCTCAACTTCCGAGCTCCTCAACTTCCGAGCTCCTCAACTTCCGAGCTCCCCAACTTCCGAGCAATAGCTTGTTCATTCTACAAATGATTATCGATTATCTTAGGAAATTCTGAAATTTTGAAATGAAAAAGATTTGGCGTCAGTCAACACACTGACAGGACAAACTTGATTCTAATTATTGTTACGCACATTCTATCGTATCATCTCCCATAGCACGCTTTTATGGAAGTGATTCGTTACGAGGGGACCTTTTTTTTATAATATGTCAGTTATATCAGTAATTTGTGAATTGGAAGTATGATTGTGATATAAGTTGGAAAAATAATTTTGTATCAGTTTATTTTCCCAGATTATTGTGAATAACAATAAGTTGTTGTGATAATAATTTTTTTTCAAAACTTGTCATAAATACATTGAACTTTTTAATTTTAATTTCAAGAAAAGTTTGCCTCTGCAATGAAAATTTGTACCTTCTCGTGCTAGGTCAACGAATACGTTTGGAAGAAAAATCCTTCGTAATTGAGAAATGCAACCTACCAAAATAAAAATTGAGGTTTCACAAATACGAATCAAATAAAACAAGGAGCTGAGCATTTTCAATAAAATACAGAGCAGCGTTATGAATATAATAACAACCGATATGACAGAAAGATTTTTTTTAAATATAGTTCTCTAAGGCTAAAGATGTATAGCAATAATAACATATACAAAGCTTTGCTTACATTTCTCTAGTTATCTAAAAGATTTTCATTGATTTGAAGAATCTTTAGAACGATTTGCAAACACAACATCTATCGAGAAGGCCACCATGTAAAGCTTCTGGGAGTTATACCGACGATAACGGAAAAATAAAGATATCCTTACACTGACCGGGGTAGGCTTCATTTGTAAAATAAATTGTTCGACTGCAACCACAACACCTATTGAAAAGGCCACCATATAATGCTTTAGGGAGTTAAGTATACCGATAATGAAATAAAGAAAATATCTTATCTCTTAAGCGAGTTAGGCTGAAAATTGAATTGAAAAGCACGTGTTCGACTGCATACAAAACACCTATCGGAAAGGCCACCTTGTAAAGCTTCTGGGAGTTATACCGATAACGGAAGAATTCAAATATCCGTACATTGAAGCGAGATAGGCTGGATTTGAAAATCAGATTGAAAAGCACGTGTTGGACTGCAACCACAACACCTATTGAAAAGGCCACCATAAAATGCTTTACGGAGTCATACCGACAATGAAGAAATTGAAATATCCTAACTCTAAATCGAGTTAGGCTGGATTTGAAAATTGAATTGAACAGCACGTTTTCGACTGCATACAAAACACCTATTGAAAATGCCACCATATGAAGCTTTTCGGAGTTATAGCGATTATAGACAAATTAAAATATCCGTACATTGAAGCAAGATAGGCTGGATTTGAAAATTGAATTGATCAGCCCGTGTTGGACTGCATACATTACACCTTTTGATTTTTATCAAAAGAGATTATGCAATTGAGTCACCCAATCAGTTATTGATGGGTAATATTTTGAAAACAGTGCCATAATAAGTTTTTCGATTAAATTAATGGCTTGATTAAGTGTGCTACATGGAATTTATTCCAGAGCGACATCTACAGTAACATATTGTGACCAAAGATTCTAGAATTATCAGAAAGAATTGGTCACCATCATATGCAGGAGGTCGCATTATGAATAACAGATCTCTCACCACTCAGCAATGTTATAAGAACTGAGACAATGATTTGATTGGTCAGAGGGCGATTTTCAGGTGAACTGAAAGAACACTGCACAAAATCAGGTCACATGAACCTCCTGTTTTCGGAATAGGTTCAGATGACACGTTATCATCGATATACTTCTCAATGAGATCGTGAAGAATTTGAGATAATAGAAAAAATGGAATGCCGCAGTAAAATCTCACAGAACTGAACTAGTTCATAGATAGATCAATGAAGTATATTGAAACAGCATAATATACTATGGAAGTCCAAGCTACATACTTATTATTAAAAAATTTCAAAGTTAGAAAATGAGTTATTGTTAGGATCTGTTCCAGAGAATGCGTCAAACGCGCCTCAAGCAATAAAGAATTTCTATGTTGGGTATGTTTGAAAGCTATATCATCATTCCGGAAAAAAAACAGCCATCGAAAAATTATGAAGTGAAATGAATTAATATAATTTTTCCTCCTGTAGAATCCTGTACTCTCGAATAATTGAGAGATAGAAAGCAAAAATGCCTTCGAATAGTATCAAGAAAAACCATGGGGAATCATATACCTCTCAATAGATATAGCTACATAAAAATTGCGAATGGCATAGGAAAGAACAAAACCCTCGAACCTCTTGTTTTAATGAAAAATATACATGGATATATTTCACCACTTCGAGCAATTATGATGAGAGTTTATAGTCCTCGGATCCAATACCGGACCGATCGGCAAAGTTATGACGTCATAAAATTTAGACCCTAACGGCAGATTTTTTTCAGAATCGCGTAGTAAAAATACAGAAAATTCAGTAGTTATATATTGCCTGAAAACATTTTCAGGAATTCTAGTTGTCGGACGGTCCCAAAAATTTGCGAATACTCCAAAAATAAGGTAGGACTCCGCAAAGTAACTGTCGAAATTGATCATGTTCAGATCGGATTCATAATTTTCTATATTGAGAATGTTTCACAAAAACAGTTCATTTTCAACAGTTGTATTTAATTATTATCAACTTTCACACAATTTAATTTTTGTGTCAGAATTTTCTTCGTATAGAATATTTCCTATACTAACTTTTCAGAATTTCTTCTGAAGAAGGTCGCTTGACCGGAAACGTTTAGGAATGGCATAGGTAAAAAGATATTGCACTATAGCCTGTAGGCCCACCACAATAAATACATTTTTACTTGACTACATACTTATACTTATTGACACAGGACAATCGTTTCTGATGCCTTGTGGTACTTTCAATACTTCTGAACTACTATGCAATTATCAATTATCTCTATCTTCTGTAGGAAATATTTGTTATATACTTATGCCATCCTACGAAATGTGTGTTTCACGTTATGCAACCAAATATACACACGCCTGTATTGTGAATACTCTGAAAATATGAGCATAGTGCTGCATTGAAGTATAAATTAGACAAGTGAATGAGAGTGGCAAACGTTGTAGAAACCGGCATTTAGTATTTTAGTTCAGGAATTTCTGCAAAATGAAGCGAAGGGGTGTTTGAGAGTATACAGAATGTCTCAATTATGGTCCTTTACCGGGTGTCCGCGGAAGGTGGCTCGCTCAGAAAACTTATTTGTTTTCGAAGGAAATGAAATTAAATTTGGAGGATACACGACATAAAACTGCGTTTTGTGACAAGTAATTCAAGTTTAACTTTCGATTTTTAAATGGGTCACCCTGTATGTTTTATCTTTTTTGTCTTCTTATGACATTCTGAACACAACCCTGTATCGCTTTTTGTAACCAATTTTCTTCCTTAATGAAATGAAATGGGACCTCCGAGCAATAAAAGATATAGAGGGTCCATTTCTATATAAACAGCACATATTGATGTGAAAGCTGCATACCGCTATCCTTTGTTATGATTTGTTGGTGAGGGGGACCTCCGAGCCCGGAGGGGGAGATTTGTTATTGTTTTGAAAACTGGAGCTGAGCTTAGAACCAGTGGCGTACTAATACATTTTCTTACGTATTATTAATTAGACACGGTCGGTGCTGATAAATTTGTTATCACATGTATCGGCATCGATAAACGATCACATGCCTGGTTGGAAAGCAAGTTCGTTATTTAGCTGCAACCCTAATGCTTGGAATGCGCACCAACCACCAGCAGTAGTGCTGTAGGTCTCCCTACTGATGAAAAGTGAATGCGCTTCTAATAAAAACAAAGTCGCCCTGGAGCGCCACAGCAAATAAAAGCTGCCATGTACCCGCACAGGTTATGCTTTTGGGTACACTCTACGAGTGTTGTCAAAAAATAGTAACATGTTCTCACGTTAATACAATGAATTTTTGGATTAAACACTATCATACAAATGGCAACATTTCCTAAATGGTGGCATAAATAACTCATTCATAAATAGAATTTATGATGAATATGTAGTGGACAAATAGTTATTTATGCAACAGGTGCAAAAATAGGTGACTGTTTATTGTAAATTAATGTACATGTGAGAATTGTCAACACGCTACGTGTACCAACACAGCATGGACTAATTCTTTTACGATCATTAAACAAATATACTTTCATCCGTTAATTCTGAATGTGAAAAGGTGGTGCTTATTGCTGTGGGGCAATAGAAATTAAATTGCAAGTCGTTATCAAGTTATCATACACTTGATAACGACTGTAGCAGTAACAGTTGAAATGTCGTGAATAAAATTGCAGAGAATTGAATTCTTCTTTGTTCTTTTTTAGACATTGTAAGTATAGATTGACCTTACTCAAAGTGAAACATTGTCAACCACTTTCAAAAGATGATAACAATGTTGTTGCCGGTTCTTGCGCGTTCACGTCTTAAAGTCTTGTTCATACCCTCACAAATTTCGCAATTTTTCTGCGAATATAATGGCTGCATCAACGATTGGTACGGCATGACTGGCAGCCATTTAATTTGCAGAAAATTTGCGAAATTCGTGTGGATATGAACAAGACTTCGCGTTGTAACAAATGCTGTCTTTATAATTAAATAGAGCATTATCACAACTGATTCGACCGAGCGGAGTCGTTAAAACATAATAATAATTGGGAACGTTGTTCTCTAATTTTCTTGGAACCAGGAATCATACCTCACAGCATTTAAGATTTTAACTCACCTTACTTTTTCATCAGATGATCTCGAAGTTCTATACTCGATGCTGGACTGAGAACTCGTTGCGAACGCACTTTAGCACTCAAATTTACTTACTCTGTTCAACTCTAAGTAAAATAATTTTCTCTCAAATCAAAAGGATTTTTGTAAACTGGATAACTTTTGAGAATAAAAACCATAATGCATAACACTTATATCTATTAACAAAACAATAAAGAATAACAACAAAAGATGTTTGGGACATTTCTCAAATTAATTGATAAAGCAACTTCTGATTTTAACTGATAATATAATTTAAACAGGAAAAAAGGTGAATGAGGCCAGATGATTTACTAATAATTTAACAAGATAAACTGTAAAAGACTCGAAATAATTCAAATACAACAAATACTAAGAGTTGATTAGAAGAATCAACTTTATCAAGAGAGGTTGAGAAGATCGACTGTATATATATTCAAAATTAACGATATTACCCTGATTGAATTGAACAGAGTTGAATTATGACAATTACAATAACTTAAGTAAACTAATAAAATAACTACGCGACATGTTAACTTTAACGAGTGAAACGAAAGACTAACTTTCGAAATTGTGTCCAATTTCATAGTTCGATCATCTACCCTCTCTGCAAAGTGCTTTCTGGGTGGCCTATCTGGGTATCATGAAAATCTGTGCCTCTCAACAAAAATAACATATGCAAACTATTGGGATATTGAAAGGTTTCCTGGTACTCTGAAATGTCTCATTTGGAAATATTATTACAAGTCTCTTAAAAGTAATATGATACACTCGTTTTAAAGATGTTCCTTCGTAACCAATGTATTTCTGAGAATCTTTGTTAGGATATCGTTATTTCTACACAAGTGTTCGACGGTTTCTTGACCTGAGAGGATTAACTAGGGGTTGGGTAAATTATTATGTCCGGTCATACGATACGTTCTGTTACAGCGTGAACGCGCGAGAACTGGCAACAACGTTGCTGTCGTTCGTTGTTCACCTGTTGTCGCTGTCTACGATAATTTTGTTCTACGATAATTTTGTTCTTCGATAATTTTGTATTTCGAATAATGATTCTGGTGCTGTCATGGTTGAAGACGAAGATGCTTCAAACTTTGGGGACAGTGCCATGCAGAGCTTTCATTCTAAATATCTTTCAACGCTGGAAGGAGTTGGAATCCACTAAATGAACGAATTTGTTAGAAAACTTCATGTTTGCTGTTGTTTTGAAAAAAAAAAACTTTATATTGGTCCAATGAACATGAAATATTGAATAAATATGATTAATCAGATACGAGCTGGAAGCATTTGATTTGATAATCAGTACGAATTTTGTACACCGGAAACCCTTAAACTGCGCCCCAATTCTTACTGGTAAGAAAAATATTTTGAAGAAAACTGAAAAATATTACCTTATCGCATCAGATGAGGATTCATCACAAAATGCCAAGACTGGTAAAGCTCCTTTACTGATTAAAGTTCTACAAACTGACCGAAAAATATGGTGAGGCCAAAAGTGGTTAGAACAGATAACTGAGGATTTCTAAGTGATTCAACCACAACTGGGCAATTGCTCTGTTGCTTGGTAACCAGAAAATATAATGTATCTATGAACCAATGACAAAGTATCATAAGAAATATGAGAGAATGGAGTTATTGTCTTGTGAATCATTAAACCTACCTAACCCGTTCATTAGATTTTAAACTTGTGATGATGTACAAGTGTTTCGTTTACAATCAAGAAGTTCATGTCCACGTACGGTTGAACCGGAAGCAACATTTTTATTCAAATGGCAACATCGAAAACTTCTGATGAGCGGGTGATGTGATAATCCCTATATATGAACAAAACATTCCAGTACCCTGTAGATTGGGTCTATAGCTAGTGACTTATAATTTGAATTCGGTTTTGAAGAGTTGAGTTTGCTTACTTACTTATTTTTCAGTGTACCTGCTGCAACAAGTATTTTCCTATTCATGAATAGGTAATCATTTTTCAGAGTTCAAAGTTTCTTTTAAGCTATTTCAGCAAAAACTGTATTTTTGTCTCACAATCAGGAATCAGTAAAAATCAACTTTAATAATACTACTAAAAACTAAGTAGGGTTTGCCCATCAGACATGGTATATGCCATGCTGCGACGCCCATGGTTTGATTTGATACTTACTTGTGGAATTTTGTTTAGTGCTTCATAACTTTTTCATCTCACAAGCTTCCCAGTTTATTGCCATTTCGCAGAGATGAGGTCTTTAATATAAGAATTCAACAAACCAACACAACATTTCTATCACTTAAAATTAAAACAATTATACAAATAGGCTCAAATTCAAACTGAACTGACAAGACGATAAATAAGTTGCCAACGCATGTAAACAAACTAGATCGCGAAGTTAAGAGTGAATAACAATACGGAATTCCAACTTGATTAATGAGTGGAAACGGAAATATCCGATAATGTTCTTTTTTAACATGATCCGAGCATAGATATTTACAAACAACTCCGGGTATGTTGCTTTCAAGGAAGAGACAGGAAAGCCCTCTCTATATCTTTTATTGATCGGAGAATGGAACTTACCTGAATGCATCGAGTAAGGCTGGATTCCCACAGATCCGATGATCCGATGGTACGAAAATGTTCTGATTGGTTGAATTGGTAGGTGTGACAACAAATCAACCAATCAGGACATTTTGCTAACCAATCAGAACATTTTCGTACCATCGTATCATCGGACGTCGGATCTGTGGGAATTCAGCCTAACCTGTGACCTGACTGACACAACTGATAAAACAAAATCAATAAGGAGGTCAATATCTCATTTTATCTCGCTTCTGCAGAAGTATATGAGGTAATTAATGTGTACGTTATTGTTTCTAAAACATGTTAATAATAATATTTATATGCAAGCAGATACGTTAGTAGCTTTTGGCTTAATGAGGTTTACTCGATTCATTTAAATCTCTAAAGATACATCATTTTGAGAAATATCCAATGTATTTCAAAGTATTTTAAAGAAAGTGAGTTTGAAACCTAATATCGTGCAGTATCAAATTAATCGTAATAAAATGCTCTATTTTCCTAAATCAACAAGCCACAACGTTGCCATTTGAAAAAAAATATTGTAATGGAAATTTAAAATTAAATTTTACATACACAATGAAAAATTTATTTCAAACTGAGGATAAAATTTGGTTACTGGGCCTGTTCGTGTGCAGAATAGATATTTGATGCAACTGCTTTACTTGTATCCAATTTTAATGTGATTAAACGAGTTAAACATCTGGTATCAAATGAAAACTGTCATACGCCACATTATATTTGATTGAGAATTTGAAATTCCATGATGCACAACTTTTACAACGTTGCCAAGTCTAGTTTTAATGAACGTGACGTCACGAATCACTTTTCGTCTGATTATAGAGAAACTAGCGGTCAGAAAATAAAATCCCGAGTTATATTTGGCGAATATACTTTCTCATTACTGTCTTTTCTCATATCTCGAGGAAATGTCCATTGTCTGGAGTAAAATCGAACATTACCGAAAAATATTAAAATTCCTTGATACTGATAACGATACTTTTTTCTACTTTTGCAGCGGTTAGTGTGATGAGTTCGTTATGGATCTCCAGTGAAAAATAATACAATTGATTTTTTGTGCGATTCGACGTGCTGTGCAATTATTTTATCATAATGGGTAATTAAATTCATGGTATTCAAGAATCTTCTGCAATTTGGTTCTGCTATTTTAGTTGAACTACCTCTCAAAGCATTATTGTTTCTAGCACAATGCATTATGACACCTAATATTACTTTCAGGATGTGTTTCCATTTATTTATTTCTGATTCAATTGCCTTTTTCAATTCTTTATCAATAAAAATCACCAATACCTAAATATTTTTTGTCTTGAAATATAGGATTTCAGGTGCTCAGGTGCTCAGGTGATCAGAATACCATTCTCTCACAAATATGCCGCCCTTTTGACTGAACAAACTACAAGGAAAACAAATATTTCTATATGTTTTCAACAATCGGTTTTCAGTTGCAGGATATATATATATATATATAATCTGAATCATTTCCTTCATCAGTCCATGTCCACGTCCACGTTTCCAAAAATAAATTTTCGCATCACGCTTATTATTATCAACTAGATTTACGTCAGCAGAAAAATCGGTCTCAGTCAAATCCGATAATTTTGATTTCTAATGAAATCTAACGGTGTGATATCGGGAGACCTCAGGAGGCTAGAGTTCGAAAGGACTATTTCTTCTCATCCAGCGTATTGTAAAATGTTCGTTCAACCACTGACGAACAATTCTGGAATTGAGATGCAACATCTAGCTGGAAAGAGATGTGTTGCACATCAACAGGAAGATCCTCAATTGCATCCCACAATTCCGTATCAAAAAATTAAACTAAATGATCAGCATTCAACGATTTATTATAAGAAAATTCGCTGTACTAAAATTCCATAACATGCATTAATTCAATACAGGGACCTTATGTTTGAGTTCGCGCAATAAATTTCGAACGTGATATTTACATCGCCAAATATTCGCATGTGATACTCTTCTCGTTCGATACGCTATTCCCGAACTAAATGCGATACAGAGTTGGTCGGTTTCGAAGGGTGTGAGGGAAGTCTTAGCTTGGGTCACGAATTCAACCAATAGTTTAAAGGTATTTAAATCACATGACGTGGCGCGTCACGTTGATAACTGTTCTTCTTGTATTTCTTGTGTTGTTTTACTAATCAATCGATTAAAAATATCTGGTTGATTTAAAGCATCAATTACTTTATCAAGGCACATTGAAACATGATTTACTGAATGCCACGTGTATATTGGAAGCTGAGTCTAGCTGGTATAGCTGCCACTTGCGAGGAATCCAAGACATATTAAAACATTCATATAAATAAGCATGTTTTATTATAAATCACATTCATTAACCTGCCTATTTAGACTGAAACTAACTTACTTTTGTCTCCATATTTATAGCTGACTCTATACTTCCCTCCTCTATAATATAGGGAGACACTATTCGAATCAACTCATGAATTAATACTTTTGATAAACGAAGCATTCTAACAAATTGTCTATCTCAAAGTTTCAATACGAGGGTAGAAGGGCCTTCGCTGTTCTGCTGCTCCCGCAGCTTCGTCTACTACTTCTGCAATAGCGATCATTGCAATTTCATCAAAATTTGCCATTTCATGATATCACAAGTAAAATGTAAACAATGGATTATTATCGAGGTTAGGATTCAAGTCAATTATTCCGATCGATAATTCTTATCGCATGCTAAATATCCGCTCGTTGTTTTATGGTCGAAAATTATCGCTGGTGATATTCGAACATACCATTTTTGGAGTTTCCTTCGATAAAGTCCAAAAATCGCATGTGATATTGCATCGAGTGAACTCAAACATAGGGTCCCTGGTCTTTAATAGCCCAAGAAGGATTCTCTGTAGCCCAGTATCGACAGTTTCGAGAAGATACCACTCCCTAGGTGGCGAACGTAGCCTCATCAGTAAAAAATATCCCTGGGCCCAATAGCAATGATCTAACCTAAAATTTTCATCACTTTTCACAAAGTATGAAGAAATTTTGGTTCATAATGCTTAATTTTATGACGAATGAAACATCTTCTAATTTTCTTTTGTCGACATTCAGTTGAGACGCCAAATCTTGTAAACTCATTTTTGCATTCACTTGATTTGCAATTAAGTTTACCTCATTTTCAGGATGCGAATGTCTTCAACAAGTTGAACATTCTGAGATCTTTCGATAACACAGCAGTTTCAATGAAAAGACCATTTACGATTGTCAACAAGAACTTTACACAAAATACTTTCAGTTTTATTAGATCGACATTTGATTTAATCATAATTTTTGTTTGCATTGCATCTTATTTTGTTCAATAATTTTTTTTCTCATTCCATGACATCCTATTGAATTGCAAACCAAAATTGAAACCGTATGTGGAAGGTGGAATATTTAAAAAGTTGAAAATGCAAATTTTGTATGAGGATCGAAATCAAATTCAAGTGTTTCAAATATTTTTTTTTCGAGACTTGGAAAATGGCCTCATTTGGGGAGCTTCCATTGTTTCAGTGTGTCTCAAATCAAAGTTGATTGGCTCGAAATGTTGGTCTTACATAGCACTACAATAATTGTGCCAGAGCTCAAATCTTGATTAAAAAAATTACGAAAATATTTCGTTGATTTCATTTCAAATGAGACACACTGTAAATATGAGCATTTGTCAAAATATTGTCTCTGTCATATTAACAATGTATTACATGTTTGTGGCCTATTCACCTTCCGAGTATTCCAAAAACGAACACTTTGATATTTTTTGTCACTTAAATTAAAGATTGTTGTTAATTTTCTTATGTTACTTTGACTATTTCTGTCTTCTCCAGTCAATAAATAATATGTGTCATTACACAATTTTTTATAGCATGGACCGCCATTACTTTCGTTGGAGACAGCGTCCATAATGTGAAAGATCCTGATAATGAAAATGAAACCATGATTGAGGAAATCCCCAGGCTCTTAGTAAAATCCTGGTATCCCTGGAATGCTATGTCCGGAACAGCCTACTATGTTTCGCTGATATTCCAAATTTATTACGTATTCTTTTCACTAACCCATGCAAATCTCATGGACAGTTTGTTCTGTTCATGGTTGATTTTTGCATGTGAACAGCTGCAACATTTGAAAGAGATCATGAAACCATTGATGGTGAGAATTGCTTAGGAATATTTAGAATGATTTCAAAATAAATTTTTTTTTTTTAGGAATTGTCAGCCTCGTTAGATACTTATGTCCCTAAGAGTGCTGACTTATTTAGAGCACCCAGTGCAAATTATCAAGATAATTTGATAGAGAATGGTAAGGTTTGGATTTTTTGTTGTTTCTATAATGATACATGGTATTACAAAGTTGAGTTACCTGAAATTGTTATTGTCTATTCCCCTTTCCGCACAGCACATGTACGTATATTGGATGTACAATGGACGTTGAAATCCATTGGATGTCAAGAATAGACATTCGATGGACGTTCAATGGACGCCCAGGTCACCACGTTGGACGTAAAATTAACGTCCAGAAAACGTCCAATGGATGTACATTGAGCGTATTTTGGGAGTATATATAAAAGTATATGGTCCAATATTTGAAGAACACCCACCTTGCATGAATTACAACTTTTATCAGAAAAGTTGAGATTTTATTGTTAGAATCCAACATTCTCAAGTGTTCTGGAACTGAATTGAGATGTTTATGAGCGTGGTTTTACGGGATGAAAACTTTCTTTGATATGAAAGATTCTGATTAATATTCCAAAAACTAACATCACATTTACAAAAAACAGAGTATATACTTACTTACATAAGTTATTTATCAGTAACTTATCCAGCGTATTAGTTAGCGAGCTGCCTATACGATTTACTGGCAGGTAAGGAAAGCGTCTGCTAGGCATGAAACATCATTCTTGGTGTTGCCCCAAGTCGCCTAGACGCAATTTTATAATTTCTCTAGGTCAAGGTTAAGGAGGAGGGAGTGTTTGAAAACCAGTCAGTTTATGACTGATCCGGAAACCGTCTGTTGGCTCTATATTTCGGTAGATATGGTCATGGACGTACTTTCTGCCAATTTTGACTCGCGAACTAGGTCAAGATCCAGAGTTATGCCCAAAAAATCGCGAGGTGACAGGTCCGGAAACCGCTCAAAACCTTTTGGGCTGTGTTGAGGCTTACTAGAGGTATGTGAAAATGCTACCAGCAGACGCGCAGCTGGTCAAGGGCCATTTTTGCAGCACTTTGAAATTACCGAAAAATCGCTGAATTCTACATATTTTGTTATAATTAAAAAAGTGAGTTATGAAAATTGTCTGCTGCTTTTATATATTCAGGGTGGGGCACCGAAAACGAAACAGATCGAATATCTTCAAAACGCATGTGTTTTGGAAAAAATGCGAAAACACGTCGATTTTTAATCCAATGGGGACATCTTCCTACCATAACTTCATCTGTCATACCCATTCCCCCACCCCTTGGTCACCATCACCCAAACAATTTGAATAGGGAAAGTAGTAAGTGTGACACATCATTAAAAAGGTAATTTTATAAGGAATTCAGCAATGTCAATTTTTGCTATCTAACTTCTTATTTTGGCGCCCTCTTGCGGGAAAAACAACTGTTCCGGATTCCAAATTATGATAGTTCATTTGCAAGCTAAATTGATATTAATGCGGTGACAATGCATTATAGAATTTTTCTTGAGGAAAAAAATAAAATGGCGGCTCCAAAATGGCGGACAAGATTTGCAATTATGGAGCTATTTGATTCAAAATTGATATGTGGTGGTTTTCAGGGTCGGAAATTATGATTTGTTTGTCGATGCAAAAAAACAAGATGGTTGCTCCAAGATGGCGGATGAAATTTGTAATTATGATCCGATTCGAATCAAAATTAGTATGTGGGGATTTTCAAGGTCGGAAATTATGATTCTTTTGTTAATTCAAAAAACCAAGATGGCGGACGAAATTTGTAATTGTGGTTCGAATCGATTCAAAATTAGCATGTGGGGGTTTCACAAGTTTCGAGTATGACTAAAATGAATGAATCAAATTTATAAGTAAAAGCTTTTATACAAATGCGCTAAAAAGGAAATAGTATTATTTTTAGATGTATGACGTAGGTTATTCTGTGCGTAACAGAATTCTATTCTAGCCTGAACACAGACCAAAAGGTTTTGAGCGGTTTCCGGACCTGTCACCTCACTCATGTGATAGTCCTAATGGGCGACACTCGTAAATCGCGGATTTTTGGGCATAACTTTGGATCTTAACCTCGTTCGAAGGGCAAATGTGTGTCCAGGACACATCTACCAAAATATAAAATCAGCAGACGGTTTCCGGATCAGTCACAAACTGACTGCTTTTCAAACGCCCCCCACCCCTCCTTAATCTCGACCTGGAGAAGTTCAAAAATTGCGTCCAGGTGAGTTGGGGCAACAGCAAGGATGATATTTCATGCCCAGCAGACGGTTTCTTCACCTGTCAGTAAATCGTATAAGCAGCTCTTTAACTATATGAATTTCAACTGTACGATCTTTTTTTTGTTATTTCCCTCAATGAACGAACGAAAAGACTCGGCAAGAATAATCATATCACCTCACATTTCTCACAACATCACAACATCAAACAAATAACTGAAACACAACACAAAACTTAAGTTCAAAGTTCAAAACCTCACGGTTTTCGAAACTGTTATTGAAACATTTGAATTCCTATAATATCAGATCAATCTTTTATGTTCCAAGCAAACTAGGAGCGTTTTTTAAATTTTCAATAGCAGTCAAGTACGGTATACAAAAAAAGTATCCGATTTGGAACCTTCAAGATTTCTTTTAGGTTTTCAAAGCCAATGTCCAGGTTTTCGTAGAAGATTAATTTGTCCAATGAAGTTCAAAGTTTCATATTAGAATGGAACGTGAAAGATTGATATGAAATAATAATAAAAATTTTTTCATAAAAGTTTCAATATATCGAAAACCGTGGATGTCCAGTGCTGTGTGAATTGATATTGAATCTTCACAATTATTAAAAAAGAACTGGAATAAAAAAGTTTATCTTTCTCTTCCCATCTTTTTTTCCTCAGACTATAATACAAAGAACGAAGAGCTCAACCTAAAAGGGATTTACAATACAAGGCAGGAGATGGGTGCGAATTTCCGAAGTGGAGCTCTTCAGACATTTGGACAAGGAGGAGGAGGAGTTGGACCAAATGGGTTGAGTAAAAAGCAAGAGCTTATGGTGAGATCGGCTATCAAATATTGGGTAGAAAGACATAAGCACGTTGTAAGGTGAGAACCATTTAGTAACTTGAAAAACCTTATAAAGTTGTGTTGTCCAATTCGAGATATTTGGTTCTACACTCAATGACATATTACGGCTAGACTCCATTATTTACTTTTCGAGGTGCGGTTACATTCTAAGCACAATTTTTATTGCCACTTATTTCGCGGAAAATAGTTGCCCCAAGGATGGCAAAGCTGAGTTACTGTTGAATAATGTGCTTATATACAATGTACATGAGCAGACAATTGCCGCGAAACAAGCGGCAGTAAAAAATGTGCTTAGAATGTGACTCTGTATTGACCGCAGCTTGAAATGAAAATAACTGAGTCTGACGGTAGTATGTCATTGTCCACACTGTCATCAGCAAAATGGTAATGAGCATGGACAAATGTATAATTATTTCTCAGAGCATGGAGTTGAACTACAATGGTATTTAAATTTCCTTCCTATAGTAAAATCCATTCTTGATGGAATCAAAAGTAACATCAGCTAATAAATGAAGCATACGATCATCGAAACAATTTTTGAACTATTTTGTATCATATCAACAAATGAAGGGAATAACCTTCTCCTAATCGGTAGAATATGTGGAAAATATGTGACCGAAAACAACAATTTTCTTCGAAAATACTATGACAGACACTGAACGTCATCTGAAAGATTTCTGATATCACAGTATTATTTCGACAATCGAATTAATTCCTTTCACTTATTCTCTTGGCTTGGCCAACTTCTCGACAGACTATATTCGTATCCTCAGCATTACTCCTAGATAGATACATACCTATTGATTTCATCATTTCTTATATTTCAACACGTTTATTGCAATTCCAAATATTCCTGGTATAACATTCGGCATTGATACTCATATTTTAACTAAATTGAGATTATTTTGTAAAGCCTGAATATCTCATTTCTTTACTTCCATTCAAACTCTGGAACCTTGCTATGAAAATCATTTCATTTCGCTCTACCTTCACTCCAAGTCATGTGCGATTCAGTTATATCAACTTTATAAAATACAAACGTTATTCTTTTGAACGAGCTTTTCAATTCTGTGAGTTTTTCTTCATGGTATCACTGAAATGTTCTATTCAGATTGTTTTCCATATATACTGGTAAATGTAACGTTTTTTTTTTCAAATCCATCAGGTTTCACACGATGTTCATGAAATAATATCTTCTTTTCATATTCCCAGTAAGGTGCAAGGAGCAATATTTTCTAAATTGGATATTCAGCAGGAATGAAAACATTTTCGTGTCTGTGCATGTTGCACCTTCTATGAAATTTGTGGAGCTTTGAAGAAAATAAGTCCGTATTTAATAGTCAACTTGAAAAAGATATTCCAGAGAGATTTCTGTGCATTGTAAACTAAATTTATTATTTACCAATTACCTTCCTAAGTGAGTACTCAAAATCAAACAATCCAAAGAAAACATTTTCGTGTCTGTGCATGTTGCACCTTCTATGAAATTTGTGGAGCTTTGAAGAAAATAAGTCCGTATTTAATAGTCAACTTGAAAAAGATATTCCAGAGAGATTTCTGTGCATTGTAAACTAAATTTATTATTTACCAATTACCTTCCTAAGTGAGTACTCAAAATCAAACAATCCAAAGAAAACATTTTCGTGTCTGTGCATGTTGCACCTTCTATGAAATTTGTGGAGCTTTGAAGAAAATAAGTCCGTATTTAATAGTCAACTTGAAAAAGATATTCCAGAGAGATTTCTGTGCATTGTAAACTAAATTTATTATTTACCAATTACCTTCCTAAGTGAGTACTCAAAATCAAACAATTCAAAGAAAACATTTTCGTGTCTGTGCATGTTGCACCTTCTATGAAATTTGTGGAGCTTTGAAGAAAATAAATCCGTATTTGATAGTCAACTTGAAAAATATATTCCAGAGAGATTTCTGTGCATTATAAACTAAAATTGTTATTAACCAATTACCTTCCTAAGTGAGTACTCAAAATCAAACAATCCAAAGAGAGCTGCGCTGAGTTTGTTTCTATCCGATTCTGATAACTCAATGCAGTGAATTTCTTCAGTTCACCAAAAAGGAAATACCTATAGACCAAGCTATAGAGGTTTTTTACCCCACAAAATAAAAGACGCAAATGGCCTATACTAATTTTGATAAGATGGTTCTTTAATGAAAACCCCAGTATTCGCCCAAGAAAATCGCGTTGAGGAATTTTTTAAACAAGCAATAGTGAAAAAAATTACAACTAGTTTGGTTTTTTGGAAAAATGTCAAAGATTAATCAAAGAAACGTTTCACAGTCAATGGAACTTTTGTAGAGATTTATAAAACCTACAAAATGAATATATACACGTCCGGATCTGTGCATTTTCCATACTGAGAAAATCCGGGAAAACCTCGAAAAAGAGACCATTTTTCAAAAATTCATAATTTTTATAAATCTGAAGCTGGACAAACGATATTGCAGAAACTGATAGGTGATAACATGTGGTTCAACTGTGCGCAAGATGTTTTCTGTCCGATGTGTAGTTTTTGCACAATCGCGTTATAAACAATTTATGGGCACATCTTGCAAGATGTGCCCGATTTAAGGGAAATCGTTGTATTCAAATTTTGTGAACGACATCTGCAGGTAGAGATCAATACAATACAGTTTGTATATTTTGGATTTTCACCTGAGAGGTGGGAAATGTGTTGAAAATGCCACTGAAAGTTGATCAAAACGCTTCAAAGTGCGTCCGAAGTCACCCGAAGTCGCACTGAAGTTAACTCGAGTTGAGTTCGGGCGACTTCGGGCGCACTTTGAAGTATTTAGATCCAGTGATATTTGCAGTACATTTCCCACCTCTCAGGTGAAAATCCAAAATATACAAATTGTAGATATTGATCTCTACTTCCAGATGCCGTTTACAGAATTTGAATGAGATGATTTTCCCTAAATCGGCGCTTTTAGAAGGATTTGTTCTTAAATTGTTTATAACGCGATTGTGCAAAAACTACACATCAGACAGAAACTATCTTGCGCACAGTTGAACCACATGTCATAATCTATCAGTTTCCGCATTTGTCTGTCCAGCTTCAGATTTATGAAAATTATGAATTTTTGAAAAATGGTATCTTTTTCTAGGTTTTCCCGGATTTTCTATGTGACAAATGAACCGATCTGGTCGTATAAAAAAAACATTTTGTATTTTTTATATTTCTCTACATAAGTTTTATTGACTGTGAAACGATATTTCTAATACTTTTTTAGATATTCGCAAAAAATTAAAACGATAATAATAATAATAATTTTCTTCACTATTTCTTATTTAAAAAATTCCACAAAGCGATTTTGCTGGGGCAAAAACCAGGATTTTCATTTACGAACTATCCTATAAAAAGTAGTATAGGCCGTTTGCGTCTTTTATTTTGTGTGAAAAGAGCCTCTCATTTTTATCTATAGCTTGGCCTACTACCTATTTATAATAATAATAATAAATGGTATTTATTTTACTTGGCGGAGTTTAGCAGAGCTATTCTTCCACTCAACCAAGAACAGGCACAAATTGGAAAAATTACATTCAAAATAAATAATCATTTATCATTATGCACGATATGATGGTTACAAGTATAGGTAACATGTTACTTTCATAACGGTAAAGTATAAATATTTGTGAAAAAATAAAATAAAAATTAATTATATGAGATTTATTTGTGATCACTGTTTACAAGTTAGGGTTTCCCTAAGTTTGGCTTTAAATGAATGTAGTGACAGTTGTTTGATATCGTCGCCAATTGATTTATACATGACTGCAGCGTGGCACGAAAAGGAACGTTCGAAGAAAGTAGTAGAGTGTTGAGGTATTGTTAGTAGTTGCCGATTTCTAACATTAATTTGGTGAATCTGATGTCTGGGTATTTATTAGTTTCTCCAGTAAGTAGGGAGGGGTTTTTGTTATCATGAGTTTGTGAACGAAGCATGCCAAATGGAGATCTCTATGGTGCATTTTCAGCCAGCCAATTCCATTAATATATTGTGTGACGTGGGTTCTGTATGGTAGTCCAAATATCATTCTGATACATGAGTTCTGAACTTTTTGTATCCTAGATGATGTTATGAGATCAAGACAAGGGCCATAGACTACATCACAGTAATTGAACAATGATAATAATATTAGGGCATCGCAGAGATTTGTTTTTATCTTTCGGTTCAAATAATGTCTATTCGAGTATAGATTTTTCATGATACCGTAAGATTTTCTTAAAAGCAGAGAAACATGATTTTTAAATTTCAAATTCTCGTCTATTTTCATGCCTAAAATTTGCTCCATGTTGCTCCACCATCAAAGACATGTTGTCTATGACCCTTTGTCGATTTGTCTTTACCAAAGACAATTGCAGCTGACTTATTTGGGTTCAAAACCAAGCTGTGATTTTTCGATATCTCTACAAGTTTTCTGATGTCTTCATTGAGTTCATTCTCTAGACTTAAAAGTTGTTTTACTGCTAAATCCATCCTTATTTGTATTTTCCTGGGTAGGATTGTCACGCTGGTAGCTATAGCTACCTCCGTGGCGACGTCAGTTGATGCCTTGTAAGCACAAGGTCTTCTAACCGAAGCCACAAATGGGTGGTTGGCTTCCTGTTGTTGACTTCCTTTATTTCTATTTTTACATCCAAGTGTTATACATCTTCGCACTTGATTTTACCGTACTGATGAAAGCTTAAGCTCGAAACACGTGTCTACGGTTGCACAACATTTTGAGGGTTATATACCCAATAACTTCTCTACTTATATTTTCATATATTGCCCCTCGCTAAATCAATCCTTATCAGATGATATATATATATATATATATATATATAGATTTGTGTCATCAGCGTATCTATGAATTGACATGTGGTTGATTACCTGTTTAAAATCGGAGATATAAATTATAAAAAGTAAAGGAGCGAGAATCGACCCCTGAGGAGCTCCATGCGATACATTCAATTCGGTTGATTTATTATTAATAATGGAGACACACTGGAGTCTGTTGCTCAGAAAAGATTCAATAAAGTGACAGGTATTATGGTTGAACCCAAAATATTCCAGTTTGGCACATAAAAGTTCATGATTCATAGTATCGAATGCCTTACTGTAATCTAATGATAAAAGTATGCTGATTTGATTATTTTTACATCCAGAAATTATGTCATCAGTGATTTTCAGTAAAGCACTCGCAGTACTATGATTTTCGCGAAATCCTGATTGTTATTGTGGAAGAATTTTTTTTTTCGGATATAAAACTGTAAATTTGTTCGTAGACTGCTTTCTCAATTATCTTTGATACCATGAGAGGTTTAGATATTTCATTTACAGGAAAAATAAGGGATTTTTTCCGTGGAATTTGGAAAAGTGCCACTGGTAATGCACTTGTTTATCAAGTGAGTTAGGACTAGTGTGAGGTATGTTATACACAGCTTTAGCATTTCTGTTGATATACCATCCGATCCTGTTGGTTTGATTATATTCGATTAATCAGTTCTTCTATTTTCTCGCAATCGATATTATGTAATTCTAGATTGGAGTCGACATCAAATTTATTGGAATTATAAAAATCAAAAGTTTCGTTTGGAGGCTGAAAAGCTGCTTGATTGACCGATGAAATGAAATATTCATTTAGCTCGTTTGGATTACACAGATGAACAGGCGTTTCATTTTTGTTTTTTTGTGCAACAATATTGAAAAGATGTAATGTACTCCATAGCTCTTTAGTATTGCGTTGGGCATGTATAAAATTTAAATACCCTTGTTTTTCCCTTCCAATTGCGACAGTTACCATATTCCTAATATTTTTATAGTTATCCCCGTCATATGTTGGAAGTTCTTTTATAAGATCACCAACCCGGTAAAAAAATTCTTTTTACGAAACTCCCAGGTTTTCGGAGAAACCCCTCAAAAGCAGAGCTTGTGTGAGCAAGAGAGATCCGGGACCTACAGTTTAAATAAAAGTGGAATCCGAACCCCTTCAGCTCAGTGACACGCGACCGGGGATCGAACCCGGACCGCCTGGGTGGGAGTCAAACGCTCTAACACCACGACCACTTTGTTGTACGGTGAAAGTATAAATCAGATTCTGGTGGGGAATTTGAAATTAAGTAGAAATCAGCAAGAATAAACCAAAAGACTTGTTCTCAAAAATTATCTATATTGTCCAGTTAACATCAATCAAAAGCAACAATTTTTTATAAATATACAGTCGGATAGAAGTTTAACAATTTATGAAGGACTCATTTCCAACAATATAACTATTACATAAACGACATCGTCGCTAGACCATTTAGTACTCCAGGATCCACTTTCAGAGGAAAATACAATATGACTGGAGACTGAAGAGGTTGAAAGGAAAAAATATAAAAAACCGCTTCATGGTTCATGGATGAGCAGTTGATTGATTGATTTTGATTACGAAAATTATTCCACATCATTTTACGGCGCAAGTCACATATTCATATCATTTTGCGCTGACGATATGATACAACGAACATTCACAGGTCTATTCACTATCTTTCAACGATATCGTTAGCAGTCGTTACCAAGCGATAAGCCGTTAAATAACGATAAAATCACAGAATCGTATTCACTATATGTTTCTTAATCGTTATTTAATGATATATCGTTGCCAAAACATCGCTGAGGAGACGACACCTATTTGGCTGTTAGACCTGTCAACGATAATAGACGTGATCTGCAAAAAAATTATTGTCACTCGTCCTTTGCAAATTTTAAATAGTAATCCGATAGAAATGGATCAGTTCGAGCGGGACGTATTGGTTGTAATCCTAGAAGAACTGCGAAGAAGGTGTTATGATGATTTATGAAGGTAAATCGGATCAGGTATCTGTTGTTCCGTAAAGAATTGAATCGGAGATTCAATAGATAGCTGAGAAATATCAGCAACCCTCTAGAGACTCCTGAAGAAAATTTTCGGAAAGATTTTAGATTAACCAGAGCACTAGCGTGAGAGTTATTTAACGAAATGAGCGATCAGTTTCAAAATTTTGTTTTCATCCATCATTCAGACACAAAACATGAATTTATATGTACTACCCGTCTCAAAAATTCAGGTTGGTCGTTATTCATTCGGTAACGATTGAAGCCGTAACGACATTGTTTACAGAATACGAATTTCAGAATTGTCGCTTAGATTGACGTTATCGTAAATTGAACTACAATCGTTAATCAACGACTCGTTAAATAACGACTTTTTAGAGAATAGACCTGTTATTTCTGTAACATTTTTACCATATTTAAAAAATATGTTTTAATGTCTATGTATCTCTGACAACAAAAGCAAATGCAATTTCATTCATTTCCTACTTCATTAGTTAATTAGGTTCTCAATTATTACTATTTTCAGACTGGTTACTGCAATTGGAGATGCTTACGGTGTTGCTCTTTTGCTCCATATGTTAACGGCAACTGTGATGCTGACTCTTTTGGCATATCAAGCAACTAAGGTGAGCAACTTTCCAATATGATATAATTTTTTTATTCTGAAATAAATTCTAGAAACTCGAATAGTTTTTTGTTATGTGATATAGGTGATCTTCCAAGAACAAGATATGTATGATTCGATTGTTGAAATATAATTATCAGTTGATTTTATTGAAAATATGAACAAGATGTTCATATGGTCAGTTGTGGAATAATCTGCAACTAAAAGACAAACTTTGGTCGCTATTTTCCATCGTACAAGATAATCTCTCTTGGAAGGGATTTATGTTGTAAAGAGAAACATTTTCAATTGAAAATTGAACCGAAACATGACTCCTCTGGAAATAGAAAAAACCTACGATGAATTGAAGTAATTTTTTTGTAATATCTAACTGAAATAGAAATACTCTTTATTCCCTTAAGACAATGATAACATTGTGTCGGAAACGTCAAAACCTAAAACTACATACATGTACATACTTAAACTTAACACATAACACATAATACAAAAATATATTATTATTGTACAGGAGAATTCAAGAAATCTTGCACTGTATAAAAACTAATTTGCACTAAAAATGTTCTAAGGCGCTTTTTAAATATTTTAGCAGTCATACTTGATTTGATATGTTTTGGCAAATGATTAAAAATTCGTGGTCCCAAATAATTAGGTGCATTTTGTGTTATTTTGTATTTCGCAAATTGTGTGTGAATTAGGCCTTTCTGGCGTGTATTGATATTATGAATATTTTTGTTAAGGTTGAAATGGGTTATGTTGCAATAAATATAACATGAAATTTCAAATATGTATAAACTAGCAAGAGTTAAAATATTGTTAGATTTGAAAATCAATTTGCATGTTTCTCTAAATGGGATGTTAAAAATGCACCTTAAAATTGTCTTTTGTGCTATAAATACATCTTTTGACTTGGCAGAGATGCCCCACAAGCAGATTCCATATCGAAGACGAGATTCAATTTGTGCATAATATATATTTACAAGCTGGCCAACATCCAGCACTGTTTTCAAATTTCTGAACATATAATATGAGGAGTGTAACTTTGAAGTTAGATTCTCACAGTGTGACACCCAGTTGATGTTTTTATCAAAGTAAATTCCAAGAAATTTTACTGTATCTGTATCGAACAGGACTGTGTTATTGAAATCCAGTTGTAATTCAACTGATGGCTGTTTATATTTATGAAAACGAACTACCTGTGTTTTCTTAGCGTTGAAATATAGATCGAGGTTATTAAAAAATGTACAAGCGGCGTCCAGTAATCTTTCGGTTTCTTGTTTCAATAGTAATGTATTATTCGATGACTTTAAAATAGATATATCGTCCGCATACGCAACGAAATCTGAGTGGAGTATATTATCTTCTAATCTGTTGATATATAAAATAAAGAGAGTCGGTCCCAATATGGAACCCTGTGGGACACCCATACACACCGATCTGGTTTCAGATGTCACAAGTGATATTGAATTATTATGATCAAACCTCAAAGATACACAAAAGATCTCAACCAGTTATGAGGTTTTCCCCTGAAACCATAAGACTCTAAAATATGTAGTAATTCTAGATGATTAACGCAGTCGAACGCCTTGCTCAGGTCGTATAAAACTGCGGCAGGGCATTCGCCGTCATTGATAAAATTTTACAAGAGTATTGTAAAAATACAATAAAGCAGACTGAGTGGATTTACCACTGCGAAAACCATGTTGGGTGGAATTTAAAATATTATGCTTGTTAATAAAATCTAACATTCGTTCTAAAAAGAAATATTAAAAAATCTTCGATAATGTTTGTGGTATAGTGACAGGTCTGAAATTTTCGATACTATTTAGTTTTTTATCTTTGTGGATAGGAGTAACCTTTCCTAATTTCATCTTCGAGGGAAAAACCCCATGTTCAAATGACATGTTTACAAGATACGTTATTGGTTTCATAATTATGCGTAGAACTTTTTTTATTACAAATTTTTAAACAACTACTTCCCTGGCGAAAGCCACGGTGGACATTGAACTACATCTGATAGATATTGTGGAGAGACCCTATATAATTCGAGACAAAAAAATCTGAAAGTGAAAATTTGCATTTTCATTCAAATAGTTGAAATGAAAGAAGCAATTTTTTTGTAATATCTAACAGAAAACAACTACTTCACAATATCTATCAGATATAGCTCAATTTCCACAGTGGCTTTTGCCAGGGAAGTAGTTGTTTTCTGTTAGATATTACAAAAAAGAAACTTCAATTTATCGTAGGTTTTTTCCTTGTTTTGGTACAATTCACAATTGAGAATATTTTTCTTCACAATAATTATTAGTATTTACTTTTCAAGTATTTCTGGTAATGGTCCATTAGGTAATATGCTTTCTGAACGATTTTGTGATTATCTGCACATTTCATGAATAGACAAATATTTTTATCATTTGCTCGAAAAATTCGGTAAAAATATTTTATTATTATTTCTTGTAGAGAAAACTTGAATATTTTTATTTCATTTTCAACAGATCGATGGAGTCAATAAATACGCTGCTACCGTGATAGGATACTTGGTGTATTCTTTGGCTCAAGTATTCCACTTCTGTATTTTTGGTAACAGGCTCATTGAAGAGGTAAGACCATTTGAAGTAAATATGCACGCAAATAGAGGTGTTTGTTTTTTGGTATCTGTCAGCAAAAACAAACGTGTCAATATCCAGTACCAGTTTTCGACATTTTAGTAGTTTAACAGTCATTTCAGGCACCCTATTCTCAAACCATGACATATTTTTCATTTTCAGCGGGAGTATTCCCAGCATGTCATGCAGGCAGAGGATAAAATTAGGTGGTGAATGAGGATCTCGCTAGAGATCCCAGACAGGAGAGAGAGGGAAGATATTTCCCCCAGAAAGCCTGATGGTCTGTTTTACAGACGGGTCCAAACTGGAGGAAGGACAAGCCGAAGCAGGAGTTTACTTGGAAAACGGAGAGAAAAGAGCCTATGCGCTAGGTTCTGTGACAACAGTTTTCCAAGCAGAGGTGTATGCCATCCTGGAGACAACCAGAATGGAAGAGGTGAGGTCCGGCCCAAAGAGATATGTTTGTGTGCTCGGACAGTCAGGCCGCCATAAGAGCTCTGAATGCAACCAGAACCAGATCAGAACTGGTTCAGGAGTGCAGAGATGTCCTGGAGTCTTGTGACTGAAAAGGAAATAACGCTGATGTGGGTCCCGGGCCATGCAGGAATGGAAGGCAACTAGCAGGCAGACCAGCTAGCCAGGCAAGGAGCCTGACAACCGAACTATGGGCCCGAACCCGCACTCGGCATAACAAGGGGACAAGTAACAACGGCACTGAATGAGTGGGCCGTTGATACATTAGGAAAAGCGTGGAGAGTAATATACGGCTGCAAGCAGTCAAAGTAGATGATATCGGGACCCGACAGGTCAAGGACGGCCAAGATACTGAAGCTGAGCCGCAGAGAACTCCAACTTTTGGTCTGAGTTCTAACTGGCTACTGCAGCCTGAGGAGGCACCTGGCTCTCATCAGAGTTGAGGTAGACCCACTATACTCGGAATGTGGTGAGGAGAAGGACTCATTCCACTTCCTGTGCTAATGTGGTATTTATGACAGGCTCAGATATAACGTCTTCGGAGATGCCACTATTGAGGAGGGAGAATTGCACTCATTGCAATAGAAGGACATTTCGACTTTCATAAAAAGGTTTTTAGAGAAATAGTTCAGAAGTAGTTAGAGTCGTACTTATTAGGTCGTACGCAAAGCTTGTCTCTTCAGAACAAATTGTCGCAACAAATAGAGAGAAAAAAAGATCAGTGCTTGGTCAAATTCCAAGCCTCAATAAAGATTCACTCAGATGATACTACCTTACTCCTGAATAATAGAAATAACATTGATCTGCATAAACAAATCAACAATGATGTCATCAAGGTAAAAGAGTGGTGTGATGCCAATTTGCTATCGTTGAACATATCGAAAACGAATATCCTCACTTTTAAAGGTCATCTGCCAGAACTTTATCTGGGCAATGGAGTTATTAGCAGTACAAGAGCTACTCTCGTGGGAACTTAGCAGGGATATGTCGCAGAAAAGGGCAATTAGATACATGTGCAGACTCAAATTCAGTGACTCATAGACTCCTAGAACAACGAATCTTGCCCATACCTTTTATCTATATATTAGAAACAGTATTAGTTTAAGACTCAGCTTAAATCTGACAACACATATTTTACCGTACCTGAAATTTTCTCCTGCGAGACTGCTATACCAACTGAACAAGCAATGAGTACTAGCTAATCTTGGTCGCGGTAGGTTAAGGGTCCCTGAGGTGGAACAGGTATGAAAAGTAGGTAAATTATTTTACGACTTCTGATATTTATATAAGTATGTTATTTATAAAACTATTTTGAGCTTTATCAAACGTGGCTGCCATTTTTTCTGGTTGTAAATATCCTGCTGACTATGAAACCAAACCTGTTGTACCCAAGACATTTGGTAACATTTCCAAGAAGTTTATGCCAATGATTATCTAGCTACCAGACTAGATGTTATCTTCGATCAATACTGGCACCCTTCCATTGAAGACAACGAGCGGAGTCTTCGACATGAAGCATCACTAATTGATCACTCGATTTCTGAACCTGATCAAATTAGACAAAGTGATTTCACAAAAGAAATGAAAAATGCTAAACTCAAAGAAGCTCTTATTGATTTTTTTACTGTACATTGGGCAATGGATGATGTTTCACCGTTTATTGCAAATATTTGACCCATTTAAGAGCCACCATCACCTCATCCTTTCCAGCTAAGGTTTGTTGGCATACTTATTAAGAATGGGGTGAAGATAATGAACTCGATGAACATTGGCAACACAGCACCTGTCCGTTCTCGATTACAGCACGAATCAGATAAAAATGCCCCCCTATCGTAGACGTTTCTTGGAAAAACCATTGATTTCATGAAAGAGATATTTTTTGTATGGGCTCGGTGGTCTCATAAAAATTCCGGAATCTCTCAATTTTTTTAATTCGTCAGGTCATTTGATTTTTTTTTCTTAAAAATTATTACTACCATAAATCCAGAATTTACACAAAAACATTGAGTAATGCAAAAAAAATAAAAAACTGCTCAAACAAAAACTGTGGGCTCAAAACGGATTCCCGTTTTACCAAGGAAGTGCTCTTAAGTTATTTATATAATCTAATAACGGCATTGTTGAGTCATGTATCGTCGAAGATTTGTGCTGTAAATCGCATGAAGAAGCAGATAGTAGAATTATTTTCCACGCTTGTAGTATTATTGATCCGCCTAGAGGTTCAGATACTGACATTTTAATAATTAAGCTGAGTAATACGGTTAACTTGAAAAATCTTAATTGGTTTCCACTCTTTCACTGGTGTGACTTTAATCCAGCCTTTTTTAATCGGAAAAAAGACCTTTCAAAGTTAGCCCAACTGACGATGCCCTACGTGATATATTTGACATTTTTCAGAAGTACACTTTCATAAAGTACAATGCGAAGAAATCAGTCGATGTTGATGATGGGATGTTGCAGCTACTCATTAATTCCTATAGCACATCATATCGGCTGAATCTTGGTTCCTTATTGGGCCAATATAGATATATTGTAAATGAAAAATAAATATTGATTCAATATGGGTGAATATTCAAGAAACAATATTATATTAATAATATTGGTGGAATATTGGTTGAACTAGTTTTGAATGTAGATTATCACACGAAATATTGGGTCAATATTGGTTGAATAATTTCTACTAATATCGATAATACAATATTGGTTATATATTGTTTTCCACATCTAGGATAAATATTGCAATCTAAATATTCCAGTCATATCGATTATAGGGGAAAAAACTATATTGTATTTCCAAGTTTGTTAGAATATTGGTTGAATATCATTTCCTCTTTAATTGACAAATTGTAATCATATTGAGTCAATATTGGTTGAATGATATTTACCAATATCGATAAAACAATATTGTCTTCACGTCGTTTTTAACATCTAGAATAAATATCGCAATCCCAATATTCCCCTAATATCGATTCTAGGAAAAAAAAACGATATTGTGTGATTACACATTGGTTGAATATCATTTCGCCAATATTCAACGAATCTTATGAATTAATATTGGGTCAATATTGGTTCAATAATATTTATCGATATCGTTAAAACAATTTTGTCTCCATATTGTTTCCTACATCTACATTGAGATGGAATTTAAATATTGGCCGACTATTCAATGAAACATATTGAAATTATATTATGATCAAACCTGGATGAAAATCCGCTAGGTGGCTCTACATATAGATCGTCTTCTAAAACCTACGAAAGTATATTAAATACTTCCCATAACTTGTTTTCAAGACAGCTCACTCAGTGGTTATGGCGATCAAAAAGCAGACTCTGGTGTCACCTTCATCAACTAAAATACATTTAATAATTTACCAAGGTATATTGACATCCACCAATGTATCCAAATGATATTGTACCAATATCGATAAATACTTTGAGGCCATTATTGCTTCAAGAATATTTCAACTAAACTATTTCTAAAATATTCAAACAATATTCGACCAATATCGCAAAATGTTCACATTTTACTTCTCGACAATATAACTTTTGAATATTGTGCCAATATTTTCAAAATATTGTATCAGCGATATTGTACCAATATCGCCGAACATTTTGAGGCCAATACTAGTTCAAGAATATTTCGCCAATATTATTCAAGTAATATTGGACCAATATCGCCAAATGTTCACATTTTTTTTCTCGCCAATATTGCATTTGAAATATTTCGCCAATATGTTCACAATATTGTACCAATATAGGTGTGCTACTTGGGAGGGCTTCAGATGTCAATGAAAATTTTTATAAAAAAGTTCCCTCTCTTCCATTCTTTTCCTAATTATGCACATTTATAGTATTAAATGTGTTTGTTTCTGTGTATAATTATAAGCTTTTTTACATTAGCTAGAGTAATTTCAATGTTATATAGATTCTACGGATTTAAAAATTAGAACTATGCATATGTATGCATGGGCTGCAGGTGAGGTTTTGCTGTCAGCCGGATATTTACAACCGGAAAAAATGGCAGCCACGTTCAATATAAGCTCAAAATAGTTTGTTAAATAACTTATATAGATTTCAGAAGTCGTAAAATAATTTTTTTTTAGAATTTTGAAAAGTGGCTGCTGTGACGTTACAACCTCTGAAATTGGCAGCCATTATTATTTTTCAGTTCTAGTGTAGGTATATTAAGACATATTGAAATGGTAGCCGCAGTAAAATACTTTTAAAATGTACTTAATTATCATACCTGTTCCACCTCAGGGACCCTAAACCTACCGCTACCGGGATTAGCTAGTACCCATTGCTTGTTTGCAGGACAAAACTTCAGGTACCGTAAAATACGTGTTGTCACATTTGAGCTGGCTCTTAAACTATGTCAAATCCATGTAAGCTTAGAGATCGAGTTCATACCACAGCACAATATATCACAAGACAAGCCCACTTTACCACATCCAAGATCTGCAAAAATAAAAAACTCCAGTATATTTCATAATAGCATAAAAATGTTCGATCACTTGCCTTACGGAATAAAAACGATTATGGATAGAAGAAAATTCAAAATTTCCGTGAGAAATATTTTACTCAGCAGAGCATTCTACTCGCTGAACCAATTTTACTCCGTGAATTTTTAGATTATTTTGTTGTTGATTTTTTAAATCTACTCTACTTTACACTACGTATGTCCTAATCTATTCTATTTCATTTCTATTTTATTTTTATCTCATTTCTTTTTGTTCCCTTGAAAAGACCAGAAGTAGGTGTTTATTTATTCCTTATATTATTTATAATTTTATACTGTAAATAATACCAAGAATTTTTATGAACTGACTAAGGGCCAGTCTTTTCAGTTCCAGATAAACTCCATATAACTAATAGTTTGGATGATGAATTACATTGTTTAAATGATGTTTTGATCACATTCTAATCATTTTTAATTAATCTGGAGTTTAACTGGACCTGAAAAGACTGGCCCTAATATTACTAATGTTATGAATTGTATTTCATGCTCATATTTTTATATATCATCAAATAATTTTGCATGAGTAAATTGACGTGTAGTAACCTGCTCTACAAATCTTATGTTATGAATTATATGTATATGTTTTATAATGTTTTGACTATGTAACCTTGTATGTATGGAAAACGTGTTTATATTTTATTGATGTGTATTTTTCACTTTTTATTTCAATCTGTTCATAGGAATTATCATTTTTCAGAAAACAAAGTAATTTTGATTTGATTTTGTGATTCACTTGGTGATTGAGTCAAAAATGCGAATAAACTCAGAGAAAGTACTGTCTCCAGAACAAGGTATATTTCAGGAATATAACTGAGCATGAAAATATCATGTGGAGAGTTCCACTGTAAACCCACAACTTTCACGGGAGCACAGTTATCAAATTCAACAGATATGGAATTGGTGGAGCTTCCCGGAGTAAGCTTTGCTCTTTGGGAAGCTTGATTACACCTTGGCCAAGGAGCGATGTGGGTTGAGATTGGAGAAATTGAGATTATTGTAGGGTTTTGCAACTGATTACAATGTCGTGACAAATGAGGATTTTTGAAGACATGTGGCAGTCAACACAAAGGTTTGACCTTCTTCTCTAGCAAGTTGAAAGAGAGTTTGAAGTGCAAGAGAAGGGAAAGGGCTAACATGATATGTGACAGTATTGAGGACAAAATTTTGGATATGTCAGTCGGATGAAAAACGAAATAGATTTTCATTTCCAATGATTTGACAAAGAACAGGATTTGTCCGTACGTTAAACGAATATCGACCATCTGAGCAACAGAGTTGAATTTGAGTAAGAGGGTCACTGGTCAATGAAGTATAGTTGAGAGATGAGCTATCTGAGAGCTTCGAAGAGGCATCAAATACCACATTGAATTTAGTGCTGAGACTTTCCGGGCAGAAAATAATGAAAAATATATTTGCTCACAGTAAAATATTAATAACTCCGAGATATGCAAGTATTAGGATCATAACTGGGTATGTAATAACAAACATAATGGAACTGAATTTGTACGAAAGAATATCATATCCTTTCAAATTCGACGCTGAAACTGTCCTGGACCTATCTTGTTGAAGAGAATAAAATTATGGAATTTCATTGGATCCACCGTTAATTTCGAATCGATCTACATCATTTGAGGCCAAATACCTCAGAGGCATATTGAAGAGATAATTTTGAAGTATCTATCACTTTTCGTGAATTATGTAAAGGGTCATGAATTTCAGGAGATAATGAGCAATTTCTAAAAGCCGCTTATTATCGAGGGTATCACGAGACACTCATAAAATACAATGTAATTTGTGCCCGTAACCGGATTACATTTCACGATTGCTAACGGTGCACCAGAGAGAGAAAATCTAAGAAAACTTGAACCTTTTAATGTTTCTCAAAACCATATTTTCGAAGTTCGGCCTGACTTGTAACATGAATGCTAGAGGTAATCGAATCGTATGGTACGTCAAACAATTGAGGATGAATAGAGTTGATTGAAAATCAGAAGTTTCAAATCTAGCTTTCAAATGTATATAAATATCAGAGGAATTTATAGACACGGACCATGTATCATTTTACCTAATTTAAATAACTCTTTTTCAACTAACTATAACCATGCTTGGGCATTGGAAGCACTAATATTTGATTTCAAGTTTTCCACAATTTCTTACATTGATATAAAAAATAACGTTCTTTTCGTTTTCATAACTTATAAAAGACAAGATAGATTCATGCTTAATCCGAAATTTATTTTTAAATATGTTTATGAATTAAAGTTGTGGAGATGAGTTTGTGATTATTTTTCCCGACTAATTATCTAATGTCAAATAATTTGAATAGTACAAGGTGATGAAGACTGAGATGGACGGGTCAGTCTCGATAGGGCCACTAACGATAAATCATTATTCCAGAATAGCATAGCCATGAAAATATCTATGAAACAGAGACAGATCTCCAACCGTTCTTCGGTCTTCCAGAGAAGTGAGCGAGCTTGTAAGCGGAACATCACCGATGTGACGAATTGCTCTTTTTTGGGCAGAATCTGAAAGTTTCAGTGAGTGTTTTGGGGCATATATAAGAACATTATTCCAAGACAGGTAGGATCTGTGCCTTGAAATCATAATCAACTGACGAGAAGTGAAATCGCTCTTGTCACGAAACAGAAAACCAAGTTTTTGAGAGACAATTCCGGCAATGGGCGGTTGATCTTTCTAGAGAAAAGACACGCATTGAGTTCTACCAAGTTGAATCCCCACTCTGGAATTTGAGTCGTTCACGTTCCTTCCCCGTTCTCTACTAGTTTCACGAGCTGCTATCGGAACTTTGAAAGAGAAAGCGGTGTGAAGTCCTCTATCATCCTTGAAGCGAAGTACTGGTTATGGGGAAGTTCCCAAGAAATCAGTGAAGTGAATCAGTGAAGAAGAAACAATGGTAGTGCTAAAATGGATCCTTGCGGAACACGAACATTTCTAGGTATAGTGTTGGATGAAACTCCATCAACCACCTGAGAAAAGCTAGATAGCAGAGAACACAACTGTGAGGGCAACCCATAAGTTTTGCGAAGAGACTCTGCATGGTGTCAAAAGCGATAAAACGCCTTTGAAATATCTAATGCTACGGCCAGGGTGAGAGATGGATTATGAAATTTAGTCTGGTTGGTTTCCATGTTATGCCGTGGACTTCTTTGGTAAAAATCTCCAAAAGTTTCGCCTACAACTGTGGTAGTCATCTTCAGTGACGTGCATCGGCCAGGGTGAGAGATGGATTATGAAATTTAGTCTGGTTGGTTTCCATGTTTTGCCGTGGCCTTCTTTGGTAAAAATCTCCGAAAGTTTCGCCTACAACTGTGGTAGTCATCTTCAGTGACGTGCATGAAGTACTTTTCGCGATATATCAACAGAATTATGGGATCACTATTATTAAAACAATATCATAAAATATGTTTCGTTTCACAGATAACAGGTACATGCATCTTCGACAGATCACCCATGGAATAATACGAGCCTACTTGGAAAATTTTTTCAATATTGTCAAATAGAGGAGTATTCCGAGTTTGTTTCAGAACAGTTATTTTTTTTTCAGAGTTCCTCAGTCATGGAAGCAGCTTACAGCTGTCACTGGTATGATGGATCAGAGGAAGCAAAAACTTTTGTTCAGATTGTGTGTCAACAATGTCAAAAAGCATTATCAATATCGGGAGCGAAGTTTTTCACGATTTCTCTGGATCTTTTCGCATCGGTAAGTTAATTTAAGCAAATTCGATCCCTGACCATGAAACAATGCCGATTGTTTAAGGTACTTGGTGCAGTAGTTACGTATTTCATGGTGCTGGTACAGCTCAAGTAATTCTCAAAAGGATGCCGAAGATGGGGATTAGACAGAATACTCGAAGTATATTCATCATCGTACCTGAGATATTCGAGTTGTAGATAACAAAATAGTTCAATTGTACCTTGTTGATTTGTGAGGTTTCGATGATATATTAGTATAAACAAAACATTTGAAATACTCAAGATGTAGAATGGATGTTGTCATTGACGCTCAATATGCGGCCCAGTTGAATTACTAACAATAACAACAATTAAAAATTAAATAGTGGTTCTGAGTGGGGACCTTGGTGGACTGATGCAACATCTCACCCGCGGATTAATTCAAAAGGAAGTTATCCTTATCTCGGGTGTGACTGAGAAAAATTTTTATTGACATACTTACATAAATACAGTACGCGGCTAAATTATGAAACGAATTCTATATTTAGCTGGTGAATTAGTACACGCGGACCGATAGAGTGGCCCCCAAGATCTCCAGATTTTACGCTCCTGGATTTTTTCTTGTAGGGTTATTTTAAATCGAAGGTCTAAGCAAAATCTACAGGAGTTGAAAAATCGGATTAGGATCGAAGTTAGCAGAATTAATCCAGAAGTTATTCGCAATGTGCAAGAGGAATGAGTCCGTAGATTTGCTTATTGTCAAGAGACTCGTAGATGATTCTGAACTACTCATTCAACTGTTGCATTTTGTTGGATAAAGATATTCTCTTACCGAAATAAGTAATTTTTGTCACCGTGTACAAAAAAATCAAATTGTATATTATCATTGAATGCAGTATTGAAAGACCTTTCAGATGAAGTATCAAAGTATCAAACGACATATCGATCTATTTCAGGATTTTTGAGAAAAATCACAATTTTTCCATAAATAAATTAATAGATAAATATGAGTAGGATAGGTACAATTATTTATATTATTGACAAAAATGCTATGAATTCTTAAAGTTTGAATAGATAGGTAAATGACTTTTGTTTTATTTTTCCGAATGTCACCGGAATAAGTGATATTCTAGAATTCCGAAGAGAATTTTTATTTATTTCAGAAATGTTTTACATCTCAGATATTTTTGGATTTCCAGTGAAGTGCTGCTAGTCACTTGGTACATCGTTCATTGGTACCACGGGACATGATACTTATGGACCTAGAGACAAATAATGTACCAAGGGACGGTCTTCAAATATTCTTATCCTTTAGTAATTTTTAAATGTGTACATGTACAAAAGTATGACTCAAACTTATACTTGAACGAATATTTTCGAACGAATATTTTGATTACTTAGACAAATTGAAATAATCATTTTCAGCTAGTAGTAAGTACAGCTACGCATTAGAGTGATTTCTCTATCCCATACTGAAGTTTCTCAAATCAACGGATAATCGAACAGGCACTGGTGATGGTAAATCGAAAACTATGTCATCTTGACAGATAGGAATCATTTCACTTTCTTCAGAAAGTTAGTTATTTTCTGCATTTTCTTCAATTATTTCATCATTCATTATTTGTTTTATGGATTACCTTCAAAACAAAATACTGTGCAGACCTAATTCCTTCACACTTCACCAAAATATAATTCCCAGTTTCAACAATGTCCAAGAATTCTGACTACATTTCATATACCTGATTCTTTGTCATTAGCTTTAGATTCCTTGACGACTTCCTTTTTTTCTGGAGTTCGATGTTCTCCTTGACAGGCATGTCAGTAGGTATACGATTTTTTCTGCCTCTCCGTTTGGGACGTGCCATCCTCGAAGCTGCTTCAGCGAAAGGTCGAATCATAACATGTGTTATTTCTTTATAAGAAACAGGAGTAGATGGCTTTTCCAATTGTTCTAAAGTGTTCGATAGCATGAGATTGCTAGTTTTAGAATTGTTAAAAAAAAAATTGTTAAAATTGTTATTTCCGTCAACCGATTGCACCCCTACGCGAAACCCTCGTAAGTCTTCGAGAGACTTGTGTGAGCTAGGGAAGACGCACTTGCACTTGCTCATGATAATCAGAGGAAGTGATAACATATCTACCTACCTTTTCATTGTGAGAAAGGTTTTCTACAGAAGTTGATGGTAATGCAGAGGTTGATGGTAATGCAGAGGTTGATGGTAATGAAGAGGTTTATGTTTATACAGAGGTTTAAGATAGATTATCAGCAACAGGTGAGGGTTCAGTTTCAACATACGGATAAAGATACAGGAAGGTAATCTGATTCATCTAAGGTATTTTCGTTAAGTCTGTAGATTTCTGCAATTTTGAAACCATCAACGATATTTTTTGGAGTGAACACTATGATTCATAGACTTTTCTAGCAATTTCACAAACATTGTGAATTGTTTCTGGCTTCCCGAGTTTCCATGGCTACCAATCCATTCATTCATAGCCGTAAGATAACATCCTTTGTAATGTCCAAATTCTGAACGGTCCAAAAATTTGTTTGTGGCTTGTATGCGGAGGTGTGATTAGAAAATGCCTACTCTTTTTGCTCTATTGATAACATTCAGAAAAATATAACATTCATGATTATCGTAAATCAGAAGATGGGGATCTTCCAGAGTTTGCTTCACAAGACTGAAAGATTTGTATGATTGGTAATTTTTTTGATGAATTTGAAAAAAAATTCTTTATTCAACCAGCCACTTGGGTTAGGAGCTCAAATTGAATCTGGTGAAGCGCCTCTTGACAGATATTGTTTCGAATGAACCCTTGGGAAAACATATATGGGTAGTACAGCATTTTCCATACCATTGATAGCTGCCAGAGGTGATGGTTTCAATCTGCTTTGCTCCTTTATTGGCAAGTATTTTCTTAAGATGAGTTCTCATTTTGAAATCAAGCCACTAGAATCGTTAGACGACCGACAGTGATGAATAGAAACACAGAGACGCATAGAGGGTTGCCACTTCGAACAAATTAACCAGGAATTGATATAATTTCCAGTTTGGTAACAAATAAGTTCGTCCCCTGGTACAATTGTCTACAAAGTACAATTGTATCCAAGAACATCAGACTCCCCTATAATACAAATTTGATTTTCTGTTTCACTAGATTGTTCTAATGTATATCAACTGTCAGAAGTTTTCAATATTCTGTGTACCTTAGAGGGTTACAGCTTTTTTTTAATTAGTACACAAATATAAAAAACAAATATTGGCGTGAATGACTTCTACTCTACATCTCTCAAGAGTTCAGCTTGTTTTATATGCCCAATTTATAGTTCTTAAAGTAGGTAATATCGTGATAATTGATTATTATACATAGGACCTCACTAACTATTGATTGATGCTGACGAAGTGAAATTATATGAAATGAATTGAAAGGTATTCTGAAAATTTGTTTCAACGGAAAAGAACTTATATTGTTGATCTGATGGTAGTTTTTTTTTTTATCATATGCTGTCGAATTTTTTGTAAAAAGAGTACAACTGAAACAAAAATGATCAGTATATTGCAGGTTTCTTGAATTTGAGCATATGATGCAACATATCCAACAAAAGTTGCCATGTATATTTGGGCTTCACTAATGCTTCTCGAGTGAATTGTCTAAGAAAATTTAATCCATAAAAATGTTGCATTTGTTTTGTTTCATAATGATTAGGTGGTTGCCGTGCTGGTAAAGCCGCCTTTGGAGCGGTGGGTAGAGGGTTCACCGCATGGTAATCGGTCTCGTGCAAGGCATCACACGTTAAAAGGTGAGGGCTGCGTCTTCCCTAGCTCACACAAGTCTATCGAAGACTTCCGAGGGTTGCGCGTGGGGGTGAAATCGGTTTACGGAAATAACAATTTCAACAATTTTTCATATCAATTCGAAAAGACATTTCACACATCTGTTTTTTACAAATATCAATTCATACTAACAGAATAGCATTTCTTAGGAACGTTTTTATGAATTTTTGGAATACTTATTCAACGAATTTGGTTGATCTATATAGCAGTGATGTTTCATTTTGAAATGAAGCATATGTATTGTAGAATGTTATGCATATTAAGTTAAAGTTTTTATTTTAAGACCTATTATTTTTGAGACACACGATCCAGATCACATTTCAAAGAGCATTCCTAAGTGTCTTAAAATTTAGTGATAGTTGTTTCAACGTTTTCCGATTGAATTGTTTACATGTATATGTTTATTGGTTTTCGAAACAATAACTTTTTCTGTTAGAGTATTCTTTTCCATGCACGTACATGTACTGAAGGAAGGTCATAATTATTCAATTATTTGCTCACCAAGCATTTAGTGATAATCACATTCGTATCCTAATTATGAATTTATTGTTATTTGTTTTCTCTGTTCCAGGAAATCGATAATGAATATATACAGTACATTCTAAATGAAGCGAGCCATGCCGTTCACCTCCGTTATTATTTTGTTTTCTGAAATTATCGATATACATATTTGAGCTTTTTCTAAAAATTTTCATTCAATAAGTCTTTATTGAAAACGACAATCCGAATTTTTCGAAAAAAAAAAATCTGTTGGATGTTTAACTACATTTCCAAAGGAACAGACCTACCCAGTAACAACTATGATAATCCAAATTCGCGAAAGAACCCTGAAAATCAAAATATACTAACATGCGTAACTCCGTTACTTTCCGAAGTAGTTCATGAACTCTAGGCCAATCAGTAGAGGATTCTTTCGTAACAAAAATACTAGTAGGAAACCGAAGGTGCCCTCACATGAAAGACAGTCCGTAGATATATTCTGTTTTCTGCATTTAAATACTAAAAACGCGTTCTTGTTTATTGTTTTGCTTATGAAATGAAAACTGAGGAATCTGACTGCTCAAATGTAGAAATTCGAAATACGAACAAAATGAAATATTTTACGACCTGATCAGATCATAAGTAACGGAGAAAAACTGGAATAACCGGAAAATTTTTCGTTTTTTTTTCTTCATAGCTCCGCCATTTTTCAAGAAGTAGGGTTGGCCTTTCTCATGATGGACCAAGCTATAGAGGTTTTTTACCCCATAAAAAAAAGACGCAAATGGCCTATACTTATTTTTATAAGATAGTTCGTTAATAAAAACCTCAGTTTTCGCCCCAGCAAAATCGCTTTGTATAAATTTTTAACCAAGCAATAGTGAAAAATATTACGACTTCATTGGTTTTTTGAAAATATCTCAAAGATTATTCAAGGAATCCTTCCTCAGTCGATGGAACCTTTGTAGAGACTTATAAAACCTACATCATTATACTCGACACGCTCTAATGACTTAATTCCAAATATGCATCGAACCGCACTATACCATAAGAGCCATCTTCATCTCGGGCCAAAACTTTATAATAAACTGGATGATCATATCAAAAGCGCACCTAATATAAATGTTTTCAAATCAAGGCTGAAAACTTATCGAGAAAAATTGCTACACCCTCGAAGAATTTTATTAATATATTCCTAGGACTATAATTTTATTTGGTCTTGTCATGTACATATAATTTTGACTAATCCTAAGATATGAAGAATTCATTTAATCTCACTTTAATCTCCTTGAAATATGCCCTCGGTGAATTTTATTTTTATATTGCTAGGTCGATATATTTCAACGAACTTGTCATGTACATATACTTTTTTTTAATCATAGATTTTATTTTTTAATAGTTCTGTGTTATACACTTTCCTTATATCAGGTATTTTATATTACTTACATATTTCATCTTCATAGGTTAGATTTATACATTGACGTATTCCTTGTTATTGTACTTATGGATATTTTCTCTTTGTACTTTTTAACAAGTGAAATAAACATTATTATTATTATTATTATTATTACAGAATGGATTTTCATATGAACAGATTGGTGCATTTTTCACTGAAAACCGGGAAAACCTCGAAGAACAGACAACTTTTCAAAAATTATGAATTTTTATAAATCTGAAGCTGGACAAAGAATATGGCTGAAACAGATAGATAATAATATGTGGTTCAACTATGCTCAAGATGTTTTCTGTCCGATGTGTAGTTTTTGCTCAATCGCGTCATAAACAATTTAAGGGCACATCTTGCAAGATGCGCCGATTTGAGGGAATTCGTCGTATTCAAATTCTGGAAGTAGAAATCGATATCTACAATTTTGAGATTTGAGAGCACTGTCAAATGAGATTTTACTCAATTTCACGTCCCGTTCGAAAAGTTCATGGCAGAGTTGTTTAAAAATATGAAGCCAGTTAGGACAACAGAATATGTACCAATGGATATACCGATTGATATGTTTCAGAATTTTTTTGGAGTGTCTCGTTTCAATTGGAATGCACTGTGAATAAATAAACTGACATGGCTTATGTGATATACAAAAATAGCGGTACTCAGATACAACTAAAGTCTATACATAGTTATACCTACTGTCCCATATTTTTTCCAGGTACATCAAGTTCTTCAGTGAAAAATATGTGATTTTTTATATGCACTGATATTTTCAAAAGTCAAACATTCTCTTGATTCGAAGTCAGTGATAACGAAGCTACAAAAAATCGACTCTTATGGAACAGAGCGTAAACGTTATAAAGGGGAATACATAAGTAAACGCTTTATTTACACTCATATATTTTGATATGTCAAGTTGATATATGTGTAGGTAAAGTACTTTCTATACTGATAATATTGAGTTAATAAAATTATGTATTTTACATTTGTTATTCATTTACCCACTCTTCTTTTGGATTTTCTGTCAAACCACGACTTCTGAGAATATCTTAGCAGGAAAGCTGGCAACAAATTTTGGGAAAGTCCTTTTGGCAAACTGAAATTGCAACAAAATATAATTTTGTCAACTGGCGAATACAGACTCGCAAGTCTGGGAGAGCGGTTGCGGTTATTTTATTACTGCGCATCATGTAATATTTGCAAAAAAATAATCCAAAAAAACAAATTTATGGCAACTTGATTTTTTTAAATATTTTAATTTAGTTTCCACATATCACAAAAAAAATATCCCAGACATTTTTTTCAGATATTAAAGTATCACCATATTATATTAAAATTCCCAAAAAATTTACCTTTTTTTGGAAATTTGAAATTTTAATCAAGTATTTATTGAGTGATTTGGATAATACCTTATAATAGAGAAGTTCACAAAAAAATAAAACCGCACGTAAATACAATGAAACCATACATTATGTCCTCAGAATTAGATCTGTAAAGTTTAATGAAATTCCAGAAAGGCGTTAGCACATAATATTCATGTTAAATTGCTGCATTCGTTTGAATGCACGAAACGCTCTCCGATTGGCGTGACGTCAGCGATTCGATCGTGAGTCCCGCGCCATAACGAAAACAGATGCATTCGCTTCGCTCTCAGCGCTGGCATTTCTTTCGAAATAAAGCAGTAACCTTGTTTCCTGAGTTAATTGTTCTACTGACTACTGCATGAAGGAAGGGGGTTTTCAAAAGGCTGATTCCCATAATTCACCAACAGTAGATGTTGTTATGGTGTCTGATTTTTCAACAGAGTGCAAAAACCTGAATCAACCGCAAACAAGTATAAAGGCTAAACAGTAAGTGTATACGTGCATATTTTGATAATTCATTGTATGGCAGAGACTATATAGTAATCCTGCTACCAATAATAGTGATGCTAATATGCACATTTGATTCGAAATCATGTTCATTAAAGTGTAAAAATCTATATTTCAGCTGAATCTAGCGGCAATAAAATAAGTTGAGTGAGGTTTGGCAATTTCTGAATAAAAATGTCTCTTCCATGTTTATTAAAATAACATATTTTTCAAAATCAGTAGCTAATGACAATGTTTGCGGTTTACTTCGATTTTAATTTGCTTGGATTTCGTGATAATATAGGCTGAAATTTAAAAAAAGTGGTAAATAATAAAGTATTTCTATAATTCAAACCGCAGTTCATGATCTTTGCTAATAATAATTTGGAACCTCTGGTATAGTAATGACAACTCACCAGTAAGATTAAACTGAGGTTATTCTGAGATTGAACTTAGTTTAATCTTCCTCTTGAGTATGATCACTAGGTGATTGAAACACGAGTCGAGGTGTTAAAAATAATAGTTTTGTTTCGGGATAAAACTCCAGTATATTCAATAATAATAATTCAATTCCGAATATTTAATTCAGATTTATTCAAAATTTCAGGAATTTTTCTTTTTCTTGATCTTATCTCTCTACTCAAACGGGAAGTGGTTGTTTTTTTATCCGCCTGCCAACTGAAAATATGCGGTACTACTCCCGGCTTCATTCGAGCTTTAACTTTACTAAACTTATAATTCTTTATAGTTTTCCATATCTTCTGCAAGCTGTAAACATTAAATTATTTAATATTTCGTTAGTAATACTAACAAAGACCCTAAGTCACGTTGAAATGATCTTCATAACAAAAAACACTGTTTTCACCGACACCTCTTTTATCTCTTTCTTCTTACAGCAGTAAACCATTTCTTTTTTAAGATTTCGTGGAACTGTTATGAAAAGTTTCTCCATATTATTTTTGGATGTGTTCACACACCCAGGAACAAAACACCTCTTATTATCACTCATTTTGAAACATTAATACAGATGAAATCCAGCAAAACACACAGCTGTAAATGATCAACACATGAAAGCGCGCGGTATTATAATGCACTCCGCTCACACTATCAAAGAAGTGACGTAAATCCTGCTAACCTCGTGCAGGGTACGTTTTCTAGCCTCGCTGATTTCATTCTATTTGTTTTGCGTTTATTCAATCACAGTTTCATTTTTGAGACTTTTTGTGCAGGTCGTGTGTTGAAAAATGTTATAATTAAAAATTAGTGGACATACCTATTGTTGGACTATTTCTTGTGCGGTGAAACTTTTTGTGTGCGCTTGCTGGGAATGTGCTTTTTTGCACTGCAAGGAATGGACCTTGGAGACGAGGTCCACCCATGCATCAGTGCAACGTGGGCAGCCCATTCGAGAGAATCGCTATTGACATCGCTGACCCGTTACAAGAAAGAATCTGGATTTTTTCCCACCATAGAAATCAAATTTGTACTTTCATGCAAAAAATGTATCTAATTCATATCGTCACTAACCGAATCTATCAAAAAACATTCAATGCATTTCGTCCTTAAGCATATTTGGTAAAATAACATGAAACCATCTTGCTGAAAATAATGAACACTCCTCGTACGAATATAATGGAAAACCCCCTTATCATCGTTCCAGGATGAAAATCAATATACTCGCGACCCAAAACACACCAGTTAGTCGCGACATCTTTCGCATATTTATACAACGAAACTAATCACCTGTAAACTACGAACAATCATAACATTTCTAACCTATTATTTGGAATGCTATTTCTTCGAAATATTGAATGAAAACTATCGGGAAACGTGTATTTTCGAGGAAACTTGAGTGCCACGGTAAATGACTGATCGTCGGAGAAAGTGTTCTGCGGAATTTGTTATGTTTGTGTAAAAAAATCATCTTGCTGACTGCTCAGGTTTGTCCGAATTGCTCAAAGTAGTTAACAATAATATCAATAATCTGTCGATGACTGTTATGTTTTGATTATTGAATTGACATTTCATAACTCTCTTTAAGTTTCATAAATCAGTGGATTAAATAATTTTGTGTGAAAAGTGGTGACCCATTTAACTGATTTGGTAAATAATTACCTATTTGTTTTTCTTGTTCAACCTGTTGTGTTCGTCGTGTTTTGTAATAATATTAATACGTAGTGATAACTCAAAGCAATATATCTGACAATCATTCGTAGGCGTTAACTATTTATTGACAAAAAAAAACTATGGAGAATATTTCTGTTGACGGCCAGTGAAAAGTTCAAGCACCTATTATACACAATTATCAGCTGGAAAGGGCATTTTGGAGACTTCATTCACAAGGTAAGTTCAATATTAGGTTGGAATCAGTTGTATTTCTTCATTTTTCATAGAAATTAATAATTCTATTCGATGGATTAACAATTTTCGAATTGATAAGAAATGTAAACTCCAAAGTCTACTCAAATATTACTCAACGTAGGTACCAATTTTATGAAATTAATCAGACATGTACGAGGATATATTGAAAAATTCTTAGCCTACTATAGAACCAAATAAAATTTCAATGTCAAAATATTTTATTACTCAACATATTCTCCTCTTAATTTAATAAATTTATTACAGCGAACCTGCAACGTCTCTAGACCTTTCACAAAAAAATGTTTCTTCTTGCTCTGCAAACCAGACCTCCACAGCTTTTATTACCTCCTCGTTGGAAGAAAAATTGCGATCTTTTAAACTTTTTTTTAGTTGAGGAAAGAGATGATAGTCGGACGTAGCCAAATCTGGTGAATAAGGGGGGTGTTCTAGTAATTCAAACCGTAAATCACGAATTTTTTGCATGGCAACATGAGATTTGTGTGCAGGGGCGTTGTCCTGCAAAAACAAAACACCCGTACAGTGGTCAGTAATGTGGAATAGTAATCTTCAGTTATTGTTCTACCCTTATCCAAAAAATCTATCATGATTACTCCATGGCAATCCCAAAAAACTGAAGCAAGAAATTTTCCAGCAGATTTTTGGACACGAAACTTCTTAGGTCTTGGAGAACCGGAGTGTCGCCATTCCATCGATTGTTGCTTTGTTTCTGGATCGTAGAAATGTACCCAAGTCTCGTCCATAGTAACAATTCGGTTTGAGAAGTCTACATCGTTTTCAAATCGAGCACAGATCGAACGCGATGCTACTACCCTTGCACGCTTTTGGTCAATATTCAAACATATGGGGATCCATTTTGCAGCAATTTTTCTCATGTCCAAATTGACGTGAACTATTATATATGATGAACGTGTTCGTATGAAATATTCAGTGCTTCAGATATTCGTTTTAGCCCAATTCGACGGTCTGTTAAAATCATGTCATGAACTGCATCGATATTTTCGGGGACTGACACAGAAACTGGCCTTCCCGATCGGTCATCATCTTCAATGGAAAATTTACCTCTTTTGAAGCTTGCAGTCCAATTTTTCACGGTCGCATACGAAGGACATTGATCACCAAGGGTATTGAGCATATCTTCGTAAATCTGCTTACCTCTAATCCCTTTTAAATACAGGTACTTGATGATGGCTCGATACTCACATTTTTCGATTTCAACAATTTCGGTGGACATATTTTTTCTTTTAATTTATTGCATAACTCTGGTTTACTTTTTTGACGTCAAACTTTACACTGACAATTCTAATAATTTATTGTTCGTTGCTATGGTAACGCAATATTTTGTTTATGCAGGGAACTGGTCTAGGCTAACTAGATATCAATACATCCTCGTATAAACAATTAGAAGAAATCTTATAAGGTATATTGAATACTGATGTATCAATCGAATCAATTAACACTGAAAGTAATCTACATAAAGGCTGGTTCATGTAAACGTAAGGTAAGGTAACGTAAGAACGGAAGAAAGTATTGGAAACGTGTAGACACGTTCATGATAAAACGCTAGGTAAGGTATGAAAAGTCAGACGGTTTGGAATGGAGCACGCACACTTCTTATGCAAAAAGTATTTCTGTCAAGTTATACAAAATTTCAATATGTTGTTGAGCTCGACATAGTGAACAAAAGTTACCATGGGCACACAAAAATTCTATGTGTAGTTAACGAAATACAGAGTGTTGAGGTTGTAAAATGTCACTTTCATACCATTATTGACTGAACTTTAAAGCGGGTAATATCACTGAATTATTAGTGATCTATACCATAGTAACAAACTTGGCCAATGCAATATTATATTTTTTCAGCAACCATCCAGGAAGTGTTCACTTCCCGGACACCTTTTCTTTGGGAAGTGCTCGAATTTTATTATAAATATTAATATAAATAAGAATTAGAATGTTTCAGTTGGTACCTATCTTCTGTTCGAATTTCAATATAAAGGGTGGCCCACGAAGTTTAGGACAGGGAATATCTCGGAACTCGAAAGTAGTGGAGAATTGTAATTTTGAGGTTCTAATTAAAAGCAATTGGTGCAGCTTTTTTTGATGTAATGGTACCCAATGAGCTTTTTGTTTTCGGTCACGTGACATCAGATTCAAAATTATTAATGGAACACCCTGTATATTTTGGCATTTTTATGTTCCTCCCGATGAAAAAATTTCAACAAACCATAACACTTGTGGTCCAAAATGATCCATTGAAAAAATACAGGTACTTCAATATCCTCTGTCCCACGACGTCTGAAACGAGCAATTGCCAAATTATTTAGGTTTAGGGTCACCCTGTGTATTTGGGCAGTCCTATATTTAATGTGATGATTGAAACAAGGCAAAATTAAATTAATCATCCAATATTTATTTAAAATTGTCGTGGGACAAAAGATATAGAAGTACCTGAATTTCTTGAATTAATCGTTTTAGGTGACTCGATACTCTAATTTTTCGATTTTCACAATTTCGGTGGACATATTTTTTCTTTTAATTTATTTCGTAACTCTGGTTTACTTTTTTGACATCAAACTTTACCTGACACTTCTAATAAGTTACTGTTCGTTGCTATGCTAACGCAATAATTTGTTTATGCAGGGAACTGGTCTAGGCTGACTAGAAATCAATACATCCTCGTATATGCAATACAGAAACTTCAATTTCCATACGGTCCGACCTCGGGTCCGACTTCTAACGTTGATGTTTCGTTCTGACATTATTTTGGTTTTGTGTTACTCAGAAGTCTTGATTTACTCAGTATATTGTTTTGAAAAATTCACAGAATAGTTATTTATGTACCAAGGACGAAAAACTGTCTATTATAGTCGAGCCTGCAAATTGATATCCGAGGCGCAGCCGAGGATAGCAAGCAGGCGAGACAGTAGACAGTTTTTCGCCGAGGTGCATATTACATTTTTTCGTCGACCTCTACATACCTTTATGAAAGTAAGTACTCGCATGTTTGCTGGCCTCAGCTACGTCCAACTCTTCGAACTGCAGACTCGATCATAATTTTAATGAATATAAACAAAATCTATTTGAAGTGTAACAACTCTCTATTTCAACTATACTACAAAATTAAATCAATCTCGAAGATGAATATTGAACGTACAGTTTGTGCAATTATTGATATTAATTCCTGCTGTCGAAGAAGATGCAAGAGACAAGTTTTGATTTTGGGTTCTTGTTGATGCAACTTCAGATGCAGGTGCTCCAACAGCACCATTTCCAAAACTTCTCTCTTGAAGTGCTTTACCTGAAATCTAGCGGATTTCGTAAATAATTAATTTGACAACAGCAAATGACAGTTATTGTCACAGGCGCCTATGTATTAATTAAAACGTGGATTTACGAAAATAACTAAATCGCCGCTCTCGTACCGTGCCGTATCATAGTGACCACAGCGGACGAAAAGAGTTTGCGGATGAAAAGTGTTTGCGGACGAAAAGTACTTGCCTTCAAAAATAGTCGATTTTTCGTCCGGAAATTAGTACGTAAAATGTCATTTTTTGCAGAGGTCGACGAAAATAGTAGTTTAAGTAACAAGTCCAGAAAATACTGTTTTTTGGACAGTAGATCAAATTCTAAGACGAGCGTTAGCGAGTCCTGGAATTCCTGGAATTCCTGGAAGTCCTGGAATTCTGTACAAAACAGCTGTTTTCGGACGTGTTTCATACACTATTTTTTCGGCATCCATGTAGAATAACAAATCATTGAGACGCATTTAGTCTAAGAGACGAATAGAGGTCGACCCATCTGTTAACCGGATGAAACTTACTTTTTATGAAATTTTAACAATTTTATATTTTTTATATTATATTTTAAATATAATAATTTCTTAGACGAATACGCCTGAAATGGGTTACCTATTAAAAGTTGGTCATGACTATTAGGCCAAGCTGTAAATAAAAATAAGAGGCTTTCTCACAAAATAAGACACGCAAACGACTTATAATACTTTTTATAAGATAGTTCGTAAATGAAAACCCTGGTTTTGCACACAGCCAAACCGCTTTGTGGAATTTTTTAATCAAGAAATAGTGAAAAAAATTTGAAATTTATAAAACCTACAAAACGGTTTTTTATACGCCCAGATCGGTGCATTTTTCACTGAGAAAATCCGGGAAAACCTCGAAAAAGAAACCTTTTTTCAAAAATTCATAATTTTTATAAATCTGCAGGTGGACAAACAATATTGTGGAAACTAATAGATAATAACATATATTTCAACTGTGTGCTGGATGGTTTCTGTCCGATATGTAGTTTTTGCGTAATCGCGATATAAACAATTCAAGGCAAATTTTTTTAAACGCGCCGATTTGAGGGAAATCGTCTTAGTCAAATTTTGTACCTGAATGGCATATGGAAGTAGAGATCAATATCTACAATTTGTCTATTTTGGATTTTCGCCTGAGAGGTGGGAAATGTGTTGAAAATTGCACTGAAAGTTGATTAAAACGCTTCAAAGTGCGTCCGAAGTCATCAGAGGTCACCCGAAGTCGAACTGAAGACTTCGGGTGCACTTTGAAGCATTTAGAGTATCTTCCAGTGATGTTTTCAACACATTTCCCACCTCTCAGGAGAAAATCCAAATTATACGAATTATAGATGGTGATCTCGACTTCCATATGCCGTTTACCTAATTTGAATAAAATGAGTTCCCCTCAAATGGGCGAGTTTAGAAACATTCTCCTTTAAATTGTTTATAGCGCGATTGTGCAAAAACTACATATCGGACAGAAAACATCTTGCGCACAGTTAAACCACATGTTATTATCTATCAGTTTCCGCAATATTATTTGTCCACCTGCAAATTTATAAAAATTAGGAATTTTTTAAAAATGGTATCTTTTTCGAGGTTTTCCCGGATTTTCTCAGTGAAAAATGCACCGATCTGGGCGCATAATTAACCATTTTGTAGGTTTTAAAATTTATACAAAAGTTCTATTGACTGTAAAATGATTCCCAAATTAATCTTTGAGATATTTGAAAAAAAAAATAAAAAAGTTGTATTTTTTTCACTATTTCTTGGTTTAAAAATTCCACAAAGCGATTTTTCTGGAGCGAAAACTGAGGTTTATTAACGAACCATCTTGTACAAATTAGTATAGGCCATTTGCGTCTTTTATTTTGTGGGGGAAAAAACCTCTATAGCTTGGTCTATACAGGGCAATTCAAATTCGACCCCCACCATTGGGATCTCCTAAACTACAGGAGATACGTCGAAGCTTAAATTGGGGCGTATTCTGGTGCTCAACAAGATACTGTTTTGAAACTAGGAAAATTCCGAGTATTTCCGGAAACATCGGGAAAAAACTGAAAATCGGAATTTTTGTTTTTATTTTTTTCTATCGTTATTTGACAACATAGCTCGAAACCAAAAGTATATTTTTATTGATACTTTTTTTCAGCTACACGTTTTCATGTTCAGATTTACTATCCGACGTTTCGTCTTCTGGCATTCATCATCAACTTTTTTTTCTGTTATGGGAGCCATATTGTTTTTTTATAGAGAAATTCTGATTTCATTGATGTATAATTTGTTATGATTTGCACTTCTGAAACCACAGATATTAAAAAAAACAACTTCATCTGAGATGGTCATGACTCCATCGAAAATTTTTGTTTAATAAACACTAGTTGTCAGAACTCATTAAACATCATAAGTTTTCACAAATACTTCAGTCAAAATGTCCTCATTCTCAAATGAATAAAAATGAGATATGTTGAAACTTTATTATAAATTTGATAGGAATAGTATGAAAACAATACAAATTTATTTTGAATTATATCCGGAAAGACAACAGCCGGATAGAACATTATTCGGAATTTTGGGCAAACACTTGGCTGAGTACGGTGCGTTTCAAAAAACAAGCTTCGACGTATCTCCTGTAGTTTAGGAGATCCCAATGGTGGGGGTCGAATTTGAATTGCCCTGTATATACAGTGAGTTTCAAAAAATTTCCCCATATGGAAACTTTTTTATTATCGATTATTCAGAAAATTTTATTCCTCATAAAAATTGGTGCATTATAGTATACTTGCATTCGAGTTATTAAAATTCTGAATGTGTACAGGAGGGGACAGAAAATAGAATTTTGATCAAGAGTAAACTACCCTGGCTGTGATTCCAAATTTGAATATTTCGAACATCTCGGTTCTTATTTGTATTAAACAGTGTGTCCCACGATGTTTTGGACAGGGAATATCTCAGAAATCGAAAGTAGTGGAGAATTGTAATTTTGGGGTTCTGAATTAAAGCAATTGTTGCAGATTTTTTTTATACTATGTTACCTAGTAAGCCTTTTGGTTTCGGTCACGTGACATCTGATTCAAAATCTTCAATGGGATACCCTGTATATTTTGGCATTTTTATATTCCTCCTGATGAAACAATTTCAACGAACTATCACACTTGTGGTCTAAAACGATTAATTCAAGAAATACAGGTACTTCTATATCCATTGTTCCACGACCATTTTTAATAAATATTGGATGATTAATTTAATTTTGCCTTGTTTCAATCATCACATTAAATATATGACTGCCCAAATACACAGGGTGACCCTAAACCTAAATAATTTGGCAATTGCTCGTTTCAGACGTCGTGTGACAGAGGATATTGAAGTACCTGTATTTTTTCAATGGATCATTTTGGACCACAAGTGTGATGGTTTGTTGAAATTGTTTCATCGGGAGGAACATAAAAATGCCAAAATATACAGGGTGTTCTATTAATAATTTTGAATCTGATGTCACGTGACCGAAAACAAAAAGCTCACTGGGTACCATTATATCAAAAAAAGCTGCACCAATTGCTTTTATTTGGAACCTCAAAATTACAATTCTCCACTACTTTCGAGTTCCGAGATATTCCCTGTCCTAAACTTCGTGGGCCACCCTGTATATTGAAATTCGAACAGAAGATAGGTACCAACAGAAACATTCTAATTCTTATTTATATTAATATTTATATTAAAATTCGAGCACTTCCCAAAGAAAAGGTGTGCGGGAAGTGAACACTTCCTGGATGGTTGCTGAAAAAATATATTATTGCATTGGTCAAGTTTGTTACTATAGTATAGATCAATAATAATTCAGTGGTATTACCCGCTTTAAAGTTCAGTCAATAATGGTATGAAGTGACACTTTACAACTTCAACACTCTGTATTTCGTTAACTACACATAGAATTTTTGTGTGCCCCTGGTAACTTTAGTTCACTATGTCGAGCTCAACAACTTATTGAAATTTTGTATAATTTGACAGAAATACTTTTTGCATAAGAAGTGTGCGTGGTCCATCCCAAACCGTCTGACGTTTCATACCTTACCTTGCGTTTTATCTTGAACGTGTCTACACGATTCCAATACTTTCTTCCGTTCTTACGTTACCTTACCTTACGTTTACATGAACCAGCCTTTATGTAGATTACTTTCAGTGATAATTGACTCGATTGATGCATCAGTAATCGACTCTTTCATTATACCTTACAAGATTTCTTCTAATTGTTAATACGAGGATGTATTGATATCTAGTTAGCCTAGACCAGTTCCCTGCATAAACAAAATATTGCGTTACCATAGCAACGAACAATAACTTATTAGAAGTGTCAGTGTAAAGTTTGACGTCAAAAAAGTAAACCAGAGTTACGCAATAAATTAAAAGAAAAAATATGTCCATAGAAATTGTTAAAATCGAAAAATTGGAGTATCGAGCCATCATCAAGTACCTGTATTTAAAAGGGTTAAGAGGTAAGCAGATTTACGAAGATATGCTTAATACCCTTGGTGATCAATGTCCTTCGTATGCGACCGTTAAAAATTGGACTGCAAGCTTCAAAAGAGGTAAATTTTCCATTTGAAGGTGATGACCGATCGGGAAGGCCAGTTTCTGTGTCAGTCCCCGAAAATATCGATGCAGTTCATCACATGATAGAATTGGGCTAAAACGGATATCTGAAGCACTGAATATTTCATACGAACGCGTTCATCATATAGTTCACGTCAATTTGGACATGAGGAAAATTGCTGCAAAATGGATCCCCAAATGTTTGAATGTTGACCAAAAGCGTGCAAGGGTAGTAGCATTGCGTTCGATCTGTGCTCGATTGAAAATGATGTAGACTCCTTAAACCGAATTGTTACCATGGATGAGACTTGGGTACATTTCTACGATCCAGAAACAAAGCAACAATCAATGGAATGGCGACACTCCGGTTCTCCAAGAATTAAGAAATTTCGTGTCCAAAAATCTGCTGGAAAAGTTCTTGCATCAGTTTTTTGGGATTGCCATGAAGTAATCATGATTGATTTTTTGGATAAGGGTAGAGCAATAACTGGAGATTACTATTTGATATTACTGACCACTCTACGGGGAAAAATCAAAGAGAAAAGACGCGGAACGCTTTCCAAAGGTGTTTTGTTTTAGCAGAGGACAACGCCCCTGCACACAAATCTCATGTTGCCATGCATAAAATTCGTGATTAACGGTTTGAATTACTAGAACACCCCCCTATTCACCAGATTTGGCTCAGTCTGACTATCATCTCTTACCTCAACTGAAAATAAGTTTACAAGGTCGTAAATCTTCTTTCAACGTGGAGGTCTGGTTTGCAGAGCAAGAAGAAACATTTTTTTTGAAAGGTCTAGAGACGTTGCAGGTTCGCTGTAATGAATGTATCCAATTAAGGGGAGAATATGTTGAGTAATAAAATATTTTGATATCGAAATTTTGTTCGGTTCTATAGTAGGCTAAGAATTTTTCAATATATTCTCGTAAGTACTGACTAAGATCGGCTGAACCCATAAAATACGTATATTTTTTAAATATACACCGGTTAATTCTTTTGACCTCTTCTTATTCGAAAGAGAATATATCATATGAAGTTGTGTGAAAAATGCAGAAATTTTCTATTTCTAGTTTTCGTTAAACGGATAAGCTGCTGAAAATCCGAATAATTATTGTTTTGGAGCATCATTCAAATTAATTACTCACAAAACGACTCCCACGTTCTTTCCTTGCTGAGAATACTCTCCGATTATAGATGAGCAAGGTTTGACAAAACTAGGAATTGTTTTAAAATACGTTAGTCAGTTGTAAAATGTTACTTTCATTTAATTATTGTCTGATCTTTATTTAAATTATTAGTGAGCTTTTGATCTACACCATAGTATCAAACTTGCTCAGTGCAAGACTATATTTTCTGAGCATTTTTGAAAATAGTAGGTATACGGTGTACATCATGCCTTTTTCTGAGTTACACAAAATGAAAATGATTTCAGAACGTTATAAGTCGGATCGTATCAAGTTTCTGTGTTGGATACATTCAATAAGATTGGCTGAACCAAAAAATATGAGTTTCTTTCGAATATACAGAAGGGAAAGAAAGTATAAGTGTTTCTGTTATTATTTGCTTCGGATTACATGATTTGATTAATTTATGTGTCATGAGGCCACTTGAAGGAAAGTAATCTATAAGCAGTGCACAGTGTTACTCAAGAATATACGGAACCCAGATATTACTAAACATAATAAAAATGCCCAGTATATAAAAATCTTACTGGTTATTTTTTAATGATTAAATCTTATTTTACGGAAGATATATGATACGAACTTGTGTGAACGATAAGGAATTTTTCTATGTCAAGTTTTAGTTTGATGGATGGAGTTACTGAAAATCCAAATGATTATTGAAGCATATTTCGAATGAATTCCTCACAAAACGCCCCCCATGAACTCTTCATGAGCGATTGAAGCTTGTCTTTCAGTCGCTGATGATTCACATGTGAGTTTAGGAATATTTTGTTCATATTTTCAAAATAATCAAAATCCATTCATTTATTTCAATGGTGTGTCGAGAGATCAAATGAAAAATGATGAACCCACGACTTGTTAAGTTTGATTCAACATAGCTTTTGTTTCCATTCACCTGACTATGAAGATTTAATGCTTTTTCTTGAAGGTAAATCTTGTATTCGCATCCAGAACGATCTCAAAGCAAACGTACGTAGATTCGCATCATTATTCAACTTGAATTTCCTTCACCTTTGAAAGTCTAACAAAGTTCGAAACAAACTTCAATTTACTACCTGTTTATCTTGAAATTTCACCCCAAAAAAATACTGAAAAGATCTCACTTTCTTACGATAAGAACTTCAACTCAAAGCTCTTTGAAGAACTTAGCATTTCATGACCTGGAGGTAACATGGAATGCCATGCAGTGACCTGAAGACTTTTAGTTCAGCCCAAATTGTATAGATAAACAATCTCCTTAATGAGAAAATCTTTTACAACAGTCAGGGTTGATGCTTACAGTCATATTAGAGAAATCAAATCCTAAAATATTCAATGGAAACTGAATAACCACCCAAAAACTGTTCAACAATACTTAAGAGGTATAATATCCTCGATATTTGTTTCCTAAGAAGAATTTTCCAAAATATTTGATATTGTCAGTGCAAGAAAGAATTCAAATTGCACTTGTGGCAAAAATAATGATCCGCCAGAGCCTGTTTTGTGCACACACAAAGTACACATGATTCAATACTTTCATGAGAAGGCCAACCCTATTTCTTGAAAAATGTCGGAGTTATGAATTTCTTAAAAAATCGTTAAATTTTCCGGTTTTTCCAGTTTTCCTCCGTTATTAATGATCCGGGTTGCAAAAAATTCTATTTTGTTCGTACTTCAATTATCTAGAATTCTTTTCATTGGAGCAACCAAATTGCCTAATTAGTTTTCATTTTATGAGCAAAACAATAAATAAAACCACGTTTTTTGTTATTTGAATGTTTATAACAAATTAATAAATGACAGTTGCGAGTCGAAAACATAACATAATAGATTGGTACAGTTGATTTTCTACTAGTGTTTTTGTTAAGAAAAAATGCTCTATTGATTGGCCTAGTTGTCAAATGTGATTATTTCTGTAATCTGAAAAACTATTTATTGAACTTATTCCGAAATGCAGGCAAACAGCGAAATATGTTTGTTTTGTCTAGCAATTTGCAAGCAATGTGTCATTGGCTTAACAACAACCAATTTCATTACTTCAATAAGAGAATTTCAGATGCTTTATCTTCAGATTCTAGATGAACGAATTTCAGAATGAACTATAACATCTGTATTTACATATGTAAGTTATGCAAGAGTTGGATGGACATAGATTGTGTAAAAGAAGTTAGAGCTATTGCGCAATGGTAAAATTTGATCAGCGTCACGAGTTCTACAACATATGAAAAATCGAGTAAATTAATCGAAAGCCAATTTCCAATTGAAACGGTTCCAGGTTCTGTACAAATACGCATGGGCAGAACAGTTCAAGCAGAATAAACCTACCGTGGGAAATGTTTTCTCGTTTTCAACAGGTTATCACCCTCTGGCACACTTGGCTCTGTAGGAGATTTAATCCTCTTTCCATTTATTATTCCATATCAGTTCTTGGCGAAAAAACGACGCAGAACGCTAATTTTTGCGAAATACGCAAATTTCATAAATTTTCAACTTGCTCTAGTCCGATGGTCCTACATTCAGAGATTATTGATGAAAACTGTTGAATTGTGCCTGTATTACTTTTGTTTCTGCTGTTTTCTTTTTCTATTTCGGAACGCTTCAAAATGTTTCATTGTCAACTCCAAATTAAAAAAGTATGTTAATTAAAGTTGAAAAAAAATTCTGAATCCACATGTTTTCTGTTCTTTTCTTTTTCTAATTTGAAACTCTAAATATTATCCTGGTGCATTTTCATGAAACCAGAAGTGGAAAGCTTACGTTTTACAAATGATATAACCTGTTAGTAGTTATTTTCAGATTTTTTCACGAAAAATTATGACTTTAAAAACAGTTTTTAGATACTTTAGATTTACTTTGGAAAGCCCTATATAATTTAGACCCATGTGTCTTTGGATTATTTCTGTTACATCTTTTCAAATTTTTTTGCAATAATCCAAATTTACATACAGATTCTACAAGAAATGGTGGATAAACCCATGTAACGACTGAAAAATATTCGAATTATCCAATTTTAGACCTGAAACGATTCGATGATTGAAACATTCGAAGTATTCGGGAAAACTTCTGCTCCTGACATATCGAACTTTGATGAGGGTATCGAGGGCAAAATCAAAGCTGAGATGAAATCACGTGGAGAACTATGGTAGTCAAATGAAACGAATTGATGAAGAATCTGTCCAATACAAAATACACGAGAATGAAAATGCTGCGGGTGATATGATGTTTCAGAAGAACATTTATGAAAATTTCCATATGGAATAGTGAGTCAGAGGACAAAACCTCATCAGCATCGATACAGTTTTTCTGGAACAGTAATCGAAATCTGAATACTGCTGGCCACGTCTTTGAGATGAAATGGAAAAATTATAGTAATAACAATAATAATAAATGCTTTTATTGTTAGAATACTCGGTACAGATTTATTCAATAATACGTCCATGGTACAGATACCTAACCTATATTCTAGTTCTAGTATTTCCGACCTGGACTATAACAAAAGGCAGAATTCAATCTCTCTCAGAGGACTTTCGTAACCAATTCAACAAAGGGATTACAGTTCGACTTAAATTATGGTTAATGATGTTATTTGAATATAATTGTTTTCGCTTCTCCATTTCATCTCCTTCATTAAAAGCGAGTTTACATTGGAGAACTCGTTCAACATCTTTCGGATCGGGAAATTAAAAAAATCTTTTCCAAACTACGCGAGCTAGAATAATATCTGTTCGGGCAGTCTTTAACAGAGCAATTGAGCCATTTCCAGTAGTTCTACCTTCCATGATGACATGGAAATATCAATATCAAATGGGTAAATATTAATTCTACTTGGATTTTAGTCAATTCGCTTTGAAAAATCACCAGATAAAAGTAAGACTTCAGGATAAATCAAGCAGCTGATACTAATACAGTATTCTGATATTTGACAGACAGTTATAAACATCGTAGTAAAATTCAAGGACATTGGCCCATTTTCGCGCCATTTTGAAAATGATCTCTCTTGTCTATGGTATTATATAATAATTTTGAACACTTTTTGTTTTCAAAAAAAATTAAGGTAGTGGACATCTTCAATAAAAAAATTGTTTTATACCTTTTAGTTAATTTTGAAAATGAAAACGTGTTTTCTAAAAAGTTTTTTATATTTAAATTTTTGTATACGTCTCCACGTACTGTTGAATAAATTACTCACGAGAAATATTTGGTTGAAAATTTAGATCTTTCCTGGTCTATAATTGAATCCATAAGTGAACCAGCCTTGACATCAAACGGCTCTAACTGGGATATAATTCGACTCGCGAAGTTTCCCCAACAATTCCGTTATTCACAACGAGTTTCCCTTAACAAGCAGTCATTTGCATAACATTTATCTCATGGATGATTTTTCAGCTTTAAAGATCAGCGTAAAAAACAGATGAATTTATCTGCCCGCCTGAGCTGAATTCGATGATGTGTGTAAATATTACTATACTTTCAATATAATTTAGTGGATCGTATATTTGGAACAACAGCAAAGGGCGGAGTAACATTTGTCTGCCGTTGACAGATTCAATAAAAGTCCGACACAGCATGCTGATTGAATGGTTTTCATAAATAATTTTTGGCATTTTAACATATTATGAATATGTATGAATGTGAAGAAATCTATAGTAATGTTAAAAAATATTTAGCTCGGTACTTTTGTAATAGACCAAGCTATAGAGGTTTTTTCCCCTACACATTAAAAGACGCCAATGGCCTATACCAATTTTTATAAGAAAGTTCGTTAATGAAAACCCCAGTTTTCGCCCCCGCAAAATCGCTTTGTGGAATTTTTTAAACAAGAAATTGTGAAAAAAATTACAATTCTTTTGGTTTTTTGGAAATATCTCTAAGATTATTCAAGGAATCGTTTCACAGTCAATAAAACTTTTGTAGAGATTTATAAAACATACAGAATGAATTTTCATACGACCGGATCGGTGCATTTTCCACTGAGAAATTCCAGGAAAACCTCGAAAAAGAGACCATTCTCAATTTTTTTTTGTCTTTATAAATCTGAAGCTAATTTTATAAGTCAGGTTGAGTTGAACCAAAATTATATACTTTATTCAAGAAAACTGACACAATAAAAATATGTATGTGTATAAAATGAATTCAAAATCAAGACTGAAGAGTATAAAAATATAAAATAATATAGCAGCGTCGAAGATTAAAACTGCTGACGCATTTCCGAGCGACCGCGAGGTTTCTTGGGAGACGTCGAGTTTGCTGACATGGTCACAGAGTAGGAAATATAATGGTGATATCATTTACGAGGGCTGTTGGAGAAGTCCTTATATAATTCCTCCCTCATCAGAGAGATCCATACGGAGGATGGATGGATCGGCTATTCGTCCTCGTCGATATCAGTGGTACATGTGGGCAGCCGAAGGGGTTGGGACCTCTTTTCCTTTGGCTGCATGGTTATGGTTGTACTGGTAGAAGGTAGTATGGCCGGGGGTTGATCTTCTCTTGGAGAGAAACATCTGGTACTGACGATCCTCGTTAGCCAATATATTGCCAACATGAATAAGGCAATATAAAGTGGTATAGTCAGTCCATTTGAATAAAGAATCTTGTGGTGAACTTTTCAAAGTGATTTGTTGAATTTCCTCCTGTTCTCTCTGTAGCTTATTTACTTGGTCCAGGGGTATATTGTGGAGGTTGAGTTCTTGTAGGTGGCTCAAGCTTGCTCTAGGGGTCTTGACCTGTGGTAGTAGTAGTGGCTGGCCAGGAATGATGTCATCTATGTTGGCGAATGTGTGCCTTGTGGTCTAGAAACTTCAACCAGTTGGCACTTCCACAAGGTAGGCGCCTTTAAGGGTGGCTAGGTCCGTTTTCTGACAGTGGACCTTGACCTTCGTTTCATAGGGGAAAACGGCTATGTAGTGGGCATATTGATTTGCTGAACGATTTCCTGATCAATCCTAATTCGGACTGGTTCACATGTTGACAGTTCATCGGATTCCAGTTGAAGGAGTCGAAAGATACAAACGTTCTGGTTGAACGTCTGGAGTTGATTACCATCTTCGCAAAAATACGTTGGGTGTGTATTTTTGCATGTTCTGTCCTCGTACTTGAAGAATTTACTTCCCATGGCCAGAAAGGGTTTGGGTGGAACAAGAATGGTATTGTTTTTGGTGGGTACTGAGTAAGATGGAAATAAGTGTAAGTTTCAGGTAGCATGATAGGAAAGTGTATTATGAAGACAATTCTATCATTAGAACAATATGATTCGACTTTAAGTATTCCATAGTATTTGTGCAACGATGAAAAGTGACTTCAGATGGGAAACCTTTCGATAGGACTTGTTTAATGTATTAAAAAAATTCTATTTGCATTATACTGTTGTGAATTTTTTCTAATCTAGCAAAAGTTATACCGCGTTTTCCAAATTGCTTATCCTTTCCGTTAAAATGTTAAGTAGGTACGGCACTGATTTGATCTAAGGTATTCGTGGCTGTCAGATAGCCACTGAAATCGAACATCAATTTCATTAATTCTGAATTGAGCTCGTTAATTTTGTCGGCAATTTATATTTCAATTTAACCAATCATAGATAAAGATTTATTGTAATTATTGATTATTGTGCTATTCAAAGAAATTTGCTTGTTCAGATTCACAACATAATATGTTTTTCTGATTTTCATTTTTACTCTCTATGGCACTATCGTATCGTTTTCCGTCTTCTACATACATCAAGTTTACCTGAAATGCTTTTGAAAATACATCCAAGACCATCAATGAGGTCTCTTTTAATTTTTTTAGTGGAGTGGTGAAAATTGAATTCGCGTTTAGCCTGGTTGAGTTGAAATAAAATATTATTTTGAATGGTTTTGAGTACTTCGTCAAAAAGTTTGTATTTATTATGGATTGCTTTTTTGAATAGTTCAGAATTGATTGCCTAATTTTACGACTTTCCGTACAGCTTTTCGTCAGCTAATTTCACGTCCTCCGAGACGTTTATTACAAAGAATAACTTTGAATGCGGAGTTTTTGAATGTGTTACTCAGGATTTCGCAAAATCGAGGAATATATTCTCGTCTGTCCAAATTAACTGCGAACATTTTTCTTGTTGTAGCAAATTCATTGAAGATATTTATGATATCTTTCTCAAAATTATTCAGGGATATTTGAATTTCTATTTTAGTTTTATTTTCGATTATTCGTTTTATTTTTGGGGCTGTTGGCGAATGTACCATCTTCAAAAATAACTGGTTCTGAAAGTTGTTGACGGGCATTTCTGAAATCGAAACTTCATTCGTTCTCGACTAGTGTGGACGGTTTCTCTGTCATCAATTTTGTAAGTTTCAATGTCTTTGTCGATTTCGGTATTAGTGTCGTCATGATTTGGGGATTTATCGATACTTTCTGATCTTGATTCATTTCCTTCCTCCGAGTCGTGATTAATTAAAGTCAAGTGGGGTTTTACTTTTTCATTAGTATCAATTTTGATTATTGGTATTAGCGAGAGGACATCGGTGTTGGCATCGAGTTTATTGTGCTCCAGGTGAAATTTATGAGGGTATTTTTTGCATACTTGACTGTTTCTGATTTTGCCTTGCTATTCGTATGTTTGGTCTTTATTAATTCATCGATGTCGAATTGATTATTGGCTACGGAACAAAATTCGTGTTGAAATATTCGGAGTTTTCATTCCTGATAGATATTGATTTAATCGGGTTTAGCAAAGTGAGGTTGGAATCATAATTGGAGTTGTTAAAAACTTCAACAATTGCCCAACCGTCTGCTGATATGGTTAAAGTTTCAGGAATTCTAACATTCTGGAAAATTCGTTGGGGAACTAAAATTTCTCCAGATTTGATAGTTACGGGTAATTTTATTTTGGAAACTGTATTGCCTGGCAAATTCCTTTCAAAAAATGTTTTAGGCACTGCACTGAAATATTCCATTGGTATTCTGGCGTTTTTTGTAATAAAGTGCAATTTAGCAAAATCTAGATTTACACTCAAAAGTTGTATAGTATCCATTCCTAGAAGTCCATCGAACACGCTATGGAACTTGTAGCGTAGAATTTCAGATATCTTTTATCGTTGAATTCTGCGAATGCGGGTATAGTTACCGAGAAATCGTGTCGAGACGAAGAGAATGCTGTTGAAACAATAAACGGATCTTTAGCTTTAGATTTTATGTAATATTTATCAACAATTTCGGGAAGTAAAAACGATTTGGTAGATCCAGTGTCAACAAGTAATTTCAGATGAGGTTCATTTATTACAATATATGGTAGTTGCCTTCCATCGAATGAACCATAGTATTGAATTACATTTTGAAATTCGAACGGCTGTCCGGCTGAGAAATCCTCGCTCTTTTCGTACATAGGTGTTTCCGAAAACTCGAAATCATTTTCTGGTGTATTCAACAGTTTCTTGTTGAGAATAATCAGTATATTCTTCGTTAGGAGAAGTATCAAATTGGTCGGTATGCCATCTTTGGTTCGATTGATTGGGTCTGAAATTATTTGTAGCTTGGCGGGATGTTATACTCATAGGAGTAGGTTGCGGAAGGTTATTATTCGCGTTTGGGTTGGGTTTCCAAACATTTTTTGGGGCTCCGAAAACCTGTTGATTTGTTGGGAATCTTTGGAAGTGATTTTGTTTAGGCTGAATATTGATAGGGCCTGTTGGCAATGATTGATTTTGTTGGCTAGTGCCGGCTTGCATGTAGTTTCGTGGTCTCGCAAAATTTTGGGTTGGCGAGTAAAATTGTTGTGTATAATTTGGGACTGGTGCAAAATGTCGAGGTTGTGAATTTCTCGGAACAAAATTATTTGTAGTGAATTTCGATTTCGATTGAGGTTGATGGAATGCCTTTTTCGGTTGCAAATTTGATTGATTTTGATTCGGGTTTACCGAATTTTGTAAGTAACGAATATTATCTTCGTCTCTTATGAAATTCATAGCCTCGAGCATAGATTTAGGATCTTTAGTGCGTACCATAATGCCATAAGGATTTTTCAATCCGGCTAAAAATACTTGTAAAGCTTGTTGATTATACATTTGTTGCTTAAACTTTCTAATATTTATATCAATTTCATGAATAGCCAAATAATTAGATATAGTGATCACAATTTTTCGAACTTTATCATGAAATTGGTAAGGGCTTTCGTTATTAGACTGCCTTAGATTGTTCAAGTCTAGTGACAAGCAATTTTCGTTTCGAGGGTTACTGAAATTTTGAATGAGTTCCTTTTTTATTTCGTCAATGCTGCTAGAACAGCTGATATTTACAACTTCTCTAGCAGGACCCTTCAATTTACTAATAATTGTCCTCAAAATAACAACATTTTGAAAATTATCCCTATTGATTTGATCATAAAAGTGTTTTACAATACTATCTATACTTTCTAGAAAAAATTGTAGTTCATTGACGTCCCCGTCAAAATCTGGGATCGTTTCTGCATGAACTTTAGTGAAATTTGGAAGCGACATTATTACTTTTTCTTTCTCCTCGATCAAACTAATAAGGCCTGGTTAACGAAAATAGTAATTTTTTCATTAACTGTAAACATTTCTATGCTTTGGCTAATGAGAGAAGGTAACTAAACATATATTCCATAAGATTATAATAATATGGGAACTTCAAAATAAACGTGTGCGCTCAGCAGGAATAAAAACAAAAACAAAAAAAATTGGCCTTATTACCACCACGGGCAGGTTATAAAGCCAAGAGTAAATAATCAATGGAGGTAATAAGGCGGAAAAATCGAAATAGTTTATGGCATGCATTTTGGACAGGTAAAGTCTTCTGTGTCTTCTTTTGAGAGACCAACACATTCCTCATGCACCCAGTTACCACATGATACACAGGATCTCATATCAGCCACATAATCATTGTCGCAAACTGAACACATCCAGACTTCTGTAGAAGCAGTTTTGCTAGTGGTCGGCAAATCAGCTGACTTCTTTTTCGTCTTTGACGAAGTAGGAATTTTCTTAGAGCTGTCGTCCTTGAATACAGGCCTCATAACATGTCCAACACATTTACACTTTTTAAGGTTATCAGAAAGTATCAATCAACAAATATCTCAAAATAATAGTATACATCAAATGTTAATATCAACAAGAACATACGTACCCAAGTATAGCCACCAATTCTTGATAATAATGAAAATATCACTCACTTCTTCGTAGTTAATTTTATAAATCGATAAATTAAAATTCAAGAAATCGGTAGACAACGTGCAGCCAGCTACCGGAAATGCTACTGCGCCTAAACCATATGTCTTTCAGATCATAATGAAGCTTCCTACATGTAGATGGCGGTTGGCACATAGAAAAATGATTCTGTTCTGACTTTGAACGATACGGCCTTACAACCTGTCTGGACTTATTACCCAACGGTACCTTAGAATTCAAACTTTGAGTTAAATTATATAGTTCTGTATCGATAGTTGAAATATCAAGATCACCTAAATCTAACTCTAGATTGTCTGCACGATCACAAAAGGATGAGGATTCACTAGAGGAGTCTGACATGAAAAGCAAAAGAGACTTTCGAGTTTCTCCATTGATATCTGCTCTGCTCTGTTGTATCTTAGTATTTGGTTCGCCTCGTCTCTGGTCTCCTCGGTTCTGCACTCCACTTCCAAACTTTCTTCGATAGAGCGATGGAAAGTAGGCACTTTTTTCGGTAGTTGGTTAACTATTGAAATAGATATAATTTCCTCGATGGATTTTCCCAACTATCCTACTACGACTGCGCCAATTTTATAAGTCAGGTTGAGTTGAACCAAAATTATATACTTTATTCAAGAAAACTGACACAATAAAAATATGTATGTTTATAAAATGAATTCAAAATCAAGACTGAAGAGTATAAAAATATAAAATAATATAGCAGCGTCGAAGATTAATACTGCTGACGCATTTCCGAGCGACAGCGAGGTTTCTTGGGAGACGTCGAGTTTGCTGACATGGTCACAGAGTAGGAAATATAATGGTGATATCATTTACGAGGGCTGTTGGAGAAGTCCTTATATAATTAGCTGGACAAACAATATTGCGGAAACTGATAGATAATAATATGTGTTCCAACTGTACGCAAGATGTTTTCTGTCCGATGTGTAGTTTTTGCACATTCGCGTTATGAACAATTTCAAGGCACATCTTGCAAGATGCGCCGATTTACGGGAAATCGTCGTATTCAAATTCCGTAAACGGCATCTGGAAGTAGAAATCAATATCTACAATTTTTACATTTTGGATTTTCACCTGAGAGGTGGGAAATGTGTTGAAAATGTCACTGAAAGTTAATCAAAACAAAATGCTTCCGAAGTCATCCGAATTCACCCGAATTCGAAATGAAGTTAATACGAGTGACTTCGGTTATACAAATTGTAGATATTGATCTCTACTTCCATATGCCGTTTACAGAATCTGAATGACATGATTTTTTAAATCGGCGCATTTAGAAAGATTTGCCATTAAATTGTTTATAACGCGATTATGCAAAAACTACAAATTGGACAGAAACTATCTTGAGCACAGTGAGAGCACATGTTATTATCTATCAGATTCCGCAATTTTGTTTGTCCACCTTCAGATTTATAAAAATTATTAGGTTTTGAAAAATGGTCTCTTTTTCGAGGTTTTCCCGGATTTTCTCAGTGACAAATGCCTCGATCTGGGCTTATAAAAATCAATTTTGAAGGTTTTATAAATTTCTACAAAGATTTGATTGACTGCAAAATGATTCTTTACAAAATCTTTGAGATAAGTATTTCCAAAAAGCCAAAAAAGTTGTAATTTTTTTCACTATTTCTTGTTTAAAAAATTTCACAAAGCGATTTTGCTGGGGCGAAACCCGGGGTTTTCATTTAAGAACTATCTTATAAAAAGTAGTATAGGTCGTTTGCGTCTTTTATTTTGTGTGAAAAGAGCCTCTTATTTTTATCTACAGCTTGGCCTACAAGCGATTTTAAACTAAGTACTGAGTTTAAACATAGCTCAGAAGTGGATGACAATGCCAAATGATTTCCTAATATGTAATAAATATTTCAATCGATTTCAAACTTACTTTAAACATAGCTCAGAACTTTACGACAATGCAGTATTATTGCATGATATTCTGATGATAATATTAATGGAAGAATTATAAAGAAAAATGGTGATTTGAATAAACACCTTGTATTGTTTTCAATTACTATCGCATTCAAATATACAAGTCACACCCGAAATTTATAACGAAATCATCATCTTTATTATTATTATTTCTAAACATTAAAAAATTGTCTCGAATATCCCCCCTCGCCTCCATTTACATTGAAACTATTCCTCTCATTCATTATTAGTTTCCTAAGAAAAATGCTCGAAACACGTATTCAAATTATACACGCCGAAAAAGATTAAACACCCTGTCGGCCCCATGTAATTCTACACTGGTTTAGTGCACTCCCTCGTGGGGATGGTACCGAGACCAGCCTCCAATCCAGCCGACGGCAATATTTCAAATCCCCTACTGTAATTTCCATCAACTACTCGAGATAATTTGTCTCTTTAATTGGAGAGTTTCGTCAAAGTTGCCAACATACTTTTTTCATGAAAAACTTCTATCGCTTCAATTGCCCTACTTTTTATATAATTGTGTATAAGAATTGAAAATATAGACACGACATATATTAGTTTTTCACAAAAAATCTAAAAATAGAATTTAGTTTATTTCTGTTTGCTGTTGGTTGCGTGAAATCACTACTAGTGCTAGCTAGAGAACTGTCAATAATAATTTTGACTTTGATAAAAATGCCTAGATGTTCGTTCAAAATTTGTAAAAGAAATTCCAAATTTAGTAAGAATAATTAACTGAGATTCTATCCATTCCCAAAAAGGAAGAAAAACCCTGTTAAATGTCTACGGTGGATAGAACATTCCTCTGGAAAGTTCACCAAAGACTGTCAGTCCACACCATTCTCATCTGATTCGCATAATGATGAAAATATTGCGATTTTAGATCCCATGGATATTCATTTCGAAACCTAGGTAGTGAAGGTAGTGAACACATACCCGAGGTTATTGAAATTGACTATAAGTTTGAAAGAAAGTTTGGAAATTCATACACAAACATGGATGGATGAGCCTCATATATTTCTGTATGGAAATTTGATGAAAAACGAAAAACATTTCAATTACTTCACTGGCCTTAGACTGTTACTATTCGAGGCTCTACGAATTTCTGAATGAAAGTGTAATGAATAAACGATTTATCCAGATAAAAATTGTTTGTGTTTGACATTAGTAAAAATGAGCTTTCAATATTTTTTCATTATACCTATCTGAAAACACTTTATTTACATGATTATTTAGCGTACTGAAAAAAAAAATCCGTGCGCTGGTGTCATTATAGCTGCCTATTTACATGTCAAAAGTAAATAATATGTTGTTGACAATTCTCTAGAAATCGCAAATTGTTTGAATATTTCCTCACCAACAGGGTAAATAACGCTGTTTTGTGAAAATTTCTGGATATTTTTGGACCATAAATATTTCAATTAATAATACATGTTTTTGTTCCTTCACCATTGAAAATAAATGTATCTTAACAATCTGTGGTATTCAGGTAGATATAATGAAAAATATCGTTCACTACTCGTCCAGCAGAGCAGTCGTAATATATTTCAAGAGTGCCACTTTGATTTAGAAATTTTAAAAACATCACATTGGTTATTGACGCTACAGAAATAAGTTTACAAATGCCTAGTAACTTCTATCAGCAAGGAAACACATTTACGAGTTACAAACACTCTAATACAAGAAAGTTTTTTATAGGAATTTGTCCAAATCACGGATAAAAAGGTTTTTTGCATCAACGCATAATTTGGTATGGTGGACAAAGACAACACAAAAAATAGCCGCGGCTGAGTTGAGCAAGGTACAAAGACCTTTAGCCTTAGCATAACGGGAGCTACGGAAACAACACCAACATTAGCCATGGAAGCACTGTTGGACCTCCCACCCATTGATATAACAATTATGGGAGAGGCAAGAATGGGACTCTAAGGCAACAAAAATCGAGCAATAGATCGGATCACAACAAGATAAAGGATATAGTGGGAGGCAACATTCTTGAAATGGAACCAACGGACCACATGACTCATAGATACTTCTTCAACATTAACTTCGAGCAGAGAGGATTTGGTATACGGACGGATCCAAAACTAGGGATGGAACTGGTGCAATGCGCAAGAGAAATCAACATGAGGAAAATGCGTAATGCAGAGATCAAAATATGCTCAGACAGCCAGACGTCACTGAAGGCTCTTATGAACCCGAAGGTGACATCAAGACTGGTATGGGAATGTCGAGAAGAACTCAGTGTCCTCTCAGAACACAACAAAACAACGTTGATGTGGGTTCCAGGACACTGTGGCATCGAAGGCAATGAAAAAGCTGATGAACAAGCCAGAAAAGGTTCATCAACTCCATATATTGGCCCAGAACCCGCACTCGGGATTACCAAATCCGACATTCGAAGATGCGTTCTAGACTGGATCGAACGAAAACGGAGGGAGTGGTGGAACGGTGTCCCTCTCATGCACCATGCGAAAACATACATTAAAAACCGTCAAAACACAAAACTGAAGAACTACTCAAGCTGAGCAGGAATCAAGTTAGAACGATAACGGTCTCAATGGTCACAGCCCAATGAGAAAATACCTGCACAAAATGGGACTGTTCAACGGAGAACTTTCCTGCAGACAATGTGGTAAAGGGACAGAAACAGCCAGAAACCTACTATCAGAATGCGAGGCATTAGACCGCAAAAGACAGGCAATGTTCGGGAAACCCAGGCTTACTCCCGAAGAATACAACAGTCAACCGGTGAAGAACCTGTACAGACTGGTACAGGGGACTAGAGTTACGGAGTGGGAGCTGTGAAACCAATTGAAACCAAGAGGCTGAGGTGCAGCTGGTGACAGGACCAGCATCCAAAAGGAAAAAAAATGTTGTTGAGTGACTCTATCAATAACAAATGTTCTTGAAACGTTCCTGTAACCATTGTCTATAGATGACAATGTTAATACTTTTCCCGTTATGGATGTCCTGTAATGCGGCTTGCATTTGTTCAGAAGACCAAGCGGCTTTCATTGTTGCCCTAATATATTTTCATTACTTGTCATCTGTAATTCAAATATATCTAGGTAATCCTGAGCGATACATAACCAATGACGGCCGGCCAGTATTTTCCGCCGACATAACACAAAAACGTTTGACGGTGACAAAATATTCAAATGTAACTGTTGTACTTAAAGTTTCTTCCGGCTGCATCAACAAAAAACTTCGGTGAATGCAATTGCTCAAGAGGGGGGGAGCTCTTATTGCAGTAGTGGATTCATTGGTCTCCTCACCGGTTGATCTAACACCACTAATTCCCAAAGAATTGATCCCTGTAGATGATGTCATGGTTAAAATAAAATCCGATGCAACGTCCTTATTTGTGATCAATATTTATGTTCCCCCATCTTTGTCTAATGATAAGTACATTATCCTCTTCGAAACACCTACTGACATACAAGTTACCTTTAACGATGGCATTCTGATCACGGGTGACTCCAATATCCCTTCTTATGCTTCGTTTGTGCAGGGTGATCAACTAAATACGATAAATTCCCTCTTGAAAATCTTTTTGGAACTTGCCAACTTATCACAATATAATTCTATCAACGAGTACAGCAGAATACTCGACCTCGTACTGTTTTCTAGTAGTAGTGAGTGTCAAGTCGAAAGATCATTGGATCCACTACTACGCGAAGACAATCATCACCCCTCTCTGATTATACACTCTAAATCGAATGCTACTCATAATTTAAAGAGAAACTTTGCCACTTCTTATAATAATGAATACAACTTCAGAAAAGCTGATTTTCCTCGTATTTACGAACTTATCGCTAACATTGACTGGACCTTCCTACAAGCTTTTGATAGATCCGATGATGCTTGTACTTATTGTTACGGGAAAATATATAACGTTTTAGATCAATGTGTACCACTACGAACCGGTAACTTCAAGCGTAAATATCCACCGTGGTTTGACTATGAAGTTATTCAGCAAATTCTCCTCAAGGATAAGTATCGGCGTTCATTCAAAAGCAGCGGGAATGTTGTTGCCCGGGAGGAATTTAACTGCCTGAGGGCTAAGATCAAGTCTGACGTGGACAACGCGTACAAAATTATGTTAAATCTGCCGAAAAAACATCAAAGAAAATCCAAATAAATTCTGGGCATATATAAACAGCAAAAAAGGATCCACTAGCATTTCGGACAGAATGTCTTATGAAGGACAGTCATTAGACAATCCTGTGGATATTCTCAACAGCTTTGCCGATTTTTTCTCCAAAACATTTATCACCAGTTCACAAACTGAATTGAATGATGACAATGCGCGCTCGCTAGTTTTGAACATTCAGTACTTCGAAGAAGATGAAGTGTTGGCAGCCTTAAAGAAGATAAAACCTAAAATGACAACGGGTCCAGATAGCATTCCTGCAGTTATTGTTAGAGATTGTGCATATGCTCTAGCTCGTCCATTGACCTCACTGATAAATAGCTGTATCAAAACTAGTACCAACCCGGATTTATGGAAATTATCTAAAGTTTGGCCAATCTGTAAAAAAGGAGACAAGTCTCTTGTGGAAAATTTCAGACCCATATCAATAATATGCAATTTTGCCAAAGTATTTGAAATCCTTCTCTATAACAGGTTATACCATCATCTTAGCAAACCAAATCACCCCACTTCAGCACGGTTTCATAAAAGGTCGCTCCAACAACCACGAACCTCTTCAATATAACTCAATATATTGCTGAGACCATTGATCAAAGATCTCAAACTGACGTTATATACACAGATTTTTCGAAAGCCTTCGACAGACTTGATCATGGAATACTGCCTTCGAAATTGTACAGGTATGGCTTTTCTCAGATCCTCATTCACCTCTTCGTGTCATACTTCACTAATAGGCGTCAGTATGTCACTTTCAATGGCTTCAAATCTGTAGAATATGCGGCTACCTCAGGTGTCCCTCAAGGTAGCAATTTCGGTCCGCTTCTTTTCAACGCTTTCATAAATGACATAGTTGAAGTGATTGACGTCAACTGTTTGATATATGCGGACGACTTGAAATTATATTTTGAGATTAACTGCACTTGTCTTCAACTCTCCCATAACTTGAAACGCATTGAGCAATGGTGTTCACATAACAATCTTCCATTAAATGCTAGTAAATGTAATGTTATGACATTCACACTCAGAAATCAGCCATTTTGCAATAGACGGGCCTGCCACATTCACCGATCTTGGTGTTACCTTTGACACCAAACTCTCGTTTGAGCCTCACATTGAGTCTACTGTGACTGCCGCAAATAGGATGTATGGATTCATAGCTCGAATCTCGAAAGATTTCTCCGACCCATCTACATCGAAAACATCATACTATGCTGTATATAGAGAAAGTTGAATCACTAGTTTCCTGAAACTTCTTTCCTATAGATCGGACAACATATACAGTTCAATTATTTTATCTTTACCCGTGCGTCATCATTGTAATGCATATGAAATAAGTCGAGAAATTTTAGTCAAAACAAAGTCTAAATGTAAAACGACGTGGCTGATATCCCGATAAAAATTACAACGTGTAGATAATGAGATAAGATAATGAATTATTAAATTAACTAAATTAACCAGGCCTAATCTAAAAAAGAGTTAAAATATATTGTGAATGTTTTTGGTCTTTATTTATAGAATTAGGTAAGGTTTTTTTCTCAATAGGGTTTCCACCCTCTGAATTACTGTTGTGTGAATATCCCGGTAATACGGAATTACAGTCACATATATCAATTGTGGAGTTAGAAATTTCAAAGATTATTTGTGAAAAAAACACTTTGTATTGTACTTACTTTGAAATTACTGATTGTAAAAGACGTTTAGTTTTGAAAAAAACTGTTTTTATAATGTGTCTGACTTCAAAACGAAGTAAAAGTGGTGACAAACAATCCCCAATGACAGAAAATAATGACGTGATTGATGGTACTGCTCTAGTCAATACACTATTTGGCAAGTTTAGTTGAAATGTAAAAACACTGTCAGCTTTATGGCTATCTCTTTTCACTGTTTTGAGTTTCATTGGATCATCACAATACCATAATTCTTTGCTTAGAAGACAAATGTCAACGAATTTTGATTCGCTTATAGCGGTTGATAGACATCAGAGATGTAACATAGAGGGTGTGTTATTTCTTAGATCATAAATTGATGACGCATGGGTAAAGATAAAATAATTCAACTGTATCCACCAATTGGTTTTCCTCACGATGTATTATTAGCTGGACATGCTATGAAGAGCTTGAGACGCCGTCGTGATTGTCACTCCACAATTTTTCTATTCAAACTAGTCAATAATCTGATCTTTGACCCACATATTTTGCAAAAACTCAATTTCAACGTACCTAGACCAATGTCGAGAGTAGACAATCCGTTTTATCTGCCAACGCCTCGTACAAATTTCTTGAAATACTCACCGTTGCATAACATGTGTGTCAAATGCAATTCGGCTAGCTGTGAGCTTGACATCTTTCATTGTTCTGTCTCTGCGATTAAATCTTTTTACTTCCGTTGAATCTGTATGTAGGTATTGATATTTTTTAACTTAGTGTCGAAGTTGTCGAAAAATGCAATTCAGCAAGTTGTTTGCTTGCTTTTTTATATCTCTTTTTATTATAATATGTCTGTGATTTATTTTAAATCTGTTGATTCCGTATGTATTGTTTTCTCGTTATTTATTGTAATTTTGATATTGTCATTTTATTGAAATTATATTATATTTTAATTTTACTTGTATCCCTGTTCTGTAGTTGGGTGTAACCTGTAGAACAATGTATAAATAAATAAAATGTAAAATCTTATCAAGCAATGTAACAAACCTATCTGAGTTGCGTATCCTATCAAAATTTTGAGCGCACTCTCCAACATGCTGTAACTGATGGCACAATGTGTTTTTGCCGAACAATAATAGTTTATTATAGAAAATGTCTGTAGGCATGTATCACCCTCATGGACGGTATTCCCCACCTTTACGCCATATGACAACATTCCCGATACTCCGGAGAATATAAAATTACGGAGTTGGGATTCGTCCTGATGTTTATGAAACATTGTGAAATGTTTTACATACACTTCAAATAAATGGACCTCTTTTACTGTCTCCCATCATTCTGAAATGAAATGACCGACTCGGAGTTATTTGCTGGCATGTTCGACAACAAAGAAGAATCGATGCATCGCTCAAGTAGACGGGCATTCCAAGGATCTAATCCAGGAGCTTCTGTCGGTGGCAAAAACTTCGAAGTATTTCGAACAAATCGATCTACCGATGAATAGAGTCTGGAGGGTTGCCCTAATGTGAACATGAACATGCAGTTTCCACAACATTATTGAAAAGTGTCGAGAAGTTTGTCTATATTGTGGTAAAATAACTCCGTTTGTCAGCTAACATTTTTCAATTTCCAGGAGAACGTTTTTGTTTGAAAATTCAACGAATAAAATCCGAAAGCTTTCAATCCGAGGGTTTTATTTTTAAATAGTAGGCATCTGTCAAGAAGGACTATGCAAAGGAACGAAAGCGGTTCATCAGCGATTATTTCATTCATGATGAAATATACCAATCAGACACCACCATTTTTCGAATATATTTTGTTTAAATAAGTGATTATTTCACAAGAACTGTTTAATCGCGATTAAACTTTCGTCCTCCATATTGGTTTTTGTTGTTTCGTTTTTCAGGGATTCTTACAACAGTTCATAAAAAACAATAATTTCCTAATCGTTTGAATGACCTAGTATTGATTTTCATCAGTGAAAACTCCATCTTCGATAGGATTTCTACAAATATTTTGACATAAGGCAACGGAAATACGTCATAACGTCGCGTCGTGTGCAAATATCGATTTGGCAATTCATAATACTGCCATGTTAAGCATAAGAGTCGTATCTGCATGTTTCATGGATTCTCAGATCTTTGGGTTAATCACATGATGGCAATGTTATTTTTCTATTTGTTAAGTAAAAATGTCGTATATCCTTCATCAACGGTCACAATTCAATATTATTCGTTTGTCGTATGTGCAATTATTCATATTTTGTTTAAAGAAATGGTCGGAACTACAGCATACTAAGTCTCAACGTCGTAATTGCAGTTCAAATACGACATATGCACTTAATATGATGCAAATACGTCATTCTCTCTTGAAAATGAGGTAGATACGACAAATCCATTTAACAGTATGAGTGGCACGCACTCTGTCATTTTAGACATGAACTAACAAAACTAATAAGCTAACCTCAAAATATTGTTTCATTTGGTTTTTGTTTATCGAGTTTCTAGGAGCTTTTCTGGATTTAGTTAGTTGACTATCAGCTATTACTTATTCTTGTGTTTCTGTTCGTGTCTATCATTTATAAGTATTGAGGTGAGTCACTATTTATTAAGTTACAACACAATTAAAATAAAAAAAAAACTGCTTGTTACCCAATTTGCTTCAAATTATTATATTTTATGCTTAAATATCTATTTGAAATAAACAATGAATGAACGTCATTAACTGTATCGCAATTCCACTGTTTGCTTTTGCGTGAGGACTTTCATTAAATTTGTAGAAGAACTAAGAAATAGAAGGAAATTAAGCACCTAAATTCTTTCAGCATCTATTTGAAAACAGTTAACTACAAGATTGAATTATGATATACGTAAAAAATAAGTGCAAATGAAAAATAAGGATGATATGAGTATTTCAAATTTTTAGGGTAATGGAGGTTAATAGTAGGTCAATGCGAATGCTGCTCCTAACAAGGAAAAACAAAGAACTGGCTAGTAAAATTAAAGCATTCAAAGAGCAAAATGCTAAAGAAAAAGGGTCAAGAAATAAGGAAAATCAATATCCAGATTTTGTGTGCCTGTCGTCCCCATCAGATGCATCCAGTTCAGAAGCTGAAGAAAAAAAACATGTTGTTATCCATGAAAATATAATTATTCGACCTGCAGATGGTGTAACTTCCAGTTCAAATCAAGATAGTGACGATGTCATGGAAATGTGTACCGGAATAGTCAATGAAATAATTGATGCTGCAATTGAACAGTCCCAAAACAAAAATGCCAGTTTATATACAAAAAAAGGCCAACTTCGAAAACGTAGAAAATTCTGTACATCATTAGAAATCAGAAAAAAACAAAAACTAGAAGACAAGAATATGAAGCATGTAGTAAAATGTACTTGTGAAAACACTTGCAAAAAAAGATGTCATGAGAAAATCTCAGAAGAACATCGTGCACTGATTAACTTACAGTTTTGGCAATTATCGGATGTGGAACAGAAAACCTTTGTGTTGAATATGGTAGAAAAAAAAGGTGCCAAAAGAAGGGTATCTCTGGATTCAAGAAGATCGATGAGTTTCACCTACAGTCTTAAAGATGCTGACGGTGAACAACAGAAAGTTTGCAAAACATTTTTTTTGACGACCCTTGGATATTTGCCAAAAAATGATAGAATCATCCGGAGTGCATTCGTTTTTGACACGTTACAGTTGAAGGCACAGAAATCCAGACGGGGAAGCGCTACTTCGTCGAAAAAGATAGATCGTGCTATAATCAGACAACATATAGAGTCTTTCAATCCAACAATCTCCCATTATAGGAGGGAGCACGCTCCCAATAGGAGATATCTCCCAAGTGATGTAACAATTGTAATGATGTACAACGACTTTAAGGAAAAACATCCAACAATGCACTTTTCCTATTATCTATATAGAGAAGTCGTGAGTCAAATGAACATTTCATTTGCGGCACTCGGGCATGAAGAGTGCTTCACTTGTGAGAAATTTAACAAGCATAAAAGTATCACCAAACATGAGTCCAACTCAGAAAGCGACGAGTGTGTTTCATGGAATAAGCATATTGAAAAGGTAAACTCGGCTCGACAACGGTACCAAAGCAATGCTGAAGCTAACAACCCCAACATACTATCATTCTCAGCAGATCTCCAGAAGGTAAATTACGTGGTCTTAATATTTTCCTACTCTAAATATTTTTTTTTTTTCAGGTTATAATGTTGCCTAGGTGCGAAATGTTCAAGGAGGTAATTTTCGTACCGCGCATAATAGCATTCAACGAAAGTATTGTTCCGTTGGGCAGAAAACCCAAGAAATACCCAACTGCAGTAATTTGGCATGAAGCATTGGCGGGCAGATCAAAGGAAGATATCATTAGTTCTTTCTATGCTTTTTTTCTAGATAACAGAGACGCCCAAAATATAATTTTGTGGTTAGATAACTGCTCGGCCCAAAATAAAAACTGGGCGTTTTTCAGTTTCTGTATATTTGTCGTCAATTCGAATGAAGTTGATTTGAACTCTTTGACTTTAAAATATTTTGAACCAGGGCACAGTTTTATGTCCGCTGATTCATTCCATCATCAGGTGGAAAAATCCCTAAAACAAATGAAGAAAGTCTATGACTTTGAAGATTTCAAAGAAAGCTATTCAAAAAGCAAACTCGTCCAAAGTCAAAGTGATTGAAATGAAACTCAATGATTTCTTTTTATGGGAAGATAAAAGTTCACAATATAAATTAAATTAAATTAATCCTCGACCATATTTACGTGATATGGTACAGGTTGAATTTAAAAGAGGACAACGCACCTTATCCTACAAATGCAAATTTGATGAACAAGGGGATACAGTACTTAACTTTTTAATAGCGAAGTACCAAAAATCTGGTTTAAACAAACCTAGCTGCAAAACTGACTATCGAGGCATCACTCAAACTAGAAAAGACACACTCATAAGCAGGCTTAGTGGAATTATTCCTAATAACAGACTGAACTTTTGGAATAATTTGCCTGTTTCAGCTATTCCAGTACAGGATGACGAATAATTCCAGAACAATATATTGTTATTTTGTATTAGAATTTATTATTCATTTCGTCAGTAAACATGTTCGTGGTATATTTAAATATTTGATTCACATATTTGAAATTTCAATTTCTTTTAAATCAAAATGTATTTGAATATATTTGTAATACAAACCTTTTCTGAAAATATTGTTTTTTAATTATTTTCACCATCAATTACGACTATTTGTGTAATATTCAGAATTATTTTACATAACTGTTGTTAAGCTAAATTGTCGTAACTAACAAAAACCTCCTGTAGAATCTCACGAAGAAAAAATAAGTAGAGATTCAAATTCCACTATAATATATATATATATATATATATATATATATATATATATATATATATATATATATACATAGGCTGGAATATTCCACTTGCAAAATGAAATTACTTAAGATGGCACACTGTTTAACTTAATTTTCTCTAAAACTGTAAATATGCAGATACGACTCTTTTGCTTCATAGGGCAGAATAGTACACCAGTCAACACTATGAAAACTCATGCTTCTGTATGGCTACAGTTTTCCGACTTTTGTAAGACAAAAGGTTACTCTTTCAATGAAGATACCAGAATGGATGAATTGGTTGTAATATTGAAAGACTGGGGGTTTAATATGCGGAAGAAAGACGGAACGGAATATAAAGAAGGTGTTGTGAAGACAATGTGGGATATCGTAGCAAAAAAACTACAAGAAATGTACCACGTTCAATATACTTAATGTAAGTGTCGATCCATTTAAAGATATAGTGTTCAAAACTACCAGATATGCAAGAAATGCGAAACGCAGAATTCTTCAAGAAACCCCAATTAAGAGAAAGGAAAGCTCTTCCGCTTTAAGTGATGAAGAACATCTGAAAATAGTTATGATATGGAACGAGAATACTCCTGAGGGATTGCAAAAAAAAACTCTACCATATAATAGCAGTTGAATTAGCGTGGAGAGGTGGCGAACCGACTTTCTGTCTAATAAGTTACTCTCAAGAAGAAGTTGACTATAAAGGAAATTCTACAGGTAAATTGTTGGAGAGCATTTCTGTCTAGAAGTATAATGTTATTCTTGTTGTAGGTAAAATAGAATACAACCCCATACTCACTAAAACTGCACAAGGAGGCTTCGCGGTCTCGGGATTTTACTTTTGTGCATTCAACTATTTTCCAAGCAAAATCATGCTCAAAATATTTTGATAGTTTAATAGATTAAATGTATATGTCTTGTGATATAACCTACGAATATTGGTTCTTTCAACTTTTTAGAATTAAAATTTTGCTGAAATTATTCACAATAAGGAACACGAATTATTTAATTTTTTGGGTTTTCTGCACAGATTCGGCCCACAAAAATTAAATTTAGTGAAAATAATTCCTAAAATCCTATTAGTTTCCGAAATTTGAAGATTTGAAATTGCTCTTCGATTTAAACACAATTTGACTTTCAATTGAATAACTTCCCCAACACACTAGAACATTGTGTAATATTTACAGTTTTAGAGAAATATTACACAGCCTTTAAGAGCCCTCTAATGGTGAAAGTTTGAACTGTCGGAAGTAACAATGCATATGCCCGTTAGAATCGATAGGAGTACGATTTCGAATGGTATGAAACAATAGCATTTTCAGTTACGGATAAGGAAAATGCAACACAAAAATCGAATGTTAATGTTTGTATGCAAATAATTATATTTCAGAACAGGGACACATGCCTATTCCCTATTGTGAAGGAAACATACATTTGCATTTCTCTCTGTGTACTCACTCAAAGTGTGGAAGGAAAAACATTCAAATTTTATAATTTTGCCTTATTTTTTTCTATGGTGTTTGGGCATCGACTGCCATGGTCATTAGCCATGTGTTCTGGATAGGCCTTGTTACTAATGCCATACGCCACCTTATGAGCAGCACTATTAATTATTAACGATACAGTGAATCGTGGAGGCTTATTCCCAGTCGACACGAGCTTCAATCATGCATACTTTCACATCTGAAAATGAAATAAAGCCCGCACCGGCTGGGAACTGAACCTGGTACCTCTCGGTCACCAGGCGGACAATTAAACACTGCGCTAATTCCAACCCCATTTTGCCTTATTATTAGTAGTATTAGGTTTTTCATGTCTTTGTGAAATATGTTGTTATTATTTATTTTCTTCTCTCGATATTGTACTATATTGTGTCTCATATGCCTTCTAATGAATGAATAAATAAAAATTTAGCATGGGCGATAAATATTCACAGAACCTCGTAGTTATTTATGGTTTCGTTTGACAATTATAGACTCTGTCACAATGTTGATTGCTGATTTCGTAGATTTCATCTACTGCTAAGGGCAAACAGGAGACTGGCCTTTCGAAAAAAAAAAATGAGTACAAAAGGATATTCTCGTCTTCAATAGAATGCCCCTCGAATTATTCATCTTTCGTATCAAAATAAATATCCATTCGAGATTACATTGGTGTCTTCTTTCATCATTATACTGACTAACACGAATTTACTTTTATATGAAGTGAAAGAAGAGAGAATATTATCCTAAAATTTGCATCATTATTCACAGGACTCTTGCGGCAAATTGAGGTTTTTAATAAGGAATCTGTCCGTAACGAAACCAATTACCGTTTTTAAAACATAGTCTCCTGGCTTAGTCTATAAGAGTGCCTACGTAGTGGCTTTGTGGTAATTAGTAGGGTTTGTAGGGAAACGATGAATAATGAAGGCTCATATTTGAAATGGTAGCCAGAATGATGATTGATATACACACCATTAATATAATTTACGTGGTCCCGTTTAACAGCCGCTTTCTTGCTACATGGAAATAATTCACAACGTACGACGCCAGCGTTTGAAATCCACTGAAATCTGCAGACGTCCTTTTCATGGCCGTTTTTTTGCACGCACGGTTAACATAGGTAAAACGGTTGAAATGTGTCCGAAAACAGCCCTTATTACCGGCATTAAAAAAATCTGCAGCAGCTTGATTTAAATTGTCCGTTTTCAAACATGTTCGTTCAAGTCTGTGTGTTGACACGAATTCAAGAAAAAGTACACAATGAAAATATGTATGTGAATAATGATTGTTGAGTAATAATTGTTGTTAAAAAAACGAGGGCTGTTGGAGAAGTTATTATATAATTCGTGGTGTAGGCCAGTAGTAGAAATAGACATGGTTTTTCCGAAATTTAAAAGTAATAACAAAAGTTTTAAAACTTCATTGAAATAAAGACTACATTCAAATGATGTGTAATCTGATTTTGCAACCCTCTTTTCAGAACGGAAGGTGTTGAAAACTATTATTATTATCGCGAAAAAAATTGCAAAAGTTCGAAGTGTTGACGAATAGCAGGTTATCCCTTCTGCTGAAGGACAAGGCACAAAACTTTATGAAAATGGCTTTCAGCAATATTTAATGAATTTCTGATATTTTGTTTTGTTTAAGACCCTATACAATTTTGACAAGTTATAGGAGGATCTTATGATTAGGAGAGCCGCTAGAGGGCGCCAAAGTTGAATGATTCAAAATATATTGTTATGGCATTTTTCGTAGAATAATCATCATTTATCTGATTGTGATGCATTTTCACTGCAAAAATTTTATCAAACAAAGATCAGTAATATTCACACGTGTACAGTGAACTCATATATTGGGTAATTACAAGATGTGACGGGGATGAAATGATAAAAATGGTAGAAATCAAAATGCTCTAATCAATAACAATGAGTTAGTGCAATAACATGAATAAAAATATAACACACGGGTAACTCCTTCTCAGACTTTCCGAAGCATATCGCTGAAAAATCATTCGTTGAGAACGTTTAAGAAAGTGAAACTGCTCGTTTTGGAAATACATGCGTTTCTTCCCGAAATTGAAAAGAATGATAAATAAAGAGGAAATAAAATCTTCCAATTTACACAAAAAATATATACTTGTAACGTGCTTACAATTGTTTCGACACACGGTGTCATCATCTGAGCGAGTTATCAACTAAAGAAACGTCAAAATCACCTTCTTAAATATTAAAATAACATGCATGAAATTTCACTAATGACAATTGCAGGTATGAAATTTCCTAATGACATATAGCTTGGATTAGGGAGCATTTGAGTAGTTACTAGTGAGATAATTAATTATAGGTGAATTGTACAGGTCAATTTGGTCATTGAGAACTAAATTGCTATTGTTAGGTAAATGTTTCTTGATTTCTATGGATTCTAATATGTTTAATTTTTGACCTTTAGGTTGAATATGCAAAATTTCAGGGTTTTGTGTGAAGTTATGGTTATTGTCAATAAGGTGGTTGGCATAGTTTGAGTCCTGTTTATTTAATCTGTAACTTCTCAAATGCTCACCGAATCTTTGATTAAAACTACGGCCTGTCTGGCCTATATATAATGCATTGCAATCCTCACACTCAAGTTTGTAAACCCCCGACTTGTTGAATTTATCCCGTACAGACTTTGCGTTGTTAATAAAGGAATATAAGTTATTGTTGGTTTTGAATGCAACATTTATATTCCGTTTCTGAAGGAAACGGGATATTTTGTTCGTATGCTGACCAAGATATGTTAAACATGCAAAACGTTGATCGGTTTTTACTTTGATATGCGGGTATATTAAATTTAGAGTTTTCTTGTTTTGTTTTTGTTTAAGCAGTCTATCTATAATTGATGTTTCATATCCATTATTTACGGCGATTTGTTTAATTCTGTTTAACTCACACTTGAAATCTAAATCGCTTTGAGGTATATTTACCAGTTTATGAATCATAGAATGATATGCTGCTAGTTTGTGTGATTGTGGGTGCATGGAATGTTTATGTATTGTAGTGTCTGTATGTGTGGGTTTGTGATATATAGAGAAGCCGTGCGTGTTATTTTTACGGGAGATAGTTAGATCTAAGAAGTTTAGTGAATTGTTATCATCCTCTATTTCTGATGTGAATTCTATGTTAGGATTGAGACCGTTCAAATAATTAAGAAAAATATTTAATTGACGTACCGTTCCAACCCAGCAAACGAAAATATCATCTACATATCGATACCAATATTTGAACAAATGTTTAAATTTAGATTTATGAATTTGCTTTTCCAAGTGGTTCATAAAGATTTCGGCAAGTAAAGGGGATAATGGTGAACCCATGGGGAGGCCGGTTTTCTGCAAATAGTATTTATTATTGAATTCCAGGTAATTTTGGTCTATGCACAATTTGGTTAAAATTAGGATCTCCCAAGTATCACAGAAGAAATCCTAAATTTAACCAAATTGTGCATAGACCAAAATTACCTGGAATTCAATAATAAATACTATTTGCAGAAAACCGGCCTCCCCATGGGTTCACCATTATCCCCTTTACTTGCCGAAATCTTTATGAACCACTTGGAAAAGCAAATTCATAAATCTAAATTTAAACATTTGTTCAAATATTGGTATCGATATATATATTGACTCACAACCCGCACTCTGGATTACTAGGATGCATTCGGGACTGGATCAAACGAAAACAAAGGGAGAGGTAGAACGAAGCCTCTCTCATGCACCACGGGAAAACATACATTAAAGAACCGTCAAAACACAAAACTGAAGAACTACTCAAGCTGAGCAGGAATCAAGTTAGAACGATAACGGGCCTTCTCACTGGCCACAGTCCAAAGAGAAAACAACTGCACAAAATGGGGCTGTACAACGGAGAACTTTCCTGCAGACAATGTGATAAAGTGACAGAAACATCAAAACACGTACTGTCAGAATGCGAGGCATTAGACCGCAAGAGACAGGCAATATTCGGGAAACCCAGGCTAACTCCTGAAGAATAAAACAGTCAACCGGTGAAGAACCTGTACAGACTGGTACAGGGGACTAGAGTTACGGAGTGGGTGCTGTGAAACCAATTGGAATGCTCAAAAAGCCCAAGAGGCTGAGGTGCAGCTGGTGACAGGACCAGCATCCGAAAGGAAAAAAATATATGCGGACATCTCCATTTGCAACTTTTGTAAAAATCTTTACTCATTTCAGTAAAACAAAAATTGAAGTAAAAATATATTTTCCGTTTAACGCAAGAAGTTGCAAATTAAAACACTTCTGAAGAACAATATTTTAGTTATTTTTTAGAGTTTGCAGAACTTTTAAAATTTCCTTCAAAATTTTTAGATTAAAAAAATACTTTTCTTGAGAAAACAAGCATTTTCGTTTGAATTGTTATAAAAATGGCTTTCAGGAGAATTTGATAATTTTTCGATAATTTTTTCCGGTTCAACACCTTACACGGTTTCAGTTATTATAGTTATATAGAATCGTTTGATTTGGAGAGCCGCTAGAGGGCAGCAGAGTTGAGTAATCCAAAATACATTGTTATGGTATTTTCCACGGGAAAATAACGATTCATTTGATTGCGATGCATTTTTAACGCATTTTTTTCGTTAAAAATGCATCGCAATCAAATGAATCGTTATTTTCCCGTGGAAAATACCATAACAATGCATTTTGGATTACTCAACTCTGCTGCCCTCTAGCGGTCAGTATTATTCTCAGGTGTACAGTGAGAACCAAAACTCAATGGTTTGAGACGTTTAATTAATTACACGAAATGAAGGGGATGAAATGAAAAAAAAGTTAGTTATCTAAACCAATAAGTTAAAGTTAATAACAATGAATTACGTATTATTTATGAAATTAATGAAAATATAACGTAACAGTAACTCGTTCACAGGGTTTCCAAAGTACATCGGTGATAATTAGAAAATCAAATAGTCGTAAGTTCAAGAAAGTGAAACTGCTCTGCCAATACTCTGTATTATTATCAATGCTAAATAAATAAAATAAATAAATAACTCATCTACCAGTTATTCGAAGGAGACTGTGTGTATGCTTGTAATTATTTTACTTATTGTTTATAGATGTTACGTATGTGTTATTGTTGTGAAAAAAAGAATAAGAAAAAAGAATCATAACCGTTACTCGTAGATGCTCTCAATAGATATAAGACAGGAGGAAGAAATCAACAATAATAGTCGGTTATATCTGAATAGTTCCACATTAATTGAAAACGAAATGATGAAAAACCGTGACTAATAAAGTGTGTCTCACTTTTCATGGAAGCACCTCCGTAACTTCCGTAATTATCAAGGTAGAATGATGAAACTCTCAGGACTGAAGGAAATTATGGAAATACACCTACCGGTAAAGGCCTTAGTGATATACACTGCCCGCCAGTCGCGATGGAACAACCCATTTTCACGGTAAATCATATTAGGGGGCAGAATAGAAGCGAAATTCCACCAGATTCGTGATCAGGACCCCCAACTTATCACAGATACTCCTTTTTCCTGAAAAAAATCAGTCCTGAAAAATCCGAATTTGTCTCACTTCTCATGGAGCCCCTCCGTAACTTCCGTAATTATCAAGGTAGAATAATGAAACTTCCAGAACTGGAGGAAATTATGAAAATGCACCAGCCTATTCAATGGTGATGGTTTAAGTGATATAAACTGCCCGCCAGTCGCGATGGAACAACACATTCTTACGGGCGACTGGCGGGCAGTGTATATCACTTAGGCCATCACCATCGAACCGGTAGGTGCATTTCTATAATTTCCCTCAGTCCTGAGAGTTTCATAATTCTACCTTGATAATTACGGAAGTTACGGGGGTGCTTCCATGAAAAGTGAGACACACTGTATAGGTTGTTTGAATCAATCATTTGAAACAAAACGCTACTTTACCCGAATGAAAAAACAGTTTCTATGCAACTCGTAACCAAATTCTTGTCGATAGTTGAGAGAAGCACATGTTTTCAAGTGGGGTTTGCTATTCTCAAATACATTTTTCGGTGTTGGACACCCTTGTATAATAATGGATACTACTTTCTGTAACTCATATTTACACATGCGAGTGCATTCCTCCGCTTTAATAACTTTCAAATCTTTTTAATTTCTGTTCTATCGTGGTGGCATTTAATATGTGTAAATTCATCATGAATGATAAATAAAGAGGAAATAAAATCTTCCAATTTACACAAAAAATATATACTTGTAACGTGCTTACAATTGTTTCGACACACGGTGTCATCATCTGAGCGAGTTATCAACTAAAGAAACGTCAAAATCACCTTCTTAAATATTAAAATAACATGCATGAAATTTCACTAATGACAATTGCCGGTATGAAATTTCCTAATGACATATAGCTTGGATTAGGGATCATTTGAGTAGTTACTAGTGAGATAATTAATTATAGGTGAATTGTACAGGTCAATTTGGTCATTGAGAACTAAATTGCTATTGTTACGTAAATGTTTCTTGATTTCTATGGATTCTAATATGTTTAATTTTTGACCTTTAGGTTGAATATGCAAAATTTCAGGGTTTTGTGTGAAGTTATGGTTATTGTCAATAAGGTGGTTGGCATAGTTTGAGTCCTGTTTATTTAATCTGTAACTTCTCAAATGCTCACCGAATCTTTGATTAAAACTACGGCCTGTCTGGCCTATATATAATGCATTGCAATCCTCACACTCAAGTTTGTAAACCCCCGACTTGTTGAATTTATCCCGTACAGACTTTGCGTTGTTAATAAAGGAATATAAGTTATTGTTGGTTTTGAATGCAACATTTATATTCCGTTTCTGAAGGAAACGGGATATTTTGTTCGTATGCTGACCAAGATATGTTAGACATGCAAAACGTTGATCGGTTTTTACTTTGATATGCGGGTATATTAAATTTAGAGTTTTCTTGTTTTGTTTTTGTTTAAGCAGTCTATCTATAATTGATGTTTCATATCCATTATTTACGGCGATTTGTTTAATTCTGTTTAACTCACACTTGAAACCTAAATCGCTTTGAGGTATATTTACCAGTTTATGAATCATAGAATGATATGCTGCTAGTTTGTGTGATTGTGGGTGCATGGAGTGTTATGTATTGTAGTGTCTGTATGTGTGGGTTTGTGATATATAGAGAAGCCGTGCGTGTTATTTTTACGGGAGATAGTTAGATCTAAGAAGTTTAGTGAATTGTTATCATCCTCTATTTCTGATGTGAATTCTATGTTAGGATTGAGACCGTTCAAATAATTAAGAAAAATATTTAATTGACGTACCGTTCCAACCCAGCAAACGAAAATATCATCTACATATCGATACCAATATTTGAACTTGATTCCTGCTCAGCTTGAGTAGTTCTTCAGTTTTGTGTTTTGACGGTTCTTTAATGTATGTTTTCCCGTGGTGCATGAGAGAGGCTTCGTTCTACCTCTCCCTTTGTTTTCGTTTGATCCAGTCCCGAATGCATCCTAGTAATCCAGAGTGCGGGTTGTGAGTCAATATATAGAGTTGATGAACCGTTTCTGGCTAGTTCATAAGCGTTTTCATTGCCTTCGATGCCACAGTGTCCTGGAACCCACATCAAAGTTGTTTTGTTGTGTTCTGAGAGCACACTGCGTTCTTCTCGGCATTCTCATGTCTTGATGTCACCTTTGGGTTCATAAGAGCCTTCAGTGACGCCTGGTTGTCTGAGCATATTTTGCTCCTTGCATTAAGCATTTTCCTCATGTTGATTCCTTTTGCGTATTATAAGATAACGTACAGTTGTGTGCATAAAAAAGTCGTACAAGGTTTATATGGTGTAAACCTGCCTATGATGTTCCAGATTTCATAAAAAAGTAGTACATTTGGACTTTTTGTGCAGTTTGAGACTTTGTGATATTAGAAAAAAAAACATGCTTCATTTTGTCTTGAAATATTCAAGTGATTATTTATTATTATAAAAAATGGAACAAATTCAATACATAACATTATAACAATTAACTCCATAACGAAGCTTTATTAAAGATATTTTAATATTTGGTCATAGCGCCATTAATTTGTATTATTTCGTTTAGTCTATTTGGTATCAAAGCATAAAGATTTCTTATCAGATCATGATCATTGGCTATTTCGTCCCACGTTTCTTCTATAAAATTCACCAGCTCATCAATTCTATTCGGTCGGAAGTTAACTCTGTAGATTTTCTTAGTCATTAGACCCCAAACATTTTCCATAATATTAATGTCGGAACTTTTTGCGGGCCACATTAATCGCTCTATATTTTGCTGTTCAAACCATTCTGCTATGATTGCTGCATTGTGGACCGGGCAATTATCTTGTTGGTATATAAAATTTTGATCAGGAAAATGTTCTGAAATACTTGGTAACATAATATTTTCCAAAATATTCCTGTACGTAATAGCGTTGAATCTTTCATTAATAGTCCAGCACACGCCCAATCCTCGAGTGCTTAACCAAGCCCAAACATTTACCGAAAATCTACCGGATTTTTCTGAATGATGAACAAATTCTTCATTAAACCTTGTTCTCCTAGGCCTGTACACTCTTATATGTCCATTAAAGCATGACTGGAAAGCTTTTTCATTGGTAAATACTACACTATTCCAGTTTTCGCGTAAAATATTATTCAAAGCGAAAATAACTCTTGCCTGTTTATGTTCATTTCCCAGAATTACCTTTTTGGCAGCAGCATGGTTTTTAAGATGTGATTTTTTAATTCTGCGACTTGCTGTCGATCTTGATGCAGGAAATGCTGTATGTCGAATAGCATTCCACGCTACGTCAAAGGGATTGGTCTCCAAATACTGCAAGAGTGCATTATCTTGTTCTTGCGTAGTTGTTTTGAGTCTCCCAGTTGGCTTTTTTCTATTCACGTTACCTTCGGTCTCCGATCTGTGCTTTATGTTTTGCACGGTCTTCTTATTTACATTCATAATATGGGCTATATCTCTTATGGGCATACCATCTTGTAAATAAACAATTATTTAAGATCTCTTGATATTATCTAGCTGAGGCATTGCACTAATTGCACTGGAAAGATGGTAAAAGCGCGTTACTTTCAAAAATAGTTTGAATTTTGACACTACTTGTCAAAGTCAATAAGAAGTTCAATAACTGAGATTGACAAGTCTGACTCATAATAGCCTATAACTGCTGTACGACTTTATTATGCACACAACTGTACATCTCTGCCTGGAATACGGAGGTGTTTGTTCCTAGTGAGACGCTTATTTGGGAGTTTCGTCCCTCACTGTATATTCCAGCACCAGTTCCTTCCCTGGTTTTGGATCCGTCCGGATACCAGATCCTCTCTCCAGGTTTGCCCCTGATATTGTCATCTGACCATTCCCTTCGATCTTGTATGATAACTCCGGAGTTAATGTTGAAGAAGTATCTAAGAGTCATGTGGTCCGTTGGTACCATTTCAAGAATGTTGCTTCCCACTGTATCCTTCATCTTGTGATCCGATCTATTGCTCGATTTTTATTGCCTTAGGAGTCCCATTCTTGCCTCTCCCATAATTGTTATATCAATCGGTAGGAGGCCCAACAGTGCTTCTATGGCTCATGTTAGTATTGTTTTCATAGCTCCCGTTATGCCAAGGCATGCAAGTCTTTGTACCTTGCTCAACTAAGCCGCGGCTATTTTTTATGTTGTCTTTGTCCACCATATCAAAGATGCATATGTGATCATGGGTTTCACCGCAAGGTTGTATATCCAATACATCATTTTGGGATTTAGCTCCCATGTTCTCCTGTGTGTCCGTCTGACTATCATTAACGTCGCCTCGGCTTTCTTCTTTACTTCTGACAGCTATTGGTTCCATGTGAGCTTCGAGTCTAAAATCACCCCGAGATATTTGGCTTCCCCCGATAGCTGTATGAGGGTACCTTGGAGGGTCAGAGGTTCTAAGCTCTCTAACTTCGTCTTGGGGTAAACGCTACAATGGTTGATTTGGTGGGACTAATGTTTAGGCCCTCCTCATCTATCCATGTACTGACCAGATTTAGGGCCATTTGCATTCTTTCCCTAACGGTGTTGAATTCACCTTGGACCGTAATGACTATATCATCTGCGTACCCAAGTGTTTTGTGTCCACTCCTCTCGAGTGTAATTAGCAGGTCGTCTGCCACCAGGTTCTCACAGCAGTGGGGACAGGACTCCCCCTTGCGGACAGCCACTGGTGACCTTGGCCGCTAGTGTTTCTCCCACTAAAGAGGAGTAGATGATTATTTCCCTTGGCATGCAGTCTATCCACTTGCAGCAGGTCTCATCGATGCCTTTTCCTCTCGAAGTCCTTGAGATTGATGAGTTTATAGATGTGTTGTTGAATACTCCCTCGATGTCAAGGAATGCACCGAGGGAGCATTCAATAACACATCTCTAAACCGCACCTGTCCGCACATACAATGTTTTGTTTAACATTCAACTTCGCCTGCAACACAGAAATGAGGGTAAAATTAAAAGAAAATTATTTTCGAATTTGTACTCCACCAAAAAAAGCAAAAGTTTAGCAAACAAACAAAACGAAAATGTTTGCTTTAAAAAATAAAAAAAAAAAGTAATCCGAATTTGTCGACGAAATGTCCAAAATTTCTGCAAACTCAAAAGTAGTATATTAACATAGTGCACTAGTGAGCCTTCACTAGTTTGTGCGCGCGGTGCCGTTACATTGATATAATTTGCACTCTGTTAATGGGTTTTTGGCAACGTCACCATTGCCAGTTAATTTTTCTTCTTACTTAAAGTAGACTTAACTACAAATCCACTCTCCAGCTAAGAATTAAATCAAATTAATACAGTATAAAAAAATGTTATGATCTTATGGTGTCATGTCATAGTCGTGGTTATATTACATTTGAAAAATTAGGTATGATCGGATATAAGGCGTATATTTTACACATGGAATGATAATAAAATATTTGAAATACAGTAAACCCACAAATTGATTAGTGTGAAGTTATCCACACATGCTCATCCACAAATGCTGACGTAGAGAAACTTTTCTGTGATGTATTGCACATAATCGCATACAGTGTTGACAAATTTCTGTCTTTTCCGGTGAATTCTTCTTGCCTTGAAACATAAATACCTGGCTCTAGATATTTGAGATTTGAGATAAAGTGAAAGAAGTTCCATGATTCACATGTTTGTTCTGACCTGATCTCATGTAAACTACTGTATGAAATGTTGAGATGTAATGAAATTTAAGGATTTCGTGTTGTTTTGACAATATTTTGAGAAATGCCGGCAAGTTTCTCGGGAGAAAGAGGCGTGAAGTTGAGTGATACTTTAGTCGGTATAAATACGAAATTTCAATAACTATAAAATCACGGGGTATTCTATCATGAAAAGTGTTCCTTCTTAAAACTCAGATTACCCAGTATGGAAAAGTAAATGATGTCATTATTGCAAAAAATTTGCCAAGCCGTAGTCCAGGAGCAAGCATAAACAATGTATATGTTTTTCTATTTTTCTTGATAACGACGGCGTGTTCCTTCTTAAAACTCATAGGGAGTTACTCAATATGGAAAAGTAAATGATGTGATGATTGCAAAAATTTGTGCCAAGCCTAGCATAAACGATTTAGATATTTTTCCATTTTTCTTGATAACGACTGCGTGTTCCTTCTTGAAACTCATAGGAGGTTACTCAGTATGGAAGAGTAAATGATGTGATGATTGCAAAAATTTGTGCCAAGCCTAGCATAAACGACTTAGATATTTTTCCATTTTTCTTGATAACGACTGCGTGTTCCTTCTTGAAACTCATAGGAGGTTACTCAGTATGGAAGAGTAAATGATGTGATTATTATAAAAATTTGTGCCAAGCCGTAGTCCAGGAGCTAGCATAAACGATTTAGATATTTTTCCATTTTTCTTGATAACGACGGCGTGTTCCTTCTTTAAACTCATAGGGGGTTACTCATTATGGAAAAATAAATGATGTGATGATTGCAAAAATGTATGCCAAGCCGTTGTCCAGGAGCCAGTAGATATTTTTCTATTTTTCCTGATAACGACGGCGTGTTCCTTCTTAAAACTCATAGGGAGTTACTCAATATGGAAAAGTAAATGATGTGATGATTGCAAAAATTTGTGCCCAGCCTAGCATAAACGATTTAGATATTTTTCCATTTTTCTTGATAACGACTGCGTGTTCCTTCTTGAAACTCATAGGAGGTTACTCAGTATGGAAGAGTAAATGATGTGATTATTACAAAAATTTGTGCCAAGCCGTAGTCCAGGAGCTAGTATAAACGATTTAGAAATTTTTCCATTTTTCTTGATAACGACGGGGTGTTCCTTCTTGAAACACATAGGGGATTACTCAGTATGGAAAAGTAAATGATGTGATGATTGCAAAAATGTATGCCAAGCCGTAGTCCAGGAGCCAGCATAAACAATGTAGATATTTTTCAATTTTTCTTGATAACGACGGTGTGTTCCTTCTTAAAACTCAAACAGGGTTACTCAGTATGGAAAGAGACATGATGTGATGATTGCAAGAATTTGTGCCCAGCCGTAGTCCAGGAGCTAGCATAAAGGATTTAGACATTTTTCCATTTTTATTGATAACCACGGCGTGTCAATTCTTAAAACTCATAGGGGGTTACTCAGTATGGAGAAGTAAATGATGTGATGATTGCAAAAATTTGTGTCGAGCCGTAGTCCAGGAGCTAGCATAAAGGATTTAGATATTTTTCCATTTTTCTTGATAACGACGGCGTGTTCCTTCTTAAGACTCATAGGGGGTTACTCAATATGGAAAAGTAAATTATGTGATGGTTGCAAAAATTTGTGCCAAGCCGTAGTCCAGGAGCTAGCATAAACGATTTAAATATTTTTCCATTTTTCCTGATAACGACGGCGTGTTCCTTCTTAAAACTCATAGGGGATTGCTCAGTATAGAAAAGTAAATGATGTAATGATTGCTAATATTTTTGTCAAGCCGTAGTCCAGAAGCTAGCATAAACAATTTAAATATATTTCCTTCTTTCTTGATAACGACGGCGTGTTCCTTCTTAAAGTTCATACGGGGTTACTCACTATGGAAATGGAAATGATATCAAGATTGCAAAAATTTGTGCCAAGCCGTAGTCCGGGAGCTATATTAAACACTCTGAATAATTTCCTATTATTCATGAAAACCAAGACGTATTCCTTCTTGAAACTCAAATAGGGTTGCTCAGTGTGGAGTGAGAAATTAATTAATAGGTTCAAAGATGTGTGCCAAGCCGTAGTCCGGAAGCTAGTACAAACAATTTGGATATTTTTCTCTCTTTCTCGATAACTACGTCGTGTTTTTTCTTAAAACTCATACGGAGTTACTCAGTATGGAAAAAGAAATAATGCGATGATTGCAGAAATGTGTGCCAAGCCGTAGTCCGGGAGCTAACACAAACAATTTAGATATATTTTCTTTCTTCTCGATAACAATGGCGTACTCCTTCGTTAAACTAATACAGGGTTGCCCAGTACGGAAAATGAAATGATGATTGCAGAAATGTGTGCCAAGTCGTAGATCCGGAGCTAGATTAAACACTGAATTATTTTTGATTTTTGTCGATAATGACGGCGTGTTCCTTCATTTGGGTTCGCGGGAACAGTTTGCCTTTGTCTTCTCAATAAAGCATTGTTCATTAATTTTATTTTGAAACTCAGACAGCAAGAGTCAAATTGTATCGTAACAAACGTTATAATAAACTTTAACGTATGAAGAACCTAGGATGGCCCTTTCATGTGTGTATCTAGTTAGGTATCGAGAAGAAAAGAAAAATATCTGAATTGTCAATTGTCCTGGACTACGGCTTGCCACAAATGTTTGCAATCATCACTTCATTTCGTTTTCCATACTGAGTAACCCCGTATGAGTTTCAAGAAGGAACACGCCGACGTTATCATGAAAAAAAAATATCTGAATTGGTTATGCTAGCTCCCGGACTACGGCTTTGCAATCATCATATCATTTCTCTTTCCATACTGAATAACCCCACATGGATTTTAAGAAGGAGCACTTCGTCGATATCACGAAAAAAGAAGAAGTATCTAAATAGTTCATGCTAGCTCCCGGACTACGGTTTGGCACAAATTTTTAGAGTCATAGTATCATTTATTTTTCCACACTGAGTAACCCTGTATTAGTTTTAAGAAGGAACACGCCGTCGTTATCAAGAAAAATAGAAAAATATCTAAATTGTTTATGCTTGCTCCTGGACTACGGCTTGGCACAAGTTTTTGCACTCATCACATCATTACCTTTTCCATACTGAGTAACCCCGTATGAGTTTTAAGATGGAATACGCCTTCATTATCAAGAAAAATTAAAAAATATCTGAATTGATTAGGCTAGTTCCTGGACTACGGCTTGGTACACATTTTTGCAATCATCACATCAATTCTTTTTCCATACTGAGCAACCCTGTACAAGTTTTGAGGGGGAACACGCCGTCGTTATCAAGAAAAATAGAAAAATATCTAAATTGTTTATGCTAGCTCCTGCACTACAGCTTGGCACTAATTTTTGCAATCATCACATCATATACTTTTCCATAATGAGTAAACTCCTATGAGTTTTAAGAAGGAACACGCCGTGGTTCTCATGAAAAATCAGAAATTATTCAAAGTGTTCAATCTAGCTCCCGGACTACGGCTTGGCACAAATTTTTGTAAGCATCATAACATTTACTTGTCCGTGCTGATCAACTCTGTATGTTTTTCAAGATAGAATACCCTGTGATTTTACAGTTATTGGAATATCGTATTCATAACGACTGAAGTGTTACTCAACTAAACGCCTCTTTCTCCCGAGAAACTTGCTGGCATTTCTCAAAACATTGTCAAAACAACAAGAAATCCTTAAAGTTCACATCTCAACATTTCATACAGTAGTTTTCATGAGATCGGGTCTGAGCAAACATGTGAATCATGGAACTCCTTTCACTTCATCTCCAATCTCAAATATCTAAAGCCAGGTATTTATGTTTAAATGCAAGAAGAATTCACCGGAAAAGACAGAAGTTTGACATCACTGTATGGGATCATGTGCAATACATCACAGAATAGAATATTCTGTAACAAGGTTAGAATGAAAATTCGATGCGAGTGGAAAGTTGCGAGCGCGAGCCGAAGGCGAGCGTGAGGAACCACGAGCATCACGAATTTTCATTCTAACCGAGTAGCAGACTATTATATATATATATATATATATATATATATATATATATATATATATATATATATATATATATATATTCTCCACTATCAAAGATAGGAAACGTGACAGCAATAATTTTGACACTCAAATTTTGCCACTACGGTGACAATCAACTGCGTCAAGGCTAATATTATTATTGCTAACCAGTGTGAGAATATTATTCTATCACAAGGGAGAGAATGTAAATACATTTAAATTGCTTGGGGGCAGAGGTGTTGCAGAATATTTCTTCAATCTCAAGAGAGAGAATTCCAGCATTCTGTAATCAAATTTGATTTCAGAATTGGCAAATTCTGTGATGATCGTGGAGAAAAGTTTCTTTACGTCAGCATCTGTGGACGAGGATGTGTGGATAACTTCACACTAATCAAATATTGAAAATGAAAGAATTACACCTATATTTTATCTGATCATTTAAAATCAAGTTTCCTTTAGGTTAAATCTATATTACAAATTATTAACATCATAACATCACAACAACACATAATGCCCATCATCTTAATGGTTGAAAGATTTCTATCTTCTTTCAATTTTTTTTCAAATATTCACCAGAAGACGATTGCGGATTGAAGCAATTGAAACGTTGTGAAAAAATTTGAAAGAGATAGAAATCTTTCAACCATTAAGATGATGGACGTCCGAAATATAAGTAATCAAGTTACTACATCGTCTAAAACATTCAAACAACACATGATGCATTAGTTACAGAATCTAATACGTTAGTTAATTTATAATACCCTTGATACCAAGCTAAAATGACAATAACGTACAATAACCAAAATTGTTGATTTTATTTTCACATCATGGTTGTCAATGATACGATGAAGCTTTGAATGTAACTAGATTATTATGCAATTTGAATAAATCTCGGAAGTTGCATCAGGCGACTCGGCGCGAACCGCTTCGTCGCCTGGCAACGTCCTCGACTATTATAAATCGCCTAATAATCTAGTTACAGTAATAGCTATAATTTACAGATACAACTTTGATAAAACAATGAAAAAAATATTTTTGTTTTTAGTGCATTTGTGTAAAAACTTGATTATTCACATCTCGAGAAATTATATGAAGTTTGTACTATGTTATATTTAACGTCTTTCAATCAATAAGTGAACGTTTTCCCAATGGAGAACGAGGAAAATTATAAATAAATGATGAAGTTTGTCTTTTCTATATTCCTTTGAGTACAAACTGATCCTGTTGAATATTTAAAAAGTTCTTGCTGGGTCCCAAACTTATACGAGTAGTTTGAGCTACATAATCCTCTCAAAGGTAAACTTGTATTTACATAGAACTCAATGTCATACATATTTGAAACAACTTTTTTTTTGTCTTATTTCGAACTATATCCATTCAGTTTGCATATATTTCGAGAGTTGTGACAGTTATTGACAATACTTCTCGAAACATGAATAGGAAAGGAAAGTATTTGCATATGATGAAGTTTTCCAGGTGAATTTTCTCTCCAGAAATAAAACATAAATTCATCAAGGTGTGTTGAAGACGATTGGGAAGGGACGTTTTCGATTTGATCAATTTTCTAACCTATTTAATTGTTTCGATTCATCACAGTTAACACAAACATATAGGAGATGTTGCTTTCTTGATTATTATGGTAACAAAATGAGTTGCATTTTGTTAGCACATGGTATATTTTGTTATGTAATATGTTATATGAAGTATGTTCATGTTATATAGTTCAGTTGTTAAAAATAAAAATAAACAAACCTAATCCTGAGTTGTATATTCTCATATTACCAAATATCTTAAACCTTCCTGGCCATTATCAAAGACTCTGCTAACAGGTTATGTGCCCAGGAGTGTTCAGAAGATAAAAGTGAATAGTAGGAATCCAGCCGCAGTAAAAATCCCATTTTGAAACTCATTGAAAATTTTTGACAGTATTTTAAAAATTTTCCTGACATCTATCAAGCAATTTTTAAAACGTCTTCAAAAAAAAAGGGGTACAATGGCGAATTTGGAAGATCTAGCAACTCAATTAGAAGTACTTAAAGCCCAATTGGAACAGAGAAACACTAGTAAATCAACTACTACCGTCATTTCTAATTCAGTTGGTGGTTTATCTGAAAGCAAACACTTGGATGGCACGAACTACAATGACTGGAAATTTTGGATGAGGAACTTTCTGGTCGATGCAGGTCTTTGGTGTTGCATTGAACCAAAGCCAGAACAGATAGTTGATCCTGATATTGACCAGCGTGCCCTTGCCAAAATCAACTTATCTCTCAAACCTTCAGCTGCAGCTGAGACGAAAAAAGCCCGAACAGCTAAAGAAGCATGGGATAATCTGAGGAAATCGTACGAAGACAGCGGCGTGGTTAGGCTTGTGGGTTTATATTCAAGTCTATTCAAAACAATATTCGATCAATGATCATCCATGCAAGAATACGTTGATAAAATACTGAAAATAGCTGAGCAGTTGGAAAACATAGGCGAACCATTCAAAGATAGTGTCGTCGGTGGTATAATTTTGGGAGGACTACCTGAAGACTACAAACCTTTGATTTTGGGTATTCAAGGTTCAACAAGCGACATCAACCGAATTTGTTAAGAATCTTCTTCTTCAAGAAAATGTTAAAGAAATTGCCACAAAACCGACAGTTTCTTCAGAAGGCGCATTTTATAGTAAGAAAACAATTACAAAGAAAACCCAACATTACAAAAAAGGCCGCAGATGTTATAACTGTAACGAATATGGAAACCACAAAGCACAAGATTGCACCAAACCCAAGAAATACAGCTATGAGAATAACCACAAAAAGCAAGAAAGTAGTCACTTAGCTCTGATGACGTGCGATATTTCTGATAAACATAATACTGAAGATTGGTATGTGGATTCCGGTGCAACAGCCCATTTTACTGCATGTCGTAATTGGTTGTATGATTTTCAAGTAGACACCAGTCGAGATTTGGGTATCGCCAATGGCAATAAGCTTCAGTGTACTGGATATGGTGCGATAAAAATTGTGCTCAAGAATAACAACACCGTTACTATTGATAATGTTGTTCATGCTCCAGATTTATCTTTAAATTTATTATCTGTGAGTAAAATCGTCCAAAAAGGAAGATCAGATATTTTTGATAGAGAAAATGGCTGCCGAATCACCAGCGAAAAAGTTAAACTTGACTCCAAAAAGATCATTGCAACAGCCTCCGAAGTCAATGGCATGTACAAACTTGATCGACAAACTTTGTCAGTGTATTCTTCAGAAATGCTCAGTGACTACGAAATTTGGCACCGACGGTTAGGCCATTTGAACGAATCTTCAATGAAATTACTGAAGAATATGTCAACTGGAATCAACTTTTGTAGCGAGAAGTCCAAACTAGAATGTGAAGCCTGCATCAAGGGTAAACTACATCGCATTCCATTTCCTCAGTCCGGTGGAAAGCGTGCTGAACATATCCTAGAAATAATTCATTCTGATCTAGTTGGGCATATGCAAGAAAAATCCATCTGTGGAGCTTTGTATTTTTTGACATTCACGGATGATTCAACAAGAAAATCTATGGTGTATTTTCTCAGAAACAAGTCTGAAGTCGTTGAAAAATTTCTAGAGTACAAAGCATTGGTAGAAAATCAAACAAATTGCAGAATAAAGTGTCTCCGATCAGATAACGGCACTGAGTATGTCAATAACAAACTCTTGCAAGTGTTGAAACAGCATGGTATTCAGCACCAAACCACAATACCTTACACACCTCAGCAGAACGGTGTAGCTGAAAGACTCAACCGTACTTTAGTAGAAAAGGCTAGAAGTATGTTGGTGGCATCTCAACTGAGTAAAGATTTTTGGGCTGAGGCAGTGAATACATCAGTGTACCTCAAGAACCGGTCTCCTACAAAAGCACTCCATAATAAAACACCTGAAGAAGCTTGGACTGGTTATAAGCCAGATTTATCAAACCTCAAAATTTTTGGATGTAGAGCTTATATACATACTCCCAAGGAAAAGCGAAGAAAATTGGATGCTAAAGCCGAGGAGCATATTTTTGTAGGATACTGCGAAAATTCAAAAGGATACAGGTTCATTCATCCTGTATCTAGAAAACTATCAATGGCTAGAGATGTTAAATTTCTAGAAAATCAAATTCAGACTCTCCAAAATGATTGCACGAAATTATTTCCAAATACATTTGTTGAAGAAAACGACATTCAACAACAACTTCAAATAACTGAAACTATTGTTGAAGTGGGGGAAAGTCGTCCGTCTACATCAACAACCGATAGGTATGAGACTGATCAAGAATCTCAAAATTGGACACTGAATACAGATCAAGAAAATGAGACTGATAAAGAATCTCAAAATTGGACACTGAATACAGAACAAGAAAATCCAGTCATTGAAGAGGAAATTTCAACTAGAAGATCAACTCGTATAAGTCAACCAAATAAAATGATATTCAATGAAGACTTTCTTTATCAAGCCATGTTAGATGTCAGCTATGATCCAAAAACTATAGAAGAAGCTATGGATGGACCAAATTCAATTCACTGGAAAAAGGCGATGGATGAAGAGCTGCAAGCTCATTTTGAAAACCAAACCTAGATGATTTGCGATCTCCCTGCAAACAAGAAGGCGGTTAAAAGCAAATGGACTTTCAAAACTAAATTCAAGGTAGACGGTGAAATTGAACGGTTTAAGGCTCGACTCGTGGCAAAAGGTTACTCACAGATACATGGAATTGATTACGAAGAGACATATTCTCCAGTGGTCAGATACAGTTCCATTCGATTACTGATCTCATTAGCAGCAAGATATAATTGGGATATAGACCAGATGGATGTTGTTACAGCATTCTTACATCCGAAACTCAACGAGGAAATATATATGGAACTACCTGATGGAAGAACATGTCGACTCCTAAAAACATTATATAGATTGAAGCAGTCAAGTAGAACCTGGAATCAAGAATTGGATAAGGCAATAAAAGATTCAAATTTCCACCAGTCTGATATTGACCCATGTATTTATTTCAAGACAATACACAAAAAAATCCTTATAATAGCAATATATGTTGATGATCTCCTAATCTTTTCTGAGGACAAGAAAGAGAAAATAAAGTTGAAATCAGAGCTAATGAAAAGATTTCAAATGAAAGATTTAGGAGAGGCTCATTACTGCCTCGGCATGCGTATTGAACGCAATAGAAGCACAGGTCTAATAACACCAGACCAAGAAAAGTACATAGAGGAAGTATTGGCACGATTCAATATGAGTCAGTGTAATGGTGTCCAAACTCCTCTCAATCCAAACCAAAATCTCACTAAGGAAATGCAACCAACTGACGAAGAAGAGAAACTAGATATGTCTAGAGTTCCATATCAAGAGGCTATAGGTTGCATTATGTATGCAGCACAGTGTACGAGGCCTGACATATCTTTCGCTGTGGGAAAACTAGCGAGATTCAGTAACAACCCTAGTAAAGTTCATTGGATGGCTGTTAAGCGCATAATGAGGTACCTGAAGAAAACCTCAACATTAAAATTGAGCTTCTGCGGATCCAAAGAAGAACTCCATGGTTATTGCGACTCGGATTGGGCTGGAGATTCCGACGACAGAAAATCTACTACTGGTTATGTTTTCATACTGTCAGGGGGAGCAGTGAGCTGGAGTTCTAAAAAACAAACAACAGTAGCACTCTGCACGACAGAGGCGGAATACATGGCATTAACACTCGCCTCACAAGAAGCCATATTCATACGGAATTTATTGAAAGATATTCATCCTGAAAACTCAAATACAGTCATAATTTTTTGTGATAACAAGGGTGCAGTGGATATCGACCACGTAGCAAGCATATAGATATCAAGCACCACTTTGTTCGTGAACGGCAGGAAGTTGGAGATATAACAGTTAAAATAGTTGGTACAGAATACATGGTTACCGACTGTTTGACCAAAGGACTTGTTAGTGAAAAAATGTCTCTCAATTGTCGGAAAATGGGATTGAAGTAATATTACATAAAGTGGGGGTGTTAGCACATGGTATATTTTGTTATGTAATATGTTATATGAAGTATGTTCATGTTATATAGTTCAGTTGTTAAAAAGAAAAATAAACAAACCTAATCCTGAGTTGTATATTCTCATATTACCAAATATCTTAAACCTTCCTGGCCATTATCAAAGACTCTGCTAACACATTTAGACACTGTTAATACTTTTCAGAAAAGGTACTGATTTCGCCGCGAAGAAAATGCTGTTCAGAGGATTGGAGTTGAATTATAGACTTTTCTACATTTCTGTATATTGTTTTTTTTTCATGATTCAGACATAGTTTGATAATTTTTTTGTTTGTGAGAAGTATATACTACGGAATAAACTCACGCATTTGTTTTCTAGCATTCCCATCCATATAATATGGACGTATAATTTCTATTTATTTGTTGAAACATTGTGAGCTTTGTTTTATTCTTGACATACAGGTGAATCAGAAAGTGAAGCGCATTTTTTGAATAAGTACCATCCATTCAATTTCACATTGTTACATCGAAAGGGTCTCAATGTGCATTCGATTCCGAAGTATAAGTGGAATGTCACATTGGAATGTCACATTTGAGTCACATTTTGATGTCTGGACATGACCAACGGGGCATCGAACAGACGTTTATGTGATAATAATGGAAGTCATTTTGCGATTCACTGGTGTGATCTGAAACATGAATCCCACTACCATCTCCGAGACCATTCTGTGTTGACTAGGATGCTGTCCTACAAAATCAATATACAGGGTGATTCAGCGCTGTAACTTATTCCAATTATCCACATTTTGTCACATGTCCAAGACTTGCATCTCCCCTTTTTTTTGATGAGTTGTCTTATGATTTGTTGTAAATTATGATAGAGACTGTCTTTCTGAGTTCAACCAAGCATTGTATTTTCATGGTGATAGTAATAATAAATCGACTGTATCCATCAAAAAACAGAAAAATGGCATTTCACATCAATTCCAAAAAGTGGATGATGATAATCAGAGAAGTGGTCGTGGTGTTAGAGCGTTTGCCTTCCACCCAGGCGGTCCGGGTTTGATCCCCGGACGCCTATCACGGAGCTGAAGTGGTTCGGAATCCACTTTTATTCATACATCTAGGTCCCAGATCTCCCTTGCTCGTAAAAGCTCTGCTTTTGAGGGATTTTCCACGAAAACGTGGGAGTTTCGTAAAAACAAAAATCAACAATCAACATTCATATATTATTAAATAATAAAAATCAAGATTCATAATGAATTATTAGTTTATAATACTGATCAGATCAGAGCTCGTGTCAAGCTGAGTTCATGAGGTATGTAGGGCACATCTTATTCCTGTAAGTGTTTGATCAGATGCAGTTTTAATTTATTTTTGAAGTTAGGCGAATGCTAAGACTTAAATTATCTGGGTAGTGAACTGTATAATATTTTGGTGCGATATACGAGAAGCTTCGAGTGAATATTGAAGTATACTATTGCGTGTCACAAATCCTGTAACGGTACATTCGTTATAACTTGAGTTGAACCTCTTCTCTATTATTGATTCGGCCTTTTATCATTTTGTGTACTTTTGTTTTATCCGTTTCTTCAACAAATGACGAAAGTTGGGTTTTGAACCGTTTTGAAGAAATTTCATCTATCTTTGTGGCAGTTGCCTGAATAATTTTGGTGCTAAGTAGGAGTAAATTTTGACCTACTAATGTAGAAGCTATTGGTATACAATATTGATTCTTCGATCCTGTAGTGTATCTATGGTTTTGAGTGGTGGGTTCGTTTTTATTTTTACATTGCTGGCATACTATATGAATAATATCAATTGTCTGATATCTATAATACATACCTAACCCATATCAGATTTTGATCTCAATACTCATCCTGGAAACTAGCACGTAATCAAAAAGTCTACAAGAAGTCATAGTAGAGATGCATTTTTCACTGTTTTCATCTCCACTATTTCATTTCAATCTAGAATATATATGAAATATATCAAATAAAGAAGTTTTATTTTCATCCACAACATACATAATGTTTCAAAAATACACTGGAAGATACAAAATCTGAAAGAAGATAGATGAGATCCACTGGAAAAGAAATTTCTAGAAACGCCCATTTTATCCCATGGTGCATGTGATTATCGCAGCCACTTATAAATATGATCTTATATTTTATCAAAAGCACCATTATCATATTTTCATTATTTTTGTGTACAGGGTGTTTCTTAAGTACGTGTAGAAACTTCTAGGGCTTGTTGCTGACTTCGAAATAAGAAAAAAAAATCCCATAAACCCATGTCCGCAAGTTATTCGTTTCTAAAATACAGAGTGTCAAAGTTTAATTATTATGACTGATGTTTGTTTTTTTTGGGTTTGAGGTCTTGAATTAAAGAAAACTCTTTACAGCCTGTAAAGAAATAGAGTTTGCTTTAATTCAAGACCTCATTCATTAATTAGTCAGTCATTAATTATTATATTTGTTTTTTGTGAATAAATGCCAAAATATTTGTGATATTCGAGTAAAGTTTGGTATCTGGGATGATTTCTCAATGACAAAATCAAATTTTGTGTTAATTGTGAAAAAAACTAATTTCTAATTGAATTTATTTTGAATTAAAAAATCACGTCATTCAAAACCACTTACATCAATTATTTCAAATCTCAATATCTCGAAAACAGTTGCTCGCAGTGACCTCTATCAAGGATATATTTTTTACACAAACTGAATAATAAATATTCCCAGATACCAAACTTTACCCAAATATCAAAATAATTTTGAAATTATTCACAAAAAATAAAAATAAGAATTCAACTTTGACACTCTGTATCTCAGAAACGAATAACTTGTGGACATATGTTTAAGGAACTTTTCTTCTGATTCTGATGTCAGCAATACACTCCTAAATTTTCTACACGTACTTAAGAAACACCCTGTATAAAGTTTCATTCATCATATAATATAGAAAATTCCTATTGCTATATAAATTCGGATGATTTCGAATAAGTAACCTTGCGCATGTACTTCATTTCTGGCTCGACGACCGTTTCTGTTTTCACACTAGTTAAATCTCATATAATTATTGTAATTGGGATAATCTTTTCAAATTGCTACTAGATGGTTGGTCCTTCTTGCAGTTTCTTCAAATCTCTATTTATATATTATCATTTCATTGGGTATAGAACGAAATCAATTTACAGGGTGTTAATTAAGTACGTTGACAAACAAAGATGTTAAATGAAGCAACATTGATTATTCCTTTCTAATAATAAGTCAATTGAAAAAAAAAATCTGAAGGGTTTATCAAAGCTTGACTCTGAAAAAAGGAGGACCTTGTGAATAATTTGAGATATGCATTATTTTGTATCGTGCGTACTATTGAATGGATTGTACTTGCCTAATTTGAACTGATTATTATCGAAAATGTCGAGTTAACTTTGAAAAATCTTGAAAAAAAAATATTTTTATCACCCTGTATCTCGAAAACCAAGCCGTTTGGGACAAATGTTTATATGAACTCTTCGTCCTGAAACCTTTCAAAGAATCACATTCCGAAGTTTGACAACGTACCTACTTAATCAACACCCTATATATAGAAACAAAATGAATGCACTCATTAAAAAAACAAAAACGATTTCTCTAGGGAAAAATTCAGTTCTACAAAAGGAGACTGTAAAAAAGCCTGGGAACACATAAAAATTTAACTAACAGAGAAAAGTCAAAACAATCATTCAGCAACATCCAGATGAAAAACAGAAATGGTGAATCAGTAACAATTTTAGATGAAAAGTTGAATATTTTAGAATAATAGTTTAGATAATAAGTTTAGAATTGACCAAAAAAATTGAAAAAGTTGAATCTCTACCTAATGCTTTTCTTAAAGACTCATCTATGCAGTCAACAATATTTCTCAAACTAGTAACGCGGAATGAAATAATTGACATGAATAGAAACTTAAGAACAATTGTTCACCAGGCCCCGACGGAATTTCTCCAATATATATTAAAAATATACATAAACATCTAACAGCACGATAACTACACATCATAAATTCAACCTACAATTATGGAAAATTACCTTTCCAGTGAAAAGAATCAGCAGTAACTCCTATTTATAAAGCTGGCAAACATCAGTGTGTAGAAAATTATAGTCCAATTTCTGTTATTAAGCAACTCGCGAAAAAAAATTAATTTACACTTAAAAATAGGTGGATGTACTTTTTAACGAATATAATGTAATATCACAAAGGCAATTCGGCTTTGTTGCAAACTCTAATACTGAATGTGCTGTGCTAGACCTGATCGATAAAATAATAAATGCTTCGGATAGTTCTCAAAAATGCTTAACAATTTTTTTAGATCTTGCCAAAGCATTTGATACTCTAGTTCATGCCAAGCTTACAGACAAGTTGTACACATATGGCATACGAGGGTCAGGTTCATTGCTATCACAGAACTACTTAGCAAATATAGAGTTCAAAGAATAAATATTGACAACCAATTCAGTCGTACTAGATAAATTAAAGTAGTAGTTCCACAAGGAACAGTACTAGGACCGATTTTGTTTCTTATTTTTATAAACAGTATCAGCACAATCCAAAACTTTAAGGGATATCCAATAGCATACGCAGATGATACTGCAATTGTAATTACAGGAGATTCATGGAAAAATGTCTAGAAAGACTCCCAAAAAGCTTTATCTAATATAAAACTATGGTTGAATCATAACCTTCTGAGCCTAAATATTAATTGAAATCCCACTTGGCTACGAAATGATCAACCTTATAAAAATACGCTAATTATACATAAGACAGAGATAAAGCAATCTTGTTCCTGTCCCCTGATAGAAAGGGGTGTTCATTCAAAGTACGTAGTTGAAAGATTCAGAATGTTAATGAATAGTATATTCTGTAACAAGGTTAGAATGAAAATTCGATGCGAGTGGAAAGTTCCAAGCGCGAGCCGAAGGCGAGCGTGAGGAACCACGAGCATCACGAATTTTCATTCTAACCGAGTAGAAGACTATATTTTCTCCACGATCAAAGATAGGAAACGTGACAGCAATAATTTTGACATTCAAATTTTGCCACTACGATGACAATCAACTGCGTCAAGGCTTATGTTATTATTGCTAACCAGTGTGAGAATATTATTCTATCACAAGAGAGAAAATGTAAATACGTTTAAATTGCATGGGGGCAGAGGTGTTGCAGAATATTTCTTCAATCTCAAGAGAGAGAATTCCATCATTCTGTAATCAAATTTGATTTCAGAATTGGCAAATTCTGCGATGATCGTGGAGAAAAGCTTTTTTGATTTGCAAGATATTTTGGATAAAAAGCACCTCATGATAATATATAACTCTCTAACTGAATCTGTGTTAAGATAGTGTAGAACTGTCTGGGGTGGAATGTGCAATAACACACTTTGTCGGTTACAAACAACGCAGAACACCATCCTGAAAATTGCAATGAAAAAACCTAGGTTATTCTCAACAGATCAACTGTCCAAAGAACTTGGGATAATTCCCAACTGCATATTTTTATATATTTTCTTCTGGTGCTCTTACTCTTTTCATTTCTCTAGTTACTTCATATTTTTTGTAAGAAGATTCTCATTGTAAACATCGATTTCACTCACTTGGTGACATTTCAAAACTCACTCGGGCCATATACAAAAATAGTAAATTGAGTCGCCTATATGGAAGAATAGAACACACAGCACAAGCATTAATCTGCCTAGGTGTGTTATATCTTTCAGTTGGGTATCAAATGTTTTTGATATATAAATTGTATGTACCACTTTCTGAACTCTGAAAGTAGGAATAAACTTTCTATTTCTATTGAATATCATCATTATTTTGAATAATTTTATTACATGTGATTTTGGGAAATCAGGACTGTGATGTATGATACAGTCCACTTTTTTAGTTATGGGAGTTGTGGCAATTGACAACAACACAACTCATTCCGCGCAAGCGCACTTCGAAACGAAATGCCGTTTTGGGTCTTATGTCGATTCTTTGTGGTCTCTTTCTGGCGAAACGGCAATTACCGCAAAAGATTCAGCTGCACCGTGATAAACACAATAGTAATTTACTTATTTCTCTTGTTCAAATGTATGAAGTAGAAAGAATTTCTACAGTAACAAGGAAAGCGTCACAAAATCATTGATATGAATAATTTATACATAAAATATCGCAATGAAACAAAAATATATCACAAAACAATACGAATGAGCAAGAATGAATATGAAATCTGTTAAAATACAGAAATGAAGATACAATATATATATCATAAAAATAAATACCAAACCACAAATAAATAGATTCACAATATGGTGCATTTTTGAAATAATCGTCAAACTTATTGAAAAGTTTGGGACCAAGATGGCTATACTGGTATGAAGTAGTTCATGGATATTGGTTGATCTTTACAGCCAGTAAAGTACTGATGCTGGTTAGTTGCGAAGTTCTGTTTATTGTTATAAACGTAAATGAAAACTTTGTAAATATAAATGCCAGCAACAGTACTTATTTTTAGTTCTTTGATTATATTTTTACATGGTTGACTAAATCCAGTTTTCCTGATTCTGACTGTATACTCTTGCAAAATAAAAACTCTTTCCGCAGAAGACCATGTACCCCAACTCAAAATTCCATAGCGTAAATGACAACGTATGGTCGCATAGTACAAATTTAAGAGTCTTCAACCCTGAAAAAAGGGGAGTCAGAAACGATTTTTTTTGAGTGGTGAAGGGTTGTATCATTGTACATATAAAGATAAAAATAGTGAAAAAAATATTCATTGAGTTGTTAATGAATAAAAACGATATTTTTCCCCATTTTTTGTTTGGGAATTTTCGTTCAGTTCCACCATCATAAAGAACGAATATTTTGGTGTTGTTTCATTTCAGTATCGAAGTCTATCATTCACTTAGTTAAACGACTTTCCCATTTTTCTCCTAGATGTTTCATTTTTTGTGAATAATTTTACAAAAATGTGTTGTTTTCGCGAAATGGGATTCCTTGCTTCATTCCATTTGAAATGAGGAATATCCAGCTTTATCAAAGTCAACTAATAAAGGTTTGGTTCAGCTGTCGACCAGTGAAAACTAATTATTACTTACAATTTTGGATTCAGAAATGGAACTGAATTTCTTTTAAATGACACGCTTCTCAGGTTGCTCCTCCCACACGGCTGGTGAGGAAAAGAGAGAGCCAGTATGACATCTGGCACAGGGTCGGATCTGGAATGGGAAAAAATAAAACTCATTCGGGTCGAGCAAAACTATGGAATATTACAACTTTTACAATTTATAGTTTTTTTCAACAACATGTGTCCATCACTTGGTGGAAAATACTACATAACATTTTTATATTAGGAAAAACCAGAATGTTGGACGAGTTTCGTGAATTCTGATACGATTCCATTCAAAATTGGTATATAGAAGCTTTTGGGTTTGGGATGTCATAACTTTTTTTGATAACTCAACGTAGCGGCTCCAAAACAGCGGAAGAAATTTCTGATTCTTGGTCTGATTCTATTTTGAGCTGGTATATGGATTTTTGTGGTCGGAGATCATGATTTTTTTGTCAATGTTTGATAATTCGAAATGACACATTCAAAACGGATAATTATTGTCTGATTCCATTCAAAATTAGAATGTAGGGGTTCTTTAGATCGGTGATTTTGGCTTTTTGTTAAAATAAAAGAATTCAAGATGGCGGCTCGAGATTTAAGATCAGATTTTTTTCAAAATTTGTATCTAGGAGTTTTTGGAATAGGAGATGAGTTTTTCAAAACTAAATAATTCAATGACATATTTTACGAATTATCTAAAGAAAATATTCGTTTTCAGTGCATTTGAATGAAATCTTGTCTTATAAACAATTTTTTATCTATATTTGTCAGGAAACACACTCTTCACTTCGTCGGGGCTATTTAGCGAGAATTTCGGAGTTAGTGGCATATTTTTACTTACATTACCAAATAACTTGTTCTTGTGACTCCCAAATCGGCAACTCCGTTCTAGATTGGTTTCCAATACAACGGTTTATTTGGGCGGAGCGGCGTGTTTGACGTTCCTTTAAAGTTGAAAAGCACAGAGGACTTTTCTTGAATGTAACAATGGGGCAGCGCGTCAAGGTAAACAAACGAAACCTTGACTTAATATCAGGTGATTGTTACGGCTCTGTTCGTTTCCTTGGCGGCATTTGTATCGAGAATCGTAATCATTCGAATTTATTCACTCCTTTTTTTTATTAATGATTCTATGTTGAAGAAGAATCACAATTAGTTTTATCAAATTGAAAGACAACTCAATATAACCAGAAGAAAATGTTGCGATTTAGTTATATATACGAGAAATGATGTCGAAGTAAAAAGAATAAACATAGACGTTTGTGTCTGGGAAACAATAATGCTTCCAAATCTGAAAGCATTTCATGTAAATTTCATGAAATTTTGGACGGGCATCTTCCTAAAGGAATGAGAATTGGAGATATATGCTTCTGATGTAGGTAATGTAGGTAGAGAAAAAAATGTAAACAAAGAAATAGCTAATTTTTCTCAATATTCAGGTATATTAGAATGAAATATTTAGCTGAGACATTGTTCAATTTATCTTTAACAGTTGTAATAATTCACATCGGTTCAATTGAATGTTTCACGGGTGATAGAGTCTTATATTGTTTCACCCTTTACATGGAATAAGACATATGTACCTAAACTATTGACCTTTCCTGCAAAAACTTACATTCAAATCGAGGAAATAGTTTTCATGAAAATTGCGATCAGATCTTATTGGTCACTATTTTCAATAATTAACTGATTTTTCAATATTTTATTCATGACACATCTGATTTTATATTTTAGAATCAATTCAAACTGATGCATTCATTTACACCTAAATAGTAATTTTGAACAGAATACAAACATAACTCACAAAATGAACCAAATCTATCTTGGAGCTGCCATTTTGAATTATTGAAATATGATGAAATATCATTATCTCCAACCCCAAAATACCATTCTTATATAGAATTCGACCATAAATCACAAAACTCGTCTGCCATCTTGAATTCCTGAATTTTGACAGAAAAATCATTATCTTTGAACCCAAAAACCACTACAAAGGTTATAATCTTAGAACCCGCCCAGAAATAACAAAACTTTTCCGTCATTTTGAATTCACGAATTTTAACAGGAGACATCAGGATCTCTTAACCCAAAAACCGATTTAGAATCGAATCGGACATAATCACAAAATTCGTCCGCCATCTTGGAACCGCCATATGGAATTCATCAATTTTGATGAAAGATTCATAATCTCCGAGCCAGAAAAACCCACAGACAAATTTTGAATTGAATCGGACCATAATCACAAATCTCGTCCGCCATTTTGAAATTATTAATTTTGACGAAAGATTCATAATCTACGACTCCGAAAACTTGCACATACCCATTTTGTATCGAATCAGAAACCAAATCACAAATCTCACTTTATTTTTCTTTGGAAACATTTATAATGGAGTACTCACCTGCTTCTGGAATTATGATCAGTGAACACCTATCAAATATCGAATCATTCGGACGTCTGCAAGTGAAAATTTTGTTCAAAGATTCCATTACATACAGGTCAAATGAGTATGAAACGTGTAATAAGAAAAACAAGTATCCCATAAAAGTAATTCTGGTCCAATACATTTTAAAAAAATAATGGTATACAGAGTGGCCACTTTTTTAAAGGGATTGTATTGGTAACTTTTAAACCATAAGAGTTAGAAGGTCGGTCAAATGGAGAAAAAGTTGCATTCATAGAAGCATTGTCAAGTGGTTCAAACAAATCGAGATTATCAGGACCGGTTATTGAGATATCATAAGAAAAGTAAATTCTGTCATTTTGATTTTTCTTTTTTTCCCACTTTATTTCAAATATTATCAAAAAATGGCCACCCTCAACCTCATTTTTTTCAATACGGACCTGCATATTTTATGACACATTTCGAAATAACTTTCAACGCTTAATTCAACAATATATCATACAATGTCATTCTAAGTTGATTTTCAGGTGATTTTGACCCTTATCCAAATTTCTCTGGGTCGGATCTGTATTGCATTTACCTTTAGTTTAATTAACAACATGCAATACATTTCAATTAGAAAAACAACTCAGTCATCTCAAATTGAATGGAACGTATCAGAATCAAAGCAAGAAACAAGTAATATTTATTTACATAATATTTCAAGCGAAAAAAAACCTAATGCAGAATAATTAAACGAAACTATCATTTATATGAAAGAAAAATTAAATGATTATTCGAAAGTAAATCAAAATTAATGAAGTAAGTGTTCGAAATGTCCACCATTTTGTAAAATGCACTTTGCGGTTCTGGAACCCATACTTCTTATACATTTGCTTATTTCGTCTCCTTGAATACCTTCCAATACATTCTCAATCTTCTCGCGAAGAATCTCTATTGTCGGGTTCGTAGTATCATAAATTTTATTTTTGAGATATCCCCACAAATAAAATTCCAGCGGATTCAAATCCGGAGATCTTGCAGGCCATGATACTGGACCTCTAGTTCCAATCCATGAATCGGGAAAAGTTCGATTTAGATAATCTGTGACTATTCTTGAGTTGTGTGGACCACATCCATCTTGTTGGAACCATGGACTATCACGCTGATACCGTATAGGAAGATCATCCAACATTTTTTCTATAATTTCTACATATTTTTCTCCGGTTTGGTTGCCATCAATAAAATAGGGTCCCAGTAATTTATTATTCAACAAACCGCACCATATGTTCAAAGAAAAACGGTATTGATGTCTAACTTCATGAATTAAGTGAGGATTTTCTGTGGCATAAAAATGTTCTTTCCTTCGATTGAACATGCCAGAATTTGTGAATGCCGTTTCGTCTCCCCAAATAATATTGTGCGCAAAATTGTTGTTATTCCGCACCTTCCGTTGGAACCAATTGCAGAATTGCAACCTTCTCTCAGGATCATTACGATATAGTTTTTGCACGGCTTGGTATTTACAGTCATGGTATCCGTGCCTCTTGACTATTTTATTAACAGCACTTTTTGATAAATTGCATTCACTGGCCATAGTTCTCGATCCTATTCCTGGATTCATTCGAATTTGGGCTAGAACATTGATGTCATTGATAGGCTCGTTTCGTCTTACATAAGGACCTCTAGGTTTGATGAATGAATTATGTTCAAGTAACGTTGTAGATAAACGTCGAAATATTTTAATATTTGGTGTTGTTCTTTCAGGATATAATTCACCATACCTTTGTTGTGCTTTGAACGAATTCCTATCTAGTTTTATGTACACTTCGTACATATCTCTCTTTTCTTCATTTGTGTATCTTACCATACCAAATAAGTTAAATTGAAATTACACAGAAAAGTATTTAATAACAAGTTCTTGTGACACAATAATGAACGAAGTGACAAATAATATGACATTTCTTGTTTTGTTCTTTTTTTATCCACGGCCTACTACTTGAAAATAATACATTCAATAAACCTAGAGTTTTGTGTATGTAAGAAAAAACAAGTCTATTAATGATATCAATATTCTGCCCAAATTCAATTGAATCCATAAAAAAAATCGAAAGCTGTTAATAAAATAGTCAAGAGACGCGAATACAATGATTTTGAATCGAACTACAAAATCGACAACACATCATATACATATCCAGTAGCCAATCAAGAGCCGAACTTCAAAATCGAAAACATGATGTTTTCAATTATCAATACAAAAATTTCAACCAATCAAAACACGCTATTTTAGCATAAGTGGAATAATCTGCGTAACCGATTACATGAATTTCTGAAAGATTGTTGAAATGATTCATCAGATCATAAGCATATATGTATAAGGAAGAGATTGACCCCTGTAGGACATGCTGTTCATTGGTTGCCAGTTGGCTCGTGGAATTCTGAATCACTGCTCATTGGGTCCTGCCTTCCTTATATGGTTTCGACAAATTCAACGGAATTCCTCTAACACCATATCGCTCTTTTTTCAACCGGAGGAGTTTATGGTCAACATACAATCGATTGCTCTAGAAAAATCAATGTCCACAGAAAACAGGAAGTGCAGTTTTCAGTTTATTTGTTTTGAGTGAAACAATGTATTTATGCATCTCCAACTGCAATATTTCTCACAAACACAACATTTTCAATTATTTTACCTTTGACATCGAGTAAAGTTTGGTTGATTTGCGTTTCCATTCTGAATTCTATAGAATTTCTCGAGTTGTTTATTCTTGAGAATAAGTCTTGAAAGTTTTTATTTCTGTGGTTTCATAATATGAAGTTTCCAGTTTTCAATTTAAGTGTCAAATATGATTTGGTTGTAAAAATAGTTTGATCCTGAATTGTAACTACAGGTTCGAGTTTGAAGAGAAACCACTCAGAAAGTTGGAACGTCCGTGGTTATAACTGAATGTGGAACAGCAGAAAATGAAAAAGAATGACAGCTTGGAGCATTTTACATTCTCGGTAAGGCATGAAGTAAATATCTAACTCTTACCACACTGAAAGTTTGTTGCAACGAGATGAAGGAACTCCTTGTAGATACTATCTACCAGCATAACTTGAAAATGAAGTGTGCGGAAACACTTATTACAAAATATACTATTGCAAGAAATTTTTCACTGTGGATGGAGACAAAAAAAATAAAGTTTTAGAAGATATGATGGAGTGTTTCCATTTACTCCATGTGAGACACATTATAAAAAAATGTTTGAATGAAGTTAGGTTCTTTTCAAGAAATGTGAATAAGTATCACCACCTGATATAGTGATATGGAAAAATGGATCAGAATGAGAGACTATTTTGTTGCGATCAGCGGTAACAATGTATGTCAACCACAGAAATTCGGTTAGTCCTCGTCAGACATTAATCTTGGGAATGGGTAGATAAAAATTGAAAAGCACACAGAAAAACGATGAATACCCAAAAACAATAAATATTTAGGAGAGCGTTTTTTATCTACTGACTTTCATTGTTTGTCCCGAATATGTGTATTTTTAAATGCGTAGTTTCTATGTGACTGTTATCGATATTCCCTTCTATTTAGATACCAAAAGATGCAGCTTTTTAGAAGGAAGAGTATCATGTATACAAATAAATTTGGAAAAAAATGGACTTTCTTCGTTTTTCCCGTGTGCTTTTCAATTCCAAATGGCTCCAGAGAAGCATACTCCCTGCTTGATGAGGCATATATTATTACCATAATTGACTCTGAACTTTCTTTCGCCATATTTGAAGTGTCCCAAGACTCAATGTATGTACTTGACAGCGCACTTCATGTGAGTCTATACTAACAAGTTGAAGTTTTTGATTCTTGAAGTCGTGCGTTCTTTAAATGAAAATTGAGATTACAACTGAACTTTTCCACAACTTTAACATTGGTTTCTTCTTTCCTCTAGTCGCATGTATTTTTTTTTTTGGCATCTGAAGTGCTGGCATAGTTTAACATAACGCCTTGGCTTTGATAGATAGATAGATAGATAGATAGCTTTATTCATCTCTTGTGGCCATGGGATATGACATGAGATAAGTCAGATAAAATTGAGATATAAATAAATACTTACAATACATTCCATAAAAGTCAATACAAATACAATTAATACAAATCCACAAATACATGTAGGATATACATTTACAAAATTATTTTTTTGTTAAAATTGATATATTTGTCTAGCGAATAAAATGCATTGGTGATGAGAAATGTTTTCAGAGACATTTTGAATTTTTTTTAATTGTCAGATTGTTTGATTGGCTCAGGTAGCAGGTTATAGAAGTACCCACCAGCATATAGGGGTGATTTTTTCTAGTGAGACCTGATATGGTTACTTATCCGGATGTCTTGATTTTTCCTGGTTGGATATTTGTGGACATCCTTGTTTTTTTTATATTTATGAAGATTGTTATAGATATAACACATCAGTTTGAATAAATAGATACAGGTGCATGTCATAATACCGTTATTTATGAAGGTATTCCTACATGTTTCATTATTTTTCAGGTTAAATACAAGTCTGACAAATCTTTTTTGTAGGACGAATACTCTATTTATTTCAGTCGCTCTTCCCCATACAATTATATTGCAGCTCAATACGGAGTAGACGTGCATAATATATATTTATTAAGTGGTGTAAGAGGAAATTGGATTTCAAGGTGATGAAGGCATAATATATTTTGTTAATTTTTTAACAAATTGATTTTACGTGTTCATTAAAGTTCAGTTTATGATCGAGTTGAGTTCCCAAGAGTTTTGTGCAGGACTTTGTTATGAGAATTGTGCAGTTAACTTGAAACGTTAGGGGATTTTCTGGTATAAGGTTCTTCATGAATACTAAACACACTGTTTTTTCAATGTTATTGATGAGATGATTTTTTCACATTTTGTGAAGCTATTAATGACTGAGTTGGCCTTAGTTTTCATTTCCAATTGGTACTTTGCTGATATTACAATGGATGTATCATCTGCATATCATCTTCAATATAATAGGGTTCCCCCCTGAGGAGTGCCAAAATCAATATCGAATTGGTTTGACATTTCATTTTCAATCTTGACTTTCACTGATCTACCTGTGACGTAAGATATAAGCCACGAGTTGATTGGACCTCTGATCCCCATGGATTCCATTTTGGTTTGCAAAAAAAGTGGATTTATTGTATCAATCGCCCGGGAGAGATCAAAAAATAGTCCCAGGACGCTGTGGCCTTTGTCAAGGTTGTCGTGAACATACTGCACTAGTTCTATTGAGGCTGTTTCTATAGAGTAATCATGTCTAAACCCATGCTGGCATGGTGTTGAAATCTTGTTTGAATCGAGGTACTGAGTGATTCGGTACTGAATGATTCGGTTATAGATTGTGAGCTGCTTCTATCTCCACCGCTGTGACTAACGCTTCACCACTGTGACTAACGCTTCACCACTGGTTTCAAATTTAGTAATTTGGGGATTCACAGCAACATCTGAATATCTCAATCTCGAATCGATTGGCAATTGTTGCTTCAGATTTTTTCTGCTGTTTTTGAAAATTATTGAGCTATCTGAGTCTTCGAGTTACTTTGTAACTCTGGTCAAGGTTAATAAATGCAAATATGACGTGAAAAAGTCCGAACCGGCCTCCTTCAGAGAAGTCTGTTACAGGTCCTTACTGTATATTTCTAAGGATATTTGCTGATTTTTTTTCTGAGTTTGCATGCACATACGTAATATGTATGCCAACATTCTCCTCCGGAGTCTGTCTATACAAGTGATGAATCATGAAAAACATGGATATACACATGAAAATCGAATCTCACTGTTAATCAATTAAATCAGATTCTCTTGTTAACGACATATCCCAGTGTATCGGGTTTAGTTATACGCCTTTGAGGCACAAATAATGTTCATATCCTTCGATCTATTCGATGAAGTTACCTCGATATAAGGGAAAAGCGGTTTGTGTTCGGAACTTCGCTAATGGATACCTGGGGTTGACTATTATTAGTCGTATCAGTGCTTTTAGCACTTATGAGTATTCGAGACTCCAGCAAAATTACCAATGAAGGGCGAGTTTACTCAGTTTAGTCTATTGCCTATTTGCGAAGGAAATATCGGTTAGTAACAGTAACATTCTCATTACATGAGTTCAAAATATTTTTTCAAAGTTAACCTATATGTTTCATGATTTTTGCATACAAAAATTCACTTTATGCTTTAGTGGCGGTGAAGTACACTTTACCGCTCGGTTTTACAGGCGTAATAGTATATTATGATACAAGTTTTATAAGACACCATTATGTCGCACGCGTTGTTTGGAGTAGGAGTGCTCCAAGAGAACAAGTGCGACAAGTGTCTTATAAAACGTATTTCATATACTATTTTTTCTATTTGGCATTTTTTGTAGTTTTTTATTGGAAAAAAATGGATTTAGTAATAATAAATAATGTCAGAAATATCGGGTTGGTAACATTGATAAAATATTTAAAATTTGAAGGGTGCTGTCAGGTAATTCTTTTGTTCACACAAATTATTCAAATTTTGAATGCTATCAGTAAACTACCTTTTTTATAATAACTAATGAGGAAAACTCAAGTTGCACCCCTCCTGAATTGAGAGAAATTGCTCAAAGGGATGTGAATGATTTGTTGCCCAAAAAATCTCGTTCAGTTTACGAAAAGGAATTTCACAATTTCGAAGTTTCCGATGCGTCACCACTGCAGTCAAAATAACTTTTCAAACAATCCGACCACTGTACATATAATTTTGTAAACCCAGTCCAAACCACACCAGCTAACTTAATTAAAGACGCCCGAGAAACCAGTCATGTAACATTTAAAGTTTACAATAACAAAGGTTATTCTTCTTCTTTGTTTAATATCTGAAAATTCCATCCCTCTTGTCTGATTTTCATCTGACAGTTGACCAATTTCGGAAACATTTAAAATCCAGATCTTGGGGAAATATATCTAGATCATGATGAAATTCCGGTAGAAATACCAGAATCTGCAAGTACAAAATATATATGATACTGATAACAATATAGAAATCATTATAAATGAAGAGGTTGTAGAAACAAATGTTCCGAATCTTCCTGTATTGGAATCTCCATCACTGTCAAAAGTAAAATTCAGTGTACAAGGGAAATCTGCTGAATTATACAGAGCAAATGGCCCTATCAGTAAATAAAATGGCTATTGCAATCTCCAACCTTGCTGAGGCTATCTCAAAAATAGCTGATTCTTTGAACTGTTTTGAAAAGGTCTAACCTTAATTTTTTTTATATGATGCCTTTCTGTAGTAATAATTGCCAAAGAGTGAGAACTAATTTATTTTATTATTTTTGTGATATTAATTTATTGTTATGTTTTGTTAATCTATAATAAACCACTTCATCAAGTATTAGTATTTTATATAAACATCTCCTGAATTACTTGACTTCTCACAAATCTCCCTTGTGTAAGGTCATCATTATCTGGAAAAAAGTACTAGTATTAAATTTTAAAATGAAAATTCAAATAATCAGGTTCAATATGGTAGTTAGATTTGATAAAAAGCATAGAACCACCTAGGAACTAGGTTTATTTGTAATGGTTCATTATTTTGGAAAAAAACTTGAAAACATTTCTATCAATTTAATCTTGAGCTTACTTTCATGGACAGAAAGTTCACATAACTTTCTGGACTATGGAATAAGTCTGAAGATGAAACAGCATTCATATCTGCATATAATTGTGAATTAATTCAACTGTCTTACCCATGTCATTCATCAAATTATCATAATTTTCAACATCATTCTCTATATTGTGATTTTGATCCTCATCATCATCATTTTCAACTTCTGGCAAATTATGTTGTCTAGAAATATTATGCAAGACTGCACTAGAACAAATGATGCGGGCTGCTATGATGTGGGAATAGTGAAGAACTCTGTCTTTTCGGAGACATCGAAAACGGCCTTTCAAAACTCCAAAACATCTCTCAACAACATTTCTTGCACGACGATGCTCAATGTTGTATCGTTCTTCTGGACTATTTGGTTGAGGGTTGAGAATTGGGGTAAACATCCATGGTTGAATTGGGTAACCAGAATCACCTAGAAGATAGCAGTTTCTTCTGCCTTCATTATATTTCCTCCTCATATGATGTTGTATTCTTGATACATTCCAAATAGCTGCATCATGGGCAGCTCCAGGGTAATGAGCATTAACATTCATAATCATCAGGTTGGAATCAAATATCTGGAATATTATTCATCAATGGTTTGATTTTTTTAAAACCTTATTGATCATTTATACTATGAAATTCCTTTCGGTTGATGTATGCAACTGCTGGATAAATCGGGTCATCAGTTTTTGGAGAAACTATTCCGACATGGGTACAATCAATTGTACCTATTACATCAGGAAAAATTAAATTCGAATTCTGGGATCTAGAATTATGATAATTATGAAATTCAATTGTTACTAAGGTAAGAACTATAAAACTTACCCTTCCTTAGCATTTCTTATTTCCATTTCACTTAATTTAATTTAATATATCTTGCCAACAGATATGTGGATATTAGATTGCTGACTTCATTTATTGCCCTACTCATAACAGGCCAATATTTAGGTATTCCCCAATAATAGTTTGGTGGCTATCTTAGAAGATAAGACTTGCAAAAGCCTAAAAAAAAGGTTGGATGCAATTCCGTACTTCATACTTTCTTATATAAATTTTGACTCACTCGTAGGTGAAAAGGAACTGTATCTTTTCTGGCTGGTTCATCAACCAATTCACTCAACTCTTCTATCAAACCTAATGTTGCTGGCTTACTGAAGCGAAATAGCTTCAGAAATTTTTCGTCTGGCAATTCAAATGGATTACTAGTGTCCCTGATGTATCTAAATTGTAGTCTCATATTTTCTCTATGAATGAAACGTTCAAGTGAAGGTTTTCAAGAAGTTACAGTTTATTTATATAATTACCTATTTTCTAAATTTTGCAACACTTGCAAGAAGTCATATTCAAAAAACAATGGATTCACTGCCATTTTCAACTTTGTTGCAGATATTGAAAGGACTAATAGTGAAAAGACAAGGATTCACATGCCTTTTTCCTCCTTGTTATGTCCTAGCAAGTACTGAAATGATGTTGCTTGGAGAACAAGATGAAATAACAAGTTTTCTTTAAAAGTGACAGATCATATTGCCAAAAATCAGTGATCAGAGTGTCAATTTTTCTTATCTTGCTTTGATAGCAATATCTTCTCTGTAACCACATTGCTATATGCAAACAGAATCGACCTGATTTGCGACGCCAGTAGGCTACTGTCAACATTCTTAAATACGAATATTTCAACGTGTTGCGGAAAGAGCCTTATTATTATCATTATCATTTGAGGGATGCGCGCGTTACTCACATTAATGACACCTCGTCCGCGCATCGTTTGAAGCAGTACTATTTCTGGCCTTATCAAGTTGAGTACCGCATGTGTTATCCACGCTGGATATAAGTGCTCTATTTTCCTCTTTCGCTATTTTCCGAACGTTTTATTAAGTGTATGTATGCCCGATTGACACCAAAAGGGCCCTTTGAGAAAATTCCCAGACCTTCCAAGCATCTCCAAGAAAATGGTTAAAGGTAAGTTATTAATGTGACGCATTTTATTATTGATTTGATTGAAATACTATCCATTTTTCTAAACCACAAAAAGAGCTTTCGATCTCTATAATTCATTCCGCAACATTTGGTCCTTCGAGCCGGATAGATTTAACTAGCAAATCAATAATATTTTTTATTATCTTTTGTCGAAATTTCATAGTGAAAAATTTCGTTGCTTAAAACATTCCGCTTTCCACGATTAGTGATTTATCAATTATTCTCACGAATTTCCGCTAATTTTCAACTATTTATATCTATATATATCTAATGTTGAAAAACCTTGAATAAGTTTCCTAAATTAATTCATATTCGCATATTTAAATCTAGCCATTTTGAAGTGTTTTTTCCTCGTGAACGGTGGACACAGCTGGGCATATTGGACATTCCTGATTCATATCCGGACATGCGTAGTATCACTTGTTTACGAACATACATATTCAGTTCCGTGACATTGACCTAGTTTATAGAAACAGCTGATTGGCAAACGCTATTGTTTATTTTGAATTGTTTTCATACTGAAATCTTTTTTTTCTACTGAAACCGAAACTGTTATATTGTTCACTTCATTACGATGGACAAACAGAAACTGAAACGTTATCAGACCTATCGAAACACTTGCATTGGAGAAATAAGTGTGTTGAAATCAGTAGCTGAAAGAGCTAAATTGGAAAAATCCACTCGAACTTTGTTCAAAGTGAGAGGTGCCGACCTTGAAAGTATCCGCGAGGAGTTTCTGAAACATCATAATAATGTCGTGGCAACCCTCTTGACTGATACTGACTCAGATCAAGACGCAGAAAATGTTATAAGGGAAGGATTTCTAGAAGAGTATTATGCTATCAAAACTGTTTATACCGAGTCATTCGAAAGTGCTGGTAACAGTTCGAATAATTTACATAGTACTGCGATTCATGATACTAGATCATCAAACTCGCACATCAGACTCCCGAAGATTGAATTAACAAAGTTCAATGGTGATTATAAATCATTCAATACATTTATAGATATTTATAATGCGCTAGTGCATAATAACTGTTCACTTACCGAGATAGAAAAATTCAACTATCTTGTTTCTTGTCTGCAAGGTCCGCCTTTATCACTCGTTCGAACATTGCCTTTAACCACAGACAATTATGAAATCGCCTATGATACTCTTGTTGACCGATATTCCAACAAACGACTGCGTGCTCAGGCGTATTGGATGAAAATCGAAAATTGTTCTAAAATAAATTCCGAAAGTTCTACGAGTCTTCGAAAACTTTTAGATACATTTTCTGAAAACTTAGCCGCTTTGAAGAATTTGGGATTTCCGACTGACGAATGGAACTTTATTTTAGTCATGATGATTCTGAAACGTTTAGATCAAACTATTGTAACTCGTTTTGAGTTGAACCATGGGTCAGCGGAAGTACCAAGTTATGACAAGCTCATTGAGTTTTTGAATAAACACTGTATTGCACTAGATTCGATTAATTTCACTCCACAAACTACCCCAATCAGGAAACAAACACATTCTCAAGGTCAAATCAAGGCCACATCTTCGAAATGGCCCTCCCCTTCTGTGAATAAAACCGCCTCATTTTTTGTAAACAAATCGCCTGCCTCCACTTGTATTTTCTGTAAGGAAAACCATTCTTTATACACTTGCTCCGCCTTTGCTAATAGATCTCCATCTGAGAGATATAACTTTTGTAAAAATGTACATCTTTGCTTTAACTGCCTTAGTGGGTCACATGACATTCGATCGTGTCGATCGACATATAGCTGCAAACATTGTTTCTCAAAGAAGCATCATAGCCTCTTATGCTTGGGAAAAAATGCTATTTCAAGCGCAAATGATATATTGAACTCATCTTCTACGAATCAAGTTTCAAAAGAACCTGTAGCCTCTAGTTCAGTTCAAATTAATTCATTATTTGCGGGAACTAAACCAAAAAATGTGCTACTCTCTACTGCTTGTGTGGAATTTCTCGATCGTCATGGTAATTATCATGTGCTTAGAAGTTTGTTAGATGCCGGAAGTATGACTTCTGTTATTAGTCAGAAAGCTGTAACAAAATTGGGTTTAATAAAAGAAAAGTTTTCTGTTGAAGTTAACGGCTTGGGTTCTATGCAATCCCACGTCACTAGTGGACTGGTAACTCTTTCTTTAAAACCGATAGGACAAAATAGACCTATATTTCACAGCGACGCTATCGTTTTAAAGAAAATATGTGACAATTTACCTACTACCACTGTTTCTTCTGATTCCTGGTCTCATATTATGAATTTAAAATTAGCAGATCCTAACTTTAATTGTCCGGGAGAAATAGATATTCTGCTGGGAGCAGATATATTTTCTAAAATTATTCTGAACGGCCGCATATCAGGAAATGTAGACCAGCCAGATGCTCTAAATACCATATTTGGTTACATATTGATGGGCACCGTAGGTTGTCCTTCCAATCCTCCGATATCTTCTTTTTTTTGTCATGTTACTGAATCTGCCTCTATGGAGGATACTTTGAAAAAATGTTGGGACTTGGAAAGTGTTCCTAATGTAGTGTCTACTTCATCAGAAGATCATTTATGTGAAGAAATATTCGTGAAAACACATACCCGTAACGATACTGGTCGTTACGTAGTGTCATTGCCGTTTAGGTCCAACCCACCTAATTTTCCGGGAATTCGGAACCTAGCCCTCAATAGATTCCTCTCATTAGAAAGACGTCTTCTTAGACAGCCTGCTCTATACGCACAATATAAGGATTTTATGCGAGAATATTTAGACATGAATCACATGGAACTTGTATCGGGAAGCGAAATTCCGATAGGAAGTTATTATATTCCGCATCACTGTGTTGTGAAGCCCGAGAGTCTTACAACAAAGTTGAGAGTTGTTTTTAATGCCTCAGCAAAACTGCCTAACCAGACATCACTCAATGAAAATCTTTTAGTAGGTCCCAAACTGCAACAAGATATTGTCAAAATTCTTCTAAATTTCCGTATGCACGACTATGTCTTGTGCACCGATATAAAAAAAATGTATCGGATGATTCTACTTGAAAATTCTCAATGTGATCACCAAAGAATACTTTGGAGATTTTCACCCGATGATCCAATTGAAGATTATCGTCTTGTAACTTTAGTTTACGGGGTAACTAGTAGCCCCTATCTCGCTCTCCGCGTCCTTCATCAATTGGCGGAAGATAATGGTCAACCATTTCCCAGAGCATCTTTAGCAATAAGAGAAAATTCATATATAGATGATTTTGTGTGCACTGCTGCAACTCTTTCTGAAGCCCAACTACTCCGCTCTGAACTTATACAACTCCTATGCAAGGGTGGTTTTGAGTTACGGAAATGGTCTAGTAACGAACCCTCTTTACTGTCGGATTTACCTATATCGCATCTGTCCACTAATCCGCTTTCTTTTACCTCTGATTCAACAAATTTGACATTGAAAGTGTTAGGCTTGCAATGGCATCCGTTAGATGACTGTTTTATATTTTCTGTTTCGCCGATAGAGAAGAGACCTTGCACAAAACGCAATTTGCTATCAGAATTAGCTCGAGTATATGATCCTTTAGGTTTTATTTCTCCCATCACATTCTTTACTAAGAATCTTATTCAACGATTGTGGGCGTCTGGGATAGGATGGGATGATCCTCCCAGTGAGGATATTGTTCGTATTTGGGACAAATATAAATCTGACTTACCAGTATTATCAAAATTACATATTCCTCGTAGAATTGATTGCTCTCTGCCTTGTGTTTATGAGTTGCATGGGTTTTGCGATGCCAGTGAGAAAGGTTACGCGGCAGTTATTTATCTAAAAGTCATTACTTCCCCTAATGATATTACCATACATTTTGTATGTTCAAAAACAAAAGTTAGTCCTCTTTCGAGAATAACTATACATAGGCTAGAGCTTTCTGCCGCTGTACTTCTGAGTAAACTTATGAAATACACTCTCAACATATATCAACATAAAATTGAAATTACTAAAATATGTGCTTGGTCAGATTCCCAAGTAACCCTTTACTGGATCAAAGATTCCCCGCATCGATGGAAGAATTTTGTGGCAAACAGGGTTGCTTTTATTCAAGAACGACTACCTCCATCTGTATGGTGTTATGTCAACACAAAACATAACCCGGCCGATATCGCTTCGCGTGGTTCATTGCCATCCGAAATTATTTCAAATTCATTTTGGTTCAATGGACCAAACTTCTTACATACATATGATACCGCTTCATTTCAACCTGTTGCATGTGATTCTCCTCCTTCCGACGAGGAACGCACAGTTGTTCTGTTCACTACCGCTGACGAAGAAAATTTCATAGATCTTTTATTATCAAAAAATTCAACGTTTTCAATTTTGCAACGCCTAATCGCCTACATATTACGTTTTCTGTTCAATACTAAAAATCCAACTAAGAAACGTTCGGGACCGCTTACTTGTTCAGAACTGTATCATTCTTTGTTAATATTAGTCAAACGCACTCAAGAAATAGCCTTTCAAGAGGAATTCAATCGTAAAGTTTTTTCGAAGCCTTTCAAAAAACTACACACCTTTGTCGATGACGAAGGTATTCTTCGAGTTGGCGGTCGCCTTCAATATGCCAAATTGTCACATGATTATAAACACCCTATGATTCTACCTCGTAAAAGTAATTCAACTACCATGTTGATAGATTATTACCATAAAAAATATTTTCATGCTGGATTTCGGACCACACATTTTTTAATTGCTCAATGTTTTTGGATTTTGTCTCCGAAACGAGCTATAAACTCTGTCCTTTCAAAATGCATAACATGTTGGAAAACCAAACCCAAGAATTTCCAACCCCCAATGGGCAATTTGCCTGTATCACGTATATCACAAATTAAACCTTTTTCCCATTCAGGCGTAGATTTCGGAGGTCCTTTTTTCATAACCTTGAGTAGACACCGTGGTGTTAAAACTTGCAAAGCCTACTTATGCATTTTTGTGTGTCTTGCCACGAAGGCAATACACCTTGAGCTTGCGAGCGATTTATCTTCTGATATATTTTTGGCCGCTTTACAACGATTTGTAGCAAGGCGAGGTCGCGTTTCTGATTTATATTCGGATCAGGGTATTAATTTTGTTGGGGGCAGTCGACAATTGACGAAACTGATGAAAACCGCTGCCGATCATGAAACTATAAATTTTCACTTCAATCCCGCCTCTAGTCCTCATTTTTCTGGGTTGTGGGAAGCTGGGGTAAAATCGGTAAAGAATCATATTCTCCGTGTAGTAGGCCAGCAGATTTTAACCTATGAAGAATTTTATACCGTGTTAGTCATGATCGAATCAATTCCTAATTCACGTCCTCTGTGTCCAATGAGTGCGGATGTGGAAGATGTTAACGCTCTAACTCCAGGACATTTCCTCACGCTCGAACCCCTCACGGCCATTCCCGTGCCCGATTTCACTTCTCAGCCCTCAAATCGCCTTTCACGATTCGAACTAATACAAAAGATCCATTGGGATATGTGGAAACGGTATCAGAAAGAATATCTCCATACGTTACAACAAAGGGCCAAATGGTTGGATCCTTCAACGTCGCCAAAACTTGGCACCTTAGTTTTGATTAAAGTGGATAATGTTCCACGCTGTAAGTGGTTGATGGGACGAATTGTGGACCTTCATTTCGGACGTGACAATATTGCCCGCATAGCAACAGTAAAAACTGCCACCGGTAATATCAAACGTCCCCTGGTAAAGCTGTGTCCACTCCCAACTGAGTAATCAAAATGGTTGATTTTTATTTTTTTTTTTTTTTTTTAGTTAAATAATTTATTTTAGTTTTATTCAGTTATTTCTGAATTTATAATATATATATATATTTTTTTTTCTCATTTTTAAAATGCATATGTTTTATGCATTTTCGCCGGGGAGAATGTTGCGGAAAGAGCCTTATTATTATCATTATCATTTGAGGGATGCGCGCGTAACTCACATTAATGACACCTCGTCCGCGCATCGTTTGAAGCAGTACTATTTCTGGCCTTATCAAGTTGAGTACCGCATGTGTTATCCACGCTGGATATAAGTGCTCTATTTTCCTCTTTCGCTATTTTCCGAACGTTTTATTAAGTGTATGTATGCCCGATTGACACCAAAAGGGCCCTTTGAGAAAATTCCCAGACCTTCCAAGCATCTCCAAGAAAATGGTTAAAGGTAAGTTATTAATGTGACACATTTTATTATTGATTTGATTGAAATACTATCCATTTTTCTAAACCACAAAAAGAGCTTTCGATCTCTATAATTCATTCCGCAACACAACGAAATGTCAGATTAGCGTTTCATCATTTTTAAGCTTTCAGTTTGGTTTAAAATCAATACTATTAACTTATTATTATAACTAAATTTTCCTTTATCGAAAGAAAATGAAAAATTATACAAATGTGGAATTGTCAGACATGCATTTTGTCTATGGTCGAAGTAATGGAAGTGGTCGGCAAGCTTGATGATTGTATGCTGAGTTGTATCCAGGACGTAGGGTACTCCATCACACAATATTTGCTAGTCTTCTCCAACGTTTGCGCAAAAATGGTACATTTAAGAAACAAACGGCTGACGGCAGGCGCCCTCGAGAAGCACGAACTGTGCAACTAGAAGAAGCGAGTCACCTGAAACAAGTACTCGACAAATTGCCAACAAATTGAATGTAAGCAACTTCACTATATTTAAAATTCTTAAAGAACAGCAATTGTATCATTTCTATATTCAACGTGTGCACGCTCTACTACCTAGATACTTTCTTTCGCGCCTAGTTTTTTGCCATTGGATTCTTCATCAAATCGTTCAAATTCCTAATTTTTTGAATGGCGTTTTGTTTACTGACGAAGCTAAATTCGGACGACAGTGTATACGAAATTTCCATAACAATCACTCCTGGGCTGTGGAAAATCCACATGGAATCTTTGAAGCTCATTTTCAGCATCAGTTTTCAGTGAATGTATGGTTTGGGGTAATTGATGATCATTTAGTCGGTCCATATTTCTTCCGACAACGACTAACAGGCGACTCTTACCTTCATTCCCTACATGATGAGTTGCCTGTTCTTCTTGAAGAAATCGTTATTTTGAAGATATCTCACTACAGCTGTGACAACACTTATGGTTCATGCATAATGGTGCACCAGCCCATTTTAGCAATAATGTACGTAATCAGTTAGATACGGTATATCCAAATCGTTCGATAAGTAGGGGCGGTAAGTAACATTGGCCTGCTCGTTCGCCAGATTTAAATCCTCTAGATTTTTCATGTGTGGTTTTCTTGAGTCGTCAGCTTATTCCACTCTCATCGAAAATGTTGAAGACCCGAGGAATCGAATTATAGCCGGCTGTGAGATAATAAGAAATACACCAGGAATATTTGCGCGAATACTACAATCAATGAGGCGAAGAGTTGAATCTTGTATCACATCTGAAGGAGGTCATCTTGAACATTTGTTGTAGCTTTGCGCCTATTTTTTCATTTGTGTTATTTTCTGTTATTGTTCTAGTTTAATGTTATTGTGTCAGATAGTTCTTGATGAAGTATTAAGGTGTTTAATTTTCTTGCATAAAAACGGCGCCACACAAAAAAACGCCAGAGAGATTTTTGGCAAAAATTGAACGGAGAATCCAAAAATGAACATAAAATTCTTAATTGCATGTCAGAAAATGCGCAATAACTACCTTTTATAACCCACTGAATTTAATTTGCATATCTCTACCGGTTTCAGAGCAATAAATAAATAGTAAGTTTTTAAGAAAAACTTTAACACCCCGTATCTCGGAATACGAAGCATTTGCGGACAAAAGTTATTAAACGAACTGTCATAATTTTTTCATGCAGAATCACCTCCTGAAGTTTGTCGCACTTATTCACAACACCCTGTATAAGGTAAGTACATTCCTCATTACTCTTGATTACTGAAGTTATACATAACGTATGAAAATGGTTGCGTTCAAAATGTACTGATGGAGATAAGAGATATGTAAATTTTGTGGGAGTCACATTTAAAAATCGAAAGTCTTTCAGTGAAACCGGAAGTTGCATGATTCCATTCTCTTCGAAAACAAGAAAGTTATAAAGGCGAGCAACCTCCCACGAACACCCGGTAGACTAATCATCTCAATCTTCTCTGCAATTTTACGTATCGTCGTTTATTTTCTTATCAATCAGAATTAGGTTAATACCACACAATAAAGTTAATCACGTTTAACGATCAATCGAGAAACAGAAACTTCTTAGACAATTGAAAAAACTCAATAAGAAACTTCATGGTACATACGGTGGTGGAGGATGAAAGTATTACATTCTCCACTCAACATGTATCCGACAACAGCATTTTTATCAACTCCTTCAACTGCCTTTGAGATAACTTCAATAGTTTCAAACTTCGATTTTCCTATGAAATCGATTAGAATATCAAAATGAACAAATATTTCAAATTACCTGCTCTATTACACCATTTTATAATAGAGAATTCGGAGTATTGAAACGACTTGTTTTCTAATAACAGATTCCAAGTAAAACTTTATTGTTTCCAAACTTTATTTCGTAGAAACTTTCATGCGGAATACATCACCCTCATATATTTTCTGACAATCGGACCAATTATAAACTTATTTAATGAGTGTGGGCAGACATTCCCCAAAGATTGATACTATATCTAATGTGACTCTGTACATACAGGGCAATTCAAATTCGACCCCCACCATTGGCATCTCCTAAACTACAGGAGATGTTGCGTATTCTGGTGCTTAACAAAATACTGTTTTGAAAATTGGAAAATTCCGAGTATTTCCGGAAATATCGGGAAAAACTGAAAATCGGAATTTTCGTTTTTATTTTTTTCTATCGTTATTTGACAACATAGCTCAAAACCAAAAGTATATTTTCATTGATACTTTTTTTCAGCTACATGTTTTCATGTTCAGATTTACTATCCGACGTTTCGTCTTCTGGCATTCATCATCAACTTTTTTTTCTGTTATGGGCGCCATAATGTTTATTATACAGAAAAATAGTGATTCTCATTCTGATTTCATTGATGTATAATTTGTTATGATTTGGACTTCTGAAACCACAGATATTAAAAAAAAAACAACTTCATCTGAGATGGTCATGACTACATCGAAAAATTTTGTTTAATAAACACTAGTTGTCAGAACTCATTAAACATCATAAGTTTGCACAAATACTTCATTCGAAATGTCCTCATTCTCAAATGAAAAAAACCGAGATATGTTGAAACTTTATTATAAATTTGATAGGAATAGTACGAAAACAGCACAAATTTATTTTGAATTATATCCGGAAAGACAACAGCCGGATAGAACATTATTCCGAATTTTGGACAAACACTTGGCTGAGTACGATGCGTTTCAAAAACCAAGAATAAAATATGGAAGCAGAATGGAAAAAAAATATTAGATGTAACTTATTAGCCGAGGTAAAATAATTGTTCATTGCATATTCGAAGAAGTATAATTAATTTTGGTACTTTTTTAGATAAATGCAGATCCTTCCAAATCAATACTTCAAGTCTCGGCAGAAATGGATGTGCCACAGATGAGCGTTTGGAAGATACATATTTCACAAAAATTACATCCAGGTGATTCTGAGAGAATGATGGAATTTTGTAGCTGGCGCTCGAATAGGGTAGACCCTACAAACTTCTTGAAAAACATCATTTGGACCGACGAAAGTACTTTTTCGAACTGTGGTGTTTTTAATAGAAATAATGAGCACATTTTGGAGTGAAAATAATCCACGACACTTCAGAGAAGTCAGACCACAAGTTCGGTTTCGTTTGAATGTGTGGGCTGGAATTTATGACGACCGAATACTTGGACCTCATTTCTTCTCTAATACTTTGAACGGGGAAACCTATCTTCGGTTCTTAAGAAACGAATTCGAAGAATATATGGATACGTTTCCCCTTGTTAATTATAACAGCTGCTGGTTTCAGCATGACGGGGCTCCTCCACACAATAAAAGAGCAGTTTGCGAATATTTACACCAAAGATTTCCTAATAGGTGATTAGGAAATTCTGGACCAGTGAGGTGGCCGGCAAGATCACCTGACCTTACAGTTTTGGATACTTTCTTGTGGGGCACTTTAAAGAACAGAATCTATGGAGAGCAAGAATATGACACAGTAGATGAACCTAGACACAATATCATCACGCAATTCAGGTCTATCAGAAGAAGGGATATTGTTAGGGCTGTTCTTAATTTGAGACGACGAGCTCGGTTATGTATTCAAGAGGAAGACCATCATTTCGAACACTTGTAATACTTTTTGTGCATTTTTTACAAGCTAATGATTTCATTCTTGTTTTTTGAAAAGCACCGTACTCACCCAACATTACGAATAATGTTCTATCCGGCTGTTGTCTTTCCGGATATAATTCAAAAAATAAATTTGTGTTGTTTTAGTACTATTCGTATCAAATTTATAATAAAGTTTCAACATATCTCGTTTTTCTTCATTTGAGAATGAGGACATTTCGACTGAAGTATTTGTGCAAACTTATGATGTTTAATGAGTTCTGACAACTAGTGTTTATTAAACAAAATTTTTCGATGAATGATCTCAGATGAAGTTGTTTTTTTTTTTAATATCTGTGGTTTCAGAAGTGCAAATCATAACAAATTATACATCTATTAAATCAGAATGAGAATCACTATTTTTCTGTATGAAAAAACAATATGGCGCCCATAACAGAAAAAAAAAGTTGATGGTGAATGCCAGAAGACGAAACGTCGGATATTAAATCTGAACATGAAAACGAGTAGCTGAAAAAAAGTATCAATGAAAATGTACTTTTGGTTTTGAGCTATGTTGTCAAATAACGATGGAAAAAAATAAAAATGAAAATTCCGATTTTCAGTTTTATCCCGATATTTCCGGAAATACTCGGAATTTTCCAAGTTTCAAAACAGTATTTTGTGGAGCACCAGAATACGCAACTTTTCCCCAATTTAAGCTTCGACGTATCTCTTGTAGTTTAGGAGATCCCAATGGTGGGGGTCGAATTTGAATTGCCCTGTATACAGTGTCTTTCAAAACTCTGGGAAAGGTCTAATATTTCAGAAACGGCCAAGAGAAAATTCATGAAAATGTCTCCATGGTGGTTTTTGATTATGCACGATTCAATGGTAATATTGGCAATGTTGGCAAATCAACAGGTTTTCAGATATTGATGGTAACTCAATTTTTTCAAATAGAACACCCTACTCATATTCATTGCAATCAATTCAGCACCCCCTCATTACTTGTGTCTTCAATATCATCAGATTTTATATTGATGTGGTTTTTGAAATATGACAACATGGCTTTTTCGTTCAAAAATAAATAAGATGTTCTATTTGAAAAAATTGAGTTACCCTCAATATCTGAAAAACTGCTGATTTGGCAACATTTCCAATATTACCATAGAATCGGGCATTTCATGAATTTTTCTTGAACCGTATTGAAAATATTGGAACGTTCTCAGACTTTTGAAAATGCCATGTTGTCATATTTCAAAAACCACATTAATATAAAATTTTGATATTTGTAGACATAAGTAATGAGGGGGCGCTGAATTGATTGCAATGAAAATGAATAGGGGAATATTTGAAAAAATTGAGTTACCCTCAATATCTGAAAAACTGTTGGTTTGGCAACATTGCCAACATTGAATCAAAAACCATTATGTAGAAATTTTCATGAAGTTTCTCTGTGCCGTTTCTGAAATATGAGACCGTTCCCAGACCTTTGAAAGACACTGTGTATAGTATGCTAGCATTGCAGCCTCAGTGGAAATATTCTGTGATATTATTTTCAGGTCATTGCAGTATCATCTAGATATACTCAAGTGTTGCAACTTTATCAGTGTGACTCTTCCAGTACAGTTTTGATTCGATAATAATGACAAGAAAACAGAGTGGGATATTGCTTCTAATCATCATAACCTCAGACGATCATAAACATATTCCTTGAAATTACTAACTTTACATGTGGTTTACGTTCATAAGTCTTCATTCCTACTAAACATAGTTAATATGATAATAGGGTTGCAATGCCAAGTGATGAAGTTTTGTGGCAATGAACAAGATTAAGTCAGGTTATCTTGAAACTCTCTCTGGTGTACCGCAGGGCTCTATTCTTGGTCCCCTGTTATTTGTAATTTATATTTCCCAATTTCCTAATTGCCTCAAATATACAAACATGCATGGTTACGCCGATGATACACAAATCTACTTGCAGTTTGACGCAAATTCTGCCGCTATGGCTTGCCAACAAGTCAACGAAGACCTCGAATCTCTGAGTAATCTTTCAAGAAAATACTGTCTTTCTATCAACCCCTCTAAATCAGTCGTTATGCTCTTTGGTAGACCAGCAACAAGAAAACGCTGCCTAGCTGACCTAAATATAAATATTAATATAGACAACTTACAATTACCTCTGAAGGATCACACAAAAAATCTTGGACTCATATTAGATTCTTCCCACAGATTTTCACTCCATACCTCGCTCATTCTCAAACGTGGATACACCAATCTCAAACTGATTTATCGTAACAAAGATATTTTGAATCATAAAACAAAACTAGTCTTATGCGAAGCCCTCGTGCTTTCCCATGCTAATTTTGCTGATGTTGTTTATGGACCTTACCTACAACAAGCTGACAGGCGCAGACTACAAGTCTTACAAAACTCATGTCTGAGACTTATTACCTGTACAAGAAGGCGGGATCGTATATCGCATCACCTGACTACACTGGGATGGTTGAACATGGAGTCACGGCGCATTCTTCATGCTTCTGTATTATTTCACAAAATAATAACTCAAAACAAACCAAATTATCTTTACAACAAGATTAAATTCCGTACAGATATCCATAATTTAAACTTAAGATTCAGAAATATGCTTACGCCTCCTCGCCACCTAACCTGTCATTATCGTGGATCATTTTCGTATTATATAACTTGGCTATACAATAGGTTACCGCATTCGCTGAAAGATTTACCCCCCTCGTTGTTTAAAGTAAAACCGAAAAATTTGCTTCTCACGAACAAAATTCCAAATATTCTGGGCTTCAAAAGCTGAAATAAAATTGTTCTCCACAATTCCTTCTACACTAATAGTTGTTATTAACGTTTATTTTTTATTTAATATTTACTTAGATTAAACAAAAAGTTTGAATCTGGTGTATGTGCTCAATTGTTATAAGTCGTTGCATGTTTTAGTATAGTTGTGAATATAATTATTTAATAGTGTGTACTCATAAATGCATATATTTATGCGTGCACACTTTTTTTGGTTGGATGGAAGAGCAAGGTCTGACTGTAACACTTGTGGTATGGTCAGAAATTGAATCCTGCCATTTGACGGGGTTATGAATGTAACTTTGTAATTTCCTGTCAATAAAATCTATTATTATTATTATTATTATTATATACGAATAATATGAGTCTGCGTTAATTAGGAAAGCTTTGCTCCTGAATGTCCTCACTAATAAAAAAGCACATTTACACAGTATCAAATATCTGACAGAAAACAACTACTTTCCCTTACGGACATTGACCTACATCTGACAATATTTGTAATATTGTACGGGATCACCAAGTGAAGGACCCCGCACTATTTTTATGCAAAATGGCGACCTATGTCAACTTTTCTGAAACTTTGGTATGTTGTTTTACTCGACCTAGTAAGTAATCAAAAATGTCGATTGGCCGAACTTAATCCTATATCTAGTTTTCTAGATACTGGCTGTTGAAGCTGAAAATTGCTCAGATTTTTGGATTTTTTGGTTAACTTACGAGCTAGATTAAATTTCTGTTACATACACTCGTTCACTACATGTTTTAGTAATGCAATGGTGGATACGTATGATTAAAAATATTCATATCCACGAGGTAACTCACAAATGAATGTCAGTAGTTTTTTTCAAAATCTCACCTTTTCCACTGTGACCTTGGGAAAGCATATTCTCTAAAGGTACCCTTCAATATTGTATTTTGAGAAGAAAATATCGCAAAGAACATATTTTTTATAAAAGGTGTTTCATAGAGACAACCACAATATCGAATAATTTATTTAAATGATTGATTTACAATGTAGTTTATCTGCCGAAAGGTATTGAATTTTAAGAAAACTACAAATACCATGCACACTCTGTATTCGAAGATTTACTATCAAAATTCACCCTAAAATTCTCACCGTTTTCAAAAAAAAAACATTGATAATAGCTCAGGACAATCTATTTGATAGTTGATAATTTCATAAACAAATTAACATGAATGATTTATTCTCCGATCATTGGGTGACAAAAATTTGAATCTGTTTGTTAAAGCTATACTGAGATTTTTGAGTCCAGCCCTGTCTATTTCAATGCAACTCCGACTGATATTTTTGTTGTTGTTATTGATATATCTGTCAGAGAAAAATAATTCAAATAATTTCATTTTCATTTTTACGAAGGCAATAAATTAATATACAGTCCAGAAATATAGCTTATTTCACCTCAGTAGTGACCATTTGGTCCTCATTTTTTGGTCGGGAGATCACTGTCGGCGCTACCAGAAATTAATTTGATGGATGTTCCTGAAAATCGCTTGAAAAGATTTCAACGTTTGCAGTCCATAGCGCAACATTATTGGAAACGCTGGAATCAAGAATATTTGGCTGAACTGCAGACTAGGTTGAAGTGGAAGCAGAGATCCGAACAGCTACTGAAGGTTGGATCGCTCGTGTTAATCAAGAATGAGAATGCTCCTCGCCTCCAATGGCAGCTAGGCAGAGTTGCAGCTCTTCATCAAGGAAGTGAAGGCGTCACACGAGTTGTAGACATTAATGTCAAGAATGGTGTACTTCGTCGTGCAGTGAATAAAGTGTGCGTACTACCAATAGAGAAGACTGATTTCAAATGACTTGAAAATTCGTTAGATTTTTTATTGGCATTTTCATCATGTTTCATATATATATTTCATGATCTTTATTTTATGAACCAATTTTTATTTTTCATTTGTTGTTGAAAGGAGTGCTTTCAAGGCGGACGGAATGTTAAAGCTATACTGAGATTTTTGAGTCCAGCCCTGTCTATTTCAATGCAACTCCGACTGATATTTTTGTTGTTGTTATTGATATATCTGTCAGAGAAAAATAATTCAAATAATGTCATTTTAATTTTTACGAAGGCAATAAATTAACATACAGTCCAGAAATATAGCTTATTTCACCTCAGTAGTACTGTCAATATTTACCTTGTTCAGGGTAACGTCCATCCAATTTATAAGCCATGTACTTCATAAACGCACGCTGAATAGATTCAAGATGTTTTGCTTGAGTTGCGTAATATGGAGACCAAATTAGGCACCCGTATTCAAGTCTTGTTCTTACATATAAAGTGTATAAAGAGAGATAGCATTGTTTGTTGGTGAAGTCTTTGCAGTTCCTATAAATGAATCCGAGCATTTTTTGCCGCTGACGTTATTTTATCAATATGTGGAGTAAAGTTAAGTTTGGGGTCAAATACTAATCCAAGATCCTTTATTTGGTATTCACGTTCTAGGTGGATATTATTCATTGAATAGTTGAAGTGCAGCTGATTATTTTTAAGCGAGAATGTTGCGAATTTGCATTTTTGTATATTGAGATGTAGTTTATTGTCTAGGCACCATTTACGCAGGGAATCAATATCACTTTGCAGGAGTATCCTCAGGGTGTTTGATCACTTTGAACAATTTAAGATCATCCGCAAAGAGAAGTAAACTACTGCTTATGTTGTCGCATATATCTTTTATGAAGAGGGAAAATAAAAGGGGTGCGAGATTGCTTCCTTGTGAGGCTCCACTGGTAGCATAAATTCATACGATTTGCAGCCTCTATACTGTACAAATTGCGACCGGTTGGATAAGTAGGATTTCAGTAGGCCCAGCATTATTATCAAATCCGAACTGATTATTTTTTGCCATAAGAATGGTGTGGTCTATTTTATCGAATGCTTTCGAAAAATTGGTGAAAATAGTATCGATTTGCAGTTGTTGATCGATTGCGTTGCTTACTGCCTGTGCATTAAAGGACCCCGCACTTTCCTTATGGAAAATGGCTTTCGGTTAAATTCCCTGAATTTTTGGTATGATGTACATCTTGACTCCCTAAGCAAAAGTGTCCATGGGCACAAAGAAATCGGCTGACTAGTTTTCGAGATACAGGGTGTCAAAGATGAAAAGTGAAGTTTTCTGCTCAGAATTTTTAACAACTCCAAGAATTGACAAAACGCCCATTTATTCATGGAATAACATGCCTGAATGATGGTACAATGTCATCTTGATCTCGTATCCATTATAATTTTACGTTTTGGGCTCTACAACAGGGTGAACAAAGAAAAATCCAATTCGATTAATTTTAAACCAACCAGGGTAAGTTCTTTCATGAGAATTAAAGATCCAATTGAGCATGGACGAACTTCCTCAATCTCGATCGAAGTTTACTGACATTTTTTTTTTATATACAGGGTGGTTCGAAAATAGGGGTACGTCAACCCATAGTTTTTTTAATCGGAAAGGGGAGAGCATGTCACATATATATCAAACATTCTTTAATGTTGAGAACGTCGCATACTCATTTCATATATATAGAGTGAGTAAAAAGATACAGTCCAAGTTTCTTGAAAAAATGCGGTTTTTTCCAATGAATACCCTGTATTTCGAAAAAGAATCGGTTAATTTTCTTGAATTTTTGATATAATGTACGATTTGAGAAGTCCGAGATATTGTCATCAATATTAGCATAGGTCTCCGGACTCGTTTGTCGGCTATATACTTTTGAATGTACGGATTTTATTGATATCCGATATACTCCATTGGAGTCCAAAATGGGCTATTTTCCAACAATTCATGTTGAAAAATATTCGGGCTAGATTAGTGCGGTACCTAGTCCAAAAATGCAATACCTTATATACAGGGTGAATTAAATGTTTTTCATTTGAAAGCCCTGTTTCCGAAGAAACTAGAGAAAATTGAAATGTATCAGAAGCAATAACTCTCTCAAGGTTGGAACTAATTCTACAGTATTTGAAAGCATTTCAATTCAGATGGAGAAATATTTTATATGATTTCTGTTAAATGTGCGGTTTCTACAAAATTGGGATATTTAGTACTCAATGAACAAATGAATGGTGAAGGTATTATACCTCCCAAAATTCTACAAGTCCGCGAAAAGAAATATGTACGTTTTGTGGTAGTTTCTTCATTGAACCAAGTTTGAAATGTATTTGAATAATTTTTCACAAAAAATATGAATAAATATAAATGAAGAAACTTTATTAATATAAGATTTTATTGAGTTGCACTAAAAAGGAAAAAATAATTTCTTTAGGGGTGTAGACTTATTCTATAACAGATTCAAAGACCCCGCGATATAAGAGGGTGGTTGGAACTAAGGCAACAGACATTGATGAATCTTATATAATTTTTTGGATTATCATATCATACGATATGAATCAACTCGTTTCCACACCACCCAAGAGGTAGAGTTGCAGGTGCGTATTTTTTAGTGGTATCCCCTGTAGGCCTATTTCACTATGTATGGGGAAAATACGCCAAACACGATTCTCTAATATTCCAAATGTATTCTATGATGATTAAGTGTTATTGAGAGGAATATAATTGAATCGACTTTTTTTCTGCTGTCCATTTTCTTGGTATTGTGAAAAAAGTTGAGTTTTGGCAGTCTGTTCCCAATTTGAAATGGGAGTATGTTATTGTTTTCAGAGAAAACTAGATGAAGTGTCTTGAAAAAAACTTATTATTTTGCTAAAAGTTAGAAAGTTATTGTAATGAAAGGTTTCATTGTTCTATGATTTGAATACCAACATCATCTGGAGCTCTTCTGTGAGCAGCATCAGCAATGAATCCAAAAAGACACGTCGAAGGAAAATGAACGTCACGCTGGTATCTTGCATATCCCAAGAACCACAAAACACTTGCAACATGGGCACAAGTTCCTAATGTTCTTGAACCAGATTTGCAGGTACAGTAATAACCCATAATGGGAGGATCGTCGTCATTTTCTTCTGTGTTGTAGGCAATCCATAACATATATTTTGTCGCATTTCGAAACCTAGAAAATGCCCGGAATCTTACAAGTCTTTCTTGTTCCAAAACATCTAATTCCAATATATCTTGTTCTTGCCTCTGGAGTTTTTCCTGAATATAAGATGGAGATAGCTGTATCTGATACACCCCAATAGTCAGATCCTTCAAATATTCCATCGTCAGACGTGGAAAGTTTCGAACGTGGGTGTGGTCCAATTGCACCCATCGACCAATCCTATTTTGTAGGTTTTCGGCTTCAACTTTAGCTTGAACAACATTCACATCATTAAAGCGCTCTAACATTCGTCTAGCAAACTGAATATTGGTCCCTGGCATTGTTATCAGACGATGAAAACTATTTATCAACACACCAGCTATGTGATAGAAGTCACCCAAGTTTACAACATGTGTTGTGGATATTGTCCCTTTGAAGAATTTAAAAATTGATTTGAAATGTCCATTTCTGGATTCCACTACCCACCTAGTTTTGGTTATGAACATAGAACTATTCGCTTCGTCGGTAGTAAATTGTCTATGACCTCGTGTGAGAAATGGGGGCATATGATAATTAATACCAAGTTGTTGGAATAATGGTGTCGAGTCGCGATAACCCCTGTCCACTATAAAAATATCCCCATCCTGAAACCAGGTCCTGATACCTTCGATGTCCCTCTCGAACTCCTGGTTCAATATAGTGGCATCATTGTTTTTGATGTCTGAAAAATAAGGTCCATGAATGGCCAGGATATACCCGTCTGGAGCAACAATTACTTCCGGTTTCACCATATGGTCTTTTTTATGAAAACAATAGGATTGCCTGAGAATTCTGAAATTACTATTTTTTTCGATTTTACTATAAGTACAATCGATATAAGCTATTGCTTTTGGTTGGTTAGGGTTGGGGTTATAGAGTTCATTGACAAATTCTGTGACGTGTCTTGTGATATAGTTTTCTCTGGTTATAGCATTAAAGCCCAAATTGTTTGGTACAAATCTTTGTGTCAATGAAATCCTGACATTAGATATAATGAGACTGGTGTCCTGGCGGGTGGGATATTGAAATATCACTTTGAGAAAATCGTCAGAAATACCCTGACGCAATTTCAAGAGAAAGGTTAACAAATGTTTTCTGGTAATGTATCTCACATTTCCTCGCACAATAGGATCACAAAATTCATATAATTCGTTGAATTGCACTTTACTCAATGAAGTAAGAGATATGAATTCTTCATCGGAAAAAGAATTGATGTCCTCGAAATCTTTGGATGTGTGTTTTTTTGCCGCCTCTCTCAGACCTTCCATAAATTGTTGGAGCTGCATTCCTTTCAGAATATATGGTCTATTCACGTACCTCAAGCCTGCATGTAAAACATCTAAAAGGTATCCATTTTCATTCAGGTGATGAGGGCACACCCTCACATTATCAGGAACAAAAATATCGGTCGAAACATAAATATTCACTCTACAATCTGTAGTTACCCGCTGAATGTTAAGTCGAGAATCACATATGAAACAAGTATTGCTCGAAGTTTGAGTTAATACATTTAATCGGAGAACACCTGGGTCGTTTTCTAAGGCTTGTATTTCATTTCGAATCAACAAATTACAATTGAAACACAGCCTAGTGTTGGCATTGATGTCTTCTTGAGGCCTTCCTGCAGCATCTCGCCTAGCAACAGCCAACTCCTGAACAGGAAAATTATTGTCTCCAAGAATCCGACACATTTGTCTACTGGGAAATTGTCTGTCACACACGTAACAAATGGATCTATTACGAATTGGCATAATGAAAGAATGAAGAACTGATTTTCCGACTAGAGAAAGATTCAGGCGTTCTCGATGAATAACACTCCTAAACACACCTATCATTCGATGAAAACTGACAGTTCTTACCTGTAAACATTGGAAACGTATTTTGTTTCCAGAGCCTCCTTCAAGAAAGGACGAAAGAAGTACTTGCGAAAAGTGTACCCTAAACATTTAACACCTAATTAAAATCATTCGAACTAAGGAAACCGCAATTGAGGTGTGGATGTTTTTTCTTGACACCATTAAAAAAAAACAGTACACTCAATTAGGAAATTCTCTCGTGCAAGGTTGTTCTTCAGTGAACAATATTCCAAAATAAATCTTTTCCGAAGTGATAAATATATATTCTCCGCACAGAAGTTTTCAATATATCTTCAATAATAACCATGGTAAAGGAATTATAAAGCAGGAACATTTCACACAATGTTTCATTTTCTCTAGTAAATGTGAAAAGTGTATTTTTTATACAAGCTTTTATTTATTCGATTCCTGTTTGTCTGTTTGTCAGGGACAAATCTGGCGATCGTTTGACCCACTTCCACTTGTCCAATCAACTTGAATTTGACATATTTATATTAAAAAAAACAAGATGGCGGCCAAAATAGCGAAGGATTTTTGTAATTTATGGCCTAATATTAATCAAATTGGGTCCAAATTAAAAAAGGCAAAATGGCGGGTCCAAAATGGCGGACAAGATGTGTGAATTATGATTCGATTCTATTCAAAATTGGATCGTAGGGGTTTTTGGGGTTAAAGATCGTAATTGTTTTGTGAAAATCCAATAACTTCAAATGGCGGCTTCAAGATGGCAGACGAGTTTTATGATTTATGAATTGATTTTATTAAAAATTGGAATGAATGTGTTTTTGGGGCCGGAGATCATGTTTTTTCTGACAAAATTCAAGTATTTGAAATAGCGAACGAATTTTGTGATATATAGGTATGATTCAATTGTATTCAAAATTAATATGAAGGATTTTGTGGGGTCAGACACTTCGAATATTTTGTCAAAATTCAATTATTCAAGCTGGTTGATTTCATGGATGATAAAAAGAATTGAATAAATGAAAACTTTCTAAAGACTTTCTTACATTGCACTGAAATGGAAAAAAAATTCTTTAGTGGTGTCACGCTATTCTGAGATTCAAAAGCTTGCTCTGCAATGTTTTCAGTTTGAATACAAATATGAATTCTTGAGCGACAAGTTTTTGAATCTGCCAGTCACAGAATAACGTGCACCCTTAAAGAAATATTATTTTTTCCTTTTCAGTGCAATTCAATAAAAGCTCGTCTTCAGAAAGTTTCTTTAATTATATTTATTCATATTTTTTGTGTGAAATATATTCAATTACATTTCAAAATTAGTTCATTGAATAAACGTCCAAAAAAAGGAAATATTTACTATCGCGGACTTTCTTGTAGAATTTTGTTGATTATATGCTAAATATCCCATTCCTAGGTTTTCGTCGGGCTGATTGGAAAATATATCTTTTTTTGTATAAACTTTACACATTTCACAGAAATCATATAAAATATTTCTCCATCTGAATTGAAATAGCTTTCAAATACTGTAGAATTAGTTCCAACCTTGAGAGAGTTATTGCTTCTGATACATTTCAATTTTCTCTAGTTTCTTCGGAAACAGGGCTTTCAAATGAAAAACATTTAATTCACCCTGTATATAGGGTATTGCATTTTTGGACTAGGTACCGCACTAATCTAGCCCGAATATTTTTCAACATGAATTGTTGGAAAATAGCCCATTTTGGACTCCAATGGAGTATAACGGGTATCAATAAAATCCGTACATTCAAAAGTATATAGCCGACAAACGAGTCCGGAGACCTATGCTAATATTGATGACAATGTCTCGGACTTCTCAAAACGTACATTATATCAAAAATTCAAGAAAATTAACCGATTCTTTTTCGAAATACAGGGTATTCATTGAAAAAAACCGCATTTTTTCAAGAAACTTGGACTGTATATTTTTACTCACTCTATATATATGAAATGAGTATGCGACGTTCTCAACATTAAAGAATGTTTGATATATATGTGACATGCTCTCCCCTTTCCGATTAAAAAAACTATGGGTTGACGTACCCCTATTTTCGAACCACACTGTATATAAAAAAAAATGTCAGTAAACTTCGATCGAGATTGAGGAAGTTCGTCCAGGCTCAATTGGATCTTTAATTCTCATGAAAGAACTTACCCTGGTTGTTTTAAAATTAATCGAATTGGATTTTTCTTTGTTCACCCTGTTGTAGAGCCCAAAACGTAAAATTATAATGGATACGAGATCAAGATGACATTGTACCATCATTCAGGCATGTTATTCCATGAATAAATGGGCATTTTGTCAATTCTCGGAGTTGTTGAAAATTCTGAGCAGAAAGCTTCACTTTTCATCTTTGACACCCTGTATCTCGAAAACTAGTCAGCCGATTTCTTTGTGCCCATGGACACTTTTGCTTAGGGAGTCAAGATCTACATCATACCAAAAATTCAGGGAATTTAACCGAAAGCCATTTTCCATAAGGAAAGTGCGGGGTCCTTTGTGACTGTTGATCTTTTTGTTATGAAACCATGTTGTTCAGTTTGTATAATATTTTTAACAAGTGGAAATATTCGGTTGTATATACATATTTCGAAGGCTTTCGCAAAATTGGGAATTAGTGATATGGGCCTATAGTTAGATATATTAAGATTAAGATTTCGAGATAATAAGAATTTTTTTCAATTCTGGAAAATCCATGCCTCATCTCGTTTTTGGGTGTTTTTTTCAACAAATTGAGGCATATTAAAATTTAGTTGCTATTGGATATTAATGATGGATGGTGCTTTCAGACGTAAGGGTGTAAAATTTCCATATTTGAATTCCACCAATTTTTAATTACACAACTCTGATATTATTGTCTGAAAAACCTATAACTAGGTACGTGGAGTATAAAATGAATTACAAAAAAATACATTTTGTCTATACTTGAAACTGGTATAACTAGCTGAATTTACATACAGAATTGTCCTTATTTATACCCTTCGGATATATCTGCTCGATTCCTGCATCTAATTGGTCTTAATTTTATTTTACATCATTGCCTTATTTCTAAATAGGTAAATGTTATTTGAATGGAATGGATATGGTGATTATAAACATCATGTGATAACAAAAAATTATAATTTTATCAAGCTATACAGTAAACTATCAGGTATTGGTACGACAAGTCAACAACAAAAGGCAACTAGATGCCTATGAAAGTTTAGAAATAAGTAATCATAGTAATATTATGAATAACGATGGTGGACCAATACCTAATAGTGCATAACCTCTATGAAGCATTCAAGATTCAAGTTTATTAACAGTTCCTCAATCATTTGATTTTAATATTTGGAACTTGGAAAACTGTTGTTGGAAGTTTTGGGTCACGAGCATATCAAAAATTGAAAAATATTCAATAGTCAAGAATTATTCAATAACCAATAATCAATTTTTCAAGGAGCACCAGAAAAGAAATCCACCATACCTTTAATATTCAATTCAATAAACAACTCTAAACAAGTTTTGAAGGTGCACCTGCATAAGGCCCATTTTCACCAAAATTGTAAACAACTTCCAAATTTAAAGTTAATTGTACAACTAGAAGTGGGTCAAGATAAAACCCTTTCCCTCACTAATTTTTGTTTCTTGAAATAAAAATTTTAAATTTTGAGACATCAAAAATAAATTTTTCTTAGATTTTTCAGCCTACAGAAAAATTTTTGGGATATGGGTTGTGCTAAATTTAGTACACCATGAGCAAACGGTATATGGGAAATGATAATATGAGAACACAAATGTAAAATGTAAAAATGTTTCATACAAATTAAAAAACACCCAAAAACGAAAGTAGAAATGTCTCAGCTTACTGTGTAATATTTAAAAAAAAATGTATATGTATCAATCACAATGTAAGTACTTCAATTGATTCTGGTAAGTTTTTATACTAATGAAACTCCCTATTTTCTTGTTCTTCTTCTGAACCTATATTGAAGTAAATAAACGAGCATGCTGAATCAATTTCGTACTCATGAAGTTAACCCCCAGAAGCCTCCAAATCAGTGCCCTAACCCAAGTCACTTTCGTTTTCACTGACATTTTATCAGATAAATTGTTTTCTATTATTGATAATAGATTCTGATTACGTAAGGCCCTTCTTATAGCCATTTCAATCAATGGTACTGTAAAAATAGCAAAAAATTCATTTTTTAATTATGTAAAGTGAGGTTATGTCTACCGCATATGCAATGCCACTAGCTCACATAGTACTAAATTTAGCACACCGAAATTCATGATCAAAACTACAAAATAGTGAGAAAATGTGAACACACACTATTTTTTTCAATGAATAAATTCCACGCTGAGAAGTTTAAAATGACATACACCAAACTGGTGACCCAGATGATAGAATTCGACCATTCTCGTCAGCTGAAATTTTCTGAAACACTCCCTCAAGTATCTGATAGATGACGGAAAAAATTACATTTGGCAACTAAAATAACAACTTTTAAAACCATGTCAACAATAATCGGATTTAAGAGTTAGTTACCTGTACACAAAAAAAAAACAATGAAGTTGGTGTACTAAATTTAGTACACCATGACCGAGATGTTATAACAGCTTCTAGTTTACTTTAAAAAAATACACACCTCATATATCATCAAACGCCCTTTCTTATCTAATCCGCAAACCATTGTCCTTATGACATCTCTACAGCCCGCAAAACACACTTCTTGCTCTCCTGAAATTGTGTATTTCCCCAATGCGTTTTCGCCTCGTTTACAATCGGTTTTCGGTAAATTGGGCTGTTTGCAGTTTCAGAGTTTCATCCGCTCAACTTTCAGCTTTCAGTGATGTTTCAGACTTGGCAGCGACGCTATTGCCGACTCTCGTTTCTACTCCGTTGACACGTGTATCGGAAGTTTTGATCGTTATCACTATTTATTTCTGATGAGATTTGGATGTGAGCTGTTTGGCTTATACAATCAGTGAAGGTAGAGATGTTGTGACAAATATGAAAAATAATATTCACGAAATGTACAAGCATTCCACTTTTTCTTCATTACTGAAAATGAATCATTGAAATTCGGTCACGTGATATGCAGAAAAAATACATTAGATTAAATTACGAGTGCGAAAAGTGACATTTTCGACACGAGTGGGAAATATTGTAGCGGAGGCGCACGCCTAGTGCGACAATTCCACAAGTATGAAAAATCACTTTCGCACAAGTGATGTACACTATTTTTCCTACAACCACGCTATAAATTTAAAATATTTTCTTTATGACACTCTCGTGTCAAAAAGTTTGCACTATATGGGTAATTTTTCAGAAAACGTTATTCTTCAAAGAGGTTAGTACATTGCAGAAAACTTTCATTGGAGGTATTATAGATTTCAAAATTGCGAAACGGTATACCTAAAGAGGAGGACAAAAATATTAATTTGAATCAATTTATTTTCGCTTATATCAAAAAGGTTTATTTAGGAAAGTTGTTCCTATATGGAGCAAACTTTTTGACACTGTATAGTACATGCAATACCAAAATCATAATTGACCTTCAGATAATGTCAGATTTTGCTGATTGATTTTCTCTTTTCTGAGATTTTAACCACTGAAAATTAAGTCAAAAATTGCAAACTTAGCGATCGGATATGTGCTAGGCATCTGGAAGATTTATTTTTTGTTTGCAGATAGTAATAGTTTTTGGTAATCTATCATTTACGGCATTTCATTTCTTCGAAGGGCAGTGGGTGATATAATTTACCTCCAAGAATTTTGGATATGTGCGCGGTGGTACAAAAAGTAAACCACCATTTTATGGTTTATTTTTACCATTATTGTAATCAAGCCAATATCTGAGCAACTTTTCTATTCGAAGATTAAGTTCATCTCCCAAGAAGATGTCAAAACTTCTTTGTATTTCACGCCTGCTTGATAACAATCAACGCACTGTCAAGTTTTGCGGTTAGTTTGTACCCACTTAAGATGATATTATTGGAAAAGGTCTGCCCATCAAAGAGTGATCACAATAATATATAACATTCCAATAGTGAAAAACCAAAGCCGTAAGATTTATACGTACTGAAAGGGTTGAAATAAGGCGAAGGCCAGATAATTTCGTGAATTTTTTTTCGTTTTCCGGCAGACTTTCTCGTTTATGGCATTTGAACAGCTGACCGGCCTATGGGATTTTTTTAGGATTCCTAACGATATCAAATTTCATTGTCAGTTGCCATAAGCAAGAAAATGCATCAGCAACCAAGTATTTTTTTACAAGATCGCGTCCTTATTTCAACTCTTTCAGTACATCCAAATCTCATGGCTTTGGTTTACAGTGTCCGGCATAAAGTTCGCAGCATATGGAAAACTTTTTTATTGATTTCTCATGAAAAAAATATTCTTGATGAAAACCTTTGCTTCATCCCAAACCTAAATTGCAAATACCAAAATTGAATTTTATACTACCATATACGAGCGAAATTGAAAATCATAACTTGTTTTCAAAAAAATTTGATCTCATCACTTTATTTTTACGGTAGAATTAAAAGTATGAGGAAAATATTGTTCAGAATCGAAAGTTGATTCAGAAATTCGAATCACCTCCACCTATGATCAATTAAATTTTTCCACTTTTTTTCCAATTTTCTCCTCATCGCCCTGTACGATATGAGGTAAACTATGCTAGATGGATGGTATATTGTTAGATATGATCATATCACTCTCTGGATGTTTCCTCCTTTCTCCCTCCCATCGGAAAATCACGTTAATTGAAATATGTGACGGTATTTCACAAAATCTTGCTGCAAATAGTAAATAAAACTGAATTGTTTTTCAATATCGCTCGTATATGGTAGTATAAAATTCAATTTTGGTATTTGCAATTTAGGTTTGGGATGAAGCAGAGGTTTTCATCACGAATAATTTTTTTTGAGAAATCAACAATAAAAAAGTTTTCCATATGCTGCGAACTTTATGCCGGACACTGTATATGTTATCGTGTGAAAATGCCATAAACGAGTAAAAAAAATATTTTTTTCTGCTAACGGAAAATGTATCTTCCATATGCCTAGCACACATCTGATCGCTAACTTTTCGTTCTTTGAGCTGAGTTTTAATTTTTTGAGCTCAACACTGATATAATTTTCAGTCGTTAAAACTCAATAAAAGAGAAAATCGGTCAACAAAATCTTATCTGACGGTCTATAAAACAAACTTTACTAACAATGAGTTATTACAAATACAAAATATTCTCTTATATGATTCCTATCGGTTTTTTTATTGTAAATATGAAAAAATGCACGTAGGTGAATCTAAATAGAAATTATATATTTGACAGAGTGACAGCCGCAAATGTAAACAGAAATTATGCATATTCCAATTCTGAAGAAAATGAACTCATGTCAATCCCTATCGACGTCTTTTCAGTGAAATGTGCTATAGTAAATGATAAAATATTGATTTGGTCTCAATTAGAATTCATAGTCTTATCATCAGTGTAATAACTTTCCTTTTATAAATCCGAACTGAGAGGAAGAAATTATTTTATTTGTGTTCAAGAAGAACAGAAGTAACACCTTAACAGCTATTTTCACCGGTTCAACTTAAGGTTACCTAATGAATTAAGTGGACCTTTTATTACGATTTTGGTTTGCACCGCTATTTGGGGTAAACGTAAGCCTTAGTCAAGATAAGCCTCACATTTTTCGAGCTCAGGTTCCACTTAACGACCTAACCTCACTTTTTTACACGATAAATTTTCCTATTTCTTTCACGTTTAAAGTTTTTTGTGGGTATCTGATTGTATCAGGTTTGAAACAAAATGTCACGTACAATATTAGATGATGAACTAGAATATGAATAAATTTTTTATGCTGTGCCTATACAAGTGTACGTAAGGGTACATCATTTGCATGTTTGACGAAGTTACATTTTTTCCGCGATTTAGTGCGATCAAACCTACAGCTCTCTATAGACTAAACCTGATTGAGGCTGAAATTGAATATCCCTTTGATGTGAAAGTATAAAAATAATTATCAGATTCAACACTGTACTTATATCCTTATACAAAATGTCTATTAGTATATTGTTAATTCGTATTACTTACGAACTTAAAATTAATCTGTTGCTTTGTACTCGAGGAATGGAATGGCGACTCTTTTCAATTTTTCTTATTCATCCAAAATTGTTAACAACATCTACATGTCGTAAACATTTTGGATGGATATTATTTTTTACCTAAGGGTAATAAACTATTAAATACTCATTTTAACTAATGTGCACGCAGCTCTCTAGGCGATATTGTGGATATTTTTCGGTAGATAAAAATTTTCCAAATCACATGCCATCCTCCCGCCAGCCTGTCAAATTAGACAGAACTGAAAACTTTGTTTACCGTCTTGTCGTTGGTCACGTGATCATTTTTGCGCTGTTGCCAAATATTTGAAATACTCAGCTAAAGTTCAGGCCAGGAGTCAACGGTGCAAACCATCTTTACCTTAAGGTGTACCTCAAGCTAATCCTCCACTTAGCTCAGTTTGTTATTAATGAGAACCGGTGCAAATAGAGATAAGCGAAATCGGTAAATAGTTCATTATGTTCAAGTCACAGAAAATAGCACTGTTGATGTACAATATGAAACAGCACACCTGTCGGCTCAGAGTGGTCGCGATTGTTGAAAAAATTAAGTTGTATTTTCAAAACGGTTGAACATCAAACACAATCGTACTTAATGGATTTTAAGTTTCGCGATTCAGGATATCAGTTTTGGAAATGGAACATGATGCAAAACAGAATTGAAAAATTGAATTTTACCAAAAATATTTTTTGGCAATGACGGTTTCGCGTTGAAAGGAAACCTAAAACTTGAAAACTTAAAATGCTAAAAAGATAAAACTTCAATTGTTTCTCAGCCTTCACTTTGCTCATCGTTATCTGGATGTTTTTCCGCACACAGAGGCTAAAAATGTAACTCGATTTAAATTCGAGTGATTCCACTCGAAATCGGTTGCTACATATCGCCTGTCAATCAAAAATTGGATAAGAAAAGTGCATATAACTCGCCTCATCGTAAATTGCGCGATGAAAATTTATTATTCAATTTAGAGCACTACAAATGACAGTGAGGTGTAGTAATTCAGTGTTACGGGTTTATTTTGCACTACAAATCCCTTTCTGTTTTAATACAATAACATCAGAAATTCTCTGTCATTGATATACACTTTCCACTCTGTACGCCACTTTATCAAAATGACAACTTGATCGTTGTCATGTATAACTTGTTCCGAATGTTAGTACTTACCTTAGCTGTACTAGTTCGACATGAACCGGCCTCAAGCTAATGACAGTTATCAGTTGTTCTATTTTGCGGTATGACAGCGTTGTTTTGTAAACATACTTTTGGTTAGTCTATTGTTTTGTGCTTAGAACACAAAACCGTAACATTTCTACTCTATCTCTATCTTGTGTCATTGAGGTACCTACTTCACATTCGAATACTTGACCTTGTTTGTGTTTGGTTCTGAGATTGAGAGGCTGGCGTTTTCGACTTGGTTCAGTTGGCAACACTGAATCTTAAGGTGTTCTTTTCATAGCTCCTAGTAGCTCGAGGTAGTTCCAGGACTGTTCCCACCGAACACTAACGAACAAGAAAGCGCCTTGTCAGATAGTGAGCTTTGACTTTGACGTCTGAGACATATTTTCCGCTTCTTTATTTGATCGCGATGAGTGACTGACCTATTTTGAAGATTTCCAATTAAAGTTTGATCATCGTTGATGGATCTTGGGAAAATTCATATCTGGAGAGTTTCTCATATTGTTTGCGATTTATGACGCTATCTATTTTTGAGAAATCTCCGTTCGCTTTGCGAATTTTTGAGGTTAGAAGTCACTTCATCATTGTGTAAAACCACTGGAACGAGAAACTCGCTATCAGACAGCAAACAGACCATCAAAGCTGTTATCAGAACCCTCCCACTTAATTGAGGTTAGTATTTGCATTTGGGCTCTACTTATGGCCCCATACAAGTGTAATCAGAAGTCAGACTGGTATTGTTTATTCTAGGGTGCTACCACTCTGCTACGGCTCCGCTGCGGCTATTGCTTGCTACTACTCTGCTTGCTACCACTCTGCTACCACTCTGCTACTGCTCTGGCCCGAAGTTGATATAGACATACAGACAAATTTATTTCATTTTATTTTTCTTTCATTTTATTTTTTCTTTCATTTTATTAATTTATTTCATTAATTTTTTGTATCAGTTTTGTTAAGATTCATGCCTTGATATTTTCTTGAATGTTAATGGTTGTTTTGTTTTATTACATCGGGAATTTCAGAATATACTATGGGACTGAGGTAACTTTGGTATCTGGTGGTCGCCCCTTCCAGAATTTTTGTAGTTCTCCGTTTAAATATGGTGCTATGTGGATGGTCGATTTGGTTCAAATTTGTTTTTCCTCAACTCTAACAGTATAATCGGTAAGATCGTCAGTTGATATTGTTTCCGCCTGTATAATTGGTTATGCCCCTTACTAATCGTGCGACTTGCTCTCCTAATATTTTCCATTATTTTCTAGTGACAAACGTGCTGCATTGATAACTTTACAATTTTCGACATACAAAATTATACATTTTTGTGAAAGTAGCGTCGTCGATGGAAATCCCCAAGCTGGTGCCAAAACGAATTCTAACCGCTTAAAATGAGAAAAAAAATAACAGGCAAGGACCAGGTGGAGAATGTAGAGGGAGACTTTGAGGTAAATAGTATTAAACACGAAAACACTCAAAATGGTGAAATGGGGTTGCAGTTTAGGAGATGAAAATGGTTTTTTGGGATTTGCGGCGAAACGTGACCTCTTAGCGGAAAATGTATCGTTAAAACGGCAAAAATTAGATTTTTCAGTATTTTATTTTTGTCTCTCGAATAAATGATTTAATTTACAGGAAAATTTGTAGGAATATGTCTTTTTTGGTAACGAATTAGCATGATTATTTCGCAATTCAGAAGACGACTAGTTTTCAAGTTATGTATATTTTTCGAAAAAAATGCCCTTTTCCTATTTTGTATTTCGAAGGTCTATAAGTGATCATTTTAATTGTTGAAATGTCTACTTTCAAATGGTCCATGTAAATTGGTGGTTTATTGATCGTTTAACCGCTTAAAACAACAACAAGTCTCTCTGAATCCATAATTTTCTCAATATTTTCAACGATTTTTAATAGTTGTAGAAGAGAAGTAACAGGCAAAGACCAGGTGGAGAATGTTGTTGAGGTAAACTTCCAAAAAAACGGCGAAACGTAACCTCCTGGCGAAATGTGTTCGATAAAAAAGTTGTACATAAAGAAAAAATGTAAAACTTCTTTGTTTAACACTTTTTGACATAACCTCAAATTAACAGTCAAAATGGCAAAAAATTACTTTTCGGTATTTATTTTTTCTTGCGCATAAATGATTTGGTTAAGATGAAAATTTGTAAAGATATGTCTTTTTTTAGTCGACTGATCATGATTCTTTCGCAAATGAGAACCCAAGTAACAATTTAAATGTTATTTGGATTTATCCTAGTTTTATGGAAGTTTTATGAAGGTAAGGTAATGCCCAATTTGATTTATGCAGGTCATATATTATTCCTAATACGCTACCAGAGCAAACAGATTTATGAATCAGTTTCAAAACACTCCTGAAGGTTATAAGATAAAATCATTCAGCATTTGAGTATATTTGTTTTTATGATGATTTTACAATGGCTTATACACATACACGATAAATCTTTTTGGTATGTATATACATAGAAACTTAGTTTTGTGATGGTTTTATAGCACTCCTCAAGTCCATGCAATGGTTCTGTAATAAAACTAACGATGAGGTTTTATTAAGGTTTTGAGATGTACTCTCGAGAACCGCTATAAAATCAAAGCATAACACTATTTCTACTTAAATGCTAGTAGCTCCCCCTAACCGGTAATAAATAAATCACATTGGGTAAAGATAACTGGAAAAAATAAATAGTAATTAAACGATTCACAAGACTTAGACACCAAATACTTATCACGGGAGTATAGACACTGAGTATACTGACCACGTCGATCACGAAAAGACGAATGACAGGCGGGATTCACAATTGTCAGTTGAAATATTTTGGAAATTGGATTAAATAATACCAAACGTACTTTTTTAGGATGAAATGATTTTAAAATGGTTTATTTTGAGGAGAATCGACTTTATGACGGCAATATGTGCAGCTAAATAGAATAAAGGTGGGGTAGCCATATTTTATTACAACCAGAGGGAACAACTAAAGAGAGCCCTAATTTCAATTCATGTTTCTTGCAATTTGGTGTGTATGACGGAAAGGAAATACACAATTATTGGTATTCATTTGTATTTAGATATAGTACAAATCATTCCTGGAAAGATATGGGTCAAAATAATTTTTTTATTTTATGTGTTATTTTATTTATTTTCTTAATTTCGTGTTGTTATTGGGGCGCGTTGCAGATTTACCACCTAACTGATGTCATTTTGTCAAAAAAAATTCATTCGCAGATGATATTCGACATTTCACGTTGTTGAATATTCTTCATATATCACTGCCAGGATTCCATCATTATATTTTTGCTTGTAAATTAGTCGCCCTATTTTTCGCAACTGAAGAATTAGATTAATTTAAGTCCGTTTTGGCTGTAATTATTTATGGAATATTTTCTAACCCAATTTCATTCAAAAAAAGATATTTTGATGCCAAATAGATTTTTTTGATGACATACAGGTTTATAACAGCCCCGTGATTTGGTTTTATAATGATCCTCAGGAGGTTATTAAGAATCCTGCGAACAAGGCAAGCAGGTTTTATGCTTGCATTTCAAAATAGCCCTGAGAACCTTCATAAGAGTGGGCCCTCGTAGAATTATAGCAGCTTTAAGGAGGTTTTATGGATGTCGTTACAGCAAAACAGTTTTATCGATGCTGTGATTGTTATGGTCTTCAGAACCTTCTGAAGGCTGTGCTGAAACCACTTGTGGGAATTCAATTCAACACTTGTGTAAAGACATTCTTTATTTAAAACACCAAGGTTCTGTCAGTTGACAAAATCGAGCTTATAACCTATTAACGAGAATTTAATTTAGTTCCCTTATAGTTAGGCAACGTTTGATTCCGAGTCTGTATCATGGGTTGCAGAAATATCAAATACAAACCCGCGCACTTGGTAAGATATTTTCAGTGGGAGATATAAAAACAGGACACTTTTTATAACAACTTTTTATTTCACTATCGAAAGTTTTGAACTGTTCAATCGCTGTGGAAATTAGTTGATGGACGATACTACTAAAATCACGTCAGATTTACACCATTATCTTTTTTCTGGAATTTTCATACACTGATAATTTTGAGCCTTGTTGGTTTCTATCGAGTGACGGACAACACGACGTTTGCGCTTGATGCCTGGTCATTTTATTTAGATAAGCATTAATTATTTCATGAGGAAATGTACCAGTTTTCTGTTCCTGGTCCCTGAAGGGTCCTATCATTCAGTTGTTCATCTACAAGTGGGTGTTAAAACATTTTATTTAGTTGTAGAAAATATATCGAGAAAACGTTCTTTATCAACCCCCCAGAATAAAGCTTTGTTGGAACTCCTGGTCCTGTGTATCATTCAGCCAACCCCCAAAACAATCCCTGAGAATAGAGAGTATCTGTGCAAGGCTATCACAAAACTGAAATTGTTACTTGGGAAGACTTCTAGTTTTCAAGTTATTTATTATTATTTTCTGAAAAAATCTCCTCATCTTCCACGAACAATTGTCTTGATATTTTTTTGCATTGCGAAGGTCTATAAGTAACCATTTTATTCGTTATTTGTTAAACCGCTTAAAATTGAGCAAATAGTCTCTCTGGAATCATGATTTTCTGAATATTTTCAATTATTTTCGACTTTCTTTATTTTTATAACAAAAAGTAGTTTATATTAAATTATTAATAATGAAATATTGCAATGCATAATAACACTTTTCTTTAACTATTGAAAATCATTGAAAATTTCGAGAAAATCATGATTCAGAGAGACCTGTTGTCGGTTTTTCTCAATTTTGAGCGGTTTGACGATGAATAAACCACTTAGTTACATAGACCATTTGAAAGTAGACATTTCAATAATCAAAATGAATAATTGTTCGTGGAAATTAAGGGTATTTTTTTCTAAAAATGTACGAAAACTAGTTGTTTTCTGAATTGCTAAAAAATCATGTTCATTTGACACCAAAAAAGACATATGCCCACAAATTTTTATGTGAATTAAGTAATTTTTACACGAGAAAAAAATTAAATACTGAAATATCGGTTTTTCATCATTTTGACGATTGATTTGAGGTTATGTCGAAAAGTGTTGAATATGCGTATAAATATAAAAGGTACATTTTTCCGCAAATCACAAATAACGTTTTCAACCCCTAAACTGCGTTCCCATTTCACCATTTTGAGTGTTTCGTGTTTAAATATTTTTTTCCTCAAAGTTGAAACCTCAACAACATTTCCCACCTAGTCCTTGCCTGTTACTTCTTTCTTATCAAAAATTATAGGCACCTAGTATAGTGCAAGAAAAACACCTTGATTGGAATAACTTTGTATCTCCAAATGCTTCCTGATTCAATAGGATATATCTTGCGCCAAAGTATTATTGAGTGAGACAGCATGTTAATGATCGGATAACTATAGTATGTTACTTTCATATTGATATTTTTACAAAAAGGTTGCACTGAAGAGCTTTTGACAACAGAAATCGTCAGCAACCATTCTACAACGTCTCATTCACACCAAGGGACCACAAACTAGGAATGTCACCTAAAAATCTTCATTTCTCAAGATAAAATTTTTAATCATTCACAAGACATAACCAACCAACTAGTAGTGATGTCATATGGGTCCGGACAATACGACTTGCACAAATCGGTATCTGAGTGCGAATATAGTTCCGGACACTGAGAAAAATATAGAGAACACTGGTATCTTCAAGAAATTATGCTGAAAATAACAATATTTTTTGACAACCCTGAAAACTTAGCTAGTAAGTGGTCAAATAACGATGAAAAGTTAACTACAACTAGCATTTCGCGATATTACTGATAACCAGTCCGTGCGAAGCTTACTGTTTCATCATCTGAAAATTGAACTTTTAAGAGGTGACGATCAACTGTATTGCCAAATATGCGCCAAACTAACTGACAGTTATAAGACAACAAGTATAGCTGAGGCACCAGTTAATCTAATACTAACAATGATGCTTTTCCAACACGACTCAACCTCTGGCGAAAGCACCAAACTCATACGAAGATTCGAAATAGACGAACACCCCAATATAGCAAGCAGACCACTATTATAATCTTTATGCAGTCATTGTTCATTTTGGCTCTGGCGTTGAATCTGGTCATTATTACGCATTCGCCAAAGACAAAACGACTGATTTAAGTTTGACGATAGTTGTGTCACTAAATATTCTGACGATATCTTGAATTTACTGGAGCCTCTGGAGACACTCTACATTTTATTTCATGAGAAAGAGGACATTGGCAGATCAAGATCTTCAGATGATGTGGTGCTGCAGGTTTTTCCGGGTTTCCTGCAGCTGTAAAAGCAAATACACCACTGAAATCAATCAAGTCGCCCCGGAGCGCCAATTAATTTTTGTTGGTGTTTTATAATTTGTATTACATGTTCTTATTCTTGATAATAAAGCTTAATAGTTTTTCATGGTTGAAGTTGGTATATATTATTGTTGTCATTCATAGTACCATAATTATTGTAAATAATACCATCTTTTTCTTCGTAACATTAACGCATCGCAAAGAATTAAGAACGCCAACACTCATCCAAATTTTTGTTGCACTTTTCACGTGTTCCATATTCACAAGCACTATTATGAGAATATCAGTATCGGAACATCTTACGACGGTTGAGCCTTGATTTGCATTGCAAACATGGTGCATGAACGCTTTTAGTGTGTGCGAGAGCACGCGACTTTTACGAAGTTGTCAAGCACTTATTGCACCGCCTTCAACAAGGCACGAGGCATTCGTCAATGAAGTTTTAGTGCTATAATCTAAATTACAAATTCTTATCGCGCGGATTAGAATAAAGCGAAATGTGCACTTTTCTTTACCGGTTTTTGCTTGACAAGCGATATTTCTCTAATTCATCTTGTAGCATCTGCGTACGAAATTTCATCCGGATTGCAATGCCCACAGTAATAGTTTCAATCAAAAACCAATTTAAATAATTTTTTGAAGCAAACGCATCTGATCTGAGCAGGCAGTCACGTGATTTCACGCTTTTAATTTCAGTGTTATCGAATTACTACTAATAATCTTATTCTTCCCTACTATACCTTTTTAGTTCTCACATTTATAATAAAACGCTATTCAGGTAAAATAGAGTTTCATCACTAATGATACCATTAAATGTTAGCCGAGCGGTGCCTTTGTAAGTATTTTATATTATTGATATTTTGCCCTGTATATGAACAAATCAGAAATTTATCTATTTTCTCTCCTATTTAATCTCAATCTCCGGCAACCCATATCAGGAAGCTGCTACCAGTTCTGCACACACACTAGTTTTAATTAATCAAGTCACTTTATTTATCACTTTTCTGGATTTCAATTTATTCAATTAATAATAATAATATATTTATTTCTCTTGTTGAAAAGTACAAAGAGAAAATATCTATAAGTACAATAACAAGGAGTACGTCAATTAAAACATCTAACCTATGATGGTGAGATACATAATAAACATAAAATACACAATAAAGACCCAGGAAGGTGTATATCAAAAAGTTATCAATAAATAAAATCTAGGATTAATCAAAACATGTGAAGAAGGCAAGTTCAATTAAGATATATCGTCCTCTGGCAATATAATAATGAATCTTCATAGCTTAGGATTAGGATTAGTTAAAGTATATGTACCTGGTCAAGTCCACTTAAAATACTCAGTCCTAGCGAGATAATATTAAAATTCATCGAGGGTGTAGCAATTTTTCTCGATTAGGGCACTTTTCAGCCTTGATTTGAAGACATTTATATTCGGTGCACTTTTTATGTGGTCCTCCAGTTTATTATAAAGTTTTGGCCCAAGATAAATATGGCTCTTTTGGTATAGTGCAGTTCGGTGCATGTTTGGAATTAGGTCATTAGAGCGTGTCGAGTATTGATGTTGTTTAGTCGAGAAAGCAAGTTTGTTTTTGTGTACGAAAATACGAGGGCTGACAATAAAGTAAGGTCTCCAATTTTTTTTTTAATAGAAAATGACATTTATTTACAAAAAGCGATACACCGTTGGAAAGGCCAAGGTCTTGGCTACTTTTCTACATAATCGCCATTTTTTTCCAACACCTTGCGCATCCGCACGATGAACTTGTCTATGCCGGCAGAATACCACTCTCCGTCCGCCTCGCGCAGCCAGGTGTTGACCTCTTTCTGAACCTCCGCGTCACTATCAAACTTCTTCCCTCCGAGATGTTTTTTCAGAGCGGGGAACATGTGGTAGTCACTGGGGGCCACGTCGGGACTATAGGGAGGGTGATCGATGATTTCCCAGCCAAATGTCTTGAGCAGGTCAAGGGTAACGTTGGCTGTGTGCGGGCGCGCGTTGTCGTGGTGAAATTTCACTCCTTTGCTCAGCAATCCCGGGCGTTTGTTTTTTATGGCACGACGAAGCTTTTCCAGGGTCTCACAGTACCTTGCTGCATTGATAGTGGTTCCCCTTGGCATGAAATCCACCAACAATACCCCGTGGCGATCCCAAAACACCGTAGCCATCACCTTGCCGGCTGACAGTGTCGCCTTAAACTTTTTGGGTTTCGGAGAATCGCTATGGCGCCATTGTTTGGACGACTCCTTTGTTTCGGGTGTGTAGTGATGAGCCCACGTTTCATCCCCCGTAACAAACCCTTCCAAAAAATCATCGCCTTCCTCTTCAAAACGGGCCACAACTTTGGTCGCACATTCCACGCGCCGCTTCATGTGGTCTTCGGTCAGCTGTTTCGGCACCCATCGGGCAGAAACTTTGTGGTACTGCAACTTGTTCACAAGGATATGACGGATTGTTTCGCTGCTACACACTCCTCCAAGCTTCTCTTCCAAGTCCCTAATTGTCGCACGGCGGTTTTTGAGCACTTCTGCCTCCACTGCTTGAACAATCGCATCCGAGACCGACGGTCGGCCACTTCTCTCCTCGTCGTGAACATTAGTGCGCCCGGAATTGAACTCGCGGCTCCACTTACGCACGTTTTTTATGTCCATACACTTTTCCCCGTAAACTTCAACTAGTTGACGATGGATTTCAATAGGTGTCACCTTTTTCGCACTCAAAAAACGTATTACAGAACGCAATTCGCACTTGGACGCTGACGCGAGTGGTACCTCCATCGTTGACGGCTGCTCAGCCAAGACTGAGCGGTCGGGGAAGCCTCACCCAGCAGCAAAGTGGTAGTGGGGGAACCAAGGAACACGGCGGTGTTGCCAGATTTCGCCTAGCGCGTGATCCGGCGAAGTTGCAGCGTTGGAGACCTTACTTTATTGTCAGCCCTCGTACATAACTCATAAATAAATATACCAGTGAGAGTAAGTATCCTCATTTCTTTGAATAAGTTTCTACATGATTGCCTCCAGCTACTATTGTTAACAATTCTGATTTCTTATTTTTGTAAAATGAAGACCCTTTCTGCCGAGGACCTTGTACCCCACGTCAGAATTCCATACCTCAGATGACAGTGAATAGTAGCATAATATTATAAACTCAATAAAATATCTTTACACATCTTGTTGCCATACATCTTAGCGCATAACAATTCTTACGCAGTTTATTGCATAGGGTTTCTATATGAGGAGCCCAAGTAAGTCTGTAGTCCACTGTGAGACCTAGCATTTTTGTGGATGAACAAGATTCTACGCGGAAATCATCATTCTCACAGATGCTGAAACACTCAGTGGTGTTATTAATGGTAAACTTACTATAATTGTAACTGATCAAATTGTTATTCTTTATTATCTAGGCCGGAGGCCCATGTGGAAGATGAAATTTAACTTAATAAAAGATAATAGAAATCGGACAAAATCACATATTGTGCCGAAAGAAAAAAATTAGAACGTCGGAATAACTAAGAAGTTTTCAATTTATAAGTTCTCAAATCAAACCCAATTAGAATCGGTGAATTGATTAAAAATTCATGATACTCATATTATTAAACTATTCAAAACGGTATAATTCGTACTAAAGCATTATACTGATATTTCGAAACAGATCATTCATTTACCAGGAAAGGTCACGTTACTATAGGCCTATCAATAGAGCATTTTTTCCTAACAAAAATACTAGTAGAAAACGGACTGTGCCATCACATGGAAGATATCTCGATGTTATATTCTGTTGTTTTCGACTCGCAACTGTCATTTATTAATTTGTTATAAACGTGATTTTTTAAATTGTTCTAACGCGGGCTCGATAATTTTTAGTCATGTTTGCATGCATTTTTCACCCATTTCTCACCATTGTAGCGCAAAATGAGAATATACGTTTTGTAGTAGTATACTTCTACTTTCATAATCTGTTTGAGAAATTGAAATCGGGCTATCACTAGAGCATCCAGGCCCGCTGAAAAATAGTCCAAAAAATGTAAATTGCAATTTTGCCAAAACTAACGATCCGACAGCGCCTGTTTTGTTCACACATAAACTACACATGATTCAATACTTTCAGGAGAAAGGCCAATCCTACTTTTTGAAAAATAGCTGAGTTATGAATTTTCAAAAAACTGCAAAATTTTCTGGTTTTTTCAGTTTTTCTCCGTTGCTAATAATCCGACCCGCTCATAAAACATCCCATTTTGTTTGTATTTCATCTACAATTATTTCCACTGGAGCAACCAGATTGCTTTATTAGTTTTCATTTTATAAGCAAAATAATTTTAAAAACATGTTTTTTGTTATTGTATTGTAACAAATTGATAAATGACAGTTGCGAGTCGAAAACATAACTGAATATAACTACGGGTGCAGATCAAATGGCTGTAGACCTTTCGAGCACTATTTGAAATACATTTTAAAATGACGTTTTCTCATACATTATTGGACACATAACACTAGTTCTATGACGACTTGTCGTTTGATTCCTGTGAATGGGCACTGTTTGTGCCTTGTAGTTTGTTGGTGTGCTGTGTGCATTGTGCGAATCTTTGTGACACATGCACAGTTTGTGGAGCACCCATGTTAACACTTTTCAAAATATATTTATCTCAGTATAATTTTGTTAGATTTTTTTTATTAAAAAACTTTTGCTTTTGCAAAAAGTGACAATTATTGATTTTTCGTTCGTATTCAATGGCTGTGTAGGTCTGTTCCCAATTTTCGTTTTCAAGGGACGTCTACAGATTATTGATATTAACATAGTTTTCTTCATATAGATTTTTTTTTATTCTCCGACTTCGTTCCAGTATTGCTTCTGTGGTTAAGTTTATAAGTGTTGGAACTTCTATCCTGGTTCTGAGATTATTTGACGTAAGTAATTGTAAAAAGTTATCGTTGTCATTAATTGAATTAATATTAAAATCTCCGTTCAACACTATTGGGACCTTCGGATCGTAACGATTATTTAAAACTATATTTATATTTTTTGTAATTACTTCAAAGTTTCCTGATGTAGACTGATAGCAACAAAGAATGGCCACGGTTGCATATTTACAATACCTATTTGCGACTACCTGTTATTAATTGCTATAAAAATCTGTGTACTCCAATTCCTCATATGGAAAGCGAGATCTCTCCAAAGGTGTTTTTAGCCACATCGCAGTACCCTGTGAGCATTTGTTGAAACTACAATATATTCCAGGATAGACCGAAATGTGAGATTTTTGTACATACACAGAGGTATTTTTGCAGAAGAACCTCAATACGGAAAATTTACACAGAAATCTATCCTGAGCATGCTCACATGGTCACCAAATACTACTAGCTTCTTCAGTGAATTCACCGATGTCTTGGGTTTCCGGAGTGGCATCTTTCATTCATTATATTGTGAAATATTGTAGTATTACAAAGGCTCACTGGGTACGGCGATGTGGTCAACTATATCTTAGAAGAAATCGCGCTGGTCATGTGAGGGATTGGAATTCACAGATTCGCAAAAAATTACTAGCTGGTAGTCGCGAACAATCGCGCAAGCAAGGTAGCTATTGTAGATATGCTTACGCCATCATTCAGCTTGAATTCCCAAACTAGTCCGGCGATTTCAATATATTTATCGACACAGTACATTGTAGGATGAATCGGTTTAACACCTTGAGTGCCTTAGCGGTCATTATGACTGCTACGATACTTTCCTGTGGTGCCATAGCGGACATAATGACCGCCGATGATCTTAGAGTGGTACTTCTTAAAACTCTGTCATTGTACTGGGTGATATTGAATATAGGTCATATTGAACTCGTAATTTTTTTTTGTAAGTGATGAATCAGGATAAATCAACACATGAATCGTTTGTGAAAATGGTTGAAAAGAGAACGGTATCGATCTTTTATATGCTCCGAATGGAACATCATCTTCTTAGTAAGCTTAAATTGGAAGTTGGTTACGTTGCACGCAAATTTGGCCACTGTGAAAATCCGTTCCCATTTCAACTCCATTTTGTTTCAATTCTCTATCTTTCTGGTTCAAATATTACAAAGGAACTCCGAACACTGTATGAGTGATTGTGAACTTCACAACAAAATTGATAGTAGAGATGGAGAGGTGATATTGATTCACCTCAAAACATGCAAGAATATTTTACCACACCGAAAGCAGACTAGGATAAGAGGTAGGCCTACAGTTTGTTATACTATAGATAATGTTCAAAACAAAATGGATTTTCCAGAAAAATATATAAGTAAGTACATTTTACTACTGATAAACTGGGTAACAATGTTTTTTGGCTCTCACGGCATTTGCTTCTGTTAGAGCAGACGATAGACTTTATTCAAAGATCTTTTATAATTGATTGAGGTGTATCTTGTTCTTGGGTCTCACGTAGGAGTTGTGATTGTTTTATGGGCTCTTTTATTTCAGAATAAATCGATTGTGATGAACTAGCGTTATGTCAAAAATGATTTCTAGTACTAATATTTTTTTACAAATTTTGTGATTTTCTAAGTAGCTAATTATAGCCAGATACACCAGAAACATCTACAGAAGATTTTCATTCATTATGCTGTATAATTCTGACTCATCGATTGCACATCTAAATTTTTTGGTATATTTGATTTCCATATCGCTTTCATTAAGTTGGGAATTTCGGACTTATTGATATAGTGTTTGGCGGCATTTGGTACTGAGACCGAATATATCCTATATTTAACCTTCCACTAAATGACACAAAATACGAGATCGTTCGGTATTGAACAAATATCATCTCTTCGCAAACTTTTGCTTTTGATTTCGTCAGTTATAAGTACTTTTTCTAAGTGCCTGAAAAATTATGATATAGTGAGTTCTTTTACCAACAAGTTTGGTATCCGCGATCCACTACTATCGAGAGTATCAGCAATGGGTCTTTTTCTAGAATATAAAAGTTTACCAGACAAAAACAACACATTGTTTGTTGCGACTGATTTATCAGAAACACGTTCTTTCACAAAATATATTTTCAAATTTCAATTAGGTAGGTATATATTCATTTCCACAACACAGGTTGAATAGTTTAATTCCATACTTGATAGCCTTTTCTGGGAAATATTGCTTCTCTGAATGAAACTCTGAATGGAACTGGCGATTTATTGAAAGTAACATAATGTTTCTCCAGTTATGAATCTCATTTTATGGAAAGTGCTAGTAGAAATGAAAAATTACACACTCTCAGGAAGTATTGAAATCCTTTCTTTGTTATGATTTGTGAGGTTTCGAAAGTACGTTAATGAAACGAAAGAAACACAATTTTGTCTTATTTCCAGTAGTTTTTTATATTTACGACTGGTTTCGGGCTTTATCCCATTATCAAGTATAGAAACTAACTAATACAATTGTACTCTTAAACCTTGTTATATAGGGAGTTTGCAGGTAAACTGGATGGAGAGGTAATTAAATGAAAATAAATGAAATCAAATGAACATGGGTGAAACGATATAAATTCAATACTGGAGGCTATGGAAATTACCTGGGTTGTCAAAATCACAAATTCAAAAGTGGAGACCTACATAAATCGAGTTGCTCGTTGAGGGTTCTATATTTCGGGTTTTTAATTGATTTATTGATTTCCATGGCTTCCAACAGATTCATTTTCTTTCCTTTATTACATGTGTGTAGGATTTTGAGATTATCTTTATTTATCTTGTGTTTGGATTCTTGCAGATGTTCGTACATTGAGGATTTTTTGTCGAAACAGACGTGTTCAGGGAGCCTTACGTCAAAATTTCTACCGGTCTGGCCTGTATATACTGCAGAGCAGTCCCCACATTCCAATCTATATATCTCTGATTTTTTCATTCTATCTCGTTTAGGTTTTGCATTGAACAGAATTCTGCTTAAATTATTATTACTTATGAAAGCTGTTGTTATTTTGAATTTAAAAAAATAATTTTGAATGTTTTCTGAAATTTTACCTGAGTAATTAATGCTACCATATTTACGTGTATTGTGTTCTTCGATATTTGGGTATAGTTCACTCATAACCGTTTTATGAGTTTTACCTGATATTAATTTCTCTATTAAAGAAACTGGTACTCGATTGTTTACCGCAATTTGTTTAATGATGTTTAGTTCATCCTGGAAATTCTTATCAGGTAAAGGGATTGCGAAAGCTCTGTGTATCATTGATCTAAAGGCGGATAATTTATGTTTCGAAAGTACATATCGGTTGGCCAATAACATATATCTCCTTAACCTTATGATCTCAATACTTTATATACCCTGTGAGTCTGATAAATCCCTGGATTTCATTTCTATTGGTTGAGGTCCATTCATGAAACCTTGACTGAGTAGAAGTACCATTATTATTCCACCAAATTTGATTGATTTACAGAAAAAATCATTAGGGTGTTTCTATACAGTAACCAAACAGAATACAGCATTTCAGATTTATTACAAATTTATTGGGCGTACCGGAACGTCTTCCTTTCAGTTGATAAACAAACTAACAGCCGTATGCATAGTCAATTCCAGCGACTCGCTAGAGTTTCGCCTCTCACTACACAAGAACTATGCACAGTCGAGCTCCAAAAAAGTAGTACATCGCCAGCGTTTCGCCAAAATGTGGCTTATCGCGTAGTTGTCACTTTTTTGGAGCTCGACTGTGCATTATATTCCTTGTGTAGCGAACGGCGAAACTCTGGCGAGTAGCTGGCGATTGACTATGCATAAGGCTGTCAGTCTCCCCAAAAATCTTTAGATAATGTAAAGCCAGTACTTCCTCTTAATATGAATGACACTAACATGTTTTAACAATGTTATGAATAAGCTGTAAGTCTGAATCAATTAACTGTTTTGAATAATAGCAACATTCTACTAAAAAACAATTGCAACTGCTGACTTGATCACTACCGCCACATGAAAAGCCCATTTGGATATAATATTTCATAAACTTCCAGTTTGTAAAGTTCACTTCGAAGTAGGATATATTTCAATTGCACAATATATAATTTACTCATTTGTCCTTTTACACTAGCGAAGTGGTCGTGGTGTTAGGGCGTTTAGCTTCCACCCAGACGGACCGGGTTCGATCCCCGGTCGCGTGTCACTGAGCTGAAGTGGTTCGGATTCCACTTTTATTTAAACTGTAGGTCCCGGATCTCCCTTGCTCGCACAAGCTCTACTTTTGAGGGGTTTTCTCCGAAAACCTGGGAGTTTCGTAAAAACAAATTTTACAAAAAATTTTACACCTTTATAGAATATCTTGATCTCACATTAACTAATTTTCAGACTGTGGAAGGTTACAAACCCACAAAATTCATTTCAGGAGACGAATTGTCTCCATAAAATAAAACTTTCAAAATGTTCAAAAATGTTCATGTGGCTAGGTATATTCGTCCATAAAATTTACCACAATTCATCATTATATCATTTGAAGTCAGTTCTGAATTACCGGGTAATAATTTATTTACGTTTTGAATTTTATTGGTTTTTGTGAAATATTATTCTTCATATTTGGCAGTAAATAAATATTACTTTGTAATTATTGTTATTGTTATTATAATTATTTTGGGCTGAGAAGACAGAAATATGTGTATGAATCCATCCCTAATGCCTACTCACTACATTCGAATTGTTCGATTATTTCGATTTCAGCTCCATGTAGTGGACGAATCTCAACAAACCATACATTTTTGAGATGAGTATTCCTGGAAAATTGTTTAGCTGATGAAAATAGACAAGGTGCAATTTTCTATAAAAAAGTTGTCAGCACTTGTGACTCGTCCTGTAGGATTATGTCAGGAACGTTTCAATAAAATTTCACATATTTTAATCCTATACCTCTACTTGAAATCTCTACATGAAACGATAACTGAATGGTGGGCTGAGCTCATATATCATTGTTACCCGTTTTCTGTGGCACCATGGGTAAGTCAGTATGAATTTCTGGGCAGTCAAGGTGTTTTAATGTTTAATTATGTTTTACACTATATACTCAATCCCCACCCCTATTCATATTTCTACAATGATAGTTACTAAGGTTATATCCAGGGAATACAAAATACACTTTCGGAGCAACACCAACAGCTTTGAATGTTCAACAATAGTAGATCACATCCAGGCGGATTTTATTGAAAATATTAACAGAATGTAGGTAGTTTTCATTTCCAGAGGAGTCATGTTTGGTTCAATTTTTAATACATGACTCCCTTCCAAGAGAGGTTGTCTTGAACGATGGAAAATAGCTAGCGACTAAAGTTTGTCTTTCATTCGCAGATGATTCCACATATTATGATTTTATGAACACCATGTTCATGTTTTCAATAAAATCAACATTTCTTGGCGCATTTTGACTGAAGAGCTGAGCATTGCACTTCAGAAAACCTAACTTTCACGAGTTCATTCATATTCTTTTCTGTTTCTCCGCTTTCTTTTTCCAAACCAATTCTGATACGATTTTCACTGTTACGGAAGGTTAGGATAAGTTTTTGTATAGTAGAGAAAATTTATTGCTTTGTAATCAAGTCGTAAAAAATCTATTTTTGTGCGCTTACGTGGTTTACGCTAGCTAAATCTCAAAATGGTGTACTAAATAATTAAAGTCCTTCAAAAAGCCTCATCCGTGAGGTTAAGTGACTATTGGGTAATTATTACTCCGTTAGTCAGACCCTGTTTCCGGAGCTCCGACACATCCGGAGGGCGCACTGGTGTCGGTTACCCCAATAACCACTTCCCACTTCCGTAGAGTGGGTGACTATTGGGTCCGAAAGTCATCTTCTCTGAGCAGACGAAGTGATCTAAGGAAACGGCCTTCTGAATTTGTGCGGCTGAGATTTCTGCCATATTACGGCAAACCGGTATGATTTTTGAATTCGAGAGCAGTGTGTTCATCATTCCACCAAGGACTCATATGATCGGAACCACCAATTAAACATGATGGTTTGGGTACAGCCTGCGGAATCTAGATCTAGATATTGGGCCCGTTTTTCTGTTGTAATAGACTATTGAAATGAAACAGTTTTGCGGAAAACTCTTTTTAAATAAATTTCCAACTCCTGACAAGTCTGTCAAACAATAATAATAGAATCCCCCCAACCTTATTGAAGGATAACTAAACTAATTGCATGAATAATATACATGATGATTTAAAGGTATCAATTCTACCGGAACATCCCCCTTTTTAACTATATTGAAATAATATATTCGCACAAATTTAGGTTACATAATCAGAAAGCCATACCGGCTTCTTCAAAGATCTTTTAGGACGACTCAATTGAGAACAAGAATTTTCAAGAAAAGATGGAGCCATTTCATCACTTGCATCATTATCATCATTACTATGATCAATTTGGCTAGGATTCACTTCGTTTCCTGAATTTACCTGAGGTGATGGAATATTCAAATCGGAATATATAACTGAATCAAACTGTTGAGAATAATTTGAAGAATATTTATGATTCGGTGCAGATATGAGGTGCCATTGATTTCTTCTATAAGTTCCATCATCAGTTTTAACAAGATATGAACGTGGCTCTTTTGCTTTCTCGATGATGACCCCCTGTTTTCGCAATAATGACCCCAAGTTGATCCAAACAGAATCATTCGATTTCAATTCTGAAAGATCTTTGGAATTAAGCCGGCGATTATAATTTTGCTCCTGCTTTTCCTTCCTTCTCTCTTCCGATTCAGTAAATTTTATTCGAGTATCAATAATTTCATTCAACTTACTGGTAATAAAGTTCTTATTTTACGAGAAAACATGAGTTCTGCAAGACTGGAGCCACATTCTATTGGAGATGATCGATAAGACATCAACGCAATATCAATATCATAATTTTTTTTAGTAATGACTCAGCTATTTTAACAGCTGCCTCTATGCAAGCATTCGATTGAGAGCAGTAAGGACTGCTAGTTACATGGTGAAAATTATAATCAATCGAAAACTTTTTAAACGTAGATTGAGATTGTTGACCATTGTCTGATCGTACAATCTCTGGTATACCAAACCTTGCAAATATTTCTTTCAATTTTTGAATAACTACCTGTTTAGTCATACGCGACATGGGAACAATCTCAAAAAAATTTAAATAATAGTCGGTAATGATCAAATACCAAATGTTATACTTGAAAAGATCTACTGCAACCTTTTGCCACGGTCTTGAAGGAATTGTATCTTTAACAAATGTTTCTCCTATATTTGTTCTCTCCTCAATACATTTTGAACAAGAACGTACCAAATTCTCTATTTGTGAAGAAAGTCCAATCCACCAGACAGATATTTTTGCACGCTCACGACATTTTGAAATAGCTTGATGACCTGCGTGGATATAATTGAGAGTTTTTTTGTAGAAGCTTCGAAGGAATTATAATTCTACTTAGGTGAAATTTTGTGTTTTTCAAGCCAACCATCAATTGTGAATTGTTTCAACTTCTGACAAATGGAATCTGAATTTTGTTCTTCAACTATAATTGAAAGAAAATCATCCTTTATTGGAATATTTTGAACAATGATTCTAATGTGAGCCTCAGATTCAGCAGCTAGCTCTTCAAATTCTAAATCAGCCTGGAGAGGACTTCTAGATAAAGCATCTGCGACTTTCAAATCATTTCCAGGAGTATACATCATTTGATAATTATATCTCATCAGTCGGATACGAAATCTTTGTAGTCGAGGTGTGAGATCATCTAAATTTTTAGTTTGTAAAATTTGCAATAATGGTTTATGATCAGTTTCTAAAACAAATTGTGTGCCAATCAAATATTCTTTGAATTTTTCACCAAGTTTAACTTAGAGCTTCACGTTCTATTTGAGCATAACGTATTTCAGTTTGAGACATACGCTATCAATTCACGTTGATTCTCTCCATTAATCTGCATGAGAGCACCCCCAATGCCAAATGAAGAAGCATTAGCACTTACAATAATTGTTTTAGTAGGATCATAATAGGCGAGACATGGTGCTTCAGAGAGTAACTTTTTAACTTCATTGAAGGAATCATTCTGTAGAATGTCCCATATGAATACAACGTCATTTTTTAGTAGAGAAGTTAATAGCTTTAAAATTTCATATTTGTTAGATATAAATCGACCAGCAAAGTTAATCATTCCAAGTAACTGTTGGACTTCTTTTTTATTTGATGGACATGGAAATTTGATTATTGCTTCGACACGAGAACGATCAATATGAAGAATATACAAGATGAAGATACAAGATGTCCTAAAAACTTGACACTCCCCACGCCAATGTCACACTTCGATTTATTGAGAGTAACACCTTCTGAATGAAGTCGAGATAGAACATCTCGTAAAATAGAATCATGTTCTTGAATAGTAGCAGAATGAATAAGAATATCGTCAACATGAATTATAATACCCTTCATACCTGAAAATAATCAAAAGAATTTTTCACTGAAATATTTATAGGTGCACAGGAAATTCCAAATGGAAGCCTTTTGAACATATATCTACCGAAAGGAGTTATAAATTTTGTGAAGGGTTGAGACTCTTCTGATAATTTTATTTGATAAAATCCAGAGCAAGCATCTAACTTCGAAAATATTTTAGAACCTTTAAGCATTGCCAATGAAGTTCCTACTTTTGGAATTGGAAAATGACACTTCAAAACACTTTTTTTCAGTGCAGTATAGTCACAACAGAGGCGCACAGTATCTCCTTTAGAAACTACAACTATAGGGGCTACCCATGTTGTAGCCTCTGAAACAGGTACTATATCTAAACGCAAAAATCTGTCTCTTTCTTTTTTGAGCTTATCCATAAGAGGAATGGGAATTGTTCTAGGTGTGGACTGAACAAATGGTTTCGCATCAGACCTTACCCGTGTACACATTTCATCCTTAAATTTTCCGACTTCATTAAAGATCTTTGGAAATTCTTGAGAGATGTTCACAGTCGACTTACCAAAACAAACAGTATTCAACAGTAAATATGAAAATCTTCCGTCAACAACCTGAAAAAGTCCAAGATTTGTTATACCTGGTCGACCAAGAATAGAAGTTTTCAAATCATACAGTACATAAGCAGTGCATTTATATGTCAGGTTCTCACTTAGATAAGTAAGTGATATAATGACTACCAAAAATTTTGAGAGGTTGTCCATCCGGGCTTGATATAGTATCGAAACATGGTATAACCATTGTTTATATAGAAGTAAGATAGTTAGCCAACCTTATGAGATTTACATTAGATTCAAATGGATGCGACATGTAGATGGCGATAGTGATCTCGCATCCAAGTCATGTCGTAACTTCAGTGATCTGGCGTCCAAGTCATGTCGTAACTTGATTGAAACAATGGGTCAGCATTGAAATCAGAGTTTTTTGAAGAAACCTGCATTAAAATATTGTCAAATATTCATGATTGTAACTATTCACGCTAGATGACACTCGCGTTTGGGCCAATACCTTTTCCAAAGGCATTGACTAACTAACTTCTATTTTAACAATGGTATAACTGATAACATAGTTTTATCAAGTATTTGTTTTGGAATACATACTATATCAGCTCTAGTATCAACCAAAAATGGAGCACTGTATTTGGAATTATCGATAAACAAATTCACCATCCATTGATCTTTATCATTGACAAAAATATTAGAAAGATTGAAATTATCACCAAAATTATGATCACTCTGTTTGTTAGAGGTACTAGCAACAACATCGTAACAGTTGTCAAATTGACAGTTGTCAGAATTTCTAATGACAGTTCCTTGGTCTTTTTGATCGTTGGCGTGTTCAACCAAACCAAAAAACTTTTTTCTTCCTTCAGACACTTGATCCCAATGCCCTTTCTTAAAACATGATCTGCAAACAGCATTTTTTGCAGGATACATTATTGATTGGCCGCTGAATTACTATTCTTATAACGTGAAGTTACTGCATTCACCATCATATTTTCCTGTTTCAGGATATTACTCTGCTGATTTTGAATTTCTGCTTGCTTTGCATGAAGTACAGCATCAGCTAGCGTCAACTTTGGAATCAACTGCATTTTTTCGCTGCATTTCTTATCGGACATACCAACAAGTTTGTCTCGTATGAGTTCTTCCTTCAACATTCCAAATTCACAATATTCTGCCAAGCTATGCACTGCTGTTATGAACATATTGATACTTTCGCCTGGAAGCTGAAACCTAGAATTGAACTGGAATCTTTCGAAAATAATATTTCTGCGTGGAATGAAATGATTTTCAAAGGCTTTGAGGAAATCCTTATATTTTATTGGTAATTTTGGAAATTGAATTACAATTTCTTCGCTCTTCTCTCTCATAATATAGAGTAAAACATTAATTTTCTCATCATCAGATTTCTTGAGTTGACCAGATATATTCATATATCTTTCAAACCTATTCTGCCATTGAGGCCAAGATGCAAGATTATTGAAATTGAATTGCTCGGGAGGTGTAACATTTGCTAATGACAAAACTGAGGAATCCATCGTTTCACTTTCAATGTTTTCAGGTTCTGGCATCGAGCTGATTATAATCAATATGATGTTCTTCTAGTCACCGCTGCCACCATGTTGTAATAGACTATTGAAATGAAACAGTTTTGTGAAAAACTCTTTTTTTTAATAAATTTCCAACTCCTGACAAGTCTGTCAAACAATAATAATAGAATCCCCCAACCTTATTCAAAGGTAACTAAGGGCCAGTTTCACAGGTTCCAGTTAGAGTCCAGTACAATTAACTAATGGTTAGAATGTGAAACTGTCAACGCCATTGAAAGAGTGTCATTTACCGTCTAGGGCCAGTTTCACAGGTTCCAGTTACAATTAACTAATGGTTAGAATGTGAAACTGTCAACGCCATTCACCGTCTAAACCTTCAGTTAGTTATCTGGAGGTTAACTGGGACCTGTGAAACTGGCCCTAAACTAATTACATGAATAATATACAGGATGATTTAAAGGTTCAATTCTACCAGAACATTTTCCTCTTTTCGAACGGTATTCGGTTCACCTGGAGCGGAATATTCTATGACGAATATGGTACTACTTTGGTGGATGAGGCGGACAACAGCAGGCTTATTGGCTTTAATTTGCCTGAGGGTGGAGAAGGTAGTTCCAATGGATTTGACAAACTTCTTATTCTACACAACGGACTCAATATCCGAGTGTCGTAGATGATGGTACAACACTCGTAGCGCCGAGTTATATCTGTGGATTTTGGCAGAGACCGCATAAGCGGGGCATGCGACATACTAGTACTATGTTCATAATTTATAGTGCATCCAAATTTTCCATGTTGTTAAAGCAACGGAACAATACAGGAACCATGTGGACCGCCGCAGAGATGAAATTTGTTAACGCAATAAGTAAATTTTCAGTACTAGTAATGTTCAACTGATAGTAACTAACATATTTTTCATTAGAGAATTAACGTACTGGATGAAGAAAAAGGATACATTCTTTGGTGATCCATCGGGAAGTAATGCCAAGCAAATAAAAAATGGCCATTTTTTCATTGGGAGATTTCAATGATATAATTTATGGACATTCAATAGTAGTTTGGATCTTTATTGATCTCATAGTAATTTGGGACAACTGCATCTAAATCCACCCTCTTGTTCCCGATGTAGTAGTAGTAGTAGTTCTTTGGGGAGACCGCAACCGCAGCCAGGCAAGTACGCCCTCATGGGCCCTTTTTGCCATCCCCTGTTCTCCACCCATCCACATTCATCCTCCTAGTCTTCCTTTTCGAACCTTTGTGACCTCTTAATCAGCGTTACCAGATGCAAAGAAATTTCCTTAGATTCAAAGAATTTGCTTACTTTTTGGAGAAATAGAGATTTTCGAATGAAATCTGAAGAAAAAAAGCTCAGTGACACATATCAAACATACTCATATTTGAATAATGGAATGAAGTTGAATCTCAGAAGTTACGTATCTGGCCATAAAACATAGGATTCACAATCTTACTCATACACTGTTTTATTATTGACACTTGACATTGTTTTTGGGTTTGACACTTGACATTGTTTTTGGTATTGACTGATTGACACGTGACATTGACTATGAATACTTTTGTGAAATACATATTCATATTGCCACATTCTAGTGCGGTTGTTGAAAGGATATTCCGTGCAATTAATTTAAATAAAACAAAAATTAGAAACAAACTGGATAACTCTACTTTAAGTGGAATTCTTCATGCAAAAAACTTGCTGAAGAACAAGGAATGTTATAACTTCAAAGCTTCCAAAAGCATATTAAAAAAATTTGATAAGAATATCTATTGACTAAATATTTTAGGTCATCGACCTAATGACTGTAATGAAGTTTTAATTTTATTATTTTAAACACCTAGTCACCTAGCTATATTAGGTACAAAATTGGTTTTAGGTTAGATTTTCTTGGTTATTTTATCGGATTGCTAGCTATATTAGGTACAAAATTGTTTTTAGGTTAGATTTTCTTGGTTATTTTATCGGATTGCTTTTATTTGGAATAACTTCTAGTCTTTTAAGTTTATTTATTTTTTATGTTTGTGATATTCAAGTACCTGATATCAGTGGGGAAAAAATAAATGTTATTTTTTATATTCTTTGTGTATTGTTTCAGTTTCACAGAACCTATTCAAATTTTGGTTCAAACTAATTCAAACCTTGGGATTTTTCGTAACCTTCGTTTTTGCGCATGCGCATACTTTAAATATAGCTTGTCTATATTTGTAGCGCATGCTACATTTTTTTTTGAGGAATTTTAGTTGAGGAATTTTTTAGTTGAGGAATTTTAGGGATTTTTAGGCGATTTATCTGAAGATATTTGAAAATTTAGTCTGGCAACACTGCTCCTAATGAAGGTCAGTATGTCTGACTACTTCAAGTCGATTAGTTCCTCTTTTTGGAGTTTCTCAACTCCGAAGGTTCCGAATCGTAGTCTTCCGTATGCCTCACACTCGCCGAGGAAATGAGATGAAGTTTCTTCGTCTTTTTCGCATTTGCGGCAAGTGGGGATGTCTTCTATACCTATAAGTGATAGGTGTCTGCCTAACTTGTTATGTCCTGTTAATATTCCTATAAGGAGGCGTAGTGCTTGGCGGTTTCTGCCTAAGAGCCATATCGTCCTTGACTTATTGGAGCCGGCCACGAAGTCTTTCGACTGCCTGCAGCCGGTGTTATCCCGCCAAAGTTTATTCAGCTCTTCTTCTCGATGTAAATAAAGTTATTCATTCCACACACTTTTCTATACTTTTCTTCATTTATCCTTTATAAAAATAACACACTACCATAATTATTTCTTCTTCACTATCACCCATACTCATTATTTACACCAAAAGCATTAAAATAATGATTTTATGTTTTTTCATTACAATAAATAGAAAATTTGCATTATCTTTTGAATGTCTGATCATTGTCAGATTTACAAGATTATTCTAGCGGTCAGTTGTAGATGGTCGATCAGTGTGAGTTTGAAACTTATCATTGATCTACTTCAATTTTTAAGTGACCTGAAAAACAATAAGGCACCAGGTATAGGCGGTATCACTTATGAAATACTGAAAACCACACTCGATTTTATCGCTTTACCATTGTCGCACATCATCAATACGTGTATTGAATGTGGAGTATTTCCAAGTCCAAAGAAGCAAAGGTTGTTCCAATATTCAAAGGAGGTGACAGAAAGAATGTTTCCAACTATTGCCCTATATCTATCATGTCGTCAGTGTCCAAAGTAATTGAAAAAAAAATTGAAAAAACGTCTAGAATGCTACTTAAAAAAAAAACAGAATGCTACCTGAACTACAGTACGGATTTCAAGAGCACCGCTCCACTCAAGACGCCACTGTTTTCCCTCAATACAGCTGGTAAAATTATTTCATTTGCAGACGATACAATAGTTCTCAATCTAACTCCTGGGATGGTTCAGAGGTAATTTACTAACGGTAAACGTTGAAAAAACAAAAGTTTTGTCATTCACTTCTTATGAATCGAACCTACCGAAGTACACTAAAATCACAATAGACTCCAAAGAGGTTGAGTTAGTCAAATCTGCGAAGTACTTAGGCATACCTACATATCGATAGATTGCTGCAGTGGAATGTGCACGTAAATAATTTAAAGAACAAACTGCAATTCTACCAGGTCAGAAATATACTTACCCTTGATAAATTGAAAATCTTGTATTACGCATTCATGGAATCTCTGCTTCAATATGGAATCGTCGGCTGGGGAGGCATAAAGAAAACTGTACTAGATCCGCTCGAAAAAATACAGAAGCGAACCCTAAAGATAATTTACTTCAAAAAAATGATATTTTCTACAGATTTACTGTACAATGAATTGAAAATCCTAGATATGAGGCAACTTTTCGCAAAAAATACTCTCATATTTATATTCAGAAATAAGGAATAACTTCCAAACCTGCAACATAACAGAGCTACTCGCGCACAAAAGTCCGCCTCGGCTTCCGAACCACAGGCAAATAAAACGATTGGCCAGAGGTCAGTCACTCTTATCGGCCCTAGACTTTTTAACCTCCTACCTGTCCATATCAAAACTATTAATAATGGCAGTCTACTGAAAAAACACCTAGAGAAGTGAATAATAGAAATAGACCCTTTTTTTACAATATTGATATTGATCACTCGGCAAACTGATCCATTATACACACTATAAATAATATAAACGTATATAAATGATAGTTTAAAATTAGGTGTTTACTCAAAATTCATCCGTGAGAACAATTTGATAATATTATTTTTTTGTATTATATAAGTAAAACACTAGACCCAGCAGACAGCTTCAAAGTCTAAATGAAAATGAGCAGAAGACACAGACAGGCTTCTCTCGAAGCCTAAGTGTTATCCTTCATATTTATTCAACTCTATAAGTGGATCGTCCAGATAATTTAATAAATGTTTTCATAAGAGTATCATATCTATTATATGTATTATCATTATTGTTATTATTATTATTTTATGGTAAATGAGTATTTAATATCATATCTTTCGTATTATTGGTGGTGAAATAAATATTATTATTATTATTATTATTTTGGTCGTAGGTGGACGGTCGCGGAAGGTCGTTCCTGGTCGATCAGTGTGTTTCCCACGACACCTGACTACTCTTATGATCTTCAAAATATTAATTAAAAATATTATATTAGCTTACAATAATAAGTAAACTTCACGAAATAAATATTATATTTGCTTAGCAAGCGCATTTTTAGTAACGATGAACTATCAATATCGGAGCGAAAAACTCTAAATCGATCAAACAGTGCTTGTTTGAACATAAATGACACCACATGTAAATTGCACCCGTGCACAGCTAGTTTCAAATTACTACGGTACAACGATTTTCTCGGTGATTCTGTAAATATAGGTCACTCTAATATTCACCGGAAAATTATATCTATTTTCAACGTCATGGCAATTGCTTGTATAACTGTGCGTAATAGTGTTTTTAAGTTGGTTTCTCTGATGTTAAAACTGTTTTTTTTTTTCGTTAACCAGCTGTCGTCCCCTTACAAACGGCAGCCCTCAGAAGTTGAAACTTGTGCGAGCCAAGGATTAAAGAGGTCTTACCTTTTCAAGTGCGATTCCTAGCACTCTCTCGGGCCATCAGAAAAATTTCTGAAGTCGCTAGGTTTGAACCTTCTACTGGCAGCCAAAGTGACTGGAGCTTTAACCACTCGGCTAACAAGACCTACTCTATCAGGCAAATTTTCAACCTCTGAAATCAAATAGTATAGGTCAGCCTAGTAATACATTTATTGGATGGAGGAGCCTCGATAATTTTTCAGAAAATTGACTCAAAACACAGGTTGTGCATCTGTACCTAATATGTGAACCTTTAATCACATATTCACAAATTGTACATGAACAAATTTTTTAAAATTATTCCTATATATACTCTTTGAATACATCACTATGGTCATTGTTTAGTTTCAGTAGTTTGATGAGCCATGAAAACCTGCCTGAGACTAGGTTTTTGTCTGTCAATTTCAATAGTTGAAACTGCCATCAGCCTTTTTATATTCCAAGGTGGATATCGGAATTGTTCAAATTATTCCAATTTTCGTTAGAATTTTTCATTGAAAGGACCCCGCACACCTTATATGGGAAAATGGCTCTCCGTTAAATTTCTTGAATTTTTGATATGTTGTAGAATTGATCATTCCGATGAAATGTTTCAACGGGCGCAACACGATCCTATGACTAGTTTTCGAGATACAGGGTGTTGAATATGAGAAACATTCACTTTTCATCACTCTGTATCTCCCAAGTTATGATTTAGTTCGGATTTATCTTTTGTGGGATCATCATCGCATCCGTGTATGATGAATTCATGAGAAATTCATTTCCAAATCTTTTCGTAGTACAGGGCGATTTCACTTGAAAACAATGCTATTTTGAGAGTTTCGTAATTTAGTTGTTTTATAAAGAGAAAATGCGAGAAAAGGTAGAATTATCACATAATATTATAAATTCATTTCATCTAGCATCACAGTTGATACAATTCATACAAGGTGATTCACAAATACGGAAACAAAACGAATTTTGGTTTTTGGGACACCTTGTAGTAATAAACCAACCTAAAATGACAAAATTCACTTGAAGAATGTTAAATGATATGTTTCATCGTATACAGAGTCGAATGATATCAATTTGAAAAATTAGTTATACTTTAATAAATAAAAACCTTGATTTTTTAAATCACCCTATATCTCATAAGGGAGTCCGAAAAGATAGCGATATTTTTTCACGGGAGAACTTGAATTACTTTCATTCATATCGTACAAAATTTTCAGCGGAATCCCATGACGGGTTTTTCATATACAAGGCGAACAATTTCTGAAAAAGTCCATATATTTCACTATTTTACGCTAATAAATGACCACTCTACCTATCCATTGAAGTCTCCTGATGTGATTGAGAAGATACTTATTTGACATTAATTCAAAACGTAAAAGTAAGGAATTCAGTGAAGTGAAATCAACATTATTTCAACTCATAACAACTTGTACGGCCTTGCCAGATGGCACACATAATATGTATCCCATGGCTATTGGGAATTCAAGATAAGGGATACTCCCTCTGGTGTCGGGTTTTGAATCTATACTTACGTGAAAATGAGGTTGAAACTATGATTTTGACATTTTGAGCATTTCTACAACAAAGGACAACGAGGTTATGTTCTTTCGACATAAATACGCGAAAGAGGTTCCATTTTTTGCCACTTTGGCGCTGGCATCTAATTTTGAATTCCCAATAATAAAGACAGGCATACATTATGCGATTTCCGTGCAATGCAAGTGCCATGCAAGTCCAAACTACATTAACGCGCTTGCGCGCGTGTAATTTCCATGCAAGTTTTGAAAATAGCATCTGCTCTATTTTTCATGCAAGTTTTATGCAATTCTAGTAATTTTTTCTAGTAACAGCGTCACCAACGTGAACTTCAAAAACAGTATTATTATCTTCTAGCTATTTTCATTGTGTTGTGACTGATATGTTGAGCAGAGTGTATCTCTATTGATTACGTGTAACCAGGCATCTTAATTACGTGATTTTGGTCATCATCTGGAAAAAGGGACGAAACAAGACATGTTCATTAATTTCAGTGATGTCAAAATGTCAAAACAAATCAGAATTGCACTGAAACAGCATAATGTAATGTGCGCGGCAAGAGATATGCAATAGCTATGCAAGAATTTCTTGCATAGCACCAAACTTGCATTGCATGGAAATTGCATAATGTATGCCTGTCTTAAAGATGCCCGTCATGGATAATGCAGGAGGTTCAAGATGTCTGCAGAATAGTTTGAATGTAACGATATAAGGAACATTTCAAGTGGATAAATCTCAGGCACATGTCATTATGGAGGTATGTCGTAGGATACTAGTGTTATCAGTTGATACCTTAGTAATAAGTAATCTGAAACAGCTGTTTAATTTAATGAGTTCTATAAACAGTGAATATATATATATATATAACAGGAAGTAACTTATGACATCTACAGTCACTAGTTGAAACTTAATTTGGCACGAACCATGGAATCGAGAATCATCTGTCGACAGCTGTTTCGTGGTTTTCCACTCATCAGGACAGCTTTATGGTTGCTCTCGATTCCATGGTTCGTGCCAAATTAAGTTTCAACTAGTGACTGTAGATGTCATAAGTTACTTCCTGTTATATATATATATATATATATATATATATATATGTTTGTGCAGTAAGCCAAATCGCGTCGGGGCGTGGCTATCTCCTCCTCTATAAGTATTAGTCAGGATACGAACCTTTGGGCTAAATGGCCTCAAATTATAATCAGCCAATTGACGTCATTTAGTCCAGAAAACCAAAAAATGAGTATAATGGGTGAGCAGAAAAAGCAGTTTTCTGTTTTGTGAATTCGTTCAATTTGCAGTTTTCTTTTATGACCGCTAGCACCTATTAATTTTATTCTCCATTCATCAAGTACAGTTTATGTAATAATTGGATTGGCCATTTGAAGTAGGCAAAAATAATTCTATACTGTTCATTCAATCGTTGATGTTCTGTCCTAATATTGTGTTGACTTGACGCCAAAGACCACTACATAATTTTGCTAAACCGATATAAACTTTTTCTTGGTATTAATTTCCGTATCAGAGTTAATGAATAGGTAATAGTGAAAAAAACATCCCCACACAGGAAGTGTTAAACTCTGCCTATCCTAACCTCATCACCTCGACAAAGTAAATCCCACTTATTTTGCGTCCATTATTGTAAATTAATATACTGTTTGTTTTTTATGTGGGTCTAAGAATCCATTAGCAGCCTATTGATTGATAGTTTGATTTGTGGAGGTAATTCGATTCTTGACTTGGTAATAATCAATGGATGGTTGATGTGACCATTGTCTTTGTCTTTAGATAATGATCTGACAGAAGTTCTTATCAAATGCTGTATATGGGCCATATGGTGGTCGGCTGGTAAAAGCGTACGCCTCGCAAGCGTGGGGTCGTGAGTTCGATCCACCGATTCACCGGTCTCGTGCATGGCATCACACGTTAAAAGGTAAGGGCTGCGTCTTCCCTAGTTCACACAAGTCTCTCGAAGACTTCCGAGGGTTGCGCGTAGGGGTGCAATCGGTTGACGGAAATAACAACAATTAAATTAAAACAATTATGTTACAGTCTGGGAAGGAAGAAAACTGCAGTGCATTATTGTAATGTTTTCAAGTACCTATCACATTTTTATTTGTTTTATTAGATATGTCTTAAATTTACTTGTTGAACAACATTGTACATTTCTAATATCGACAATAATTTTGAAAATATAAGCTGCATGTGGGTTAAAATATATCTGGTAGTATATATTTGAATTTATCACTACATGCAGAAAATCTTGTCATTATTCTAAACTACTCTAAAATTGATTTACAGCACCAACTGACACTCTTATCACAATACTACTAACCTAACTGAACTATCTTTTGAAATTGTTAATAAATTCACTTATCTTTTCTCTTGACATGGAGCAACTATGGATTATGCATGGTATCTCATAGTCCGTTCAGAAACGACGGCATGGGACACGACACGATAATATCAAAGTACACCAAAAGTTGGTGTACTCTCTGATATAGCAACTTTATATTTCAGTTCAGATTCATCTCATCTCATTTGAGGCTTTTTTCAACAGGAGTGGAATTACTTTGAATGAATCTATGGCAGTTGTTAATAAATTGGGCCGTGGTGGTCGGCTGGTAAAGCGTTCGCCTCTCAAGCGTAGGGTGGTGGGTTCGATTCCCAGCATGGTCACTGGTCTTTCCTAGCTTGCCCAAGTCTCTCAAAGACTTCTGTGGGTGGCGCGTAAGGATGCAACAGGTTGACGGAAATAACAATTTCAATAAAAATAACAATTCAATCAAACTTTATTCAGTTAAGATTCATCTCATCTCATTTATACTTTGTAAGTATTTGGGGCCCTTTCCAAGACACTTAGCTAAAAATACCTGTCATCGTGGAGTTAGACTGGAAATCTCTACAACAAAACTGTGTCCCATAGTGTTGAAGCACCCTTTCATACTTTCCTCCCAAAACTACGTCTTTTCAATTTAATCTCCCATCAATCCCCCTTATTCCTTTGGTATCAGGATAGAATATCCCAGTTTGTAAAAGTTCCTCACTAGTGAAAAGGGAGTATTTCATCTAAAATTGTCTATTTCAATCTCATCCATCAGATTAATCGCGTAGGTAGCTAGTTCGCTAAGAACATGCAACAAATAGTACCTTAAATTTACAGGTAAGACTCCACTCACGTTCTAAAAATGAAAGAATCCTGTTATATTATCAATCTGGGTAGCAATAATACATTTATTTTTTTATTGTTCCATTTATCAAGGTCTGCGAGTTTTGTTGAAGCCATATATTACACGCAAGAATGATCTAATGGAAACTGGCACTCCGGAAACTTAGGAAAAAGTAAAATTCTTAGCATTCCCACTGAAGCTGTGCTCTTGTTTTTATTTTATTATCAGTATTTTCTGAATATTTGCTTTATTATAAAAACTTTGTTTTTTGCCTTTTTTATTTTTGTGACTAATATTGTGTGTATGTTAGTATTAGTGATTATTGACATCGAGAGAGCTTAGACATGCCATAATGTTGATGTTTTTATATTCTCTTGCTGCTATCAGCCAGGTACATACCACAAAACTCATTGTTATATGCATTATTCTTTATGAACAATAAATGTCTATTTCTCTATCTATTGTATTAATCAACTCAAAATTCCTACCCTTTCAAACTGTTTATTTCCCTTTCTTGAATTGAATTTCTTGCCCTAAATACATGAAAAATACATTAATTTTCATTCATTAAAAGCAATATAAAATAGCATATGATCAAAACCAGTTTTGATATTGTTTCTGTAGAGCCCATTCTTCAATATCATTATTTTCAAAAAATATGAAACAAATTTTTCGTTGCTTACCTACTTCAAAAACCATTCATATATATTTTTTATTTATTCATGCTGCAGTTTTTTTCATTATTAGTTTTCAACATTTCTTTCGAGAAGTGGTTCCAGTTTTGTAGAAAATAAACATTTGTAGTAAATTTTTATATTTATTCAAAAACAAATACATTTATTTCAGAACTGTTTCGGAACAAAACACATAATATTTTCTAATACAGACTGCATTTTCCAAAGTACCATTGCAGTGTGACTTTGCCAAAATTAAAAATTATTAAAATAAAAAAATATATATAATTTGTAATGAATAACGTATTCATTTTCCTTTTAAAAACATTTTTTGTCAATAAAAGCGCCTACTACTACTCCTGATTATGTCTGGAAGTTCATTTTGAAGGCATTGGCTAAGAGTCACTGAGTTTTGTGTGATTTTGCTGAATTTGGAAACAAAAAAATCATTAGAATATTCCTTTGCTTCACAACAGTTCATAACTAATAGGTTAAAATAAAAAATAGTTTCTGTTTGCACCGCTTAATTCAAAACCAAAATGAAACCAGTACAAAGTCACACCGCTCTACGGTACCTAATAACTTTTTGACATATGTTTCATATAAAACATATCAGACATTTAATATTCCGTAATTAGTGGTATTCATCTGATTCCTGGATACTCTTCTTATAAAATTGTTTACCCATGCTTTTACCATAACAGGGGTTCTCATGGACAATACAGGATTTTTCCTAATGAGAGTTGCACACTGTATTTCTGAAGGCAAATATTTTCCTTCAATAAAATTCCCAAAATTATCCTTAATCACTTTTGTTTCTTCATCATTCCATCTCTTGTGAGTTACTGAAAGCAAAATATTCGTTGTAATCATGGTGATTATAGAAAACATAGTGTATGCAACTGACTCATGACTATTAATACCCTTGAAGGAATTAATAATGAACGCTCATTCAGCTCATTTCTTAATTTTTATTATTTGCAACAACACCAATATTTCAAGATAGATATACTAGTAACTAAAAATCTTCTCACCTTTTGTTTTAGTTCCATGGATTGATTCCTTCTTCTTTTTGGCAATAATATTGTTAACACAACCTAATATTTGACTTTCATTAACACATTGTAGCTTTTCATTCTCAGCTCTTGCCTCGCATAGCTCAATCATTGAAGGAGATGTTTTACTTTCAATATGTTTAGAAAATATGTTTTCAACAATGTCCTTTTCTTCGTTGCTCCATGAATGACGGCCTACATTTCTAGCCTGTATATCAGGAGTTCCTTTAAAGAATGAAGAATTAGTATTCACATATTTCAATGTAGATAATGAAACATAAGTCACTAGTGGCTGCACAGTAGTTTATGAATTGAAAGTGATCCAACATTACTTCTTCACTGATGCCTACTATCCACATTATTTTTCTTCCAATCTTTCAGTTATTGACACCTATACTTTGCTGTAATGTGATTTTGATTATTCAGAAATAGTATTTGTCATTGCTTTTTACAAATTTTCTTTTGGACTCTCCAAATTTTCCATTATTTTTATTTTCAAAATCCAAGAGCAAAACAACTGATTTGAAAATAAAATATCGTTGATATGATAGTAGTAACTCGATCCTAACAAAATAAGCTTTCAAAATATGACAGTGACATCATATTAAATCATATCAAAATTTAAGTTTTCAAGACAGTGTAAAAGCAGTGTTGGACTAAATATTGTATAATGTTTGCTATGTCACTTGAGAAATTAGCACTCAAATCCTGGGGCTTCGAGTGCTGATTTTTTCTTGTGTGACCTGTTACTATACAGGATGACCCAGGGTTAAACCGTCAAACGTTTAGGATCGATTCTTTAGGCAAAACTAAGATTTTTGATTCCTATAGTCATGTGTCCTAACTTGCTTCGTTTTCGAGATACATGCTATAAAAGTTCCTTGGCCTGAACGATCTCCTGACTTAACACCTATGGATTTTATTATTTGATTTGAATCTGTCGTTCGTAGACGTAAACTGAGCAGTTTATCTGAATTTTTGTTTTCCGTTTTCAAAATAAATTAAAATAAATAAATTTGTCCTAATATCAATTACTCAGATAGTGTTTTCCTGTTACATTCAAAGAAACGGGTATAAAATTGTTTCTCAAAAAAGAAGCGAGATACGAGATACCAGAATCCAGAAAAAATTAGAGATACAAACAAATAGTGCATTACAACATCAATATACTACCCTTTAAGATGCCACTGTAATAAATAATTTTATTATAAGTACATCAAAAGAATGCCCTTATTACCACAGATCAGCATTCCAGTTTTTATTAAAATCAGCAGAAAGGTTTTTAAATATTTGATAAAAAACTGTTTTTTTCTAAAAACGTTGAACTCTGTATTTCGAAAATGAAGCAAGTTAGGACACATTCTTATGGAAAAAAAAGTTTCCATTTTACCTAAAAAACCGATCCTAAACGTTAGGAGCAGCACTGTTTATTTGAATACAACAGTGAATAACACAGGACTCGCCCCAGTCTAGCAACAAACTTTGATAATTTTGTATTACATCAAATTGAAATAACTTCAACTTAGACTGCGGCTCGAACCCGGGACCTTTAGCACCAAAGTCACACACCGCGCCTAGGATTGTAACTACTCAATAAAAAAAATTACGTTATATCAAAGAAGGCAGGGAGAGGGCTTTGGAATTAGAGCTGAAATTAATATCTTTCCGAACAGAGCTGACCCCAAAAAAGTTAATTTAAAACTCAGAAATGTTCACCAATTCATGCATTTATCCAGTGATACACAATATACAAAAATTGGTTTTTGCTTCAAAATTGAAATAATTAGCTTACTTACTAAAATCAGATGAAGATGTTCTAGTTGCAGAAACTTCATTTCTAGAAATTCTCATTCTTTTATTTGAGGAATTATCATTGGTTAATGGTTTCTTCTTTTTTGATGACTTCATAGGCGGGGTTTCTACAGAATTGCTCTAAAATAGTTGATCATTATTAATGAGTTTCATCACCTCGAATAACGAATATATGAAACTGAATTCAAAGATTAAAATTGCTTACAATACTTGAGAAAAATGTCGAAAAACAAAAAGAAAGTAGTTCAGAAATTGGCCTTACACTAGATTCCATATCCTCTTCGGAAAAGTAATGATCATTCGAATTTGACTGGTTGGTCCCCTGAACTTCTTCCAAAAATGTGGACAGCAGTAATTGTTTCTTAATTATAGGTTGGCTATAAATTTCTCGAAATATTTTAGTTTCATGCCCCAAATGATCAGCCAAATTTTGAACTTGTGAATCAGAGAATTCCTTTTTTGAAGCCTCTGTAGCTACTTGTTTTCGAAGAAGTGTTCCTCTTAGCAATTCTGGCCTTGACGAACCACACTCTACTGAGTACTGCCGAAGAAGTGCGCATGCTCTAAGATGTTTACAACGTTTGTCTGCCGATGGCACGGCAAACACAAAAGGATTATCTTCTGTTATATTGAATTTTTGCCTTGATTCAATAAGCATTTTAAGACATTTATTATTGCGGTGTGAAATTAAAAGAGGCACTGTTCTCATCAACTTTCCTCTAAGTACAATACGTACGTAATCTGGGGAATCTGGTTCTGATGTTTGTGCCAGAAAATCTCCAATCAATAGACGTTCCATCTCCCCTGCTCGTCGTCTATTGAACACTTGCAAATCTATCAGCAAGTACGATGCTAATTGGGTATAATTAAAAAGTGTGCTGTTTTCTTTAAATTTTTTGGCATATTCACCAATATTAAAGTCCAAATACTCCCCTAATTTTTGAATGTCCTTAGAGTCTGGTAAAACAATATTTTTACGCCTTCTCATTTCAAATACATTTTCTCGCACAGTCCTGTTGACATCGTTACTGATTTCGTGATTGAAAACAGTCATGAAATTATTCAAGTTTTCAATTTCTATCTTGTTATTGTCACTGATCAACATAATTTTATAGATTTCGCCTACCTTTTTTAACAATCCTCCTAATCCCTGGGCAGAACCTGGAGCATAGTAACTAGTTTTTCTTTCGTTAAATTTTGCTACATTATTGATTGCAATAACAACATGTTGATATAATTTTGGGTGAAAAATATCTTTCAGTTGTTTAACATGTACGGTAACTGATCTTATAGCAATTAGGAACCTACCTAATAGTCTGAGTCTGCTTCTGATCATAGGAAAATCCTTTTCAATTTTATATTTTTTACACCATGAATTTGCAGATGCAATAGCAAGAGAGTCATAACATATACTGTTTGTGATGGTGTCGTTCCTCATATAAGGGAATATTTTCGTTTTCAAAACTTCACAAGCTGTATGATGTATCTTTGCCTCTACCATTCTGCCCAAAGGACCTGCACATCTTTCTCCAGTGTATTGAGGAGCACACAACCTCATATGTCTCCGTATACTAGTTTTTGCATAGTATCCATTACAGGATGGGCACACCCTATAATGACCAACATCATGGTTCTTAACATTTCTACGACTTACGCTGATGAATTTTCCTTGATTTATTTCAGCTCTGGTGTTGAAAGCAAGCTGGCCTTTTTTTCTAAGTTGTTCTATCAGCTTTACTCGTTCAGGATTCTCTATGAAAATGAATATTATTATCTTATAAGCAACACATCACCAGATTTTGCACGATGCAATCATTTTTGTGTAATTGAATGGTATGCTGAAACAACATAACTGACAAAGTAAATTTCTGTGGGAAACCGAGAAAAACCTGTATCTAGGATCACAAAATACTTTTTATACCATTGACGCAATTTTTGTGACCTGTCAATACTATGTCGGTGAAAGTGTGACGTAACTTATTTGTATTCTGAATACATCTAAAAGACAATAAACTATCTATTTATCTATGGAAGTTTCACTTAGATGAGGATGAGGATGAGGAAAAAAGTCACAATTTACTTTAATTTCCCAGGGCAAAAAAGTACTTATAGAAATTATTTAAGGTGTATCAGTTTGTTATGATCTTTGAATATACAAAATTATATATTATTTAGCTGTCTCCACAATATCGATACTTTCCTTACAATCCATATATTTCTTGTAAAAAAAGTCATGAAAATATCTAGAATGTCAGAAATAACCTTTTGTATTTGAGCACTAACTGACAACAAATTCATTGACAGTAGCTATAGCTATATATAAACAAGATGAACAGCATTGGTATCTGAAGTATTGCAAACGATGAATTCAAATCAAACCTAAGTGAAAGAACACAATGGGTAAATATGTTGTTCATGTTGTGAGTGACCTTCTGAAGGTAGGATTCGGTTTGCTACATGGTACAGTACTGGGTCCTCTTTTATCCTATATTAAGAAAATGGAGTCCTCTCGCTATTTGAAAAAGATTTGGTTGTCTGTTTTGCCGATGATACAGCAGACATATCCCATCTGTGGAAAATATAGAAAGAACAATGGCAAAAATAAAAAAATGTGCCATTCTTTCCCTCAATGTAAAAGAAAGATCCTTCCTTACTGATGTACAAAACATAAAATTGCATGAGTCTTATTGCACACTAGAACAACAAAACTTGTGTTAAATACTAGTAGGCTGGTGCCAAAAAAAATTTTAAACGCTAAAAATAAGAAAAAAGTAACTGGCAAGGACCAGGTAGAACTTTATTTTTGAGTTTCAAACTTCAAGGAAAAAATATTTAAACACGAAAACACTCAAAATGGTGAAATGGGGATGCAGTTTAGGGATTGAAAACGGTTTTTTGTGATTTACGGCGGAACGAGACCTCCTACCGAAGAATGTTCAATGAAAAAGTTGTAGATAATAAAAAAATTCAAACCTTTTGTGTCCGACACTTTTTGACATAACCTCAAATTAATCGTCAAAATAGCGATAAACCGATTTTTCAGTAAGTACATTTTTTTCGCCAATATAAATAATTTAATTTACATGAAAATTTGTGAAAATATGTCTTTTTTGGTGTCAAATAAACAAGATTTCTGAAGACGACTAGTTTTCGAGTTATGTACATTTTTCGAAAAAAATGCCCTTATTTTAAATTGTCTTGATGTGTTTTTGTATTTCGAAGGTCTATAAGTGATCATTTTATTTGTTGAAATGTCTACTTTGAAATGGTGGTTTATTGATAGTTGAAACGCTTAAAATTGAGAAAAAAAGTCTCTCTAAATCATGATTTTCTCAATAATTGTCGACTTTCTTCATTATTTTTATAACAAAAAGTAGTTTATAATCTGCATCCCCATTTCACCATTTATAGTGTTTTCGTGTTTAATTATTTTTTTCCTTAAAGCTGGAACCTCAACAACATTTTCTATCACCAGTCTAGGCACCAGAGATTTTTATTCGGAAAGAGCACAAATAAAATAAAAAAACTTAACTATAAATTTTATGAATACCGTATCTTTTTGTTTTATAAAACTTTTGAAACAGTATATACTTGTCACTTGTAGAATCTATCATAAATTATGGTATTGTTTATGAAAACTCGAAGTTTATCGGAAATAGATAATAAAAATAGTGCCCTTTGAAAAAACCATTATTCATCTCAATTATTTTTAAAAAAGTGGAGTTTTTACATTGAACTAACTTTACCTTAAAGCAGTCACAAGATTTCTGTTGTAAATATTTTCTTTTCAAGGTAAAATGGTCTAAATAGATTATCTTTTTTTCTCTATACATATTTTGGAATAGATTTAATTTTATCAAATTTTTGTACCAATAATAGTGTTGAATACAGAAATAAATATTCATAGCTAATTCTAACCAACAAAAGATTCTGTTCAACAGATAATGATTTTCTAGAGAATTGTAGTTTTTGATAGTGGCAGGAAAAATTTTGTATGCACATTGGCTTCTTGTATTTCCAGATCATGAACACATACAAATATCAGCCCTAAGCGCTTCACTTTTGTTAACTGTTTCCTTGACTTATAGAATACCCTAGAAGCCTTGGTACAAACATTTTTATTGTTCCATGGAAATTCAGTATTTGCATGTAGTGGAGTTGATAATGTAGACTTATAGAAGCCTTGGTACACAAATAATTATTATTGTACTTCAGTATTTGCCTATAGTGGTGGTTACAATGTTGTTCCAGGCAAATGCCATATTTCTGTGGAAACATTTTATGTGTTCGTGGGAAATGGTTTCGCTTGGTTTACACAAAAATTAAATATGGTGATGATGTATTTTCAGCATACCATTCAAATACAAAAATTATAATACTTACTATTCGGAAAATACAAAAAATTTTTAACGTCTTCTTCTTCTTTGTGTACAGTTATGAAATGGCGACTTATGTTGCTCTTCAGTTTCATGCAAAACATGCAGAACTCTTGTTTGGCTACTTTTGAATCTGCAGGAGTTACATCTTCAACAATAACATTGTTCGTTGAAACTAGACTGGAAGGCACCTCGTCACTCAAAATTAGTACATTGACATCTTCAAACCCCTTTTCTCTTGGTTCATTGAGACTCTCAATAATCCCACAACGTACAACTGAGCTCCCTTCTTCATTTTCATCAATATGGTCCAAGGTAACAAGACTGGAAGGCACTTCATTGACCAAAATGCCATTGACATCTTCAAAACCCTTTTCTCTTGGTTCATTGAGACTCTCAATAATCCCATGACGTACAACAGAGCGCCCTTCTTCATTTTCATCCAAGGCAACAAGACTGGAAGGCACTTCATCATCTAATATCTCATGATCTTCACTCATATGAGTTTCAATATTGCTATCACCGATGTATCCCTTGGCAAACTCATATACTATTGGGCAGAAATACTCTGCTGTTTGGAAATCAACTGGTACTATTGTAGATAAACTGGCAAAGTTCAAGGGAGGAAAACATTTTTTCAATGTAACTTCCCCAGAATACATCTGTCTAGTAATTTTTTCAGCTTCGTGAAGATTTGAAGTCTTAAATATGCAGGAAGCTCTGTACCAATATTTATTGTGATAACGTGCCATAATATAACCTTTCACATATTTTAATTCATTTCTTTTGCAAATATCAATTATACCGTCTTCATGGTAGTATACAACAGAGTATATGGTATTTCTTCTAGAAATAAACAAAAATATTATGACAATATATAGTCTGATCACAGGGTGAGGAAATGTGAATTAAGTAGTAAACCTCTTAGAAAAATTGCATCAACAAAATCATAATTGACACTTATCTTACCCTTTAGGACGAAATAGTTTTTGTTTATCCATCTTCGATATATTTTTAATTCCTGGAAATCACCACTTACACCGATCATCAAAAATCAAAGAGACCATCCGACCATCCATCATCAAAAATGAAAGAGATCATCCGACCTTTGATCACCAAAAATCAAAGATATTCCAGACAAGACAAAATGGTGTAATGGTATTAGACATTAGACCTACTGCCTCGCCCTGCCATGCCATTAGTACTACTACCACAGTACCACAGAACAGAACTGGGAACAACTAACCTGAGAACTACCAAACATTAGACCTACTATCTACTTTGTATTCTTCAATGATCTAGTTGGCTGAATGTGAATGCCATAGCTACATTTACGGCATTCAGATGTAATCTATTATAGATTTTTGTTAAAAAAGGGGTTTTTTCTTCTCTTCATCTGGCCGCACACTTGCGAGCGATCCTCAGAAATCTTTAGGACACTTGTGCGAGCTAGGAATGACGAGGGTCTTGCATTTCAACGTGCGATCCCAAGCAACACCTGAAATCTGAATGACTTTGAATGAAAATTAAAGGATAAATTTCATACAAATCCTTTTACATGACACCACCACTACTCACTGTCACTGGTTTCACTGTCAAAACAAAATTCACAAAATAGGTGGGGATATTTTCTGACTAAATTAACGGGATACACAATAATAATAAATCGTATTATACAGAAATTGGTTTTCTTGATTACTGAAATGTCTTGGCACCGTTGCCAGAGTCAGGCTCCTCGGATCCTGCCAGACTTATCACCATTTTTTTTATATTCGAATTTCGAGAATTTTGCTATTAGTCATTGGTTTAGTGCACAGTTGATATCTCACATCTCGAGGTGGACAGTCTCACCTCAGAGTACACCGTTAGGTTAGTTGGTGTACTCTGTGGTCTCACTTTCCAATTAACCTTAGAAAAAGAAAAAAGCCCACTTTTCCGCTTTGTTTATGTAGGAGACACACAAAGAGACTAAATTAACAAGGAGGGTTTAATAAGCTCTAGCCAATCAGAATCTTGTAGCATCAACGCGTCATAGTGACGTACTTAGATATGAGTACAGGGGTGGGATTATGAACACTCGATAAGAAAGCTGTCACGATACGTAGGCTAGAACGATGGATGTTCTCGATTCGAAACAAAATCGAAATTATGAAATTTCTTTGAATAGAGATTGAATGGAATTATATCTACCAAATAGACCTTTGATATCTACTCAAGGTGCTATATATTTTGAATTGTATTGGTTTTCATAAATGCTAAAATCTGACATATGTCAAATATACTTCGAATCGAGTGTTCGTAATTGCACCCCAGAGTCGAACTCGAACCAAGCTACAAAACTGTCAGCAGTAACTCTCATATACCAAGAGGTAGTCCGTCACTGTCTATAGAGAACGGCGGCCATGACATGTATAACTACGTCACATTTCGTCACAAATGTTCTTTCATCTCTTTCTATTAGTGTCCTCATTGTCTTATGGGGATTAAACTCTCCTTGTTAAATGTTTAGTCTCCTTGCGCCGATCCCAAGGAGACTAAAATTTAACAAGGAGTTTGATTCTCATAAGACAATGGGGACACTGGTAGAAAGAGATGAAAGAACATTTGTGACGAAATGTGACGTAGAAGGACGTGTCATGGCCGCCGTTCTCTATAGACTGTGACGGACTAGCTCTTGGTATATGAGAGTTACTGCTGACAGTTTCGTTGCTTGGTTCGAGTTCGACTCTGTACTCATACCCAAGTACGTCACTATGACGCGTTGATACTACAAGTTTCTGATTGGCTAGAGCTTATTAAACCTTCCTTGTTAAATTTTAGTCTCCTTGCGCCGATCCTACCGTTTGAAATAAAAGACGAAGAGAGTAAACGACCAAGAGAGTTTAATAAGCTCTGGTCAATCAGAATATTGTAGCATCAACGCGTCATAGTGACGTACTTGGATATGAGTACAGAGACGAACTCGAACCAAGCAACAATACTGTCACATGTAACTCTCATATAGCGAAAGCTAGTCCGTCACTGTCTATAGAGAACGGCGTCCATGACACGTCCAACTACGTCACATTTCGTCACAAATGTTCTTTCATCTCTTTCTATGAGTGTCCTCATTGTCTTGTGGGGATTAAACTCTCCTTGTTAAATGTTTAGTCTCCTTGCGCCAATCCCAAGGAGACTAAAATTTAACAAGGATTGTTTGATTTCCATAAGACAATGGGGACACTAGTAGAAAGAGATGAAAGGACATTTGTGACGAAATGTGACGTAGTAGGACGTGTCATAGCCGCCGTTCTCTACAGACAGTGACGGACTTGCTCTTGCTAAATGAGAGTTACTGCTGACAGTTTTGTTGCTTAGTTCGAGTTCGACTCTGTACTCATACCCAAGTACGTCATAAGTCATAAGAAAGAATATTCGTCAATGATTGGTTGGTCCGTATATTCCAACCAATCATCGACTACTATTCTTCCTTAAGACTTATGACTGTTGCATAAATCCACCATTAGGAACAAAACTGTCACCTGTTGAGACTCGTTCATACCCTAGCGAATATTCGCAATTTTTTTGCGATTTGGTTCAGGCAAAAAACTGCGGCAAGGATGATTCATAACATGTAATTTTTCAGTAATTGGGGTTATATATAATCAAATAACATGACAATTCATCATTCACCACAATTTTTCGCCGTACGAGTAGAATAGCAAAACATTTGCGAATATTCTCGAGGGTATGAACGCGCCTTAACTCTCATATACCAAGAGTGCGGAGTGCGCTGGCCCGTCATTGTTTTGAATGGTGGCCATGCCATGTTCATCAGTCCGTCTACGGCACAAAAGTTCTTTCATCTCATTCTATTATAAGTGTCACCATTGTTTTATATGGGGGATGAGACTCAAAGAGACTAAACTAACAAGGAGAGTTTCATAAGCTCTAGCCTATCAGAATATTGATGCATCAACGCGTCATAGTGACGTACTTGGATATGAGTTTAGAGTCGAACTCGAACCAAGCAACAAAACTGTCAGCAGTAACTCTGATATACCAAGAGCTAGTCCGTCACTGTCTATAGAGACCGGCGGCCATGACATGTCCTACTACGTCACATTTCGTCAGAAATGATCTTTCATCTCTTTCTGCTAGTGTCCCCATTGTTTTATGGGAATTTAACAGTCCTTGTTAAATTTAAGTCTCCTTGGGAGACCTCTTTTATGAGGTCTGTGGCAGGTGGGTTCAACATTTTGATCGATTTAAGAAAAAATCAGTTACTGCTTGTTAGGTAGTTGTTTTATTCGTGTATGATCATGCATTCGTGTTGTGCTGTTATGAAATGCACAGGAAATACTAAAAGTGGGAAAGTGAGGATATTTTCACCACTTGCACCCCCAGTGCTGTCAATTATGTACCAAACCAATTTCAGTTGTCCGTTTCAAGCTGAGTTCGATAAATGCAAATCTGACAGCTCGATTCAATCGGTAGGCGTGGTTTCCCTATACTTGTAGTGGAAAATGGAGCAGACAGATTGAATCGAGTTGTTAGATCTGGTATTTACCGAACTCGCCTTTAAGATTAGGTTATTTTGTTATGTCAAGTTTTTTTATTATTTTAAATGTGAAAAAAACTTCGAAGATAGGATTTTAAATCTGTATTTTCTTCCTTGAACGGCCTGCACTGTATTCAATTATGTTTGAAAAGATATTCGATTTGACGTCATCGATTCGTTGCAAATGATTTTTTGGAAATATTGTCATTATTAAGACGATTTTTACATATCCTATTTACTCATTTTCCTCTGACAGCTCTGTTTAATCTGCTCCGCGTTCGTTTATCAACGAGGGAGCGAGCAGAGGGTAATCTGTTTGCTCCCAGCAGGGCGAACGGATTTGATCATTGTCAGTTGTCACTTTATGATTTTGTGATTGTTTATTTTTTATTGTGGTGTTCCTAATCTTCGAATATGTACTGAATATTTTTATGTTACTGCATTACCAGAAAAATTGAGAAAGTTGCCGCAAAAAACAAAATTGGATGTGACCACAGAACTCACACACCGACGGGTGACAGTGGTGCAATTACGAACACTCGATCCGTAGTAAGTTTGACATATGTCAGATTTTATCAATTATAAAAACGAATACAATTCAAAATATATTGCAACTTGAGTCGATATCAATGGTCTATATGGTAGATATAATTCCATTCTATCTCCATTCAAAGAAATTTCATAATTTCGACTTCGTTTCGAATCGAGAACAACCATCGTTCTAGCCTAGGTATCGTGACAGCTCTGTTATCGAGTGTTCATAATCCCACCCCAGATCTTAAAAAGATCGTTCTTTAATTATTTTGGCTCGTTTACCTCTGCATGTGCTCGCTCGGGTCGGAATTTCATTAACCGAACTCAGCTATTGACATAACAAATGCCATTTGTCTTCAACATGGAAATTCAGAATTAGATTCCAGTGCTGAAGTGGCGAAAGATCAAACTACTTTTATGTACATTTTGTCAACATAAGAGCTAAAATATCCACCATATTTCATTACATTTTAATGATCATTTTGAAGGTTCTACAAAATTTGCAAAAATCATAGAAATTTCAAGATCAAAAATGATTGAAGAGAAGAAGATCAATTTTCACCACTTTGGCGCTGGCATCTTATTTTGAATTCCCAATACAAGAGCCACTTTCCAATTATACCAGGGTTAACTCCGAGTAGATCCTGAAGTTATCTCATAAACCACGGAAAATTATATTTCAATCAAACCCAAGAATAAAAACCCAGCTATGTAGTGTGGTGTAATTTATAACTACATTTTGAATCTAGTGCAGATCAATGCAGTTTCAATAAAAAAAAACGTGTCAATCTAATCGTCAAAAGAATACAAATATCGAGTGTAAATTACACCAGGTGTAGAATAGTGCTACACTTCGATGCAAACGAAGGAACCATAGATTAGCCGCTAGTAGATTCGTAAATCTAACCAATGGTGCCAACGGAAACTGTACAGGATCACTAGACGGTATGAAAATCAGATAATCCTCACAAAATCTGCGCAAGATTTTTCCAGTAACTGACACGATTATAAGACGGTATGAATATATCCAAAGTCTAATAAAAAATGGGGAATAGAAAAGTAACTAGTAATATCATTGTCAACTGTCAATAATAATATGTTCAAGATTGGTACAACGCAAGTATTACTACCAAAATATTGATAATCCACGCAAAATTTTTCAGAAGCTAAAGCAGACAATGATGAGGTGTGAAGTGGGGCCTCAAAAGAAATAATAGAATAAATTCGAATGAAGTAATGCTGTCACCTGTCAATATGATCATTTGTTTGAAGGACGTAGAACCATCATTAAAATCAAGACAAATGAAACAAGAGAACTAGACATCTAGTGGTGGAAGTTTTAACTATTGTTTAGGGAGAAATACGATTCAGTTCCCTCAAAATACAGACTTCTCGAAATATCGGTTTCCTCGCAAAATCTTCACAAATATCCCATTATGCCGTAGCAGTGAATTACTCACAAAAGAAGTGATCACTAACAAAACGGCAGCACTGGATCACACAGAACACGGGAACTCATGTTCCAATCAAACCCAGCCATTTAGTTCGGGTGAAGTTCAGGGGGTCTGTTCTCGAGTTTCAACGTATACGAATTCAATGTTGTATCTCTTTCCAATGCGCGGTGTTTGTATCGCTCTATGTTACTCCAAACGTTTGAAAATTATTTCACATGAACTCGAGAATAGACCCCCAGTTCAAGTTCAGTTCAGGGAAATAAACTTTCAATTGGAAAGTGTGGAATATAGGCTGTGTCAAGTCACCGGTCGGACAAGGCACGCGAGTTCAGTATGAAGTGTGACGATGAGTCGGACCGATCAGATACGGAAGCCGGGTTGGCTCACTTGTTACTGGTAGACTAGTGGCACAGCACACGTCTACTTCCAACATGTGCACACGTTCACTTCCAACATGTTGGAAGTTGAAATACTATTCGGGGTCACCAAGGAGTGGGCGACATCTACATTTAGAAATTTGTATATAAAACTCCGGGAAAACAAACATTCTGCCATAAGATTACGTGTTGATAAATTAGTGATTATTTCTTTTGCATTCCATATTTGGTTCAATTTTTTTAATTCAATGGAAGAAGCATAGCTTTGATGTGATAAGTAAGCCAAAAAAAATTGTCCAGTGCCACAATGCAAGAATTATTCGTTTGCAAATGTCTCAAAGCACTATTTTCCCAGAAACCAGAAATTAGCTAAAACATTGGGAATTAAACTGAAAATCGGGAAAGTAATCCATAAACATACGTGTATTTCCATCCGTGAACAGTGTGAACTCTTTATTTTGAATGTTTTCACATCCAGTGAGAGAATTTTGGTTCATAACTGGCGTAAATTGGCGTAAAAATAATTGATAAAAATTGTCATTCCTTCTCAAAAAATTGCAAAAACGAGTTCACTGAGGCAACGAAATAGAGGAATAAATGAAGTAATACAGGATTTTATAATTGTAATTGTGTTTTTTAACTTCAAAACTTGGCAAGGTCAATCAAGGTTAGACGCTGATGAAGTTTCAGGATCACGGGCCATTTTTCGTTCAAACACTAGTGAAAAATTGCAGCCAAATGAATTTTCACAACAGGCATTTATAAAAAAGTATTCCAAAGTTGAGGTAGAAGTAAAATTCAATAATTAAAAATAATATCAAAAAGTCGTCAACTGTCAATACAAGATAATTAAATGACATTTGCTTTGTTTTCCCGGTAGGGTCACTGAATCTAGGAGGTCGTACCGTCCTTACGGGTATGGCCAATGGGCGTGGTCTAGTACTTGAAATAGTTCCAGTGTTGAAATAACCCACAAAACTTGCTCTCTAATTGGTGATTTTGTGGGTTATTTGAATACTGGAACTATTTCAAGTACTAGACCACGCCCATTGGCCATACTCGTAAGGACGGCACGGCCTTCTAGATTCAGTGACTCTATTTCCCGGAGTTTTGGAGCACCACCTGGTGTCAATGGTGATCTCGAATAGCAGCATTAGGGTGTTTTGCGTCGCGCATCACGCATTCTGATTGGCAACTATCTGCATTGAGGTTATGCGTAGTATTGTAATAACCTACTCTTTGATATTGTATTAGCCTGTTCGTTTTTCATGCTCACAATGATTTTGATTTAAATGCTGAATTTAGCAATAATAGGTCGTTCGTTTGTCCCGAGTAAAGCTCAGAGAGTGTTCTTTTGTCAGGAGCAAGTTTCCACAGATCACAAAAAGTAAGCTTTATGTTTCAGAGAGCAGAAATATTTATATCAAAAGTGAAAGTCAATAGACGAGGAAAGTGATGACGTAACAAATGTCATTCTTGTCAAAAACTGATCCCAAACAAACCTTCGTCGAATTCAAATCAGCTTGTCCGATATATTTCCGTAAAGATTTTTCAACTTTTTCTGCCTAAGGAAACAACATCCAACCAACCAAACACAAACTAATGAAGCAAGGCAGCAAATCATCAACAAATAAATTCTCCTAAAATTCTTTGTTTGGAATCAGTTTTTGACAAGAATGACATTTGTGACGACACACTTTCCTCGTCTATAAAGTCATGGAAATCTACTAGCTCTTTGGTCGATGGTCATAAATTGGTCAATTAACGGTCATATAGAGTCATAGAAAAGAGTGATTAGAATTGAAGCGGATAATTGGACAAAAAAAGAAATGGAGAAAGTAACTAATAAGACAAAAATAATAAATGGTGATGTGGTAGACGCCAATTCAGAGTTTTATTGGGTTCGAACTATTCCGATTGCCAAATTGGTGATCGCGTCGGGAATTTGCCAATCAGAATGCGCGAAGCAAAAATCAAAAATGAGGCATTGGGAATAATGGTGGATTTATGCAGCAGTCATAAGTTTTAAGTCATAAGGAAGAATATTCGTCAATGATTGGTTGGTCCGTAAATTCCAACCAATCATTGACGAATATTCTTCCTTATGATTAAGATCTGACTTATGACTGCTGCATAAATCCACCATAACTCACCATAACGCTGTCAACTTCCAACATGTTGGAAGTGAACGTGTGCACATGTTGGAAGAGGCCGTGTGCGGTGTCACTTGTCTGCCAGTCACTAGTGAGCCAACCCGGCCACCGTAATCAGATGATTGAAAATATTGGTCACATACAAACAGTTCTAATTAGGTCGTCAAGTCAACCGCGCTGTTCTAATCATATTGGTCAGACCGGAGACACAGTATATACTCATACAGTAGTCCGACTTGCCGTCGGTACCTTTGATGTTGGTGTCCAGGAGTTTCATTTTTTATAATGCTGCAGCATTGTACTGTACTGTACTGTGACATTTCTCCCTACCACGATCCCAACCACGCCCTATATAAACTGCTCAACATATCAACTATTGATATAAACTGCTCGCAAAACTTCGGTCGATTGAAATAAGCAGTGGACATATAGAAAATTAGAAAAAATGATTTAGGTAACACTGAGCTTTTGAAAAGTAAAAAAGAAAATTCGAGTGAAATCTGAGAATTAATGAATTTGGCAGATGTTCATATTCGGGTGTAACAAAATGCATAGCCATTTTTATGAAAAAAAAAAACTAGATGGTGGATGAGTTTTATGATTCAAAATTGGTGTATAGTTGTTTTTGGGGACCGATATCATTTTTATTTGTTAATTTGAGAATTCAAGATGGTGAGCGAGTTTTCTGATCTATGATCCGATTTATATTCAAAACTGATAATGCACGGTTCCTGGGATAGCAAATCATGATTTTTTCTTAAAATTTATGGACTGATTCAAAACTAAATTGTGGGGTACTTTGTGGTTTTTGGGATCGCATTCTAATTTTATTGAAAAATAGTGGACAATTATTAGCTAAGTATCACTTTACTGCCTAGGAAAGTTTCACTTTCCAGCCAGGATGTCAGGTTGGGGGGGGGAAATGAACATAAAATTTATCAGAAATAGCTTTTTTTTATCGTCAATTAGGTGTTATAATATAATGGTTATAATTGGTAGCTTGGGGGGCTGCAACTAAGGCAACTGAACTTCTGACTTCTTCTGACAAGAAATGTATAAAGACACACGACAATTACATTTTTTTCCAAAAATATATAAAATAATCTTAGTTATTGTTAACAATTAATGGTTAAATAATTGCTGAAAGTAATTTTTTTCGCCCATCTTTTAGTTTACATTACAATATATCTGTCATACTTTGATTTTACGATGATGATTGACTGTATACATTTCTATAGTAACAAACTTCTCAATTAACAACTGCGATTTCTATAGATTTTGTATTGAATTTACCACGACTGTATGAAGAGATTGTGGGAATTGTAATTTGAAAATTGACCAAAAAATTTGTTGAACTCAGCAGCAAAGCTCCGGCTGACTTTTAAATAAGTCACTGCCACTCCTCATTTCCATATTTGTATTCAATTGAATTGAGCTGGAAGCTGAAACATATTTAAATCAGAAACAACGAGTAGATATCCTTCAAAGTTCACGATGAGACGTTTTGTTTTACACAGACACAGCTGAATGGAATGGGCAATTTGTTTATAAAATGAATGACGCGAGGTTTGTTGTGGCGTGTGTGCATTAGTATGAAATGGAACAGAAAGTATTTTACATTTTTTTCGCGAGAGAAAAGAAAATTATGCCCATTCAGCCTACCGAGTTGTTATTTTGAAAATTTGTACAATTTGATAGAAAATACGTAGATTCTAGGACTGAATTTCGTAGGTTTGCATGAAAGGCCTGATGCACGTAGAACTACGTAAAGGCTCAGAGTGGGCAACGCTGATTACAGTAGACTGAGCGAAACTTCTGAAATGCGGCAACCATGTATGGATTGCATCCTGTTTTAAATTCGTCGTTTGCGCACACCCCGGATTCGAAACTCCTGGGTGTGCGCAATGAAAATTCCAACCAGAATTTGGCTAAAGACGGAGTACTGTATGAGTAATACTGTGCCGGAGACTTGACTCAGCCATAAACACTCGATATGAGAGCTGTCACGATCACAGAACTCATACTTTATATAGATATAAGTATGAGTTCTGTGGTCACGATAAGGAGAGAAACGCTGTGGTTTTATTCATGGCTCGACATTCATTTCGGTACGAGTTACATCAAACCACTGAAATGGAATTATAATTTTTCATTTCAGTGCGTCAAACTCGCAACGGGTCCAGTGTTCATAATCTCACCCCTATATTCACCATACTACGGTTTTACCTGATACATTTTTAATTACCAAGTTCCTAAAATTTTACACCCAAAAAGATGACAGTAATGAAAACAAGAGGTATTCAAGCGAGACATTGGTAAATACCACGGTTGTGCCTTGTGCCCTTGGTTGTCCTTGGTCATAGCCCTTTGACATACTTTGGAATACCATTGCAATGCGCGTGAATGGAATCGGTCATTCGTTTGTTGAGAAATAATTTCTAACCTATGACTTTGGCCTTTCCAGTATTTCTTGGAGATATATACAGACCCCTGCACTTCATCAAAATTGAAGTTTTGTAATAACTATACATTTTTCTTTCGTATAACTTATAGAGGGCTATTCAGTAAATTATGGTTATAATACGATATCGTTATGCTAACGATATTTTCGCTAACGACAATGTTAACGATAAAATCCAGTATCTATATCGTTAGAACAAAATCTGGTAACATAATATTAAATGGATTTGGTGAAGGTTGGTACTTGATCTCAATGTTTTGTGACAGAAAACGTTTGTAGATACAGGCATTATAGGATACAGGAGAACACATTTCTACGGAAGCCCGGTCGTACGGAAGCCCGCTCGGGTCATTCAGACTTCAGAGTTCAGACATCCTCCGAATTCAGACATCCTCCGAATTCAGACACACTCTGAATTCAGACATTCTCTGAAATCTAAAATTCGTTTTGTGACGTAATTGTCAAAACAGATTTTGAGATTATTAGCATTGTTTAATAATTATTAGGTAGGTATTTATTTTTTAACTTGTAATTTTGAAAGCAAAACAGGTAATTATACAGTGCGGTTGGAGATGTTTGTGACAAATTGGATTTTTTTTTAATACTTTGAATTTGAAATTGAACCGAGTTATTGAGTTAGTATAGATATGTCCTTCAACAAAAAGTCATTCGCCTTCGTTTGATATACGAGGTAGATGTATGTTTATACCATAAAAACACTGTATAAGACTTTATACGAAACTCAAACACTCTGTAGATAGGTATCAATTCATTCTAACAGACTGTTATAAAGAAAGTGGAGTCTAATTTTGTTTAATCTAGAGTTGTGAAACCGAAAAGATTTCCAAATACATTCATTTAGAAACCTTGAGTTTCTTCAAATGAAGTGAGGTCAGTTGTTATACAATAAACCAGGGTTTCTATAAGAACCCTGCATTGAACCATGTTTTGTTGTCAGGTGAAGGGATGGGGGATCTTATATTATATGCTTATTCTGCATATTATCAACAGTTTAATTCATTTCTACATGCTCAACATCACCTAGGTACTGGTGATGAACTGATAATTCATTATTTTAATCTATCATGAAATTTGTGAATTTTTGACCATATGTGGCAGTAAGTCGCTTTAAGCTTGATGCAGCTTAAACGAATTTTGCGAGAAGTTTGAGATTGAAGAGGAAAAACATTCATCAATTTCCACAAGAAAAAATTTTGTTTGCCATATTGAGTAAATTCAATAAACCAATAAGAAATAAAATGTACAATTTAATATTTAATATAAAATCAGAACACTCTGCAATAAAAGCTGAAAGGCCGTGCCTAGAAGCACACTAACGTGGATCTTGCTTTTCGGCTAATGGGTCATAAAGAGTGTGACGTCAAGATTTCGCACTGAGGGCACGCAATCATATGAAGCCTCCAAAGCCGTTTTTATAAGCAGCTTTTGTCGTGATTATTGTATATCTATCAGGGACCAGGATATATGTATTTATTAGGTTTTCCGTTCTCTTTGTTATTTTTTTTATTTGACTATATATAGCTCTGTTTTATAGCTTGTTCAATGTTTCATTCTTTGCATTCGAGAAAACCATGAATTTAATTGGTTTCCCACGACGAATTCATCTTTTCTGATCGTCTTTTTATTTCAAGTTGTCGATACCACATGTTACGTTTGATATGGGTGAATCAAACATTTTTATTGAAAAAATTTCTCTTTAAAATGTCAAATAATTTTCTGCAGTGATTGCCCAAAACACGATACGAAAATAAATATTTTGAAAAAATGATTCAATGAAACAAAATTTTGAAACCTTATTTCAACAGAAAAATAAAGAAAATTAAATAAAGAATAAGTGGACGAACATTTTCTAAGAGTGTTTTTTCTCATGTTCAGTTTGTTTTCTCATTGTTTTTATTTCATAAAAAAAATAACCATAACTTATTTTAATATTTTCATACTGCTCAGTTTTTTCAGAAATATTTCAAAACCACAATTCATGATCAATATGATGCAAAATATCACATATTTCACTACCTATCGATAACTTTGAATTTGTTAAAACCTACTAATGCGATTTGCTTATTATTTTTGCCTTTCCATAAGTCATTAATGATTAGTTAATAATTAGAAAAACAATGAAGATTACGAATGAATATACAGAAAAATATTTGGTACCACACGTTAGACTTGAGTATGGTTCTGAGAAGTGGTGCTCTAATATTTGTATGATAAAATGCGGCCTATACGAAATAGGGGAGAAAAATCACAAGGAAAAGCTTCACGCGAAATCCTCACGTCACACTATCTTCATGACGCATTTGAAGTGAAGGGATTCAGTACCTGATAAATCCTGGTATATCGAGTTTTACTTGAGAAACTTTGGAATAAAACAGGAGACATCTGAACACCGCTCAATATTCGCCTAGTGTCGGTGATCTGTTCCTTCAACGGATTTGTCAGCCTGTCATTATATATGAAACTACAAACTACCTAGTCACGATTGTCTTTGAAAAATTAAAAACAAAAGTGAATCACTCGTCACATCAGAGTTGTTACAATATTCACGTTAACGTGGTTATAAACAGGACGATATAGGTATCTTAGAACAATTTCAGAGGATGTCTGAATTCAGAGGTCATTTGAATTCGGAGGATGTCTGAACTCTGAATGGCCCGACCGGGCTTCCGTACATTTCACTAAGACCATAGCAAAACCTAATAAAGTTGCTGCGTAGTCTCAAGACGACTAAAGAAACAGATATAGGTGAGTTCAGTTACAGGTCAAGGTGGGTAGGTACTCTAGACCCTCAACGATCTTTAGTTTTGGTGACACTGAGGTTGCGCTAGTGGAATTTCTTTCTAAATTGGTAGAAGGAATTGAAGAACTTATAGGTGCATTAGAACCAAGTAGACTTAAATTTAACAAGGAGTGTTTGATTCCCATACGACAATGGGAACACTAGTAGAAAGAGATGAAAGAACATTTGTGACGAAATGTGACGTAGTAGGACGTGTCATGGCCGCCGTTCTCTATAGACAGTGACGGACTAGCTCTTGGTATATGAGAGTTACTGCTGACAGTTTTGTTGCTTGGTTCGAGTTCGACTCTGTACTCATATCCAAGTACGTCACTATGACTCGTTGATGATACAAGATTCTGATTGGCTAGAGCTTATTAAACCCTCCTTGTTAAATTTTAGTCTCCTTGCATTAGAACTGCCTTGTTCACTTTGAGAAGATATTTCAAATCACTTTCACTGAGCAATATGCTATATTGGAAGCTTCTATATTTTAAAATGCTTTCAGTTTATTCATCGTGAAGGCACTCTTCGTGTCCACTAGATAATTTACATGATCAGGATATATTATTTTGGGAAAAAGAGAAATATCTGTTGATAATTCTTCAGCTTCCAGAAGATATGGATCAATGTCTATTAGGGTGGATATAGAAACTCAACTAAACTAAGAATTTAAAATTATCATTTAAGAATTAGCAATTAAGAAGGTGTTTATAAACATCAACTAAGAAATTAAGAATTATGTCATGTGGGGAAGATCGTTACAACTATAAGAAAAGCCATCATGGTCAACATTTCTTCACGATTCATTGTATTGTTATTGCAAGAAAATATTTAAACAAATCACTGCAAAATATAAACTTTATATTCAAACACATGTCATTTCGCCGATTTTGTGCATTCCCACTTCCATTTTCAACTAAGACAATTAATTCTTATGGTGGATTTATAAACTAAGAATTTAAAATTATCAATTAGCAATTAAGAAGGTGTTTATAAACGTCAACTAAGAAATTAAGAATTATGTCATGTGGGGAAGATGATTACAACTATAAGATCATGGTCAACATTTCTTCACGATCCACTGTATTGTTATTTCAAGAAAATATTTAAACAAATCACTACCATATAAACTTTATATTCAAACACATGTCATTTCGCCGATTTTGCGCATGCCCGCTTCCATTTTCAAGTAAGACAATTAATTCTTATGGTGGATTTATAAACTCAACTAAACTAAGAATTAAATTAACAACTAAGAATTAAGAAAGATGAATACACGGAAACACTATCAGTAATTTATATACATTCAGCTGTCAATTAAATTAAGAATTAGCAACTAAGAATTAATTATTTTAGTTGAAAATGGAAGCGGGCATGCGCAAAATCGGCGAATTAATGTTTGAATATAAATTTGTTTATATTTTGCAGTGATTTGTTTACATAATTTCTTGCAATAACAAAACAATGGATCATGAAGAAATGTTGACCATGATAACTTTTCTTATAGTTGTAACCATCTTCCCCACATGACATAATTCTTAATTTCTTAGTTGACGTTTATAATCACCTTATTCTTAGTTCCTAATTGATAATTTTAAATTCTTAGTTTAGTTGAGTTTATAAATCCACCATTAGTTGAAAAGATAACCATCTTCTTAGTTGCTAATTCTTAATTTAATTGACAGCTGAAAGTATATAAAACACAGATGGGATTTCCTTGTATTCATCTTTCTTAATTCTTAGTTGTTAATTCCATTCTTAGTTTAGTTGAGTTTATAAATCCACCATTAGCAAATATTAATTATAATTTCCCTCCAATGACGTAACCTCTCTCTTTCTTCAGTCATTCCCTTGTCCAAATGATTATTTATTTCGTAACCCCGTACTATACAGTGCGGACAGTGCGGCTTTTAATAGACCCTCTTAACTTTTGAACGGTTCGACGTAGAAACATGAAAAAAAATCGTTTCAAGGGTTTCACCAATACTACTTTATGAAATAAAAAAATAGTGATTGCACGATAGGGGGCGCAGGGGGACCCATCAATTCAAAATTTTTAAATGGCATGTGGGGTCAAGTGTCACATCGTTGAAAAGATAATTCAATTCTCTGTACAACCATCTAAATATTTTTGAATTTTGTTTATAATTTTTTCCCTATTTCGATTTTTATACCTTTCGAAATTTTTAAATTAATGTGCCCCCAGCACCATCTGTCAAGTAATTGCAATGTTTCTTCTCTCAAAAAGTAGTATCGGTAATACCCTTCAAAATATTTAGATGGTTGTAAAGAGAATTGAATCCTCTTTTCAACGATGTGACACTTGACCCCACATGCCATTTAAAAATTTTGAATTGATCGGCCCCCCTGCGCCCCCTATCGTGCAATCACTATTTTTTTATTTCAAAAAGTAGTATTGGTGAAACCCTCGAAACGGTTTTTTTCATGTTTCTACGTGGAACCGTTCAAAAGTTAACAGAGGGGACTATTAAAAGCCGCACTGTATATTAATAACCTTTAACCGCAAATAAAATATCAAATAGCCGCGATCAAGTGACACTTATGTGTAGGTTTGAAGGTGGTTATGCAACACTGAAATGAAATTATATTATTTGGAGAAAGTTCATACTCAATATTATATTATGTTGACTGGAATGCTTGTCATGCTGCGTGAATGGATTTCTCAGGGAGGGCGCCATATTTGTTTTGTGCCTCCTGTAGCGGATGAAATGTGGTTCAGTTGATTGTTAAAGTTCAAATATTATTCAATGAATACTGAGTAATTTCACGAGCTAAATATTGTTGCATATTGTATTATATACCAACATCGATTTTCATAACTTCCAACATTGACTATTATTTACGGCCAAACGAATAGCACAAAATATTACGAAAACTCAAAATTACATTTAAATTGAAAATATTCTTGAATACTAACCACAAATTTCAATAATCAAAAATAACAATTTTTCTCGGCAGAATTGTGACTAAAGTCTAAACTCGGACTTTTTTTGAAAAATGGATCAGTCGCAATTAAAATAATACTGTCAAATATGTCGGAACATATATGCATATTCATTACTATGGTTTTCTAGCTTGTCAACGTAATATTATTGTTCAAAACATGCCTTGTTTCATATTGACAAAGTTGTACTAGAAAAAATAGTCAATATTTTTTTAAATACTGATGGATCGATAGGGAGTTAGTTTGCGACCGTGCACAAAAGGCAGTCAGGAAAATGGAAGGACTTGGGGAGTCGAGTAATGTTGTATTTTCTGCAAAATAGGGTGGGTTTTGAGTGTGGTTTTAGTTTCACACTGAATCCACAGTTACAATGAAACAATCACTTTCGAAGTGATAAGAGCAATTTCTCTTGTTTTTTTGCCACTCACTCTCAGAGTAAATACCTATACTTTCAAGCCATTCCATGTAGGTATTGTTCAGAAACCTGAAGGAAAAGAAAAGTTCAAAATTCTGAACCCGTTTTGTAGAAAACAGACTCACTTAATCGTGAAACGTAATGTTTTCAGAATTATTTCTACTTCTCCACGAGTTTTTACAATATTTGATAAAGCCCGACATAATTTCAACAATAACACTGTATACAAAGACACAACGAAACTATAGATAACTGGTTGTTAATTTAACATACTGTTGCACTGCACAGGCGTATTTACAAACCATAAACTGGGAAATTAATAATACAATTCATATAGTTTGTGCAGATGAATCTCTCTCTCGCACCCACACAAATAACCAATGGCGCATTTCACTGCTGAGTTTCATGTGCCTCCTTACTTCTTCTCCTAGAGTTGTCTCTTTATATAGGTGAGCAGAGGGACTAAAAGCATTCCAGTCAACATAATATAATTTAATTTCAGTGTTATGCGAATTTGATTTTCTGTTTCACACTGATACACATGAAATGAGTATATTTGTCTCTTTTATTCGTATACGAATTGGAAGTCGAGTGAATCGAGAATAGCATCCCAGGCCTCGAAACACCTACTTTCTACTTTTTCCCGTTCTAGTACGCTCTATATAGTAGCCATGACATCACGCTTCCAATTGTAGTTGGTGTAAGTCAGGTTCTAGAATCCAAACAACGTGTTTGCTTAAGGCATTTCACGTGTGGTAGTTTTTGCTGGTGATTTTGAGAACTTTATGAAACTTGTAGAAAATTTTTCGTGTATTTCTGGGAAGCTTGAAAAGTGAAGTTAGTACTATAAAAGTTGAATGAAGTTATGAGTAAAAGTTATGAAAATTCATATTGTAATCAAAAAAGTGTGATTACTAATTCAGTTGTGTACGTCCAGTAATAATCATACAAGTGTTATCACTAGTAAACCGATCTCAAAATCAGTACAAAATCAAATATTATACTTAAAACACCGAAAATAAACACATTGTCTGGACGTTACACATAGAGCGTATTCAATGCATGTTGCCTGTTACAAGCCCGTGGCTCACGGTGAAATAGTTTGATCCATGGACTGATCAATCTGCCTTGAAGTTGTCATTTCTTTTGGTCTCTGTCAAATTGTTTAAAACAAATAACAATTAGAAATGACGTCACTTCACCGCTATTCCATCAAAATATTTGACCGTGATCCACGGGATCTTTTATACCCTTGCGAATATTCGCAATTTTTTTGCGATTCGACTCATACGGTGAAAAAATTGGGGTGAATGATGAATCATAACATGTCATTTTTCAGTATTAGATTTAAGATATTACCACATTACCTAAAAATTACATAGTGATTCATCATTCACCACAATCCGCGATTTTCTCGCCATATGAGTCGAATCGCAAAAAAATCCGAATATTCTCAAGGGTATGAACAGACCCTTTACACATCCATTTCGATATTTCCGAACTGCATCTGGCTCGCTCAAAAAAGACCGTCTTCGCCTAAACACTCAAAACAATGTGCCGTTGTTTAATAAATTTTAAAATATTTTCCCTGTCTTATTATTTACCACCTTGCCACCTTGCCTGTTACCTATAGCTGCTGTAGCAACCGCTGAAAATATATTTTTTTTCAATTATCTCTGAACAGGTTATTCAGTCCAAAGTGTTTCAGATCCGCCTATAAAAACAGGAGTTTGCACGTTCTGATAAGAATAAAAAAAAATTAAGTCTTGAGGGAGGCTGGACGGATCTATATATATTGTAAACGCTTTTGACATTAACTATTTCAAAAACAATGCAGAGGCCAAATCACAATTCCATTTTTAATTTTTAACTCAATATCTACATATTATATTTATCATAGGAATTGAATGAACAGTACCTACAGCGACATCTAACATCTAGGGACCTCACCAAATTACCTAGCGGCAAAGCAGCGAATATAATATCGAGATATTATCCCGATGCTCCGCCCAGTTTCATCTCTATGCTCCGCCTATTGATGTCACAATGACCAGTGCATAAAAAACAACAATATGGGTCAAATAACTTCGAAGTCATTTGAATCGCTTGGAGGCGAGAATGACCAATAAACTAACATTTATGATGTCATTATGACCGATAGACAAACATATATATATATATATATATATATATATATATATATATATATTCACTGTTTATAGAACTCATTAAATTAAACAGCTGTTTCAGATTACTTATTACTAAGGTATCAACTGATAACACTAGTATCCTACGACATACCTCCATAATGACATGTGCCTGAGATTTATCCACTTGAAATGTTCCTTATATCGTTACATTCAAACTATTCTGCAGACATCTTGAACCTCCTGCATTATCCATGACGGGCATCTTTAAGACAGGCATACATTATGCAATTTCCATGCAATGCAAGTTTGGTGCTATGCAAGAAATTCTTGCATAGCTATTGCATATCTCTTGCCGCGCACATTACATTATGCTGTTTCAGTGCAATTCTGATTTGTTTTGACATTTTGACATCACTGAAATTAATGAACATGTCTTGTTTCGTCCCTTTTTCCAGATGATGACCAAAATCACGTAATTAAGATGCCTGGTTACACGTAATCAATAGAGATACACTCTGCTCAACATATCAGTCACAACACAATGAAAATAGCTAGAAGATAATAATACTGTTTTTGAAGTTCACGTTGGTGACGCTGTTACTAGAAAAAATTACTAGAATTGCATAAAACTTGCATGAAAAATAGAGCAGATGCTATTTTCAAAACTTGCATGGAAATTACACGCGCGCAAGCGCGTTAATGTAGTTTGGACTTGCATGGCACTTGCATTGCACGGAAATCGCATAATGTATGCCTGTCTTTATTATTGGGAATTCAAAATTAGATGCCAGCGCCAAAGTGGCAAAAAATGGAACCTCTTTCGCGTATTTATGTCGAAAGAACATAACCTCGTTGTCCTTTGTTGTAGAAATGCTCAAAATGTCAAAATCACAGTTTCAACCTCATTTTCACGTAAGTATAGATTCAAAACCCGACACCAGAGGGAGTATCCCTTATCTTGAATTCCCAATAGCCATGGGATACATATTATGTGTGCCATCTGGCAAGGCCGTACAAGTTGTTATGAGTTGAAATAATGTTGATTTCACTTCACTGAATTCCTTACTTTTACGTTTTGAATAAATGTCAAATAAGTATCTTCTCAATCACATCAGGAGACTTCAATGGATAGGTAGAGTGGTCATTTATTAGCGTAAAATAGTGAAATATATGGACTTTTTCAGAAATTGTTCGCCTTGTATATGAAAAACCCGTCATGGGATTCCGCTGAAAATTTTGTACGATATGAATGAAAGTAATTCAAGTTCTCCCGTGAAAAAATATCGCTATCTTTTCGGACTACCTTATGAGATATAGGGTGATTTAAAAAATCAAGGTTTTTATTTATTAAAGTATAACTAATTTTTTAAATTGATATCATTCGACTCTGTATACGATGAAACATATCATTTAACATTCTTCAAGTGAATTTTGTCATTTTAGGTTGGTTTATTACTACAAGGTGTCCCAAAAACCAAAATTCGTTTTGTTTCCGTATTTGTGAATCACCTTGTATGAATTGTATCAACTGTGATGCTAGATGAAATGAATTTATAATATTATGTGATAATTCTACCTTTTCTCGCATTTTCTCTTTATAAAACAACTAAATTACGAAACTCTCAAAATAGCATTGTTTTCAAGTGAAATCGCCCTGTACTACGAAAAGATTTGGAAATGAATTTCTCATGAATTCATCATACACGGATGCGATGATGATCCCACAAAAGATAAATCCGAACTAAATCATAACTTGGGAGATACAGAGTGATGAAAAAAAAGTGAATGTTTCTCATATTCAACACCCTGTATCTCGAAAACTAGTCATAGGATCGTGTTGCGCCCGTTGAAACATTTCATCGGAATGATCAATTCTACAACATATCAAAAATTCAAGAAATTTAACGGAGAGCCATTTTCCCATATAAGGTGTGCGGGGTCCTTTCAATGAAAAATTCTAACGAAAATTGGAATAATTTGAACAATTCCGATATCCACCTTGGAATATAAAAAGGCTGATGGCAGTTTCAACTATTGAAATTGACAGACAAAAACCTAGTCTCAGGCAGGTTTTCATGGCTCATCAAACTACTGAAACTAAACAATGACCATAGTGATGTATTCAAAGAGTATATATAGGAATAATTTTAAAAAATTTGTTCATGTACAATTTGTGAATATGTGATTAAAGGTTCACATATTAGGTACAGATGCACAACCTGTGTTTTGAGTCAATTTTCTGAAAAATTATCGAGGCTTCTCCATCCAATAAATGTATTACTAGGCTGACCTATACTATTTGATTTCAGAGGTTGAAAATTTGCCTGATAGAGTAGGTCTTGTTAGCCGAGTGGTTAAAGCTCCAGTCACTTTGGCTGCCAGTAGAAGGTTCAAACCTAGCGACTTCAGAAATTTTTCTGATGGCCCGAGAGAGTGCTAGGAATCGCACTTGAAAAGGTAAGACCTCTTTAATCCTTGGCTCGCACAAGTTTCAACTTCTGAGGGCTGCCGTTTGTAAGGGGACGACAGCTGGTTAACGAAAAAAAAAACAGTTTTAACATCAGAGAAACCAACTTAAAAACACTATTACGCACAGTTATACAAGCAATTGCCATGACGTTGAAAATAGATATAATTTTCCGGTGAATATTAGAGTGACCTATATTTACAGAATCACCGAGAAAATCGTTGTACCGTAGTAATTTGAAACTAGCTGTGCACGGGTGCAATTTACATGTGGTGTCATTTATGTTCAAACAAGCACTGTTTGATCGATTTAGAGTTTTTCGCTCCGATATTGATAGTTCATCGTTACTAAAAATGCGCTTGCTAAGCAAATATAATATTTATTTCGTGAAGTTTACTTATTATTGTAAGCTAATATAATATTTTTAATTAATATTTTGAAGATCATAAGAGTAGTCAGGTGTCGTGGGAAACACACTGATCGACCAGGAACGACCTTCCGCGACCGTCCACCTACGACCAAAATAATAATAATAATATTTATTTCACCAACAATAATACGAAAGATATGATATTAAATACTCATTTACCATAAAATAATAATAATAACAATAATGATAATACATATAATAGATATGATACTCTTATGAAAACATTTATTAAATTATCTGGACGATCCACTTATAGAGTTGAATAAATATGAAGGATAACACTTAGGCTTCGAGAGAAGCCTGTCTGTGTCTTCTGCTCATTTTCATTTAGACGTGTAACCAGGCATCTTAATTACGTGATTTTGGTCATCATCTGGAAAAAGGGACGAAACAAGACATGTTCATTAATTTCAGTGATGTCAAAATGTCAAAACAAATCAGAATTGCACTGAAACAGCATAATGTAATGTGCGCGGCAAGAGATATGCAATAGCTATGCAAGAATTTCTTGCATAGCACCAAACTTGCATTGCATGGAAATTGCATAATGTATGCCTGTCTTAAAGATGCCCGTCATGGATAATGCAGGAGGTTCAAGATGTCTGCAGAATAGTTTGAATGTAACGATATAAGGAACATTTCAAGTGGATAAATCTCAGGCACATGTCATTATGGAGGTATGTCGTAGGATACTGGTGTTATCAGTTGATACCTTAGTAATAAGTAATCTGAAACAGCTGTTTAATTTAATGAGTTCTATAAACAGTGAATATATATATATATATATATAACAGGAAGTAACTTATGACATCTACAGTCACTAGTTGAAACTTAATTTGGCACGAACCATGGAATCGAGAGCAACCATAAAGCTGTCCTGATGGGTGGAAAACCACGAAACAGCTGTCGACAGATGATGGTGGCTCTCGGAATCAAAACATAAATCACTCTATTTACTTCTATATATATATATATATATATATATATATATATATATATATATATAATCTATACATAAATTGATAGAAGTTCAACGGGATGTGATATATCTTTCGGATATTGGGTTGGCACGAGCATGTGCATGACAATACAACAAGGAAAATACATGATGGATAACTGAATTTTTCCCTAATCAAAAAACATTATCAAATACGAATTAGAAGGAGATTCTTACCAATAACCAATAAAATTAAACTATTTCTGGACCGATATCCATGTCCTCTGGAAGCATTCTATTTGCAGCATCTCCTATGGAATCTAAAAGACGATTGGATGGAAAATGTATGTTTTCTTGATATCTAGCGTACCCCAAAAACCATATCACGCTAGCAACATGCGCACAAGTTCCTAAAGTCCTAGCACCGGACTTACAAGTACAAGAATACCCCGTAATGAGGAGAGCAGGATCTTTTAGATTTTCGTCACCTCTTTCAGTGAAAACAACCCAAAGCATGTGTTTAGCAGCATTCCTGAACCGAGAAAATATTCTGAATCTTAGGAAATTGGGTTCCCCATGTAACTCATCGACTTCTAAAATGTTGTCTACTTCACCATCTCTACGAGTTGTATCTTGGATATATGACGCAGCCAAGTGTAAATAATATGTTCCAGTAAGTAATTTTAAATATTCAATATCAAGGCGAGGAAACGATTGTATATGATATTGATTTAAACGAATCCATCGACCATTCCTAGTTCGGAGGTTTTCAGCTTCAACTCGTGCCTGAACAATGTTGACATCATCGGAATCAACCAACATTTGTGTGGCCGTATCCAACGTTCCAGGCATATTTATCAATGGATGGAATTTATTTATAAGAGCGCCAGCAATCAGGTAATAGTCATGTAGCTTCGCAGCATGTATTGCTGTTATGGGTTGACGAAAAAATTTGAAAATTGACTTAAAATGTCCATTTCTAGCTTCAACAATCCATCTAGTAGTGGTTATTAAACGTGCCTGATTGGCTTCATTTGTCGTTAATTGCCTTTGATTCGGCGGTAGAAATGGTGGCATATAGTAATGCAAGCCAAGTTCTTGTAGACTATTGATTGAATCTCTGTAGCCTCTATCGACTATCACAATATCTCCTTCTTGAAACCATGTTTTCATTCCATTCAAATCAACTTGTAATTCGTGATTTAGAACACTTGTATCATTATTCCTAGCATCTGCGAAGTACGGCCCGTTGATTGCTAAGATATATCCATCGGGGGCAACTATGATCTCTGGTTTGACCAAGTGTTCATTCTTGTGGAAACAGTATGATTGCCTCAATACCCGGAAGTTACTGCTCTTTTCTATTTTATTGTAGGTACAATCTATATAAACTATTGCTTTGGGAATATCTGGTGTGGGATTGTACAGTTGATTCGTATAAGGGGATACATGACTGTTAATAAAATTTTCTCTTGTTATTGAATTAAATCCAATATTGTTCGGTACGAACCTTTGTAAAAGAGATAATCTCACATTAGAAATAATGAAGCTTGCTGTTTGTCGAGAAGGATAACTGAACAATATTTTCAAAAACTCATCTGAAACTCCATGTTTCATTTTGATCAAAAATGTCAGCAAATGTTTTCTTTCGACATTTCTTCTCTTGCCACCTTGTTCAACAATATCACAAAATTCTAGTAATTGTCGAAAATGATTTTTTGAGATTGATGTCAGATACTTAAATTCGTCTTCAGTGAAACAATTGATATCTTCCCAGTTACGGAGTGGCCTGTTTCTATTAGCAAATGTCCTCATTCTTTGAAGAAAATGTTGAAGATTGGAAATTATGTATGGTTTATTCACAAAATTCAAACCTCCATGCAAGTAATTTGGAAGGAAACCTTGATGATCAAGATGGTGACCACAAATTCTCAAGAAATCTGGGACATAGATATCAGAAGCAACAAAAATATCCACTCTACATTCTAAAGAAAGTCTTTGAATATTTTGACGAGCATTACAAATAATGCACGCACGACAACACATTGAGACGAAGGCAATTCGGGTTATTTTCCATAGCAATAATGTCATTCATTACTGTGTTATTACAGTTGAAACATATTTTTGTATCATCCTGAATATCAATAGGTGGATTTCCCGCAGTTTGTCTTCGATATGTTGCAATTTGCAAATATCAATATTATCTCCTCTATTCAAACGCATTGAGAGTCTAGGAATAACATTTCGGTCACAAACATAACAACTCACTCTATTTGCGAAGGCCATATTGTTCAGCAAAGTTCAACAAACACTGAAAATCACATAAACTTGAACAGTAAAAAAGAAACTTCAATTAGTCCAATAACCCAAAAAGAGTTCTCGGGCTTTATGACAACAAGAAAACGACTATTGACATAAGAATTTTGTTGATTTTATCCTCTTTGAATTGTTCTCCATGCCTACTACGAAATAAGAGGAATATATTAATAAGTAGGTATTCGAAGATGATTCAGATGATGTTTCAAATACAAGAAAAAGAAAGAGAAACGTTCTCTGAAAGGGGGTATATACTATATACAAACATATATACGATTCGAAGATACAAGAACATAATTGAAACATAAAACGTTAATTTGGTGTAAAAATATGCCGAGAATTTGATTTAATATATATCTATATAAGCCGATAGAAATAATTACATACAAATTATGATTTTTTTCTGATTTATCCTATGTGGTATTTTCGTTATGTGACAAATTCATGAGATATTCATGTCCAAATCTTTTTGTAGTACAGGGCGATTTCCTTTGATAATAATGCTATTTTGAGACTTTCACTATTTTATTGTTTTATAGAGTGAAAATTCGAAAAAACGAACTTCTGCGGATGTAATAAGTATAATATAACTTCTGAGAAACACTAAGCATGAAAAAATAACTTTTCCATTGAATCGCCTACTAGACGATGCTTGTGCAGATAATAATTCGAGTTATGGCTTTTTTTCGAGGGATGCGGTACGCTATTGTCCGGTATAATAACTGATCACTATTTTATTGAAATATTTTTATTTCGAGTAAAAGCGGCCGGACGAGGAAGAACTACAGCAAACCCGCCGAAAACTGGACTGAAAATATAGCAATGGGAAAATGTACAGATCGTAGCTTTTTTCATACATTTTTCGCCTTGTATATGAAAAACCCGTCATGGGATTCCGCTGAAAATTTTGTACAATATGGATGAAAGTATTTCGAGTTCTCCCATGAAAAAATATTGAATTCTTTTCGGACTCCCTTATGAGATATAGGGTGATTTAAAAAATCAAGGTTTTTATTTATTAAAGTATAACTAATTTTTCAAATTGATATCATTCGACTCTGTATACGACGGAACATATCATTTAACATTCTTCAAGTGAATTTTGTCATTTTAGGTTGGTTTATTACTACAAGGTGTCTCAAAAACCAAAATTCGTTTTGTTTCCATATTTGTGAATCACCTTGTATGAATTGTATCAACTGTGATGCTAGATGAAATGAATTTATAATATTATGTGATAATTCTACCTTTTCTCGCATTTTCTCTTTATAAAACAACTAAATTATGAAAGTCTCAAAATAGCATTGTTTTCAAGTGAAATCGCCCTGTACTACGAAAAGATTTGGAAATGAATTTCTCATGAATTCATCATACACGGATGTGATGATGATCCCACAAAAGATAAATCCGAACTAAATCGTAACTTGGCAGATACAGAGTGATGAAAAGTGAATGTTTCTCATATTCAACACCCTGTATCTCGAAAACTAGTCATAGGATCGTGTTGCGCCCGTTGAAACATTTCATCGGAATGATCAATTCTACAACATATCAAAAATTCAAGAAATTTGACGGAGAGCCATTTTCCCATATAAGGTGTGCGGGGTCCTTTATCAAAAACAAAATTGAAATGGCAGTATATTCGACAAGTATGACATCTTACTTTTGTTGAAATAGTCCATTATCATAAATATATACACTTCTGGTAGTTTACCAGAATCAGCTTTCATGAATCTAGCTTTCAATGCGTACATTTTAAAAAGAACTACACTTCACCAACAGGATAAATACGAGTAACACAAGCGATGCCGTGGCCACTATATAGTGTGCCTATAGTGACGTCACGCGCTTTTCTCCGTACTTTTCCTCCAGCGCATCTTTAACTTGAATTATTTCAGTACAGGATATGGCTATTGGTCTGAAATTTTTATCAGCACATAAGGGGACCAGACACTTCAAGAAAATCCATAGAAAGGTTATAATGTTAATTTCACTGAACGACCCTATTGCTACAATTTGTCAATAGATATAATTGAAATATCTTTGTATGATACATTTTCGTAATGAGCTTTTTTGTACCGGCGCCGCCGTTGTTTTTTTGGCCAACTCGGCTGTAACTCATTCAACAAAATTCACACTCATACAAAATCTACTTCACCAACATGTATCATGAATAACTATTAACTGCCATTTTTCATTTCACAAATATAATCGAAACGGCGCCGGCGATGGAATGGTAACGAATGAATATTTTCTCTGAAACAAACACAATTTCATGATAATTCAGTGACTGTTTTTTTTACGAATCTCTCGCGAATTGAAAATATTGAGTACTAGCTGACCTGACATTCGCAGTCTCGTCCAGAGTTCAATAAATTTGTTCGTGATCGTTTTGTGAATTTGTGAAAAAACATTGTATATGTGTAAACAAAGTAAAAAGAAGAAAACAACGTTTTTCAGAGTGATCATTGTAAATATTACCGATTGTGTCAATAAATATTCAATTTGAGGATGGACCATCCACACGGAAAAAAAATTTAATAGTAGCAAGTAAAATTAACATACCACTAATTGAAACTTTGCATACTATATGGGACAAGTACATGTTTCATCAGCCACAAGAATAATTTGATTCCTGAATTTGATCACTTGCTGTTATTGATGTAATTTCAGGAACATAATGTAACCTACCGATATTAAACTCTTTATTAGAAGCAAAGTTTTCATTTTATTAGCCTCAATCTACGTTTTATTTGCAGTAAGTGCTCAGTTTAATAACTACTAGTCACAAGTAAATTTACCATTAATGAAGAATGATTTACTCTTAAATAACTCATATACTTAAATCTACTAAAAATATATTAGCTGCTACTACAGTATATTCTACTGCAGCAACATTTTCAGAATATTATAGTAATTTTTGTTTACTTGGCCTTATCAATTGACTCATTTTTGCGTAATTTATTATTGTCTCACCTTCAATAGCTTTCATTTCATCTTTGGTATCAGGATTGACCGGATTCAAATTAAATATCCACTTGCCCTTAGTTTAGAGTTTTCTTCAATGAATAATCATTTGTATTTTATAAAGCTTCCTTTCAATTCCTTCATTTCATTCTTGTATTTAAAATTATATGAAAGGTTCGGTTGCACCAAGTAAGCAATGATTCAATTTATACTCTAAGAAAACAGAAAACCTGCTTGCAGGCTAGCAAAATACACTGCTTGAGAAAAACTGTAGATGGAGATTTCAGTATTTATGATTATATTTTATTCGTGAACTGTAACTTGATGTGGAAAAAAGTATACAAAATTTTGACAGTTCTTTTAAAGAAATCATCGCCTCTGGCCACCCTTGCTGGATAACCTAGTTTCAAAATTAAGAATCACGGAACTTTGCTGAATCTGTTTGTATTCATCAGTATGCATGAATGAACAAGCAGGCAAGCTAATGTCGTTACTCATTATGATCATAACAAATCCAAGTTATGTATGACATTAGATAGAACGATCTAAAAATTTAAAATAAAAGGCAATGAGGAAGGAAAATTAAACTCAACACTCTCGAAATTCCACATCAACATTTCTAGAGTATTGACATTTTATGTATAAATTAGGATCTGTAGAATTGTCCAAAAGACTGAAAATATGAAAAATTTACATATTATTATTTCCTTTCTTCATTATCTCTCTTTTTTCAATTTCCAGAACGTTCTAAGTCTACTCAATATACATAACTTGGATTTGTTATGATCATGATGAGAAAAAACATCAGCTTGCATGCTTGTTCATTGATGCAAACTGAATAAAAACAGATTCAACAAAGTTCCGAAATTCCTAATTTTGGAACAGGTTGTACTGGACCAGAGGCGACAATTTCTTTAGAAGGACCATCAAAATGTTGGATACTTCTTTCCATATCAACAAATAGTTCACAAAAAAATAATCTCATGAAAACTGCAATCTCTATCTCCAGTTTTTCTTGAGTAGTGTATTTTGCTAGCATTCATATGCTATGCAAGCATATTTTCTTATGGTGGATATATGCAGCAGTCATAAGTCATAAGTTTTAAGTCATAAGGAAGAATGTTCGTCAATGCTTGGTTGGAATAAACGGTTTAACCAGTCATTGACAAATATTCTTCCTTATGACTTAAATTTATGACTTATGACTGCTGCATAAATCCACCATGAGAGTATACACTGATTCATTGCTTCCTTGTTGCAACCGAAAAATTCATCTCGTTGTGAATTTAATAATGTGAAGTATTAAAAATAAGGCTTTAGAAACACAAATGTTTCTTCTTTGAAGAAATAATAACTGTAATATGAGGGCAAGTGAATATTTTAATTGAGTCTGGTGTATCCTGATACCAAATATGGAATGGAAGCTATTAAAGGTAAGACAATAATAAACCACCAAAAAGTGAGTCGTTTGATAAATAAGCCCAAGAAAACCAAAATTACTTTGATAATCTAAAAATGTTGCTGCTATAGAACACTGTATAGCAGCAACTAATACATTCTTTTGTAGATTCAAAGTACATGAGTTATTTGAGAGTAAACCATTCTTCATTAATGGTACATTTACTTGTCACTGGTAGTTATCAAAATGAGCACCTATACAAATGGAACGTAGATTGAGGCTAATAAAATGAAAAGTTTGCTTTCAATAAAGAGTTTAATATCGGTAGGTTACATTATAATCCTCAAATTACATCCATAACAGCAAGTGACCCAATTCAGGAATCTAATTATTTTTTGGCTAATAAAGCTCTTAATAATACCATATAGTAGGCTTATTTCCACTTGGTGGTATGCAAATTTTACTTGCCACTATTAAATTTTTTCTGTGCTGTATGTTTTCTTATTTACCTACAGTTACAGAGTTGTTATCATCACTGTTCTGGTTGACTAAATATACTCAAGATTGAATACTGGAATAAAATTTTCCAATTTCCATCGTCGAAGGTCCTCCATTTTTAAACACACAAATATTTGAAGTAAGAATTAATAAGCTAGCTATTTTTGGGTGAAAATGGGCGTAGAACCCATATGTGTTTCCATTGATTTCAACCATAATGTAGCAATTCTTGATAGAATTATTGAAATCATTTTATCAAGATAAGTTTTCACAACTGAAAAAAAAGGTGAAATTGAAATTACGATTAACCATAACACATTTTGACGGAAGTTTTGAATTTTTTCCAAATAATACAAATCAGTACTCCGATAAACTTTAATTCCTCTCTTATTTTCAGTTGGATTGAGAGTACAACAAATGGAAATAATTGGATCGTAAACTTGTCAATCATGAAAATCTCTCTTTTAAAAATGATAGTAGAACTTTCTTCTTCCTTCAAAACAAATTCTTTAATTTCAAATATGATGTAATTCAGGTTAGAAATAATTTTTTCTATACTATCGTTATACTTGCAAAAATGCAAAGCATAATTTTTTTCTGCGTGTGTAAGAAACAAACAAAAGAACAAAAGAAATGTCACAAACTCATATGAGGTTTCGAAAAGTTTAAAAAGTAAATTAACCTTTATTCTTATTCTTGTACCATGAAATGTGTTGGAAATCAAATCCACGTACGGCTTTCACTTATAAGCAATGGAAACGTCTTCGATTATCCCAAAAGTTTCTGAGACTTTGTGCGATAAAAAAGGAAACTTCGCGAATACCGATAGATTATATTCATGTGACGTGAATTTAGATTTTTCTCAAGACAGTGAACAATTTGGCAATTTTTTTCAGTCGTATTTCTTCTCTATGCTGGCGGTAAAGTTCGAGAGGTAAACTTGATTTACATTTTGTTCAATGTTCTATTCTTCGATTGTGGCGACTAGGTCTATTTCATTTGATTGTACAGGAGAATATGGTACTGGTACTGAATCATTTAAAATTTTCCATAGGGAGTTTATTACTACATATAGCTATATAGCTTCAACCCTCTCAAGAATTTTCTTAGTAAAATATAAATAAATAAATTTTGATATTTTATTGTTTGTATAGTAACTTCAGCAATATCTATGAACACAATTGGCCATGTTCACCGTAACAGTATTACTATGCCAAAATTTTAAGCAATACAGAATGTCAAATTTATGAAAGTACCAATAATTGAATTTAAAAAATTAATATTAAAAATTTATATATTTTTCAGATTGCGATATATTGTATAACGAAATCGAATTCTATTGCTGAATAATAAAGCTAACAAGAGTCAAATCTAGTTTCCTAGTTTGGACAAGAAATATCGAGGTTGGCAACTTAATGGAGAAGTCTCCCTTTCCAGTAGATGGTTTTCAAATAATCCATGAAGTGGGTATTTGAGTATTAAATCCTCTGCCACATGCACGAAATCATTCAGCAGTTGAAGTTTCCTTGACCGTTCTCACATTTTTTCTTCCTAAATTATTAATATCTCCTGATGACTTTGGGTTTTCTTGAGCTTTTGAGCTTTTTTTGGTGATATTGGTAATTTCTTATTAATTATTACTTATGAATACTCACATTTCCTCACTTTCAATAAATCAGTAAATTGGTTATTCATTAAATTCCTCATAATTGTTATATACGGTGACCCAGGGTTGAATTGCCAAACGTTCAAGATCGGTTTTTTAGGCAAAAATAAGACTTTTGTTTTCCTTAATCATGTGTCCTAACTTGCTTCGTTTTCGGAATACAGGGTGTCAAACTTTCTTAGCCTGCACGATCTCCTGACTTAACCACTATGGATTTTTGTGTAGGGTACAATGAAAAACAAAGTGTATGCTGAGGCCATCAACGACGAAAGTATAGATCACACCAGCAAGATGCCGTGCCGCTGCAAAATCCATCGTTCGTAGGTGCAAACTTTGCATTGGAAAAAATGTTGGTCATTTTCGTGAAGTTTTATTTTTCTGTTTACTAATAAAATACAATGAAAATATTTGTCCTAATATCAATTTCTCAGGAAGTTTTTTTTCTTGTTACAAGGAATCGGTTTTTAAATTGTTTCTCAAAAATTGAGGAAGATACTGGAATAAACAGAAGAATTGGATTTTTACTGTCTTAATCCAGAAAAAAACAAAATATGCAAAAAAACAGAGGAGTACAATGATTCGTCCTAATATTAATTAGATTAGCCCTTGGGACGCCACTGAATTGATAATGTTGTCGTAAGTACATAAAAAACCCTTATTACCACATATAAGCATGACAGGTTTTATTAAAATCAGCTTGAAGGTTTTTTAATAATTGATAAAAAACTGATTTTTTCAAAATCGTTGAACACTCTGTATTTCGAAGACGAAGCAAGTTAGGAAAAAGAAAATAGTTATTTTCATACGTAAACAAATGATCCTGAACGTTTGGCGGTTTAACCCTGGGACACCCTGTACATTAAGTACCATTAATAATAATAATGATAATAATTTGTCTTTATTCATATTGTCAAATATTTGGGAATACATTATATTAGGGTAAATTAAATTAACAATATGAAAGGGCGGAATTCAGTCGCCCTTATCCGGTGATAATGGTGACTGCTCTTCCATCCAACCCATAAAGAAATATGTAAAAATTTAACTCATTCTAGTAATTCTTACCAATTACGTGACTTTTTTTTATTGAACAAATATTTGTTTCAAACATAATGTAATAAATGTAATTGCAGAGAAAAGGAAAAAAAAATTCATATAGTCATTCAAGTTGACTCAGCAAATGAACTTCATGTTCATAGGAAATTAGCAGAAAACATATTATTAACAAATAATAACCTTAAACAGCAGAATAATAAAAGTAATGACAAATTTGTATATATATTTTAATTTTAATTGGAGGCAAAAGAGTTTTAATGGAGGAAACTATGGGTAATAATTTTTAGAATAAAAAATTAGAGCATTCATTTGGTAGATAATAGAAAAAAACATAATATATTAAAGCTACCATCAAGCAATATTTTTTTTTAGCGTCCAATATTTCATTTATTAGGAAACAGACAGGACTAGCCTAAATCACAAGTTTACATTATATCAACTACTTTCTAGATTACAATTATTACGAGGGTAAAGCACGTTGTTCAGTGACGTAATTTTCTAAATCAGTAAACTCTTAAAAACAGAGTTTTATCGTCAAAACTTGACTTTGTAAACAACTATAATAATAATAATAATAATAATAATAATAATTTATTTGCCCAAAAATACAATTAAAACGGTAGTTACATTATATATAAAATTCAGGATATGGCAAATAAACAAGGGAAACGCCCATAAAAAGGTAAAACCTTGTGCATGGGGAAAGTAAAAGGAGGGTTAATATTTTAAAATTCAAGAGTATGCCTAATCTACACATATACAATAATTATATAGTTATATTATAATATTAACATTTTTATTCTATGCATATAATTAGTTGTAAATAAACAGAGAACTCCATTTTAACCGTGAGGTTGTGCATGGATGTTCAAAGTATTTTTTACTTATATACTATATCAGTTGAGAATATCCTCTTGTATACAGTAAAGGTAAAATGTAATCTATTGGTGGTTATTTAAAATCGAAAGTATATATTTAATTCAATGAGGAGCATACATTTTCTTGTAAAAGTTAAAATTTAATAAAAAGAATAATAATTTTTTTCACTTAGCGTGTTTATTTTAAAATGCATTGTAGAATTTATTTCATTATCGCGTGTAAGGTAAGTCTGTCAATTGACTCGATATATTTTTTGAATTTGCATTTAATGAATCCTATGGAGTGTATTACTTCTAAATAAGTTTTGTACATTTCTGGGAGTGTGTTATATATATTTTTTTGTTTTATACATTAAAGAGCGCTGGCCGATTGATTTGTTCATTCGGTCTATTGGAATATTTTGTTTAGTTCGTGTGTCGTGTCTGTGTTCAGTTTTTTTTATCAAATGTTTATTTTTGTATAGATTTATGATTGCATTGTATACGTATAGTTGTTTAGGATCAAATATTTTCGTTTCATTATATAGATCTTCTGAAGAATAGGTGCTTTTTTTCGAGTATATTATTTTCATAATTTTTTTCTGGAGGATCTCTAGTTTTTTCATATAGGTAGGAAGGGCTGTTCCCCAACTTAAAATGGCATATTGTATTCTAGACTCGACGAACGCGTTATATAATGTTTTCAAATGTTTTATATTCAAAATCCGTTGCATGAATCTGAATTTATACAATAATAGTTTTAGTGTTTTCGTAATATTATCTATATGAATGTTCCATCTCAAATGAGAGTCTATTGTGATGCCAAGATATCTGATATGACTTTTTGATTGTATTTCGATTATTTTCTGATTGTTTTGTATTTCAAGTATGTTGTAGTTTGGGAGATTCGACTTGTAGCACGTGAACGGTAGGAAGAACGTTTTTTCTACGTTTACTGTGAGCTTTCTGTGATTAAACCAATTCAATACGTTAACTAAATCTAGTTCTGCTTTATTTTTTAGACTTTTCCAAGAATCGTCTGAGTATAGTATAGCAGTGTCATCTGCGAAACTAATTATCTTACCGGTACTGTACGTTGTGAGTAAGTTGTTTATGTACAGGGAGAAAAGTAATGGCCCCAGTACTGTACCCTGTGGGACACCGTATTTGATTGTTTTTTCATCGCTCATCTCAGTATTGATTCTGACAATCTGTATTCTATGACTCAGATATTCTTTGAAAAGGGAGAGTGGAGTTCCTCGTATTCCAGCCTCTTCCAAGACCTCGACTAGTTGTGCAGACAGACAGTGTCAAAGGCCTTGGCTAGGTCTAGAAATACACACATGGTAGGTTTGCTATCATCAACTGACTTATATATACCATTAAGTAGGTGGTTTATAGCATCATTCGTTGATAAACCTTCTCTGAATCCATACTGTTTTTCAGATATAACTTCATATTTATTTAGATAACATGTTAATTTGTTTTTGATTGCTTTTTCTACTATTTTAGCTATTGCTGATATTATAGATAGATATTATAGATAGGTCTGTAATTACACATTTTGTTCTTCTTGCCTTTTTTGAATATAGGTATTACAATCGTTTTTTTTAATGCATTGGGAAATATCCCAGTTTCAAAAATTATGTTTATTAAATCAGTTAGAGGTTCTACTATATACTATATACTATATACTATATGGTCAATACAGCTAGAAGAATTATTTTGTACTCGAGTAAACTTATTGATTAGTGATATAAAATTGTGCTCACTCATCAAATCTAAATATTCTGACACACTTTCATTTTCATTCTATATATCTAAATTGATATCACCAATCAAAATATGATTTTCCAAATTTTCATTCTCCGTATTTTGCAAATAGTTAGCAAGATTGTTTATAAATAGGTTTTCATCAGTTGAAGGAGGCCGATAGATACTAGTTATCTTAGTAACCTTTGTCTTTTCATATTTAATTTTTAATTGTATGGCTTTAATTACATCAATGTTAATTATTTTATATTCAAAATTAAGATTATTTTTCACATATATGATAACTCCGTCATTTCTGTTCAGTTCACCTTCATTGAACACAAGAGAATATTTTGGCAGCTGATAAAAATTAAGGTCACAATAGTTAAATGTATCAGTCAAAACAATACAATCATATTCAAAAGATAGCTGAAGCAATAGTATTTTCAATTCGTCAAAGTTCTTGGAAATGCTCCTTATATTCTGGTGAAATATTTTAAAATTGTTTTTTTCACTTTCTGAGCCAAGTATGTTATTTATTTCGTTTACTGTATCTATTTTTATTGTATCAAAAGGTATGTATTCTATATCTCTAATAAACGTATCCATTTAAATAATCTAAACGTTTACTCACTTATACAGGTAAATATGTTCATTCATTGCGTTTTACTGAATTGGTTCTGGATCTTGTGTTTTTTTGGGTTCATAATGTATTTGACACTGATGATTGTGGTTTCCCAGGTTTCTTGATTTCTAGTAGAGTTCTTTGCTGTGTTCCAGTAGTTTTGTTCGGCGTGGTCTCCAATGTTTCTAGGTATAGGGTTTGTTGTTGTGTAGAATTTCCGAAGTTCGAAGTTTCACCCTGTATAAGTAGTAGTTGGGATGGTGTCGAAGGTGCGCTGCTTGGTTTTATTTCGGAGTTTGTTCCACGATTTTGTAGGTCTATTAAGGTGTATTCCAAATCATCAATTACTAGTCTGTTTCCTCGTATATAACAGTTCTGGTTTCTTTTGCGTTCGATCGCAAGATGGTTTCTTAATTTCTGGAATTCCTCTCGCTGTTGTAGGGTCAGGTCATGCGAAATAGATATATGAGTTCCTTTTAACTTTCTACAGTTCGTCAAAATTTCTCTCTTTTTTAAAAATGATATCAGCTCGATTTTTAGTGGGCTGTCTGAGTTTTTACCTAGACGATAAAAATTGTTTTTATCGTTTTTGGCCACCTCAATATTTAACAGCTCATATAATTTGTTACACAGAATCAATTGTTAGTTCGTTTTTGTTTTTATTCCATCCAAAGATTACGATGTTATTCGATTTTGCCTTTCTTTCTAATTGTTCGTTTTTTTCTTTGAGGTATCCGTTTTCCTGTTCGAGTTGTTCCACCTTATATTTCAGATGTTCAATTTTCATCAATATATTCGCCTCAGAAGCCTTGATAATATTTTTAAGTTCGGATCTGCTATTCTTCACTTCGTCCAATATTTGCTGGGCTAATGTTTCGTTCATTATAGAAGAAAAACCTCAAAATATCTTTATTAACTTGTCGATTTTGTCCGGTTTATTCAGACTACGAACACAAGTAGATACGTTATTTACAATTTTTTTGTCGTAAGTTTCTTTCACTATCAAATCTAAATTATTTTAGTCCACTATTTATTTAAACTATGATAATATTCGCATGATTTATCAGATTATTCTTCTATTGTTTATGATTTATTTTACGAGAACACTCACACATATACGTCAACTCTTGACGAAGGCTACGATAATAATGTTTTCACACATTCAAAACGCAGTTATTGTTTTCAATCTGACGATATTCGTAAAGAATAGAAACCTATACAGTATATCTTCAACATTCTCCACCCCGTGAAAGGTTTGGATTCTTCACCGGTGATTAGTTATAGGTGAAAACATAGCTTCTCTTATGGTCTCGTATAATCACCCTTTTTGTTTTGATTCTCGCTACCCTGACAATCATATCTTTGCCCGGATACACTTCTTTGACTCTGCCCTTCAACCATTCATTTGTATGTGCTTTCTCATCAAACATAATAACAACATCGTCAACCTTGACTGGGCTGGACTCAATGTCACTTTTTTCGTTGAATACACTCAGTATTCTAAGACCCAACATCTCCAATATGAATTGGCCAGTGCTTCAGATATTCGCCATTGCCACACACTTGAAGTGCTCGTGATTCCATTATCTTGGTAGCTCTTGACATCACTAGGTTTCAATAAGAGAAAGTGGTTTGGAATGATAGCTTCTAGCTCGTTTGGATCCACAGATATATGTGTTGAAAGTATAGAGTTCACAACCTATTCTGCCTCACTTAACATCGTAGCTAGAACTACCTCTTTAGGATTACTACTCTTCAATGTGATTTGTGAGGCAGTTTTGATTGAACGTACCATACGTTCCTCCTCCTATATGAGGTGCAGCAGGGGAATTAAATTTCCAACAGACTCCTCTTGAAGCCTGGTCATCCAAGATTAAATTATGATCCAGAGATTGCACCCATTCTCTCAACTCACGTTCAGCTCCAACAAAGATTGTGCCATTTTCGTAATTAACACGTTTGGCAAAAATTGAAGCATTTCTTCACAGCTGAACGAACGTGTAGAATCCAATATTTCATCCTCAAGTTATTAACTACGCTTCCTATTCCTATATGTCCGGCTTGTTCATGATAATGCAATATGAGCATTTCTGTGAATCGGTGTTTAGGATCCAGTATTGCTGGATTTCTGGTATCGTAGGTTGAGTCGAGTCCATCTTTCTCTAGAAATCTTCCTCTGAGACAGATAATTCCATCATTGTCCAAAAAGACCGACAAGCTACAAATACGGCTAGTTTTCATCAACGTTTTTCTCTTCTCAGTGCTGCCACTTCTTCCTTGAAACAATCCCATTGATTATTCTTCATCCACATATTGAGAGCTTCTTCTATGAAAAATATTTCCAATTGAAGTTTTTCTTAAAAACTAATCTTCTCAACTGTTGAATCCAAACTGCTAAAAGGTTCAGTCTATTCTTCATATTGGAGAATCTCTGAATGATTTTTGTTGCCTGGTTTTCCATCAACAATATCAATGTTATTTTGGCTGCTTCAAGAATGAAGGCCCACTGAACCAATTACCGTTCAACTGAAGATTTATTAATTCCAGTGCCTTTGCGGCTTGATCTGCAACATTTTTTTCTGATGATACGAAAATGCCACTGTGTTACATTAGTAGTCTCATGAATTTCCCTGGTTCGACATGGCATACAAACATGGAAAATCTCGATTCCGAACGTATTTGTTTAAGAACCACCATTGAATCTGGCCAGAAACGAATTTCCTCAATTCTGCATGCCAAAACTGTTCCTTGAAGCTCTAATTTTGGAATGGTTTGCTGATCCATTCGTGTTCGTTTAAAAAGTTTATTTTTTGTGTCTATTGATTTCACCAAGCCTTTTGTGACCCATGGACTGATTTTCGTGTTTTTTCTCTTATTCTTCACGTAGATTGTACACTGTTCTATAGCAGTGAGTAGAGTGTTTATGAATGTATTCATTGCAGGATCTGGAGTAGGTTCGCTGAGAACTTCGTTCCAAGACAGTTGACTCATGTAATTTTTTTGTTTGGTGAGATCTGTGTGGGTTTTGAGTTTTCTACCGGAGGGTTCAATGTTGCGTTGTTGTGAGTCTAAAATGATTTGGAGAGCCGTCGTATAGTGATCAGTGATGCTTGTTTGTATAATGAGTGGAACTATGTTGCCCATTGCGTTTGGTTCTGAAAATGTGGTCTATGCAGGATCGTGTTGCTCTTGAATTCGAGTTTCCTTGTTTATTGTAGATGCGTAGCCAAATTCACTGAGAGTGTTCAGATATTCATTGCATATGTCATAATTTTTCAATATGTCAATATTGATGTCTCCTAGAAAAATGGAGTATTGGGCTGTGTTTGGGTGACTTGATTCGAAATAACTTTGTAGCTGTTTATTGAAGTCGTATGGGTCAGTGGAAGGAGGTCTATATATTGCAGTTATGGCTATGTTAGTCTTCCCGAATTTTACTCTCAAGTCTATGGCTTTGATGTCATTGATTTTAACGATTTTGTAATTATACTTATAGTTAGAGCGAATATAAATCACCACGCCATCATTTTGATTTAAGTTTCCCTCATTGTATATCAAATCGTATCCCGGAATGCGATATAATTCTGGAGTCTGTAATATCCACGTTTCTGTCAAAGCAACGCAATCAATTTCTGATTCCAGGTAATTAAGAAGGATTTTGAATTCATCAATGTTCTTATTAAGACTACGAATATTATTATGGATAATTTTGAAGTTCTAACATGACTTTATACACCCCTTCAAGGGAGTGCAAGAAGTTGGATTACACCCTGTATAAGACGGAATATTATCAGGGCCAGCCGATCTATTTGGTTTTAATTTTTAAAATGCTTTTTGTTGCACTACAAGGATTATTTTTTTCAAAAGGGACGTTTTGTTTGCAATTGAAGTGCATATTATTTGAAATTTGGTTTATTACTCCAAGATCATACATTGACTAATTTTATATATACAGAGGAGAAGTATAGTATGCGAACTCACCTGTAATTATTTTTGTATCTGACACCTCCCTATTTGTTGGGTGGAATTGGGTTTCAGTTGATTTATTATGTCATCGTCTTTAGACGAAATTCCAGAATAGGGTTGGAAATTCCTTAATGTTGTTTTGAATGTTCTCATATTCATCAACAAAACTATTTTCAAACAGCGGCAATCCAATTACGTACCGACGTATTTGAAGGAAACGCTCTCGATTCATTACGTGTCAGTACATAAACACATTGCATAAACACTGTTTTAATTACATTTCAATCCCTCATCATACTACTCCCAACGATTAATAAAGGACCCTCAATTTCAATATGATGTCTTCGGGAAAATAAACACAGCAAAAACATTAAATTGTAAGAATGTTAAATTGATTACTATGGTCAAATCAGATTAAATGAATACCAAAATGACAATCTACAAGGCAATAATTGTGGAACCACTATTCACATATAAAAGGTCCAGTGGTAAAACCACTTTACACAGTTTGTATGAAATACGAGGATATATTGATATCTGATTAGTCTAGACCGTTTCACAGATAACAAAAATATTTACAGCCGTATGCATAGTCAATTCCAGCGACTCGCCAGAGTTTCGCCGCCCGTTACACAAGAACTATAATGCATGTCGAGCTCCAAAAAAGTGGTACATCGCCAGCGTTTTGCCAAAATTTGACTTATCGCGTAGTTGTCACTTTTTTGCAGCTCGACTGTGCATTATGATCCTTGTGTAGCGAACAGCGAAACTTTGGCGAGTTGCTGGCGATTGACTATGCATACGGCTGTGAGTGTCACTATTTTCACTCATGTGAAGGTCGTCGTTTTTTGAAATTTCTTCCTGATGTTTCGCCATCGCGAGTAGCTGGCTTCTTCAGAGGCTTCTACATCGTTAATAATTTCGGATGACTGAAGCTTCCATCTCCAGAGATTGTATTTATTCTGACTCAGGTAGTTCCGTGTACTCATTATCGTATCTGGATTAGGTACATTTTCATTAACCTTAGTCGATTTCCTTTTATCTGTTGTCCTAATGTCGTTGTCTTCCTTTGTTATTGTTGAATTTTTATGAGTAGGATTCTGATTGAGGCTTATAGCTTCCTTTTTTCTGTTGAAATTCTCTGTGTGTTTGTGGATCTCAGTTGCCTCCCGTACAAGTCGACTATAGTATCCATGGTTGGGGGCAAGAAGTTTCACGTCCTCAAACAGGATCCTGTGGTTTCCTTCACCGAGCGCGTGTTCTGCCACTGCCGACTTGTCCGTTTGGCATAATCTACAGTTTCTCTGGTGCTCTTTCAGTCTTGTACCCATGGATCTTTTTGTGGCTCCGAAGTACACCTTTCTGCTAGTGCATGGTATGCGATATACCCCCGCTGCTGATAGTGGGTCTCTTTTGTCCTTAGCCGGCCTAAGGCTTTGCTGTATCTTGGTGGGTTTGAATACCGTTCTTGTGTTGTGTCGTCCCAAGAGTTTTCCAATTCTGTCCGTGACCCAAGGGATATATGGTAGATACGCACGTGCAACTATCTGAGCCCCGTCCTCAAAAATAACAAAGGAAGACAACATTAGGACAATAGGTGAAAGGGAATCATCGTGGATTAATGAAAATGTACCTCATCCAGTAACGGTGATGAACACACGGAACTATCTGAGTCAGAATAAATACAATCCTTGAAAAAATTCAAAAAACGGCGGCCTTCAAACCCGAGTGAAAATAATGACACTCAAAACATCGGCAGCAAAAGCCTTAAGGTTCATATAAAGTCAAATATTTCGCGTTTCTAAACTGTAAGATGGCATTGACTAGATTTGTTTTTCATACCATAGTGACAGTGATCTTTTATAAAATTACCAAATAAATTACAATTTTCTGTTGGAACATCTACCGAATATCCAACGGTCAAGTCTACTGCTAATGCATTGTTGCCAAATCTCAACATTATTCGGAGTACTGCGAAATAGCCCAAAGGATTATTAATTATTATCTGGTATTAATTGTGGTTCAATGCATTATGTAGCTTTATTGTCAAAGGGGTTCTATTATTCCTTCCATTTTGAAGGGGACTAGTAAAGATTGTATCCATACCTCCTCTACCGTTTTCAATTTGATGGTTTATTTCATTGTTTTTCGGAATTGTGAGTTCATTGTTATGTTTTTGGGCCACGTTTTCAAGGTTCTTTCTTCCTTTTCTTCTCTTTTGCAGCTCTTCGTATAGGCTCATTGTTCAGTGTTCTACAAAATATTTCAGTTTTGCAGTATCTCCGTTTTTTGTGAATGTAGACTTTGCGGTCCTCATTACTGTTGATTAGCGACTTCTACAGAGCCTTGTCAGTGAATTCAGTGAAACTAACAGGGCCTCTAGTTTTTTGTTGGGTAGAAACCTCGAGGAAATAATTTTTCCAGATCAGTTGAGTCCTGTCTGTGAATTTGGTGAAATTCACAGTGCCTCCATAATTTTATTGGGTGGAGACCTCGGGGAACTCGTTTCTCGAATACTGTGGGCCTCTACTGAGTCCTGTCTACGAATTTGGTTGAATTTGTAGTGTCTTCGCTCTTTTGTTGGCAAATCGCAAAACATAAAACTTATTACTTACATACTTCTTCAATTGTGTCCAAGGACTCCAAGGCTTTAGGCGGATCAATCCAACATCCAACTGATGAACTGACAAACCCCTATCGACGTAACTTTCGCTTTCGAAAAATTAAACAAATTACAACGGATACCGCTGTCTAGAACTATTGGCAACGCTGTACAGTAAATATGACAATGACAATAATTCTGTGCAATACCTTGTGGAAAGTAGCAGAACTATTTTTGTCTTTTCGTTCACGTACTACAGAGGAATCACTTACTGGAGCAATTTACCATTTTTTGTACGAGGTTTTGAAAATCATTATTGAATATATATATATATATATATATATATATATATATATATATATATATATATATATATATGATTTTATGTCTGAAAAATAGTATGAATAGTTCCTCAATGTTCAGACTGCTAAATTTCATATAAATATCAATTGATAATGACCATAGCAGTCGATGCCGAGAAACCAAAAAAAAAAAAAATATCACTTGCAATTCGATTCTTCTCAACTGTCTTTTATAAGAAGATTTTCAGATTTTTTTTTTAAATTGTGAAGAAACGTTGAATTTGAACATTCTGAAAAAATCTTGATTATCTTTTACTTTGACATTAATATGTCATTTTATCAAAAAACAAATCTAAATTTAAATCTTTTATTATATTATTAACTAATAGCTATTATCTAATTAACTATCATTAAAAAAATCTGTGGCAAAAAAATCTCTGTTTTAATGCCAACACCTACACACAAAAAAAAATATGTCATCATATCTGATGGAATCTGATGAATGGTTTTTGGGAAAACTTAAAAATACCTCTAAAAATTAGGTTTTTATTTTTTCCTCAAAAACTGTTCATCAGATTTTCTTCTTCTCTCTCCAATTATTCAATTTGAATGCCAAAATGAATCGATTTTTTGTCAGAATTTTTAACCTTGCCGTTAATTTTTTCATGGTTTTATATGAACCTTAACCATTTTGTCAAAAAAAATATTGATCAATAACTTATCAAATGAGTTCCAATAGATTCGGCACTTCTTTTTTCCTGAAACGGACCAAATATCCCCCAGAACACCGGTGACTCATCTATACCGTAGATGGTAGTACAACGCGCTGTGATATGCATGTGAGACGGCATGCTGATAGTAGGGATATCTATACTATACTATACTATATACTATACTATGGTGTTGAAGACACCATCCTGGCAGTGCCCCCTTCACGTGTGGAAGGCAAATGTCAAACTCTTGGATGAGCCAAGGTCTTAGATTTTGTTGAAGAAGACCCCATGCATTGGCTTATCAGTATATGTTGCTGCAAGAGGACCTAACTCTTCACAGCCTTAATTTGAGCTTTTCGCTGGACCAAGTTCATCGGCTGCACGGGTTGCTGCCTCAAAAATAAATGCTCCAATACCTGCTTTTTCATGATCGCGGACCATGCAGAGAGGGGGATCTGAACTCCTGATGACTATACAGGCTCTGCCCAGCACCATTCTGTTATGCAAATACTCCAAAGTCCACGGCCTCCACATTGTCTGGGGAAGTATAACCTTGGAACAGACGATTTAGGATGCATTAAGGATCATTGAGATCCTATCAAGATGCATTATTTTCCATTTACTATCTGGAAATTTACAATTATTATACGGACATTTTCAGTTTCTTTTCGTATTGCTGAACTTCTTCCACCACCAAATACTAATTCTGAATTACTTGTTTAACGAGATCAGATTCTGAATCTGAGATAAATCTCAGAGAATTTTGAATCAGTTCTTTGTTTTTGAAAATGTAGCCAAAGCAAGTCGTCAAAAATACAAGAGCAAGGCTTATTGGAATATATTTCTTACACTAAAATTCTCGTAATAAAACTTTTGCTATTGATTCCAGTCGAATATCTGAAACATCATTCTCATACGAGGATATATTGAAAAATTCTTAGCCTACTTTAGAACCAAACAAAATTTCAATGTCAAAATATTTTATTACTCAACATATTCTCCTCTTAATTGGATACATTTATTACAGCGAACCTGCAACGTCTCTAGACCTTTCACAAAAAATGTTTCTTCTTGCTCTGCAAACCAGACCTCCACAGCTTCTATTACCTCCTCGTTGTAAGAAAATTTACTACCTTTTAAACTTTTTTTCAGTTGAGGAAAGAGATGATAGTCGGACGGAGCCAAATCTGGTGAATAAGGGGGTTGTTCTAGTAATTCAAACCCTAAATCACGAATTTTTTGCATGGCAACATGAGATTTGTGTGCAGGGGCGTTGTCCTGCAAAAACAAAACACCTTTGGATAGCTTTCCGCGTCTTTTTTCTTCAATTTTTTCCCGTAGAGTGGTCATTAATGTCGAGTAGTAATCTCCAGTTATTGTTCTACCCTTATCTAAATGCGAGTTTTAACGTCGAGTTGTCACAGCTCTTGCTGAGTCCATTTCATCACTCCAAAGAATACTCTACTCCTTTGGAATGATCGGAACGGCAAGAATATTAGTTGCAGCAACTTGGTTATGCTCCGATTGTTCTGATGACCAGATCTGTCGGAGTTTATGCTAATACTTGCCGCGGAGAGAGTATTTACTGTGATTACTTCTTGGGAGCAGCGTTGTTCCAACCCTAGGTGAGTATGAGTCTCTCCAGCATCCATATGATGCAGGATGATTCCGTCTACGGGCTGCATATCCTCTCCGTATTCCTCGCATTGTCCTCTTTTGACATGAACCGTGGCAAATTTGTCGGTTCCGAATTCCATCCCAATTATTATCATAATTTTTTTTCCGTCAAGAATGTACAAGTCAGGTCCTGTCAGGTCAGTGTATCCATCATTCCACCGAATACTTCTATATCAGAACCACCATTTCAACAGAATGCTTCGGGTAGAGCCTGTGGAGTTCAGAGTATTATTATTACTTGACCATAATACACCTCTTCTCAATACTGTAAAAATTTCAAATTTTAGTTCATACGAAGATCAGGATATAACAACGCTATATGAGAGGAGAGATTCTTGTCAGAGGTAATACTATGAGTGATATCAATACCTATCGATAGTGATTCTGTCAGATATCAACGAAATAAAATTACTTGGTATATACCTTGAATAAAATATGAACACCGAAAACATTAAATAATCTTCAACATTAATGTAACAATAACAGCAACAATAATAAGTTGCTGGTTAAACTTCAAAACTCAATACTTTGGGGCTCACCAATGTTGGTGCTCAACAATGATATTTGGTGGCACAAGACAAATATTTGGAGATCATTTGAATATTATTTTGGTGCTGTTAAATACAACCCTTTCTGATTAAATCAATTCCATACGAAAAATACGAGTCACGATGTTTGAGGAGGAGGATTTCAAGTGAAAAAACTTACACTGTTAAAAATGATTTTTTGCATCAACGCATAATTGCGTTGATTCAAAGAAAGAATTGTTTGATTCTTTGACGGATTCCTCTAGGCCACTTACAAGAAAAATATTTATTCTTTATAAGTTGGTTGAGGCAAGAATATTTCAGCTTCAATAATGGGCACTTTTATTGTTGAATCATGGGAGTAGGTTGAGTCAAGAATATTGCAATTTCGATAATGAGTACTATTCTTATATCAACTTGGAGATTGAGTTCCAATCTGCACTTTGCACTTGGTTATAAAATACAGAATGAATTTTCATTTCGACATCATTGAATAGATCAAACAAAGCATAGATTCACAACTACGAACAATTTAGGTATAAATAATGGTTTTATATATGAGAAAAACTTGCACTGATAAAAATAATTTTTTGCATCAACGCATAATTGCGTTGATTCAAAGAAAGAATTTTTGAATAGGTCCAACCAAATATTAATTTGATTCTTTGACGGATTCCTCTAGGCCACTTACAAGAAAAATATTTATTCTTCATAAGTTGGTTGAGGCAAGAATATTTCAGCTTCAATAATGGGCACTTTTATTGTTGAATCATGGGAGTAGGTTGAGTCAAGAATATTGCAATTTCGATAATGAGTATTATTCTTATATCAACTTGGAGATTGAGTTCCAATCTGCACTTTGCACTTGGTTATAAAATACAGAATGAATTTTCATTTCGGCATCATTGAATAGATCAAACAAAGCATAGATTCACAATTACGAACAATTTAGGTATAAATAATGGTTTTATATGAGAATAGTTTTAAGTTTGATAACTGTATTCTCAATAGAACCAGTTAGTAGTGACGCATATTGCAGTTTTACTGAATACACTCGCTTTTAGACACAAAACTGTAGAAGACCAAAATATATTACACTCATTTTCACAACTAGCCCATAATGAGCCAAATTCAATTGTAGATATTGCATTTTTATTGTATAGAAACAGTTTTCACTAGGCACAAAACTAACATTCATATAGATACGCTTAGCCTCATAACTTCCAACCCAAATGGTCAAACTGGATGAAATGGTCGAAATGGAAGTCGTATTCACAGGTCGCGGTACCGCCACCTGGTTTTTTTGATCATTGGTTGAATGTGTCACTTGGCACGGGTAGTGATATCTACCAAGGAATTATATTCTTGTGTCAAGAGGATTATGTTTCACACTGAGTTAATGTGAGTGTTTTCTAGGATGAAGAGAATGTTGTCACTGCAAGCATATTCATTTCAAGAGAATTTATGTAAAGAAGCAAAATCAGTTTGAAATGGAAGTATGTTCATGAATTTGAAATATTTATTTTTTTCAGAAGATTATTTTATTCATGAATATGTATAATTTGAATGAAGAAATCTTTTTTATCTGTGTAGCTAATAGCAAGTTCTCAAATAACTGGGAAATGTGGCAATTCATCCCTCAAAGGACTTTCTTTTCCAATGATTCGTCTAAACTTGTTTGTTCGATGGAGTTAAAAATAAATTGAGAAGTAACAACATGTAATAGTATATTGGTTTTTTCCTTCAAACACCGAATGCGGTATTGATTGCATCACGCTCTTCAAATTCTCCCGAAATTATTTTATTCCAAAGAATTCTGGAAAAGATATCTGCCTCCAAATCAATGGTGATGTTGCCTGGTCTATGAAATTGTTGGTGAGAGAATCGTAAATTCGAAATATGTTTCCAACACTTGGCAGATTGCCGCAAATAGTGAAGATTGATAACGCGCGTATTAAAAATATTCGAATTTAGATTGCTGGATTAACAGGAAATTAGGAAAGCACAACAAGCGTTACTCTATGAAGTTTCATCGCAGAGGTCACTTTCAACTGAGAAAGTTTGTTTTCGAAACCTAAACATGGACTGACCCTTTCGTACTGAATAGACTCGAACTTCTAATATATCACAAACCAGCGATGATCAATGAGCGATAGTTCAGTGGTCAATCGATGTAATTAATACAAATGTATATGAGGGTATACATATCATCTATCAGGACACCATCGCACCATTGATGCTTACAGCAATAGTTTCAATGTTTGCACTGTAAACGATCTTTCATCGTTACTTTGGCTGTCCAACATGGTGACAAATGTGAAGGAAAAATAATCCAAGTGTCAATAATTATGGTATGGACCAAATCACTACGGTCAGAAAGACACTATGACCCTGCCGGGTTCGTATTCTGGGTGCATGTTGCTGTCAGTTGAAAAGTTCACTAAACAATTCTCCAATTGGAGGGTAGAAATAATCAATCTGTGATGAAGAAACTAATTAACACCAACTAGTTTTATTATAATTCCTTTCAACCATATATCAATAGTATCATACTATATTCACAAAACGGTACTCAATGACCTCACCTCACCTATCAAGCAGAAACAACATCTATAATATGAAAGGGTTAATTCAACAAAGTCGTCCACCTACACTCTTCATCTATATTACCTTAGTCAGTTAATTGGAACTAAATCTGCTCATCCTTCATACCTCCTGTTGACCGGCGTTCTTCCTCAGATGTCAGTTACTCCCTCTCTGGGCGCGAGTCAACTGGGCGCGGCCAACTGGGCGCAGGGACAACTGGGCGCAAGGACAACTGGGCGCAGGGACAACTGGGCGCAAGGACTACCGGGCGCAGGAACGACTGGGCGCCAAAAACACAAAATTGATAATAATTCTTAATAATAATTCAAGTTCCAAGCTCCCATCTTTCGAGCTAGGTTAGTTCGGTCAGGTTAGATCAGACTAATAAAATACTACAATTGAAATGAATTTTTATTCAACTTCCAAGCTCCCAACTTGCAAGCTAGGTTAGTTCGGTCAGGTTAGATCAGACTAATAAAATACTACACCCAAAATTATTAATAATTCTCAATAATAATTCAAGTTCCAAACTCCCAACTTCCGAGCTAGGTTAGTTCGGTCAGGTTAGATCAGACTAATAAAACACTACACTTAAAATTAATTTTTATTCAACTTCCAAGCTCCCAACTTGCGAGCTGGGGTTAGTTCGGTCAGGTTAGATCAGACTGATAAAATACTACACTCAAAATGAATTTATGATAATAATTACGATTAGTAGATATTTTGTTAAATTGAATTAAATTATTTGCAAATTTTCCTATTTATATACTCGACCCTTAAAACACCTTGACTGCCGAGAAATTCATACTGACTTTCCGATGGTGCCACAAATAACGGGTACTGTGTAACAATGATATATGAGATAAGCCTACCATTCAGTTATCGCTCCACATAGAGATTTCAAATTTGAAGTAGAGATTTAGTATTGAAATATACGAAATTTCATTGAAACATTCCCGATATAATCCTACAGGACGAGTCAGAAGTGCTGACTACTTTTTTATAAAAAATTGCAATTCGTCTATTTTCATGAGCTTTACAATTTTCTCAGAATACTCATCACAAAAATGTATGGTCTGTTGATATTCGTCCACTAGATGGAGCTAAAATCGAAAAAGTTTAAGATTTGATTCGAACAATTCGAATGAGTGGTTATTCCTGTCTTTCCAGTCCAAAATTATAATAATAAATACGAAATAATATATATTTACTGCCAAATCTGAAGAATAATAGTTCATAAAAACAATAAAATTCAAAACGTAAATAAATTATAACCCGGTAATTCAGAACTGACTTCCAATGATAAAATAATAAATTCTGATAAATTTAATGGACGAATAGACCAAGCCGCATGAACACCTTTGAACATATTGAAAGTTTGATTTTATGGAGAACATTCGTCTCCCTAATTGAATTTTGTGGGTTTGTAACCTTCCACAGTCTGAAAATGAGTTATTGTGAGATCAAGATAATCTATAAAAGTGTGAAAGGGCAAATGAGTAAATTGTATATCGTGCAACTGGAAGATATCCTACTTTGAAGTTGAAACGGAACCCTTGTAATTGTGTTTGGTATTTAAATTAATCGAGTACTTGGTATTATGAATTGAGTAAATGACGTTTGTCAAAAAAGAAAAAAGTCAATAATTGTCACTGATCTGAATTTGAAATTTTGATTGATTATTCATCTTTAATTTCATTTCGAAGCTACCATCCAACCACGGTGAGTAAAACTTGATTAATTATATGAAAATGAAACGAAACCAACATATTTCAGTTGTCACGTGGTTGAGATTTAGTACCAAAAATATCTCTGATTTGGATTCTGCGTTGGTGAGAGCAATTGATAATTCGTGAGAGGAATTTCGGAATTTGAATCCCTACATCCAAGAGCTTGATATTGCTCAACTAACGGCTGATTCTTTTGTATTCATGGTGAGACCGTTCCATATATACCAGATATGCGAATAATTTATAATGATAATAAAAAAAAGTGATTCGAGTTGAAGACAATTTCCGTGTTGCGCATTCGTCTAAAATAGACAATCCCGCTGATATATATATATATATATATATATATATATATATATATATATATATATATATATATATATTGCTGCTGAGGCTATAGTGTAATCGTTTTATTTAGTTGATAATTTTAGAAATAATTTCATTCGCCTCACGCATCATTCATTTCATTTTAATAATTATAGTCATTTTTGTAAAGCCTGCAGTTTAGGCAATATTAATCTTCAGTTAATTGATGTTATATCATTAGTTGCAAAAAAAATAGAAGAAAACATTTGAAACAATAATCTATATTGATTTTTAAAAACTTACACCTACTAAAGATATATATCTAATATCTTGGGATATAACAAAGTAAACTTCACAAACTGGAATTTTATGAAATATAATATCCAAATTGACTCTTCATGTGGCGGTAGTGATCATGTTAGCGGTTGCAATTGTTGTTTAGTAAAATATTGCTATTATTCAAAAAAGTAAATTCACTCTGACTTACAGCTTATTCATGAGATTGTCAAAACTTGTAAGTGTCATTCATATTATGAAGAAGTACTGATTTTACATAATCCAAAGATTTTTGGGGAGACTTAGCTTATTTATCAACTGATAGGAAAACGTTTCGGTACGCCCGATAAATATCTAAAAACGTTAAAAAAAGATAAAAAAAACTGAAAAAATTCGTGGGCTTGCAAATCTGAATAATACAACAGAGATACAAAATGATGATGAATGATGAACCAGAAAATTTGGAAGATATGATCAATTTTTAAAATTAAATAACGGACGGATTTGAAGCCATTGCCGATAATGAAAATATTAAAATTTTTAAGTTTGAAAACGAAAAATCTGAATAGATGAAATCTGTTTGGGTACTGTAATTTTTTCTGTATATCAATCAAATTTGGTCGAATAACAATGGTATTTCTACTCAGTCAAAGCTTCATGAATGATCCTCAACCAATAGAAATGAAATCCATGAATCTATCAGACTCACAGGGTATATAAAGTGTTAAGATCATCAGCTACATGTTGCCAATTATTGGCCAACCGATATGTCCTTTCGAAACCTGTTCGGTCCACAAATCATAACAAAGAAAGGATTTCAATACTTCTTGAGAGTGTATAATTTTTCATTTTTACTAGCACTTTTAATAAAATGATATTCATAACTGGAGAAACATTATGTGAGTATCAATAAATCGCCAGTTCCATTCAGAGGACGGTTGATGATGGAGCAATATTTCCAAGAAAAGGCTATTAAGTATGGAATGAAACTATTCAACCTGTGGTGTGGAAATGAACTTACCTACCTAGTTGAAATTTGAAAATATATTTTGTGAAAGAACGTGTTTCTGATACAACAGTCGCAACAAACAATGTGTTGTTTTTGTCTGATAAACTTTTATATTACAGAAGAGGACCTAATGCTCATAATTTTGATAGTAGTGTATCGCTGGCTACCAAACTTGTTGGTAAAAGAAGTCACTGTATCATAATTTTTTAGGCACTCAGGAAAAGTACTCATAACTGACGAAATCAAAAACAAACGTTTGCGAAAAAATGATACTTGTTCAATAGAGAACGATCTCGTAATTTGTGTCATTTAGGGCCGGTCTTTTCACCTCACAATAAAGTCTCTGATAACTATCTATCGGATAAACTTCACAGGTTTACATATCCTTATCTGATAGATAGAGTTATCTGGGACTTATCTATAGGTGAAAAGACCGGCCCTCAGTGGAAGGTTAAATAGGATATATTCAGTCTCAGTACCAAATACCGCCAAACACGGTATCAATGAGTCCGAAATTCCCAACTTAATGAAAGCGATATGGAAATCAAATATATTAACAAATTTTGATGTGCAATCGATGAACCAGAATCAAAATTATACAGCATGATAAAAGAAAAGCTTCTGTAGATGTTTCTAATGTATCTGGATATGGATATAATTAGCTACTTAGAAAATCATGAATTTCGATTTAACGCTAGTTCACCACAATAGATTTATTCTAAAATAAAAGAGACCATCAAACAATCACAACTCCTACGTGTGACCCAAGAACAAGATACACATCAATCAGTTCTAAATAAATCAGTTCTTTGAATAAAGTCCATCGTCTGCTCTAACAGTAGGAAATGCCGTGAGAGTCAAAAAATATTGTAACCCAATTTTTCATTAGTAAAATGTACCTACTTATATTTTTTTCTGAAAAATCCATTTTATTTCGAACATCATCTATAGTAACAGACTGTGGGTCTACCTCTTGTCGTAGTCTGCTTTCGGTGTGGTAAAATATTCTTGCATGCTTTGAGGTGATTCAATACCATTACCTCTCCATCTCTACTATTATTTGTGTTGTGAAGTTCACAATCATTTATACAGTGTTCGACAGAATATTTGAACCAGAAATTGAGAGAATTGAAACCAAATGGAGTTGAAATGGGAACGGATTTTCACAATAACTTGAAATTTTGAAAGGGGCCAAATTTGCGTGCAAAGTAACCAACTTCCAATTTGAGCTCTCTAAGTCGATGATGTTTCATTCGGAGCTTATGAAAGATCGATACCGTTCTCTTTTCAACCATATTCACAAACGATTCATGTGTTGATATATCCTGATTCATCACTTACAACTAAAATTACGAGTCCAATATGACCTATATTCTATATCACCCAGTACAATGATAGAGTTTTAAGAAATACCAATCCAAGAATAAATGTATTCAAATAGATTGCCACGACTACTTTGTAGAAAAAGTGTTTAAAGCAGCCGTAGTAGAGGTGCAAAATCGGCGGTCATTATGACCGCTATGGCACCACAGGAAAGTATCGTAGCGGTCATAATGACCGCTATGGCACCATAGGAAAGTATCGTAGCGGTCATAATGACCGCTATGGCACTCAAGGAATTGAGGTCCTGTAATTAATAATTTGGAACAGGTATGATTCCTTATTATTGTTCTTCTGACTATGTTTTATTTATAGGGATACTCGACCCTTAATGATGAGGTCATGAAATTAAGAATTAGGAACAGGTATAATTCCTCATTGTTGTTCTTCTGACTGTGTCTTATAGGAATACTCGACCTTTATGAACTCCGCAGGGGTACTTTGGTCGAGTCATCCCATCCTATGATTAGTAGATGAGAGTAATAAAAGAATTATTATTAATTTTGTGTTTCATTTTTTTTGGCGCCCAGTCGTCCCTGCGCCCGGTAGTCCTTGCGCCCAGTTGTCCCTGCGCCCAGTTGTCCTCGCGCCCAGTTGTCCCTGCGCCCAGTTGGCCGCGCCCAGTTGACTCGCGCCCAGTTGGCCGCGCCCAAATGTCCTAGACCCCTCTCTGGCGTTGTGGTCTCGACTACTGCTGTAGCTTTGTTCTGGAGTCTTCCATGTTCTCTTTTCTTCGGCTGGGTCAAACTTGCGCCAACTGTCAATTCTGGTTATAGCAAAATAGTACTGCTGGTGGCAGCTGGGCTCTGCTGTTCTCTCTGCTGACTCGGTCACGACGGAAATGCCAGGCATAACGGCTTCATTCATTAGCTTACCAAGTTCTTCCTTCTCCGCCCCAGAGATAATTGCGCAGCTTGCTTTTCTTGCTTGGCATATTTCTCTTACATCGTATTGCTCTGCTAGGATTTTTGAACTTTCGTAGTCTTCTCTGCTCTGGATGAATCCAACTGACTAGCTTCCTTTCCTTCTTCCTTCTACCACTAAACAGTCAGACTTTCGCAGAATGTCTCTGGGGCTCAGAATATATTTCTACTCACTTCGGGTAGGCCAGTTCGTGACGTATTCTCCCTGGTTTTCTCTGTCCTGACAAAATTTACATCGATTCAGGCTGTTGGCCTTACTGGCGAGATCCCTTCCACGCTGGAGAGAGCGAATCATCATATGGTGTGCTAGCTAACAAGCGTACATTTATAAAGTCGGAAGGCCCTTACAGAGTGCGGGGAATTTCCCCATGAAAGAATTACTCAACTCAAATGGGAGTGAAAAAGTGCATGGTGTGCTGAGACGTCTCAGCAAACCCAGTTGGGCAGAAACTTTTTTACCTAATACCTCTATGTGAGGCTTCCTAGCAATTTTACAGTTCCAGATTCACTCATGTTTCAGATCGATGATTATAAGCTTCTGTGTTTTCCCTTATTGATATTCAGATAATTTTGTGTGAACCATATGTCTGCGTTCCTTTGTGGCTATTATATAAGCTTTGTCCACGAGAACTTCTGATAATAAAGTATATCTTGACTGTTTCTGGGATTTAATCAATGCAGTATCATCCGCATAACACATACACACACACCCACACCGAGATGAATGATGAATAGCAGTGGCCCCATCATAGAGCCCTGATGCTCACCATGGTCGACATTTCAATATTTTGATGTAGTGACTGCGTTCTATTGTTGAGGTAGGATATAAAAAAGTCGAGTGCTACACCTCTTATTCCATAGTAGTTTAATTTTTCCGGGAGTAGGTCATGTCGAAAGTTTCACTGTGATCACACATTGTTATTGAAGAAAGCTCGCCTCCTTCAAGTACTTCGGCTACACCTTGTTCGACTTTACACATAACGTTCACTGTAGAACAGTACTTTTTGAATGAAAATTGGTTGTTCTTCGAATAATCCTGTTTTCAAAGAAGTTCAAGAGTCTCAGTTTTGCTATTATTTCTATTAGTTTTCCAAATATTGGTATAATTGAGGTCGGGCTATGGTTTTCAACATCTTATTTTTGATTATGGATTTTATTTTGGTTAGTTTGAAAGCATCCCCTTCTGAGGAACACTAGTTGATAAGGGCTGTGAGAGGCTGTACAAGTATCTTCCCAGTTCTTTAAATGATTTTACACTCTTACACTCCCATCTCTGTAACTGGTAATAAAAGACTTTTGAATTTTTTTTTTGAGAAGTTTTTCAATTGAGATGCATGGCATGATGATTCACTACCGGTAACGAATTCACAATGTTTTACAATTTGTAATAGAAGATTAATTCACCCGGAGTTTTTGATTTATTATATTTTTCGTTAGTTCTGTTGCTATTCCTCTCAAAGTTTATCAATACCTATAACATGGTAAATTGTTGGAATTGGCAAGAAAGTTATTATTTTAGTTCTTTTTTCAGAAATTTTTATATCCCTTTCCTTTTCATTTCCATTTTTAATTTAATTTTATTTCCACAGCATACTTGATGATTAATAGCCTTAAATTTCCTTAAATGATTTTTCAACAAATAGTTGGTGGATTCGGATTATTATCCATCCGCTTTCTGATTCGAAACCTTCAATGTGTTAGTGGCAAAAGGGCACTACACTAAAACACAGTTCTAGTAATCGAACGGTATATATTACTAACAATACATTACATCGGAACTGCACACACAGAAGGAATAATAATCCCACTTGCCTCATTCCCCAAACACTATTATATAATGTCTTTGTTACCACTCCACTGACGTGTCCACAATGACGGTATTTGAACCTGGTCTTCGTTCGCCCCCGAACGATTCTACCAATTCCTAACCGGCTTCACCCTCCTAACCATCAAGGTGTAGTTTGAATAGCTTCGTGTCTTCTGATTATTCTACTCCTTCATACTTGACAGAGTTGATCTTCCATATGCCTTTATACCTATGACTAGGTGCTCTGAGCCTTCATACAAAGCGGTGTGGCATTATAAATCTTTATACGTAAAGCTGGGTGCTATAAGCCTTGATACTTAAAGCGGGGCGGGATCAGCATTGATATACTTGAAGCTGGGCGCTACAAGCATTCATACTCAAAGCTGAGCTTTATACTTATGGCTGGACGCTATAAGCCTTAAAACTTAAAGATGGGTGCTATAAGCCCTTATACTCAAAGCTGAGGTACATAAGCCTTTAAGCTTATGGCTGGTCTATACTGTGCTTGCCATACCTTACCTTACTTTATGTACGAAGGACAAATGGCTCAATATCTCCCACACAATAAACTGCTTGGTAAGCAGCATTTTTCTTAGATCTGATTGCGTGAATATCCTCCTTCACCCGATTGCGATCTCATGATGAATAAGGCTGAGTTAATCCCACTTCTGATGTTAGCTGCAAAAAGGCACTACACTAAAACACGGTTCTAGTAATCGAACGGTATATTTTACTAACGATACACTACAGGGGAACTGCATGCAAAAAATGAATAATAATCCCACTCGCCTCGATTCGTTGTGAAAGTTAGAATCTAAGAAATGCCTCTCTTAAAGATGTCATTGGAAAATATTGACTTTTTCAACGATTAGTGGTATAAACAACCTCGAAACCGCCTCAGGTACGCAACAAGGAGGAAAAAACTGCATACAATATTTTTTACATTGCAAGATTTTCCTTTTCGTGATAACCAAAATATTTTTAATAAATCTCACGCCCTTCGTCTGACACGCACACACGTCACTCACCTCGCTTTCAGAATGATATCCGTCGATGCCCATATTCATATAATTTCAGTGTTCGCCGTTGATGACAGTCGACGTTATTCGCTGTTATCCGATAGTTTGAAACCACGATTTCATGAATTAATACTCGAAATGTTGTTGGACTAATTTTAGATAGTAATCCGATTCCATTCCGATTTTGTCTCGTTCCGAATACTCGAATGCATTTTATTGAAATATATGATTCCATTCTAGTCGAATCGTATCATTTACGAGATACCCTTTCATCGAATATCGGCAAAAAGAATAATCTGAGTGCCTCTGATCCTGTATACAGGGTGTTTCCTAACTACGGTTCCTAATTAGGTCATTTCAAGAAGAAACGCTTCCTTGAACATATGTCCGGAGTAGCTTCGTTTCTGATATACAAGGAGTTGAAAAAAAAACGGTTATTATAAAATATTATGAATATCGATTTCATTGAAAATATGAACAGGATGTTCATAAAGTCAGTTGTGGAATCATCTGCGACTGAAAGTTGGAATTTAGTCGCTGTTTTCCATCGTACAAGATAACCTCTCTTGGAAGGGATTCATGTTTTAATGAGAAACATTCTCAATTGAAAATTGAATCAATACATGACTCCTCTGGAAATGGAAAAACCCTACGATAAAATTGAAGTTACTTTTTGTAATACCTAACAGAAAACAACTACTTCCCCGGCAAAAGCCACGCGGGACATTGAACTACATCTGATAGATATTGAGAAAGACCCTATATAACTTGAGAGAAAAAATCTGAAAGTTAAAATTTGCATTTTCATTCAGATAGTTGATTATTTATTGAATGTCCAGTTTCCTTTGGAGATTCTTATCTATGAATGAGATAAGGGAGAATGTTATTCAGAAGTATCACTCACAGAAAATCGCTAATTCCATTGATGCGTGAATAATTGCATCTCTTTCGCTAGGCCTCCAATACATTTTGGTCGACTAAAATCTATTTCACTCTTCTAAGATCATCAGGGAGGTCGGAAGAATTGGAAAACATACTCTTCAGAAGCAATTTCACACTGTAATGAGGAATTGTTGGACTATTTCTTGTGGGATGAAACTTTGAAAATATTTTTCTGACATAAACCAGCGTGGCTTTTGCCGGGGAAGTAGTTGTTTTCTGTTAGATATTACAAAAAAGTAACTTGACATGTATTGATTCAATTTTCAATTGAGAATGTTTCTCTCTAAAACATGAATCCCTTCCAAGAGAGGTTATCTTGTACCATGGAAAACAGCGACTAAATTCCAACTTTCAGTCGCAGATGATTCTACAACTGACTTTATGAACATCCTGTTCATATTTTCAATGAAATCAACGTGCCATACCCATGACAGGTTTAATGTCAGAAAAATATTTTCAAAGTTTAATCCCACAAGAAATAGTCCAACAATTCTTCATTACAGTGTGAAATTGCTTCTGAAGAGTATGTTTTCCAATTCTTCCGACCTCCCTGATGATCTTAGAAGAGTGAAATAGATTTTAGTCGACCAAAATGTATTGGAGGCCTAGCAAAAGAGATGCAATTATTCACGCATCAATGGAATGAGCGATTTTCTGTGAGTGATATTTCTGAATAACATTCTCCCTTATCTCATTCATAGATAAGAATCTCCAAAGGAAACTGGACATTCAATAAATAATCAACTATCTGAATGAAAATGCAAATTTTCACTTTCAGATTTTTTCTGTCAAGTTATATAGGGTCTTTCTCAATATCTATCAGATGTAGTTCAATGTCCAGCGTGGCATTTGCCGGGGAAGTAGTTGTTTTCTGTTAGATATTACAAAAAAGTAACTTCAATTTTATCGTAGGGTTTTTGCATTTCCAGAGGAGTCATGTATTGATTCAATTTTCAATTGAGAATGTTTCTCTTTAAAATTATGAATATCCTAAAACCAATTTGATTGAGATTTGGTACATCCATTTGAACTAATAAGGCGTTCACTTAGCCCTAACTAGATTGGAATTATTAGGGCCAGTGGTGTCTCAGTGGACACCACAGACAACAATATTGTAAAATAATTGCCTTTTTTCGTAGACTTTTATTTTTTTAGATCTAGCAACTAAAAATACAACTTTTTGGTATCGTGTATTTTCTTTATATCCAGCTTCGTTTTCGGGAAAAAAATTAAAGCCATTCTATTGCATTTCATGAACACCTGCAAATTGAAAAAGTTCATTTTTATTTTGGATTATTGCGTGTTGTTATTTGTTCACCATTCGTAATAATTTATTAGCCTAATCCATATTAGGCGTACATGTATACGATAATGAATAATGTCCATTAAATGCAGTTAGGGTCGCTTTGTCATTAGGCTACTATGAGAGTTAGCAAAACATAGTTTATTTACGACTAATATATAATATAAGTATTATACTTGTGGGTTTTGAAGTATAATGCCATATATTAATCCCTTAGGGAATAATGGCGAAGGATTAATAGTCTTTATTCCCTCTTGTACTTCTATCACAAAATTTCTCGAATTAAATAATACCATGGAAACAATATAACCAAACTCAAAAGTGTCAGTGTCAAACGCGTAGTGTTTGTGTATTTGTATTAAAATGAATGAAAATGAAGAATCTTTCACTTGTACACCACCAGAAATTGTACAATTAGCTACAGCAACAACATCTACCTTAATACCAGAAACATCGAAATCCATTTATAATAAAACGTACGCATCGTTCAACGAATGGCATCTTTGAAACAAGGCAAACTCTTATTCCGAAAATGTTCTGCTGGCCTATTTCGCTGAATTGGGTGCAAAATACAAGCAATCTTCATTATGGTCATTCTATTCAATGATTAAATCTGTGTTGAAGATAAACCATGACGTTGATCTGGAAAAATATAAGAAACTACGAGCGTTTTTAAAAAGAAAATCTGAAGGATTTCAAGCAAAGAAATCTTCCACTCTGACCCCGGAAGAAATTAGGAAATTTATTGACAGAGCTCCTGATGAAATTTTTCTTTTGCATAAGGTGAATGTTCATATTTAATCTGATCTATTCAAAAGCTCATGTTCTTATTTGATTCAGGTTATATTAGTTATTGGAATTATGGGCGCATGCCGCTCAAACGAGCTTTATGAAATGAAGATAGAAGACGTGAAGGATTTCCAAACAGAGTTATTGATGACAATACCCAAGACTAAAACTAAAATTGTACGAAAATTCACCATAAACAGTACGTTTTACAATATTGTAAAGAAGTGCATCGATCTCCGTCCGTCACATGTAGAAACCAATTCATTCTTTCTAAATTATCAAAAATCGAAATGTACAATACAACGTATAGGAAAAAACAAATTTGCAGACATTGGTAGACAAATTGCCAAATATTTAAACTTGCCAAATCCTCAAAGTTATACCGGCCATTGTTATCGCAGATCATCTGCCACTCTGTACATTGATGGAGGAGGCGATATAACTGGATTGAAGCGTCATGGGGGCTGGAAATCTACCCAAGTACCTGAAGGATACATTGATCAGTCTATGAGAAACAAAACAACTAGCAGATACTATTGCCAAACAGATAAATAGTAATGAAGCAACTTCTTCTTTTACAGCAACCGAAATTCCAAATATTCGTGTTGAAAACTCTTCCAAAGTTAATCATAATTCACTACCAATTCAGTTTATTAATTGTACTATCACTAATTTAAATGTTATTGACAAATAACGTTGTTCATTAAAAATATAAAATAAATAATTTTGTCGTAAATAAAGTAGAGTATACTACTCGCAATAATGGCTATTATTCTCTCGGAATGTTACTCCCTCGCCGCTAACGCGGCTCGGTTCGTAAAAATTCCTCGAGAATAATAGCTATCATTATTGACTCGTGGTATAATCTACTATTAGACATCACTCCCAAGTAACAATTTAAATGTTATTTGGATTTATCCTAGTTTTATGAAAGTTTTATGAAGGTTAGGTAATGCCCAATTTGATTTATGCAGGTCATATATGATTCCTAATACGCTACCAGAGCAAACAGATTTATGAATCAGTTTCAAAACACTCCTGAAGGCTATAAGATAAAACCATTCAGCATTTAAGTATATTTGTTTTTATGATGGTTTTACAATGGCTTATACACATACACGATAAATCGTTTTAGTATTTAAATAATCCACATAGAAACTTTATGATGGTTTTATAGCACTCCTTAAGTCCATGCAATGGTTCTGTAATAAAACTGACGATGAGGTTTTATTAAGGTTTTGAGATGTACTCTCGAGAACCGCTATAAAATCAAAGCATAAAACTATTTCTACTTAAATGCTAGTAGCTCCCCCAAACCGGTAATAAATAAATCACATTGGGTAAAGATAACTGGAAAATATAAATAGTAATTAAACGTTTCACAAGACTTAGACACCAAATACTTATCACGGGAATATAGACACTGAGTATACTGACCTCGTCGATCACGAAGAGACGAATGTCAGGCGGGATTGACAATTGACAGATGAAATATTTTGGAAATTGGATTAAATAATACCAAACGTACTTTTTTAAGATAAAATTATTTTAAAATGGTTTATTTTGAGGAGAAACGACTTTATGACGGCAATATGTGCAGCTGAATAGAATAAAGGTAGGGTAGCCATATTTTATTACAACCAGAGGGAACAACTAAAGAGAGCCTAATTTCAATTCATATTTCTTGCAATTTGGTGTATATGACGGAAAGGAAATACACAATTATTGGTATTCATTTGTATTTAGATATAGTACAAATCATTCCGGAAAAGATATGAGTCAAAATAATTTTTTAATTTTATGTGGTATTTTGTTTATTTTCTTAATTTCGCGTTGTTATTGGGGCGCGTTGCAGATTTACCACCTAACTGATGGCATTTTGTCAAAAAAAATTTCATTCGCTGATGATATTTGACATTTCACGTTGTTGAATACCTATATATTCTTCATATATCACTGCCAGGACGCCATCATTATATTTTTGCTTGAAAAATAGTCGCCCTATTTTTCGCAACTGGAGAATTAGATTAATTTAAGTCCGTTTTGGCTGTAGTTATTTATGGAATATTTTCTAATCCAATTTCATTCAAAAAAAGATATTTTGATGCCAAATAGATTTGTTTAATGACAAACAGGTTTATAACAGCCCCATGATTTGGTTTTATAATGATCCTCAGGAGGTTATTAAGAATCCTGCGAATAAGGCAAGCAGGTTTTAGGCTTGCATTTCAAAATAGCCCTAAGAACCTTCATAGGAGTGGGCCCTCGTAGATTTATAGCAGCTTTAAGTAGGTTTTATGGATGTCGTTACAGCAAAACAGTTTTATCGATGCTGTGATTGTTATGGTCCTCAGAACCTTCTGAGGGCTGTCACAAAACTGAAATTGTTACTTGGGTAGCTCTGATATCTATCTATCGTTCGGTCTTACTATTCAGTTAGCAACTCAAGTTCTACAGTTCTTAGGCTCCAGTTCTACGATTCAGCTCTACGCTTCAGTTCTTCGTGACAACATTATTATAATAGCAGTGAAATTCAGAGTTGTCAATTAGGAGCGATTCCATCATGAATAATTTTACTAACACTGAAATGGCTGTCATACAACTTATATTCATTGGATTAGTAAATGGTAATTCGGAAGGAGCAAGGCGGAGAACTTACCAGGACATATATCCTAATAGAGTAATTCCTTGTGCTAGAACATTCAGAATGCTACATGCAAGATTATGTGAAAGTGTTTCAATAAAATGCAAGTGGTGGAAAACCAGAAACGGTAAAAACGCCTGATCTAGAAGGAGCTATACTTGATGCGATAGAAGGAAATCCTTCAAATAGTACCAAGAAGATTGCACTGCAGCTTGAAGTCAGCCAAAAACCGTTTTGAAAGTTCTAGAATGAAATTTCCTTTACCCATATCACATACAGCTCTACTGCCTAGGGATTTTCATCCAAGTTACATTTTCTGCAGGTGGTTGATTCGTGTGATGGCACAAAATAATAAATTTTTACGAAATATTTTATTTACAGACGAGGCAAATTTTTCACAAAATGCTATTATGAACTTTTACAATAACCATTTTTGGGTCGACGAAAATCCTCACGCTATTAGAGAAAATCATTTTCAGCATCAATTTCGCTGAAAGTTTGGGTAGGAATTATTGGTGACTAACTAAGTGGCCCATTTTTTCAACCTAAAAATTGACAGGTGAATTCTACACGGACTTTTTGCGAGATCATTTACCCATTTTGTTAGAAGAAATACCTATCCATACTTGTAAGAGGCAACATGTGGTTTAAGGGCGACGGCACTCCAGCTCATTTTAGTGTTCTTGCTCGTCAGCATCTCGACATCACCTACCCTAATCTCTGGATTGGACGTGAAGGACCTCAATATTGGCCAGCTCGCAGTTCTGATATGAATCCTCTGGATTTCCATTTATGTGGTCATCTGAAGGCCCTTGTTTATAAGACTCCTGTACTAGATGTAAATGACTGTAATTCATTATTTTTTGTTTTTTCTCGAAAACGAAGCTGGATATGAAGAAAATACACGATACCAAAAAGTTGTATTTTCATTTGCTCAATCTAAAACAATGAAAATCTACGGAATAATAGTCAGTGGATTCCTTTTTTTACAATATTATTGGCTGGGGTGGCTACTGAGACGCCACTGGTCCTAAAAATTTTGATCTAGTTAGTTCATTGGTACAAATAAATGTACCAAATTTAAACCTAAACGGTTCTGAGATATTCAAGAAATTTTATAATAAGCGTTTTTTTTTTTTAATTTCAACTTCCTGTATCTTAGAAACGAAGCAACTCCGAACATATGTTCATGGAAACTTTTCTTCTCAAAAATAACGTAACTAATCTCCTTCTGCAGTTAGGAACCGTAGATATAAAACACCCTCCATAACATGTTATGCAATAATGAATGAGTTCATCTTATCTTCTCTTGGGAGGTAGGCATGACAGTTAATTTTTCATCAAAACGGTCACATCAGGTTGATAACACCTAAATAATCTCCACCGAAAGCTCCGGGGAAAATGTTGACATGGGTCACTGTCATTGCTGTGTATAAACTTTGGTCTCAAAATACTTCCTAGTCAAGAAACATGTGCGTGGACAAAATTACGGATGTAACTTTAAACAAAATTATGAATTTCTACATACGATGCTGGCATGGCAGTTTGTATGCCTCAGGGAATCCCACCCGATACAGTGAGTTCCAGAGAAATACTTTCAAAATACTTGACACCCACATGGCCTTCAAATTTCAACATGATTTTCGTTGGAATTAAGCCAGAAATTTTATAAAATACATACAGTGCGTTCATAAAGTGTGGAAACGCTCTATTATCTTACGAGTTGATTATTTTCGGAGGAAAATCTCGGACAGGTCGATTTTGTATTTGTTTTCCACCTTTATTTAGAAAAAAATAATTTTTTCCCTACCACCTTTCAAGATATGACGTCATCGATATTTTTTTTGAATTGAAAGGGTATATTTTTATGTCAAAAATTGAATGCCCATATTTTTTTGAGTTCAACCATACCACATACGGCACATACGTCATATCTTACAGTTCGAATCACAGTATACTGAGTAAAAAGAAAACCAGTGTGACATATGCAATGGTAACTAAGAACTTATTGTTTGGATGCTAAGGGCTTTCATATGTTAACTTAGCCTACTATTCAAGTGTAGCAATATACTCGTACTAACTACTGAGTAGTTCTTAGGTTTACGTTGCAAAATGAATAATGAAATGAATGTTGAGAAATATGAACACTGGTTTCCTTTATACTCAGAATACTGTAATTCGAAGTGTAAGATATGACGTATGTGGTATGGTTGAACTCAGAAAAATATGGTATTATGGCATTATGAGCTGGTGCAGCATCTTGTTGAATCCAGCAATTATGCACAGCGTCCAATGGCAAATTTTCCAATGCATCTTCCAGATCTTATCGTAACAGACGAAGGTATCGTTGAGCAGTTAAAGAGGTCTGGTAGATTGGACCTATAACTTTTGTGCCAAAAATTCCACACCTAGTGTTAAATCCGAATCGATGATGGTACCTGGATGATCTCTTCACAAGTGGATTTTGTTGTGTCCAATAGTGTGTGTTGCGCCTGTTGAAAATACCGTTACTGGTAACCATATTAGTTTCATCCGACTAGATCACTTTGAAAGGAAAATTTGCATCGCCATCACACATTCTTGTATACCACTCGCAAAACATCTACGCTTATCGTCATCACCTGGTCTTAAGCCTTGACAAATTCGAAATTCATATGACCTGAATATATTTTTTTCTTGAAATAAATTGAGCAGTTGATTCAGGTATCTCAGTCAGGTCTTCAACTTCTCTAGTTGGACTTTCTGGGTTTTCAATGACTGATTGTTAAACTAGGTATTATTTTTCTTCAGCAGACGGTTTTTGTAGCACATGTTTTTCAAATGAACCATTATTTTTTCAAATTATGTACTAAACCCCTGAAAATAGACTTGCCAGGTTGTTTCCGCTCCCGGTATTTGTTCGAATACATGTGTTCAGCTTTTACACAATTTCTTTGGCATAAAATGTAGCTGGACAGCATATCAAATTTTTCTTCGTTTGTAAAATTACTTTAATTCTTTTCAATATAGAAGAAACGAAGGCAATAACAACAATAACAACAACAATGTAATACTCATTCGAGACAAAAATTATTTATTCAAACTGACAGCTATGTATGTTGCCATGGATTGTTTCTAAGCCGCCTATGTTCAAAAATTGTAATAAGCATTTTTAATGAATGAAAATATAGGAAAACGTATTGTGCCATACGACGTTGCATTCGCAATAAAAAATGTCCTACTCCTACTCCTACTCCTACTTTTTTCATGCCATATAAAAATTCAAAGTTGATGATGTTTTCTTCCAAACGAAATGTTGTACGGAGATATTGCGAACGCCATTTTTTAGAGGTGAAAAACTGTCAATAAGAAAAAGCCTTTGGTTTTTTCGAAACTTTTCAAATAACTTCAGAAAAAAATAAAAACCAAATCGCCAAATTTGTGCTGTTTCCGAATATCCCCAGAAGTAAAAAACATTTTTGGGATTTTCTCATCATCTATTCATTGACCCCTTAATTGCGCAACTTTTTGCCTATTTGACCCACTGTGTAACTCTTACGTATAACGAAATTCCCATGCTCTTCATCCTTATCTTGGGCACACTATAAAATAGAAAAAACCAAAGCCATAAGATTTTGACGTACTGAAAGGGTTGAAATAAGGGCGCGATCTTGTAAAAAAATACTTGTTTGCTGATGCATTTTCTTATAGCAATCGACAGAATGAAATTTGATATCGTTAGTAAGCCGAAATAGTATATTGTGTATCTAGTAGTAAAAGCAATACATTCCCGGACGTCAATGTAAATTGTTGGCCGATGCGTTAAGCCGAGGCCAACAAGCATTGAAGTCTGGGAATGTGCTTTTACTACGAGGTACACATACTATTTTTTCTGAAATCGCAATCAGCATTATCAAAAACTAAGGAATTCTACATATTGTTTGCGTGAATTCAATAACTGTCTAAAATGTAAACAAGCAGGCAAAAATTTTCTCGTATCGTTTTCGATACGGGAAAGTACTTTTTCTGAAATCGTTCAAGAATGCCCACTTTCTGGGAGCAACTTCAGGCCTCAAAATACGCTAATCTAGTATTTTAGTCCGTAACTAAGCAACGAACTTTCCCGGACCGTTTTCGGACCTAAACGGTACGGGAAAGTACTTTCCCGTATCGAAAACGATACGGGAATATTTTTGCCGGCTTATTTACATTTTAGACAGTTATTGAATTCACGCAAACAATATGTAGAATTCCTTAGTTTTTGATAATGCTGATTGTGATTTCAGAAAAAATAGTATGTGTACCTCGTAGTAAAAGCACATTCCCAGACTTCAATGCTTGTTGGCCTCGGCTTGACGCCTCGGCCAACAACTTTCATTGTCGTCCGGGAATGTATTGCTTTTACTACTAGATACACAATATACTATTCTCGTACCGTTTAGGTCCGAAAACGGTCCGGGAAAGTTCGTTGCTTAGCAACGGACTAAAATACTAGATTAGCGTATTTTGAGGCCTGAAGTTGCTCCGAGAAAGTGGGCATTCTTGAACGATTTCAGAAAAAAAAAATTATGGTCGGTCCGCTGTTAAAATGCCATAAACGAGAAAGCCTTCCAGAAACGAATTTTTTTTTTTTTTATTATCCGGCCCGAAAATGTATCACAACAGCAGACCGCTGTAGTTTACTTGTATTTCTATTAAATCCTGGATATCAAGTTTTTCCGTCTGAAGGTGATATTATTGCTGAGTAATGCATGTTACAAAAGTGAATTTTTACGATTGTGTATCACCTCGAGTACCTCTCGCTCGAACGCATAGGTATTTTGTTTCCTTTCATTTTATTTGTGATTTCACCATCATTACTGTTAGAAGATTTGTTACGGGTTTATTTTGCACTAGAAAACCATTTCTGTTTTAATACAATAACATCAGAAATTATCTGTCATTGATATACACTTTCCACTCTGTACGCCACTGTATTCTTCTTCTTCTTCAGATTCCTCAAAATGACAACTTGATCGATGTCATGTATAGCTTGTTCCGAATGTTAGTACTTACCTTTGCCGTACTAGTTCGAGCGGACATGAACCGGCCTTAAGCCAATGACAGTTATCAGTTGTTCTATTTTGCGGTATGACAGCGTTGTTTTGTGAACAAACTTTTGGTTAGTAACATTCCTACTCTATCTCTATCTTGTGTCATTGAGGTACCTATTTCACATTCGAATACTTGACCTTTTGTTTGTTTGTGTTTGGTTCTGAGATTGAGAGGCTGGCGTTTTCATCTTGGTTCGGTTGGCAACACTGATTCTTAAGGTGTTCTTTTCATAGCTCCGAGTAGCTCGAGTTAGTTCCTGGACTGTTCCCACCGATCACTAACGAACAAGAAAGCGCCTTGTCAGATATTGACAGTTTTGACTTTGACGTCTGAGAGATATTTTCTTCTTCCTTATTTGATCTTGATGAGTGACTGTCCTATTTTGAAGATTTCCAATTAAAGTTTGATCATCGTTGATGGATCTTGGGAAAATTCATATCAGGAGAGTTTCTCATATTGTTTGCGATTTATGACGCTATCTATTTTTGAGAAATCTCCGTTCGCTTTGCGGATTTTTGAGGTTAGAAGTCACTTCATCATTGTGTGAAACCACTGGAACGAGAAACTCGCTATCAGACAGCAAACAGACCATCAAAGCTGTTATCAGAACCCTCCCACTTAATAGAGGTTAGTATTTGCATTTGGGCTCTACTTATGGCCCCATACAAGTGTAATCAGAAGTCAGACTGGTATGGTTTATTCTAGGGTTCTCCGCTGTGGATAGTGCTTGTTACCACTCTGCTACTGCTCCTCTGCGACTACCACTTTGCTGCCCCTTTGCTACTGTTACCTCTTCGCCGCTGGTAGTGCTCCACTACGGTTTATTGCTACGACTCTGCTACCGTTTATTGGAGTTCCACTAATGTGATGATTCCACTGTTTCGTTGCTACACGATTGTCTTTCCATTATTCCACTGCTGTGATTGTTCCTGCTCGACTGTGGTTGTCCCGCTGTATATCTGTTGTTCAGCATTCCTTCGCTATTCGTCCCAGCTGTACATGTACTTTGATTGATTGTGTCGTACCCACGGTGCACCTGTATACACCAAGGCACTGATGAACTACAACCACAATAATTGGTGAACTGGCATGCTTGAGAATATCTACTTGGTATCAGATAAGTGTAGAATAAGACTGCCCCTAAGGCGTAAGTATCCATAACTGTAAGCTATCATCGTGACGTCACAGGCATAGCCCTCACTGGAGGTTTCATATTGATATATTCAAACAATACCATACTCTCAATCACAGCATTCACTTGAATTCATCTTGGTGGTTGATATTTATATTAATTTCATTTTGTTTTGTATGGTGAGCTGAACTGTGCACATACAGGGTGTGTAACAATCAATATATTTTATTAGTAAGGGACATGACTATTTCTTTTATTCTGGTCCAAGTTATCTAAGCGTAAGGTAAGACAAAACCTCTACATATTTATATATTATTATTATACCATTTACAGGTATCTATTGTTTAATATTTTAGTAGTATTAGTGCAGTGGGTTGTCCTATTCCATCAGGGTGGTTTCGGATTTTTTACTAGCGATAAATCCGTGGCGCTCCGGAAAATTAACCCCATATTTCAATCTTATCGAAATCAATTTTTATTGTCGAATCCACGCCTACTGAGCTGCTGGGTATGTTAGAGGCGTGACACATCATTGCACATTCACTGCTCTCCTTTCCTAAATTTCGCTCCTAACAGAGTACCTGAAAATAAAAAGGTAAAGGAAAAAAGTAAATTTTGGTTAAGTTTTTCAAAATTTTATTTTATTTAATGGTCCATTTTCAGAGGCCATAGCTCGTGGAACTGCACCGGGCAGTTATTGATTAAAGACATCAAAATATTGTAATTGTGGGATATTAGATAATGAATATTTATGACGAGAATGGAAAGAAAGAATCTAATTATGCCACAATAATAGGAATTGCCACAACACTTGTTTCACGTACCTATATTTTGTGGTCGATCATGGGTAACATAACTGACATGTGACACCAACTACTATGAGTTTGGAATAAACTGAAATAATTTTCAATCAAATTTCAACTGAAATGTTTTAATTTCAACAAATTGTCGACTGAATAGTTTCGAAAATGCATCATGAAACTCTGTTATGCTGAATATGTTCCATCCACATCAGTTCATTCGAATATATAATTGTTTGCATCTATTTAAATTGAATTCTTTCATTCAAAATGGATGAATTCTCTTTGTATGTGACTATTATTTTCTGGAATACTTCTTTGATGTTGCCGTTTTGTTTGTTTTGAGGATAACTATTTCCAAATGTCCATTTTTAGAGTGGTTCGTAGAAACGTTTGTTTCATTTGTGCAATTTGTGAGTTTACGTTTATTTCCAAGTAACTGAATAAGTTTGTTTCAATGAATGATTACGTTTTTCTTAAAAATCTCAGACTATCCATTGTTCACCTTATTAACTTCCACACACTATGAGGGGCGTCTTGTACCCTGTTTTTATCAACGATGGGGAATATGTTGTGATACATACTTTTGAAAAACATTGAATTATCTGCAAACTACCGATTTGTTTGTTGAATTTCAGACTTGAAATTTAATTTCAAAAGATTTAATCACATCATTGGTGTGTTAGATCAGTACTGATGAATTTTTGAGATGAAAAAAAATTAACAGTATGAGGAAGAGGAACAAAATATTGTTCGAATGACGGGAAGAATAAATTGGAGTAGACAAAATGGAGAATGGTGGAACGGAGTGAACTTTTAGGGGTTGAAAGTGGTATTTCAGATTTTGCGAATTTCAATTAAAGTTGACCTCCTATCGAAAAAAGTTAAAAAGCAAAGTTGCTGATAATGAAAAGATCTACAACTTTTCACATTTCTCAATTTTAAGCGGTTTCACGATCATTAAACCACTAAGTAACATAGACCATTCAAAAGTAGACATTTCAAATGATCACTTATAGAACTTCGAAATACAAAAAAAAAACACCAAGACTATTATTTTTCGTTTTTTTATAATCTACAACTTTTTTGTAAGACATTTTCCGCTAAGACGTCACGATTCGCCGCAAATCGCAAAAAACCGTTTTCAACTCCTAAACTGCATCCCCATTTCACCATTTTGAGTGTTTTCGTATTCAAATATTTTTTCCTCAAAGTTGGGACCTCTACAACATCCTCCACCTGGTCCTGGCGTTCCTTTATTTCTTGTTTTAGGCGTTTAAAATTCGTTTTGGCACCAGCCTAACTAGGCGCCGCCCCCTTTTCGAGTACTTCAAAGAGGTTTGAGAACAATATTATTCAGAATATGTGAAGGTATATTTCCACTCTATTTTGTGACAGACAAACAAACAATGTTTACACAAATAAAAATTAAAACCGAATTAAAACGGTTTTTCCAATTTTCCAAGAAAACTTAAGGTTATTTTGCAAAATCTTGAATACAAAAGTTGTAGATTTTTTTATTATGAACAACTTTTTTTTGTGTCAGGTCAATTTTCGCTGCAAATCGTGAGAAACCATTTTTATCCACAAAAGTGCACCTCTGTAACGTTTCTTTTTCAACGTTACGAATTTACATCTAATTTCTAGCTCTGCCCCGCTCACTCCTATATAGATTTAGCTGTAGGCGCGCAGGTCAATTACTCGGAGCCCGCTTCACAACGGACGTGACGTACCCGGGTAGTTTTCGCTGTCGAAGAATTCTTACTAACACCATCCTACACCGTCAAGGTTACGAGTGGCGGACTATTATCCGTGAGTTATCTGTTGTCATGATAACTATCACATCGTTTGACTTGGTTTGTGCTGGTATTGTTTTAGATCTGTTTTGTGTAATCTAGTATTGTCTGTCGTCGAATTTAATTGTTACAAGGTCCACAGAGTAAGTGAAGTAAAACGTACTAAAACGTACTTCGGTAGAGTGTTTAGAGTCGGTACGTTGGCTACACTGTATTTTGAAGTCACCAATGGATTTGGTAGTGGGACTTCCGTGTTAGAGCAGTCTATCTGAAGCTGTCGTGTTAGTAGGAACTGGATGAAAAAGTTATTGTGAAGAGCCGTAGGTTCTTGCATTCAAGTAAAATATCTGAGGATATCTAGTGACCTTTGTGTCATCCCATGTCGGGGATCCTTGATCTTGTTGCTGTATGGTAGTTTTGGGAAGCGTTGTGGTTTTTGGAAGCGACGTTGGATTTGGAGCGCTGTTCTGGTACCTTGCTGGTTTTTTTTGAAGATAACCTTCTCAAACCCCTTGAGGGGATCACCATCACATAGCTCATCCCGTCGTCCTACAACTGTTGTATTTTGTGTGGAACCCTTGTTAACAAGGTAAATAATTCTTTACATATTTTATTTCATTTTTTCTATGTATTAAATGTAATTTCAATAAGGGCGCTGTTCGACACACCGCCATTTTGTTCCTTTAATTTTTGCAATAATAATAATTATTCTCTATTTCGAGTCAATTGTCGAATTTATACGGGGAGTTTTTGATGATTATTAGCATACTTTATCGCAGTTCGATTGCTTATTTGTTCAACATGCAATTTTCATCGTTAACTCATAAAATTACGTAGAGGAATGGGGGTAATCGGAAACATTTATATCTACAAAGCTATTCCTTAGAGTAATGCTGGTATTCTTGTTCCCTAGGGTTTTAGTCCGAGGCCAAGTTTTTGTCCGAGACCAAATTTTTGTCCGAGACCAAGTTTTTGTCCGAGACCTACGTTCCTGTTGGAGACCCAAGTTTTTAGTCGAGTCCTACGTTGCTGCTGGAGTTATACGTTTTCTGTTCGAGGCCAAGTTTTCTTATGGGATGCCTACATGTCGAGATAGATGCTCATATATTCTTGTTGAACCGGTAGTACGTTGAGAAACTATTTTGGAGTCCTATCAGACTCATCTGGAAGCTGTAAGTAGCTGCTAGAGACTGCGAGTCCAGAGAATTCCTGTTCCAGAGTCCTGTCGGATGAATAAAGTCCATATGCCAACAGATAAGTGGTTAAAAACTGTGTGAAATATTTTTATTATTTTAATTACTAGTCAAACATTATTTTTGAAGGGTCGAAACCCTTAGAACTTTCGTAAAGTTATATTTTAAAAAGGTTAATAACATACTGGTATTCATAGGTACTTTTTGTTGTAAAATATCTGCGGAAAGCCCATAACATCATATACAAGCGCACGATTTGCACATAATAAACCTGTGCCAATGGATCCATTCGCCGATGTCCCTTTATAATTTGGTAATCTTCAGAGGGTACACTTTCCGTACGGTATAAATATTTACTCACTCACTAGGAATATATTTTTGTGTTTATGAAAGTAATTTAAGCATTCCGTTTCATAGTTATACCTTGGATACCGAAAATAATAATAATACATGAACTTATCGTAATTGCCAAACAAAAACATTGTCAATTTAATTTATCATATATATTACCATTGGCACAACAACATTTGAACCATATAACTTTCCATAAATGTACAGGGTGTGTTTTGTTCCAAATTTTAAATATACAGGGTTATAGTTTTGGGAATTGGTCTTTCCTTTTTCCGATTTCCTAGTTCTTTAGGAGGAAGCCAGTTTCGAACCTGCTGTAGAAGGGAACTAGGTGGTGCCCACAATTATTTTTTACAGGTAGGGTGAATTTGTTTCTCTATTAGTCACCTAAACGCTCACCTGTAGTTTTACCCACGACCATCTCCACTTCGAGCGTAGCCACGAGCATGCAGGGATTTTTGAGCGTCGATCCCCGAGAGAAACCTTTGTAAACGAACCAGTTGGGGACATATTGCTGAGTAAGGAGTATATGTTAATTATATAATCGGTGTCACAAAAGGATCGTTACACCTCCTTTCATCCTATCATAATGAAATACTGATTTATGTCCTTGTTTATTCTTTCTTTATTTTCGAAAGGTTTCAAATGTTAATTTCAATAATTTTAATAATAAATATGAGTTTAGAACAAAAATTTTAAAAAATTCTTTTTGACATTGTATTTTTTAATTTTTTCGCGTTTTCTGGAGAACAATTCAACAATAGTGGTACCTTTTTATTACATAAACTAAAAGTAGACGCTTCAACAAAAAACTGATGTGAAATTGAATGAACTCGTACTCATTTGAAAATGCGCTTCACTTTCCGACTCTCTTATTTGTCACAAAAACTTCAAATTTAGAATTCTATAATGAATTCATAGGTATGATTTTATATGTTTTAATTATGGCTAACAGTGTAACTCGCCCGTTACTCGTACAGACTTTTCGAGAGTATCATGTAAATATTTCAAAATCATAATGAACAGAAACATGTATACCAACAATAACTGTGATGAACAGATTCATTTCAGAACTTCAATTTCCAAATTCGTTAAATATAATTTGCAGCAAGCTAAGTTTGATGTAATGTTCTAAATTTTTTATACATTCATTCACACATTGAGGTATGAAATGAACAGGAAAAAGAAACGTTTAGACATTTCAAAATTTAAACCAACCTGCTAATTGTCATTCTTTTAAAACTTCATCACTATATACCAATCAATTGTTTTGCACTCACTTTGCAAATTATATAATAACACCTCCTTTATGTATCAAATTCCCTATTGAATCAAATCACTGCCTCATCAATATTCAATTAGGAACCTGATTATATAAGAAATATTGAAAATTCGAGGTTTAAACAAATTTCGCCCTGTTTCAACATGAATAGAAATAATACCTCAATTTTATTATCCAAAGCAATGGGTAATGAATTATGGTTTATATAACATGGGATACTAGAAAACAAATACGTGATTTGATTCTATAACATATACTTTTAATAAACAAAGCATTAAAAAAATCACTGGTTAAACCTAAATTATAACATAAACAAAATATTGAACTATTGAAAATTCAATTCCAGTTCTCTGTACAGCATTTTCTTCCCGACGAAATCAGTGCCTAACCTGAAAATACCGAATTTCTGAAACACTGAATATACCGTTTTACTTACCGTTCTTGTCTTTGAAGAATTCTTGGGTTATAACAAACACACTTGAATTACCTATTGAAAGAGGAAGAATTAAACAGAACACTGAACACTAAATGCTTATAGAATATTGATAAAATGACGTCGGGTCTTCAACCCAATACAAGTTCTACACCCGACTCTCGAAAGTCTCGACAAACAACGCTCAATGTCGGTTATTTAGGTCACTGCTTCAGCAATGAAATCAAAATTCATGTCAATGTGCTTCGCAATTTTCTGCACATTTTGTACCTCAAAGCGATACTAACGAGAAGAAACTTGTGAACAATTCATAATATTTGGCATCACAAAGCGGTAACTCATACTGTCACCACAATAATCAAGAAAGCGACATCGCCTAGAGGTTTGTGTTAACTGGGTTTAACCTTGTGACGATAGAAGATTCAACGTCAGTTGGTCACTATCATTGATGCTACTTTGACAGGTCTGCCTTGACAGATGTGGTTAAAATTTTCCATTTCAGTTGCTTCCATTACATCGCCGTTGGCAACCCTGATACGAACTGGTTTAATTTCTTCCATGTCTGTCATTTTAGATGAAGTTTGTTCTGTCACTACATGGTCAGTGGCACCACTGTTAATAACAAATTTGATTTAATCAATTTCCTGTAATTCTTTTATCACGTTGAATGCACATCTTTCAATTCATAAGATTTCACTGATAAAGCATATTTCCTCACCTTCTTCTTCTTTATCAATGCTTGATGCCGAATTCACTTTGCTATTAGAACAAGGATTACTTGAAAATCGTGAAAAACTTTTTCCTCGCATTCCACTATTTTTGCCTCGAAAGTGGCACTTTCTATTCGAATCAAATGTTTTTCTGTTTGGGCAGAACTTTCTAATGTGAGACAAGTCTCCACTCTCGAAACATCCTGTATTATTTCGAGAATAAAAGGCACAATTCTGACTTTCAGGTTGTTGCACTGATTCTTTGAATTAAAATTCAATAAAGTTCTGCGTTCAAAAGTCTGACTTTCACGAATTCTATTGTCACTTGTGTATTGTCTGCCGTTGTTTCGGTTGCTATCATCACAACATTGTACTTCTCGGGCATTGTAAGCAATACATAACAATCTTTGGCTGTCTTATCCAATGTAGCACCAGCTGCCTCTAATTCTCTGAGAAAGTTTCTGCTATCACAAAGTGGTCTTGTAGTTCGCCAGAAGTACACTTCAGCTTGAAGAGTTTCTTCATGATGTATAACTTAGCAAAATAACTTTCTTTATCAAACACTTTTTCTAGAGATTCTATCATTTGCTTTGCGATCTTCGAATCCTTTCTGTACGGGCGAGGAAAGTTTGTCGTCACAAATGTCATACTTGTTAGTTGACATTCTCTGTTGATGATTTGCTTCTTTGCTTATTCGTTTGTGTTTAGTTTTTTGGATTTTGTTTTCCCAGTCAAAAGAAGTTGAAAAACCTCAACGGAAACAATATCGGAGTTATCGGACAAGCTGATTTAAATCTGACGGAGGTTTGTTTGGAATCAGTTTTTGACAAGAATGATATTTGAGACGTCATCACTTTCCTCGTGTATTCCAGATGACGATCGCTAATGCACTACACAATGATACAACGAGACTTCCTATCATTTTTCTCATACACTGCCTTTTGAACACTGCCCATACCATAGTTGTTTCTGCCATCGTCAGGGTATCCAATACTTCTTTCTTTGCGAGTATATTTTTCAGTCTGAACTTCCAATTCAAGTAATTTGTTCTCGTATGCTGAGGACGTGGCGAAGATTATGTTAAACAAAAATTGTTATTTCCGTCAACCGATTGCACCCCTACGCGCAACCCTCAGAAGTCTTCGAGAGACTTGTGTGAGCTAGGGAAGACGCAGCCCGTACCTTTTAACGTGAGATGCCATGCACAAAACCGATGACCATGCGGGGATTTGAACCCTCGACATTAAAATTTTATGCAAATGTATCATTCCTGAGAACAGCTTGCGAATTATATGTAGTTAGCAAATCTACAGGTTGCAGGTCTGTTAGAAAAGTGAGCACAGCACTTGCATCCTCAGGTCATCCCCTTCATCAGAATGCCAGAAAATGAAGAAATTTATTTTATAACATTGCTAAACTTGACCATTCGACGGCACACATATCTCCTGGAGGAGATAACGCTGAAATATTCTGCAACCGTAAACAGTTCTTTCGTTGAACGTAAAAACTGTAACAGACCCAAATCTGCAAATTAGAGACATTGTTGCTAGATGGCCATTGTGGTTACAGTTTGGCAAACATAGCCGAGATTATGAAATTACCTTTTCTTGCGCGAACAATCACGTGAATGTCACTGGATAGTCCGTCGTACGACTAATGCGCATCATGGGCGTGAATATTTTCACAACTGCAGCTATGTTTGCCAAGCTGTACTCCACAATATTGCATGGGATGAGAATGAGCGAGTTCCAGGAGTTAATACCGAACAAGAAGCTATTATAAATTTAGTGAATAATATCCCACAAAATGGGCCAAATGTACTGATCGACAAGCGTAAGGATGCCTCCGAGAATTGGTTACGCAGTAGACAAAACCCTGGAGTGGGGCAGGAGCTCAATCGCTCTGCCGTGGCTCTGCCTTATTAAACAGTAGTCGATCTTTGTTGCACATCTACTCACGCTTTCTATCGTTAGCGCATCTCAGAGGCATCCTTACGCTTGTCGATCAGTACATGCTGATAATAGCATTGTCAGGAATTATTTTTAAAATAATTTCGCCAATTTATAACTTTCCACTATAAAATAATTATATTTATGATGTATTTCAAAGTCAAAATAAACAAATAAATGAAACAAAATGTTCAATTCACAAAACAATTTTAAAAAACCTACCCACAATATTAACAATTTTCAATAAAATCCAAAACTGAGCAAGTAACATTACAGCTTTTTATCTGCTACTCCAACATTATATAATGATAATTGTCAGGGACACAAAAAATACATTAGTTATTTGGATCTTCCATTTTTTTATCAATGAGTTCAATTTTCTTCTTCAGAAGACCTAATTTGAGGAAATATTCTTCCTACTTCTGAGAAACTGGTATTTTCAAATCCTAGTATATGACGTCCAATCATGTTCTTGATGAATATCAGCAGCATAATTGCAATCTCAATATTGGAAAATTAAGGATTGCTGTTCTGTTCTTTCAGAACAGAATTGTGTTTAGATGTTTCATCAAACTGATCAATCAACAATCTGTCACTATTATAATTATTACTCAGCCTTGTCAACTGCTCCCCCAAAATATCTTCCACAGCAATATCAACATCATTATCTATTGGTGGTTTGTAAGTATCTCCTCCTATTTTTGAATTGATTCATTTTCATCAGCCCTTTTCTATTTCGTTCTTTTAAATTTTTTTTTCATTGCAAAAGTTGAATTCCTTCTTTATCATTTTTCGTGTTTTTTCTTTCTCCTTCCATGAAATACAATAGCTTCTCTTGCATTCTACAATTTTCTTGTATTTTTCGTCAAGATATATTAAACGTTGCTCCTCATCCGGCGTAGAATTTGCGGGTTTAGAGTATTTAGTTTCTATCTACAATAGAGATAATACCCAATGAATAATTTATTTATTACTAGCAACTCGGTCTCCATCATTTCCATTCGATTAAATTCCATTCAACTGCTTACTAATGACAACCTTTTGGATACGTAAAGATGAAATCTCGTTGCCAACTTATAGCAAATTAACACTATCTAATGGTTACTTGACTCACATAACTTTTGCTATTGTGAAACACTTCAATCTTCAACCACTAGTTAACCAAATGGTCTTTGGTTAAGTGACTGAAAAGATCACCATATATTCTGAAACTGGGCGTAACCTAAACTTATATAACTATGAAATTCCTTAACCCTCACCCTCATTCCTCATTCCTCTACCCTCACTAAGAAACATTGTGCATTCTTGTTTCATGTGTACAGAGTTTCATAACGTAAATCACATATGTTTGGGTCAAAAGTAATCAAATATTTGTGAAATAGACATTTTGCATGATATTAAGGCCCGGTTTCACCAACTAGCCCTTGCTATTTTCGGTAGGCCACCATGTATATTCCAGTCAAATGAAACTGGAGAGATTTCAATTCAATTCATACTCCATACATTCCCCGAGTCGCTACAGAAGCGAACTCAAAGGTATAAATCAAATCCAGTTATTAAAAAATGTAAATTGAAGATGCCATCATATTCATGAATTTTAATTTGAGTAAAAGCGCCCAGAATCGATATGGGACTAAGTCCTTCATGAATGAAATACTCTACTAGAAAAACTTCATGTGAAATTGTTGAAAGACATTAAGGCATATTGAAGTTGTAAGCTTTTTGGAGTAGGCAGGTGCGTCCCAAAGTAATGAGATCTACAGTGTCTGTCATGAAGTTGGCTACAGTTGGGAAAAAATTTGTTATTGATATTTATGAAAAGCTCTGATGGCGGTTCGTTTCTGCATGTTTAACAACTACAAAATCGATTGCGAGTTGTGTCACGTGACATCAGATTTGGCTGGAATTTAAAAACAAAAGATGACTCTGGTTCCGAAAAGCGAGTCAAATTGACAAGATTTCGGAAAATTTAAATGAGAAAATGTGTTTGGAAACCAACGAGGACCCTGTTTGCCAATTTTGACGCAGATTAAAATAATCAAAAGTACCACTTTAATCCTCTACCCTCACTAAGAAACATTGTGCTTTCTTGGTTTATGTGTACAGAGTTTTAAAACGTAAATCACATATGTTTGGGTCAAAAGTAATCAAATATTTTTTAAGGCCCGGTTTCACCAACATCCTTAATCCCGATTCAGTTCTAAAGTGAAGCTTCAAATCGGGATGAACGCCTTGAACTGTTTCACCATACTGCAAAGCGCGATTTTAATTGCCTAATCGGGACTCAGTGTTAATCGGCCATTTTTGAGCGATTGACACGTCAAGTAGAGATCTACTTGACGTCAAATCTACGGAAAATAAGAAATTTCGTGGAAATGGCTGAAGATGAGTTTGTTTTTCGACGTCCTCGATGGAGAAAAGAACGGGAAAATCATTTTCAGAATTTCGATGATGTTGATTTTGAAAGAAGGTTTCGTCTTTCGAAAGTAGCTGCGCTTCAAATTCTGGATTATATTGAGCACCAGATTGAATTGCTGCCCTAGTGGGAGATAGTGGATATTCCTGTACAAAACATCTGATGACCCTGTTTGAAAATTGTTTAAACCCTGCTGAACAGTTATACAACGAGTCACAGATCAGAACTAGGAACTCTGTGGAACGAATTTTTGGTGTGTGGAAGAGACAATTTCCTGTAGTATCATTAGGTTTGAGAGTAAAATTAGACAGAAGTATTTTCCATTATAGTGGAAAAGCTTCCTATGTCCTACGGCGAAGAGGATAAGGTGTTCAACCATTCGAACCCGAGTTTGAGGACAACCTACCGGCACCATGGGAAACCATTATGGCTCAAGGGGACATGGGTGGAAATCATTTTGTAGGCTAAGGTGAGACACTGAAAAGAAGAAGAGATCACCCTCATCATCGTGAAAGACAAACTATTGATAGACAATACTATACAAGGTTGGTGTTTGTTGCCGGGAGGTATTTGAATAATGGAATTATAGAAATAGCAAGGCTGATGCTGATATCGTATAGGTATAATAGGAAATTGAGAAAACTTACAGTCTATCTCCACTGGAGATAGACTGTAAGTTTTTTCAATTTCCTATTGAATCTCACCTCCACTGTATGCGATGGATCGTCTCCGATGGATCGTCTCCGATGGATCGTATAGGTATGTTTATTTCAAATCGGCTAGACTGGAGCAGCAACACAGATACAATGAAAGAAACAGAGGTGAGGAAGAATACGAAGTGGTTGTTGAAAATCCAGAAGTGAGGCAATAGCTGAAAATATCTGGATATATTTCGGATTTTGATTGTTTGAGATGAAGAGTTGATTATTTACTGACTTTTATTACTCATTTTCAAACTTCTACAAATGTTAACTTGAAGAAATATTAATTACATACCTATGCATTAAAGAATATGAAATGTTATTCACTCAAATACAGAAGTCAGCTGACTATAATCGACATGAACGAAAATAACAAATGAAAATAAGAAAGCAAAAAAAATAAAAAAACATTTCAACTTTAAGCTTTTCTTGGTACGTCACAATTTCAGGAGAAGAATTCTTGTTCAAACTCTCTCCTGTCTCAATTTTTCACGGTGAACTTCCATCACCATCTGATGCTTCTTTTCGGGAAGTCACCGATGTTAAGGCCTTCAACCTTTTGGCTATTAGGTCTTCACTGTTGGCCTGTGCTATAACAGGTCGCCTTGTGCTTGGCAAGTGCCTCGTAGAATGTGCTATGTTATGTTGGCTTTTTTGGTGCTATTTCTTCGGCAGTTGCAGTTGAAGGCCTAGTTTTTTAGGAACCTGTGTGTCTCGTTCCACTGCCGAAGTGTTCGTTTGAAACTCATCGGCCGTATAGGGTTATATTTCAGACTCAGAACTCCGGTTATTCCAACAACTATTTTTGGAATGTATGGTTCCGTTGTCAGTCTTCTTGTTCTCGACGATTTGGAAATCATAATATTCTTATCACCAATACTAAATATAGGATCCCTCCGTTTCTTCGACTTTTCAATATGTTCGGACATATCACCAAACTACTAGACATCTAAACTAATTATTATAAATATAATTGAACCCTGTTCAAGTTGATTATTGTGGTAACTATTTGAATTGGATTGACTTGCTCCGCATCTATGACACTGACATTATAAATTATGATACGAAACGCCAGATTTCCATTGATGCCAAATAGTTCGATGATCTAATCGCGGTTTCATTAATCGCGATCTTCATCCGATTATTGAGTTGTGGTGATACGGAAAATACTGTTAATCCAGATTCACTATCAAGTCAAGAATAATTATTCTGAGATTGAAAGTCATTTGGTGAAACCATAGGCCTAAATATGGGAACACGATTTAGTCTCGTCACTAGGTGTATTTTGGTGCACATGGGCTTATTCAATATTGCTCAATCCGTAAATGAAATCCAAACAAAGTAATGTTTGTTATTAAAAATCAATAATACATTATTTGTTTGAAAGTAGTTGACAATGTTTCACTGTGAGTAAGGTTATTCTGGACTTTCATTGTCTAAAGAAGAACAAAGAAAACCAATGAAAGTCTAGAATAACCTTACTCAATACATTATTTATCCTTACTAAATTTAATATTTGTTATATAATACAGTAAATTTGTTCTTGACAGGGCCCCTAGCGGGACATCCGTGGGGTAGTTTTGATTTCTTCCATTTTTTGAATCCGACTCTGAAGTTTTCTAACAAAATTCCTTGACGAAATACAGAAAAAAGGCAAAAAAAATATTATAAAAAACACCTTTTTACTCTTTTGCCGTTCGGGCTCAAGCGCTAGTTGGAAATTGGCGTATTTCGGCTAACTCATCAAAAACCCACTCTATCCACCCCAAAACTCAAATCGATCATCAAAGGATCACTTAGCGAATCTCCAATGGAATTATACCGTAAAGTTGAAATTGGTTTAAAACGTGTGTTTTATATGTGATGAATTGCTGAGTTATGATGTAGAGAAGGTGTCAGAGGTGCGGGAAAAATGTTTTAAATCGTTTATCGAGCTAAGCAAGAAGTGGTGAGTATGTACAGCTAAGTAAAAATTCAGCAGTTGAGGTTAATGAGCGATGTCCTGAAAACTACAGTGATGAAAGAATGATTACTGCTCATTTAAAAAAAGTGAAGCAAGGTAGGGCAACTCAAAAGACGTACTGAAGCACGTTTCAGTTTCAAAACTCATTGCTTTATATGTGAACCCGAATTTATATAACAATAACAGAAAAAAAGAACATTCTAGGTATTGTGTATCAGGTTAGAGTTTTGAAAGTGGAGGAAACTCTCATAAAAAAGAGCAGAAGAACGTGGTGATGAGTACGGACAATCCTTATTCAAACATCTTTTCACCTGTCTCAGTATCACAGTTTATGCATGAGTTTATGCATGAGAAAACAATTGCCCCAAAACTCAAGAGAATAGAAAAAGCGGTCAATGGACTAGTTCAGTGATGTTGAAAATACTATATTTGACGAGATGAAATTAAAATATAGATCATAACTAGTAAATCAGTGTTTTTTTTTCAAATCCATCAATAAATGACTTAGATATAGATTATTCAAAATTAGGTATTTTAGCGCGGAACGTCTTTGGTCTCCGACTCGTCTGTGACGTCACGCCACATGTCTGAGATCGCCACACCACAAATAATTACGTATAAGATCCTTAGCTGCGCCAAGGCACACATACGTAGTACTTTTTGGTCCAATTAAGTCACTCCTCATTAGTTTGCACCACTTCTTCCTTTTATCCTTTTATTCATGTTAGTTGGTATATGAGAAAACAATTTATAGGGATTTTTAATTGTTGTGCTTCTACACATAGACACAATACAATATTTGTAGGATATTTTTTAAATTTCAGCCATCGTGTGATGAACAATACACGATACGAACGGCGCAAGTGATTGTACATCGATAAATTTGTAAGCACTCTGCGAAACTGCGAATACAAGTTGCCTCGTTCATGTGGCGTGACGTCACACACTAGAGCGCTGCGTACTATGAAATTATTCTTCCAAGCGCAACTTCAAAGCCCCATAACTTTTTCATTTTTAGAGATATTTGAATGATTCTAACACATTTTTGTTTCATTTTACTTAAATTCTTAGAATCAATCCATGATACAAAAATTAAAACTAGTCCATTCTCCAATGATGTTGATGTTGAGAGTAATGGTGGAGATTGTTATTTTTCTCTCGACGAGTTGATGGACCAAATCAAGGATGATTTTCGTCCTGGCAAAAAGTCTGTCAAAGCTCTTCTCAAAAAATATGGTAGTGATATAGTAATTACCTCGTTTCCAAAAAAAGGGTGGGTGTTTCAAAACTACAAGGTATAAAATTTTTAATGATGCTTGGTACCAGCAGGCGTTGAAAAGAGAACAACAGGAAATACTCTGGATTATCAAGACGGCTGCTGCAATGATTATAAACTACTCAACACTAATTTCGTCACACCCCAAAATTTTGACCATATTAAAATCTGAATAACTGTTTTCTGCATTGAACAATTTGAATTCTGTAAACACTATTCGCTAGCCCAGTCCTTCAGCTATAATCTCGTACTTCTTCAAAACATAAGGTTTTCCGCATATATCCCAAATAAAGTAAAAAATTATTTTAAAATTTGACAGCATTGGCATGAAGATGAACTCATTGCCTCAAGATATGTTTCGAATTGTCTTATTATCTCTCTTGTTTACAGGGTGATCTCAAAAAATTTACTTTTAGGTTTTGCAGTCATAACTTTTTTCCTCGTCAACCTAATTTCAAAATCTCCTGCTCATTTTGAAGCTGAAACTTTAGATGAAGAGATACGAAGATCAGAATAGACTCAAAATGAAGATTGACGATCAAGGGTTTCCTCAAAGGTGACCTAAATCTTAAACACCCTCAAAATCCGGTTGGGAGGAGAATTAAATGAAAATCAACTTGTTTTCGGAATGATAATCAATTCTGAATACGTCCAGATCTTTCTTGCTGTCAGTAGTAAAGAATTGAGCATGAAAAATCCCAATTGTAACGGCAGGATTTTGAAAAAAAAAATCATCCCATTGTTCGCCTGAAATGTATGGCCCGTAACCAAGGTAACAAGAATCACAATCAATGACTGACAAGCTAGGAGACGTCAATTTTAATTCGTTTGCAAAAAAAAATTATCATATCGATGCCGCATCTAACGCCCGACCAGCTGGAACTGATTCCACGAATGACGGAACAAGGATTATCTACCCTCCAAATTGCCAATCTGCTTGAACAACAGATCCGTCCAAAGGACCCACGTCCGAGCTAACGCTGGGGATATTCAGTATCGTCCTAGGAGACCAAGAAGGGGTATAAAAAGAAGAACAACTCCTGCTCAAGACCGCCTATTGGAAGATTGGTACGGCCTACTCGGACTTAACCACCCCCAAAATTCGTCGTGAATTGATCGATGCTACGGGAATTCAGGTTTCAAGTCAGACAATCCGACGCCGGATCCACGATCTTGGATTACACGCAAGGAGACGAGCTGCCTGCCCCTTACTGAAACCTGTACATCGAGCAGCAAGACGATTATGGGGGGAAGAACATCAAAACTGGGGAATAGCAGAGTGAAATAGGTATATGTTTACGGATGAGAGTAGGTTCAACTTGTTTCAAAAGGATGGTCGTGTGTTGGTTTGGAGAGGGAGGAATGAAAGATTTTTTTAAGGAAATATGGAGGCGAGGGTTGCTTTTGGAGGTGGAGGAGTGACTGTGTGGGTTGGAATATCGATGAATGGGAGGAGTGAATTGGAGATTCTGAGAAGAGGGATTATGAATGGTGAGAGGTATAGAGATATATGTATGAGAGAAATCGTGGTCCCTTACACCTCAAATATTGGCAACAACTTTCTTCTCGTTGATGACAATGCGAGACCGCATAGGGCTCACATTGTCAACGAGTTTTATGAAAAAATAACTTAAGGCGCTATGCCGTCAATTCTTGGTGGTGCAAATGACTGTAATAATAATAATACTGATTTTTCATCTGAAGTTGTGCTTTTCCGACAAAATATTCCTGTACGGCATTCCTCTCGTTGGTAGATTATGAAATAATAATCTCCTAGAACCTACTGCCTTACAAAAATAATGGGACCGGAATCCAGTTTTTGTTTTTAAATTTCGGAAATTGAAAACTTTTCCTGGCTTCCAGTCCCATTATTTTTGCACGGTGGTAGGTTCTAGGAGATTATTATTTCATAATCTACCAACCGGGGGAACGCCGTACATGATTATTTTGTCGGAAAAGCTCATGTTCAGATGAAAAATTACTACTATTATTATAACAGTAATTTGCACCACCAAGAATTGACGGTATAGTGCCTAAATTTATTTTTTCATATAGCAGCATCGTTCTGAGTAAGTTTCATGCTGGGACAAATGACCCCCCCAAATTGTTATATGGGCTTGTAATCTATCAGCAGAATTTCAAGACTGAAAAATTAAACTATGGAATTATGAACACTGAGTTTCTAATTTCAATATTTAGAAGTTGAGGTTGAGAGATCTTCTAACTTTGCGTTTGCTCAAATGAATTTGACGTATTCCATGATCAGTGAAAATGTATTTTTCCACGTTTAATTGCCAGAATCAAATAGTAAAAGGAATTGTATTTCTTTCAAGCCCTGTTTTCTGTTTCTTCCCCTATAATCAGAAATTCATTCAATAGGAATGATTGAGAACGAGTGGAACAGAAATTGATACAAATGTGTGGATCAGATAGTGACCGCTGTCGAAACTATTTTGAATCTAGAGTGAATTTGGGATGAAGTACTGTAAAACAATTCAGAACATTCAAACGCGGAGCTTTTAACGGAAATCGATCAGGAGAATTACATTCGAGGGAAAAAGGGGAGAATGGCCTGAGGACTCATACACAGGCGTGTCGAATTACAAGAAAGCTAATGGATTCTGGGATTAGAGACACGGTAGTTGTTACGAGAGTACCTATAACTTCGACTAGTTAATGAATTTAAAAAAACTTATAATGAATGTAATATATATTTTTCTTTTTTTTTTCTTGTCATTTTCCATAATACTAAGCTGGAACATACGAGCGGATCTATGAATTATTTTCCGAGTATACAGGGCTTCTCACGATCAGAGTGTATTAGACGTTTATAATGAATCCGGCAAACCGGTCTGAAAATTTGGTAGTGACCACATACGTAGACATGATCTACCCACGTAAAATAATATAGGCAATGCGGAGTCAGTAGACAGTAGTAGCAACTTATATATTTCAAATGGGACAAAGGGTGTATTTTACACTAAAAAACCCGCTCTGTCATTGATATAAACTTTCCACTGTGAACGCCACTGTTTCAAAATGATAACTTGAACGTTATCATGTACAGCTCTTTTCGTATTTTTAACTACTCTACTAACTACTACTACTCTACTACTCTACTAGTTCGAGCAGACATGAACTAACCTCAAAATAAAACTAAATAATAACATCCTGCATTTCGCAGTATGACAGCGTTATTTTGTAAACATGCTTTTGGTTACAGCTTAGAATACAAAATCGTGACATTCCTTCTATATATCTATTCTGTGCCATTCAGGTACTTCACTTGACCTTGTTTGTGTTTGGTTCTAAGATTGAACAAGGCGGGCGTTTTCGTCTTGGTTCAGTTGGCAGCACTGAATCTCTAGGTGTTCTGTTCACCTGAGTCGTTGTCCAATTGTTCCAAGGAGTAGCTCCGGGTAGCTCGAAGTAGTTCCTGGACTAAGCTCACAGACCACGAACAAGCAAGAAAGCGCTTTGTCTGATTGTGACAGTTTTTGACTTTGACGTATGGAGATTTCCTCATATTGTTTCCGATATTTGACGCTGTATATTTCCTAGGGAATCTCTGTTCGGTATCCAGATTTTTGAGGTTATATGGGTCTGTAGTCATTCTTTGAATATAAAGTTCATGTGGCACAATTACATTATATTCATTTGCGCACAGTTCTGGCTTGTAGTACAAATAATAATTCAAATATTTAGAAAAATTCATCCACCTTTGAACAATGGTATGTATGTATTCCGATAAATTATTGTAAAATATCACAATTCATCAATTTCCTTACAATTCCGGTATGCAGATGTGTGGAATCTTCCAATACTTAATTTTAAAAAATTACTTTCAGCAAACTTCTTTGATCGCAACTTATTCGTTTTGGTCATATTTCACATTAAATCAGCTGACATTGAATGAAACAAAAATATGTTTAAATTTTTTGATGTACTTTCAATCAAGTGGATTTCTAGCCTACTCAACTGAAACAGGGATTTATTTATTTTACGCACACTGTCCTTCGCAATTTCCAAACCTACCAAACTTGTTTTGGTTTGCAGATCCACAAGTGTTTGGAAACTGCGCAGGACATTGTGCATAGAAGCAACGATTTCCAGACAGCCATGGCCGGATCAACCATCTCGGGGCACCTAGGCAATGTACGTCTCTGTGTCGCTTTTCCATTTCTAACTTCCTAAAATATAGTTCATATATTATAAATTCGCTATTTTTACTTTATTTCGAATGTATGCCACGACCCCAATAAATATAAAATTGAAACATAAAACAAAAATATTAAATCGAATTGTGAAGTAGTTACAATTTGATAGTTTTTCATTAGGTTCAATTTTGGAAAGTTGCGTCCCATATATTTGCAATGCTGTCACTATACATCCGGAAAAGTTGATGGTGCCATATTACTAAAAATCAGTTTAAATAATTCCTCGGCAGGTACAATTTCATCTTTTCCGGCATCCTCTAATTGTACTTGAACTGCACCATCTCGTCTATGAACTCAGGCTCAATGTCTTCGTAATAATTTTTCCTGAACATTGTACAAGCTGCGCTAATTTCATCCTTTGAATCCAAAGATAGAATTAATTTCCCTGTAGGCTTCTAGTCGCCGCGACAATTCTGTACACAGCATGTCTAGTACAGGCAAATTTGTTTAAATTTTTAACTTTTCTTTTTCTCTGTACATAACGTCTTCATAAGTATTTTTCTGTTATATTTGTCTTGCCTTCACGGTACTAATTCTTGAGTGGATTCGTTTTGATTTCGAGAGCTTCATAAATCCTTTCTGATGAGTGGGTGACCACGAAACAGCTGTCAAAGGTTGGAACTCTCGGAATTAAAACGAAAAATACTCTATTTTCATAACGTCTTCTGTAGATCGTGATGCCTTTTCCTTCGCACACGCTGATTATCATGACTGTATTTTATCATCACTGTATTGGGAATCAGTTTTCTCATTTGCCTTCGACTCGTTATCGTCAAATAATCCTCGCTGTGGAGTCGTCAAGACTGCCGTTCAAAATTCGATAGTTCTTTTTTGTGGAGATATACTGACATCATTAATTTGTTCTAGGATGACAGCGGAGCATATACTTCCATTAAAGACATTTTTTTTTGTTCTTTTTCCAAGTCCTTTGATAGACATCTGACCTCGTCAATCACTCGTGATTTTTGAGTCTCATAGCCAGCAATGGAATACAAAACTTTCTGGAAACTTTTGTTGAGTCATGAGGGCTAACTCAACTAGGATTGAAATGATTCAATAGGCAATATGATATCCAAGTGAGATAAAACCCTACAACTCGAAGAAAAATTTAAAATGAAAAATCTCTGAGCGCAGTACCCCTAGTCGATGCGGGGCACATAGGCATAGTTTCATAATAATGTCTCACGATTAAATCCGAAACAATATATTGTGCGGCATTTTTAGTCCCTCTTCCCCCTATTAAACGGTTCGAGGTACAAACATGGGACAATAATTATTTGGAATGGTAACACCAATAACACTTTTAGAAATGAAAGACCTTGTGATTACCATTAAAGGGGTAGGAGAGGCACATCAATTTAAAAAAATCAAGTAGAGTGAGGAGTCAAATTACACATCGTTGAAAACATAATTCAATTCTCTTTTCGACCTTCTATTGAATTTGAATTTCGTTAATACGAATTTTCAAAATTTCGATCTCTTTACCTTTGAAAATTTGTAAGTTTTTGAATTGCTGCCTCCATCACCTTCTGCCGAATAATTGCAATGTATCTTCTCTGAAAAAGTAGTATCGGTAGTAGCATCCAGAATAATTCGTGTCCTACTGTTCCACATCGAACCGTTCAAATTTATCAAGATTATGGTACCATTTACATCCGCAAAGAAATGTCAACGGAATCCGAAATAATTCTGATGGTTGAAAGGAGAATTAAATTATCTTTTCAACGATGTGTTACTTGACCCGCCATGCCATTTGAATTTTTTTAAATTTTTGTACCCCACCCCCTTTATCCGACAATCACAATATTTTCAAATAATGTTCCATAAATTTTATTTAGTCAAAACATAAAAATATAATAACACACATATTATACAACAATTCTCACACACATGAATATGTAAACGAAACCAGTTAGAATGCAATATTTGCACGAGTACAGACCAACACACTGAGGTACGTAGAACAAGCAAGGCGCTTTCAAAAACAGTCGTCACAAAATTCTTGTAGGATGTAATATGGTCTAGAGTTCAACAAGTCTTTGATAGTTTGCCTGAACATGTTTGTGTCTATATGTGCACTCCTATCATAGTTTGGCAAGAGGTTATACATTTAAATACCATTATAATACAAGGAATCCCTTACAAAAGACGATCTGGGTATTGATAGTTTCAAACTATTATTACTGTGGCGTGTAGCATAATTTGTCTGAGTACTTTCAAATTTGGAAAAATATTTTCTCACGAAACATACCGTTTCTAAAATGAACAGAGATATTACTGTCAAAATATTATTTTCTCTAAACATTGACCGACACGGGTCACGAGGTTTATCTTAATAAATGAATCGGATTGCTCTTTTTCGAAGTGTCTGAACAGTTTGTAACAGATCCAAACTACACACTTCCCAAAAGGGTATCGCGTACCTCAAATGTTACTCAGTTAAGGCGTAGAGTGTTGTTTTAGCAGTCTGGGATCCCAGCCCTGTAGAAATTATCACCACTGCATAATATCCATTATAATTTCGAGATGCTCGACATGTTTTTCAAATTCTAATTTTTTTTCTATGTAGAGTCGCAGGAATTTGGAACAGTCTGTGTTTTCGATGACTCCGTTCTCCAAAGAAAAATTATCAAGTGTGCATCTGAAAGTAGGCATGAAGGCATATTCTAGTCACACCACAACTTGATCTTTTTTTACATCATCAGAATTTTTTTCCTCCGGTTTTACTATTCCATAAAATCGTGGTATCAACTGCAAAGAGTGTTATTTTACCTTTTGGACTGAGAAATGCAGCTAAAACATTCCGACGATTCATGGATGAAGTGACTAGTGCATTCGAATAGTGTTTTGTCTAGATCGATGATATACCATCAACGGAAGAAGATTTGGAACACTTAAAAATCAGTTTTGAAAGGCTCAAAAGCTATGCAGTATTGATAAATGCCAGTTTGGTGTTTCTGAAGAAGACTTCGTCAAGACAGTTTTGGAGTTTTCTCAAATTGAAACGATTGAGCATCTACGAAGATTCCTTGATATGTTAAATTTATATCGTAGATTCACAGCAGATGCTGCAATACTTCATGCCTCATTGAAAAAACTTACGGAAGGTGATGTGAGAAGCAATCAAAAAATTAATTGGTGTGGTGAACTTCATTTTGCTTTTTTTAAGCAAGTAGCTCTTTTGTCTCATCAAGATGCCACAGCAATGCTAGGAATAGTTAATGATGCATCAGAGACTCAATGGGCACTGTTCGTCAACAGCAAACAAATAGTTGGCAGCCACTAGCATTCTTTAGTAAGAAGTTTTCACCTGCTCAACGGAAATATAGTGCTTTTGATACAGAACTGCTTTCAAATTATTCAGCTGTCAAGTATTTTCAACACTTTGTAGAGTGTCGAGATTTTATGATATTCACTTATTTTATTTTTCACGTCGTTTAATTCGATAAAAATATAATTAGGAGGAATTCAAAATAAATACTTCCAAATTATTCATTCCTAAACATTATTTTTTTTATTTTTGGTTGAATAATAAAAAAATAAAATTAAATAAATGATTTTTTACTTTTATTTTTTTACTTGAATGTTTCATTTTCTTAAGAAATATTAATTGTAGTCAGGCCACTTTTCCACGGCTCCTGTACTTTGGGAAGTCGTGTTGGTATTATTAAATAGAAAAAATCCGTGATCTTCCTGTTGTCGGGGGAAGTATAACTAAGAAACGCACGATTCGGATATAACATCACATGCAGATGTGAAGTTGTCGCATCTCTTTGCGAATTCAGTTCACGGCTCCGAACGTAGAGAAATTGCGTGCGGGACGGCAACCTGCTTCTAGCAGCATCTTTGTTCTATTTCAGCAGTAAGTTCTCACTACCAGATATTCGAAGTTTGTACGGATACTTTCCTTGGAGAGAGTTTCCGTATAGGGGTACCTCCTGGCGGTGATGTTGTTCCACTTCTAGGCGAATGTACGTGTCTCTGCTGTAAACGCTAAAAACTGATCAATGTTCTCAGTGATTAGTTGATCCCTCTTGAAAAACTTGAAATGTTCAAAAACCAGGTTTTTCATAAGATTGCAATAGGAATAAAATTTGTTCAATACAATGTTGCGTTTTTTCTCATCACCATCGTTGTCATACTCGAAAGTATTGAATATTTGTACCTGACCCCTCATCTCCTACGAGATTTAGGCTAATGATGATTTTTACTTTGAACTTTTGCCAGTGGCCGTTAAAAAGAATTCAGACTTCCTTGCTGAGACATTTCGCGAAACTTTATTAGGTACACTCATACAATAAAATCGCGATTCACGAGCTCAATTGAACTCTCCAAGCCGAAACTTATGTCTCACAAGAACACTCCCAGCGAATTGATCCGACAACACCGCTACCTTTCCAGTTCCTCCAATCTGTTTTTGCGAACCACACCACACGAATATCGAAATAGTACGAATATTGAAATTCCCCATAGGCCAACAAAAAATATAAACTATTGTTCACGTTACCGCTGCCACCACGTAAAATATGTTGTTTCACTAACTTATTTATTTATATTAATAACACTTGTAATCAGTTATAACAAATAGGTTATTTAATGTTGATTATAATTTAAGTAATTACAGATTTTTGTAGCTATAGCTGTCTGACTCACATGTCTGTTCTATGAACCAAACCACTACTGATAGGCCAAACAACAGGGCTATCAACCTCAACTTAAATTGCTCCGCCGATAATTTTTTTTTTATTGTAGAACACAGTGTGCACATTACTTCTGAGAAAAATTATCACCTCCAGGGGGGTGGAACCCCCCCAAAAATGCGTTGAAATTAATTTTTGAGGAAATTTCGAAATATCTCAAGATATTTACTTTAAATCAAAAAACTAACTTGATATTCAGACCAGCGCGTGAAGTAAAGTTCTATAACTCCTCAATTCGGATAAACCCTATGTCATTTTGAAGATAAAGATCGCAGCTTTGTATTGTGATATTATTTATATTTATACGCGCAGTTGCCAGCTGCAAAATTGCAATTGAATATCTTATAATATTAAAGTTCCTGACTTCGTGAAATAATGCTTGTGATTACTGAAATGATGTCTTATCACTTGTACCAAGTAAAATGAACAGTTGAGGAATACTTCATTGTCAAATTGCATAACGTTTAACCGGTCCAAATAATGTTGGTTTTAAATACGAGTGTTTTCAATTCTTCGCATATTTTAGGTTACAAAATCTTGAGGGAGTTTATAAATTCGAATGCTAATAACTCAGAGATAAAAGCACGTATCAACATGAATGAAAAGCCAATTTGCAGAAAAAACCCTGCTCTTATTGAAAATATTCATACAAATTTGGTTTCTTGAATGAATTCTAAATGCAACCCAGTCAATCTTTTAAGTACTTAAAATAGAGGTTACTAGGCATTTGATCGCATTATTGTTTTATGGTAAAAAAATTAAATCAGTCCTTGATGGAATATGAGGATTCGAGACCGAGAAAGACAGTGCACTAAAGGAAACTGTCCCGAAGTGTACCTCATTGAAATTCTAAAACCTGAAAAATATCGGCTTGGGACCTTGTCAATGCGGCAGCTAGCGCGCCGTTGTATAGTATACAGCGGCGCGGTTCTATACAGCGGCGCGGTTCTGTCGGTGCGCAGTGGGCAGCAGTCAACGTTGCTCTATGTAAACGTCAGATAATATAAAAGTTCCTGTGCAGAAAACACTGGATACTGGGCTAACATCGATAGTCGGAGACGAGGAAACATCTCTTATTGCTTTGTCACTGTTATTAATTGAAGATGGTGAGTTTATTTTTGATATATTTGTAAAAGAGTACCACTTTGAAACCAATCGAAATGACAAGAAAAGCCGCACCGGATTCAATTATAAAAATGTTTTTTTGTAACTGCACGACCGGCTGCATCAGAGACTCCTGCACGTGCAAAAAGAGTGGTCTAAAATGTTAAAATGTACCAATGTTTGTAAAAAATGTACCACAGATATCTGCAGAAACTTGGCAGTGATTGTTCCGGATTTTGAAGATGAAGACGAGGAGACTGAAGTAGAAGTAGATGATGAGTTGTATTAGTGAATAAATAGATTTGTCTACGACCATTAAGAAAAATTAACATTTCAATTGCGTCTTCGATTAAGAAACCTACTACGTTGTAACACCGATTTTCATTTCCCACGGGCTAGCTTTATCGAAATATTTCATTTCCTAAGACTTTCATGAACTACTAGACTGTCATTATAGGTAGGTATTAACGAATTTTATGAACATAAATAATATAGAATCAAGTTTGTTTACGTCTGTCTAATAATTTGACATTTCACATCAGTAGATAATTACTAAATTCGATTGAAAAAATTAAGTTATTAAAAATGATTAGCGATAGTGAGGATGATTTAACAATCAAATTAATAAATTTATATCAGAAGCTCCTGATAATGCCTATCTTCTGACAAAGGTATGATTTTTTTTTTCATAAAACCAGAATAATTTCAATAAAAAGATTGATTACAACCGGATTCTATATTTTTGAATAGTTGACAGATATTGTCTATCTAGCGGTTAATTTGAACAAATTATTATGTGCTCTAGTAGCGACGAGTGTTGATTCAGATGACACATGGACTTTGGATGGTGGGAGCGAGGGTTCAAATCCACGCAGCCACATTCATTTTATGAAATCGATTAGTGTTTGATTTTTTCTGCATAAAGTTTTTTTATTTCCAAGTTTTCAAAATTTGAAAATTTTGAATGTTATTTGTTTCACGACGTAGGTAGGTACGTCACATTCTTTTTTTCATTTTATGAAATCGATTAGTGTTTGATTTTTTCTGCATAAAGTTTTTTTATTTCCAAGTTTTCAAAATTTGAAAATTTTGAATGTTATTTGTTTCACGACGTAGGTAGGTACGTGTACAAGAAGAAAAAATAGATGTTTCATTCAACGGGTGAAGAAAGAAAAAATTATCTAAACCATGTTTATGATAAAAAGGATTATTAAAAATATTACAGATTTGTTAATGATCGTAGAAAAAGTAACGTGTACAATATACCATTTCCTATACATTTCTTGATGGTGATTACTTGTGGATTCATTTTTCCATACCCTTTCTCGATATCATTGAAAAACACTCTCATATTTCGTTACCTCCGGTCCGCGTTTGATTTATACAATAAGTTTATCTTCTCTCGAATTTGCGAATAATTTTCACAACAATACTTCTAAATCTCAGTAACGACAGTTCTCAACGATTATTTACCCACATTTATATCTAAGAGTAGTAGTTTGAGAGTTTTTTCAAATATTCTCCCCTTCCCTCTCACCACAATGTTTCCGCCATGCGGGGGATATGCCCCGAATGCGGGGCTGGAAAACCGTTTCTAATAATTTTTACCTATTATTTACAAATTTTCGCTCAGTTTCATTACTCTGGACTGACAATTTTACATACTCATAGAAAATATCCCAAAAAGACACAATTTCGGGAAGACGTTGATGCCCTGGGAGGGGGTTTAATTGTTGAAAATAATTCGCCCCCATTATTAATACCTATTTTCACTCATATTTATTGTCCAGAGCTGAAATGTCAAGAAAATACCTTCCAGAAAAAAGTTTTTACGATTTTGGGGGGGTTGCCCCCCCCCAGGGGTGATAACTTTATTGCTAATTATTCAACCCTCCTTGACGACCGAATTGCAAAAAAGAAATCGGCGGAGCAATTTAAGTTGAACTTTTATAAGCAAAATGGCTCTGTTTATTGGCCAATGAATGCAGGTTTGCCAAGTACCTGCTATAATAAAAATAGTAATTACTATAAATATTAAATAGACATAGTATGTTTTCATTTCGCTTCGATACATATCACAGTCACAGAAAATAATTTAGCATGAAAGAACCTCGCACCGTTTCAATGGGAAATTGGATTTTGGTCAATTTGCGCGAGTTTTTATATGTCGTAGGACTCGTAATGCTGATAAAATGTCTCAATTGCACCAAAGCTCTAAATTCAACGGTTTTGATTATTCAGAGTGATGACGTTAACTTTTCCAAAGTTTCAAATGGCCATTGTGAAGAATTTTTTTGGAATATATAAACCAAATCATCTAGGCATCGATAATTCATATGGCCGATACAAATCCACTATAGAAGATAATAATTACCTCACTTACCCACGATCGATCGTTTGTGATGGAAGTTTACTATACAGATACACAAAATAAACAGGATGTATTAAAAATAGTGGCCTAAGATGATAATTTCTTTAACGTAGTTAAGCTTGAAAGTGGTTTTTTTCATGTATTTCCATAAACACATTCGTTATACACAATTTTCTGAAGTATTTCAACAATATACTGTGGAATATTTAAAATAATATTTTCAAATCTATATTTACTACACAAGTAATAGAATAACTTGGTGGTAAATGACCATAGCAGTCGATGCCAAAACACCAAAAAATGAAAGGAAAAAAACACTGTAATACATTGTAATACAATAAATGATACATATACACATATATACAGATTGTATCACATTGGCGTAACAAAAACCAAGTCCTCAGAGAATTTCAGATGCTTCATTTACAGGTTCTCGATAAATGTATATGGAATTTCAAAACGAACCAAAATGGCCCTCCACCAATGACAAGCACACGGAAAAAAAATTTAATAGTAGCAAGTAAAATTTGCATACCACCAAGTGAAAATTTGCATACTATATGGGACAAGTACTCGCTTTATTAGCCAAAAGAAAAATTAGATTCCTGAATTTGATCACTTGCTGTTTAATAACGATATTAAACTCTTTACTAGAAGCAAATTTTCTATTTTATAAGCCTCAATCTACGTATTATTTGCAGTAGGTGCTCAGTTTGATAACTACTAGTGACAAGTAAATTTACCATTGATGAAGAATGATTTACTCTCAAATAACTTATATACTTAAATCTACTAAAAAATATATTAGTTGCTACTATAAAGTATTCTACTGCAGCAACATTTTTGGATTATTATAATAATTTCAGTTTACTTGGCCTTATCAAATGACTTACTTTTGGGTAATTTATTATTGTCTTACCTCTAATAGCTTTCATTCCATCTTTGGTATCAGGATACAACGGACTCAATTTAAATATCCACTTGCCCTCAGTTTGGGGTTATTAGTTCTTCAAAGAAGGATCATTTGTTTTTTATGAAGCCTTATTTTCAATACATTCATTTCATTCTTGAATTTATAATGATATGAAAGGTTCCGTTGCACCAAGGTAGCAATGATTCAGTTTATACTATAAGAAAACGTACTTGCATGACATATATAGGCTAGCAAAATACACTACTCAATAAAAACTGGAGAAAGAGATTGCAGTTTTATGTCAATATTTTTTCGTGAACTATAAGTTGATGTGGAAAGAAGTATAAAACATTTTGACTGTTCTATACCCTTACCACAGTACAGTGCTAAAGAACCAGTAAGATCATTTCAATCAAATCTTGGTTTGTATTTTATTTTTTGCATTTAGGGGCGTGACCAACTCGTGGGATCAGCATTACAGTTGCGCAGTAAAATGACAGAGATGATGCAGAGTTGCCGGCGCATCACCAAAGATTCGAGTATTATAAATCACCATACTGAAAAACTGTCATTGGACAGATGGACTAATTCAGGATATCTCTAACCCATGACATCAGTCAAATCAATCAATACTCCATATTGGTAAATTTGGTCATGCATAGTCATTGATAAAAGTATTGTGATTCCATCCAAATTTCGGGTTTGTAGAAATATTGTAGGACTTTTTATTTGGCATTTGGCAACAGTGTACTAAAAATTCATTAGTGGCAACATAAAACAACACAATTATTTGACGATTACGTTTATTGTTTATACATTTTGGAAATTGGAAGTGAGAGAAATCCAGATTCGACTTCCGGCAGTGGTTGAGGTCAGACGGCGGCCTTGTGCGGGAAGTCAGGTTAATGTGTGCAATGTCCGCAGTCTAAGGACGTGCATCGACCCAGATAATAGTGTTTGTTAAAAAATAATAAGTGTAAATAAATATGGGATGCAGTATTGCCTAGAGCAAGACAACTGCGTTCCCCCGATAACACCTTGCTGTCTACGCCGGTTAGAGGCCGGATGGGAACGGATTTCTCGCAGCAAGGGCAAACTGGCAAAATATCCTAGTTGCTAAATGCCATAATACTAAATAGAAAATAGAGAAATCCAGTATTCATTATTCAACTATCCAACAGTTTGTTCGGTATAATCATTGTTTATATAGAACATAGTTAGTCAACCTTATGGGATTATAATTGGATCAAAATGGATGCGACATATAGATGGCGATAGTGAGCTCGCATCCAAGTCATGTCGTAACTTGATTGAAACAATGGGACAGCATTAAAATTAGGGTTTTTTGAAGAAACCTTCATTAAAATGACGTCAAATATTCATGTTTGTAACTAATCACGCTAGATGACACTCGCGTTTGCGTCCAACACCAATTACACAGGCATTGACTATCTTACTTCTATATAAACAATGGTATAATTAAATTTGTGTAAAGAGTGTGCTTATTGTGTGATTGCCATTAGATCAGATATAAACATGAGTTAGAAAGGAGTAGATGTTAGGAAAACAAACCATAGATGTGTATCATGTGCAAAGAATTCCAAACACCACCCGAATTTGAGTTTTTTCAGAGAAAGGAAATAATGTAATATACCAATGAATGCTTTATAATTTGTTTTACTACAGATTCGGCCCTGTTATTATTTCTAAATGATTTTTTACCTTAATGTTGGGTAATAACTTAATACCCGTATGGGTTCTGTGAAGTAAATAGTCACATCAAATGAAAAGTTTATGTTTGTTAATTTTGTGTCTCATTTTCAAAGCTGAAATTTGTAATTTTGTATTCAGTTGAAAGCAGTATGGGAAAATCACTAACTTTCCTAAAATTGTGTAACATTACCATTCGAATGCAGATAGAGATTTTAACAAAAGCAACACAAAAAAAACATTTAGGTAATTGAACAATTTTCAAGTTGTAATAAAATCATTACCAGGATCGAAACAACTCTTACAAGTTTTCAAATCGTTATATACTTTCTTTCGAAATTATTTGGGAAGACTAATCATGAACGTTTCGCATTTTAGTGTTTGAAATATCTAGTTTCAATCAAAATAGCATATGACACCTTTATTCTCTCACCGTATAGATAAATCAAAATCGAATTCGATTATATGTGGAGCAGTATAAAAAGATTCATGTGTCAAGCAGTGTATAAAAACTGCAGGAAGACGTCGCCATATTTGCGCGTGGGATCAAGCGCAGTAAAAACTTCATACCATCAACATCAAAGTGCCGACACCAAAGTGCAACTACTGTACTGTGCCCTTACTGGATAACCCAGTACAACCTGTTTCATAATTAAAAATTTCGGATCTTTGTTGATTCTGTTTGTATTCATCAGTATGAATGAATGAACAAGCAGTCAAGCTAATGCCTTTCCTCATTATGATCATAACAAATCCAAGTTATGCATAACATAATGTAGAATTAGAACTTTCTGAAAATTGAAAATAAAAGATAATGAAGAAGTGAAATAAAAATATGTACATATTTAATATTTTTATTGGGATAAAACTGTTGTTCAGTATTTTTGAAAATTCTCCTGATTCTCTTATACATAAAATGTCAATGCTCTAGAAATGTTAGGTCAAAATCCACATTCTACATACCAACAAGTAAAATACATAATCAAACTAACACTATTTACACAACTCACAACAGTAATAATAGTATTATACTGGCACACGATGTAACACGTCCATATACAACTACTAACTCAAATGCTGGAATTGGAATGAGGCCAACGGTTACTACCGATTGATCCCGAACTGGTCGCATATCAACAGGTAGATGAACAGTTTCATTATTGTAGGAACACCTAGCTCTACTGCAAATAAACTTTTGTATTATGCCTGTAACACGAGTCTCTGTTGTTATGATATACTTTTCAGAAACACAAAGTAGATAAATACTTTTCCAGAGCAAGTAAAATGTTGACCTGACATTACAACGTGAATTATCTAATGTTCGAAGCACTTGCTGTATGTAAACAATAGTATAGCTACAAGTTCATGCGTTCAGAATGCTCATTTTTTTAGAGACAAAATGTTATTTCTTTTTAAATATAGGTATTGATTTCCTTACCACAATCGAAAAAAAGTAAGGAAAACGTTTTACATTTTTTTCCTTGCAAAACTGCCAATTCGCAAAACTCACTCATTCCTCAATTTTTTACCACAATTTGTATTATATGCTGAATAGTACAGGCAAGAAAAAGTTGTATGTTCCTATTTAAGTATTGTTTTTTTCCAAATTTTTCCAATATTTTTTTTGGCGGCTTTTTTATAACGCCGACGAATGAAAATAAAATATCACAGTAGTAGCAACTGTTATCAAGTGACATATGGTTTCCATAGCCAACTTTTCAATTTTTGGCTTTCATTTTGCTTCCACGGCCTACTCGGTGAATTTCAATAATAATTTTTTTCTGATCTAGTTTCTGGTTAGATACCAACTTGTGATATGTCATTAGAAAGGGAATTGAATGCTGAATAAAGCGAAAAGAAAAAAAATATGGTTTCCATTTAAAATAAGAAAGTTGATGTTACTTCCGGTCAGACAGGAAGTTAACTTCGACATGTCAATATGCTCAAATTCTAGCTCTTATGTCATTATATCAACGCTCCAAATTTCACAAACCTACTTCATACAATAACTGAGATATTCCGTAGGCAATACTTCCGTAGCCACCCGGTATTTTGAAATATCTTGAAATTAGTAAAGTTTCACCGCTCAATTTTTTAGTAAAATACTTGTCAGTCTAGCATCAGATCAGAATATTATCTTCAATATTCATGTTTTTATACTGTTTTTTATTTAGGATGAGGACAAATTTGATTTATTTCAGTTATAGCTAATGGAAAATTGAAGTTACTACGTTTTATCAATGTATCAAAGGCGTATTATTCACAAATTCCGAAATTAGACTTTTGACTCTTTCATCCTCCCCCTATTTCAACTTGAGCTTAGGACTGTCTGTAACGTCTTTCTCAGATGAGGAATATTCATGGTATCAAGGTCTATCAAATTTGATTGAGTTGGTCTAATTTTTTATTCTGGCTTAAGCGATAGAAATCACGGAACAATCTGTCTTTTGACATGCGTGTTCCTGAAGACATTCTTTGTTCTATGGGTTATGAATCGCTATGTTAATGTTGATAGTTTTCGAATGTAATGAAAGTCATGCAACATTTCGTGGCAATTCCACATCATCATTAGCCATTATTAATTCACACCAGTACATATAGAGAGGAACAAAATATCTTCAAGGTATTTCCTTAAGCAATATAACTGAAACCAAAAGAATGGAAGACTGACTCTATCGAAAGGTTAACGGTGAACTTTTTCTCACTTATAACATCAAAACTCGAGCACAACTACAAAGTAGATGTGATTGCATTATGGGTAAGGGTTCACTTACCGAAATTAACTGAGTACAATTATTTCGATAGACAACTTCTGAAAGCTAGAAAGTTCACGAAATCACCTATTGGGTGCAGGGATAAAATCAATTTTTTAGTAGAAATAAATTAGCAAAGGTTACACGTACACCTGGATTTGGTTTATACTCTCTTGGAAATTCAACTAACCCTTGAAGGTCACATCCAAACCAAGATGTGTGTCAAGTACACGATAAGTGGAATGACAAAAAGATCCAGAAAGGCCAATAGAAAGATCAAAACCTTAGTTTAGTCATCGGCCGGAAGAGCAATCCAAGACCATCATAGCAGGAAATTGCCGGTAAATTTTCCTACTCAGGAAAGAAAAACGTCAGACAGTGGTGCATACGAACAGAAGAAACAAAGTGCTCCATGAAATCTACGATCGGGTAACTGGAGAACACCTGGGGTGGAGAAGACACTTCAGAAAGTAAGACAACGGTTTTACTGAGCCATATATAGGGCCGGTATAGGTACATCAGCTTCAAATATGTGTTCAAGACTATGTACGCAGACTACATAGACCAAACCCATTTCAAAATGGACAGCCTGATTTGGATTGGTGCCTAATTTTCGATAAGACTTACAGAACAAGCCTCAAATCATGCTGGTGTACAAAAAGTACTCTTCAAAAAGGGGAGTTTTAACCCTAATAAGCTAGAAGGGGGTGTAACCAAGGCAACCTACACTAATGTGCTGTAATGCAATAGTGATGTTTTGCCAATGTTTATTAACTGCAAGGGAACTCATTTATATTCAAAATGGAGTTTCAATGGCCCTTACAATGTTCTTTACAATTGTTCTTTGGATGAAGGCAGCTCACTTTCTGGATTGGTTTGAAAAATGTTCAGTTGAAGGAACTTCTTTCTCACTTGGAATAAATTGCTTATTTTGAATTGATACAATTCCCATATTTAATTGTAGTTGATACAAATGGACATCGAATACCATATTGAAATATTTTGTTTACCTGCCCATGACTCTCACCTATTACAAGCTTTGGACGTTGGAGTACACAAATCGGAGATAATAAGATGCCATCGAAGGTTTCAGAATATGGTAAGTTGTTATTGTTGAGTTTGATATTATGTCCATAATACCAGAGAATCATAACAAATCAGAATTGAATTTACAAGACTACTACTATTTTTCGAAAAATTATTACGGTCCTATTTTATTCAATAAACTCCCTTAAGCTAGATATACTCCTATTACAAAATGTGAAAAACTCAAATGCAGTTTTGTTTACACATTACATGAAGAATATTTGCTTGGAAAACGCTTTTTACAGAATTGATGAATTTTTTGCATTTGACTTCAACACCAAATAAAAAAATTTAAGTTACATTTTATTTATGTAAAAATTACAATCAAAGTTATTCTAGTCAAATTGTTTAGTGAAAAACTTTTGCGTAAATTTCGATATTTATATTGTAATCGTTTAAATCTTATTCGTTCAGTTTGTGCCATCCGTGTACTCTTGACAAAACCATATATTATTATTGTATTTTCGTGGTGAATGAATGCCATTCATTCTATTCTATCCTAAATGCCAGAGGAGTTAGTTTAAGAAAAACATCAGGTTGGCTAAGAAATGGAAATAAGGCAATACTGAATACGAACATTTCACTTATTCGATTGCAAATCTTTGTCACTTTCATTTTCCGATTGTATATGTAAACCCATTAAAAAACACCTCTTTGGCAAACACGAAAAGTTTCCTTTACATATTTACTCACCATATTTTATTAATATAATTATAATAATAGACTGGAATATCTAATGAATTACAAAACTTCAGCAATATCAACAGCATTATGAGCAGCCTAAGGATTAACTTTCCACAGACAGCCAACACACTGACAACCATCACCGCGCTTTCTTTAAAATATAATTATGTCGAAAAACTCTTCCCATTGAGAAATTTTCCTTATACAAAAGTTTTACCATGTGTTTCAACTTTTATTCCACATAAGTGTATTTCTACCTTCAATAATTCATAAAGTCCCTCGATGCCGAGATACTAATATGCCAATCATATGAGAGTTTTTCTCTCAGCGGTTTTTTATTTATTTTTATTCGCTGATTCCGATATTCAGCTTTCCAACTGAATAACTAGTCACGTAATGGACTAGTTCTCATGTTTCTATCATGGATTAATTCTAAAAATTTGAGTAAAATAGACAAAAATGTGAAAGAATCATTGAAATATCTCTAGAAATAAAAAAGTTATGGGACTTTGAAGTTGCGCTTAGAAGAATAATTTCATAGTACGCAGCGCTCTAGCGTGTGACGTCACGCCATATGAACGAGACTAGTATTCGCAGAGTGCTTGCAAATTTATCGGTCTGAAATCACTTGCGCCGTTCGTGTCGTGTTTTCTTCATAACACGATGGCTGAAATTAAATAAATATCCTACAAATATTGTATAGTACAGGTCGACAAGCATAAAGTTGCCTCTGAGATGCGCAAACGATAGAAAGCGTGAGTAGATGTGCGACAAAGATCGACTACTGTTTACGGCTGGTTATCATCGGAATGTACAATCGGGAGAGAAATTTTTCTGCAACACGTAGGAACATAGGTTCTTATCTGAATTTTCATTAATTCCTAATGAACTGTTCGAATAATATAATTGTCTGTTATCACTGGACCGTTTCTGAAAATTGCATAATTTTCCGAAGCCATAAGTGTAAATAAAGTACGACTAGAAAAAGAATGCATCGCCACACAATATCAGAAATAGTTAAATAAATATAATAAAGAACACGAGGAACATACTTACAGAAGTTGACTAACAATATCACATGACCTCTGACCACTGCCAAATCAGCATTGTCCATGGTAACTTTTGATTTTTTGTTTCTCTTTTTATTTGGAGTTGAGAATTGTTCCATTTCACCTTTTTCAATTTTATTCATTTCTGAATTAATTTTCCTAATGCTTCTATCGCAAACTCCCGTTGCGGCAGCAACTCGTTCTTGAACCTTCACAAGAGGAATACTGGTTTCACCTATCATTGCTTCTGCCTGCATAAATTTGATGACATTACTGACAATTTCCCTACTTTGTCCACTCAGAATCTTATTTCTCACTTTACTCTTTGAAGGCATTTTCAAACACAACAAACTACACTATAACCTATCTAATAATATTTCAAAACTATACACAACACAAGGATTTCAAATTCAACACACAATCGCAGAGAGTTGAAGTGATTACAGTACGTGAACCTTCACGTAGACGTTAACGTACGAAATATAACGTTTACGGGTTGTTATGAATGAGTTGAAGTTGAACGTATGTCAACCGCTAACCCTAACATGTTAATTTGTGTTTATTTCGCTTTTATGCTGTTTTCTATGAACAACTGGAAGATGAACTCTACTTTGCGGATCTTAATAGGGATTTTGACCATATACCTCCCTTGCCAAATGCAAATCAAATTCTTCCGGAACTGACTTTTCGAAATGTTCATTGTTTTAAATAAAGCGAAATACCGAGCAAGATCATCAAAAATACATTGAAGAAATGATGATTGATGTAAAATTGTAAATATTGTTTTGTCACTTCTTGATTTTATGGCTTTAAAGTCAAAATTTGCTCATTCGCAACTCATCGGTGTGATTCGTATATTCTTCGGTTAACGTGCGTTGATTTTTAAGGTATCCGTGTGAGACCGTTAGGTTACGTAGGCCCGTAAACCTATTTTCAACGATAACGTGAATAGCTGACGAATGCGCATGCGTAGATGTCAATTTGTACGTTATCGTTTACGTTCATGGCAGCACTTCAACTCTCTAATAACGCCACAATAATTTTATTCCACTGACTGTACACTCACGACGTTAACTGTTTGAATAATGCAGAGCGAGTGAGCTCCTGCCCCACTCCAGGGTTGTGTCTACTGCGCAACCAATTCTCGGAGGCATCCTTATGCTTGTCGACCAGTACCTATGTGTAAAAGCACGACAATTAAAAACCGCAATAAATTGTTTTTTCATTTACCAAATTACATGAATGACAGGAAAAAGTGAAAAAGTACTTGTCGCGGCTAAGGATCATACGTAATTATTTGTGGTGTGGCGATCTCAGACATGTGTCGTGACGTCACAGACGAGTCGGAAACCAAAGACGTTCCGTGCTAAAATACGCAAATTTTAATAATCTATATCTCAGTCATTTATTGATGAATTTAAAAAAAACACTGATTCACTTGTTCTGATTTATATTTTAATTTCATCGCTTTAAATATAGTATTTTCAACATCACTAAACTGGTCCATTGCTAATACACATTATAACGATTTCAAAATGTTTGTCTAGAAGTATATGCGCATTCTCTACTCATGAAAAAACTGAATCTCTTTTGTAGATATCAGACTTTTTCTGTTCTTTATCTGTTCGCAGCAGGTTGGCGAACAAAGATGTTTGTATATTTTGGACCGTTTGATGAAGCACGAGTGTCAGATTAACAAACACACTCGTGTTCTCAGACTGTTTTAAAACTATCCCGACTGCCATTCTTCATCAAATTTCAATTATCCTAATTCCATTTGGTGAACATTCATTGAAGTGAATTTAGTTGTTCGTCGCAATTGGATAATTCAATTGCTTTATCTCTGCGACTACATTTCTCCATTTGTATCGTTTTTTGCCTAGTCCAGTTCTTGCTTGAAACGAAAACGAGTGCGGTGAGGCATATAAATTGGAAGAAACGTGTTTTGAATGAAAATTGGTTCGATGATCCCATTACGATCTTCAACTGACAGATCTATTCAGTAGTTATGTTTGACTGTTTCTGGTATGTTTCTGATACGGTATTATGAAACCTTTTGACCAAACTATAGAGGTTTTTTCACCCACAAAATAAAATACGCAAATGGTCTATGCTAATTTTTATAAGATAGTTCCTTGATGAAAACCCCAGTTTTCGCCACAGCAAAATCGCTTTGATATTTTGGTTTTTTGGAAATATCTCAAAGATTAGTCAAGGAATCGTTTTACATAGATTTATAAAACCTACAAAATGGATTGTCATACGACCTGATCGGTGCATTTTCCACTGAGATAATCCGTGAAAACCTCGAAAAGAGTAACGATTACCAAGTAGTGAATGAAGTGAATAAAAGCTAAAAAATGTCGACGACTTCTTCAATAAAAGTAGGACTAAGGCAGTCTATTACAAATAACAAAAAAACAAATAATCCTAATATTCTCATTCTATGTGATGAAACTGGTTATGGTCTGGGTAAAACATAGGGTAAAATATGGATTTATGGTAATACATTCACCATACAATCAATTATCAAACCAAGGGCTTATTCCGAAAATGTCATTGAAGATTTTATAAATTTATCAAAAAATGTTTGTCTCGATGACTATATAATAAGTCTTGCTGGAGCAAATGATTTCAATTCAAAAAGATATCCATCATTTAAAAAACAGAATGGCAAGCTCAAAAATGGCACCTATACAAATATAATCATTTCTTCAGTGCCCTACTGCAGATATGATAAGATCAATGAGATGATTTACAGATTCGATAGCAAGATGAATGAATATGCATCGAAATTGAATCATTTTGCAGAGGGAAATGTTTCCTTTCTGGATATTAATAATTCTGAAGGGAAAATGCTCAGTATGGAGGCAATCATGAAAAAAATCTCGGAATTCGATTTATTGAGAAAAACAAAGGTGTCTAACCTAAAGTTTGTTCCTATACAATAACATTTTTTATGCAGAACTCAAGTAACCCTATTAGAACTAAAACTCGGGAACACAGAGTATGCCACAACAGAATATCTAACGTTAGAGATGAATTTCTCAATCTTGTTTTGTTCAATATACAATCCCTGCGAAATAAAACTGATGAATTCTACATATTTTTGGATAGTCTAACAGCCGTATGCATAGTCAATTCCAGCGACTCGCCAGAGTTTCGCCGCTCGCTACACAAGAACTATCATGCACAGTCAAGCTCCAAAAAGGTGGTACATCGCCAGCGTTTCGCCAAAATGTGACTTATCGCGTAGTTGTCACTTTTTTGGAGCTCGACTGTGCATTATAATCCTTGTGTGGCGAACGGCGAAACTCTGGCGAGTCGCTGACGATTGACTATGCATACGGCTGTTAGTTTTCCAAGTCTAGTTTTACTGACCGAACACTGGTGTAATGAAAATGAACTCATCAATATACCTGATTACTCTGTGGTAGCTAGATATTCCAGAAAGTCTTCAAATCATGGAGGGACTGTCATACTGATGAAAAACACGCTGCTGATGACTTCGGGTTCCTTCAAGCAGACAAGTTCAAGGAAGTACAGGAGAACAAAAACTTTGAGTTTTCAATCTGTCTTTGTAAAAAGGAGAATGTATATATTATGTGCATATATCGATCTCCCTCCTCTGATGTTGGGATTTTTTTGAATAATTTAGAGTTAGTACTGTCGGAAATATCAGTGAATTGCTCTTTGATCGTAGCTGACGATTTCAATATTAACTAGAATGATTTTGAATCGCCAACAACTGTTTTTCTTAGAAACCTTGTGCTGTCTTTTAACTTGACTATGCATGTAAAATCCAATACCCGGATTTCTCAATTCTCGTCGACTCGGATTGACTACATTTGTAGCAACTTTGATGAGCAGGACATTTCATTCAGTCTACTCGTCAGGATTATCTGACCATATGAGGCAGTCGACTGCTCGGTGGGGTTCTGCTCTTCAAAGAAGCAAAACAAATGTAAGTACGGATGATTATTTAGTGGAGCAAACTCGGATAGGTTCTATCGGAATTGCCTTAAAATTGATTGGGAGAGTATTCTTTGTCATGCGGAACCATTTTCCTCATTTCACAATGTGCTACTGGGTGTATTTAATACTTCGTTCCCAAAACAGATAATAAAAACTAAAAAAAAGAAAACCATTGCTGACAAAAGGTCTGAAAATATCCTCTAGTAATCTGCTGTCAATGATTATATTCGAAAATTCACCAATAATCTCTATTACTTAAACTATTTCAATAAATACCGTAGAATCTATAGAGCCACAATCAAGCGAGCAAAAGAATTAGTTTACAATAATAGTCCCACAATAGGATGAAAGAGACCTGGTCAATCATAAATGACTCAAGGGGAAAATCTAGAAAACAAAAATTTAACATTACTCTAAGTCCTGATACTATAAACGACTCTTACTGCTCCATTGCAAAAGATATGAGTAAAAATATTACTAGTCCATATGATCCATTAATCCATCTTGAAAATCTAGGGGTAGAAGAGATCCTGATTCTGTATGATACAGACATTTATGAATAGATCGAAATCTTGAAGGACATAAAAATTAAAATACCACAGGTTACGATGAAATACCAAGCAAAATAATACAAAACCTTCCATTTAATGCCCTTCAGGTATTGTCTACACTGATCAATATCTCCTTCAAAACAGGTTCCTTTCCCCCTTTTCTGAAAACCACTGTGGTCATACCTCTGCACAAGGGCGGAGATACTGATGACCCCTCTAATCTCCGCCTTATCTCGCTTATCCAATCCATCGCAAAACTAATTGAATAACTAGTTTAAAAAGGCTACTTGAATTCGTAAATAAGCATAAGATTATTAGTGAAAACCAGTTCGGTTTTCAAAACAATAAAAACACACAGGATGCAATATTATCTTTCCTAAATGAAGGTTTTTCGGAGATAAATGCCGGCGAAAAGACTGCAGCAGTATTTTGTGACCTGTCAAATGCATTTGACTGTGTTAATCACAAAATACTGCTGAGAATGCTCCAACAATATGGATGCAGAGGACTGACTTTTGAATGGTTCAAATCTTACCTTACAGGGCGAAATCAAATAGTAAAAACAGCGGAGTTTTCAAAAAGGAAGGAAATCGATTCGGGAGTCCCACAAGGGTCTGTGTTGGGCCCCATATTGTTTTTATTGTATATAAATAACATCACCAATATCAATATTTCTGGAAAATTCACCATTTTTGCAGACGATACAACTATTCTCTGGAATAGTAGAAACACCGGTGACCTGCACAACATAATAACTACCGATCTAAAAAAGTAAAAAAAACTGCTGCGATGCAAACGTCTTATCTTTTGATTTGAAAAAAACAAATTTGATTTCATTTAGATGTTCGCTAGACAATTGGAAGACAATTCATTGGAAAATATACATCACACGAAATTTCTAGGAGTGTTCATCGATCAGAATCTTAAATTCGAGAATCATGTTAGGCAACTTACAGGTAAAATCGCCTCGAGATGAATGAATTAGGGTTCAGCACAGCCAAAATGGCGTATTATGCACTTAGCGACTCCCAGATACCCTATGGAATACCGTTTTGGGGAGCGTGCAGTCAAACATTATTCAAACCTCTACTGATTCTACAAAAAAGGACTATGAGGTATATTTGTAAACTAAAACCGAGAGAATCTTGTAGACTCCACTTTGAAAACAATAAAATTCTGACTATAACTGCACTATTTATACTAGAATCCGTTTGTTTGATGAATAAACATATTTTGAACCTCGCTGCATCCACATCTCAATATAACACCCGGAACAGCAGCCACACTTTAAAACTACAGTTGCCTTCCAAAATATCACAAAAAAACTCTATATTCTACAATGGTGGGAAAATGTACAATCATATACCCCTGTATGTAAGATCTGCTGATCTGAGTGTTTCCCAATTTAGGGAGGCAGTCAAAAGATTACTATCGGATAGACCCTATTATAGTTTGCAGGAATATTTCAATGATAATTTTTAGCTGAACTATTATAAATGTGATTGTCTATTTTATAATTGTGATTGTCTATTTTATATCTGTTTATAACTTCACGCCATTTGTAATTTTTATTATTGTTTGTGACGAATTAACATTTTTATGATTTACCATTTTTAATATTTAAGACAATTACCTAAGCTTTGTCAACAAGACCCTGTCTTATGATAATAAAGCATATTTATTATTATTATCATTATTAAAAAGATGTTTTCTGTTCGATGTGTGGTTTTTGCACAATCGCGTTATAAACAATTTAAAAGCACATCTTGCAAGATATGCCGCATTTAGGGATATCGTCGTATTTAAATTACGTAAACGGCATCTGGAATTAGAGATCAATATATACAATTCCTATATTTTGGATATTTACTCAACATATTCTCCTCTTAATTGGATACATTTATTACAGCGAACCTGCAACGTCTCTAGACCTTTCAAAAAAATGATTCTTCTTGCTCTGCAAACCAGACCTCCACAGCTTTTATTACCTCCTCGTTGGAAGAAAATTCACGACCTTTTAAACTTTTTTTCAGTTGAGGAAAGAGATGATAGTCGGACGGAGCCAAATCTGGTGAATAAGGGGGGTGTTCTAGTAATTCAAACCCTAACTCACGAATTTTTTGCATGGCAACATGAGATTTGTGTGCAGGGGCGTTGTCCTGCAACAACAAATCACCTTTGGATAGCTTTCAGCGTCTTTTCTCTTTAATTTTTTCCCGTACAGTGGTCAGTAATGTCGAATAGTAATCTCCAGTTATTGTTCTACCCTTATCCAAAAAATCATGATTACTCCATGGCAATCCCAAAAAACTGAAGCAAGAACTTTTCCAGCTGATTTTTGGACACGAAACTTCTTAGGTCTTGGAGAACCGGAGTGTCGCCATTCCATCGATTGTTGCTTTGTTTCTGGATAGTAGAAATGTACCCAAGTCTCATCCATAGTAACAATTCGGTTTAAGAAGTCTACATCGTTTTCAAATCGAGCACAGATCGAACGCAATGCTACTACCCTTGCACGCTTTTGGTCAACATTCAAACATTTAGAGATCCACTTTGCAGCAATTTTTCTCATGTCCAAATTGACGTGAACTATATAATGAATGCGTTCGTATGAAATATTCAGGTTTCAGATATCCGTTTTAGCCCATTTCGTCGGTCATGAACTGCATCGATATTTTCGGGGACTGGCACAGATCCCGATCTGTCATCATCTTCAATGGAAAATTTACCTCTTTTGAAGATTGCAGTCCAATTTTTCACGGTCGCATACGAATGACATTGATCACCAAGGGTATTAAGCATATCTTCGTAAATCTGCTTACCTCTTAACCCTTTTAAATACAGGTACTTGATGATGGCTCGATACTCCAATTTTTCGATTTTCACAATTTCGGTTGAGAAATTTTTTCTTTTAATTTATTGCGTAACTCTGGTTTACTTTTTTGACGTCAAACTTTACACTGACACTTCTAATAAGTTATTGTTCGTTGCTATGGTAACGCAATATTTTGTTTATGCAGGGAACTGGCCTAGGCTAACTAGATATCAATATATCCTCGTATACTTTGGAACAAGATCCACAATTCAATTTATAAACTCCTGATTTTTGTGTTTTATCTTTATTATTTTTGATGAACCTTCCCAACGTGTTATCTGTTCTGAATGCTACTCTTAAATTATGTTTTTTCAAAAATGACGCTATTTTTCTGAAACGGGCCCTGAATAAGTTAATGTTTTGTAATTATTGTCAAGGTTCCTCATAGTGGGGTACACTTCTTGGATAGCCTTTCTTCAGAAAGAGGAATATTCACTAATCTATGTATCATACTATGGTATGCTGCTATTTTATGTAAAAATGGTGTTTATTGTTGTTTTTACCTATTGTCAAATCTAAGAAATTTAATGATTTTTTTACTTCTATTTCTATTGTGAATTTAATGTTTGGGTGAATAGTGTTAATATATTTATGAAAGCTGTCTGTTGGTACCTTTAAAACAAACTATAATGTCATCCACATATCTGTACCAATACAAAAACTGTTGCGAGAGTGGGTGCTTGTAATTATTCCTTCCATGAAGATATCTGCCAGTAGAGGACTCAGCGGATTTCCCATGATCAAACCTTCAGATAAAGAATATATTTTATTGTCAAATTGAAACTTTTGTTCGAAACGTATCGACAAAAGTTCTATTTCTTGTTTAATAACCGGGTTGACATGATTTCTATCTAGTAAACCTTTGACTAAGAGTATGGTATCTTGGGAAAGGTATACTAGGGAAAAAAAATTTAACGTCAAAAGAAATTAATTTCGCGTTATCTGGAACAGAAATATCCTGGATTTTATTTATCAAATCATAAGAATTTTTAAGGCTGAATTTCGGTACAAATGTATTAACTTTCTTGATAACTAAACTGATGGTGCTGTAACGAATGATACTACCGGCCGGACAGGGTAGTTTTGATTATGTTATTTTATCAAAGAATATAATTTCGGAGGTTGTGGATTCATGAGAGTTAGTCTGAACTTCTCGGCTTCATTAAAAATTGATTTAGAGTTTCTCAAGAATTCTTCGATTTGTGGTTGATACACATAAGTGGGGTCACATTTAAGTACTTTAAATTTACTGGAATCTAAAAAATCATGAGTTTTTTTAACATAATCATTCCTATTGATTGCAATGACTGTATTACCTTCATCTGCTCTTGTAAAGGTTACAACCTTTTCCTTAGTTTCATTCTTTATAGATTTAATGGTAATCATAACATTTATACTACTATTATCCTTCAGAAATGCTGATTTGATAATATTAGTAGCCTGATATTTATTGTTATTAATGTCCAAAGGCAATTTCAGTTTCAATCCCAAGAATTTCCATGTCTTTATAATGATATCATTGCTTCTAATATTATGCCTAAAACATTTTGTAATTAATGAATTCTCCTGTTCTGTAAAGACGGCTTCTGACAAATTCACAAGTCTATCAAAAAATTGATGATCAGTGAATTTTCTATCACAATCTTTACGTGTGTTTTCAGGTATTAAAGAATTTAACTTGCGTTTCTGTCTGATATATTTCTTATGAATGATCTGATTGACATGCTCTCTTGTGTCCTGATTTAAAACTTCAAATTCCAAAGGATGTAACCTATACGTAAGTTCACTATATATTACCTTCAGATATATGTTGTGAATATCTCTCTTGCTGTATTCTGATTTCCTACATTGCTTCATCCACTTTTCATCCAAATTTAATCGTGTTTACCTTAGTGTCATATACTATGAATTTCCATCAAGTAACGGCCACGTCAATCCAAAAAAGCATAAGCTGTGCTAAAATCAAACAGCAAGTCATGGATCCAACAGATGTTTCAAGGCCAAAGAGTTTATTGAAACACCGCTGCCAACATTCACAGAATATTAGAGCCAGAAAAGGATATCTACTAGAATATTAGTTGGACTCCTCACAGTACATTGTAGGCTCAACAAACATACGAGTGCAATCGGTCTGGCAGAAAAAATGCTGTGTTTGTAGGTTCTGTCAGGAAGAAGGTGAAACATCAGTACACATACTATGTCACTGCGAGGACTTGCCAAGGTGAAGATTTTTAATCCTGAGAAAAGAGAAACCAAAAGGTCCCGGTTACATGGGAGTTTTGAAAACTGGTCTATGGTGACGAAGACAAGGCTAGATACAGAACTCTAAACGATTTCGATGACACACACAATAGATCTGAAAGGGTCACCATATAGAGGCATCTAGCAAAGAAGCCACAACTAATCTCAACCAGAGCTGGAATCAAGAATTTTAGAGTAATCCATTGAGGAAGTGAGAAGTCAATTCAGAATTATTGGTTCATATTGCAGTCATCACAAATAAAATATTGACATGAATTCTTCACATAATCAACGTTAGATCGAAACCAATCGGTGAATATCTATGCATTATCCTCAAAATTGGAATAACTGATAACCGCAGACCAGGCAGCAGTCAGGGCAAGAACAGTTAACAGATGGGGAAGCTAAAGAAGTTAACGGAACGGTAATACTAGATTTCCAAATTCATATTCAAAGTGTCATTACCAGAACCTGGGAAGAAGTGAGAGAAACAAACTCAATACTTGCTGAAGTTGGCGCCACTACACCATTGGCCATGATGGACGAATTCATGCGATCACGATCGTGTGGAGGGCATAATCGCCTGTATTTACCCATGAGTGGAGACGAACTTGTCGGTGATTATATCCACTAAATAAATAAATAGCGATAGCTGCTACTGTTTCAACATCCATGTGACAAACACAGACCTCATTTATGAGGTCTGTGGTGACAAATGATAATTAACAATAAATATGCACGATCGTGTGGACAGCTGCGCAATGATGGTGGCAATCGTGGCCCATTCTGTATTTGTCCATCATGGCCGATGGTGTAGAGGCGCTATAAAACAATCCGTAATTCTTTCAAGGCTCAGAATCAGCCATAACAAAATGTGCGAAAAATTCGGAATAGCCATCACTGTGAAACACCTACTCGCCGAATGCACAAAATTAGACAACTGTGTAACGCTGGGATACTTACCTATTCTAGTTCTAAAACTGAATACATAAGTGAAACAGACAATAAAAATGTGTTCATTATTATACTTCTATGGCGGGTTTGAAAATTCAGAAAATGCATTGTACATGTAATTAAGGCAGGGAAAATTGCGAAAAATACAGCATATTGTAGAATTTACATTATGTATTTTTTCAATATTAACACACCAAATAGACTCTAATTAGAGCCGTGAAGATGATAGCACAGACTGCTGTCAAAAGCTCTCGCAGGTAATAATCTGAAGTCGTGAAAGCTTCAAATCCTTTTTGTAACGTAGTGTTAATATTGAAACATTGAAATGAAGAAAAACCCTTTGCATCAATCGAAAAAATATTTTCAAAAAACTTGGGTAGATTCACTTTGATTCACTAGAAAAACCAATATAATGACCGATAATATTCTTTTGTTATATTCGGACACATTCGAAAAATTATTAGTTGTGTCCCAGATAGAGTAGGAATGCTAAGTCAACTCGTATAAACGTGACCTGAGTAAAATAATGGAACTGTTATAACGAACGATTCGGCATGTTTGTACATTTACGTAAAGTTACTGTTCTGCAATATCACACACACAACCTTCTACTCTGTTCGCGTTTTTAATCTCTCTGCTATTCTAGGAGGTCTATGAACTATATCGTCTGTTCGTAGAGATATTTTTTGCGATATACTGCTGTTGATTCGAATTTTGTATCTATTGCATCTTTCAGAATGATCATTCCGTGTACAGTGATGAGAACATGCAATTTGATAATGGATTTCCCAAACCTTGACTTCGAAGCTCATGCTTTTGATCGGCAGAATGAAGACTTTCGTTCAACATGCACTTTTAATATTATGAATTTAGAAATAAAAACGGTAGGTCTAGTCAACATGTACCTTTTTTTTTTATTTTGAAAATTCACCAAAAATTATGATCATGGTGTTCGATCCGTAATGTCAGGTAGAAATTTTATGGAAAGGTCTCAGAAAGGACCGAAAAAAATTGCAAAAGTTATAAACAATTAAGTGGAATAAAGTGGGGCTTTGTTTTTTTAATATCTCGAAAACTATAAAAGATTTTCGAAATGTTAAAAAAGATCTGAGAAGATCAGCACACTTGCTGAAAAAAAGATTCGGCTCCCGAAACTGTACCTCCAATATTCATAATTTTTATAGAGCCCTGAAAATGGAGCCAAAAACGGGAACTCTGGCTTCCGCGCGCGTTGCGTCACTCTGACACAACAACAACAAAAAAAACATTTTTTCATATTGAATACGAATATTAGGGAATAAAAAAAATTCGTGTACTATTGAGATACATCAATTAAGAATAATCTGCAGATAAAAAAATATTATCCCAATTTCTCCATAAATTATGCATTTATTAACAAATTTTTCTAAACTGAATGTTAACATGAAAATCTTTAATTATTGAACTAAAACCATAGGATTTTTTTCACTTTGTCAAGTTATTCTCAATAGGCTAACAAATAGATGAACGTTGCAAAATTTTGATTTTCCATTCTCTATCAACAATTGAAAATAAAAAAAATTAAAAAAAGTAAATCAAAATTGTTTAGCAAAACAAATATGGTAAAGTGGGGATAACTGGACATGCAGGTTAACTGAATATCTTATAATATTAGCCATCTATGTCGGGGCGTAGCACAGTGGTTGGAGCGTTTAGAGTCGGAAGATCCGGAGTTCGAGCCCCAGTTGCGGCTAGGATTTTTTAATTTAATTTGACCGATTAAATAATTTAAATCGCGTGGCTGGACTGGGATGAGTCCTACACGATTCACTGTTGCGTTTCAATTAACAGTGCTGCTCCTAACGTGGCGCATGGAGTTAGTAACAAGGCCTATCCAGAACACGTAGCTAATGACCATAGCAGTCGATGCCAAAACACAAAAGAAAAAAAATGTATTAGACATCTCTTGGCAGATAGCAGACTCTACTTTCTTGATATTTGATCAAATATACAGGTTCCTTCTTCTCACTATAAAAATATTCTTATAATACTGTCATTGTAAATTATATTTCAACTTAGATTTGTTTGGGATGACATGGTGAAATCCGAATTTTGAGTTGTTTTAATTTTATCGTCACAATCTTCATATTTTTTACTGATATTTTTTGAGCAACCTAAAGACGTAAGTATCTACTATTTTTTTGTGTATGTATTTGTTTTTTCTACTCAATATAAAGATGCTTATTTTGGCATTTAGCTAAGTAACAATTTGTGAGGTTAACTGAACAGTAGGTACTAATGTGGGGTTATGTGATCCATGTCCAGTAAACCTGAATTTGCTTTACTCGGACCGATATAGAAGAATTCATGCAGATTGCCACGAATTAGGAAGCGCACAACCAATCAGAGGTCATATTCGGAAGAACAGCTAAAACACGCTGTTAGAGTGGTTTCTTAGTTTCTAACGAAAAGTGTTTTCTTAGTTTCTAACGAAAAGTGTTTTGTGCGAAGCGCTTCGACTCCATTTGAAATACCACGAATAACAAAACGGTTTGTTGATGAAAGCAGGGATGTTGAATTAAATTCAGTTAACTGTTGAAGATTTCAGCGAATCTGAAGAAGGCAATAAAGTAGGTGATTGTTGCATTGTGTATATGGTAAAACAATGTAAACTTTTTGAAACCATGTTGCAAAAGTCATTGAAGAAAGCCTAGATTGGTATGAAATGTTTTTTTATCAAACACCATAATGCAACATACAAATTCTCCGAAACTGAAGAACACAATTATGTTTCAAAGAAGGATGTTGTTCATAAATTACCATCACCAGTAAAAAACAGTACAGCAAGATATGCTAATTTGTAATAATCACGTAATAAAATAGTTCAATTCGTGTTTTTTTTTTCATTTGGTTTTCTACCTTTGTTTCACTTGAAGTACCCAGTGATCACTTAACCTACCCTTGATGTTCACTCAACCTGTATGTCAGGATAAGTGAACAACTTCTCACTGAATCATAAAATTCGATTTATGATCTTTCCCCTTTACAATTTTATAAAAAAATTCACAACAGTTTATTCGCGATGGCTTATAAACCACATATTTCCGTATAAACAAAAAATTACAGAACTTTGAATGGGATATTTCATCACATTTTATTAAACGTGTCCGTTAACCCCTACTTACCCTAAATTTTTTCAAGGAATAGTTTTTACCTTAAACATTACCAATTTTCATCAATGAATATATTTCAAAAAAAATTGATTTGCTCATTAACAATGTATTTGTTTATAACAATATTTTTAAACAATAGTGGTAACTTTTTTTTTCTATATTTTTATATAGAATACGAGATTTCAGTTGTGCTATTCTTGACCGTTCGCCATAATAACGTGTAATCGTGTCGAAACATTCCCATGTTGCTGCAACTCGCTGAAATGCTCTTAGTAACTCGACAATTGGTGGTATTTGACCAATAATAAAGTCGGGGGTCCGAGATTGAAGTCGGGGTTGCAAGATTAAAGTCGGGAGTCCGAGATTAAAGTCGGGGGTCCGAGATTAAAGTCGGGGAACAAGATTGAAGTCAGGGGTCCGAGATTAAAGTCGGGGGTCTGAGATTAAAGTCGGGGGTCCGAGATTAAAGACTGGGGTCCGAGATCAAAGTCAGGGGTCCGAGATTAAAGTCGGAGGTCCAAAATTAAAGTCGGGCCCCCAAGATTAAAGTCGGACCACCGAGATTAAAGTTGAATCCCCAAGATTAAAGTCGGGGGTCCGAGATTGAAGTCGGGGGTCTGAGATTGAAGTCGGACCTCCTAGATCAGAGTCGGATCCCAGAGAATAAAGTCGAGGGTCCGAGATTAAAGTCGGGATTCCAAAAAAAAATTGCTCGTTGCCCTTCTACGCCTTCGTATATTTGACTTAACCATCGGAGATGATCCATTAGATACAGTGGATGTGAGATTTAACTAGGAAGGTTAACAAACTTTCAGTCTAACTCTACCAAAAACAATCTGAATTGAAATGCCTCTTTAAATGCGAATGAAAATAAAATTAGGACCGTACTCCGGAGGGAAGGATTTTAATTTTTCGGATGTTGATGATGGAATTTATGGGCAGAAATGTTGAAACAAATACTAGCTAAAAAACATATTTGAACTTAGTAAGATAAGGACTACTTGAATTCATGAAAAAATACTGGTCCGTATTAGAAAAAATAAAGTTGAGGGTTGCCCCCAAAGAACAAAACGTCGTATTGATAATCAGAGTACAGCACATGGAAGTAAATTCGAAACAGAGAAGAAAGTTCACTGAACATATTTCCATATTCCTAAAAATAGAGGCGCCAGCGCAAAGGAAAGAAAACGGGCCAATTCGGTTTTCCCCGTATATTTTGAAAACGGTTTGTGATATTTCCGGTTCGTAAACATCATTCAATTTTTCACTAAAATAGGCAACTTTTGTCTTATTTAACCAACTTCGTATCATTTACCGTTTTCGATATGCCAATAGTGGTACGTCATAAAAATACGGCAAATACAGGGTGTCAATTTGAAAACTTCCTACCCTTAATATCTTCCTTCCAGTAAACAATATGAGTAATCGAAAAAACAGGTCAATTTTATTGTCAAGGGGGACACTTTCAAGGACTATTTGTAGCCCTCGTGGTTCAACCCCATAGGAGGGGTAGATGTTACCCTTAGAATTTTAAATGGGAAGGGGGGTCAAGTGGCACATCATTTTGATGGGCGTTCAATTCTTGTTCCAATGGTACCCTGACTTAGTATTTTTTGATGAGCATTTTTCGAAAAATTGCGTTCTAAACTAACAGAAGTAATTATTAGAACGCCTATACTGAGATGCATGGTTTGGCCAGAACTGGTTAGAATATTAGGTGGTACCGTTCCAACCCTTTATTAGGGGTAACATTAGCCATTAGCTCCAAACACTGTACATAAAAAAGTAGTCTAATAGTAAAACGTAGATGGTAGTAAAGTTGTGTTTATTAAATGCTGAATTTTTAAGTGTCATCGCAGAAATTGTACAGATAGCCTTCCTTTTTTGCTACTTCTGCTGTAAAAAGTTTCTGTTTTCCGGCAAAAAATTGGTTAGCAAATTTGAACTATGTGGTAGTATTGTGAATACCGTTGTACCTGTTGGGCTGTTTAGGAATTACTTTAATAAGTGTATAAAAGTGTAAAAATGGTTTACATTCTTCAAGACAGAATTGAAATGATTGTAATTTATGGCGAAGTTGGAAAGTGCGCACGAAGGGCGGCGGCATGTCTTTTAACGAAAGACATCCAAATTGTAATGTAAGTCACCGGTATGTGCTTGATTTGGTGAATAAGTTTTACGAAACTGGTTCAGTGACAAATAAAAAAAGAAATAACCCCAGAGTACTAAATGAAGCAGCTCAAATTGAAGTTTTGGGAACATTTGCTGCAGAGCCCACGAGCTCCTTACGATCAGTATCAGAACAGACGGGAATGTCACGCAAGACTATAAGAAAAGCATTGAAAATGCATAAATTTCATCCATATAAAATGCAGATTCTTCAAGAGCTCCACGAGGATGATTATGATAGAAGAATAGAGTTTTGTGAAATCATGTCTCATCGAGTAAATACCATCCCTAATCTTCTGTTAAACATCTGTTTCAGCGATGAGTGTTCATTTTTTCTGAATGGCAATGTTAATAGACAAAATTGTCGCTATTGGAGTGACGAAAACCCACATATTTTTCGGGAAGGGCATACACAACACCCACAAAAAGTTAATGTTTGGGCTGGTATTCTTGGAAATGCCATTCTTGGTCCATTATTTCTGGAAGAAAACTTGACTGGCAATCTGTACCTTGATATGCTTGAAGAGACTATCGATCCTCTTATAACTCACGAGCTAGAAACTCAAATTGATGCAGAAGGTAATGAACTTTTGCAGGAGGATCTGTAACATTTCCAGCAGGACGGTGCTCCACCTCATTATTTTCTTCCCGTCCGACAGTGGTTAAACGAGAGATTTCCGGGTAGATGGATTGGCAGAAGGGGAGCAGTTGAATGGCCTCCGAGATCACCGGATTTAACACCCTTAGATTTCTTTCTTTTGGGGCATCTTAAATCCGTTGTTTATAAAACACAACCTTCTGATATTGACGAATTTAAAAGACGAATTACAGCAGCATGCCGGTCAATTCCTAGTGAAGTTTTCCGTAATGTTAGAGGGGAGTTCGAAAACAGACTGTATTACTGTTTAGAGCAAAATGGACAACATTTCGAACAGCTAATAAGATAAGCGTAAGTAGATTTTATGTTGGAAATGTCTTTCTCGCAAATTAAATTTTATTGTGTAGAAGGAAAATAACCACCAAATAAAAAATCCCATGCGTAATAAATTTATTCCTGTCATTCAAGGGTTGGAGCGGTGCCACCTACTCTTCTAACCATTTTTATTAAAGGGAGTCAATACAATAATGCATCTCAGTATAGGCGTTCTAATAATTACTTCTGTTAGTTTAGAATGCAATTTTTCGGAAAATGCTCATCACAAAATAATAAGTCAGGGTACCATTGGAACAAGAATTGAACGCCCATCAAAATGATGTGCCACTTGACCCCCCTTCCCATTTAAAATTCTAAGGGTAACATCTACCCCTCCTAGGGGGTTGAACCACGAGGGCTACAAATAGTCCGTGAAATTGTCCCCCTTGACAATAAAATTGACCTGTTTTTTCGATTACTCATATTTACTGGAAGGAAGATATTAAGGGTGGGAAGTTTTCAAATTGACACCCTGTATATAAAACACAAACACTAATCCCGCAGATGAATGTTCCGTATATTGTTAAAAGAACAGAGGCAACCGTTGTCATTGCTAGTGGTCAATCTCACAGTATGTGCCTGGGCACTGGCCTATTTCCTGTCCAATTAAACTTGATTCGAACTGATTACGTTTATGTTCATTCAGGCAGTGCAAATCAGTTTCCATTTCTGAGAATGCACAGTGCTGTAGATTTCCGTTTGGGAATTGATCAACTCCGGAAGGTAACGATAATTTACATATTTTGGAATGTGATATACCTATTGAGAAAAATTCTGGATTTGTTTTCGATTCACTTCATTTGAAAACTTGCCACGTCTTATAATTTGAACAGGGCAAAATATTTCAGAATTTTCTGAAAGATGTCGATTTTCAATGAATTTTTTTTTCAATTAAGTAATTCAGAACTTCATCAGAGAGTATACTCCTGCAAAGAAATGTGGTTTTTCGCATCAATGTGATGTGTTGAATTATCGCGAAGGCTAGTTCTCCCAATGAAATCGAAAAAGTACTTCAGCTTTTGTTGGGAATACCTGAAATAAACACTGAAGTATGAAAGAGGGAGAGAGAGAGAGAATTTATGTTTATTGTACATAAGAAAAACTCTTGTTGACAAACACTTGTATAAAAATTTACAGTAAATGGATGAACATATATAATGTTACTATCAAAAATTGATGAACAAATCACATGATAAAAAAAATAATAAAAACATTAACATTGAGCGTTAATTGAATACGTTTACAAAACATAAATTTAAAAATATTAACAAGTTCTTTCAAGCTGTAGTAGGCCTTTTCGCTTGATATATTTTCAGTTTTGTTTCTGAAAACCTGGAGATTCCTCTCTTTCAAATCGCAAGGTATTTTGTTATACTTTTTCACTCAATTGTAAATTAGAGAATCTTTCAGTAGAATGGATGTGGGAATTGGGAGCAGCTTCAAGTGAATTTCGTTCTGGCGAGTATTATAGGGGGTGTTGTTGATAACATACTCCAATATATTTTTTTGAATTATAGAAACTGTCTCCAATATAAAAATTGAGACTACAGTTAGGGTTTTATTATCTTTAAATAAAGGTTTGCATGATTTTCTCATTTTTGCTTTGAAAAGGTATCTAATTGCCCGTTTCTGAAATACAAATACTGAAATAATTGATTGTTACATACCCCCCAGAAAGATATGCCATAGTGTATAGGTAGTCTATGAGTGCATAATAAACCGATTTGGCATCAGTAAAAACTAAATCGTTTGACACTGTTCTCGAAACATAACAAACAGAAGCCAGTTTTTTTATTAAATTGAGTTGTGCTCTTCGAATTTTGAATTACTGTTCAAAAGTAATCACAAAAATTTTGCTAAATTCTTGTTTTCTGTCGGTTGACTTCCCAAAAGCACATTTGATATACAACATTTGAATGCCAGAACACTCGATTTTTAGAATTTAGAAAGAGTAAATTAGAATCGAACCAATTCTGGATTTTAACCATGTCAGAAGATATTAATTCGTGCGCCACTATTCTTCTTTATGGTGCCATAGTATGGTCGTGTCGTCCAGAAATTGGTTATATGGTCACATCATTTATGTATAAAATGGATAAAACAGGACCTATTACAGAGCCTTGGGGCACTCCACATTTAATTCCTGCAGAATTTGAAGGTGTTGGTAGTCTCACATATTGCTTTCTATCAGAGAGATACGACTTAAACCATTAAAATTGTTTCCTCTGAATCCGTACTGGTGAAGTTTGCACAGCAGTATATAGTGGTTTTATGAATGTATCCAGCACCATCTCTAGGTTCCATAGAGCATTCCGATTATATACAGGGCAATTCAAATTCGACCCCCACCATTGGGATCTCCTAAACTACAGGAGATACGTCGAAGCTTAAATTGGGGCAAAGTTGCGTATTCTGGTGCTTAACAAAATACTGTTTTAAAACTTGGAAAATTCCGAGTATTTCCGGAAATATCGGAAAAAAACTGAAAATCGGAATTTTCGTTTTTATTTTTTTCTATCGTTATTTGACAACATAAGTCAAAACCAAAAGTACATTTTCATTGATACTTTTTTTCAGCTACACGTTTTCATGTTCAGATTTACTATCCGACGTTTCGTCTTCTGGCATTCATCATCAACTTTTTTTTCTGTTATGGGCGCCATATTGTTTTTTTATACAGAAAAATAGTGATTCTCATTCTGTTTTCATTAATCTATAATTTGTTATGATTTGCACTTCTGAAACCACAGATATTTAAAAAAAACTTCATCTGAGATGGTCATGACTCCATCGAAAAAAATTGTTTAATAAACACTAGTTGTCAGAACTGGTTAAACATCATGAGTTTGCACAAATACTTCAGTCGAAGTCTCCTCATTCTCAAATGAAGAAAAACGAGATATGTTGAAACTTTATTATAAATTTGATAGGAATAGTACGAAAACAAAACAAATTTATTTTGAATTATATCCGGAAAGACAACAGCCGGATAGAACATTATTCGGAATTTTGGGTGAACACTTGGCTGAGTACGGTGCGTTTCAAAAAACAAGAATGAAATAATGAGCTTGTAAAAAATGCACAAAAAGTATTACAACAAGTGTTCGAAATGATGGCCTTCCTCTTGAATACATAACCGAGCTCGTCGTCTCAAATTAAGAACAGCCCTAACAATATCCCTTCTGATAAATTGTGAAAGGCTTTCGCGGCCATCGTCACTTACATGGTGGTTCTTCGGGTTGTAAGGCCGACGTATGTTCTGAGGTCTCGACGTTTAGCCAACACGAGTGGTTAGCATTTTCAAGAGTTATTATGCAAATTTCTGCTTTCTTAAGTTGCTGTCAAATGTTTGACATTTGTTATACGTTGTCTCAATAAATACCTGTGATTTGACGTTCTTACATCTGATTGGTCCATAGCGATAGCAGACATCATAGAATCGTTCGTACCGTTATTTTGTGGGTAGGGAGCTAATTGAGAATTTTTGAGAACTGGAAGCCAAACCTTGTTCAATTGTAGTCCTTCTTCGGTTCTGTTGAAGTTGCTGTGGTGATTCTGGATTTCAATTGCTTCCCGGAAGAGTCTTGGGTAATAGGCAGATGTTGAAGAGATGACTTGGGTTTCTTCAAATTTTACTCTATGGTTATCGATGTTGAGAGTATGTTCTGCGACAGCGGATTTCTGTATGTGCCCTAACCGACAGCAAGCCTTGTGCTCTTTGATTCTTGTTTTAACGGAGCGTTTCGTGGCTCCGATATAAACGCTGCTACCGGAACATGGAATGCGATAAACCCCAGAAGAGCATAGTGCGTCTCGTTTGTCCTTCGCTGATTTAAAGTGGTCTTTCAGTTTTTTTGAAGGTTTATAAACGGTTTTAATCTCATATTTTTGTAGAATACGGCCAATACGATCTGTGACTCTGGGAACATATGGTAAGAATGCTTTTCTTTTTTCGGTGTTGGTTTGACTACTACTTGGTTCACTGGATGGACAGTCATTTGGTCTACTATTGATTCTTCCGTCTCTGATTTCCCTTCTATTTTTCATACACCTCTCAATATCTCTTTCTAATGGATACAAATGATTTCACTCCAAATGTGCTCATTATTTCTATTAAAAGCACCACAGTTCGAAAAAATATTTTCGTCGGTCCAAATAATGTTTTTCAAGAAGTTTCGAGAGCCAGCTACAAAATTCCATCCTTCTCTCAGGATCACCTGGATGTAATTTTTGTGAAATATCTATCTTATAACATTTCAAACCACTTTTTTTGAATTCCCTCCAAACGCTCGTCTGTGGCACATCCATTTCTGCCGAGACTTGATGTGTTGATTTGGAAGGATCTGCATTTATCTAAAAAAGTACCAAAAATACTTATACTTTTTCGAATATGGGATGAACAATTATTTTACCTCGGTTAAGAAGTTACGTCTAATATTTTGTTCCATTCTGCTTCCATATTTCATTCTTGGTTTTTGAAACACACCGTACTCAGCCAAGTTTTTGTCCAAAATTCCGAATAATGTTCTATCCGGCTGTTGTCTTTCCGGATATAATTCAAAATAAATGTGTGCTGTTTTCGTACTATTCCTAACAAATTTATAATAAAGTTTCCACATATCTCGTTTTTCTTCATTTGAGAATGAGGACATTTCGACTGAAGTATTCGTGCAAACTTATGATGTTTAATGAGTTCTGACAACTAGTGTTTATTAAACAAAATTTATCGATGGAGTCATGACCATCTCAGTTTTTTTTTTAAATATCTGTGAATCACTATTCTTCTGTATAAAAAACAATATGGCGCCCATAACAGAAAAAAAAGTTGATGATGAATGCCAGAAGACAAAACGTCGGATAGTAAATCTGAACACGAAAACGTTTAGTTGAAAAAAATTATCAATGAAAATGTGGTTTTGGTTTTGTGCTATGTTGTCAAATAACGATAGAAAAAAATAAAAACGAAAATTCCGATTTTCAGTTTTATCCCGATATTTCCGGAAATACTCGGAATTTTCCAAGTTTCAAAACAGTATTTTGTTAAGCACCAGAATACGCAACTTTGCCCCAATTTAAGCTTCGACATATCTTCTATAGTTTATGAGATCCCAATAGTGGGGGTCGAATTTGAATTGCCCTGTATAGCATCCGCTTCTTTTGAAGCAAAAGTTTTATGTGAACAATATTCATACTACTACTTCTTTGCCAAAAAAAAAGTAATTCAACGGTCGTAGGGGAAGTAGTTGTTTCATGTTGGAATACACCTATCGATAATCAATTTATACAGTACGATTTACCACCACAACAAACAAATTTTCAGTGTGTTTTCCATACCAAAAGAAATTGAAAACCAAAAGAAATTGGAAAAATGGGAAAAATACCTGATTCATTTGTAGAAACGCGCCTCTACTGGATACAAACTTTCTTTCCCCCTTCATCAGACTTGGGACTGAGAACAGAGCTGGTGAGATTTGAAGTGAGATTGGAATGTTACTCACATCACAAAATAGCAAAAATTAATAAAATATTCTTGCAAATCATATAACACAGTTAAAGCAAATGTTTGAATGTTGCTTCGTTACCATCAATACACAATTCCAATCAACGAATGAGGTTTACGTGTACCGATTACATACGTCCCTATGAACACAAATGACAATAGTGGGGTTAGCGTCAGTGGGGTTAGCATCAAACTTCTCAGATTACCCCAGAAAAAAGTCCAGGAGTAATATCTGGGCTTCTTGAGTGCCAGGAAATGTATCCACCCCGACCTATCCAACTGCGTGAGTATTCGGTGTCCAAATAGTCTCTCACCACATGACTAAAATTCGGGACCACATGGACCACATTCGTCTTTACCTTAAAGTATTTCATCGAAGAGTTGAAACTTCAAAAAGGCCGAATGAGCATCACCAGTGAGCCCTGCTGGTAAACGATAGAGCCCTATCAATTCGTTTTTGTAGAGGCATGCCTGTTTTTTGGAAAATCGATACTGTGAGTGAAATTAGCGAAAGAGATGCGGATTTTCCTGAGCCCAAACATGACTATTGCGGAAATTGCAGATCCAGTCCCTGGGGAATACAGCCTCGTTTGTCCATAAAATGTTTCGAGAAAAATTAAGTTCTTGTGTCAGGAAGCCATTCACAAAACTCCTGACGACGTGGCAAGTCTTGTGGTTCTAGGACTTGGTTCTTTCGGAAATGGTATGGATGCAAACGATTTTTGCGTATAATATGCCATACCATGCGTTAAACCCAGTCTCTAACTAATCACTGGGGTGCTTATTGATGGATCTTTGTCGAGGAATTGCAGAACTGCTTCATCAACAATAACAGCACGATTCACTGCAAAATTGTACGAAAGTTTGGATGTTTGGAATTTTTTTCGCGTATTCTCGAATGCAAGCCCTGTCATAATATTGCCCAATCAATAATATTAACCTACAATATTTCAGTATTACTGACCATGCTTTCCGGTTCAGTATACTTTTTAACAATTTCAACAATTTTCAACATTTTCATTTATGTTTATAAATATTTCCTACAAATAATGTTAGATTAACTTATCTCGTGTTATGAAGTGGCTAGCTTCCTTTAAACTCACGATATAAGTCCTGAAGATGGAAATAAACATTTCCGAAAGCTTGACATAATACCAAAGAGTTTCATCCTTACTCCCTGGCATCCTCAAATTTGACTGCAGCCCCACAAACAGAAATCAGTTTTTTGGTTTCGAAGTTATTCTTTCAACTGGTCAGTCACGATCAACCCAACGTTTACAGATATAAATATATACTCAAATTCCTAAAAGAGAATTATTTATGAGTTAAAAGTGCAAACAATGATTAAATATTCTACTTACGAATGCCCCTAAGTACTCAAACTATATGTGAAGTAAGCATTCCGAGATTTTTTTATATGTCAAATTTGACGTTTTTTAAATCCAATTCTTACTCCCGTCAGATGCAATTTTCTTTTTACTGAGTGATTAAACCTCAAATCGGTTTTTCGGAATTCCCACTTCAGATTTGAACAATAATAATAAATAATAATAATATTTCAAAACTATTAAATTTTAGTTAATCAGTATCTTCAACACCATTTGATTTTTTTAAGTGGTGGTAGATAGATAGATAGGTAGATAGATATAGGTCTTTATTTATCAAAACACATAGCAGCTTAATAACAAGATCAATATTTAAACTCATTTTACATGCATTAGGGAATTCTTACTCCCGTCAGATGCAATTTTCTTTTTACTGGGTGTAAACCTCAAATCGGTTTTTCGCAATTCTCACTTCAGATTTGAACAATAATAATAAATAATAATAATATTTCAAAACTATTAAATTTTAATTAATCAGTATCTTCAACACCATTTGATTTTTTAAAGTGATGGTATATAGATAGATAGGTAGATATAGATCTTTATTTCTCAAAACACATAGCAACTTGATAACAAGACCAATATTTAAACTCATTTTACATGCATTAGGGAAATGCCGAGGATCAGATGACCCCTGTACAAGTACCTGGGCCCCTGTTATTATTCCCAAGCGGTGGACGAAACCATAAAAATGTGAATGTGAACTATAATGAAACACCAGAAAAAATTTAAAATACTAAGAAAAAGTTGTAGATTATACCTAGGCCCCTTCAATTATTTTCGAGTGGAAAACACATGCTCAAAATTGAACACCAAAGAATTAATAATTAAATTACAAATTGAATTCAATTCCTTTCTAAAGATTTCTAAATCTATAGATGTTCTTTGAAGAGGTTCATTGGTTTGTCTTTGATATCTTGAGGTATACCATTGTATGTAGCGGTAATTTGCAATGACGCCGTTATTTACATTTTTTGTTGCGGTCAACACAGAGTCACATTCTAAGGACAAATTTTACTGCCGCTTATTGCGTGGCAATTATTTGCTAATATAAGTACATTGTATATTTTCATGTCTCTCGAGGACTTCTGAGGGTTGCGCGTAGGGGTGCAATCGGTTGACGGAAATAACAATTTTAACAACAACAATATAAGCAAATAATTCAGCAGAAACTCAGCTTTGCCGACTTTTGGGTCGACTGGCTACTATTTTCCGCGAAAATAGCGGCAATAAAAATTGTGTTTAGAATGTGACTGCAGCTCGGAATCTAAATAACGAAGTCTATCCGTAATATGTCATTGGTTATTTGATATGAAAAAGCCCGTTTTAAAGTTTCAGTCCTGTGAGAAGGTGGTGTAAGTGTACCTTTGAAACGAATGTTAATATTATGGACATCATTTCGGAAAGTTATTTTTTTTCAATAGATATTAGGGTGGTAAATCACCCTGTATGAAGTATGTACGCAGTTACTTATCGGTGCAAATTCAATAATTGCCCTTCTACACTTTTCAGATTTCCCTGAATAAACATTTTAGTGAAAGTTTAATATTTACCCTGTATGTTGCTGACGAAAATCTCGTCAATATGATTGCTAATGAAGACTTCACAGGCACATCACGAAATATTGTAATTTGCAAACAATCTGCCACTTTCGCGCATTAGTACTTTATTTCAGCATTAATTCAGTTCTGCAGTTTGTGACAACGAAATGATTATAGCTGCAATGCCGTATGCTGATACAAAGGGCTGCATAATTAGTCATAAATATTTTATTGTCTTTTTTTCATGCTCAACGCAGCCTGCATTAGCGTTCAAAGCAAAACAGCAATATTCATGAGCTATTAATGAATGGGGATTTGATGAAATGAAGTTATTAGTATACATCAATTTTGAAAATTGTCGGTATTATTGAAGGTAATTATACTGTTGTTCAGCCTATTGTGTTTTTGGAAAACTTCAAAGAACTTTATTCAACATGACATTCATTCAATTTGACATCTTGTCATTCCGCATCTTTATTGAACTATGTGTAATAATAAGGCAAGTTGAACATTTATTTAATTGAATATAAGTTCAGTATGACCCTCCAGTACTATTACTTTGGCTATTGCTGCGGCGTGTACTCTTTTGATTTATTATGAACTCTCCCCCGCCGTTTAGTCCTTCATATGCAGGGTGTCCCATACTCGATGACCTATTAGACGTTTCTGGATAACGGGACGTAGGATTATTTTGAAAATTTGGTTTCTTTGATAATCAGTCCTGCTCTATCGATCTAAAATATTTTCAGCTCTGCGGCGTTACCGCTTCTATCTGAAAGTAGCAACAACTATTTTAAATAGAATACCCTGTATATTATTGCATATTTTGCTTTGCTATTGCTTTTCGTTTATTCTCATATGATATTTCCCGATACCTATCTCCAATAATTTCCTTATTTTTTGCAAAACAGCTTCAATTAAACGTTCATCACTGCAGTATTTGAATATGTAGAAAGCTGAAATTTTGGAATTAGTTTGACGATGTCCTGTGTATTGGTTATTACTGAAGGGATTTGTTCTTCATTATACAGTGTCGTTGAAAATTTGTGAATTTACCGATAGATACAGAAGTTGTGGGAGGCAAGTTTTCTATGAAAATTGGATTATTTGATCATATTTTGTATTGGGTAGATATGAAATGTCATTATGAAAATTCGAATTCGAAGTACATTAATAATGAAACGTTTGCGCGTTCATTAACGTAAATTTGATTAGAAATGAATCAAAATCGAAGATTGATTTTTGTCGAATTTGTCCCATATTTCTAACTGTACATTGGATATTGATATTTTTAATTTTTTTCACAACAGTCTTCTCCAAAACTAATATTTCATTAACCAAGAAATACAGTGACTTGAAATTTCAATTCAGATTTCAACAAAGTATGCTTGGTTCCGTTCTTCATCTCCATGATAATTTTATCTCCCATTCAGGGTTTTTGATAAACGTGTTTCCTTAAGTAGAACTCATTTTTATTTCAATCAATACATTTTTTCCTGTTCATTTGTGATAAATTTGGATGATGTTCATAGAATTTCCGTCACGTTCTGGAAACATTTTTTGGCACTCACGATGAATATAAAATAAATTTAAAATATCTGAATTTGAATATGCATTATAATCTATTTTTTATACGTCTTTCTGATAGAAACACAATCAAATCCACTGTGTGTTGAACAAACAGGTTGTTTTGCTCTTTTTTGGTCACGGCATACTACAGATTATTTAAATGTGTAATATTTCCTATTTTAAATCTGGTAATTGGAAATGATAGTAGTGTGCCGTGACCAGAAAAGAGCAAAGCAAACTTTTAGTTTGACAAGCTGTCATTTTTATGGTGTTTCTGTCAGAAGAAAGTATTAAAAATGGATTATAACGCATATTGAAATGCTGATATTTCGAATTAGTTTTATATTCAAGGTTAGTGCAAAAACAATATTTTAAGATCATGCAGGAAATTCAATGAACTGACTACAAATGAATAGTAAAAAATTCAGAAGAATCGAACAGAATTATGCTTTGTTTGGGAATGATGAGGCGCCAAGTGGTGATCCTCCAAAAACGTGTTGATTTCTGTGTAATGGATTCAAATATGGACTTATGAAAATCCAAATTTCCTTCTGAAAATCATATGGAAGATATTTGAATAATATGAGAACAAAGTCAGGAACTTTTTGGCAATTTGCCGCTTCATGTATATCGAAGTTGTTGGTAGCAATTGCGGACGGTGCCCCCTCACTGTAGACAAGAAATGAGCAGAGAACTGACTACAAACTTCGAAGATCGGTAATTAAAACACTTGGGTCCACAGTCTTGGCCACCACGATCCCCAGATCTAACTCTTTTAAATTTTCACATTGAATCAAATTAAATCACTTCGGAAACATGAATTAGTGATCAATAGGACCTTCATCTGTTTATTGCTTTCTCAACAGACACACGTTTTTCAGATACCCTGAATGGGAGATGAAATTATCATGAAGATGAAAAACTGAACCAAGCATACTTTGTTCAAATCTGAATTAAAATTTCAAATTACTGCATTTCCCAATTCATGCAATATTAGTTTTGGAAAAGACTGTAATGAAAAAAATACAAAATATGAATATCTAATGAACAGTTAGAAATATGGGACAAATTCGACAAAAATTAATCAGATTTTCATTTGAATAATTATTGTCTTCCATTTTGATTATTTTCTTATCAAATTTTTCGTTTTTGTTATGAATTTTCATAATGATTTTCAATGACAATTCATATCTACCCATTACAAAATATGGCAAAATAACCCAATTTTTATAGAAAACTTGCTTTTATTTCGGAAACCTGACTGCTTAGGTATAGAAAAATGATCGTCATTTGAAAGGAAATTCAATTGTCTTTCAGGATATTCAATAATATACAGGGTGTTCCATTGCACCTTGCACCTTTCACCACTTTTGTATCTATCGGTAATATCACAAATTTTCAACGACATCCAAAATTTCAGCTTTTTCCGTATTGAAATACTGCATTAATAAACGTTCAATTGAAGCTATGTTTCGCACAAAAAATAAGGGAATTATTGATTTTCTCAAAAACCACTAGAGATAGGTATAGGTATAGGAAAACATCACCACCTCATCGAACTGCTGTTTTCAGGAGGTCCTTCACATACAATATTTACAGTCTTCACAACCAGGTTCCAGCAAACCTAAAAACATTCTCATTTCTCAAGTTGAGGAGAGTTTACAAAGATCTACTTTTCGAAGCTAAAATTTGTTAAATAAAAAAGTCATTGCTACTTGTACATGTGCCAAATTGAATTAGATATTTTTTTCCTAGTCACTAGGGATGACACTTGCATCAGTTTCACTGCTTGTCATCTCTATTTTGCGGCATGATCCAATAACTATTTCTTATTATTATTGTTAGGCATTATGGATCATGTATCATCCTGCAAATAAGCAATATTACTACTATTATTATTATGTGAAAATTATTGAAAAGCAATAACAAAGCGAAAACTGCAATAATATACAGGGTATTCTATTTAAAATATCAAAGTTGTTGCTATTTTTCGATAGAAGCGGCAACGCCGCAGTGCTGAAAATATTTCAGATCAATTGATCGATCGATAGAGCAGAACTAATAATTATCCAAGAAATCAACTTTTTAAAATTATCCTACGTCCCTTTCTCCAAAAACGTCTAAAAGGCCATCGAGTTTGGAACATCCTGTATAATTCATGGCGCCAATTGGCCGTTAGCGTGTGAATTCTTTGAGCTAGTGTAATAATAAGTTTTGTTCTAATATCAGTAACACTTTTGTGCAGATTAACTTATAATTAAGTTATAAAACCCTCATATTCATGTGTTCTCGATTCTAAAAATGATATCTACCTCACCAAATAATCATGCTGGTCTTCCTTTTGGCACGTTACAGGGTCGGTTCGAAGAATCAACATACGCGGAGATATCCATACGCACTGGTTCACTTATATTCTCAATGACTCTGATGATATTGATATTAGATCATAGAGAAACTCAAGTGGCTTTGTTTGTTTTCAATTTTATTGGCTAGGAAAAGTTATGTGTGAAAATGAGACAAATCACACTCTAACATTTACTACAAGCTTTCCAAAATCGTTCTAATTATCAAATTGATATACTTGAACCTTCAAATATGCTATTCCAGTTGTGAAGTTATAAAACTTACTCAGAATGCAACCCTACGTCTTCATTTTCACCAAATACTTTTCCAGAACTCACCAAAGTACGTTTCTACGCAACAGGCTAACTATTCACTTCACTTGACTGAATTAAGATGGTATCGGTCAGATCGGGACCCAAAGGCCCGATCATCGCTATTCTAAAGAGCAACTTGCTCGAAAAAGGATGGAACTTCAAATGCCCTTTTTTGTCAATTTTTTCAAATGCCAACAATTTTTAGATAGGTATTTCATAGATTCTAATTCTTACGACGAAACCTTTAATGGTTTCGAATAGAAAATCAGATGGATAACAATCCTAATACACTAATTACTTGTTGAAAAATCATTTGGAAATTGGATTGCATCACTCATTGAGTATGCTGTGGAAATAAAATTAAATAAAACAGAATTCAATAACAAAAGTATAATGCATCAAAGAGAAATCACGTTTAGTTGGAAGGAAGTGAACATTTGAAGTGAATTTCGCCAACATCTCAACACCTTCGGGCTCATTCTATGGTGTTTTTTATAACATTTCGCAACATATCGGGAGTTATGAGATCAGGTGGTCGGGCAGGTCAGCGCACAGGACCTTATTGCCCTGTCAACTGATGTCTTTGGAATAAAATTGATACCTACAATTATTTTACTTCCGATTACACCAACTCATACGTTCCTTCACTGAATGCTGATTTTGAATCTGCAGTTTTGTCTGTTAAACATTTTATCATTTGTGAATCTTGATTCGTCGGAGAGCAAAATTGTGATTAGCACTATTCTGAAGTAAATTTTAAAATCAAATTTGAGATGGCCGACACATTTTGACCGACAACAGTGAAGTTGCATTATCCCAAAAATATTATGACAAATTAACGAGGGGGAAACCGCTGGGGAATTTTGGTGTACATGCCTTGGGTATGAGTGCTTGAGTATTAGTGGGGAATTGGATAAATTAGTTGAAAATTATGGGTGTTAGTCAGAAATTAGGTGTATTAGTTGAAACTTATTGGGCATTAGTGGCTATTAGTCAGGAATGAGGGGTATTAGTCAAAAATTAATGGGCATTAGTCGGGAATTAGAGGTATAACTCGTGTAATACATGGGTATTACAGGAATTATTTCGTTGAAGAAGGATAAAAAAAGATCCTCAACCCATGGAATCGGGAATTCCCGATATCAGAGAACATCGGTGTTGGAATAACAATTGTTGATTGAAAGAAAAAGGTCTTCAAAATTGGAGGTATTAGAGGAATTACTTAGGATTTTTGAGAATTAGTGTAAACAATCTCCTCAGCGGTTTCCACTCGCAAATTATAATGATTTGAACGTATCCATAGCCATCGTGATCGGAAATTAAATTTCAGATTAAAAAATTCAATCATTATAAAAAGAGACAAGTGATGAATATCACACGGAGAAAAAGAAGTGAAAATATACCAGGTGTTCCATTTATAAATCGAAAGTTTATGTCACTTCCGGTCAAAAATATGCAGTTTTGTAACCTGTTAGAAACAAAAAAGGTATAGGGGCAAGCCACCTTCCGCGGACACACGGTATAGGTGGCCTTTAACTGTGTCCCAGGAAGAATAAAGAAATTATACAAGGGATTGAAAAGTAACTGTTTCATAAATATCCGAACATATTCTTACTTCTGATAGCGATCATATGAAGGAATGGAATGACACAAAAAAATTATAACAGAATCAAACCTGGAAAGGAAGAAGTTGAGAGATATTGTCTACATTCTTTTGTCCAAGAACTGAAATGAATAGCACATGGTTGTTTCTTCTCAGAGAAGAAGCATAAGAAATGAAATATGATTATTAACTGATCCCAGACACACTTTGAATCAAGGTACCAGATATCAGTCAGATTTAATTTGGCTTTGTAAAATAAATATCTTATTATCTCTAAATATAATACATATAGAGTTTTCAACAATTTTTAAAACGGAGATAGACATCAACATTTTTAAATTTAATTTTCAGCGATTTTTTATTTATTTTCATGTCCAATCTTCAGAAGTTTAAAATCACCAAAGAAACATGCCAAGAAAGGAATTTCATCTACAAAATCAAACTTCTCATCTATAAAGATTTACCTGTTGAAAGGATTTTGTTCATTACCTGTTGAAAGGATTTTGTTCATGTTCTGTCAGTTACGTTCCATATCATAAGAATATCTTTGTAGTACCATCTCTTCTCCAGGGGAAAGTTGAGAAGATAATATACCCTGATTTCCTTCAGTGAAAACATATTATTCAACAACCTTCGTTCACCTTTCATTCATTCAATTTAGTGAGTGGCATCATTCAAATCGTAAGGGATTTTCCCCAGAGAAATTTACGTATGCGTTCCATATTACTTTTTGTTCTCGTAGGACAGCATAACCCCTATCACATTCGTCACCGTTTCACGAAAACCTTTTCTGTGAGTTACTCTACCAGAAATACTTCGTAACATTCTCCCCAATGTGACACCGCATTATGCATGAATTCGTGAGTACACAAAATAACATTTTCTGAGTTTCTGCTGCATATGAGTATTCGATGTGCATCTTTTCTCGTCTTAAGTGGCCTCTTGAGTGCCATATTGAATGAATATTTGATTCGATTCGAGCATTTCTACGAGTTTACAATATTTTACTACGGCATATTTTATTTCAGTTGTTTCGAGATCTTACCGTGTTCAGCATTGAATAGTTGATTGTGTTTTCAGTAGAAGAAACTATATAAATATTATTTACCTTTTGTAGTGAGTTTAAAAATTTGTTAAATCTGGGAATTATATTGACATAAACTCCTTGTTCTTTTCCTGTTACTGCCGAAACGGCGAAGTCGTCATAATTGTTTCCTAACAGATGTGAATGGAGGATGTAGTATGGGTCTTACAACTTTACTAGGAAAAACTTTAAGAGAACTACCAAGACTACCAAGACTATCAAAACATTAATGAAACTTATATTTTCCTTCTTCAAAACGAGTATTACAAGCAATAGGGAAAAGTGCGTGCAAAAATTATTATCCGAAAAAAAATATGAGAGTATAGGAAATTGAAATTCAGCATGAGTTTATATTTCACGCGACTTGATCGTAATTCCCGAACATAACCTAAAAAGAGGCATAAGATGTCCGGAGGACTGCTCATTGCTAATATCCTATACAATAGGAAAAGTTGGATCGAAAATCCATCAGAAAACAACTACTTTCCTGGCTAATGCCACGACGAACATTGAATTACATCTGATGAAATTTCCGTGCAGAGGATATTAGCAATGAGCAGTCCTCCGGGCATCTTATGCCTCTTGTCATAAGCTCATTGTGAACTACAGATTTCTTTTCCGTTTCATATACGGTCTTGACGATCGTGGAGCACGGATATTGTTTGGTTGGACTTCCGGCGCTGGGATGGCGCTCGCAGTTTGGAGTTAATCCACTGTGCGGGCGCGATCTCAGTTTCGGTCTTTAAATGGGAATGGTCGTCGATTCATTCGTTGCAGTCATTAGTTATTGACTGCTAGACCTACCCTATACTGATGAGGAGCAACACTCCGAAATCGATATATAGGTGGTCCGAATGTTTCGATGAACATTTCCATGCAACAAGCAATTGCAGAGATAACCTTGTAGGAACTCTGCACGGAAATTTCATCAGATGTATAGTATTTCCATTATCAATTGCAAATCATAAAAACTCGCTCGGAACTCATAGCGGCAAATTTGTTTGACCTGCCATAGGCGGGGATACCTCATTTTATGACTTTATTATTTTAAAAAATACGTGTCAAAATGTATCATATTATATAAAAAGCAATCGAATCATTCATTATAAGTTGGACGTCATTATGCATACGCCGTTGTATAGCCAGATACACTTAATTGTAGTCCTAATTGAAACTTAGAAAAAAATCATTATTAAGCTCGTTAACTTGCTACAACTGAATATTAAATTATGAAACGTACAGTAAAACGTACCTATATACCTGTGAGGGCGTTTGGTTTAAACAGGATACCAGACGTGAACTGAGCCCTTTTTGTATCTCAATCGTTTTTTTTTCTTGGAAAACGAAATTTCAAAGCAAAAACCATAAATGAAAATAAATTCTTTGCAAATTAAACAAAACGATGAAGGAAAATAAATTATTTACAAATAAAACAGAAACCTAAAGGTAAATAAATTATTTGCCACTAAAACAAAAAAGAAAAAACGTTTCAATTCCAAAGTTCAAAAATCATCATAGCAGTCAGAATCTTCTGAACTAGAGTCATCATTTGGTTGAATTATAATGGGTTGTAAAGGGGGTAATAAAACATACTCATTTTCTTCTTTGATTACATGTTCAACACAGTTTTTCCAAAGCTCTTGGCGATCTGCGGATAGAACTTTCTTAACGAGTTCTACAACCTCTTTACTAAGTTCTGGAGACTGATTACATTTTCGTAATTCTGATTTTACGTTTGCCCATATTAACTCTATAGGGTTAAATATGCAATAGTAAGGAGGAAGTCTGAGAAGAGTATGACCCTGCTCTTGGCACAGCTTGTCAATATAATACATTTTCTCTGACTTCAGCCCTTTTATAACAGTAAGCAATTCTTTGTTTGTTGGGCCTTTTTTACGATCACTTGCAGGAAAAGGTATTTTTTTTTTCAGACATAAATGCTAATATTTGAGCTTTGTTACTGCCACTATTTGGTATCTTAAGGAGTTGCCGCGACTGATAGGATGCGTTGTCCATAACGATTACTGACTGTGGTGGAATGTTAGGTAAAAGCTGTTCATTAAACCACTTTTCAAATAATTCTGCAGTCATATCTTCATGATAATCGGCAGCACAGTTTTTAATTTTTTTTGCAGATATTAATAAAGCATTAGGTACGAAACCGTCTTTGCTTCCAGCGTGGACTATTACTATGCGTTTCCCTCTAGAACATGGCCCATTCAAACAGCAATTTTTACTACTGTCAACCCAACCAAAGTTTACTACATCATGACTGTCAAACCATGTTTCATCTAGTTAAATTATGTGTCTATTAGAACTTCTGTAGTCTTTTATCTGACGCAAATAATCTTGTCGCCATTTAACTATCCTTGATGATTCGGTGATCGCCATCCGTTTATTCAATTTTTTGTGTTTAAAACCACATGCCGACAAAACCTGACGCAATGTCTCTAAACTGGTATAAGTGTATTCTGGATAATCTACTAGCTTTTCCTGTATTACTTGCAATGTGGCAACCCTGTTCTCCTTATATAAACTATAAATTGTTCTGCGTTTAAAATCTTGAGTAGCGGTGTCAACTGATTTCAGTTTTTCTTCACATGTTTTTCGCTTCAGAGAATGATCCTCAGCAACCCCTTTCTTAACTACTCGATAAATGGAAATTTTATTTATTTTAGTTAATTCAGCAATTCTTATTACGATTGCATTATCAGATTGCTGAATATTTTCCTTTTTTAAACATTCGAACATATTCAAAATAACTTGTTGTGTTTGTATACCTAAATCTTTATTGTTAAATTCATACCTGTCTTTAATCTCGCTACACTCTGCAACTTCATTATTTTCATTCGCCCAAGGTCTCCAAAACGCCATATTCGGATTTATGCATAATACAATTTCTAATTTCAACACACAACACACTCCACTACCTACCCCACTGATAACCAGACTGAACAACACTTGGACTGAGGTTCCTCTGGCGGTTCTTTTGTCGGTTCCGTTTGACTGCGTACGAGGGAGGTGAAATATGTTTTGTTTCTCAATTTGGCATGAGTGCCGTGCGTTAGCTATGCATATATATTAAATATTTATTACCCCTTATATAACAGTCTTTTGCAATTGATATTGGAAATACTATAATTCAATGTTCGTCGTGGCATTAGCCAGGAAAGTAGTTGTTTTCTGATGGATTTTCGATCCAACTTTTCCTATTGTATAGGATATTAGCAATGAGCAGTCCTCCGGACATCTTATGCCTCTTGTCATAAGCTCATTGTGAACTACAGATTCTTTTTCCATTTCATATACGGTCTTGACGATCGTGGAGCACGGATATTGTTTGGTTGGACTTCCGGCGCTGGGATGGCGCTCGCAGTTTGGAGTTAATCCACTGTGCGGGCGCGATCTGAATTTCGGTCTTTAAATGGGAACGGTCGTCGATTCATTCGTTGCAGTCATTAGTTATTGACTGCTAGACCTACCCTATACTGATGAGGAGCAACACTCCGAAATCGATATATAGGTGGTCCGAATGTTTCTATGATCATTCCCATGCAACCAAGCAATTGCAGAGATAACCTTGTAGGAACTCTGCACGGAAATTTCATCAGATGTAATTCAATGTTCGTCGTGGCATTAGCCAGGAAAGTAGTTGTTTTCTGATGGATTTTCGATCCAACTTTTCCTATTGTATAGGATATTAGCAATGAGCAGTCCTCCGGACATCTTATGCCTCTTGTCATAAGCTCATTGTGAACTACAGATTTCTTTTCCGTTTCATATACGGTCTTGACGATCGTGGAGCACGGATATTGTTTGGTTGGACTTCCGGCGCTGGGATGGCGCTCGCAGTTTGGAGTTTAATCCACTGTGCGGGCGCGATCTCAGTTTTGGTCTTTAAATGGGAATGGTCGTCGATTCATTCGTTGCAGTCATTAGTTATTGACTGCTAGACCTACCCTATACTGATGAGGAGCAACACTCCGAAATCGATATATAGGTGGTCCGAATGTTTCTATGATCATTTCCATGCAACCAAGCAATTGCAGAGATAACCTTGTAGGAACTCTGCACGGAAATTTCATCAGATGTAATTCAATGTTCGTCGTGGCATTAGCCAGGAAAGTAGTTGTTTTCTGATGGATTTTCGATCCAACTTTTCCTATTGTATAGGATATTAGCAATGAGCAGTCCTCCGGACATCTTATGCCTCTTGTCATAAGCTCATTGTGAACTACAGATTTCTTTTCCGTTTCCATAACCTAAAAAATTGGCAAAGTTGCGAAAAGCGGTTTTTTCTTGATAACTAAAAAACTGCAGCTATAACTCGTTAACTTTAAGGTATTCAAACTTGTTACTTACCATTTTGTGTAGCATATGACAGGCCAAAAGTCTTTTTTTGAAAACTTATAGATTTCAAAATATATGGAGTTTTCTCAAAAAAGATGATCTCTCAATATGGCTTCTCTTGCTCGGGGAATGATGCTAAAGTAACGATTCATAGCTCATTTTTCTCTGTAAGAGTTGTTCTTTCATATTATCGAATAAGTATATTGATTTTTTTTATTTTAAGGGTCAAAAAACTACTTAAAAAAATGCAAAATGTTTTTTCTCAATACATTGCCTAATTTTGTTTCTATTTAAATGAATTTTATGAAAATGGATCTCTAGCATGATTTCAGGCATTCAAAAAAAAATTGAATTCCTGCGAACACTAGGAGCCGAGATAATCATCGTACAGCAGTCTCCTTCATGAATATTAAGGTTGAATAGCTATATTTTCAATAAAAAAATACTAAAATATGTCTAGTTCATTTGCAGTATTATTAATTGATGAATAAAGTGAGGCGTGCAGGCGGGGATCGCGATAGCTGTAGCGGGTGGCGGAGTGGGGATAGCACTGAAAACTTGCTTGAAAAAAATTGAGTATCTCGGCTTCCGGACAACTTACAAAAATCCCTTTGTACTTAATTTGGGGTAGGTCGTCTAGAAAAACACGAATGTCATATTCACAAAACGATAAAATAACTTTATTAGGGGAGGGTAGGGCACATTCGTACACTTTTTTTTCGCGTTCATTTATTAAGCTGCTTTATAACAAATGGGGCTTTCAGCTGTACTAGTAGATAGCTACAAATATTGGCAACAAATTTATCAGTTGGATTCGATAATAAATAATTATTTCTGGGAGAAATAATGATGTTTTTGAAGTTGTGCATTCGTCCAATTGTACCCCACCATGGGGTTCATTTGGACATGAGTGGAGTTAAATTGGACTGATTCATAAAAATATTTATTGATAGAAATAGTAACATATTATTGAACTCAGATGACAACCTACTGGTTAAACTATATTTTTGCAACATTTGAAACTATTGAATGTTATAATTGAAAAATGATACATTAAATTTCAAGTATGATGATTGTCTTGAAGTGCCTTGATTTTGTGTAGGTGGTGGTAATTTTGCCACAATATCTTCTCTTACAATCAGACTAATGTCTTTGGTGGCCGGATAATAAAATCCATAATTCTCTTTGAATCTCAAAAAATGCACAGTTAGTTCATCACCACTGATTTCTTCTATGAGGCCCACAAAATGAACAACTTTTTTCTTCGTTGGAAACTTCACCAGGACGAAGTCCTGTACTTCAATGCATTCGTCGTCCAATAGTTCATTAACATCTCCGTATTCGCTACAGAGATCTAAGTCAGAATCGGAGCTTACTGTTTCCTCCATATCAACGTCAGAGTTCGAGGAACTCGAATATGTTCGTTTTTTCTTAAGAGTTTTTTTTGTCGTTACACCAAGAGCGTTATTTTTTTTACTAGTTGTCTTTTGACAGTTTTTACTCGTTTCAGTTCTTGTTCTCTTCTCTTAGCTTGTTTAATATTTTCCTCTTCTTGTAGTCTATTCATTTCTGGAGTGCTAGTAAAGATACATGATTTTCCTTTTTTTCTTCCTCGTTTATTATTATTTTTTGGTTGCAGAACGGGAAAAGGTCGAATATCGTCGAGTGTATTATTTTTAGAAGTTTTTGAGTTGACTTCCTTCATTACAGTGTTTTCAAGATCAAAGTCTGACCTACTTGTACTTTCGATTGGTTCACAAGTATTATCTTGTTGTTGTTTACTTGTAGATGGTTCACAAGTATTATTTTATTGTTGTTTACTTGTAGATGGTTCACAAATACTACTTGTGAATGATTGACAAGTTTTAGGAATATCTGATTGTGTACTTGAAGACGGTTGACTGATACCTTTGGGTCCATAGCTGAGAACCCCAGCAAATTCATCATCATCAAAAATAAGGCTGTTTATTGGCCAAATTCCAGTTTTTTCAAATGACTCAATGATATTGTGAGGAGTGAACGATAATAAATATGGTTGTGAGGTTAATTTTGCAATATCGCTTATTTTAATATTGCTTTGCCAGGATTACCCACAATATAGTAATTGAAAGATGTCTTGCATCTAGATTTGAACGGACCATAGAGGCAAATATCAAGAGGCTGCATCCTATGGGAGCAATGCGGTGGAAAACTTCATCATCACTATGCCGTTTTCTCGGCAATAATTTATCGCATTTAATGAAACATGCGATTCGTGGTTGTCCACAAGTAGAAGCATTGAATTATCGGTAGTACTATTCATATGCTTCTTTATATGTTCCAGCAGTTGTACGAATATTTCTACAGACATCCAACCAGATTTCGTAGCTCTTCCAATGGCACCAGGTACACTATCGTGAAAATAGTCATCTTTCATTCTCATTCGTGGAAAAATATATAGGGGGGGAATTGCTACACCAGTTGCGGTAATGATTCCACAAAAAGTAACGAGTGTCCCTCTTTCTGAAGAAACACATTGGCCAACTTGCTTCATGCCGGTCTTCGTTATAATGTTTGGAGCCTGCATTACTGTTGAGACACCACTCTCATCCGTATTCACAATTCGGTCTGGAGAAAATTCATATTTTGTCATAACTTCCCTATAATTTTTGAAAAACATTTCCACATTGGATTTGTTGAAGCCTGATGTACGTGCAATGCTAATGTTTTCTGGTTTTCTATACGACAATTCTGGGTGGCGTTTCATAATGGACCGCATCCATTCAATTCCAGCAATCTGGTTGTCATTCCAAACAGGTGGATATTTTTTAGATAAAGTTTTGGCAAATTGGAATGCTAAGGATCTCGTATGTAGATATGTTAGTCCAAAGTTCATTGATGATGCCTTAAGTAGATACTCTTTTAACTTTGTTTCTTCTGCGACGGAGAAAACTTGCTGGGATGCATATTTTGAGCTATAGGACATGTCTACTTCTGAATGCTCATCACTGTCGTTTCCTGAGTCAGACTTATTTGCAGGCTTCGCCTTTTTTAGGTGAAAATGCAGAGTTTATTTCTTGATGGTGTACATTGCAGCTGCATCTCTAATTTTTCTTTTATGCGTGATAACCTCATTTATTGCTTTACCCAAATCTTCCGTGGAAATGTTGGCTCTGTCTGTTTTGCTTTTATAATTCCGCACCATACTAGAAAAAAAAATATGTAGCACGATACAACGTAGGTGTAACGATAAGGTCGTACTTATTGTTTATATTCAGATAGAAATATTGTCTAATATGAATACCCTCACTGAATAAAAGTCCAAGATAATATACTTCGAATAAAATTAATTGATTTTTGCTAATCAGTTCATTGTGATGAAAATGGGGCACTTCTGGACTAATCCAAATCTACCCCATCATATCTGTCCGAATGTGCCCCACATGCGAAAAATTTATTCATCCGATAATATCAAAATCACGTTGACGACAGAAGTACGTTTTCTTCGGTTAAGTTAATCTTATGAACAAAAGGAGTATATACTTATATTTGAGTTTCAAAATATTTACTTGATTATTTGACACACTAAAATCCAATAACTTTCTGACAAACACCTTGACGCTGTAACTACATGCACTAATGTTACCGAAAAAGTGCGCAGTTGTTCTCATGGCGTTACAGGGGCGGGAAATTTGTATTGTCCATATGTGCCACACGTCCATATGTGCCCCACCCTACCCTATATACAAAACATTAACGAAATTATTACAGAACAAATATTTATATATTATATTGATAGAGATCCTAATTTTAATTTTTTTAATTGGAGGATTTTCCGCTGAATCATTTGGCTCTTCTTCTTTTCCTCCATTGTGTGTGAGCAGACTATCCATGAAGTTGGGGAATTCTTCATCTATTTCGATGATAGGCGTCTCAAAATTTTCACATCCAGTTGAATCACAATGTATGGAAACACTCGAACATTGTAATAATTGCTTTATGCAGCCACATGTTTTTGTTATGCAACCACTGATACAGCTGCATGAATTTTTTTTCAATATCTCGTCTGGTATCAATGGATCATCAGTATAAACTGGCATCAATGCATCATTCGTTCTTTTTTCCATCCCCACCCTTTTGTCGTTGCCTAACCTTGTTGCCTCTGAAGGCATGTTGTTTGGCAGTTCTTTCTGTAGGAGGAAGATTTGCTAATTGAAAAGTTGCCTTTGACGTTGATTGTTTAAAACACTCAAAACGATGTTCATTGAGAGTTCCGTCTTTCTTATTATTATACAATAAAGAAATAATTTTGCACATATTATGACTCACTTCTTCAGGAAGAGAAGTTTCTTCATAAAATACATCCAATAAGTGAAGGTGGTCTGGATTCGAATGAAAAATTTTCAGTAATTTGTTCTTTCCCTGTTTGTAGATCGAAGATACTGTATCACAACCTGTACAGCGTGAATAAAAGCTACATATTTTAATAGGTGTGGAAATTTAAAGCTGCTGTTGTCAGGACGAGAGTGTCTTTAACGTCAACAGAATTTGCATCCCCACTGCGACACCCGCTAGAATTGCATCGCTCCGCGCCTGCACGCCTCGCTTTGTTCATAAATTAATAATACTGAAATGAACTAGACATATCCTAGTCATGTTAAGTAATTGTGTGCAAAGTTTTGAGAATTTCACGTTTATTGAAATATACAATTCCAATTGAAAAAATGACAGTGACAGCAAAAAAAAATCTCAATCTCTATTCAAATACATATTATCTCCTAGCGACGAGCAGTGTTTTGTTCAACAGGGTCGTACTCAACACAACATAATAGCCCTGGCCTTGAAACACTGCAGGGTTTCAACATGAAATCAGGGTTGATTTGGTAAAACGCAGATCTTGACAACTGGACGTTTCAGTTCACCTGTAGCTGTTTTGATGGTTGCAGAACGTATGATACCATCGGCACCTTTGTGAATTTGAAGTATTCTACCCAGCTTCCACTTCAAAGGGGGTAGTCCGTCTTCTTTGATGAGCACCTTGAAACCAGTTTTGATCAGTTGCTGATGATTTATTTTCCATTTCACTCGAGTTTGTAAATACGATACATATTCCTTGTTCCATCTGGACCAGAAGTGCTGCACTATTTGTTGTCTCCTTTGAAAACTTGAGAGTCGGTTTTCTCTGACGTCTAACAAATTGGGTTCAGATATCGTTGTAAGACTTTCTCCAATTAGAAAATGTGCCGGAGTGAGAGGAGTTGTATCATTGGGATCGGTTGACATAGGATAGAGTGGACGGGAATTAAGACAAGCTTCTATTTGACACAAGATGGTAGTAAATTCCTCAAAAGTCAAGTATGCGTTACCCATTACACGTTTCAAATGATACTCGGTGGATTTTACGCCAGCTTCCCAAATACCACCAAAATGTGGAGCATGGGGTGTAATAAAATGCCACTGAATACCTTCAGTTGATAGTTGATCAGTTATGGAAATTTCCAGGGATTCTAGAAAACGTTTGTGTTCACTATTCGCTCCTACAAATGTGCTACCGTTATCGGAATAGATTTCATTGCATTTACCACGTCTAGCCATAAAACGACGCAGACATGATAAAAAACATTCTGATGTGAGATCACTAACGACCTCTAAATGTATGGCCTTAGTGGCAAAACAAACAAACAATGCAATATATGCCTTGATAATTTTGAAGTTTCTGCCTTTTCTATCACGGAGTAGGAAAGATCCCGCATAATCTACTCCACACAAGGAAAATGGACGCGACGGAGTTATTCGTGATGGAGGCAGATTGCCCATGATATACTCTTGAGTTTTAGCTTTACATCTGAAGCATCGTACACAGTCGTGCACGACTTTTCTCACCAAATTACGACCGGACAATGGCCAAAATCTTTCTCTAACTGATGCTAGAAGAGCTTGAGGTCCTGCATGTAAAAGTCTAATATGTTCTTGACGAACAATCGTTATAGCCAAGTGGCTGTTTCGAGGAAGAATTACAGGATGCTTCTTCGAAAAATCAAAATCAGATTGGGTTAATCAACCACCTACACGAACTTTTTTAATTTCATCATAAAAAGGGTTTAAGTTCAGAAGTTTACTTTTTCTATGTACTGGTTTGGAGTGCGTTAATTTATAATATTCGTCAGGAAATTCGAGACGCCGCGCCGTACAATTTGAATAAGAAAATAAAGTGAATCATCAAGTTCGTTTGTTGTTAAATAACCTTGCCGTTTAGGCTTATCTTTGTGTCTGATACTATTAAAAAATCTCAAATAGTAGGCGAATATACGCTGTAATTTTATCAGAGATAAACGTGAACTGATGAAGATGAAAATATATGAAACATAGTCATCAGTCGTATTGACAAATGCAACAGGTTTGTTACGATGTTCTGAAAATTCAGTAGTTATGAGACTCGTATCTGTCAATTGGACATTGGACTCAGGTTTTACTAGCCATAGAGGACCATGAAACCAAAATTCAGATTTTGTTAAATCAAGTGGAGTTAATCCACGTGACAGTAAATCGGCAGGATTATCAAAAGTGCTTACATGTTTCCATGACTCAGGCTTTGAAAGGTTCTGAATCTGTGAAACTCGATTAGCCACAAATGTTTTTAGTATGTGCGGAGGAGTATTAATCCACGAAATACATATTGTATAGTCACACCAATAAAAAATGTTGTTGGCATCAGTACTACCCAAGAGTACTTTATCCATGAGTTCAGCAAGCAAAAGTGCCCCTGATAACTCGAGTCTAGGAATTGTCAGAATCTTTAACGGTGCTACACGTGTTTTAGCACAATGTAAATTGTCTGTGGAATTACCTAACACATCGTTACAACGAATGTAAACACAACCACCGTAGGCAGACTGCGATGCATCACAGAAGCCATGGAACTGTATGGATACAGGATTGGGGCATGTTGTTTGTCGAGGTATTTTAATGGAATTCAGATATTGTAATTGTGATTGTTATTCAGACCAAACAGTATGTAAGTAACTAGGGAGCGACTCATCCCACGACAACTTGAGTTTCCAAAGTTCTTGGAGAATAATCTTTGCCTTTATCGTGACAGGCGAAAGTAATCCTAGTGGATCAAAGATCTGAGAGGCCAATGACAAAATTTGACGTTTGGTTATTTTGAGGTAACGATTAGTAGTATTGATAGAATATTGTAGAGAATCGTTTACTGGATTCCAAAACAATCCAAGTATTTTACTTTCTTCTTTATCTCCTATACGCATTACGTTAGAATTAGTTTCAGAAGAGAAGATTGTGGCATTTGAAATCAATTTTCTTAATGAAAATCCGTGTGATAATAAAAGTTTTGAAATATTCTCTTTTATGTAAGTAATTTCATCGATAGTTTGAGCACCGGTGAGAAGATCATCGACATAAAAGTCATGTAAAATAATATCAGAAATTTTTGGAAATTCGTGTCTATGCAGATGTGCAATTTCTTGCAATGATCTGATTGCAAGGAATGCTGACGATGCTAGTCCATAAGTTATAGTTCTTAAGACATAAATATCAATGTTACTGTTGGGATTGAAACGCCATAAAATTTTCTGAAAATTGCATTGTACCTCCTGTACTAACACTTGACGGTACATTTTAGCAATGTCTGCGCTCAAAACGTAATTGTGCCGTCGGAATCTCAATAGAATATAAAACAGATTATCCTGGATATTGGGACCTACCATCATCATATCATTTAGTGAAACACCTGACGTGGTTTTGGCTGAGCCATCGAAAGCAACTCGCAACTTTGTAGTAGTTGAGTCTTCTTTCACAACACAGTGGTGTGGAAGAAAATAACCTGAATTATCGTTCTGATCTTTTGACAGAGATATGTGACCAAGTTGAATATATTCTTCAATGAATTGATGGTATTGTGATTTCAAATCAGGATTTCTCTCGAGTTTCCTCTACATAAAACGATTAGTGGCGAAAGCTTTAGATTCACCAAGAAGAGAGGAATGCTGTTTAAATGGAATGAATATAAAAAAACGGCTATCCTCATTTTGACATACGGTATCCTTGAAGTGTTTTAAACAATAATCTTCTTCGTCAGACAAAAACTGATCTTTTGGGTATTCCTCTAATTTCCAAAATTTAGCAATCTGTGCTTCTAAATTATTTTTATTCGTTGAAACAGTGCAATGGTGTGCTCTGAAACTATTACCTTTCACGTATAAGGGACCAGATACAAGCCAACCCAGTTTAGTTTTTTGCAGTATAGGAAGCCCATTATCAAAATTAGGATCGGCCAACGTTAATTTCTTAGGAATGTTCAGTTCTGTTAAATGCAAAGGTAGAGAAGGTAAATAATCAGTGATATGTGGTAAAACAATACAAGAAATAGTTTTTTCAAAGTTATTGATATTTGATTTGAATTTAAGTGAAACGGAGAATTGAACCTTGTTTTGCATTTGATTCACACCCGTTACTGATATGTTTATTGAATGCTTATTCAAATGAAGAAGATTGGAAAGTTTTTCGGAAATAAAATTTACTTCCAGCAGTACTCTACAATGGTGCGGTTTATAACATTTATCATAAACTGTGATGACTGCAGTAGAGAGCAAAACCTGTGATGTTGTAGATATACTAGTGGAAAGGGAATGTTGTAAGTTGGACGTGTTGCCAGCCATACCTGAAGCACCCGTACTATTTGAAACACCCGTACTATTTGAAATTCTCGTACTATTTGAAACACCCGTACTATTCGATGTACTAACCGAAGTATTATTCTCACTTCTCTCGTTATTTTCAAAATGTAACATACTGTGATGAACTTTGCCGCACCTTTTGCAGCCTGCCGGCTTACAGTCCTTAGTACGATGATTAGAACCTAAACAATTGATACAAAGTCCTAATCGTTTCGCAGTGTTGAATCTCTCTGATGTTGTTAATTTATTGAAATCGAAGCATGAATACAAGCTATGACTATTTTTTCAAAAAACGCAAATAATCTTGCTTGAAGTCGTTGTGAAAGATCTTGAATGTTTTTGAAATGATTTTGTCGCGTGATGTTTAGATCCCTCTGTAGATTCAGAATACAATGATGACAAAATCCGACAACGGTCTTTCAAAAATTCCAACAAAGTTGCAAGAGTCGGAATCCTTTTAGAATCAGCTCGAGATTCCCACTCGCGCTTTGTAGTGCTGTCAAATTTTGTCGTCACAAGGTAAATGATAGAAATGATAAGATCATCCCATTGGTCAGTATTCATTGTTCTCAATGAAATGGAGGCCAACTCAGTTCAACCCATGGAGGAGCCTGTGCTAGGAACTTATTGCACATGTAAGGCAGGTGCAAGAACCCAAGGTATGTGTGCTCATATCGCAAGCATATTAGGTATCTCGGGTATGCTCGACATGAAGCAAATATTCAGTATCCCAAAGAACTTTTATTAAGGAAAATACTTGATGCTTCAGGGAGGAATGAAAATGCACCAGATGCTTTGGATATCTAGTACCTAATTATGCTGTCTTTTTTAGAATGTGTATAATTATATATGTTTATGAGCTGTTCTCTTCATGATAAAAGTATCACTTAGATTTCTGTTTTCATGTTTAAAGAATAAAACGCCAATTCAAAATCAATCAGAAGGGAAGGGAAGGGAAATCCACGCACTCAATGAAATGCAGGAATTAATAATTTTTTGGGTATATGTTGATATCCTTCGTTACATCAATTGTGGAAGACCCAATGTATTACATGGATTTTTATGATCACACATCGATCCGTTGATCACCTAACATCTGAGAAAATTGTCTTTCAATTTGCCAAAACTAGAGAGTGAGCTGGATTCAAAATGAATATTTCCTATTGAGGGGCATCCGCCATTTTCTTTGGACAGGTTTTTTGACCAAACGATGCTCGTCATACGGTTGGGCCAATGGTAACTTTTAATCACCTCCCCATCCTACATCACATATAAAAAATTGAACAAAATTCGTAGAACCCCAGAAACCCATATAATCCGTGCCATGTCCTTTGTTTCACTTCTTGGAGCTATTATTGAAAGGCTTTAAAAAAGATCCCCATTGGAAAAATAAAAAAATTTGTGGGAGTTTCTTTAGGAAATTTCCTCTTCTTTCAGGATCTTTTTTCAACTTTTTGATATCTTTAATAGTTCCTTTTTTTTAGTAAATTGTTTATAACTTGCAATTTTTACCGGCGCACCTTCAAATTTTCCAAAGAGTTTCTAGAGGTCATTCCGAATCGAATGAGCCCTGGATCATAGTTTTTGGTGCCCTTGAAGAGGAATTCACCAAAATAGTTCTTGTATTACACAGACTTCGGACGCTCTACTTTCCCTCTCGCGCATCTTTGCTTGTTTCGATTTCCAAACTTTCAAGCCTGGTAGTACTATTTCATGAACGGTTTATAGCAGGCAATGCTATATCATCGCGTTTATCATTAAATTATCTATCTTTTGATATAATATGTTGAATGGTTAACAAATCAGTGAAGTTACATATATTTACTTACCTGTTCATACTTGCATGCCAGGTAGTCATGGTCATATTTTTTATATTGTAAACTATGGGATAAAATAAAATTCTTTTGGTTGACAAATGGCTGGAATATAAAAAAAATATTAAAATCAATTAAACTGAAAATAGCCATGATCACAATTCTATAGGAAAGGTATTTTAGGCGTATTCGTCTATTTATGAAAATTCATAAAAAATATGCTTCTTCCGGTTAAGGTGAAGGTTGACCTCTCTCCGGCTCTTAGACTATAAGCGAAATATCTTCTGAAAAATTGCAAAAATTGCGTAATCATAATTACATTATCGAAAATGACTGCGACAAAGAATAATCGTCTAGAAAACCTGATCTCAATACTACAAAAAGACCTGCAAGAAGAGGTCAAATCAGAAGACAGGAGATAATTACATGCCTTGGTGCAGAAAAACGAAAAATAAACTTCAAAATGTTCAATGTTCAAATGGATATAAAGCTGACAAACAAGTTAAATATGTTTTAAAAAGATTTGCAGTTTGAAAATTATCAAAAAATGTATGTCTTTGCATTCTCTGAACATTGGAAGTAGTGCAACAACGAAAATTGTCTTTTTCAACTGGATAACTTCAAAGAAATGTCATGTTTTTCACTCCACAAATCAATTCATTATTTTAGTACGTGACAACCTAGACTTCATAGATTTTTTTTCTAGATATGATGATAGAAAAGTTACATTACGAAACAGGTTTACAGGTAGATGAAATGCTGACAGATTCAATCGGACAATTTTATGGATGCATGAAGAGAAATTCTCCAGAAATACCACGATACATAACGAAATAGACAATTCCCATGTAAATCTTTCAGGGCCAACTGGATGGTAATTTTGTTTCAGCAAAATCCCTTCCTGTCATTCATGTGTCCCTTTTTTTAGCTGGCACAGCAACCCATGTAATCCTTTATATTACCTTTTTATGCTAACACTCCTGATCCTCTAAATGGATGGGGTCGAGTAAGGTTAGAGGATTACAGCAAAAACCGCAAGGAAGTTAGAAGATCGATATTATTATCCCTTATCGTATTGTGTTGCTTTTCACTTTTTTATTAGGGAAAAAACCGTGAACACCGCACCTTCGTGTACACTGGCGATGTTTGTCAAATATAACCGGTAGAATTATTTCACACACTGATTACCAGTTGTGGTTATTACCTTGTTGGTTGTAGTGACGATCTTATAGGGAACTGAATGAATTTTATCAGTAATTTTGTCCTATATCGTTCTGGAGAAGAAATATCCAACCGAACACAAGGTTGATCCCTATAATTATGGAAAAATGAACTCTGTTTTTTACAGCCATGGATGTAAGTCCTTGAGCCACACAAGTTATATCTACATATACACATGTTATTCTAAACTGTAGCTTATACTCTTTTCAAACAAAATAAAAGACGCGAACAGCCTATAATACTTTTTATAAGATAGTTCGTAAATGAAATCACTTTGGGGAATTTTTTATATAAGAAATGGTGAAAAAACAAAGAAATTTTTTGATTTTTTGCGAATATCTCAGAAATTATTGGAGGAATCGTTTTACAATAAAAAAAAATTGTAGAGAATTATAAAATCTACAAAATGGTTTGTCATACTATTAGATCGGTGCATTTTTCACTGAGAAAATCCGGTAAAACCTCACAAAAGAGACCATTTTTAAAAAGTTCGTAATTGTTATAAATCTGAAGCTTGACAAACAATATTGCGGTAATTGATAGATAATAACATGTGGTTCAACTGTATGAAAGATGGTTTCTGTCCGATGTGTAGTTTTTGCAGAATCGCGTTATAAACAATTTAAGGGCAAACTTTTCTTAATGCGCCGATTTAAGGTAAATCATCTTATTCAAATTCTGTAAACGACATTTGGAAGTAGAGATCAATATCTACAATTTGTATATTTTGGATTTTCACCTGAAAATGTCACTGGAAGATACTTTAAATGCTTCTGAAACATCGAAATTCCTTGGACTAACTATCGATAGTAATTTGAACTGGTCTGAGCATATAAAACAAATGAATGTGAAATTCAGTAGAGCTATATTCGCAATAAGAACAATAAGAGTAAACACCAATGTAAAAGTAGCCAAAACAGTATACTACGCGTACTTTCACAGTCTGCTACAATACGGTATTGCATTTTGGGGCACAGCCGTTGAGTCCCCTTCCACATTTATAATACAAAAAAGATCAATCAGAACTACTTTTGGCTTGAGCTATAGAGAATCATGTAGGTATCATTTCGCAAATCACAAAATATTCACACTTACCAATATATACATCTACAAAGTTTCACTTCTTATCCACAAAAAACGTGGTTCCCTCTTACGTCCCGCCGATAGACATTCATACTCTACCCGGAATCAATTAATAATATTACCAAATTACAATTACAACAGAACTCGCAGGGGACCTTTGTACATGGGTATCAAGGTTTACAATCACCTCCCTCAAACACTCAAAATATTAACCGACCGAAAATTCAAAATGGAACTTAAAAATCTACTGCATAGTCATGTCTTCTATAATTTTGATGAGTTTTTTCAATTAAGTTTTTAAAGCATGCCTTTTTATTTATGTCATAATGTAATGCTTCGCATTGATGATACCTATAACCTAATATGATGTTATTATTATTTCTATATATGTATATATATATATATATATATATATATATTTCTGAGCTAGTCCTTCCCTATGCCTTTGGCAGTGAGAAAGTACCTAATTAATTTGGTGTTAACATTTAATAATGTAATTTTTTATGATGTATCTTCTTCTGGGAAATAAATGTCTTTGTCTTTGTCTTTGTCAAAGTGCACCCGAAGTCGCCCGAACTCAACTTGAGTTTATTTCAGTGCGTCTTCGGGTGACTTCGGCAATGGCGGATCGTAGATGAGGCGCACGAGGCGCGCGCTTCGAATTTTTCCAGGCGAGGGTGCCAAACATGACAAAACAAAGTCAATTTAGTAAAGGTAAGTTTATCGGGCATATTCTCGAAACAAAAAGGAAAATGGTGTTACTTACTTAGTTTTATCTCCTGAACGCGAATACGGAAGAGTTTCGTGGGGATGTCTTTTACTTTTTGTGGTATAACCTTTTGAATCTTGAAAATGGACCATTTTCAAACACGACTTATTCGGTAAAAAATGCACAAAATGCCTCCTTCTTTTTGTCGACAATTTTTTCATTCCCCAATCAACTCTTATTTATTTCACAATTACAAGCATCAAAACCAAACGTTTCACGGAAAAACTTATCATTCTTATATTACACTATACCTAACCTCACTCTTCATTGGCGTTCATTCTAGAGGTGTTAGAAGGGTTATGTATACTTTACAAGAAGGTTGATATTTTGTGTAAAACGTTTGATAGTAGTGCTTGTGAAATGTGAATTGATCAGGGTCTCAAAAAATTGTCAACAAAACGAAAGAGGCTTTTGATGCGATTGTTCGCTGAGAAAATCAAGTTTGAAAATGGTCGATTTTCAACATTCAAACTCGAAAAGTATAAGAGATCTCCACGAAATTCTTCCGTATTCGTGTTCAGGACATAAAACTACGGAGTCACACCATTTTTCTTATTGTTTCGAGAAAATGCCAGATAATCGAGATCACCAAAGTTTTTCGGGCACGAGTTGAAAACATTTTTTTTTTACAAACGTCAAAAAATATTATTCTAAAATAAGTAATATGCTTAGCTAAAGATTAGTGTGGAATTATCTACACTTTACTTTCCAGAGTTTATGACGTGGTGGCTGTCAAAGTTGAGATAGAGCAGAATTTCTGGGCAGTGTTGCCAAATTTCTCAGGAATCATGGGACTGATTATGAAATAGGGAATGTGCAGAATAAACTTTACAATGATATGTGCAGACAACGAATATTAATGTAAAAAAAGGATATACGAGGGTCTGTTTTAACGTATTATTTCATTATACCGTGTGACGGAAATGTTGAAAGTTGCAAATGAGTCCTAAAAGTGCGTTGACAAAATCCTTGTAAAAAATAACACCACCAAAGCGTACGGAGCGAGCCATAATGGGATAACTAAAAATAATTTTCATTATTTCCATAACTGCTACGAGTTTGAGAACAAAATTAAGAGAATAACATAATCAAATAATATTATACAGTTTGATAAAAATTTTAGAGCTACTGAAGCGTACAGGGCGAGCAAAGCTTGAACAGAAATATTATTATTTCCGAAACTACCACGAGTTCGAGAACGAAATCGATAAAGTGGTTTTTACAACAAAGAATACACAGTGTGATGAAATTTCATGCCGTGCTAAAGCGTACAGATCGAGCAATAAGGAGAAACCTGAACAGAATTATTATTATTTCCGAAACTACTACGAGTTCGAGAATGAAATCGATAGAGTGGTTTTCACAACAAAAAATATAAAGTGTGATGAAATTTCATACCGTGCTAAAGCGTACAGGGCGAGCTATAAGGAGAAACATTTTTCTGTAGATGTTTCTCATTATAGCTCGCCCTGTACGCTTAAGAACGACATGATATTTCATCACACTGTATGTTTTTTGTTGTCAAAACCACTCTATCGATTTCGTAAATAATGATATTTCTGTTAATGTTTCCCCTTATAGCTCGCCCTATACGATTTAGCACGGCATGAAATTTAATTACACTGTATATTTTTGCTTGTCATAACCACTCTACCTATTTCTTTCTCGAACTCGTAGTAGTTTCGGAAATAATAATATTTCTGTTAATGTTTCTCCTTATAGCTCGCCCTGTACACTTTAGCACGGAATGAAATTTCATCGCACTGTATTTTTGTTGTTGTAAAGACCACGCAGTCGATTTCATTCTCGAACTCGTAGCAGTTTCGGAAATAATAATAATTCTGTTCAAGTTTCTCCTTAAAGCTCCCCCTGTACGCTTTATCACCGCATGAAATTTCATCACACTGTATATTTCTTGTTGTAAAAACCACTCTATCGATTTCGTTTTCGAACTCGTAGTAGTTTCGGAAATAATAATATTTCTGTTAGTGTTTCTCCTTATAGCTCGCCCTGTACGGTTTAGCACGGCATGAAATTTCATCGCACTGTATATTTTTTGTTGTCAAAACCACTTTATCGATTTTGTTCTCGAACTGGTAGTCGTTTCGGAAATAATAATATTTCTGTTGGTGTTTCTCCTTATTGCTCGCCCTGTACGCTTTAGCACGGCATAAAAGTTCACCAAACTGTATATTTTCCGTTTTGAAGAACACTCTACCGATTTCGTTCTCGAACTCGTAGTAGTTTCGGAAATAATAATGATTATGTTCATGTTTCTCCCTATAGCTCGCCCTGTTCGATTCAGCAAGGCATAAAATTTCATCACAATGTATATTTTTTTATGTTTTTAAAACCGTTCTAACAATTTTGTTCTCGAACTCGTAGCTGTTTCGAAATTAATGATAATTCTGTTCATGTTTCTCCTTATAGCTCGCCCTGTACGCTTTAGCACGGCATGAAATTTCATCACACAGTTTATTTCTCTTTTGCTGAAACCATTCTATCGATTTCGTTCTCGAACTCGTAGTAGTTCCGAAAATAATAATATTTCTGTTCATGTTTCTCCTTATAGCTCGCCCTGTACGCTTTAGCACGTCACGAAATTTCATCACATTGTGTATTTTTTGTTGTAAAAACTATTCAATCGATTTCGTTCTCGAACTCGTAGTAGTTTCTGAAATAATAATAATTCTGTTCATGTTTCTCCCTATAGCTCGCCCTGTACGCTTCACCACGGCATAAAATTTCATCACACTGTATATTTTTTGTTAAAAACATTCTAATGATTTCATTCTCGAACTCGTAGTTGTTTCGAAAATAATGATAATTCTGTTCATGTTTCTCCTTATAGCTCGCCCTGTACGCTTCAGCACGGCATGAAATTTCATCACACGGTATGTTTCTATTTTGCTAAAACCATTTTCGTTCCGAAAATAATAATATTTCTGTTCATGTTTCTCCTTATAGTTCGCCCTGTACGCTTTAGCACGACATGAAATTTCATCACATTGTATATTTTTTATGTTAAAACTATTTTATCGATTTTGTTCTCGAACTCGTAATAGTTTCGGAAATAATAATATTTCTGTTCAAGTATTGCTCGCCCTGTACGCTTCAGCAGCTCTAAACATGTTATCAAACTATATGATATCAATTGCTTATGTAATTCTTTTGATTTTGTTTTAGAACTCGTAGTGGTTATGGAAATAATGAAGATTATTTTCAGTTATCTCATTGTGGCTGCTTTGTATACTTTGTTGGTGTTATTTTTTCCAAGGATTTTGTCAACGCACTTTTAGGACTCATTTGCAAATTTCGACATTTCCGTCACACGGTATAATGAAATAATCCGTTAAAAACAGACCCCTTGTATATCCTTTTTTTTCTATAAATATTCGCTGTCTGTACAGATCATTGTAAAGTTTATTCTGCATATTCCCTATTTCATAATCAGTCCCAGGATTCCTGAGAAATTTTTTCAACACTGCCCAGAAATTCTGCTCTATCCAAACTTCGACAGCCACCACGTCATAAACTGTGGACAGTAAAGTGTGGATAACTTCACTCTAATTAGCTAAAGACCTGATTCATTGGATAAGATTACAAATATAAAATAAGAATAGAACTAAATATGCTAGTACTAGTACATCATACTCGTACCACGAGCCAGCATACGGATAGGATTTATGCAGCAGTTATTACTGATGAGTTTTAAGTCATAAGGAAGAAAATTCGTTTATTCCAACGAATCATTGACGAATATTCTTCCTTATGGTTTAAAACTTATGACTGCTGCATAAATCTACCATAAGCTGTGTTGTCCCACTAAGATTACAAAATGCACACAGACTGTAGCGACAAGGATGCACGTTATATGCATGGACATGAGTGAATATGTCCAATTCCTCTAAAGGAAAATCAATGGTGAAATTCAATTTCTCGGAATCTTTCTATAGGTAAAAAACGATTGAAATGAATTACTAATACTTCCGGGAGACTTTATGATAGAGTAGTATATTCTGTAACAAGGTTAGAATGAAAATTCGGTGTGAGTGGAAAGTTCCGAGCGCGAACCGAAGGCGAGCGTGAGGAACCACGAGCATCACGAATTTTCATTCTAACCGAGTAGCAGACTATATTTTCTCCACGATCAAAGATAGGAAACGTGACAGCAATAATTTTGACACTTACTCAGTTTTGCCGCTCTAGAGCGGCAATACTGAAAAAACGCTCGATCTCCATCGCTTTAGTTGAAAACGAACTAATTATTGCACAATGAAAGGTAGTGACAGTGAATTCAAAACAATCTAAGTACCCAGAATGGTGTAGAGGTTTAAAGCACTTCATCTCAAACTGATTCAAACAAATGGCTCTTTCGTTATTGGCCTGCAGTCCTTTTATTTTTCCTTTTTTTCGAGACGTAAATTATTGTTTATTTGGATAACATATACGAGGGTGGTCCCAGAAGTACCTGTCCCAACAAAGAAAACACAAAAATTTTGAAAAAAATATATTTATTTTTCAACGTAATCTCCTTTTAGCTTCACATACTTTTCCCAGCGATGTTCAATGAGTTCGATACCCCTTTTATAATGAGAATCGTCAAGCTCCTCAAAATAGCCATTAACTGCCGACGTAACCTCTTGATTGTTGGAAAATCTTTGACCACCAAGCCATTTTTTCAAGTCTGGGAACAGAAAATAATCCGAGGGGGCTGAATCTTTCAAATTCAAACTTTAATTCATTGATTTTGGCCATTGCAATAACGGACGTGTGAGCTGGTGCATTTTCTTGATGAAACAACACAAATGCGACCGTTTTTGCTTGATTTCTTTGCTTAAACGTTGCAATAAGTTCTCATAATACTCGCCCTTGATAGTTTTTCCTTTTGCAAGATAGTGAATGAAAATTATCCCACGCGCATCCCAATAAACCGACGCCATGACCTTGCCTACAGATGGAATGGTCTTTGCCTTCTTTGGAGCCGGTTCTCCTTTTTCAGTCCATTGTTTCGATTGTTCTTTTGTTTCGGGTGTGAAGTGATGGACCCATGTTTCTTCCATGTTTATGAAACGGCTCAAAAATTCGGCTTTATTTCTGTGAATCCTTGCCAAACACTCGATGGAAACATCTTCACGACGCTGTTCTTGTTCAATTGTGAGCAAACGCAGCACCCATCTTGCGCACAGCTTCTCATGTCCAAATTTTCAGTTAATATGCGATGTACCGCACTTTTTGAAATGCCTACTATGTCTGCTAGCTCGCACACTCTCAGTCGACGATCATCCAGTACCGCTTTGTGGATTTTCTTCAACATTTCTGGAGTCGTCAGCTCATTTGGTCGACCACTGCGATGCTCGTCTTCGCAGGTCGTACGGCCTCGTTTAAACTCTGCTATCCAATATTTTACTGTTGATAACGAAGGAGCAGTCTCACCCAGTTCAGCTTTTATATTGGTTGGGCCTTTCAAATAAAAGTAGACCAATTTTTTCCATGTCTACAAATTCACTAAAAAGTTTACTATTGATGGCTTCCAAACGAGCGAAGTGGTCGAGGTGTTTGGCTTCCACCCAGACGGTCCAGGTTCGATCCCCGGTCGTGTGTCACTGAGCTGAAGTGGTTTGGATTCCACTTTTATTTAAACTGTAGGTCCCGCACAAGCTCTGCTTTTGAGGGGTTTTCTCCGAAAACCTGGGAATTTCGTAAAAAAACAAACAAACAAAACAAAACAAACAAATACTAAACAACGTGGCGTCTTCAAACTTGAAACATATGCTGTATAGATTGTGTACTTTCTAATACAATGGTATTTTTGAAGCAACTACCGCCATCTCTAGGTCAGGCCAGGTACTTCTCGGACTATCCTAGTACATTCAGGATAGTTATTGATTGTTAATTTTGTCACAGGTTATATCATGTGCCTATGTTGAATGAAGTATCGAATGTTTTTTGGACATGAGCTGCTTTGATAGAAAAAATCTTGTGTGTATTTCGAGCACAAAGTGTCGTGCGGCTATCTATCACATTGCGCTATGAATATACAAATACCCATTGTATCCCATACCTTTTTCTGGCGCTAGTGAATTTATTCTGAGCGATTTAGGAATGTCATAAACCCAATAATGATTAGACCTCCTACTTCTAGGCCAACTAATGTCACAATACTCTATCCTTCAAACTGATTGGGACTAAAATGTAATTGAATTGTACAGCAAATACAGTTTTTTAGTGACGAAATAAACATTAGAGGAGCAGCAGTGTTTATTTACTCGGGAACTGATAGTGCTGAAAGGAAGTTGCATAATTTTATTCGTTCGAGAAGCAATCAAAATTTTCAGCAAAGTGGCGCAAACTTCAGATGCCGTTATAACTCCCAACTCCAAACGACACTTGGGTAAGTTACCTGTAATTAGTTTACTTTCTTTTAGAATTTGATGTAACATGAAAAAAGTTCTAATTGAAGGGTTTCTAACTGAATTTATCGTGCAGACCCTATCAATGTGAATTTCCAATATATTCCACGAATTATCACTCGTATACTTATGTAATTTCCTCCATTACTCCAGATTCAATGGCGATTTCAACATGTTTGTTCAGGTGTTCTCACCATTACAAGTATATACTGACAATTGACGTGGCCGTTACTTGATGGAAATTCATAGCATATGACACTAAGGTAAACGCGATTAAATTTCCACAGATTATTGTCTACGCGACATGTTTCGATACACTGTATCTTTTTAAAGCGAATGTAATACATTGAATTATTCTACGTTGAACATTACTTAAATACCCTTCTTATCAAAAAGTCAGTGATCAAACCAATTTTCAAAACAGGTAATAGGGAGGACGTCATAAACTACAGACCAATTTCATTAATAACCGCTATTGCTAAAATACTGGAAAAAATCATAAAAAGAAGACTTACCAAATATCTTGACAAAAATAAAATCATCTCCCCCAACCAATACGGTTTCAAAGAAGGAGTATCAACCCAAGATGCAATCCTCGCCCTTACAACAAAGATGTATAGTGCCTTCTCTATGTGTATTTATAGACCTTTCAAAGGCATTCGATACGGTCAGTCATGACTTGCTTGTGGATTGCTTGGAAAACATCGGCATAAGAGGAGTGGCCTTAAGATTATTCAAAAGTTATCTTTCTAATAGATTTCAATGTGTTGAACTGAAGATGGAAAAGAGCGATTTTCAAAAAATAGAATATGGTGTACCTCAAGGAACTGTTTTGGGACCACTTTTGTTCAATATATATTTGAAGGATCTATTCAGAATAAACACTAGTGGTCAAATTATCACTTATGCGGACGATACTGCAATTTTCTACAGTAATGAAGACTGGCTATCACTTAAAACTCAAGCAGAAAATGATATCCGTAATATTCAAGCCTTTTTCAACTATAGACTACTAACAAGTAACTTTAAAAAAACATTTTTGCTCCCCATACATATTGATAAGAGAAGTATTCCTTCTTATGATAGCCTACGAATCACTGAAGACATCTCAATATGCAGTAGTAATAAGATCAAATATCTTGGTGTAATGATAGACAATAACCTGAAATGGAATAAACAAATCGAATACGTCACTAAGAAAATACAGTTTCTAATTTATAAACTTAAAAATCTTAAATATATTCTAGATTTCAAAGCAATGAGAACGATATATCAGGCATTGGTGGAACCACATATTGTGTATGGAATATTAGCATGGGGAGGTGTAAGTAAGTCCCACCTGGAAAAATTAATCATTGTTCAAAAGCGCTTACTTAAAATTATATTCAACAAAGATGTAAAATATCCATCAGATAGGTTATTCAATGAAATAAATATTATGGATCCAAGGCAACTATTCTTTTTACGTAGTAAACATAATTCTAAACACGACTTGAAGAACCCGGAACATCAATATAATACAAGAAACAAAAAACTCACATACTTGACTCCTTTTATGAGAAAGTCAAAAGGGCAAAAAAGTCTGACATATTTGAGTCCCAAACTATACCAATGTCTCCCAGCTGAAATTCAAAATATTTCAAGGCCACCTACATTCAAGTATAACCTGAAATTGTATATTTTCTCAGTGCCCAGAACAACAATTCATAGTCTTATTGACTAATCATGCCATTCAGGAAAACCTGATACTTACCTCATATTTTATACACATATGTACTAATGCTTCATACCTATCTACCTTTACATTTATATTTCATATTCATTTTGTTTTTATACTCTTATACAAGTATATATATGTATATATGTAACCTCATTTCTTCCACGCACAGGCCTCGCCTATAGTGGATCTCACATGTTTATTTACTACTGATTATGTATTATGTAACTTTCATTTATCTTTGTGTGTGAATAAACTTATTATTATTATTATCAATTGAGGTAATTAGGACTCACCTATAATAAAAATAAAAATTGACATTACAATGTAGGTACCTGTAAATCTCAAAACATAGCTACCACTTAATTAATTGAAGAGATTTAACAAAGGGGAACTATTAAGGTTTATTATGGGTAGGTCCTAATTATCTCAATTGATAAGAAGGGTATTTAAGTGATGTTCAACGTAGAATAATTTAATGTATTACATTCGCTTGAAAAAGATACAGTGTATCGAAACATGACGCGTAGACAATAATCTGTGGAAATTTAATCGTGTTCACCTTAAAGTGTCTTATACAATTGACATACATGCTTTAGTATGTATTATTGGATATGTATTCAAGTATTTGTGAGGAAAAATACAATTTTCGTTAAAAATTGAACTTAGATCAACATGCATTGTTACATACCTCATATTTTCCATATATTCTCTGTAATCACTTGTATTTTCATGTGATTTTCCTCCTAATTACAGATTCAACAGAAATTGTTACATATCTATTTAGGTGTCTTCACCATTGTTTTCAAGTAGTATCAATTAAATTTATATTTAGGCTTATAAATTCCTACGGCGGGAACCGTAAAAAGATATAAAATCGGAGTTAAAAATACTTCATTCATCATAACATTATAATATATTATTATACATGTATATTGAAGGAAAATTACTCAAACTCTCAAATCATTTAAATATGATACAAAATATTGACAATTTTCATATTGCCAGATATATTTTCGTCGAGGTCTTCAACTGTCTTACTCCTTCACAAGATTGTTCTACCGTCAGCAAATAACGAAAGTTCATCAAAAAATTACGGGTTCGGTAGATCATTGACAAATAATAAAAACAGACTAGGACCTAAAACAGACCCTTGCGGTACTCTCAAATTCATCGCCGTGGTGTGTAATATTTCGTTATTCGTCACTAGTTGTCAACTCCCTGTGGGATAAGTGTCAAAGCAAGTCAACGTTTCGCCTTCACACCCATACTGACGAAGTTTCCACAACAGTATTCAATTATCCACATGGTCAAAAGCCTCAGTTAGGTCACAGAATACTTCCGCAAACATTCATATCAGAGTACAGCTCATGCAGAAAGGAATGTACTGCATCATGTGTATATTTTTTTAAATTTTAGAATCTATGTTGATTTTCCAAAATAATGTTATGTGTGGTGAGGAATTCATTGATTATTTTTTTAACATGTTTTTCAATGAGTTTTGCTAGCATTGGGACAAGCGATATTGGTCTTAAATTTGAAGGATCATCTAGATTGCCGCCCTTGTACACTGGAATCACTAATGTCATTTTCAGAAAAGACGGGGATATACCTTCACGAAACGATAAAAGACCCCACACCATTCTTATGGGTTCCTGGGTCCCGGTGGAATTGGCTGAAACTGTAGTATGTTATTCTCTTCATTATCCTTGTCAAAAGGGCTTATAGGCCCAACTCGAATCTATTACTAGTTTTCGAAATACAGCCCCTCAAAGATATGATTTTGTACCTCATAAGTGTAAGTACGGCAGAACAGTCCTTTGTGTATCTGTGCCTCAGAATGAATTTTCCAGTAAAAGTTGTATCTTGAAAATAATTTTTTTATGATGAATACTTAAATTACTTGAATACGGACCCAGGGTGTTGACTAAATTCTGGACAATAACTTGTCATGAATTCAGTCAACACCCTGTTGTTCGTGTTCCAGTAATTTAAGTATTCATTGAACGAAATGATTCTGAAAGTACAATCATACTGAAAACTCATTACTAGGCACAGATACACGAAAATATGTTAAGTCGTATTTACACTCATAGGTACAAAATCATATCTTTGAGGGGCTGTATCCCGTAAACTAGTCATAGGATCGAGTTGGGCCCATGGAAATTCTTGATCAGAATAATGAAGAGAATAACATGTAATAGATCTCCAGCCAACCCCTGTAGAATCATGCAATCATTCAATTAGATGCAAGATACGTCAATCTAACGTAAATACTTGTATTTCAGATGCACAAAAGATTTCAATTGATTAGTCACCAAATCGCAGCTGTCAAGCCAGATGGAAATTATAATTGTCTTGGGAATTTATAGACTATAAAAGTCATAAGGATATATTTATAGGTGTAATGAATATAATTACAATACGCGCTTCTTGACACTTCCTGGTAATAAAACTTGATACGCATTAAGAACGACGTGGAACCGATTAACATCATGAAATATATGATGAAAAAGACTATTAGAGTGTTATTAATAGCCGTAATTAATGCCGCTATTGCCAAGTTTATTTATCATTGAAATAAGATATACAGCTTTTCGATGATATGAAATGAACCATAGCTTATACTTGGGTCAGTTCCGACTCAACCAGTTCAACAAAAGCGTTCGCGATGGCCATTTCTCAGTTTGTAGGTCAGTTTCAACACCCGAGTTTCAATTCTTAGTTGCAGAAAAGAATCAACCGTTTATATAGTTTGTGGCTCTTATTTATAGTTCGTGATGTTCAGCCTCGAGTTAGAAAGCTTTTAGTTAGAGTTCAAGAACAACAATCGGAATCGACGTTTTGTGATGTCCATTTTCGTGTGTTTAGTTAAAAGTAGCATTGTAGTCGTTAAGAGACAGACTTAATATTGCCAAATATTCGTTGAAAAGTCTGCGACGAATTAGCAATTGTAGTCGATTCCACTAGTTTTTCGAGCCAGTAAATAATTCAATATCTTCATCGCCAACTGCCTTTTTATTTTTTATATCTTTCACTATCTCCATCAGTTCGTCAATATTAGTTTCATACAATACCAACAGATTGTCATTTCCATGTTCTTCAAGATGCATAACTGGGTAATATGGTACTATAATAATAATAGTATTTTCTTCAAGCTTTTTGGCTACAGAGCAGAAGAAATCGTTCAATTCATTTGCACTTATTGGTAATTCTGATTAATTTGATTTTTATTGTTTTATTTTTTGATTATTATCAAACCAATAGAATTTTATTGCATGGTTGAATTTGTTTTGATTTTACTTTGTCATCTTGATACAACTCGCTACAACTTATTCATTATAAGAGAGGAATGTAAAAGTATTGAGTCAATTTATTTCAAACATCTCTTCAAGTTGAAACAGACTATTGTGTACGTGAAGAAAACCATTGCATCCTCTACTTTAAAGAAAAACTGAGAATTGCTTCAGAGAAAACAAGTGCCGTTTTGTCATGTGGCTTGATACTTTTCCATAATGTAGTGCATGGTTGGCACACTGAAGGTGCATCAAATGAACACAGTGTATAAGCAAATGAAAAAAATGAATAAACGTAAATTTTTCCTCTGAGAGAATAATTAACAATTCTGGCTCAGTTCAAGGGGAAAACTCCGATTTCAGCCAGGAATATTTTTTATTTATTCTGCTCTTTGTTCTTCTGTTTATTCTGTACCACTAATGAGAAAATGCTCCACAAATTAAAAGTTTCTGTGATATTTCTTTTTTCTCTCTTGCATTGTGATTAATATTTCAGCTCGGTATTGTTAGGACTTATGATGGCAAGAAAAATATTTTAAAAGAGAATTTTAACATTTGTCAGCAGGAAACTCATTTCCACGGTAGAAAATATTTCAGCTATTGATCCGGGCAAAAAACACTGCTTGATTTCAAAAATGATGCGAAGACTTCATTCAGAAAATTCACCTTGACTGAGTGAGGTATGTAACTGAATAACCACATGATTGCTGTAATTTTCCTGGGTCCTCCATATACATTTCTGACCTTCAATGATATCAACTGGTGGACTTAGGTATACCTCAGCTCAATACACAAAACTCTAGATAATTTGGTGTGGTGTTGATAAGGTAAAGATACGAATCAAATCAAATATATTTCACAAATTTCGTCTACAAAAAAATAATAGATGAGAAAAAAATTTGATTAAAAATTGAATTGAAAATAGGCATGATGCCTTACCTGATGAGCATATAAACTGAGAAAAGAGCCACCTAAGCTGAAGCTTGAGTTGTGATAGATAGAATGAGATAGATAGAATAAGGTATGTGGCGGACGGAGCCATAAGTATGTAGGCCTCTCGATCGGGCCCGTTATGCACCCACCACTGCTGGAAAATGGTTCAGTTTTGAAGGTAGCCTATCTCGCGAGCAAATGAGGCCAGCCTTCTAACGGATACTTCCCTAACACTCTCCTGGTTCAGTACGATGCTCCCCAGGTGTGCTTCCCGTATTGCTGCCACTGCCGGGCATTCCGTGAGGATGTGGGTGGCTGACTCCTCATCCTCCAAGCACCACCTGCATTCGGTATCATCCGTGATACCTAAAATGTTGAGGTGCTCATTAAGATGGCAGTGTCCCGTCAGGAGCCCTGTCACTAATCTGATTTCCTCTCTGCTCAGTGTGAGCAGAGTCTTGGTCCTCCCAGTAGAAGGGCCTGCGATGTGGAGTTTCGATTACCTCATACCCGGTGTGTCTTTCCATATATCCTGGAATTTTATTTCCAGGATTTCCTCCATGGTTGAGACGCACCATGATCTGGAAACTTCTAGGATAGGTTCTGGACCGATCGTTGGGCTTTTCGCACCTTGTCTGGCCAAATAATCAGCCTGTTTGTTTCCAGGTAATTTGGTATGACCAGGGACCCAAAGTAGCTTCCCTTTATTGGTGGCAGATAGCCTTTCAGCAGATCATCGATGCATTCAGACATCAGCAACGAAGTGACTATATGATGTGAGAGCCTTGATCGCCGCCTGGCTGTCGGTGCATATCGTGATTTGCTGGCCGCGGTAGCCTCTGATAATATTTTTTCTCACACAGGCGAGTATGGCGAACATTTCTGCCTGAAATACAGTACAAAAAGTTCCTATAGCGTAACGGAGTTCCTCTTTCGGCCCGGCTGACTCACCCATCCTGGAGCCATCTGTGAACCAGATGATCCCCTTAGTGGGAAACAGGCGGTGCCCGATCCGCTCCCAGTCCCCCTTTTTGGAAATGACTGACTGCTGCCTTTTACTGAATCGTATGGCAGGTAACGAACTGTCACCCGGCATTTCAAGAAGGGGACAATCCCTTACCGTCAGATTCCATAATCGAGAAAACATTCCCTCGCTCAGCCATTGGTTAGAACTTCTTAGGCGAGCTACGGCTTTGCATGCCTCATGTTTGATAAGGGGGGCAGTCCTACGAGCGTTTCCAGCGCCCTGGTAGGTGCCGTTCTCATTGCACTTGTTATCGCATGACAGGAAAATCTTTGTACCCCATCTAATTGGGTTTTCGACTTGCCGGATGCTGCACCTTGCCACCACACGATGGCACCGTACGTAATCATACGTAATCATTGTTTAGATCCAATATAGAATCTTGGAGCAGAGCCCCCAAATGCTCTTCTGCATGCCCAGAAAGCAGCTGTGGCTTTCTGAACTTTATGATCAATATGCTCGTTGCAGTTTAGCTTGGAGTCAAGGATGACTCCAAGGTATTTGACTGAGCTTTTGTATTGCAGGGACCTTCCAGAGAGTTGAACATCTGGGAGATCCCCTGGTTTGCGTTTTCTGATAAAGAGAACCAGTTCTGCCTTTTTAGGGTTTACACTGATTCCCACCGAACGGCACCATTCATCCACCCCGTTGACCAGAATGACAATGTCGTCAGCGTAGGCCTGAGTAGTAACCAAGATTTCTTATTTTCACTAAGAGGCCATCCACCACGAGGCACCAAGCAAAGGGGACAAGACTCCTCCCAGCCGACAGCCCCTCATGGGTATGGCCTCGCTGGAGCTACTTCTAAGAGTTTCCCTGGCTAGTCTTTGATACAGCATGGCGTGAATCATATTCTTTATTCGGAAAAGTGGAAAAAAAAATTTAAGTATAACAAGGTCTTGTGATGACTTCAGAGAAACAATAATATACAGGTCTTTCACGACGAGCGGTCGTTAGGGACTTTATGGAGAAACATTACAAATGAAATATTAAAATTTTGTGGTAGTGAGTTTTACAATATGGTCTTCTCAACTAAGATATTTTCAACATCCGGTACCTTTCCGCTATACCGGAAGTAGAAGGCAACTTTCTTCTTTCAAATGGAACCCCCTATATTTCATCACATTTTTCAATTTCGCAGACCCACTTTGTGTAACAATTTCTATTCCCAAATTTGTAAGTTTTTTTTCAGGAAAAATTTTACACTCACAGTAATAAATCATACAGGGAGGTCAAAATATTTACATATACTTAGGTAACATAACATCAAGAATACTGATGAACACCATTCTTATGTCGGGGCGTGGCGCAGTGGTTAGAGCGTCCGACTTTGGGTCGAAAGGTCCGGAGTTCGAGCCCCAGATGCGGCTGAGATTTTTTGATTTAATTTGATCGATTGAATTATTCAAATCTCGTGGCTGGACTGGGGTGAGTCCTGCACGATTCACTGTTGCTGCTCCTAAGGTGGCGCATGGAGTTAGTAACAAGGCCTATCCAGAACACGTGGCTAATGACCATAGCAGTCAATGCCAAGACACCAAAGAAAAACAAAAAAAAAGAACATTCTTTCATTCCTGGATACTACGGAAAAAAAATATATAAAATTCATGAAGAGTATCCTATACCTAAATATCACCTCTGGCAAGATATATCCGAATTTGGGAAATATTTGAAATGTAAGTCATTCGAAGGAATACCAAACCAAGAATGCTTTGAAAATAAACAAACTCTTATTACAGGTCTATTCTCTACAAAGTCGTTATTTAACGGGTCGTTCATCAACAATTGTAGTTAAATTTACGATACGTCAATCTAAACGACAATTCAGAAATTCGTTTTCTATAAACACTGTCGTTACGGCTTGGCGGTCTCGGGATTTTATTAAATTATTGTGCATTCAACTATTTTCCAAGCAAAATCATGCTCAAAATATTTTGATAGTTTAATCGTTTAAATTTGTAGGTCTTGTGATTTTATTATTTTTTTGCTGCTGGCATCATTTACAGAAATATTTTCCGTATCCAACATTCGATTCTCTTTCCATCAGGACTCTACTAATATACGACAAAGTTCTAAACCCATTGTCTGTGGAATTGTTACCCGAATTTATCTCTCTTCTCATCTCTCCACCTCCAGAGAATTCCGTTGATTATTGATAATTCAACAGACCCTGACAAATACCATCTTATGCTGCTATCCCCTGTTTGTCGAATAATTCGAAGCAGAATGAGATTGAATCAACTCAAATTAATTAGTTTTACCTCGATTATTTTCAACCACTTCATGAACAATAAACGCCAGAGACGATTTGTTCCGTTCAACGCAGCTTTGTTTCGTTGGATAATGAGATGAAATTCTGAAAATTCACCCCTTTGAAGTACAAGCGTTCAATACCCATAGATGAATAAGGAGAATTGTGAGTGTGGAATGCCCGCTATAAAAGCAAGGAACATAGAAGAAGTGATGATATTATAATAGTGAAAAAAATTACAACTTTTTTGGTTTTTTAGAAATATCTCAAATATTATGCTAGGAATGGTTTTAAAGTCATTGGAACTTTTGTAGAGATTTATAAAACCTAAAAAATGGATTGCCGTACCTACTACAGGATCGGCGCATTTTCCACTAAGAAAATACGGGAAAACCTCGTAAAAGAGACCATTTTTCAAAAAGGATACCGCATACTTTAATAGGGAAATTGGCCTCCTGTCGAATTGGCTGAATTTTTGATCAGTCATTCCAAACAAAAAATTCAAAAGGCACTTCTTCTATATGCTAGTTTTGGCGCTAGCGGCCCCTGAAAACTCTCATTTGTTCTTCATTGTTAAACAACACAAAACGTAATCCTGGATAATCATCACTATTCTGTTTGAATGTTTTAGACGATGTAGTAACTTGATTACCTATATGCTGCCTACACAACTCATACTTTCAAGAAAATAGCCGTTTCTTCTCCCAAGTTGATAGACTGCCGATGGGATCTTCTCTCTCTCCAGCAATCGCCAACATATACATGGAGTGGTTCGAGGAATTGGCTATCAGAGAGGCAAAACACAAACCAAAACTATGGCTAAGATACGTAGACGACACCTTTATCATTTGGAACCATGGAGATGAACACCTTGGGGAATTCTTCGCCAGAATGAATAACATGAGGGATTCAATCAAATTCACAATGGAAAAGGAAACTAACAGTACCCTATCGATTCTCGATGTGAAAGCTGAAAGAACAGACACTGGAATCCTCACCTCTGTTTACAGGAAGAAGACACACACAGGACAGTACCTCAACTACGGCTCTAATCACCCAAACTCCACAAAGAGGGGAATCGTAAGAACGTTGGTGGAGAGAGCAATGTCTATTTGCAACAACCAGGAGTCATTGGAGGCGGAAATTAACCCCATCAAAAAGGACCTACGCCGAAACGGATACTCCGAGAAGCTCATAGGAGAAGTTCGGAAACAACTCGAAAAGACCAAGACAACCGAAGAAAGACCACAAAACCCCGTTCCCATTCTTCCCTATATCAGGGGCATCTCCGAGAAGATCAGAAGGATCGGAAATAAATACAACATCAAGAGTTGCTTTCAATCCGGCAGTACCTTACGAAGCTTCCTCACCAAGACGTCCCATGTGAATGTGGAGATTCCTATATCGGAGAGACCAAAAGGCCATTATCAGTAAGAATAGCCGAACACAAAAAGTGGACTCAACGAGGGGAAACATCAAAATCGGGAATTGCTGACCACGCCTGGACAAAACACCACCGAATTCTCTGGGACGAAGCTAGTGTTCTTCATAGAGAGGAACATTGGTTCAAACGGAAATTTATGGAAATCACCTACAAGAAGCCAATGGTGCCTTCAGTCAACCAAGCGTGGAAATTAAAAACCGCTCATGGACCGTTTTGGAGGGAGAAAAAGCGCGAAACCACGCGCGCCACAAGACCGCGCGTAATTACACTTTAATTATAGACCTATAAAAGGTCGCGTAGCATCTGATTTTGTCACTATTTACCAGAAGACGATTGCGGATTCAAGCAATTGAAACGTTGTGAAAAAATTTGAAAGAGATATAAATCTTTCAACCATTAAGATGATGGACGTCCGAAATGTAAATACTCAAATCACTATTCTGATCAATAAAAATGAGATGCTATTAAAAGTATCAAAAGTATTTTGTACACGGTCATTTATACAGTGTATTCCAGCTACTTACAATTTTTAAAGTTCAATAATTCTAAAATGGTTACAAATCGCCTTAGGAATCTACAATCAAAGAATGTTTATGAGTCCTATTTTACACCATATTCTACGTCACATACGTCACATAGTCGAAAAATATATGAAGTGTTCCTTTTAAAAGAAAGCTAAAGTTATATTCGAAAAGTTCCGTGTGAAAAATATTTTTCTGCCATCTTGTATAATTTCAAGGCATGAGAAAGTATAAGAAATATTACAAATCCGTCTATAAAATGGCAGTACAAATATTTTTTCTAAGTCTATCATTGTAACGTCAAGGATTTTCACGATATGCATCTTCAAATGGACTCATTTCGACCAAAAATTCGTAACATCCAAGCGATTCGGAGACAATCAATAATAGATTGGGGGTGAGTGAAGGTGGCGCAGATATTTGAATTTACTAATATACAGTGTTGTCATTTAAGTGTGCAACATATGGGAATCTGTTTAACTAATTGCACAATCAAAATACAGATAGTGCCGAAAGTTGGTGCATGTTCGGTAAACATTTTAGTCCAGATTTGCTTTAAAACTTGTTTAAGTATTTTCGAAATTCTGGGGTACGTAGGTACTGGATAATATGAAAACATTCCATCTCCTCAACGTAGATTTTTTTTTCTGTAGATGGCTTTGGAAGCGATGTCGAAGTTTATGGAAAAATTTTGATTGTGTGTTACTTCATGTCATTACAAAGTTGCGTTTAACTCCGCAGTGAGATTCGAAGGTTATGTGTGTGAATACAATGGAACACCAAGGCAAATGGTACGTTTAGACGAAGAAAGCAGATCCATTGCAGAACGACGAAGAAATGAATTAGAATTGCCTCAAATAACTTTTATTGAACAGACCAGGATTTGCCGAATCTGTCATTTGAGTATTGTCTCAGAGATACAAGCTTATGAAGAAGATCCCATACTTCCATACTTATTCGACACAATCCTATCGAAATGAAATAGACCACTTTTTGTTATATCTTCCTTGAGTCGCATCATCAACTTGAAGTATTAATTTGACCAAACTAGCTGAAACAGACTGTCTAATTAACCACCTGTAATGACACCAAGGAACAATACTTTCAATAGTATCTCATATTAATGATTACTCAGAATAGTGAAAATTATTCAGGATAACGTTTTGAGTTGTTCAACAATGGAGAAAAAATTAGAGTTTTCAGCGGCCTCTAGCATCAAAACTAGCCTATAGAAAAAGTTATGCCCTTTGGACTTTTTGTTTGGAATGATTTGGACTATAACATATCAAAAATTCAGGTAAATCGACAGAGGGCCACTTTTCCTATTGAAGTGTGCGGTATCCTTTATAATTTTCATAAATCTGAAGCTGGACAAACAATATTGCGGAAACTGATAGCTAATAATATGTGGTTTAACATTGCGCAGTTTAAGAGAAATCGTCTAAGCTAAGAAATGTGTTGAAAATGTCACTGAAAGTTGACTAAACGCTTCAAAGTGCGCCCAAAGTCACTCGAAGTCGAACTGAAGTTATCTCGAGTTGAGTTCGGGCGACTTCGGGTGCGCTTTGAAGCATTTAGAGTAACTTCCAGTGACATTTTCAACACATTTCTCACCTCTCAAGTGAAAATCCAAAATGTACAAATTGTAGATATTGATCTCTACTTCCAAATGCCGTTTACAGAATTTGAATAAGATTATTTCCCTTAAATCGGCCCATTTAGAAAGATTTTCACTAAATTGTTTATAATGCGATTGTGCAAAAACTACACATCGAACAGAAACCATTCTGCTCACAGTTTAACCATATGTTATTATTTATCAGTTTCCGCAATATTGTTTGTCCAGCTTCAGATTTGTAAAAATTGTGAATTTTTTAAAACATATTCATTAAACAGATTCATCCATTAGTTGCTTTGTGTAGAAATCAACAATATCAGATCACTATATTCAAATATTAGATATAGAATATGATATCGCGCCTCTAGATAGAAATGAAAAGAAACGTTTTTATACGGAAAGTAATATATCGCAACTCAAACACACTCTGACCACATAAACATGGGTAACTTTATATAATACAAATGAAATGAACGCCAAATATAGAGCTTTTTACGACATACTCTACTATCACTTTGACTCTGCTTTTCCAGAAAAAACATTTAAATTCAAAAATAGTGAATCTGATTGGATAACAACTGACATAAAAAATCATTCACGGTATATCAATGATCTACATATGCTATATAAAGAAACGAATTGTGAAAATATACTTATTGAATATAAACAAGAATGAAAGGCAAATAGGAAATATCTGTAAGAATACAAAAAAACACTAAATGACAGTAAAATGTCTTCATCACATAATAAGTCAAAAACAGTATGGAGTATATTCAACCAATCTAAAAACAAAAACAAATAGAAAGATAAATCCATTGTCCTTACAGATGAGCATAAAAAATCAATCGGACACCCAGGAGAAGTAGCTGAATACTTTTGCAAAATTTTCAGCCACCCAAACATCACTCACAACTCTGAAGACATTAAGGTTGCCCACAATAACACCACTATTTTTCTAAGACCAGTTGATCGAACAGAGATACTTAATAGTCTGAATGAGATACAACCAAAATATTCATCTGGTGTAGATGGCATTCCACCTGCGATATTAAAAATAATTTCCAATTACATCTGTGACCCTGTAGTAAACATGATAAATGAAAGCCTATTATCTGGCATATTTCCAGATGTCTTAAAAGTAGCAAAAGTTGTACCGATTTACAAAAAAGGCAATAGAAATAACGTAAATAACTACAGACCAATTTCACTTCTTCCTTCACCCTCTAAGGTCTTCGAAAGAACGATATATAATAGGTTCCTTTCATTCCTCCAACTGAATAATATATGTATTAACATCCCAACAATTTGGTTTCAGGCAAGGCATGTCCACAGCATGTCAATGCAGTTGAATATATCACTGAGAATGTTGAAAAAAACAATAGCCCATCAGGATTATATTTTGATCTTTCAAAGGCCTTTGACATGGTAAACCATGCAAAGCTGTTGTACCAGATTGAATGCTATGGATTTAGGAGCGTAAGTCAACAACTTATCCATTATTATTTAACAAACCGCACACAGGCAGTATGTGTTGCAAAAGATCAACAACTATATTACTCAAATAAAGCTACCATCGAACAAGGAGTGCCACAGGGGTCAATACTCGGACCAATTCTTTTTCTGATTTATGTGAATGATCTACCCAAGACTCTATGTCCCGGTAGCGTATACCAGTTTGCTGACGATACTTCTGTTATTGTCACGGGCAACAGTATAACCGAACTCTCAACTAAATCTTCCACTGTCTCTGATAAAATGAATACATGGTGTAAAAACAATGATCTTAAACTGAATGCAACTAGAACAGGTCTTATTATCTTCAACAAGACAAATTGCTATGAAGAATCTCTATACGTTAAACTACGAAATAAATTAATCTCAATATCAGATAAATTCAAATTCAGATTCAAATTACTCCTAGGCGTAACGCTGGATGCAACTCTCAGCTGGGAAACTCATATAAACTCATTAAATAGCAGACTGAACTCAAACTGTGGAATAATTCGCTACCTGAGTGTTCAAGTATCAACCAATAGCTTAAGAATATATTACTATTCTCACGTGCAATCAATCATACATATCATATAGTATAATGTTCTGGGGCTCATCAACAATAGCACAGAAAATATTCATAACCCAGAAAAAAATTATTAGATGTATATTAAACGAAACACCTCTTGTAATCCATATTTCGCTGAACTTGACATTATGACTGCCTTCTTTGTACTTTCTAGGTCTCACTTGTTTCCGAGGAACAGTGATCAATATTCTGTGAACATGAATGTGAGGACTAGATATTGCAATGAATTGAGGATACCAAACCACAAATCTACTTACTATGAGAAAGGCCCATACTACCAGGCAATCAAAGCGTATAGCTCCCTACCCCAAGAATTGAAAAGCATCAGAGATACAAAGAAATTTAGAATCTCCTTTATTACATATCTGAAACAAAAATGCTACTATTGCTTCAACTGTTGGTGGCATTAAAAAATTGCTTTTATCATTTTATTTTTATCTTATTGTATTATATTCAACTTCATTACATGTATATCTTACAGCTGTGAATGTATGTATCCTGTCAATATTTTTCTTTTAATGTAGTTTTAAAATGTAACTCTTCTATTGTACTGTAAATTCTGACGTTTGCTGTGTCCCTAGTTGATCGTACGCAATTAAAGTATTATTATTATTAAAAATTGTCTCGAGGTTTCCCCGGATCTTCCCGGATCTTCTCAGTGAAAAATGCACCGATCTGATGGTCTATAGAATACCGTTTTCTCTACAAAAGTTCTATTGACGGTCAAACAATTCCTCCAATACTTTTTGAAATATTCGCAAAATAAAAACAAAAAGTTGTAATTTTTTCAGTATTGCTTATTTAAATAATTCCACAAAGCGATTTTGCTAGGCGAAAACCAGGTTTTTCATTTACGAACTATCTCGTAAAAAGTAGTGAAGGCCGTTTGCGTCATTTATTTTGTGTGAAAAGAGCCTCTTATCTTTATCTTCAGCTTGGCCTATTCGAACAATATAACTCACAATATATATGATGATTTTCTGGGTTTTTAGACCTACGTTCATTCAAATATACGGCATTCTCAAAATAGTTGTTGCACTATTGACAACTACTCAGTTCACTTTCTACTGCTAGACATTCGTTGTCTCAAATAGTAATTTTTCTACGACAGTGCGTAAAATATGGTTTTGCGCACTGTTCACAGTGCCAGCTCGCACAAGTCTCTCGAAGATTTTTGAGAGTTGCGCGTAGGGGTGCAACAGGTTGACGGATAAAACAACGACATTAACAATTTATTTTATACGTGAAATACAACTGCTAATTTATTTCCACAAATGAAATATCTGATTTATATTAAATCACTATTGTGTATGTGACTCTCCTTACATCAACGATAATGGTGGATTGTGTACTCTAACTCCGACTCGGCTGATATTTCTCTCCAAAATCAGCTGCTCTCAATAGCTCCAGGTCATTCTTTCAGATTCAATGTTCGACATCCCGCATCTCTGGATGACTTCTAGATGCGGCGAGTTCTATGGGTTCATGCAACAATGGATGAATGCATTCCTCTGAATCTCTTCATGGCCCGACATGTCCGGGTCCAGCTCGTAACATTGCACCCTTCTCAAAGATGTTTCGACCCAAAATTTCATCCCTGGAGTGTGTAAATACCTGCAAGATTTTCCATATCTCCACAGTTCTCATGTTCAGTAGAAGATGGTTAAAACATAATTTTGACGCTGCTGGATCTGAATATCTTTTCCAACATACTTCTTATAACTTTCCAATCCAGCCCGTCAATCCCAAAGGACAAGTTTGGTATGGCCAGATCCACAAGATTCTGGTCAATCATCATATCTCTTACATTGATAAGGCTTTTCCAGATATATTCATGGGGCGGTTTATCTAGGGAATTATTCTTTGTAAGCAGGTAATAGATGTTTTTCTGGTCTTTCTTTAACTGTAGTACCCATGCAACTTCCGGATTATGTTACCGTAGTGTTTTTAACTGAATTGAAAAACAACACATTGATGCCTATATGTGTTGAAAATATATATTTATGTCCCTGTATGTTAGGAGAATGATGTTACTAAGATTATTAGAATGATATGAGTTGTCAATAGATGATTTGTACAAGTTGACAAATATACTTCGTTGAGTTTGCAATTTCATTTTTTTCTCTCGTAAAACTCTATAACCAGAAGTCCGTGAATCGACGCTCTGCTACCATCCAGGACCAACAGGTTATGGGCCCAGGATCAACAGTTAACTCAAAATCGTTACTGTGATACTTGAAGAAGTTTTTAGAAAGTCGACAAAACTATACGTTAATACATCTACACATGAGTGGATCAAGTAGTGCATTTCCTCTGATCGAGAGGCTCAAAGGGCTTGAAAATTATGGCTCATGGAAGTTCGCAATGCAAGCATTTTTACAACTTGACGACTTATGGGAAGTTGTAAATGGAAAGAAGTCAGAAGAAAGAACTGCTAGAGAAGCGTTCGAAGCAAAAGACAGGAAAGCGCTGTCCAAGATTATTCTGGCTGTGGATCCATCAAATTATTCACATGTAAAGCAAGTTTCTACTTCATCAGAAGCTTGGTTATCTTAAGAGAGAGCTTATGAATACTCTGCACTGAGAAAATTGATTTAAATTTGCAATGTATTTTCAAAGTTTAGAGTGGAACATTATTTCATATTCATGGGAATCTTACTTCTATCGTTCAATTTTTAAACTACAAGATGTATCTAAACGCACTTGAAATGATATTTCATTTAGCGCGTAAAATTTCCTTCGATATACTCAAAATAATTGTGTGAATATCCCTCAACTATGAGAACATCCAACTGCAACTGAAATGTACATCCGTCTTTTCGTAAATTTTAGAGTTGATTGCAAAATTACGCATCCACATGGTAAAGTCAGCTCCTACACGTTCCTGTTCATTATTTTTTGTGTCCAGCTGAGGTATAGAGGTTGGTATTGCAAGTAATAAGTAATGATTGTATTTTGTGCATTGAATCATGAATACAAGATAAGTGAACTTTATTGAAATCATTACATGATACTTACGAGATTGCATTCAGGTTTCTTCATAATATCTAAATATCTGATGAAATTGAGAAACATAACCTCAAAATCACGATGTGTTTTGTGGGAAACACCGATATCATATGTTGAGTTGAGTACCTAAATATGAAAAATGACTCAATCACATCAAAACATGGTTTGAAACGTATAACTTTCGATTTATGAATCCCAAATTATGGAGAAACCAACAAATTCTTCGGTCGTTTCTTCTTAACATATACTTACTTTTTTAGGAGAATGTTGGCTGTTGCTGAGTTTATTTGTGACTCTTGCACCAAAAACTCAAATTCTAAAAAAAAACAACGTACACCAAAAACTCCACAAGTACTTGTTCCATCATTGTAAAATGACATTTTCCCGAATAGAAAGCATCTAGCTGTTGAATATTAGTCCATATTCTATGATAATTTAAATTGAATTTTATTGGCCTCTGCCCTAACTGTTTCAAGAATTAACAATACGATGGAAAACCTGTGGCTTGTTGTATAATAAAACTTTTTTTGTTTTTAGGACAATCGCACTGAATAGGAAGACCAGCCCATAAATCTTTATAATATATAAATAATGAGTAATGTTAGTTTATGATATGCAATGTATTATTCGAAAATGTTTTTAGTTTTTTGCATTATGGGAATTAAATATTCACTTTATGTTTGAAATTTATTTTTATTTCCAATTATTAAATAGAACTGTACATAACTAACCGAAATATCGTAAGAAGAAGAAGGACAGAATCTGTTTATAATTATAAAACATAGAATTTTTGTTTTACGACTGAACGCAACAGATTCAATTATTTTTTTCTAGTACCTACATGAAGTGTACTAGATTCTTACCCAGATGATACTGGGTTAAACTGTCTACCATTCAGCCAGAGTGGTTAATAAAGGTATAGAAGTGGATGAAAAAATATTGAGGATTTTGGATACGTTCAACGTTCAAAAATTTGAGCAATATATCTCCACTTCACCAAAACACTTTATTGCTATAAATACTCATCTGGAGACTTTGGTGACCTGGAGACGAATTTCTCAAATTGATGAATACGTTTATGGTGTGTTGAATAAAAGACAAAATGTACCTACCTATACAATAAAAAAATATACAGTGACGGATAAATTCATTTTCTACGTTGTTATCTATTTTCAAGAAAACCCCTGAAACAGGCCAATTCATGTTTTCAAAAAGATACTCTGAAACCAAAAAAAAATAGCCGCTCCTTCATCCCCCTCAAAGCCACCACCGCCCCAAATTAGGGTGCATTGAATATACAGCGAATTTAATAGTATTCGTGTTTTCTTAACATTTTGGAAATTAATTTTGTAATGACGCAAAAATTCAAAGAAATAGACATGGCTGTATAGACAATTGAATACCCCCTATTTCATTATAAAAAAATTGATGGGGTGACTGTCACTTTGAGGAGGGTGGAAGAGAGGCATTTTTTTATGCCACAGAGTGTCTTTTCGAAAACATGATTCTATGGTTCTTCTTGAATATGGCTAATCCCACATTATGAAATTCCATAGCAAATTCACATCGTAGTGTACTTTTCAAGTTAAAAAATCAAACCGTAATATTACAATGTAAAATTCCAGTGCAAATTATACACGTTAAAGAATCAAACCGTAATATTACAATGTAAAACTCTAATGCAAATTTTTGTTGTGAAGTAATATAACAACGTAAAGTTCCATCGTAAAATTATGTCACAACGTAAAGTTACATCGAAGAAGTACACAGAGTTATTCAGAGTAAATATCCAAGGTGATATAACACGAGGTATGCAAAATTCCACTCGATGGTAAATTCCTGTTAAAACGGGCGGTAATTAAATTGCCGCTAGTGGGAGCGGAAAAAATTCTCCCAGTATGGGCTTACTGGAAGAGTAGGATTGCTGCGGACCCTCGTTACTACAAATCTAAGTAACTGCAAATCTGTTGGTGCATACGTGGATACAATAATGACGACTGCTCAGAGGTTAACTGAGATAGGTTTTGAAGTAGGAGACGAGTGAGACGAGTGAGACTATTAAGTAAATCTTCTGCAAGATGTAAGGCCCTAGAAAGGTTTATTGTCAGCAAATAGTGAGACGGCACTCTACTCTAAGAATCTCAATTCCAAGAAGAAAAGCAGAGGGCCGCCTAGATGTTTCATCTGCAACAGAACCGGACATTTTCGCGGAAATGTCAAAATAACCCGAGAAAGAAGGCAGACAAGAAACCGGATTACAAAGGAGAAAAAGCCTTCGTAGCTTCTTTTTCAAATGACAATAATAACCTACATGAGAATAAGTGGTCCCTGGATTCGTATGCATCAACTCATATTGCTAATGATGCTGATATGTTGAAAGATGAAGTGCCTCAAAAGAATCATAGCAGTTAATAAGACTGAATTGAAATCTGAATCAATGGGAAATGCAATGATTAACTTCAGAATAGGAGCAAAGTCATCCACAGTTGAAGCTAAGGATGTCCTGTATGTACCTGGAGCAGCTGTCAATTTACTTTCTGTCTGTAGAATAGTAAAGAGGAAGATGTATTCGTATTCGATAAGCAATGAGGAAGAATACATGATTCAAATGGAGACCTAGTAAGAACTGCAACTGAAGTGAATGGAATCTTTAGTCTACAGTTATTTCCTATAGCTTAGACTGTTAGTTACCTGAGCCAAAAAAATTATATTTTTCTTTGGTATCGACGTCTCGGTCACCTGAATGGGAAGGCTATGGTATCTTTGAGAGGGATGTCGACTGGATTAGATGAAAATTTAGACTTGAATTGGACATATGAAATGTGTGTTATGGGTAAACAAGCAAGGCAACCATTCAAAGCCAGCTAGCAAGGGTTGCACAAAAGATATACTCGATAGTACACACAGACTTATGCGGGCCTATGGAAACTACAACCATCGATGATTTCTCTAGATACATCTTCGTATATTTCCTGGAGAGAAAGGACCAAGTCATAAACGTCTTTGAAAAATTCAAAATTTATGTTGAAAATCAAAATGGCAAGAAGATAAAGGCCATACGTTCCGATAATGATTCTGAGTAAAAAAAATCTGATTTTGAAAGAATTCGAAGTATCTTAAAGGCAAAACTCCATTTGAAGTTTATGGAGGAAGCAAGCCAGGCCTATCACACCTACGGTTTTTCGGTTGTGAAGAAATGGTACAGATACCGAAGCAACTTCGAACAAAATGGGATTCTAAATCGAAGAAATATCTTCACATGGGCTATAGTGATTCTGTTTGAGGCTATAGACTGATACATTCTGACACGAAGGAGATAATCTTCAGCAGAGATGTAGTTTTCTTAAAAGGAGTTTTAGAAAATGAAAAGATATATGTAGAACCTGAGGATGCAGCACTCGTCGGTGGAAAGACGAGCGGAATATGGCAATTGAAAAAATCAATTTACTGACTCAAACAGAGTGGAAGATGCTGGAAAAAAACATTGCATCAAATAATATCAGAAATGTAATTGATTCAATCGAAAGCTGATCCTTGCATCTATTATCAGAAGGGCAAGAAAGAAGAAGTTCTGATAATCGCAGTATAGAAGTATGGTGAAGAAAAAACTGGAAGAAAATTTTGAAATGAAGGTCTTGGGTGAAGGATCACCAGGGATACTGAAACAGGAAAATGGTGGATAGATCAAGAGAAATTTGCCCAGAAAATGCTACAAAAGTTCAACATTATCGACTACAAGCCTGTATTCACGCCATTGGATTCCGGCCTAGACTTCACAGATTGCTCAGAAGCAGATCAATCCTGGAAAGTGCCCTATCAGGAAGCTATTAGTAGTTTGTTGTATTTTTCTCAGATCAGCAAGCCTGATATATCATTTGCAGTTAGTTTACTGAGCAGATACTATACAAATAACTCAAAATTTCATTGGGTCAAGTCAAACGAATTCTCAGATATATCAAGGGGGCTATGAATTTCAAACTTGAATTCAATATTCATGAAAATTCTGAATTAGAGGGGTTTTGTGATTCAGATTGGGGAAACAAAATGAATGTAAGATATTCAGATACCGGTCTTGTTTCATATTACAAGGTAGTTTAATATCTTGGTTTAGCAAAAATCAAAAAACGATTGCATTACCGTCTACCCAGTCTGAATATATGTCATTGTCCTTTACTATTCAAAAAGCACTTTGGCTTAAACAATTGATAGGGGAAATTGATTCGCAAAATAATTTGAATTCGATAAGTATATATTGTAATAATATGGGAGCAATTCACTTGGCAAAAAACTCTCTAACTAGTCGAAGATTCAAACACATTGACTTGAGGTTCCATTTCATCAGAGAACATATTGATAAAAAAGAAGTTAATGTCAAATATTGACCTACCACCATGTAAGGTAACTAGCTATGCTATTAGCAATACAAATACAGTTGTCGTTCACAAAAGTATATTTTCACTCACGACAACCAAATATTTCGCATTATTTCAGTTACTTCATGAATTCTTCAAAATGAATATTGAAATGATATGAAATGTTATCCTACAAAATTCAAATGCTATCCATCATTCCGCTTAAAATATTGCCAATATAAGGCATATTCAGCTTCTGAAACTGGCGTTGTTGTTTTCTGTCTTCTGTGTTCCATTATTGGACAACTAATCAAAATGAATGACGAAGGATTTGTAAAGGGACACGCGGATAATCTGTCCGAAGTGGATTGATTGATACTAGCAAATCCTTTACGAACGGCAGTTTTTACTTTGACCCAAATTGGCAAAATCAGAACTTTCCCGCTAATACGTCTTTCTTGTCTCAGGATTATAGGTTGAGAACCCGAAAAATTGTTTGTTATTCAATAACATAGAAATGAGAAAAAAACAGGATTATCTACTCATTAACATCTATCCTTGATTGAATAGCGTTAATCTAGGAATCAAAGTAGCGTACTATAGATATGTTCCTAGCAATAGAATCTGAATTTGAATTGAACTGAGAAATTCTGAATACATTATCGAATATTCCGAAATAATCTTATCGAGGTCCCACGCAGAAAGAAAATAAATCACTAACCATAGTGAAACTTGAATCTTCACAAGTAAGAACTTGAATACTACATGGAACAAATAAACAAAGTTAATAACTACTAAAAGAAAATGTGTTCCTGGTAATGAACACTTAACGATCCTAACCCATTTTTATATATTTCAAATTATTACCCTTTATTGGCAACTTCACCAATGCCAAATAAATTGTTCAATTATGAGTAGCAAATAGGTGCATTATCATTAGTGTGGTGATCAGTAACCTCAAGTAAACTATCTCTGAAATTTTCCTGTATCTATACCTATACTTTCTTTTGGATCTATCATTGGTATTATTTTCCATACCCAGAAAGGTTTCCTCAAACCGACGCGGGAACGCGGGAGCGGGAGCGCGAACGAGATGAATCAGAGACTAAATTCCATAGTGGGACATACCGGTGTGGTTTTTTGTATTCCGAAATGCATACGAGCAATGAAAAATGTATGGTTTACTACGTGTACTGTTTTTCTAGCAATTCGGACTGTTCCAAAGTTCCGTTCCCGTTCCCGCTCCCGCGTTCCCGCTTTGGTTTGACGGAACCTTAAAGTATCAGTTCTCTCGTCACTGGTGTATCATTTATAGCCCGGGAGGCAGCGACACAAATTTCCGGGTCATTTTCTCCCGCTTTATTGTGCATGAGTTATGCATAGAATATGTAACTCCAATTTAGACGTCTTCCGTTGCACCCTTTCGACATGTGGTTGCAGGAGGGTTGCAATTCCCGCTGAAAATTCATAAGAAAAACTCAAAGCCTCTTGCATGAAACTGGCTCTACTCATTGTTTTGAACTCAATATGCCTAAAAAATATCGTCTTCCATCTGAATTCCACAACCAACTACGACTTACTCCAACATAAAACGCTCGAAAAAATTAGAAAAAAAATTCATAGCCTCTCAGGTGAAGCTAAGTGTGATGCTTATTTTCATAGTTTGGAAGATAAAAATAATAGTCTTCCACTTGTAAACTACAACAAAGGTCGTCTTCCAAGCCGATAGATATGCACTCGATGAACGCATTTCAAAGTAAACATTTCTACAATGAAAATTGTCATTTTCGAAAAACAAAAAAAATCTCAAGACAATTGTTCGTGGAAGATAAGGGATTTTTTTCGAAAACTAGAAGTCTTCTCACTTGCGAAAAAATCATGCTTATTCAACACCAAAAAGTCGTATGAAGAGGTTGTGTCAAAAAATGTCGAATGGAGATGTTTTTGATTTTTTTTTAACAACAACTTTTTCATCAAACATACTTCGCTAGGAGATTACGTTTCGCCACAAGTCGCAAAAAAAAACATTTTCAACCCCTAAACTGCATCCCCATTTTACCATTTTCAGTGATTTTTTTTCTCCAAAAGTTGGAACCTCAACAACATTTTTCACCTGGTCCCTCCCCTTTACTTTTTTTCTACAACTTTTGAAAATCATTGAAAATATTGAAAAAATCATGATTCAGAGAGACTTGTCGGTTTTTCTCAATTTTAAGCGGTTTTATGATGAATAAACCACCAAGTTACATGGACCATACCGAAAATTGACGACCTTCTAGTGAAATTACAAGTAGAAAAACATTTCACAAAATTGGATTTGTCTTCGGCATATCAACAAATTTTGTTAGACGAAGATACGAAAAATTTGGTCACGATTTCCACCCATACGGGGTTGTATAGGTATACTAGGGCACCCTGTGGTATTTAAAAAAATAATAGATTCCTTGCTACAAGATATTGAAGGTACCATAGTTTTTTTGGATGACATATTAGTCACAGGTCAAAATCGTGAACAATATATTGAGAGGCTAAGTAAGGTATTAGCACGTTTGAAAGATGCGGGATTAAAAATAGCATTAGAAAAATGTGAGTTTTTCAGAGACGAAATCTCGTATTTAGGATTCATCATCAGCAAAGAGGGGGTGCATACATCGGAAGATGAAATTATGGCGATTAAAAATGCGCCTGAACCGCAGAATGTCACACAACTAAAATCCATTCTGGGGTTGATAAATTTTAATGGAAAATTTGTGCCAAATCTGGCGATGATCTTACATCCATTATATACATTACTCAAAGCCAATGCCGAATGGTAGTGGACTGATGATTATGTACGGGCTTTCAGTAAGGTGAAAGAAATTTTATTATCGGCGGATGTCTTAGTTCATTTTAACCCAAAATTGCCCATACGTTTGTTTTCGGACGCTTCGCAGTACGGAATTGGATCTGTTCTGAGTTACCTGATGCCTAACGGATCAGAAAAACCAATTGCCTATGCGAGCCGAACTTTATCAAGTTCGGAACAAAAAATGAGGCAGATAGAAAAAGATGCTTTGTCATTGGTTTTTGGCGTTACTAACTTTTTCCAATACCTCTACGGAACCAAGTTTACCCTGATCACGGACCACAAACCGTTAACATATATATTTCACCCCGAAAAGGGAATTCCACAGTTCTCGGCAAATAGGCTCCGTAGATGGGCGTTAATATTGTCAAATTTTGATTATAACATTGAATATAGAAGAAGACAGAAATCTTTGGGAGATCGTTTGCTAACGAACAGTCGTTACCGACCGATGATGAACCCTTTACTCCCATAAACACCTAACTATGTAGGCTTATTATGGAAAGAACCTGTCAGAAAACAACTACTCCCCTGGCTAAGACCACGACGGGTATTGAATTAAATCTAACAGCTACTTGTGCAACGTTCCTCAAAACATCAGAGGACGCAATTGCAAGTGCCCTCTATGACCAACCAGCAGAATTATGTTTTTGATTTGGACGGGGTGACCACCTGCAGACTAGTTTCGAGGTTGTTGCCTCTCATCAGTGCAAGGGCAGGTCAACACAGACAGCACTGAAGCCATCTGTTCCCCGTCCAAACCAATACACACTCCGCTGATTAGTCAATTCTGGTTCACGAGATGAAAGCAGTTTCTAGGCCGCTCCACCTAGCGAGCAGAGGAAGACGCTCCGAATCTCCGGGTTGAGAGATTTAATCGAAGAAGACAGAAATCTTTGGGAGATCGTTTGCTAACGAACAGTCGTTACCGACCGATGATGAACCCTTTACTCCCATAAACACCTAACTATGTAGGCTTATTATGGCAAGAACCTGTCAGAAAACAACTACTCCCCTGGCTAAGACCACGACGGGTATTGAATTAAATCTAACAGCTACTTGTGCAACGTTCCTCAAAACATCAGAGGACGCAATTGCAAGTGTCCTCTATGACCAACCAGCAGAATTATGTTTTGATTTGGACGGGGTGACCACCTGCAGACTAGTTTCGAGGTTGTTGCCTCCCATCAGTGCAAGGGCAGGTCAACACAGACAGCACTGAAGCCATCTGTTCCCCGTCCAAACCAATAAACACTCCGCTGATTAGTCAATTCTGGTTCACGAGATGAAAGCAGTTTCTAGGCCGCTCCACCTAGCGAGCAGAGGAAGACACTCCGAATCTTCGGGTTGAGAGATTTAATCGAAGAAGACAGAAATCTTTGGGAGATCGTTTGCTAACGAACAGTCGTTACCGACCGATGATGAACCCTTTACTCCCATAAACACCTAACTATGTAGGCTTATTATGGCAAGAACCTGTCAGAAAACAACGACTCCCCTGGCTAAGACCACGACGGGTATTGAATTAAATCTAACAGCTACTTGTGCAACGTTCCTCAAAACATCAGAGGATGCAATTGCAAGTGCCCTCTATGACCAACCAGCAGAATTATGAGAGGAAATATTAAGAGATATTATTTTAAGTACAGTAAAAAAATTTGTTTTGAATGGTTGGCCTTCAAAAGTGGAGAATGAATTAAAACCATTTTTCAGGGTGCGAAACGAATTAAGTATAGAATCCGATTGAATATTATGGAATAATAGGATAATAATTCCAAAAGTTTTGCAACTGTCTGTACTGAAACAGCTCCATTCAACACACATGGGGGTGGCAAAAATGAAATTTGGTCGAGATTACATTTAGATTTTCTTGGACCTTTTTTGAACAAACAGTTCTTGATTGTTCTAGATGCACACTCAAAATGGGTGGAAGTTTTTGAGATGAACTCGATAACGTCCAAGAGAACTATATATATATATATATATATATATATATATATATATATATATATATATATATATGAAAACTAGAAGTTCTGGTTGAACCGCGTCTGGAATTTGTTGAAATTCGACGTTTCGGCTCCGATTTTGGAGCCATTTTCAAGAATAAGAAGGATAGGTATAGTGAGGAAACGTGATTCTACACTGAGGTCTCAGTCTGCCTACTCCTCAGGTATTATCGCGTTAGGATTTTGTGACTTGACGTCGGGGTCTCAATCTGCCTACTCCCCAAGTCTCGTCACTGGCTCTCTCTAAGGTCTCAATCTGCCTACTCCTTCGAGAGAACTGAGGATTTGCGGGTTGTGGACCTATATTTATACTAGGTTTAATGACCGTGTGGGCGGGGCTGGCGCGTGATGAGCTTTGTGCGGGAACTGGGTTGGCGCGGAAACCTATCCACGTTTCCTCACTATACCTATCCTTCTTATTCTTGAAAATGGCTCCAAAATCGGAGCCGAAACGTCGAATTTCAACAAATTCCAGACGCGGTTCAACCCGAACTTCTAGTTTTCAAATATCTGACCGCGGAAACCTATCCGAACACATATATATATATATATATATATATATATATATATATATATATATATATATATATATATATTTGCTAAATTTGTGCTATCCCGAACATTAGTAACTGATAATGCCAGTACATTCACTTCGCAAGAATTTCAGTTATTTTCATCACAAAATGCAGTCAAGCATGTTACCTCTCCTCCGTTCCATCCATCTTCAAATGATGCTGCGGAGAACATGGTGAAAACCGTGAAAAATGCCCTTAAAAATGCTTTGGGGAAAAACTATGGATTTGAGTAAAGTTTTGAACAACTTTTTATTTGATTACCGTAATACGAATCATTGCACTACGGGTGTCTGTCCTTCTGAAGTAATGATTGGAAGATAATTAAGGACACGTTTTGATTTATTAATGCCAGAAAAACAAATGCCAAGATCAAACGTTGATATTAAAAATCGGGTTTCGGTACAGCAAATGAAACAAAGTATTACGTGGGTAGGAGAGTATTAGACTTAAATATAGGTTAACAAGTGACTCTTAGATATTATCGCAGTATACCAAAAATTTCTTGGGTAAAGGTACAATTTTTAAAAGAATTGGTCGTTCTACGTATCTGTTAAAAATATCTGATTTACAGGGAGTTACATGGAAAAGACATATGAATCAAATAAAAAAGTACCATTTTCTGGAAACAATTTTAAAAGAAACTGAAACGATAAGTACAGATACCAATGCTGATGAAAATTGTACCAGTCTTTCACAAAATACTGCAACGCAGGAACAAGATTCTAATACTGTTATAGAAATTAGTCCAGGCACTTCGGGTAATGAAAATGTAATTTAACAACCAACAAGAAAGAAACAACCCATTGATAGGTTGATCTACAACTGAATGCAAAAATTATAATCATGTATCATTATTTTTTCTTTCTTCTCACTTCTATTTTTTTTTAAGGGAAAAGGTATGTGATGTTTCCAGCTAAAAGGGACTTGCGCAGTAGGAAATATACATAGTAGTACGAATGTCATCTCAACTATCGACTGTGTGTAATTTCTCTAGCAATAAATCAAGTATTCATATTAATACTTCAGTGTTGTTATTCCAAGAATATTACAATATCAAACATTTTCTGATAAGAGGTCGCGTTTCACCGCAGATCTTAAAAAATTGTTTTCAACTCCTAAACTGCATCCCCTTTTCACCATTTTCAGTGTTTTCATGTATAAATTTTTTTTTCCTAAAAGTTGGAACCTCAACATCATTCTCTACCTGGTCCTTGCCTGTTACTTTTTCTTATTTTCAGCGTTTAGAATTCGTTTTGGCACCAGCCTGTCTTATAAAATCATTACACATTTTGGCAGCTGACGGGCTATGAAATTCTCGTGTTTTCGAGAATATCCTTTCTACAAATTGCCAAGGGAGTATAAGTAGAGAAATCTGGATGAATAGCCCTTCTGAATCTGATGGCCTTCGATGACATTATTTGATAATAAATGGATAATAAGAGATATTCATACGTGTCCTACATTGTGACTCAAAAATAAATCTTGTTCTTACTACGTATATATCTTAGTCTGAAATTAGAAGTACAAATTAACAGTAGAAAGAAGAATGCCCTTTCAAAATCCAACTTCGACGGAAACTGTAGTCTGTAAAGTGTAAAGTATCAACAAAACTTCGTTATTCCTTACAGATTTCCAAGCTTTAACTCAGATTTTATTGTGGCGAGTATTTAAACTTCTCACCTCCAACTCTCAGTCGTCTACAGTAAAAGTTATACGAAAGAAAGATCTATGAAGTCCTTTGTTTTCGAGAAGTTTCAGTTACAATTGTTCTCTCTTTTGACGGATCCAGAAAAAAACTGAATGCTTTTCACAAGGCGTCGTCGTCAATTTTCTTTAGCTTTGTCCAACTGAATATGCAGCCGCACTTTTCCCATTGAAATTTCAAAACTCAAAGTGATTTCTCTTCGATGAGCATCTTATGAATATTTTATAAGCATATAAAATTGGTTGTCTTTAGAAATGACAGTAGAAAAACTTTCCAAAAACAAGCTCTCAACTACACTGAAAATAAAAAACAGAATATCGGGAATTTAAACAGCCTAAATGAATATTTCTTAAGAACTCAACCACGAACTCTTCACGTTTGTGGCTCCAATAGGCTAATAATGGAAAGCTTTTCTATATTGCAATTTTTAGTTCGCTGTGAAATTTTTAAAAATTCAACTCGTGATATCAAATTCAAATAATGTCACTTCAGAAAAAAAAAATAAATGATGAACTTTGGCTTTATTTTACTATCTTTCCATTACTGCAATCTTACAAACTTCCTCTCGTGCATTGGTGGTAATTCAGGATACATTTGATTGAATTTTCTGCATGTTCTGGCGATGATTTGATCACATTGTCCGTGTATTATAAATAATTTCATGAGAACTTCGTTTGAATATTCAATTTGCATTAATTTTGGTAGATGTTTGAAACGCGCCGTCAATAACTATTTATTAACTGGGTACATTTAAAAGTCACCAAACTCTCATAAGCTTGATATTTCCACGGCAACCTAAAATTAAAGTCTTTAAAATATTTTTTTTCTAAAAAGCGGCTTTATTAAGAAAACTTGATGATTCAGGTATATGTCACCTTGAAGCCTTTTTCTTCATCTATCAATGTATCGAGTGATATATCAGGGGTTTCGATTGAAAAAACGAACTTTTGACCACTTTTATGCATAACGGAAATAATAGTAATTATAAGCAGGCCCTGTCTTCAGAAATGAAATGTAGTCAATTTCTCGGTGTAAATGTGAAAATAATCGACAAAGTCGAAGTATCCTTCTCTCCAAATATTTCCACACACTGGAAAATATGAGGACAAAATCTGACAGAAAACGACTATTTCACTGGCTAATGCCACGACAGATATTGAACTACATCTGACAGATATTTGTGCAACGTTCTTCCAAGAAGACTCAACTGCAAGTGCTTATTGTAGACATGTTTCGAGGTTGTTGCCTCTCATCAGTGCAAGGGTAGGCACGACAACTTTGGGTTGTCTTGTCCCTGCCAAATGACTTATAATTTATTGTTTATCTAATAATTCCCTACGGATGAAGCAGCGACTTACAGTAAAATCAGTCACAGCGCCACCCGCCAGGAAAATCAATAAGCAGTCCTCGAGACAGCAAAAGACTCCATGAAGAGTACAAGAGTACAAGAGAACAAGTTCGAATATTTTGCCGGTGAGTAAAAATAAATGTGAATAAAACCGACAAAGTCGAAGCACCCTTCTCTCCAAATATTTCCACAAAGTGGAAAATGAGGCAAAAATCTGACAGAAAACAACTGCTTTCCTGGCTAATGCCACGACGGTTATTGAACTACATCTGATAGATATTTGTGCAACGTTCTTCCAAGACGACTCAATTGCAAGTGCTTATTGTTGACAAACAAAGCATCATCCTCAATTTGGTTGGGGATGACCACCTGCAGACATGTTTCAATATTGTTGCCTCTCAGCAGTGCAAGGGTAGGTCCGACAACTTTGAGTTGTCTTGTCCTTGCCAAATGAATTATAATTTATTGTTCTTCTAATAATTCCTTACGGATGAAGCAGCGACTTACAGTAAAGTCAGTCGCAGCGCCACCCGCCAGGAAAATCAATAAGCACTCCTCGAGACAGCAAAAGACTTCAGGAAAAAAATATGCGGATATTTGGAACAAGTTCGAATGTTTTGCCGGAGAGTATAGATAAATGTGAATGAAATCGACAAAGTCGAAGTACTCTTCTCTCCAAATATTTCCAAAAAGTGGAAAACATGATGCAAAAATCTAAAAGAATACAACTACTTCCCTGGCTAATGCCACGATGGATATTGAACTACATCTGACAGATATTTGTGCAACGTTCTTCCAAGAAAACTCAATTGTGAGTGCTTATTGTAGACAAACAAAAGATTATCCTTAATTTGGCTGGGGATAACCACCTCATACATGTTTCGAGGTTGTTGCCTCTCATCAGTACAAGGGTAGGTCCGACAACTTGTCCCCGCCAAATGAATTAATTCATTTGGCATCAAAAATTCTCAATGCTTTTTTCTATGATATAAAAATGCAATGCGTATCACCAGAATTTCCCTAGAGTAGTATTCCATAGGAAATGTGGTATTGAATCAAGGACATTGAACATTATTTGTAGAGGATGGCCCGATCTACTGTTTTTCTGGCCTGTCAAATGACGTCAGCGCGATGCCTCCTAATGGTTTCCTATATCTATATAATATATAGTACAGGGTGTCAATTTGAAAACTTCCCACCATTAATATCTTCCTTCCAGTAAACAATATGAGTAATCGAAAAAACAGGTCAATTTTATTGTCAAGGGGGACACTTTCAAGGACTATTTGTAGCCCTCGTGGTTCAACCCCCTAGGAGGGGTAGATGTTACCCTTCGAATTTTAAATTGGAAGGGGGGTCAAGTGGCACATCATTTTGATGGGCGTTCAATTCTTGTTCCAATGGTACCCTGACTTATTATTTTTTGAAGAGCATTTTCCGAAAAATTGCGTTCTAAACTAACAGAAGTAATTATTAGAACGCCTATACTGAGATGCATGGTTTGGCCAGAACTGGTTAGAATATTAGGTGGTACCGTTCGAACCCTTTATTAGGGGTAACATTAGCCATTAGCTCCAAACACTTTACATAAAAAAGTAGTCTAATAGTAAAACGTAGATGGTAGTAAAGTTGTGTTTATTAAATGCTGAATTTTTAAGTGTCATCGCAGAAATTGTACAGATAGCCTTCCTTTTTTGCTACTTCTGCTGTAAAAAGTTTCTGTTTTCCGGCAAAAAATTGGTTAGCAAATAGCTGTTTAGGAATTACTTTAATAAGTGTATAAAAGTGTAAAAATGGTTTACATTCTTCAAGACAGAATTGAAATGATTGTAATTTATGGAGAAGTTGGAAAGTGCGCACGAAGGGCGGCATGTCTTTTTAACGAAAGACATCCAAATTGTAATGTAAGTCACCGGTATGTGCTTGATTTGGTGAATAAGTTTTACGAAACTGGTTCAGTGACAAATAAAAAAAGAAATGACCCCAGAGTACTAAATGAAGCAGCTCAAATTGAAGTTTTGGGAACATTTGCTGCAGAGCCCACGAGCTCCTTACGATCAGTATCAGAACAGACGGGAATGTCACGCGAGACTATAAGAAAAGCATTGAAAATGCATAAATTTCATCCATATAAAATGCAGATTCTTCAAGAGCTCCACGAAGATGATTATGATAGAAGAATAGAGTTTTGTGAAATCATGTCTCATCGAGTCAATACCATCCCTAATCTTCTGTTAAACATCTGTTTCAGCGAAGAGTGTTCATTTTTTCTGAATGGCAATGTTAATAGACAAAATTGTCGCTATTGGAGTGACGAAAACCCACATATTTTTCGGGAAGGGCATACACAACACCCACAAAAAGTTAATGTTTGGGCTGATATTCTTGGAAATGCCATTCTTGGTCCATTATTTCTGGAAGAAAACTTGACTGGCAATCTGTACCTTGATATGCTTGAAGAGACTATCGATCCTCGACGGTGCTCCACCTCATTATTTTCTTCCCGTCCGACAGTGGTTAAACGAGAGATTTCCGGGTAGATGGATTGGCAGAAGGGGAGCAGTTGAATGGCCTCCGAGATCACCGGATTTAACACCCTTAGATTTCTTTCTTTGGGGGCATCTTAAATCCGTTGTTTATAAAACACAACCTTCTGATATTGACGAACTTAAAAGACGAATTACAGCAGCATGCCGGTCAATTCCTAGTGAAGTTTTCCGTAATGTTAGAGGGGAGTTCGAAAACAGACTGTATTACTGTTTAGAGCAAAATGGACAACATTTCGAACAGCTAATAAGATAAGCGTAAGTAGATTTTATGTTGGAAATGTCTTTCTCGCAAATTAAATTGTATTGTGTAGAAGGAAAATAACCACCAAATAAAAAATCCCATGCGTAATAAATTTATTGCTGTCATTCAAGGGTTGGAGCGGTGCCACCTACTCTCCTAACAATTTTTATTAAAGGGAGTCAATACAATAATGCATCTCAGTATAGGCGTTCTAATAATTACTTCTGTTAGTTTAGAACGCAATTTTTTGGAAAATGCTCATCACAAAATAATAAGTCAGGGTACCATTGGAACAAGAATTGAACGCCCATCAAAATGATGTGCCACTTGACCCCCCTTCCCATTTAAAATTCTAAGGGTAACATCTACCCCTCCTAGGGGGTTGAACCACGAGGGCTACAAATAGTCCGTGAAAGTGTCCCCCTTGACAATAAAATTGACCTGTTTTTTCGATTACTCATATTGTTTACTGGAAGGAAGATATTAAGGGTGGGAAGTTTTCAAATTGACACCCTGTATTTTTATATATATATATACAACAGAGAGTTACTTATGACATCTACAGTTACTAGTTGAAACTTAATTTGACACGAACCAAGGAATCCAAAGTAAATTGACAGGCAGCCAACAATTCGTTGTTCTGACCAACTCAAGGTTCAATCAAGTTTCTAGTACGTTATACATACACTCACCGGCAAAAAAAACCGACCACTAAAAACTGGTCCAAATTCAAAGTTGGGTTCCTCTCGAACCGCTCCTTTGATTTTTATGTTTCTTTTTTTTAAATTGTAGAATAATTCCTTAGTAATGATGCCATGTCAGAAATTTTTATTCAGATTTGAATTTGAGCATATACGGGGTGCAACAATGAGACGAAGTTTCTTTTCCAAAATTTGAAACACCCTGTGGAGTGCAACAACTATAGCAGCTGTTGTCAACTGAAATCGCATTGAAGCCGGATCTTTTCTGAATACTTTGTTTTTTTAATCACGACATCATCTCTGTTTTCACTGGAGATACACTGTTTTAAAGCGAACACCTCGGACAAACCAGTGAAAACACAACAAATAAACATCGAAACGTAAGTTTAACTGGAAAACAAAAACATGAAAATTTAAAAAACAATAAACACATTTCAAGGGAATAATATCTAGTGTGGCCTCCCCAGGCCAAAATGACTTCATTCAGTCGATGTTGCATCGAATCAATAAGGTTTGTAAGAAATTCTTGTGGAATGGCATCAAATTCTTCCTGAAGTGCAATTCGCAGATTATGAAGGGTGTATGGTAAAGCAGGTCGGCGACGAATGCTCCTTTGAAGTTGGTCCCAGAGATGCTCAATTGGATTGAGAACAGGACTGCAAGATGGCCAAACTATTCGTTCAATACCCACTTACTTAGTCGAAATATTCGTTAACTACTCGTGCCACGTGCGGTCGCGCATTATCTTGCTTTAATACGAAGCCGTCTCCGACAAAATAAGAGTAGGGCACAACAGCGTTTAGGAGAATATCTTCGATACCATATACCGATTACAGGCATCCTGGATTGTTGTTCAAGGTATACTAAGGGTATCGGACACATAACGTTGACTTCGGCCATCCTCAATTAAGGCCACAATACGAGCAACATCCGTCACAGTTAATTTTTAATTTCAAAACCGATAACAAGCTCTTAATGCTAATGTCAGTATCAATCAATGTTAAACTCAAATCGGTTTCCGCGTATTTCGTCTTGATTATTCATACGTAGAAATTTCTGCCTGCGAATTATTTTTCCGAGCCGTTGGCTTTCAAAAAGTGTATCTCCGGTAAAAACAGAGATAATGTCGTGATTAGAAAAATGAAATGTTCAGAAATGATCAGAGTTCAATGTGATTTTAGTTGACAACAGCTGCTATAGCTGTTGCACTCCACAGAGTGTTTGAAATTTCGGAAAAGATACTTTGTTTCATTTGGCACCCCGTACATGCTCAAATTCAAATCTGAATAAAAATTTCTGACATCATCGTTACTGAAGAAATAATCTACAATTTGAAAAAAAAAACATCAAAATCAAATGAGCGGTTCGCGAGGAAGCCAACTTTGAATTTGGGGCTATTTTTGAGTGGCCGGTTTTTTTTGCCGGTGAGTGTAGATATACAAACCCATACGGAAGGCATCGCGGTGATGTCAAATGAGAGACAACATTGCAGCATAGGGAATGGGCCATCCTCTACAAATAGTATCCAGTGTCCTTGGCATTGAATCAGTGAGCAAAATACTATTTTCTATGTAGTGAAATTTGTAATCTGCTTCAGCTGCCGAAGTAAAAATAAGGTACTCGAAATTTACTCTTGAAACCTGAAATGAGTGTCGACCAATTCAACCTGTCGTCTAAATTAAAACCTAGTAATTAGACGCACTGAAATTCAGTCAATGACAAAGCCGTAGAAACAATCATGTTCTGTGATTTTTCGTTACTCATCATGAGTTTATTGACATTGAATCAATGGTCAGCTTTTCCTTGTATTTCCACAGACTGCTCAACAATAGATGAATAATTGTTAGACGAGTATATCAGTGGTGTTTTGTCGGTTTCATGAAGTTGTAAAAATCATTGACATAAATGATGAACAAAAGCGGGCCCAGAACCGATCCCTGTGGTACACCTAGGTTAATCGGTTTTTTCCTCAAAAAATTATTGTTATAAAAAACTTTCTGGAAACGATTGTTCAAATGATTCTCAATCAGATTCAAAGCGGTGCCTCTAACACTGTTTGAAAGTTTTTCAAGTAGGAAGCTATGGGAAGCACAGTCGAAGGCCCTTGACAAGTCCAACAGTGTTACCATAACCCTAACCAATCAATCAAACCGTACTTGAAATTGGTATGTTGAACATCATCAAGAGATGACTGAAGCCATGAGGAGAACTCCATCAACTACTAGCATGTTTAGTCATGATTAGAGTACGGTGCAAATAGAAAGTAACCAGATCCAAACCACGAATTCATGTCAACCCACAACCATTTATAATAATTGTATTTTCAATATAATTAATTTCTAGACACTGCGAATTTGTTTTATAGTAAGAAATCTTATTACCCCAGCAAGAAACTCTAATAGCATAGGGGACTTTGCTACCGCTAGGGAGTACATCTACTTATGATGGCTAGTAGACAATATTGCTGTAGTCTTTCTTGGATTAAAGAAAAAGGAGAACACGGCTATACAAATTAGCGTGCGCGAAGCCTGCCAAATATTTCGAGTTATTCCTGAGGAGTGGGAAACGGCACAGATTGGTATTCAGGGAAAATGTCGGTTATTATTTCATAAAGTTCTATCTTCATTTGGGATGAGTGGGCGTGCATTTTCATAAGAAATATGAGTTCATATAACCACCTTTACCAAAAACTTCTTCTGACCACATGCAAACTGTACACCTGAAAAATTGCTCTAGGTGTGTTTTGACAAACACATTTTTCTGTGAAGAATTCACTCTAGTGCGATTGGCACAGTTTGGGTTTATAACACATTGTAAATAAAAATGTAAAACTTAATCATGTAGTATGTGGGTGCATGCTAATATGGTCAGTGATTTCTGGATTTTATTTTAAGAGACAAATTCAGTGAATAAGTCATCTGTTAGATTACGTTATTATATTATTTAATATAAAGTGATTCGGAAGAATCGAGTACCTACGGTCCATAAATAACATTAGAATGGTTTTGTATTATATTGCGATTGTAATTTTTGGTACTAGCTCAGAAAATCAGTTCAGCGTTAGCATCATGTCAGTTTTAACATATGATGCATTTCTTTCAATACAAGTTTTACTCAAAAATTATCAAAGAAATAAGATTGTAGAACTAACTTATTTTTAAATCTAGCTTCACTAAACTATCGATTATTTCATAATGCATGATAATAATTAAAGAAATAGAAACCACCCAACCTCGGTATTTGCTATGCTTTTGGCGATACGCGCGTCGAGTGTGACTTTGACATAGTTTTGGTGTTTGGTTAATTTTTATTTCTTGAATTGTATTCTCACCAATGATTCCAAATACTTATTCATTCGAGCATGATAAAATAAAATGAAACGTCAGTGCTATCGGCCTTTGAATAGTATAACTTTAATATAACCTGATAAAACACTTTTATATGTAGGTGTGAAATTCTGAATGATTGAAGCTCGTGATGGCTGGGAATATTCCTCCACAATTCACTGTGGCGTAAATAATAATTAACTGTGCTGCTCATGAGATGGCGTATGGAGTTAGTAACAAGGCCTATCTAGAACATATGGCTAATGACCATAACAGTAACAAAAAAAAAACTTGTTGCAATGGTGCACCCTAGTGTTTGTGTTGCACTCCTAGGCGCGACCCTCAGAATTCTTCGAGAAACTTGTGCAAGCTAGGGAAGACGCAACTATTACCTTTCAATGTGTGATGCCATGCACAAGACCGGTGACCATGCTGGGAAATCGAACCCACAACCCTACGCTTGAGACCACCACGGCTCCACAGAGAGAAAAGACTGCAGCAGGTTCATGCACAATGTTGTGTAGATTTTAAAGAGAAACATTCTCAATTGAAAATTGAATCAATACATGACTCCTCTGGAAATGGAAAAATCCTACGATAAAATTGAAGTAACTTTTTTGTAATATCTAACAGAAAACAACTACTTCTCCGGCAAAAGCCATGCACGCTGGACATTGAACTACATCTGATAGATATTGAGAAAGACCCTATATAACTTGAGAGAAAAATAATCTGAAAGTGAGAATTTGCATTTTCATTCAGATAGTTGATTATTTATTAAATGTCCAGTTTCCATTGGAGATTCTTATCTATGAAGAGATAAGGGAGAATGTTATTCAGAAGTATCACTCACAGAAAATCGCTCATTCCATCGATGCGTGAATAAGTGCATCTCTTTCGCTAGGCCTCCAATACATTTTGGTCGACAAAAATCTATTTCACTCTTCTAAAATCATCAGGGAGGTCGGAAGAATTGGAAAACATACTCTTCAGAAGCAATTTCACACTGTAATGAGGAATTGTTGGACTATTTCTTGTGGGGAGAAACTTTGAAAATATTTTTCTGACATAAAACCTGTCATGGGTATGGCATGTTGATTTCATTGAAAATATGAACAGGATGTTCATAAAGTCAGTTGTGGAATCATCTGCTACTGAGAGTTGGAATTTAGTTGCTATTTTCCATCGTACAAGATAACCTCTCTTGGAAGGGATTCATGTTTTAAAGAGAAACATTCTCAATTGAAAATTGAATCAATACATGACTCCTCTGGAAATGGAAAAAACCCTTCGATAAAATTGAAGTTACTTTTCTGTAATATCTAACAGAAAACAACTACTTCCTCGGCATAAGCCACGCTGGACATTGAACTACATCTGATAGATATTGAGAAAGACCCTATATAACTTGAGAGAAAAAAAAATTGGAAGTGAAAATTTGCATTTTCATTCAGATAGTTGATCATTTATTAAATGTTCAGTTTCCATTGGAGATTCTTATCTATGAAGGGATAAGGGAGAATGTTATTCAGAAGTATCACTCACAGAAAATCGCTCATTCCATTGATGCGTGAATAAGTGCATCTCTTTCGCTAGGCCTCCAATACATTTTGGTCGACTAAAATCTATTTCACTCTTCTAAGATCATCAGGGAGGTCAGAAGAATTGGAAAACATACTCTTCAGAAGCAATTTCACACTGTAATGAGGAATTGTTGGACTATTTCTTGTGGGGAGAAACTTTGAAAATATTTTTCTGACATAAAACCTGTCATGGGTATGGCATGTTGATTTCATTGAAAATATGAACAGGATGTTCATAAAGTCAGTTGTGGAATCATCTGCGACTGAGAGTTGGAATTTAGTCGCTATTTTCCATCGTACAAGATAACCTCTCTTGGAAGGGATTCATGTTTTAAAGAGAAACATTCTCAATTGAAAATTGAATCAATACATGACTCCTCTGGAAATGGAAAAAACCCTTCGATAAAATTGAAGTTACTTTTCTGTAATATCTAACACAAAACAACTACTTCCTCGGCTAAAGCCACGCTGGACATTGAACTACATCTGATAGATATTGAGAAATACCCTATATAACTTGAGAGAAAAAAAAAATTGGAAGTGAAAATTTGCATTTTCATTCAGATAGTTGATTATTTATTAAATGTCCAGTTTCCATTGGAGATTCTTATCTATGAAGGGATAAGGGAGAATGTTATTCAGAAGTATCACTCACAGAATATTGCTCATTCCATTGATGCGTGAATAAGTGCACTCTTTCGCAAGCCCTCCAATACATTTTGGTCTACAAAAATCTATTTCACTCTTCTAAGATCATCAGGGAGGTCGGAAGAATTGGAAAACATACTCTTCAGAAGAAATTTCACACTGTAATGAGAAATTGTTGGACTATTTCTTGTGGGGTGAAACTTTGAAAAAAATTTCTGACATAAAACCTGTCATGGGTATGGCATGTTGATTTCACTGAAAATATGAACAGGATGTTCATAAAGTCAGTTGTGGAATCATCTTCGACTGAGAGTTGGAATTTAGTCGCTATTTTCCATCGTACAAGATAACCTCTCTTGGAAGGGATTCATGTTTTAAAGAGACACATTCTCAATTGAAAATTGAATCAATACATGACTCCTCTGGAAATGGAAAAAACCCTTCGATAAAATTGAAGTTACTTTTCTGTAATATCTAACACAAAACAACTACTTCCTCGGCTAAAGCCACGCTGGACATTGAACTACATCTGATAGATATTGAGAAATACCCTATATAACTTGAGAGAAAAAAAAAATTGGAAGTGAAAATTTGCATTTTCATTCAGATAGTTGATTATTTATTAAATGTCCAGTTTCCATTGGAGATTCTTATCTATGAAGGGATAAGGGAGAATGTTATTCAGAAGTATCACTCACAGAATATTGCTCATTCCATTGATGCGTGAATAAGTGCACTCTTTCGCAAGCCCTCCAATACATTTTGGTCTACAAAAATCTATTTCACTCTTCTAAGATCATCAGGGAGGTCGGAAGAATTGGAAAACATACTCTTCAGAAGAAATTTCACACTGTAATGAGAAATTGTTGGACTATTTCTTGTGGGGTGAAACTTTGAAAAAAATTTCTGACATAAAACCTGTCATGGGTATGGCATGTTGATTTCACTGAAAATATGAACAGGATGTTCATAAAGTCAGTTGTGGAATCATCTTCGACTGAGAGTTGGAATTTAGTCGCTATTTTCCATCGTACAAGATAACCTCTCTTGGAAGGGATTCATGTTTTGAAGAGAAACATTCTCAATTGAAAATTGAATCAATACATGACTCCTCTGGAAATGGAAAAAAACCCTACGATAAAATTGAAGTTAATTTTTTGTAATATCTAACAGAAAACAACTACTTCCCCGGCAAAAGCCACGCTGCACATTGTACTACATCTGATAGATATTGAGAAAGACCCTATATAACTTGAGAGAAAAAAAAATCTGAAAGTGAAAATTTGCATTTTCATTCAGATAGTTTCAATCCAGAATGTTTCTCTTTAAAACATGAATCCCTTCCAAGAGAGGTTATCTTGTACGATGGAAAATAGCGACTAAATTCCAACTCTCAGTGGCAGATGATTCCACAACTGACTTTATAAACATCCTGTTCATATTTAAAATGAAATCAACATGCCATACCCATAACAGGTTTTATGTCAGAAAAATATTTTCAAAGTTTCACCCCACAAGAAATAGTCCAACAATTCCTCATTACAGTGTGAAATTGCTTCTGAAGAGTATGTTTTCCAATTCTTCCGATCTCCCTGATGATCTTAGAAGAGTGAAATATTTGTGCAAGTCAATTTGTATAGTATTCATGCACTTACACATTGCCTAAAAATACACAAAAATATGCACATCTACCATAACCCAATTTATATATGGAAAACGTCTACAACGCATTGAACTCATCTTACACCCGTTGTGTACTTTCTATTTAATATGCACAAATTGTATACTATTTCAAAACAATTTTTCACGAGATTTAAAATATGAAAAAAAAACTGCTAAGCACATGCTATAATGGCTGTAATTTTTTCACTGAGGAAGGCGCACATGTGCGTTGTATCAGGCCCCCACTATGTGCGGAGTACGCTCATGTGCGGCTTTCACAGGGATGAAAATATGAAAACAAAACTGCTACGCACATGCTATAAAGGCTGTGATTTTGGTCCGCAGTGGAAGGGTTAAGTGTACTTACATATTATTCATTATTTGCTCGTGTGTATGTGGTTTTGTGTCAAATGTAAGTGTCAGAATATTTGCAAACTGATACCAATATTTGAAGGTTGGTATTGCTATTATTTTTTGTTATTACATGAAACCTACAAACTGACTCATTTTCATCATTTTCAACGGGTTGAAAGGTGCATCCTCATACCTACTTCCTATTAGAATAAATATAGTTTGACACGAAGATTACTTCAAACTTTATTATTATTCAACGTGTTTAAAAATAACAAAATGTAAGGTTCATTTATGTTCTGTTTGGTATTTTGTGTTTCTGTTATTTTATTTCTAATTAGAGTTTATAGTTCAGTTATTTTTGTTATTAGTTCTTTGTGATGAAATTAACATTATTTGAATGACATTTAATTTTATTTCAACCTTCTAGAAAATTAAGCTTATAATTTCTGAACAGAATAAGATATGAAGAAGCGAGCAGGTTGAAACTGATGCTTATTCTTAACTTATTCCGTTTGGATGTTATGTGCCTCAAGTGTATCTTTTCTTAAAATTATAAATGGTAGCTATAAAAATTGGCCTTGCCTTGTTCACAAATATGTACAATATACCTACACAATTCATGTATGCGGAGTACACAAATTTGTGACATTTTTTGCATCCTATATTTAAGATACCAACATAATTTGTACAAACTAGGTTCACAAATTATTGCCATTCATTACAACTTATTCATAAATAGTACATAAGTTGTTGACATTCGTTGCACAACATACCGATAATTTTGTATATTTTGTGTATAAAATTAAAACAAAACTATTCAGAATAATACAACACTGTAGTGTATCGTTTATACACAATATCTCTAATACAATATTATAGAAGAAAAATGAACAAATTGTGCTGAAATTATTCACAATTGTGTAGAAAACATACATTTATTTCTATCTGTGTCATATAACATTTATAATATATTCTTATTCATCGAGTGTATACATTTTTTGCGTTACTCATATTCTGAAGCTCCTCGTATATACTAAGTAATTATATGATAGAGTAATCTCTCGGCGAGCTATTTTAAAGTTGAAAGCTAGAGTTGCATTGTTAGCGAATGTGATAAGGGCTGGATTTTCTCAGTAATATAATGATTCAATGCCAAGTTTTACTGATTCTTGATGTGAAGGATATATTTAATTAAAATGATTTAACTGATGATTGAAGATATGTTCTAGGTAATCTCAAATTGATTACATTACCAAAGTTAAAAATATCTAGGTTGAACAATAGCGTTGTACACATAACCTGATTTGTTGCATTGATTTCAGTTGACTCATTGAATTAGAACGGTATTCACAGAAACAATCTAGCTTGTTCCCAGTTGGCTATTTCAGGCTGAAATCAAACCCTCGAAATCCTATTTGTAAATGTTAATTTCGAAGAATCAGCAAAAAGTTATCATTCCCAACAGATTTCTACTCTTCCACCCAGATTTTATTTTGACGAGTATTCAAACTTCTCTCCTCCAACTTTTGAGTTGCCTTCACTCAAACAGGAAAAAATAGAGATCTATAAATTCTCTCATCTCAACAAAGTTTCATTCATACTCCCTATAGACCAAAGCAGAAAAACCACTAATTGCTTTCCACTCGATCTACATCAACTTTCACTAACTTTTTCCCCAGCGAAGAATCCTGCGATACTTTTTTAACTACATTTCTCCAGATAATGTTGTTTCGTGCCAATATGCATTGTTTTTCGTTATTTCCCATTTTCTCAGTTAGTCGTCTTTCAGCTTGGTCGATCATTGGGACGATATACATGGTGATTTGTTGAAAAGGACCCCCTGAAAATAAAACATTAAGAAAAAAATCCTAAAACAGCTCAATTTTTATCGACGTATTATTGAGATGCGAATCACTTACCCTCTAAATCAATCCTCCTCAGAATTCCTTAATGGAATTACTTACTTCGTAATTCTCAGGTCTGAAATTTTAGTTTTCGCAAAGAAATGTCTGAAAATTGAATGGTACAATCTAGAAGAAGATGATTAGTTAAGGTAAAATATTGGGCACTGTTAGTGTCATTTGATGCGGCACTTTGGGCTTCGAGCAATACCGAGAAAGAGTTATTACCGAAACGTTAAGATATGTCCTTCATATACATGCTATTTACGAAAATTCTCGGTGGATGACCATATTTTTAGGGCCCTGCAAACTTTTGTTGCTGTTCAAAATTTTATTTGTGATTACCTATCATAGACCAGTGCTGGTACATTTTTGAGATAAAACATTACTAACAGCATGGAAAACAGATTTTTCCTTTTTTTTTCGACAAATTCCGAAGAAACGACCTCATTTTCAACTGAAAAGTTTCACCAATAGTTCGTCTTTTCAAGCTCGCCAGCCACCAGGTTTTTCGTTGAAGCGTCTACTTTTAGATTATGTGGAAAAATTTTCCAGGAAATGCGACAAAATGAAAAAACAGATTTTCAAAAATCAATATTTTTAATGTTTGTTCTAAATTCATATTCATTAATTGAAATTATTGAAATTAACAGTTGAAACCTTCCTAGAATGAAAATTTCATGTTACCCCAATAGGTACAAAAATGAGCATAGACATAAATAAGGATTTGATTATGATAGAAGGGCGAAGGAGGTGAACTTTTGGGGACAAAATCAACCTCCTACAGAAAAAAGGTGAATCAAAAAGCTGTTGGCAATGAAAATATCTACAACTTTTGTACTCAAGATTTTTCCACATAACCTCAAATTTTCCGAAAAATTCGGAAAAACCGTTTTAATTCTTTTTTGCATGAGAATTGTATGTTTGTCGCAAAATCTGATGGAAATATACCTTTGTATGTTTTATGAGATGTTTTTTTCTGCAGCGTAATATTTATTTTTCTTGAACCTCTTTGAAGTAGGTACTCGGAAAGGGGGCGGCTCCTAGTTAAGCTGGTACCAAAACGCATTTTAAATAAGAAAGAAAGCAATAGGCAAGTACCATGTGGAGAATATTGTAGAGGTTCCGACTTTGAGGAAAAAACCATTTAAACACGAAAACACTCAAAATGGTCAAATTGGGATGCAGTTTAGGGGTTGAACACAGTTTTTTGCGATTTGCGGCGAAACGTGACTTTTTAGTGGAAAATGTTCAATGAAAAAGGTGTAGATAATAAAAAACTCTAAAACTTTTGTATTCAACACTTTTCGACATAAACTCAAATTACCCGTCAAAATGGCGGAAAATCGATATTTCAGTATTTAATTTTTTTCTCGAGAATACAGGGCAATTCAAATTCGACCTCCACCATTGGGATCTCCTAAACTACAGGAGATACGTCGAAGCTTAAATTGGGGCAAAGTTGCGTATTCTGGCGTATTCTGGCGTGTCCGGAAATATCAGGAAAAAACTGAAAATCGGAATTTTCGTTTTTATTTTTTTCTATCGTTATATGACAACATAGCTCAAAACCAAAAGTACATTTTTATTGATACTTTTTTTCAGCTACACGTTTTCATGTTCAGATTTACTATCCGACGCTTCGTCTTCTGGCATTCATCATCAACTTTTTTTTCTGTAATGGGCGCCATATTTTTTTTTATACAGAAAAATAGTGATTCTCATTCTGATTTCATTGATGTATAATTTGTTATAATTTGCACTTCTGAAACCACAGATATTAAAAAAAAAACTTCATCTGAGATGGTCATGACTCCATCGACAAATTTTGTTTAATAAACACTAGTTGTCAGAACTCATTAAACATCATAAGTTTGCACAAATACTTCAGTCGAAATGTCCTCATTCTCAAATGAAGAAAAACGAGATATGTTGAAACTTTATTATAAATTTGATAGGAATAGTACGAAAACAGCACAAATTTATTTTGAATTATATCCGGAAAGACAACAGCCGGATAGAACATTATTCGGAATTTTGGACAAACACTTGGCTGAGTACGGTGCGTTTCAAAAACCAAGAATGAAATATGGAAGCAGAATGGAACAAAATATTAGACGTAACTTATTAGTCAAGGTAAAGATTTTTCATTCCATATTCGAACAAGTATAATTATTTTTGGTACTTTTTTAGATAAATGCAGATCCTTCCAAATCAACACATCAAGTCTCGGCAGAAATGGATGTGCCACATACGAGCGTTTGAAGGGTAATTCAAAAAAAGTGGTTTGAAATGTTATGAGATACATATTTCACAAAAATTACATCCAGGTGATCCTGAGAGAAGGATGGAATTTTGTAGCTGGCTCTCGAATAGGATAGACCCTACAAACTTCTTGAAAAACATTATTTGGACCGACGAAAGTACTTTTTCGAACTGTGGTGTTTTAAATAGAAATAATGAGCACATTTGGAGTTAAAATAATCCACGACACTTCCGAGAAGTCAGACCACAAGTTCGTTTTCGTTTGAATGTGTGGGCTGGAATTTATGACGACCGAATACTTGGACCTAATTTGTTCTCTAATACTTTGAACGGGGAAACCTATATTCGGTTCTTAAGAAACGAATTCGAAGAATATATGGAAACGTTTCCCCTTGTTAATTATAACAGCTGCTGGTTTCAGCATGACGGGGCTCCTCCACACAATAAAAGAGCAGTTTGCGAATATTTACACCAAAGATTTCCTAATAGGTGGTTAAGAAATTCTGGACCAGTGAGGTGGACGGCAAGGTCACCTGACCTTACAGTTTTGGATACTCTCTTGTGGGGCACTTTAAAGAACAGAATCTATGGAGAGCAAGAATATGACACAGTAGATGAACTTAGAGGCAATATCATCACGCAAATCAGGTCTATCAGAAGAAGGGATATTGTTAGGGCTGTTCTTAATTTGAGACGACGAGCTCGGTTATGTATTCAAGAGGAAGGCCATCATTTCGAACACTTGTTGCAATACTTTTTGTGCTTTTTCTACAAGCTCATGATTTCATTCTTGTTTTTTGAAACGAACCGTACTCAGTGTTGATTTGGAAGGATCTGCATTTATCTAAAAATGTACCAAAAATAATTATACTTCTTCGAATATGGAATGAACAATTATTTTACCTCGGCTAATAAGTTACGTCTAATATTTTGTTCCATTCTGCTTCCATATTTCATTCTTGGTTTTTGAAACGCACCGTACTCAGCCAAGTGTTTGCCCAAAATTCCGAATAATGTTCTATCCGGCTGTTGTCTTTCCGGATATAATTCAAAATAAATTTGTGTTGTTTTCGTACTATTTCTATCAAAATTATAATAAAGTTTCAAAATTATCTCGTTTTTTTTTTCATTTGAGAATGAGGACATTTCGACTGAAGTATTTGTGCAAACTTATGATGTTTAATGAGTTCTGACAACTAGTGTTTATTAAACAAAATTTTTCGATGGAGTCATGACCATCTCAGATGAAGTTGTTTTTTTTAATATCTCTGGTTTCAGAAGTGCAAATCATAACAAATTATACATCACTGAAATCAGAATGAGAATCACTATTTTTCTGTATAAAAAAGCAGTATGGCGCCAATAACAGAAAAAAAAGTTGATGATGAATGCCAGAAGACGAAACGTCGGATAGTAAATCTGAACATGAAAACGTGTAGCTGAAAAAAAGTATCAACGAAAATGTACTTTTGGTTTTGAGCTATGTTGTCAAATAACGATAGAAAAAAATAAAAACGAAAATTCCTATTTTCAGTTTTTTCCCGATATTTCCGGAAATACTCGGAATTTCCCAAGATTCAAAACTGTATTTTGTTAAGCACCAGAATACGCAACTTTGGCCAAATTTAAGCTTCGACGTATCTCCTGTAGTTTAGGAGATCCCAATGGTGGGGGTCGAATTTGAATTGCCCTGTATACATTGTATCTAAGCAGATAATTCAGCAGAAACTCAGCTTTGCCGACTTTTGGGTTGACTGGCAACCATTTTCCGCAAAATAAGCAGGAATAAAAATTGTGCTTAGAATGCTTAGAATTGGAAATAACGTAGTCTAGCCGCAATATGTCATTGGTTTTGAACAATATCACAGTAATTATCGAGCCAGTGATGCGTATACGCAACCACTTTGTTCATTCAAATGAAAATGAGAATTATTATCGAATGCAAATAAAGTTTAATTTTTATAACTTCTTGTAAAAATACAGTTTGTTTTATATTCCTACCCTCATTTTCAACACAATACATTCTTGCTAGTCCTTCATCACGTTTGTCTTCAGATTTTTCTTGACAAGAAACAAAACAAATCCCGCAAATCTCTATCTACGGTAAATACAGAGTTACATAATTCATAGTTATGATACTTCGTGGTCAAATAATTCGTCTTTTGACACTTACCATGCCTGAAAAATATGCAGGGGTGGATTATAATGACTTTTGAAACGACGGGGAATAGTAAAAAAAAGTTTTTTTAGGGATTTTTATTGTAGCACCATTCCAGATCCATCACGTTATATTTTGGCAAGACATTATAGCTTTAGTCTATTCTGGCTGAATAAAACGTGCTTTGTTTCATGATGACTCTCCCTGTTTGGAATATAAATTTATGAAATTTTTTAGTATACTGAAAACAATTGACTGGTCGTTTTTTACTACAGAAAAATAATGTATTACTTCTGTTGATTGAACCAAAGATAAGGTAACTTTCTGATGAATTCAAATGTACAATATTACCTTTCATTTATATACAGGGTACGTTAAATTTTTTTGTTAGGTCATTTACAACGCTTTATTGAATATCTCAAAAACTGTTCGGTTAATTTGGTCATCATCTTACTAACACTATTTGAGAATGTTGACTATTATATATGACATTTTCGTAAACTTTGCATGTTGCGTTGATAAGATATTCATTTTCAAAATTTACCATATTATGACATCCGGGTATATTACTATCGATTGAACAACACTTTATGGAACCTTATATAACAAAACTTTTCCAAATCAATTGTTCGATACTATCAACAACGCAAACTACACTCAACAAAAAGATTGCATGAATACAAGTGAACTCAAGAATATATTATAGTTAACGAATTCAACAACCACATATATCGTAATACTTTAAACTTTAAAAATGAATATCTTAGAAACGCAGCATGCAAAGTTGACAAAACTTTTACATATTATGATAGTCGACATTTTCAAAATAAATGACAAAAATTAGATCCAAATTAACGGACGGTTTTTGAGATATTATATAAGAACTTTTAAATTGTCTAAAAAAATATATCGCACCCTGTATTTAAATGTAAAATTCAACAACTGAATTCATCAGAAAGTTGCCTCATTTCTTGTTCAATTAAAGTTGGCAATGAATCATTGTTTTGTTGTAAAAACAATCTGTCAATTGTTTTCAGTATAGGGGTACAATACAATTTTAAAAATAAAATCGTTTTTAAGCATAGAGAGTTAGAGTTATCAAGGAACAGAACACGTTTTTATTACCCAGAATAGACTGCAACTATGATTTCCTACCAGAATATGACTCATTGGTTCTGAAATAGTGCTAAAAAAATCAAAAAAAAACGATTTCTTTTACTATGCCCCGTATACAACCTAATGTACTATCATTCATAAAATTATAATTGGACATGTTGACGAGTTCCGATCGATATATTCCCATCCTGAATTCGTCTCATTTCGACTAGGAAAACATATTTTTTCTTTGTCAATCCTATACGACGTTTTTTCGAACTTTGGCCGCTTATATCTCAGAAACCACACATACAAAATCATTTAAACTCACACATTTTTCTAATGACTCATCCCACTAAAACATAATAAAATATCAGCCAATTTGACCAAGTGCCAATTTCCCAAATGTTTGTATTATTCATTTGTTGTTTTCTTTGAAAACAGTATTTGCGAGTTCTCATATCATTATTCTCCCAAGACGAAACCGATGGAGTATATTCGCTTTCACTTCCTCAATGAAAAGGCCTCTTCTCAACCAATCCTTCATAAATCATTCCAAACCTTATTTGTAGAGGTGCGTTATACTCGTGCGTCTGCAGGATCCTCATAGAATATCGATATCCTCTCAAAGTACCGCCGAACATGATAATTTCCTATCATGAATTCATGAATTTGAATTTGCCATTGGCGTTCCACCTGCATATGTATTCATCCAGAATTTCCAATATAGCTCAAGTCTATTCAAATGCAAATAACTGCATTTGGAGGGAACTAGTTTCCAAACTAAGCGGCAGAGTCAAAGAGATATATGGCAGCCGAAACGATGCATAATTTGATTCAAGTGTTAGGTGATGATAAAATTAACGAAACTTGATACTTATTCTTATCACTATGTATTTCAGATTTTTGACTGTCAAATTGCGTAACTTCAGTTATTTTTGGATTGAGTATAACTGTGCAAGATCGGATTCCATTTGTTCTAAAAGGACTAGGCACTCATATAAGGGGGATTCCAGGTATCAATAAAATTTACTTAAATTTTATTGTTACGCCGAAAGTATATCATAATTGCATGCTACTCAACCACGATCACAATTGCATTACTTGATTTACAAGTATAATAGAATGGGATTTCTGGGTATCGATAGAATTTGCTGAAATCTTAGTATGTTATACCTAAAGTAAATGGGATTGATGAGTGCAATCTACGTGACTATACGATAGCAATTGCCTCAGTCGATATACAGGGTCTAGGTATCTAGGTATCGATATAATTTGCTGAAATTTTAGTTTGTTACGCCGAAGGTATATTAGATTAATTAATAATTGCATGCTACGCGACCAGGCTAACAATTGCATTAATTGATATACAGTATTAGGAAATAGAAGGGGGTAAATTGTGAAAGGCTTTCGCGGCCATCTTCACTTACATGATGGTTCTTCGGGTTGTAAGGCCGACGTATGTTCTGAGAAGATCTCGACGTTTCGCTAACACGAGTGGTTAGCATTTTCAAGAGTTATTTTACAAATTTCTGCTTTCTTAAGTTGTTGACATTTGTTATACGTTGTTTCGGGGTATTGAAGGAATTTGCTAAACTCTTAGTATGTTATACCTGAGGTAAATGAGATTAATAAATTCATTCAACGCAACCACGATAGCAATTTCTTCAGTTGATATATAGAGTGTAATAGAAAATATAAGGAGGTTTCAAGGTATCCATAGAATTTGCTGAAAATGTATTACACCTGACTTATATTAGATTTACAATTGCATTCTACGCGAACACGATGGCAACTGCATTCGTCGATATACGGTGTTCGATAAACAATTTTTATTCCTTCTCATGTAATAAGCTATCAAATACATCGATTGTGACATTTTTAACTCTTCCGGTTATTGTATAAATATAATTTCAATGTGTTGGAGTATATCGTCTATACTTATCGGATAGCAGAAATAATTATGCTGCTATTTTAATAAATGGCAAATCTGAGACAATGGGTTCGGAAGACGATATTTTTATTATTGGTCGAGGCTACAGGAATGCACTTGGGTTTCTCGAAGATTTAAATATTGATTATGACATGCCACCATTTTTAACTAGAGACCAAAAACAATTTACGACTGAAGAGGCAAATCAATCACGATTAGTAACTAAAACCAGATGGATTATGGAGTCGCGGAACGGACATTTGAAAAATATTTTAATATCATTTAATAGTAATAATAAATTGCGTTTATTTAACCTGGTGGAGAGCAGCTGTCGCTGCTCTCCCACTCAACCATTCGGTTCATGATTCCAATACAACATTCCTCTAACTTTGGAGAGTTTCTTAAAATTGCTTGTGCCATAATTAATTTACTCCACAAACCTACTCTTAAGCAAAATGCAGATAATAAAGAATAATCTTACTAGCTCAAACTGATAGCTTGTTTCAAATGAGAAAGAAATGTGCTAAAATCAGATTAATTTCCCCAGACAACTTTCGGTACATATCAAGTTTGTTTGGCACCTGCATATATCCCAGATGCATTGGTCCGGGACAGAGTACCTACGGCGAATTTATTTTTGAGACTTAATTATTCCAACAGTGATATAAGAGCACGATTTCACACCCGATTTACCCAAGCAAGGCATACTTTGTGGATATGTTACCCAATGAAAAATCGTAACCAAGGACCAGATGAAGAACCAATAAGCAGTACTTATTGCACTTGCAAAGTTGGTGCAAGAACTCTTGGAGTATGTGCTCACGATGCTAGTATGGTTCTTAGGTTATGCAAGGTGCAAAGAAAATATTGTATACTCCGATAATTCTTTATTCATGAAAATCTTAAATTCCGCAGAAAAAGAAATCGAAATGTTTATAATATTCAATTGTAAACTACCAACTTGTTGAATTGTAGTTGCATTATTTATACTGGAATGTTTAAAATAAATCACTGTGTTACCTTCTTTCTTTCTTCTTACTAGTCAAGTAGATATTGTTATGTACTGTCACGTGTTTACATCCCTTGAATTACATGCGGAAGTATGCATTCAGGAATATATCGCCTACAATCGAATAGTTATTACAGAGTTTCATTTTTTTTTGTTCACTGGTGCCACCCCTGAAATGTTTGCCGAACCACCAAAACCTACGTGATTCTACTGGAGGGTATGCTGTAGCAAATGGTAATATACGCGCAACAATATAAAAAATTATTACTATTAAAGCCTGTATATCGACGAATGCATCGTGCTCGCGTAGAATGCAATTGTAAATCTAATATACGTAAGGAGTAACATACTCAAATCAGCAAATTCTGTCGATAACTAGAAACTACCTTATATTTTCTCTCACTCTGTATATCAACTAATGCAATTCCTATCGTATTCGCGTAGAATGCATTTATTTAACTCATTTACCTTGAGCCGGGAACAGACATGCGGTATTCTGCGAATCGCGATTATTCGCTATTTGCCGAGCAATAAGGTGAACTAATCTGGATTTGGCAAGCAGGGTAGACACACATGCGGTGTATTTGCCAAAGATTGCTCGGTGTGGAAAAACGAATATTCGTTCATTTAAAAATTAAAACATGCATAGTGAAACGATAATAATTGATGCAGCTGCTTTAATAGTGATGAGTTGAGCTTATATGCATCTTTTTTTTTTTCTTCAACTCTGTAAGAGAATATTTCCATCCTATATTTCTTTCAATTCTCTTTAACGCGTCAGAAAAGAGATTTCTGTTTAAGATCGTTGTGCCATACATTCCATATTATCGATTCACTCTCATAGAAATCAAAAAATTTCATTATTCCACTCCTTTTTAGATAAATAACTAAACAAGATTGACCGTAGACACAAATAGCTCACGAAATTTGCACGAATGTGTGTATCGACAGCATTCGCAAATATTTGTCTCCTTTTACTCGGCCTAAAATACCGACAGACGATGGGAAAACACCGGGAATCGTGGAATACCGCATGTCTGTTCCCGGCTTTAGGTATAACATACTAAGATTTCAGCAAATGCTATCGATACAAAGAAACCCCCTTCTATTTTCTATTACACTCTGCATATCAACTCATGCAATTGTTATCGTGGTTGCGTAGCATACAGTTATTAATCTAATATACCTTCGGCGTAACGTACTAAAATTTCAGCAAAGTCTAGCGATACCTAGAAACCCCCTCGTATTTTCTATTGCACTGTGTATATCAATTAATGCAATTGCTAGTGTGGTCGCGTAAAATGAATTTATTAATCTCATTTACCTTGAGTATAACATACTAAGATTTGAGCAAATTCAATCGATACCCAGAAACCCGTTCCATTTTCTATTTTATTCTGTATATCAACTAATTGTTATCGCGGTCGCATAGCATGCAATTATCAATCTGATACACCTTTGGCGTAACTAAAATTTCAGCAAATTCTATCGATACCTAGAATCCCTCTTATATGTGTGCCTAGTCCTTTGTTTCATCCATCTACCGGCTGCAACTTTACGACAACCCCCAAAATGTATTCGATAGACTTGTGCGAGCTAGGGTCACGTTTCGCCGCAAATCGCAAAAAAATGTTTTCAACCCCTAAACTGAATCCCCGGAAATTTCACCATTTTGTGTGGTTTGGAAACTCAGCAACATTTTACACCTATCCTTGCCGGTTACTTTTTCTAACAAAAATTATAGGCACCAGTCTAATGCAGTGCTCTATAAAGAACACTGAGTTTAATGCCTTACCATTGTTTCAATCAAGTAACAACATGACTTGGAGGCCAGACCACTGACGCCATCTACATGTCACCTCCATTTGAATCCAATAATAATCCCATAAGGTTGACTAACTATCTTTGACTTCTATTTAAAAAATGCTGCAATCATACAAATACCATATTTCGGCAACCATCCGGGAAATGTTCACTTCCCGGACACTTTTTCTCTGGGAAAGTAGCAGTTCCCGGCCTAGTCCAGGAAATACGAACTGCTCGAAATTTAATATAAATATTGATATAAATAAGAATTAGAATGTTCCTGTTCAAATTTCAATATATAATACAAATAAGAACTAAAATGTTCGAAATATTCAAATTTGGAATCACAGCCAGGGTAGTTTACTCATGATCATAATTCTATTTTTTGTTCCCCTCTGTACACCGTTGGGAAATTTAGAAGTTTGATAACTTGAATATAAGTATTTCGTAATGCACCAATTTTTATTAAGAATAAAATTTTCTGACAAATCGATAATAAAAAAGTTTCCATTTGGTGCAAAGTTTTGAAACTCACTGTATATAGTCATGACCACCTTTTCATAGGCAACCCATTTTAGGCGTTTTCGTCTATTTATGTAACTGAAACAAAGTATGTGTCATCCGGTTAACATATGGGTGAAGGTCGACCTCTCTTCGTCTCTTAGACTAAATGCGTTTCATTGATTTGTTATTCTACATGGTTGGACTCGTAGACTTCCAGGACTGGCTGACGCTTGTCCTAGAATTTGGTCTACTCGTCCAAAAAAACAGTATTTTCTGGACTTGTTACATAAATTACTATTTACTTCCCGGACTTCCCGGACACTTTTTCTTTGGGAAAGTAGCACTGCAAATGTTCGAAATAGTCAAATTTGGAATCGTTTCATCCAGTTAATAGATGGGTGAAAGTTGACCTCTCTTCGTCTTTTAGACTAAATGCATCTCATTGATTTGTTATTCTACATGATTGCCGAAAAAAAAGTGTACGCAACACGTCCGAAAACAGTTTTTTTGGACTCGCAGACTTCCAGGACTGGCTGACGCTTGACTTAGAATTTGATCTACTCGTCCAAAAAAACAGTATTTTCTGGACTTGTTACATAAATTACTATTTACTTCCCGGACTTCCGGGACACTTTTTCTTTGGGAAAGTAGCACTGCAAATGTTCGAAATATTCAAATTTGGAATCGTTTCATCCAGTTAACAGATGGGTGAAAGTTGACCTCTCTTCGTCTTTTAGACTAAATGCGTCTCATTGATTTGTTATTCTACATGGTTGCCGAAAAAATAGTGTACGCAACACGTCCGAAAACAGTTTTTTTGGACTCGTAGACTTCCAGGACTCGCAGACTTCCAGAACTCGCTAACGCTCGTCCTAGAATTTGGTCTACTCATCCAAAAATAGTTATTTATGTACCAAGGACGAAAAACTGTCTATTATAGTCGAGCCTGCAAATTGATAGCCGAGGCGCAGCCGAGGATAGCAAGCAGGCGAGACAGTAGACAGTTTTTCGCCGAGGTGCATATTACATTTTTTCGTCGACCTCTACATACCTTTTTGAAAGTAAGTACTCGCATGTTTGCTGGCCTCAGCTACGTCCAACTCTTCGAACTGCAGACTCGATCAATTCTTGATTATTATGAACACTAATATTCACACCACGGTCTAAATTCACACGTAAAATCTAGCGGATTTCGTAAATGATTAATTTGACAACAGCAAATGACAGTTATTGTCACAGGCGCCTATGTATTAATTAAAACGTGGATTTACGAAAATGACTCAATCGCCGCTCCCGTACCGTGCCGTATCATAGTGACCACAGCGGACGAAAAGAGTTTGAGGACGAAAAGTGTTTGCGGACGAAAAGTACTTGCCTTCAAAAATAGTCGATTTTTCGTCCGGAAATTAGTACGTAAAATGTCATTTTTTGCAGAGGTCGACGAAAAAACAGTATTTTCCGGACTTGTTGCGTAAATTACTATGTTGTTATATGATGACCCATTATATCTGCGATTTTGAAATAAAAAAAATACCAATATAGATATAGATAGATAAATATACCAATGAAGAATGTTCACAGAGCCTCAGAATAAATGAAACCCTCAATACATTTAATATCACACATATTAATATACGTAGCATAGAAATAAATATATTGATGAGTTTTTGATTATGATGCAAAATTTGAATTTTAGTATAGATTGTATAATTTTGGGCGAAATGAGAGTGTTAAAATAGATTATTAAAACTCGTTTAGCCGGACTTCAGCACAAACCACACTCGATATTTTCTTTATTTAAACAATATTGAATGTATAAGTATGAGAGTGAGTAAGTATCTTGTTAACTAATTCAAATTCCTGAAATACAGAATATTATAAGAATCTGATAAACTAAAACTGAACTGAAATATACTTACGGTTGCCTCTATAGTTTAAATCTATTTTCCAAAAATATTTTTTGTCGATCAATTTTTCATCTGGCATTTACTGTTATTCATAGAATGCCATACGGTGCATGCAATAGAAAATTTATTGATGAGTAGTTCACCTTAGGCACTAAAATGTCATTATGCAAATGATAAGAACTGTGTGTTAACATCTACTTTCTACACTTCCTACTATTTTCCATCGCATGTCAGCATGTCCACATTTTCAGGACAAGTCAGGAATATGTATGGCGTTATAAAGCTATATGGGGGTGGTATTAATTTTTGTCCGTTCTAAAACGTGGTGTGTTAAAAAGCAGTTGAATTTGAATAATTTTTCATTCATAGTCTATAAAACCAGGAACAAAATATTATATCAGTCATCATAACTTCTCTCTCGAGACAAAGCATCAATTAATAATTGGCCTCTGCATAAACGAGGTACAATAACTACAAAATAACCACATATAACATGTTTCGGGTAAATGATCAATTTACTCTACGAACGTCTGTAATTTGTCAACAAAGTTTGAGAGTTGCTTGTTTGACACGAAGAGAATGTGTCCTGTTAATTAATTCTGAGATAATTAGGGGAGTTTGCAACGAGAAATTAATTATCACATAGAATATAGTTAGTTCTCTATTACCTAAGAATGTTTATGTGATCTGTCAGTCAAATATAATTAGCACGATACCCAGATATTATATCGCTGAACTTTGATCACTCCTGCTCGATCCAATTATGTCAATATTTGAGATAAGATTTCTATAGAAACAACTGACTCATTAAAGTTTCATCATTATGAGGAGTTTCCAAAATATGTTGTATTATTCATAGAGACTCTGGTATAGCTTTTTTATGTTTGGAATCTCACGAAGTGGAATATCCTGTTCGAAGAACATCGTTAGAGCCGGTAGAAAATGGAATTGGTGTTCTTCTTGAATTTCTGCGGGCTGAATAGTTATTGTTATAGTTATTTCGCTGTCAGGTTGATAACAAATTTTGTTTTTAAATGTTGGAGACACTGATTCAAGTAAATTGTAATTGTCATCTGTCAACTTCAACAAATTGTTTACTATTTTGATTATCTGAAACTGAAAGTTAAAATATAATGAAAAATTTATCGAATCAGATATCCTCGGTTTGTAGAGAAACAGAAACATTTTATGCATTGCCCTGAGTTCACACATTTTTTTACTCGTAGATCAGTATTTGTGACTAAAGTAAAAAAGAACTTAAAATATAATATATTAAAATATATTAAAATATATGGAAATAATTATAAAAAATTAAATATATAATATAAATATATAAATATAATACCAAAGAAATAATGGAAAAAAAAATCAATCATCGGAGCTCCAGGGCTGGTTAAATTGATTCTGCGGCGCATTCGCTTTTACAGCTGTAGAGAACCTGGAAAAACCTGTAACACCACGTTATTTGAAGAGTTGGATTTAATTGAATGAAAACTCCGAACGAGGTCTCTAGAGGCTTCAATTCAGAATAAAACAGTCTATTTAAGCAACTGTCATCAAATTTGTACCAGTCTGTTCTGTCCTTGGCCGAAGTATGTAGTAGTGGCAAGAACTGACTCCAAAACCACAGTGAACGCTGACTGTATTTTATACTTTGATTTAAAATATTCACAAAATAATCTTCTTAATATTGGTACAGGATCCAAAGCCCAGTCCACAACAATGTTAGAGCTAATTTTCCTAGAATTTGAAAATAATTGACGTTATCTTTAAAGCTAACACTACCTTAATGTTGTCAAGAAATGTTCCACACATTGTTTTAGTGTCTGTTTTTTTTTTCAATCATCTAGAACAAATGGTAGATATTGGTACAGGTTGCCCGGGAAGTTGACAAGAAAGGGATTCCTGGATTGATAACATGTCCACATGAGAAACATGTAAAATCTGCATTTTCAGTTTCATATTCAGCTGCAACATCATCCTCATTATCCAACCAAGCTTTCATGGCTGCTGTTATTTATCATTTAGTCCTTCTGTTTGATATGGGTCCAAGTTTGGAAGTTGTAATCCTAGTCATTCGTTTTCTTTCCAAGCACATTAGGGATTGGTTTTATTTTCTATGTTGTGTGCCCTTACTCAGCGTCAGGGATCATCCATCCAGTAACTCAGCACAATTATATCCATGTTCAGAAAGACAGCAGTCAATAATATCATCCATGGGTTCGGTGTGATATGAGCTATCTTCCTCTACATAACCAATAGTATTACTTTCTTCATCAACAGTTCCTAACAGAAAATGCCTCAAATTTAGTTAACTCACCAACATCAGAGTTACAAAAGTAAATCTTTCCAACTTCAGAGTTACAAGAAATAGAATCATCAGTTTTTCTTTCACCTTATGTGGTTGAAGTATAAGGGACATTTTCATATAATAGGGTCTAGAAAGGAACGTATTTTCTCAAATTTTGGATTTTGAACATCGAAAATGGAACTCAACAAGATCAGATTTTTGACATAAACGGTGTGTTCCCAATCTTTGACTCTCCTTGAAATGATCTCCAAAAATTATTTTACGATAAAAGAATTCTAGTCCGTCGATGAGAAGATTCAAATGGAACAACCATTTTTGCGCACGTTCTCTAGTTTTCGGGATTTTTTTTGTATATTCCAGCAAAATGGAACAAAACATTTGCAACTAGCTCGATTTCTTTGCAAATATTTATTCAATAAATTAAAATTTGAAGAAACAGTGGATCAATTCAGTGTTTGAAACATTTAAAAACAAAATTTATTACCAACCTGACCTGATTATCAAAACTACTACAAACTTTTGGAGGTAATCACTCTTACTAACTATTATTGTAAGATTAATTATATATTGCCTTTTTTCCTTCACGAGAAAATTATAATGAATGACATTATATGAGTATGATAAATCGAATAAAAATTGTCATATATGGTATTATAAATTTTTTACTGTACAATATAATAGAGTTATTTTTTTCCGTGTAACAGTAGTAGCTCGGTTTCACGAATACGGATTCAGTATTTTCGCAACATATTCATTTACAATTTGCGTATTGAATATTGTAAAATTCAGACGACATTCATTAAAAGTTTTCAAATGGAACACCTTTTATTTTTCATCAGAAAGGACACCGCACCATTATTATGGGTTCCTGGGTCCGAGTGGAATCGGCTGAAACTGTAGTATGTTATTCTCTTTATTATCCTGATCAAAAGTTTCTATGGGCCCAACTAGATAATATGACTAATTTTCGGGATACAGCCCCTCAAAGATATGATTTTATACCTATGCTGCCCTGCTAAGCGAAAGTGCCGTATGTGAAAAAATGGCCAAAATGAGATATTGGGATAGTTCTATTCCTCGAGCATTCAGCTCATTCAATCAGTAGTGGCAAGAATCGACTCCAAAACCACAGTGAACGCTGACTGTATAAAGCTCATGATTGGATTTGAAATATTCAAAATAGAATCCTGTTAATACCAGTGAGCCAAGTCCACAACAATGTGATCCCATTAGAGATAATTTTCCTAGAATTTAAAAATAATTGATGTTTTTTTCAAAGATAACTTTTGCCTAACTGTTGTCAAGAAATACCCCTGTTCCACACATTGTTTTAAACTGTGTGTTTTTTTAATCCTATAGATAAAAATGTTTTCATTTCCAACAAATGGTAGACATTGGTACTGGTATCAAAAACAACTCTGTCGGGCGACGTTGACAAGAGAAACATGTGAAATCTACATTTTCTGTTTCATATTTAGCTGCAACATCATCCTCATTATCCAACCCAGCTTTCATAGCTGCTGTCATTTATCATTTAGGCCTTCTGTTCGATTATGGGTCCAAATTTGGAAGATGTTATCATAGTCAATCGTTTCTTTTCCAAATTTGAGAAGCACATTGGGGATTTGTTTTATTTTCTATGTTGTGTGCTTCAATCAGCGTCAGGAATCAACTATCCAGTAACTCTGCACAATTAAAACCATGTTCAGAAAGACAACAGTCAACAGTTTCATCTATGGGTTTGGTGTGATATGGTCTCTCTTCCTCTACATAACCAATAGTATTACTTTCTTCATTAACAGTTCCTAATAGAAAATGTCTCAAATTTAGTTACCTCACCAACTCCAGAGTTACGAGAAACAGAATCATCAGTTGTTCTTTCACCTTCTTTGGTTGAAGTATTGGAAACATTTTCAGATAGAATCTAAAAAGGAAATTTCAAATTTTGAATTTGAACATCGAGAATGGAACTCAACAATATCAGAGTTTTGACATAAACGGTTTCTTCCCAATCTTTCTCTTTCCTTGAAATGATCTTCAAACATATTTTTATGGTAAAAGAATTCTAGTTCAAATGGAACAACCATTTTCGCGCCAGTTCTTCAGTTTTCGGGAATCTGTGAAACGTATTTTTTTTATTTGTATATTCGTACACATTCCAGCAAAATGGAACACAACATTTGCAACAAGCTCAATTTTTTTTCAAATATTTTTTCAATAAATTAAAATTTGAAAAAAAATTGAACTTGACAGTCTTGACACATATCAGTGTATCAATTCAGTGTTGCAAACAAATTTGATTACCGACCTGACAGATCAATATCCTGTGGAATATTTTCAATTGAACATGACTCTTCAATAGTGGTATAAATAGGTTTATCAATAATAACTTGGCAACGCTGCAACCGATCTCAATTTTTTCACATCGATGAAGGTAAAACTAGGCGAAATGAATTTCGAATAAAAACTACAGGGTATTCTATTTAAAACCTCGGCTCTGAGTCGTCCCCCACTAAACATAAACGACTTGCATAGAACACTCACTAGACTTACATCATCAATTGCAAGTCATGAACAGAACTATCATCCAACTTAATGCAAGTTCTAATCAAGCTTGAAAGGCCCTTTTACACACTTAGTGCTGTAAACTTACAAAAATGAATTTCTGGTAAGTTTACTACAAGGATTGAATACAGATTTCACATCAGACACACTGACCTATCTGATGTTCACTCTATGAACGTGAAAGATGAAAAAATGGAATAACCATCTCAGCTCTTCTGGAATTATGTCATAAGTATTTCATGGTGAGGGCCATAGTATCAATTAAAGTATCAGCAATGGAAACCGTCTCCAAAACTGTTGTGGTAATATTTCGAAACAAGTTGGAAACTGAATATTTCAAGAACATTCTACATCATCTTTTGCAACTACGTGTCATCGAAGAAATTGTTTCCTTTATTGACTATTCCATATAAAATAAGACGTAGGTACTTAGTCGATAGGAAGAAAAAATATCACGTTTACCTGTTAACCAAGAAAATATGAAACAAACTTCAATAGTATCCAACCTGCAAAGATAACAAACTTTGGGTCGTAGCACATAAAAAATGTATCGAATGAACGTCCCTCGATAACAATTGTAGCAAGACAATTCAGTCCCGACAAAGCTCCCCCAGAATTGTTTCTTGAGTGTACCTTTCCCTTTCCACAAACCACTGTGAATGTATTCATGGATAACAAAGTTTACTTCTGTCTTATACGAGGAGCTTTCAACTTCTATTATAATTTGAATATCAAAGAGACCTAGGATGTGGTTTTAGAAAAATTCTGGGAGAACGGCGCCCAAAAGAATTCCAGAACTGGATAGTTCTATCGAATATTGTGAAAGTAATTATTCACAACTATGCACACATAAAATTCCATTAATAGAATCATTAGTCTTCAATCAGAGTGTCTTCAATATAATTGACACGGTGAAATGGGATCAAGACTCCAAAATTGTTTAATACTTTGTAGGATTCCGTTTATTCTGGTATTTTACCAGCTGTGGAAAATAATTTCATTCTTAGATAATTACTTGCCCTCTCATAAAAAAGCCATTGGAGAAAAAGCCAACATCCATTCCGGAATGGATACAAAATAATTCACACTTACTGTTAGTAGAACTTATAATAATATAATAAATTTTGCTGTATTTAAACATCAACAAAATTTGTGGAACAGACAAGATCTTGACAATCGTTTTTTCATTGACAAAAATACTAGTATATTTGACACATTTCATCAATACTTGTTTAGTTCAAAATGTAGTTCCTGATGCTTGGATCTCTAAGGTTATTGCGCTACCATAAAAGTCCGACGATTCAACAATAATTGATGACTAACGTCCAATTGGCATTTTTAGTGCCTTATCAAAAGTTTTCGAAATAATCGTCAATAATCAAATCAAGCAGCAACCATCTGATAAAATACACTACCGCATTCGATTTGCCATTGATTGTCTGAAACGTTAAAAAATTCCTAGGGTATTAGTCCTTATAACATTGCTATTATCAATTATTCGATTCCTCAAGTCATTCATATCTAGTAGAGGAGTTTTATAAACAATGCTAGCTGGCCAATGTTGAGGTCCTACAAGTCCAATCCAGCGATTAGGGTAGGTGATGTCGAGATGCTGACGAGCAAGAACACTAAAATGAGCTGGAGCCCCGTCGTGCATAAACCACATGTTATCTCTTATAAGTATGGGCACTTCTTCTAACAAAATGAGTAAATGATCTTGCAAAAACTCCTTGTATGATTGTGATTGTATGATGTGAAGCGAAGTGGTCGAGGTGTTAGAGCGTTTGGCTTCCACCCAGACGGTCCGGGTTCGATCCCCGGTCGTGTGTCACTGAGCTAAAGTGGTTCGGATTCCACTTTTATTTAAACTGTAGGTCCCGGATCTCCCTTGCTCGCACAAGCTCTGCTTTTGAGGGGTTTTCTCCAAAAATCTGGGAGTTTCGTAAAAACAAATTTTACAATTTTTTTTACCTGTTGATCTTTCTGTTAAAAAAAATGGGCAAATTAGGTAGTCACGAATAATTCCTTCCTAAACGTTCAGCAAAAATTAATGCTGAGAATGATTGTCTCTAATAGCGTGGGGATTTTCGTCGGCCCAAAAATGGTTATTGTGAAAGTTTGTATATAGTAGCATTTCGTGAAAAATTTGCCTCGTCCGTAAATAAAATATATGGTAAAGAATAATTATTGTGTGACATCATACGAATCAACCACCTGCAAAACACTGATCTTGGATGAAAATCCCGAGGCAGTAGAGCTTGGACCCGCTGTATGTGATATGGGTATAAAAGGTTTCTTTCTACAACTTTCCAAATGGTTTTTGGGTTGACTTCAAGCTGCAGTGCAATCTTCCTGGTACTATACGAAGATCTTTTTCTATGCCATCAAGTATAGCTTCTTCTAGTTCTGGCGTTGTTACCGTTTCTGGTCTTCCACCACCTGTAGTTTCACATAATCTTGCATGTAGCGTTCTGAATATTTTAGCACAAGGAAATACTTTGTTAGGATATCTGTCCTGGAGAATTCTGCGTGCTTCTCCAGAATTTCCATTTGCTAATCCTTGAATAAGGTACATGTCAGCCATTTCAGTCTTAGTAAAATTAATCATGATGGAATCGCTGCTAATTGACAACGGAAAAACGTCATTTATGATTTCAAGTGATTATTCAAACGCATTTCATTGGCTTCTAGGTTCTGTTCTGTTAAGTGGGGTGTCAATACCTACAGGGCGGCCTATAAGATAAATTGTGTCTACTTCTGCTGCTTAGCCATTTAGGATGTAATTTGTATAATATAAATCAAAAATACAACAGGTCCTAAAATTGATCCTCGCGGTACCCCACATTTGATATCCACCAAATAACTGCTAAGACCATTAACTAACACCTACTGCTTCCTATCCATCACATAATTTTGAAACCATTAATGAATTTTTCCTCTTATACCTATTGAGTATAATTTTGCAAATAAAATTCCATGGTCATGCGTATCAAATGCCTTACACAAGTCAAGAGAGAGAAGGCCACATTTCTTGTTGCTGTCTATCTGAATCTGGATATGCGAAACAACATCCAGAACTGCCGCCTCTGTGTCTCAACTTACGAATACCATATTGAATATGACTTAATAAATTTTTTTCTCTAAAGAAAATTAAATATTGTGACATTCACTATTTTTTCCAAAATTTTTGAAAATGCTGGTAAAACTGATATAGGCCGGTAATTATTTACTTCATCTTTCCTACCGCTTTTAAATATTGGTGAAACTTTGGCAATCTTAATTTTTTCTTGGACACATCCAGTTTTTAATGACTTGGATATTAAATCAAGTAAAATAGGAGATAGCTCATTTTTTATAACTTTCACAATTCCAGTAGTAATTTCATCAAATTCCGAAGATTTATGGATATCCAAATTATCAATAATTTCCTCAATTTCATTAATATATACCTACTGGTGTTGAAAACATAGACAGAACACTTGATTTAACTCCAATAACATCATTTTGAGTTTTGATTGCTGAAGATAGTTTTGGTCCAATGGTTACAAAATGCTTAATAATTTCCTCAGGATATACTTTTACGTTATTGGTTGGTGATAATGTGTTTAATTTCTTTTTTGGTGCTATTTGAAATAAATAGTAAGGCATTTATGCCCTTTCAATTTATTTTTGGGCAAGCATCGACGAATTTATTCTCATAGAATTTTTTATTTGTTTCTCTAATTGTTATTTTACTAATCTGTTATGACGATCATACTCTTTTTTGTAGAAATCTGAATATGGATTATTTTTTTCTTATAGAAAAACTTATAGCGAATTTCAATAAAGTTTGCAACACGTTCATTGAACATATATGTGAGTGCAAAATTACTACCGAATTATGAAATGAATGTTCCCAATAAGAAAAACATGCTTGCACATCAGTCACCGGGAATCTCGAGATTTTGAATCGACATCAGCAGCAGTTCACACAGGAACGGGCGATATAATTAACTCCAGAGATTTGTGGAAGCCTTTCCAGACACCTGCAGTAAAGCCCTTTTATACGAGCCCTGTGAAAGATAATAAAATTTTTATCGAGTTGTGATGAACGCTGTTATCAACTTTCAATTAAGTGTCACGAGCAATAAAAATAATTTTCTCATTTCCGCAGGCACATCAGAAAATTGTCATCTATCTGAATGATTTATGAAGGCAAAGAAAGGAGGAATTGCGTAGTTATTAGAGAATTTTTCTGGAAATTCCAAACGATATTTACATGATTGATTACTTGCAAGTTTGTGATGATAAAAAGACTGACAGGAACTAATATCTGAATAGTTCAGAGTACGGATTCAGTTTTCTGAGAATTTTTCAACAGTTTCATACCTCCATACCGCTCCCAAAAAAAATTAGATTGAATATTGCTGGTTATATTGACAGTATGCTCGTGAGTCATTTACGTAGCCTTTATAAAACGGTTAGTAAAACTCACGAACGGAAAATTGGAAATAACAGTAAAAATTATGAAAAACTTCGGCAGTCGAATAATTTACGAAGCTTGGTTTGTATGTAAATATCCAGTAAGGTAGGATAGGTGCCAATAAGCTGGAAGTATCAACCTCTGGGCACCTGGCGGATATTTAAACAAATTCTAATGCTAAAATGTACAAAATTAAATAAACGTAAAATACCTTTTTAAAACAAGCTTTTATTTATAAACTCTCTAATGTTCTTAGTTTATAATTATATTCCTGTAAATGGTCGTTTTTTAAATAAGTCACTGAATGACATCAAATAAAAGATTTAACATCATTACAAATTGGCGACGAGGATTATTTATTTGTATTGATATTACCTACATATCACATACAAATTAATTCCACAAGACCAACCTAAAGGTCATACAATACTTACAAGTTACGAAAACTAGTCATTTTACAGAATGTTTCTATCTTGTGACATTGGTATCGATTCGTTGGATATCAAAACAAAGACGTACAATCTAGGTACTAGATGGTGAAGATGGATTTCGAAATTCGAATATTGTTTGAACTCTGCTAACAATACTGGCGAAGAGAGAAAAAAGTTATGCTCTTAAATTTGATTGGAGATGATTCTTGTGATTGTGATTTTTGAATTTACCTAAAATATCGCAAATTTGAGGAAGTTATAAACGTAGTCGACGATATATTTGGAGAAACAGAAGAAAGGCATGATAGATTATTATTGAAGGTTTTAACGAGGCTTAAGGAGGCAGGATTAACACTCAAAGAATATCAATTGAATCAAAATCGAATCAAATATTTTGAATGCATTTCTTGAGAAAATGGAATAGAACCAGATCCAGCGAAAATAAATGAAAGTTTAAAATCAGTGACGGAGGTGCCAAGTTTCTTAGGAATGCTAAATTATATCGGCAGATTAATTCTAAAGTTTGCTTAAAAAACTTTTTGAGAATTTAAAATATGGCCTAGCTAAAATTCAATATTTGGCATACTTTGGTATACAAAAATAAACCCATTTATGTTTTAAAGAGAAACATTCTCAATTGAAAATTGAATCAATACATGACTCCTCTGGAAATGGAAAAACCTACGATAAAATTGAAGTTACTTTTTTGTAATATCTAACAGAAAACAACTACTTCCCCGGCAAAAGCCACGATGGACATTGAACTACATCAGATAGATATTGAGAAAGACCCTATATAACTTGAGAGAAAAAATCTGAAAGTGAAAATTTGCATTTTCATTCAGATAGTTGATTATTTATTAAATGTCCAGTTTCCATTGGAGATTCTTATCTATGAATGAGTTAAGGGAGAATGTTATTCAGAAGTATCACTCGCAGAAAATCGCTCATTCCATTGATGCGTGAATAATTGCATCTCTTTCACTAGGCCTCCAATACATTTTGGTCGACAAAAATCTATTTCACTCTTCTAAGATCATCAGGGAGGTCGGAAGAATTGGAAAACATACTCTTCAGAAGCAATTTCACACTGTAATGAGGAATTGTTGGACTATTTCTTGTGGGGTGAAACTTTGAAAATATTTTTCTGACATAAAACCTGTCATGGGTATGGCATGTTGATTTCATTGAAAATATGAACAGGATGTTCATAAAGTCAGTTGTGGAATCATCTGCGACTAAAAGTTGGAATTTAGTCGCTGTTTTCCATCGTACAATGAAACTTTGAAAATATTTTTCTGACATAAAACCTGTCATGGGTATGGCACGTTGATTTCATTGAAAATATGAACAGGATGTTCATAAAGTCAGTTGTAGAATCATCTGCGACTGAAAGTTGGAATTTAGTCGCTGTTTTCCATCGTACGATGGAAAACAGTGACGTAGTGGTTCTAGCTGCAAAATTAAGTTGTTGAGTTTTATCAGAATTTAATTTGAATTTGTTTGCAAAAAAATAAGTTACTGCTTTACTATTTACCTCTTCAGATATTCTCGAAAGTTATAATAAATCCTTATCGGAATAAATGAAAGTAGTATCGTCTGCAAACAGAACAGATTTATGTGGGTTCATAAAACGACTGATATCATTGACATAAATGATAAATAAGAGCGGTCCCATAACTGATCCTTGAGGAACACCATGCTTAACAGTTTGAAATTCGAAGTAGTACTATTGGTCGTCACAGCTTGATGTCGACCCTCTAAATATGACCTCATTAAAGACAAAGACACTCCCCTGATGCCATGGTAAAATAGTTTCTCAAGTAAGATGTCGTGAGAGACGCAGTCGAAGGCCTTGGATAGGTCACAGAGTGTAATTGCTGTGTGTTGCCCTAGCTCTATGCCCTCGACTACATCGCTAACGACTTTTAAAACAGCCCTGCATTGTAGAGCGGTCCTTGCGAAAACCAAATTGCGAATCGTTAAAAAACTTAAATTTTTCGAAATATGCAGCGAGGCGTTGTTTGAGGATTTTTTCAACTATTTTACCAAATGAAGATATATAAATTGGAAAGTAATTGTCAACAAGTGAAATATCACCTTTTTTAAAAAGAGGAATAACTCGGGATAGTTTGAACGCATCAGGAAATATACCAGAAACGAAAATGAGATTGATAAGATCGGAAAATGGTTGTAAAATGATGTTGGAAGTTTCCTTAATGATTTGGCTAGTTATTTCATTTGCGTATGTGGGTGCCAAATTGTCATCGGATTGTATATCAGGTGAGTAAATAGGTACTGAGGAAAAAATATCAAACATTAATTGTTCGTTCCATAATACGAGGCTTGTTTGGTAAGTCCGTGACTTTTTAAATTTCCCGCGCAGTAACTTTAAATGCAACACTGCTGCTGTCAACCACCATCTTTCAATAGACTACTGTCAAATTTTGAGCAAGCTGCGACATTTGGTTTGTGTTTGACAGCAATTAGAAGCAGACAACCTCGTGAATTTTAACAAAAATGGAAAAAAGTGAATTTCGTGTGTTGATTAAGCATTATTTTTTGCGTAAAAAAACCATAACTGAAACCAAGGAAAGACTTGATAAATACTATGGGAACTCTGCACCATCAACTTCAATGGTTAAGAAGTGGTTTACTGAGTTCCGTTGTGGTCGTACCAGCACAAGTGACGCCGTACGTTCAGGTCGCCCAAAAGAGGTCATCACGCCAGAAATCGTCGATAAAATCCATGGAATGATATTGGACGATCGGAGAATAAAAGTACGTGAGGTAGCTGAGGCTGTAGGCATCTCAACTGAGCGAGTACATCACATTTTACATGAATATTTGGACATGAAGAAGCTATCCGCGAGATGGGTGCCGCGATTGCTCACACTCGACCACAAGCGCAACCGTGTGACACTTCAAAGGAGTGTTTGGCAAAGTTCAATCGCAATCCGGGCGAGTTTTTACGCCGTTATATAACCGTAGACGAAACATGGATCCATCACAATACCCCAGAGACCAAGGAACAATCAAAACAGTGGGTGTCAACTGGTGAACGTGCACCAAAGAAGGCTAAGGTGCGTCTGTCAGCCAACAAGGTTATGGCCACAGTTTTTTGGGATGCACGCGGTGTCATTCATATAGATTACTTAGAGAAGGGTAGAACGACCAACGGCGAATATTATTCAGAGCTTTTAGACAGATTCGATATTGATTTGAGGCAAAAACGACCACATTTAGCGAAAAAAAAAGTGCTGCTTCATCAAGACAATGCACGAGTGCACACGTGTGTAGTCACTATGGCAAAAATTCATAAATTGGGCTACGAACTACTACCCCATCCAGCATATTCTCCAGATTTAGCCCCTTGCGACTATTTTCTTTTCCCAAACCTGAAGAAATGGCTGGGTGGTAAGAGATTTGGGTCGAATGAAGAGGTTATAACCGAAACAAACGCCTATTTTGAGGGCCTTGAGAAAACCTATTATTTGGAAGGAATAAAAAAACTGGAAAAACGCTGGACTAAATGTATTGATCTAAAAGGAGATTATGTTGAAAAATAAAACGCTTATTTGCCAATTTTTTTTTCTTTATTCAAATAGTCACGGAGTTACCAAACAGCCCTCGTATTATAAATAACACCAATATTTTCATAGGACATCGAATCGAAACTTCCGTTGACGCAAAACCAACTGTTTTGAGTATTTACTTGACATTCAAACCTCAAGTGGATAGAATATCATCTCAATTCGATTCCAGAATATGATATCGGAGAGTGGGCAATCTCATGAGGTCAGCTAAACTATTCAGTTAATTTCAAAGATTTGAAGTATACAGTGAGATATTTTGTTAAATTGTTGTTTGTGGTACGATATTTAAACGATTTGAGAGTTTAAGTTATTTCTTTTTTCAATATACGGGGTGTTTCTTAAGTACGTGTAGAAACTTCAGGAACATGTTGCTGACGTCGAAATAAGAAAAAAAGTTTCCATATACACATGTCCGCAAATTGTTCGTTTCGAAGATACAGAGTGTCAAAGTTTAATTCTTATATTTGTTTTTTTGTAAATAAATTCCAAAATATTTATGATATTCGAGTGAAGTTTGGTATCTGGGATGATTTTTCAATGACAATATCAAATTTTATGTTAATTGCGAAAAAAACTGATTTCTAATCGAATTTATATAAAATTTAAAAATCTTGTCATTCAAAATCACTTGCATCGATTATTTCAAATCTCAATAATTCGAAAACAGTTACTCTCAGTGACCTCTACCAAGAATATATTTTTTACACAAACTGAATAAAGAATATTTCCAGATATCAAACTTTACCCAAATATCAAAATTATTTTGAAATTATTCACAAAAAAATAAAAATAAGAATTCAACTTTGACACTCTGTATCTCAGAAACGAATAACTTGCAGACATGTGTTTACTGGAACTTTTCTTTTTATGTTCATGTCAGTAACACGCTCCTGAATTTTCTACACGTACTTAAGAAACACCCTGTATAATAATATGTTAAGATGAATAAAGTATTTTTAAATTCGATTTTATGTCTTTTTTGCAGATCCTCCTCCCCTCTCTGTACTATTATGGAATATTGTAGTATATATCAAACTCTGAAGAAGTGTAACACTTCTATGTAACCCTTACATTTGAGGCAAAAAAAGATCTGAATCTGCTGGCACAATCAAGATCTAATCTAATCTATCAAATATTTCGCTATAACTATAGAAAAGAGAAATGATTTTTTTCCTACAGATACTTGAATAATACACACTAAAGCATGTATATCAATTGACACTATTTGAATATAATGGTAAAAAACTTGAACAAACATGTATAAACATGCACTGAGAAAATTGTTTTAAATTTGCAATGTATTTTCAATGCTTAGAGTTTCAGATTCATGGGAATCTAACTTCTATCGTTCAAATTTTAAACTACAAGATATATCTATACGCACTTGAAATGATATTTCATTCAGCGCGTAAAATTTCCTTCGAGATACTGAAAATAATTGTGTGAATATCCCTCGACTATGAGAACATCCACCTGCAACTGGAATGTACATCCGTCTTGGCGTAAATTTTCGCGTTGGTTGTAAAATTACGCATCCACTGGGTGAAGTCAGCTCCTACACGTTCCTGTTCCTTCTTTTTTGTGACCAACTGAGGTATTGAGGTATTGCAAGTAATAAGTAATGAGTGTATTTTGTGCATTGCATCACCAATACAAGGTAAGTGAACTTTATTAAAATCATTACATGATATTTACGAGATTGCATTCAGGTTTCTTCTTCATAATATCTAAATATCTAATGAAAATGAGAAATATAACCTCAAAATCACGATGTGTTTTGTGGGAAACACCGATATCATATGTTGAATTGAGTAGCTACATATGAAAAATTACTTAATAGCATCAAAACTTTTGATTTCGAAGGGTTATTATATGTTTTGAAACGTATAACTTTCGAATAATGAAACTCAAATTATGGAGAAACCAATAAATTCCTCGGTAGTTTTTTCTTAACATATGCTTACTTTTTTTAGAAAATGTTGGCTGTTGCTGAGTTCATATGTGATACTTGCTCCCAAAAATTCGAATTCTTAAAAAAACAACGTACACCAAAAACTCCACAAGTACTTGTTCCATCATTGTAAAATGACATTTTCCCGAATTGAAAGCATCTAGCTGTCGAATAATAATCCATATTCTATGAAAATTTGAATCGGTCTCTGCCCTAACTGTTTCAAGAATTAAGTCGATGTGGCTTGTTGTATAATAAAACATTTTTGTTTTTAGGACAATTGCACTGAATAGGAAGACCAGCCCATTTATCTTTATATTATATTAATAATGATTATTGTTAGTTTATGATATGCAATGTGTTATTCGAAAATGTTTTCAGTTTTTTTCTATACTGGAATTAAATATTCAGTTCATGTTTGAAATTTATTTTTATTTCCAATTATTAAAGAGAACTGTACCTACATAATTAACCGAAATATTGTAAGATAATGAAGAGAAGGACAGAATTTGTTTATACTTACAAAACATAGAATGTTTGTTTTACGACTGAACGCCACAGATTCAATTATTTTTTTCTAGTACCTACATGAAGTGTGCTAGACGATTCTTTCACAGATAATACGGAGTCAATCTGTCTGCCATTCAGCCAGAGTAGTTAATAAAGGTATAGAAGTGGATGGAAAAATATTGAGGATTTTGAGAACGTTCAACTTTCAAATATTTGAGCAATATATCTCCACTTCACCAAAACACTTTATTGCTATAAATACTCATCTGGAGACTATTATCAGTCTTGATGATGCTAGTTTTCTTAGCGAAACGTAAATCGAGTGTAATATAATGAAGTGCTTTGGTGACCTGGCGACGAATTTCTCAAATTGATTGATACGTCTATGGTGTGTTGAAAGAAAGACAAAATGTACCTACCTATACGATAAAAAAATATACAGTTAGGTCTTAAAGTAACGGATATAAATTAATTTTCTACGTTGTTATCTATTTTCAAGAAAACTCTTTCAACACTTCATGTTTTCAAAAAAGATACCCTGTGACCGAAAAAATAAATCGCCGCTCTTTCACCCCCCTCAAAGTGGCAGCCACCAACCCCCAATTTTTTTAAATGAAATAGGCGGTCAAGTGATACCTCATTTCGAAGGTTCAACTGCCTATACAGCTGTATATTACGTATGACAAACAACAGTTGGTAAATGAACCAAAAAAAATAAAAAATAGGGTACATTGAATATACAGCGAATTTAATAGTATTCGCGGTAATTTTTAACATTTTGAAAATTAATTTTTTTATGACGCAAAAATTCAAAATTCAAAAAAAATAGACATGGCTCTATAGACAATTGAATACCCTTCTGAATGAGGTATCATACTTGACCCCCTATTTCATTTAAAAAAAATTGATGGTGTGGCTGTCACTTTGAGGAGTGTGGAAGAGGGGCATTTTTTTATGTCACAGAGTGTCTTTTCTAAAACATATATCGATGTTTTTCAGGGAGTGTATTGTTCAAGCTATAAAATCGAACCGTAATATTACAATGTAAAATTCCAATGCAAATTATTTACGTTAGAGAATCTAACCGTAATATTACAATGTAAAACTCTAATGCAAATTTTTGTTGTGAAGTAATATAACAATGTAAAGTTCCAACGTTAAAATATGTCACAACGTAAAGTTACATCGAAGAAGTGCACAGAGTTATTCAGAGTAAATATCCAAGGTGATATAACACGTGGCATGCAAAATTCCACTCGAAGGTACATTCCCGTTAAATCGGGCGGTAATTAAATTGCCGCTACTGGGAGCGGAAAAAATTCTCCCGTATAAATCGCCATCAAATCTGGAAAAATGGAGAAAATTACATAAGTATGCAAGTGATAATTACATGGAATATATTAGAAATTCACATTTGAAGTCATGTGATGACTTCACATAATATTGCATGAGGTATGTAACTTTACATGTATATGCATGGCAACGCATTACCCATATGGGATCATGTAATCTGATGGAAACAATATTTACAGTGTAGGCCCTCCTTTTTGCATTTTTCATTTGTAGACAATAATTATTTCTGGAGATCTTGTGAGCTGAAGTGTCTGCAGGATCTTTGGTTATATCTGCCACGAGTTTGAAATTTGAAAGATTTTGCCTCATTCTTTTCAAAGAATCGTCAAACCATTTTATCGGAGACTTTTGACTTATATGGAAGTGTGAGTTTTCATGGGAAATATTTCTTTCACTAAATTACTATAGGTATCCACAAGAGTGGAAGCTATGGAATCAACACATTGGTAAATTTCGCAAATATCCCATTTTATGCCTGATAAGGCTTGCTTAAGTTTCTGTAATCCGCTCCTGTTTATCACCCGATAACATGATTCCTGATTAGACAAAGATTTCATGATGAGGTATTGGGCTCGATGATCTGATAGACAGGGTTCGAAAACGCCGCTATCAGAAGACTGTTTCTCTAAGTTGGTAAATATGTTGTCTATGCAACTAGTTAAAGTAGCTGTGATCCTTGTGAATTCGTGAGTAATGAAATTCAGACCAAAGGATGTCAATAAGTATTGTAAATCACTCAGAGCAGTTGAATTACCTCTAAAATCTACATTGAAATCTCCAGTTATCACAATTTTAGTATTTTCTTTAAGTATGTGGTCAAATAAATCCTCAAAATTTTGTAAGAATAAATCGAAGTCGCCTTTATCAGAACGATATGCAGATAGGATTTTGATTTTACTTTGGAACAACTCTATGCCACAAAATTCGAAGTTCTGTTCACTATTGAACGTTTGTAAATCTACTGGTTTGAATTTGATTGAATTTTTGATAAATATGGCTGTACCATGATGTAATTTTTTCCTACAGAAAAAACTTGCCAGTGGAAACCCATCCAGATTTAGACTTTTGAGATTTTGCTCTCTCTGCCAATGTTCGGAAACACATAAGTACTATATCAAAAGTATATTGAAACAAAATTGACTCAAGTTATTCAAGTTTGTTAGCCATACACTGGATGTAAATATGGAACATACTCACCATTTCAATAGATTGATTAGATCAGTAATAGGAACTAAATGTTCTCTGAAGATGCTACGGGTCTCTGAACATTTTCTTTGAACCTGAATCTTCTAACCGCTGCACATCTCGGCCAAATATCGGGATTATATGCATCCTCCAAGTTGCCAAGTGGAAATGACACTTTGTAAGTGGATGACCTTTCAGTTCTGTTCCATTCGTCACATATAAAAGGGATGTTTGGAGCTGTTTCCATGAGAACTGCCAAAAGATCTGCTGAAGTCATATCAGCCCCATCAATGCACCTATCTTTCTAGGAATTGTTCTGAACTGTCATTGTTGCCAAATATTAGCCTGTATTTGTTATTACTGTTTTTTCTTGAGGAAATTCCATCGGAGTTCCTATCCGAGCGTGTTTTAGTTTCTTCATTGTCAGTTTTTGCCCTGGGTTGTCCTCACTTTCAACGCAGCGCTGTACGTTTTTTGTAGAATAACATCAGCCTTTTTACCTTTGCTAGTAGAAGGTTTTGTGGATACAGTAGTGTTCACGGTCTTGTTGGAAGATGTCGTTGGTGGTTCATATTTGTTATTGAATTGTTTCAATAATAAATTCAAGTCTTCTTGCTCATGGGTTTTTTTTTCTAAATGAAACGTTAGTCTACTCAAAGCCTCAAGTTCCTTTTTAATTGCACTATTCTCCTTCGCTAATTGATCACAATTAGTGCACATGATTTCCTCACTCGTGTCATGGAATTATTCACCATCAAAACTTCGATCTGTATATTCACACATCTTGGTCACATAATTTATAAGCTGCGTATTCGTCACAGTCACAGGTAGCTGGCGATAGAATGAAGGTGATTGCATGAAGTAGTAAATCTCTTTCTGAAACTGAAATTAAGTATAGTCATATACATAGAGGAAGAAATGTTGGCTGTTACATGGGGTATAGAACATTTTCACATCCACTCAGCAGCATCCATTTTTCACTTGCACATTGATCATAAACCACTTGAGTATATAATTAAATATCTACTAGCCATACTCTCAGCACGGAAAGACTTTGTTTGAGAATTCCAGAATATGAATATAACATTATTCATCAAGACGGATCATCAAATCCTGCTGATTATTTATCAGGGCATCCTATTGAAGATGCAAAAATAATTGACAAAGTCAAAAATGTTTTAGGAAGGGGATTACATAAGATTCATAACTAAAGGAAGTATACGGAAAGCGATAAGGGTTGAGAAGTTTAAAAAGGAGCGAAGGACACTATTGTTTGCTTTACAGAAGGACGGTAATAATTGGTTTGGTCCAGATTGGAAACCATTTAAACACATACAAAAAAGATCCATTCGATTAGAACATCAAGGCCATTTAAGAATTGTGAAGACCAAACAATTGAGTAGAAGTGAAGTTTGGTTCCCACTAATTGAAACGAATGATTTACGAGAAAATATCAAATTGATGCCATGCTTGACAAATAGTTATAAATGAGAGTCCCAGAGATCCAATTTTCATCAAAGAATCACCAAATTTGCGTGGGGGAACGTAGATATCGATTTTGCCGGACCTTTTCCGATGGTAAATATTTAATGAATTTGATAGATGAATAGAAGTAGTCGATTTCCAGTTGTTGAAGTTTTGAATAGCATATCTTCTGAAATCTCAAAAAAATTATTGAATATCTTTCGAGTTTTTGGTGTTTCGATAATTTTACAATGTGACAATAGACCTATGCCATAAACTTATTTTCGAATAAGAACAATAATGGACGAATTTTCACAAGAGAGAAAAAGGAAGAAATATCATAAGGAATTGAGGATGAAAATTAAACCAAAATTTGCGATGGAACAATAACCACGGTATCTTCCATTCCACCAGAAAATTATGATAAAACGGATCTCATAAATTCATCCTAATCTAACACTCCAACTGAAAATGATGAAATGTTAATGAACTCATTGTCCAACTCTTCAGATATCCTAATTCATGAAGAATCAGAAATGGTGGGACGATTTTCAATAAGATCCATAAGAAAAGATTTGCCTGAAAATTTTGAAGATTTTACTATTTGATTTTGTTAAAGTCGGGGAAGAAACTTTATAATTATCTCCCTGTATATGTAATTATCTCCCTGTATATGGTTGTTTTTGTAATATGTCATTGGATAATAATAAAATATTCAACATTACCACACTTTTGAACTGAAAATTTGAAAGTAATATTTAGTTTAAGGAGAACATAAAAACTTTTCAAATTCAAGCTTCTGGCGTGAAACGTAATTGAACTTGTAATCTAGCTGTTGAGAAAATATTCAAAAAATTTCAAGTTATGTCGTTTTGAGATATGTTCTTCATACACTGAATTTCATTTTTTACGTTTTGGTTCAAAAATTTATAAATGAACGATTGTTTAAAAAAAATATTCATTACATCCAAAATCATCTGCGTCTACCTGATCAAGTCACAAGTTTCCTAATTGAATGCTCCGTATCTGTAATGATCTGTGGAACATAAAAAAACACCTGGAAGCTTCCGTATCTATCCAATATTCTACCAAATGCTGTATTTATAAACCGTCATGTGATGAAAATCGGATTACAGTATATGAGAATATGAATAAAACATAGCTCAAATGGAAAACGGGAGCCCGAATGTGAGATACTAAATTAAATTTTACTTCGAAGAGAGCATTCGTTCGTTCTGCAAATTTATTTCATTCCCGAAAATATATTCTTTGATTCTGACATCTTTGATGGAAGTTATTTGCATCTCAAGGTACATTAAGCAAAAATGTGAATTGTCTCGGAGATAACTTGTGTCTTTTTATTACCTGCCTACTCTCCAAATTAAGTTTTTGTGAACTCCCAAAGTTTTTTCTGTTAGGATAAACGATGATGGACAAATGGAAATTACTTCAATTGAATCAAGACATTCAGACGACTTTATTTTTATATATCAATTCCATGTCAGTTTAAAATGTTTCTATATGGAAATTACGCACTATAATTTTTATCTACTTTAGGGAATAGTTTCAAAAAGCACCACTGTGGAGCAAGGTGAAAGTAAAATGATTGAGAGATGAAAATCAATGATAAGAATAAATGCCTTCTCCATAAGAAAATCAATTCAATGAAGAACAATTTGGATTTAGAAAAAACATTCAACCACTTCGGCTAGTAGCAGATTGACACTAATGGTAAATAAGGGTTTCGAAAGCAATGATTTTTATTTATACAAATTACCTGGACTTGATTGACAAAGGCATTTGATTGCGTCTCCGAAAATATTTTACTCAAAATTTCAATATTATAACATCAATGAAGAAATAATTAATTTAATAAAGTTTTGCGTAGAAAACCGAGTCAAATTCGTTCTTTTCCAAAATAAAAAACCTTCTTTGCTCAATATACAATTCGGATTCCCTCAAGGGTCCGTTTAAGGACCACTGTATTTTCTTGTGTTTATTAATGATTTCTCATATTCATCTCCCCTATCAAAGATCACACTATTTGCTAACGATAGCATGTTTATACATTCAGGAAAAAATTTCAAAACTTTGATTCACACTGTTAAAACTAAAAAAGAACAAATATATGGATGGTTTCTATCACATAAGCTGAAAGTCAACGAGTCGAAAACAGAACACAGAGAACAGAGAGTTATTTCTGGTTCAAAACACGGAGAAGACTGTAGAGACAAATTCAAACATTTTAAAATATTAACGTTACGCTATACGTACATATTACAATGTATCTTACAAAACTTACATATGAAAAAAAATTTACATGAATATACAAACTATTCCCAAATTCCAAAAAAACATCCAAGTCAATTATTTCAGACAGTCAAGAGCACGCGATGGAACCTTCTATTAGGAACCCCAACTATACAACGTTCTTCCCGTGAAAGCAAAGGAACTGGAACTCACTAATTTTGAAAAGTTAATTAAAAATGCTCTCCTCGAACAAGCCTTTAATGATGAGTTTCCTAATAGCAACTCACATTTCGGAACAATTCATCAATCCAGAATTTTTCGACTTACAACCGATCTCTATTATCAAAGGCATTTTTCAATGTGTTGAGTAATGTTTTTTTAACTGGACATATTAAACACAAAGTAATGTATAAAGAACTTTATTAAAATTACCTACGTTTTCGGTGGATAGCAATATTCTTCATAACATCTGGAATGATTAATTTACTGGTCGTTTAGAAACGGATTTGTTATTTATGAAAAGAAGTCTCTGCTGAATAATGTTTTTATTGAGATATGTTTTACGGGGTATTCTGTTGGAATATATAATTCAAAAATACTGGAAGGGAACTAAAATGAGAGTATAAAGAATGTAGAAAAATTCAAATGTTATTCATGCTGCGAAGGAAATATTGAAAAACCAAAAATATTGAATAATTTTTTAGTAGTTCATGACATGAAACTATCATCCTTAAACTTAAAATTATCCAACGAGGATGAATTTCATTGCTGGAAAAGAGAAGTCGAAAAAGATAAGAAATGTCAATTTATTAATATAAAAAAGCGGAGTATCTTGACTGGGACTTATTAAGAATAATGTCGTAATGGGGAAGCAGTCAGTAGGGTGGCCACAAATCTATGAGGTCTCTTTGGTATGTCTGAGCTTTCAGAATACTTTATTCCATTGTCAAGTTGAAAGTTTATTATTTTATGAAAAGAAATCAAGAAAACTTCCAAGTGAAATACGAACAAAAAACCTTGGACTTGAGTGGAAATTATCACTTTGACATCAGTCGCCATTCACGTAAATGACGATGTCGATATCTAATTTGTGATTGGCAATAATCAAGAATTAGGTCACATAATCTTGTCTAAATCTGAAAGAGAAACTGTAGCCGCTAAAATTGATGCTAACATCCCCTTCCAAACCGTCCTTGAAGAACTCAGAGAAGAATATCTTTCAAAAGATAAATTATAGGATTTACACTTCTTTTATATCTTTTTATCAATGTACAGAGAAACATTTTTATGTTCTAACCTGGGTGGAACTTTTTACATGCCCTCTCAAACTACTAAATCGTAAAACGATTTGTTACAAATAGTGCACCAAGTCATTTCAAACAGTTTATTCAAAAAAAAAAAATCAGATATCAAGTAAACCCACCTAAGAAGTCTAAATATTATTCGATTACTCCAAAACAATTACTGTCAGCAATCAACAGCGAATAGTAGGAGTACAGTTGTGTGGGTACATAAAAAAGTCGTACAGCAGTTGTGGGCTATTTTGAGTTAGGCTTGTCAATCTCAATTATTAAACTTCTTATCGTCGTTGACAAGTAGTGTCAAAATTCAAACTATTTTTTCAGTAACACGCTTTTAACATTTTTCTAGTGCAATTACTGCAATGCCTCAATTAGTATCATACCTTGTACGACTTTTTTATGTACACAACTGTACATCAATTGTTCGAGAGTTAAAATAGTCTTCAAATTGTATATGAAGTAATAGAATGAGTTGAGTGTGCATATTTATATATCACAGTGTGTTTTGAAATAAAGATTATTGTCTAGTTCAATACCCAGGAATTTCACAGTATCGCTAGTTATAATTTCGCTAGTTTACTGATTTCATTGATTTATTGAAGAAATAATATAGGACCTATTTCTTATTTTCCTGCAGTCAGTGTTCTGAAAAACATAAAATGTTGATTTTTGTTTTGTGTTCTTTTTCATATTCGTTAGAATAACGTGATATTGACACACCCTCAATATTTTCGCAGGGCAGCGAATGAACTCATCACTTAACATAGTAACAATTTTCTATCAATCATCTTTACCCGACTATTCCCGTAGCCATTACGATAATGAGATCGTTTACATTGGTTAACACGAATCAAGTTACATTCAGATGATTGATTCTCTATTGGATAGCCATTGTGTATGTTCAAAGTGAAGCGGAGGAAAATCGATACATTTAAAAGAAAGAACAAGAAAGACAAATAAGGTGCTTTATTGAAATGCAAATTACATTATGATACAGACTTGACTCTATTTTCTCTACAATGAAGAATAACTCGTCAAAGGCGATGACAAGAATTAGCCGCAAAGCAAACTCAAAAAACATGCCAGTAATTTTAGATAATGATGCAAACGACAAGCATCATTCACCAGTAACATAATGTTATTTGCGAGATATAAAATGGGTTAGTTGAATCAATAGCAAATGCATCTCTGTTCATGAAATAACTCAGAAGGGTAATAGGGATGTTCACAAAAAAAATTATAACGAGTTTGAGTACAATGACATCATCAAATATGAACCAAAATTAAAAATGTAGATTCAATGAAATTATAAAACATGTCCAAAATCTCTATGAGGAGTTGCTTCATTCGATTGACTCCCGCGTCAAAACGAAAACGGGTGCATATAACGATAGCATTTTTTTCCTATTATCTATTCATTATTCTACTTGATACTGCAAAATGGAAGAAGGTTTTTCATGAGGCTGAGTCATTCAACTCGGTGCAAACAAGTGAAGTCAAGGCAAGCCAGTATAAGTTCATATATGTGCATATTTTAAGCCATAATTATTTATTTATTGAATGGTAAGGACTAGTGACAATAGTTACTATAAATGTGGAAATAGTTATTTATGATATAATTCCGTAAAGTAGGACTTTTTGTATGATCGTGAAAGTTTGTTGAATGAGTTGAAGCCGAGTTCAACAAACACTCGAGTATAAAAATGTCTTTATGAAAATCATACTAAGATTTTTCTAAGACAGATATTATATCGTCAAATTGTAGCAATTGTTGATTGTATTATCATATGAAGTTTTCAATTTTCGTTGCAGAAACTGTAGTACGCAATGGGGGTGAGCTCAAATTTCATGTCTGTTGTACGGAACCTGTATAATTTAGCCAACATTAGAGAAAAATCGAGTAACCAGTTTTTAAAAAAAAATGACGTCTCCACAGGAGTTCTACAGGGTGAAAGCCTCAGCTCTATATTATTTTCATCATTCACCTCTGATTTAGAAAAATTCTTTCATGATAATGGGGCTGAGGGGTATAAGTATCGACAACACCTCTGACATTGTTATTCTTTAGTATGCTGACAATCTAGTGATACTAGCCGACACGGAAATTAATTTGTCTCGTAAATTAGGTATTATCGAAAGGTATGCAGCTGAAAATAATTTAGAAATCAATAATTCGAAATAAAAAATAACGCGTATTTCCATATATGGTTTCAAAAGGTCTTATAACTACCGTTTTATTGTAAATGAATCAAAGGATCAGATAGGGAACAATTACACTCGTTCAGGGGTAACTTTCGTTTCATCATCACAGAAATGGCTGTTTCTTCCGTTTCCAAAGCGAATCCAGCAATAGGATCAATTATCAGCATATTAGCCCAGCCGAAATCCAAATCTTGGGAAACGCGCATCAAGCTTTATGATAGTATTGTTCTCAGTACATTCTCTTTCTGTTTAGCAGTTTGGGGTGTAAATTACAGTGAAGTTTTGGAAAGAGTTCAAGTCAAATTTATTAAACGACTTCTCCTGCTCCCCCTTAACACACCAGATTTCCTAGTACGCTAAGAAACCGGTTCCACTCATTTAGAATATTCTGTTTTCAAACATATATTGAACTGGTCAATAAAATTGTTAACTATGAACAGGAATAGATGCCCCCGAAAGTGTCTTCTTAGGCTGCTCGAACTGGGCGGCGACTATATTAGGTACAACTGGACCAGTAAATTAAAGCTCTGGTTCGAGCCGATTGATTGTCTAGAGATATTCAACCAACTGAATCCTCGGCTTTTATTTAGAAACAAAAGCGCATTACTCAAAAAAATCGCTTCCAAATTGCACAATAAACTGTCATCGTGTAGGTATATATAGTCTTTTTCAGCCAATCTATACACCAAATTGCTCTCCTCAAAAGTATCTCACTTTCCGAATACCTATTCACGTCATCCGCTTAATCACTCAGATTCGCTTAACTTATAAAAAGTCACTGAGATTGGCATTCAAAGGAATGTATTGAATCATTGACTTCAATGAAATTTGTACTATATGCAATATGTATCATTGTCAATCCATGAACCATTTATTATTCGAATTTCCCATACGTTCTATTGTTAGGCCCAAAGGATCTCTTTTTTTAGTCAATTACGAATTTTTCATAAACTCTCTACGTAATATTAGCTATGACGACGCTAGAATACTTTTAAATTTTCTCACTGAAGTCTTTAAACTACGAGCCTTTGTTGTTAACGAGTAAGCAATTAACTATTAACTCAAAATATGTTTTTTTTTCATTTATTACTTTTTAGGCAGTGTTTTTTTGCTCTTTTTTTTCTTTCGTGGGAGAGTTTTTTTTCATTTGTTAGAAAATAATACAAGCTACTTGTGATGAGATGTATATCTATGGAAACAATAAATTAATTGAATTGAAATTGAATTGAATAGTCTGTTAAATATTTATTATCATAATTCAGAAGACTTTGTATGTTAAAAACAAACTCTATGATAGATAAAAGTTTTGTAAACAGATTCGATTGATTGATAGACGTCAATAAAAAGTTACAATTTTGAATGCAGTTTTTTGGTCAGAAAAGCTGTTTCTTCATAAATAATAATAAAAACTCTTCATTTGGTCCTTCGAGTATATTCTGAACGTCCGTGGGTAGAAAAGTATGCCCACAGTACGAAGAAGTGAAAGATTAAACAAAGGTGCCCCTCCTGTAAGATATATGGAAGAAGAAAGGAGGGCACAGCATAGAAATCCAGAAGAGAGTCAATCGTTGAATGCAGTTGAAAGAATTCAAAATTTAAAAAAATTCAAAAATTTATTCAGTCTCTCTTCCGATACATTGTTTATGAAACACATTATAAGGCAGCAGATGGAGGAGAAAAGAGATAAATAAGATACATCTTACGAGGCAAAATAATCTGCCTGTGTGTAAGGGATACAAACTAATTAACATGAAACGAATAGTATATAGGTAATTAATATAGAATATATAACATAATAAAATAAATAAAATCAGTGTATAACTAAATTATACCTGTTGAAATAAGTACAAGTTTACAAAAACAAATAAATATGTAATATATAGTTATAAGTAACAAAATATGTTTGGGTAGTAATTCAGTTTAGGTCTCTATTTGTCTATTTATTTCTACTCGAGGAGTATGGATAATAATTGACTTTATTTGATTCTTGAACTTATTGAAGTTCAATTCGCATCTTAACTCATCAGGTAAGAGACTGTATAGTTTTGACCCTAGATAAGCGTAATTTTTTTGGCCAACTGTTTTGTGCATTAGTGGTATGACAATTCTGTGATTTCGACGAGTAGCATATTAATGGCTAAACGTGATAAGTTCATTTTTATTTTTATATTGTACGACGATAATGTTCATATAATATAGCTGTCTGAGATTAAATACCTGAGATTCTGAGTAAAGAAGGTCGCGGTGGTCATATCTTTTCTGCAGGATGCATCGTAGGAATCTTTTTTGGACAACCTCAAGAGGTTGTAGATAGGTTCTGGATACTCCACCCCAACCAATTATGCCATAGCTCAGATGGGACTCCACTAAACTTTTATAAAGAATGATTTTCTGTTTATGATTGAGCATGTTTGAGATTCTTTTGAATTTGTAGAGTATACAGCGTAGTTTTTTAACTAAGTAGTCCATGTGGTGGTTCCATCTAAGATGGCTATCGAGAAATATGCCAAGATATTTAATTTTTTTGTGGGTTTGATAGCCGCTCTATCGGAAATTTTCAATTCATATTTTGGAAGGGACATTTCATAACTGCTCAGTGGTAAATAATGTGTTTTATCAAAGTTGATTGATAAGAGTCTGTAGTCGAACCACGAAATAATTTGATCTAGATCGTGTTCTAGTTTCCGTTTTAGGTCAAACCAGTTGTTGTCTTCGCAAAATAATACGGTGTCATCAGCAAAACTTATAATGTTGGAGTTGGTATTCAGTAAAAAAATATTGTTTAAATAGATATCAAATAGGATCGGCCCTAACACCGTCCCCTGAGGCACACCACATAGAATAGTTTTCTCTCCACTTTCATGATCACCTACTCTTACCCTTTGCTTAGTGTTCAGTAAATAACTCTTGAAAAGTTCATTAGTTATTCCTCTTATTCCAAGATCTTCTAAGAGAGTCAAAAATATATTGTGGTCAACGGTATCAAAGGCTTTCCTTAGGTCTATGAAAACAGCAATCGAAGGTTTTGATTTATCCAAACACTTATAAATTTGCTGTGTAAGTATTTTTATTGGATCTTGAGCTGACTTATTCTCTCTGAAGCCGTATTGTGATTCTGACATCAGCTGGTGTTTTTTCAGGAATGTATTCAATCTCTTTTGGATGACCTTTTCTAATATTTTAGCAGGGCTTGTTATGAGAGATATCGGTCTATAGTTTGCTACATCACATTTTTGTCCACTTTTATATATAGGTGTTATTATTGCTGTTTTGAAGGCTGTAGGAAAATATCCCTGCTCTAACGACATAATGATTAAATGTGTAAGTGGTTTCGAAATACTACTAGAAACTAGTTTAAGAGTTTCTGCTCTGATTTCGTCGTAACCAGGCGCGTTTTTGTTTTTGAGTTGGGATATAATATTTTTTATTTCCTCTTCAGTTGCTGGTTTTAGAAATATGGAATGGTTACATTTACGTTTTATTTCGGAGTAATTTACATTTCTGTTTATATTATTTGCTAATTTCTCACCTATAGAAATAAAATAATCGTTGAAATTATCTGCTATTTTAAGTGGATCTTTGATTGTTTCGTTGTTTTTTGTTTTTATCATATTTATAGGTATTGGTTCTTGTTCAGTTATTATTTCATTTACAGTTTTCCAAAGTGTTTTAGAGTTATTTTCTCCTCTCTCTATTCGATCCCTGTAGTATTTCGTTTTGGCCTCTTTAATTGTTTTTTCCAAGGTTTTTTTATAATTTCGATACTCATCTTGTAGATCCGTATTGTTTGGATTTTTTCGTAGTTCACGATACATATAATTTTTTTTTGTTCACAGAATTAATCAAATTTCCAGTTATCCACTTTTTTCGTTTTTTTTGTTTATTTTTAATTTTTATGTATTTTGAACACTCTTCCAAATTTGTTTTTATGATTTCAATAAACTTGTTTACTCCAAGATCAAGACCGTTGCATTGAAAGATATCACTCCAGTCGACACCCTCTAGCTTCTCTATAAATGTTTTCTCGTCTAGTTTTTTATAGATTTTTTTATTATTATTTATATTTCCAGCGATATTATCATCAGGTATAACTATTTGTGTTAAGGTTGAGAAATGGTCTGTAACGCATGTTTCAAAAGTGATTGGTAGGATTGTCTCATAATTTAGATTTTTTGTTTTGATGAAGATATGATCTAAACATGTGTGGGAGTTTGGTTGGATCCTTGTCGGTGTATTTATTGCGGAAATATACCCATGTTCACTCATGGTGTCTAAGTAGCGCTCGCTTTCGCGTGAATTAACCAAAATATCAATGTTCATGTCACCAATTATCACATTGAAATCAGTTTTTTCATTATCCCGGTTCAGAATGGAGTTCAACTCATCAACAAAAGGTTCAATTTCTGTCGCTGGTGATCTATAGATAGCGTTAATAGCAAAAACTGTATTATGAACGTTCATTTTGACTTTGAGTAAAAAGCTTTTATTTAGTTCGATAGTCGTGTGAGAGTCGTATATCTCCGACTTGACAAACATTATAACGCCATCGTTTTGATTTAGTTTCCCAAAATTGTATAATGTTGTATAGCCTGGTATATTGTATATTGAGATGTCTGGGATGATACGAGTTTCGGTGAAAACTATACAGTCGAATGATAAATCTAATCCATCGAGCAGAATTAAAAATTCATCAAGATTATTTGAAATGCCACGAATATTATTGTGAATTATTTTAAAGTTGCTGAACCCTGAATTCATTTCCAATACTTCTTTGACCTCTGAATTACTACTCAATGAAAACGTATCTATTTTGGTTATGGAGAAATCTCGTATGTATGGATCCATTTGGATAGTACATGCGCATAAACTAAGAATATAAGTCTTGGATTATCACATCTATTACAATAACAATAATATTACTGTATTGTTGAGTTTGTTCTTGTTCGCAGTTGTCGTGGTTTCTCTGGAATCTTCTTACTTTTTTCGTTTTCTGATTTTTCTTGACAAGCTGCTTTTCCTGTGTTGTTGCTATCTTCGGGATGTTGGTTTTCAGGATGGTTTCTTGTCTCTAAATTAGTTTTTTCCTCTATCAGCAAGTCTTTATAGGTATAGCCTACGCTGTTTATAAATAGTTTCCCTCCCTTTATATGTGCTTTTTGATTATTTTCCTTTTTTTTTTCATTCGCTGTATAAGTAATTTTCTTTCTTGTCTGTCTTCTAAACCAAGGTCTTCTGCTATCACTATATGTATTTTTAAGCAAATAGCAGTTTTTCAATAGGAGCGTTTTTGTTCAAACCAGAAAATTGAGCAAGAGTCATCAACAAGCTCCAGCTCCATCAAAAACAAGCATCAGCAGTTCCATAAAGAGGAGACAAATGGAGGCAGAATTGAAAGTAGAGAAGCAATTAATTGAAGCCCAAAGAAGATTGGATGCAATTGAAGAAGAAAGACGATTGGAAAAGAAACATATAATAGAAATAGAAAAATGGTTGGTCCTCAAAGAACTAGAGATAGAACAAGCAAAGATTGAAGAGGAACAAGAAGTAGAAGGAGATATAGAGAACGACGTAGATGGTTCTGGAGGGTCTGTTGTTGAAAACAATTCTAGAATTCAGAACTGGATTCATGAAATACCAACAGTAACTGATAATTGTAATAAAAGTGTTTCATGTTCTAGATCTGGCAAGGTTACTCAATCTGCAAATTTAGTGACAAATTTTGAAGAAGAAAAAGTAGAATTAGGTAGTGTACAAAAAACGAAAAATGCTCGTCCACTTACTGAAAATGACAAATTTATGCTATTCATGGCAAGGCAGTCGGTGAATAAAGAACTTCCAGTTTTCACAGGAAATCCAATGGAGTAGTTGCAATTCATTTCGGTATTCAGAGAAACAACAGGTATGTGTGGTTTCACAGAAAGGGAAAATATGGCACGTCTGCAAAAATCCGGCTCGAATGACCAAGTGAAGAGTTTTAATTATTATTTATGAAGAAACACAGCTTTTCTGACCAAAAAACTGCCTTCAAAATTGTAACTTTTTATTGACGTCTATCAATCAATCGAATCTGTTTTCAAAACTTTTATCTATCACAGAGTTTGTTTTTAACATACAAAGTCTGTTCTGAATTATGATAATAAATATTTAACATTTCTCCTCCTCAGTAAAAAAAACAATTTCTCTTTTTTTTACTAAAAAAGATAAATTATTGTAGATCTAAAATGCAAATTTTTGCAACTGGTCTTCTGTACGTGCCCATTTTTGTCTTGACATCTGCACTCCTGACGCAACCATCTTTTCCGTGATACACAGTCGTGACAATTCCCTTCAGCCAGCAATTTCTTGGTAAGTTCGAATCAACGATGATGACCATGTCGCCAGTTTTCAAATTTTCCCTCTTTTGGTACCAGTTAGTTCGTTTCGTGAGGGTTGGTAAGTATTCTCTCACACAACGCTTCCAAAAATTGTCTGCCAAACATTGCGAAATTTTCCACTGCTTCCTGGTGACGATATCATTTTCCGTTAAGAGACATAAAATGTGGGCTGTACTGGAAGTTCCCAACAGAAAATGGTTGGGTGTGATTGCTTCTTCATCTTGGGCATCTAACGATACATAAACTAAGGGTCTGCTGTTGATCATAGCTTCTGCCTCCGCCATGAAAGTAGACATTACTTCATCTTTCGGAGCTTGTTCATTCAGAGTCGATTTCAGGGCTACTTTCACACTCTTTACCAGTCTTTCCCAACTTCCACCCATGTGTGGACTTGCTGGGGGAAGAAAAGACCATGATATACTTTCAATGGCTAATTTTTTGACAATGATATCTTTATTCATCTCTTCCAGACATTTTTTCAATTCGGTGTCAGCGCCTTTCAAATTGGTGCTATTGTCAGAAAACTTTTTTTGTGGTTTTCCTCTTCTTCCAATCATGCGCCTTATCGCCATTATTGCTGAGTCTGTACTCAATGAATGAGCTATTTCCAAATGGATTGCTCTGGTGGATAAACAGGTGAATAAGACTCCATATCGCTTTTCTCGTCTTCTACCAACAGTAACATTCATTGGACCAAAATAGTCTTCATATAGGTGTATCTTGCATTTTACATTGGTGTGGTAATATCGTAAGAGCTTGTGATATTCATGGTTTCTTTTTTGTATAATGCCTTGATTTGGTTATGGTGGTGGATTTTTATACGTTATTTTGAAATAGCTCTACTTAAAAACAAATCAAATTCAGATCTTTATATATTTTTGAACATTTGCAATTTAAAAAGAATTGATATTTTTTGAAATTCTCAGAACATTCCTGAACCTTTCATGAAATTTCATGCGAAAGCAGAAACAAGTACAATAAAAAGTGGTCTGAACTTACTATATGTTTCAACATTTATTTTATTTTGCGTCTTCTTTAGGGCTAAAAATACTTAATGTTTTTACACGTGGGATGCAAACTTTTTGCATAAATACAGAAAAATAATACAAATAGCAATAATCTACAAACACTATACATAAAACAATGTATGAACAGATAACTAATGATTAACAAAATAGAAGTGATTGATTTACAGATATAAACCAGAAAATTTTCAGGAAATTTGTTGTTTCATTTGAACCAACCCCTACAATGTATTTTGCATCATGAACTAACTCTCTTGGTAAAATTGCTATTAGGATTCACTTGGGATGTTTACACGGCTTTGTTGATTTCATTAACTTTTCCATTATCCTGTTCACAAATACGAACGATTATATTTTGTGCTGAATGAGAAATTAGTTCGGAAGTTTCCGATTCGTTGGCAGTTTTCACTTAGTCTAGGAAATAATGGAAGTTGTCGACGTGATAAATGTAAAGAGAATGAAAGAGAGTCATATTTTTCAGTCTGCTATCGAGCTTGATTTCAGACAACTTTCCACACGCCCACGCTCAAATGTTCTGCTGGGGTCTCTTCTTAAAAACAACTACCAAAATTCATGCATTTTTTGTCAAGCTAAAATAATATTTAAGCTATTTTGAGCAAAGCATGTAGGTACATAAAAAATTTCATTATCTACCAAAAATGATTTATTTCAGGTATTTTTCCTTTACACAACACTAAACAGTTCATTGTTTATTTGTAGGAAGAAACGGCTTTATTAGAAATTGTCTTTAAAGGAACAAGATTAATGCAAATTCACGAAAGATGAAAGAATAACCAACGACAACAAACACCACACAAAACGACAAAAGAAAATCTGAAATTCTAATAACCGCAGGTGACTAAGGGGTTAAAATGAGGGCGTAATCTTGTGAGGAAAAATCGAGATTTTAACAGATTTTCCCACACAAGCCCATCGAAACTATGAAAACCTACATCGTCATCAGACCGAAAAACATAATGGCTTGAGTGGCTCGTATGGATAAGTAGATTTTGGAGTCGTAAACTTCAACCCAAATTTTCTTCGATTTTTCAGTTATTTTCCCATCAATGAAATTAATTGCAAAAAAACCTCAAGAATTTAAGAGTCCGTTAAAAATAATGGCTTGATTGTAAAGCTTGGCCTTAAAATTTTCATAATATAAAAAAGTTGCAGGAAAATTGTAAGGAAATTGATACAATTTTCTTACGCAAGCAGTTTGGAATAAGCTCAGAAAAAATTATTCTAAGACTAAATGACGAAAGGCCATGTCATGTCGGACATGATCATCATATTAATTATATATGATTCATTCAACAAAGGTCTGACAAAAACATTATAGAAAATTATATCATTTTCCCACACAAGCCCTTTGTGATTAGAAAAATTCATTCTATGACTTTAAAACAGAAGACTAGCATATTATTTTTCTATAAAAGAGCTGCCAAAAATTATACAAATGTTTATTTATGCACGGTTATTATTATCCATTAGTAATGTCCCAGTCAGGCCCTGTCTCCGGAGTCCCGATACATCCGGAGCACGCCGGTGTCAGTAAATCCCACTCCCCACGTCCTTGGGGTAAATGACTAAGTGAGAATCGTGTGCCCTGAGTAGACGGAGTGAACCAAGGATGACGGCCTTCTGCATCCATCCGTCTAAGATTTCTGCCATATTACGGCAAACCGGTATGATTTTTAGGTTCGAGAGCAGTGTGTCCATCATTCCACCAATGATCCTATGATCAGAACCACCATTTTAACAGAATGGTTTGGGTAAAGCCGGCGGAGTTCGAAAAGAAGATCCCGATATGTAGTCCGCTTTTCCTCCTCTTTTCTTACGATTTTCGTTTAGCTAGGAGCCGAAAGCTCTATGACGAAGATCGTTCTACTTTGATGGTCGATTGGCTTGTATTTGCCTTTGTGTGGGAAATTAGTAGTTCCAATAGATTCGGCACTTCTTATTCTCCATAACGGACTCAAAATCCCCTGGAGCATAAGGCAACACCGGTGTCTCGTCTATACCATACGAGAGTCGTAGGCGGTAATACAACACTCGTAGCGCCGCGTTATGTCTGTGGATATAGGCAGAGACCGTATAAGCTTGACAGCCTTACAGCAACTGCATTAGGATTTCAGTTGAGATCTCTATACCCATCACGCGACTACGATAGACTAAGGTGTTGAAGACACTATCCTGGCAGACCATTATGAATCCCTCGGTCTCCGACTCCAGCTCACTTGACCTGAGGAAGGCAAAGGTCAGATTTTTGGATAAGCCAAGGTCTTCGATGTTCTTGATGTAGATTCTATGCATTGGCTTATCCGTATGTAGCTGCAGGAGCACCTTAGTCTCTGCAGCATTGCTGTGAGCTTTTTGCTGAACGGTTTCCAACTCGGCGACAGTATCAGTGTCGAACACGAGACCCAGTTCATCGGCTGCACGGACTGCTGCCTTAAAATTTTTCATGGTCACAGACCATGCAGAGGAGGAGATCTGAACTCAGAATAATAACCCTGCATACACATTTTTGTCAGCTCTTTTTGAAATAAATAACATCTTCCATTTCCTACACTTATGCCTTTCATTACAGTGTCTTAAAAACACATTTTCTAAGTATATGCAAAAGGGCTTGTGTGGAAGAATGATACAATTGTCTAGAATATTTTTGTCAGCTCTTTGATTGTTAGATAAATCATGTATAGGTAATTAATATGCTGACTTTGTCCGACACTCAAGCCTTTTGTTATTAATCACTTTTTCTAAGCATATGCAAAACGGCTTGCGTGAGAAAATGGCGTCAATTTTCTTACAATTTTCCTGCAACTTTTTGACGCAAACCTTCGTTTCGTTAACATCCAATAGTCATGACAATTTTATTATAATGTCTTACACGTCAATAATATTCAATACTTCCAAAGGCTTGCATGGAAAAATAACTGTAAAATCAAAAAGAATTTCCGTTAGATTTTCCGACGACAAATCTACTTATTCATTCTCGCCACTCAAGCCATTATGTTTTTCGGTCTAGTGACGATGTAAGTTTTCATAGTTTCGATGGGCTTGTTTGGGAAAATCTGTCAAAATCTCGATTTACCTTACAAGATGACGCCCTCATTTTAACCCTTTAGCAACCTGTAACACTCAATCCTTTGGTATTCCGAAGCCAGGTTCTATCAATTAATGATTAGGTGAAAACGGCTAGCGTGAAAATATGGGCACCATATTCTCTTTTTATTTCTAAAAATAGAATTTTCCACATTTTCTCTCCAGGAGTCACTTGTAAATATCCTTTAATTTTACTCCACATCGATGTACGTTTCAACCCTATTCGAGGCTTGTATGCGAGAATGGGGCACCTAAATCTGTCACTATTTGACGGTCCATTATGATCATCCATTCCATAGGCCAATCAATAGAGGATTATTTCGTAACAAATATACTAGTACGAAACAGACTATACCACCACATGAAAAAAAGTCCGTAGTTTTATTCTGTTATGTTTTGGACTCGCAACTGTCATTTATTAATTTGTTATAAACATTTAAATACAAAAAATTTGTTATTTTAATGTTCTGCTTATAAAATGAAAACTAATACAGCAATTTGTTTGCTCCAATGAAGAGAAATATAGAGAATTGAAATAGAAACAAAATGAGATTGTTTACGACCCATTCGGATCATCATTAATGGAAAAAAACTAGACTGTTATGGGCCTCAGATATTTGAATGGGCTAATGTGGTGTGCTTAGCAACAAGAGTGAAATTTGTTGATGGCGCACTGTTTGGCAAGTCGTTAACATAATTAAGAAATAGAACCGGACCCAGGACAGATCCTTGTGGAACCCCACATTCAATGTTGATCAATTTGGAGCTTACGTCCTTGAAATTAACGAATTCTGTTCTTTCCGTCAAATAGTACTTAATCATGTTTGGCAACTTTCGGAAAAGTTGTGAATTTTCAGTTTATGGCCTATTCCTATTGGATCAATGTAATTGGTTCAATAAAGTTAATTTATTATTTGATTAATTTTGTGTGCGAACGCTTTACCCACACGTCACCATGTCCCACTAAGTTCTAGAATATTGAACAAAGTCTAGAGTCCCTACCTACATTAAGAAAATTCGAGATGAGGAACAGTAACAAAAACGAGTGATTCTAGATGTTTCTGTGGAGTTTCTAGAAGTTTTTCAATTGTTTTCAAAATAATTTAGAACGCTTTAACTGCCAACCAAATCCGTCACAATATAGAGGAACACCAGTTCTGAACAAGACTACAATATCGAAGTGACTACACAGGAAAATAGGTTAGGGATTTGGGACGAAAACTTTGAATCAATTTATTCATCGTGTCCATGTGTATTTTATTCTTCTACTTGACAATAAAAAATTTCAATTCAGTTTCAATGCGATAAATTCTCACTCTGAATGTGAGACCCTGGAATAGGCATTCAAAGGAGAGACAACAATACATTCGAAATGAAGCGTCGCTTACTACTAATTTTATTTACCACTTCACATTTCGCTCAGGCGCCGGCGTTTCGTCCAATATTTTGATTGAATGATTTAGTAATTTTAAGAATACGAACAGATTTTTTCCTGATCCACTCATAGGAGATAAAAAATAACATCTTTTGAGATTTCTGGATCTCACGTTCTCTCACAAGCGCTGCAGGATACTATTGAAAAAACAAAAAATTAATTAAAAAATATCTTCATAAAAGTCAATATTATCAAAATAAAATTCACTCCTCAGTGAATGTTAACAAAAACACGTGGTCTGTCAGTTATCAATAGCGGCTAGTGCAACCGATGCAACTTTATTGGAATCCACTGAGCATGCTCAGTAGATTCCAAATATGGCTTCTCCACGGCTGATCTCTCTGAATTTTGGATGAATATTCGTTATATTGTAAAAATTTTGTATGTATTCTTATTATGTCTAGGTCATGTTCAGATTAGTCAGGTCAGGTATGGTTGGCTAGTAATTTACGCATTCACAACTCGGTTTGCATGCAGCTGTTTGTTTAGGTAGGTTAGCTTGCTTAGGTTGGGTTTGTGTATAAATTGCAAGCGAAAAACTAATTCACGCATTTTCGAGTCTCGCAAGCTAGGTCAGCTTGCTCAGGTTAGGTTTGTGTGTCAATTACGAGCGAAAAAACTAATTCACGCATTTTCAATTTAGTTTGCCTTGTTGTTTTGTCACCTAAACACTCCGTCATGTTGAAATACAATATTTTAATTCGTGTTTGGCGCGTGATCAGCAGATTCCAATAAAGTTGCATCGGTTGCACTAGCCGTTGTCCAGTTATCAGGGACAACTTTAAAAAAAATTTAAAAAATATAGATAATAATGATGGTCTCGTCGATGACCCACTCGCTCAAATAGAGCACCATATTATATTGTTGATAAAAATGGATAGAAAACTTAGTTTGCAAGTATATATTATTGAATGTAAATGGTTTATTCGTTCCATATGTGAGTGAAGATGATACACTGGAGGTTATCAAGGACAAAATTAGAAATAAACATTCTTGTAATAATAGTGGTAGTAGTAGAAATACTGGTTCTACTAGGACAGGTAGAAAATATGCTTGAAATAATATGAATGGCCACAACGAGTATAAATTTTCTCCGATTATTCCTGTCTCTCTTGTTCGATGCCGAATTCTGAAGTTATTTTTCTGTCTACTCTTTTTACCTCATTTCATGCATTTCTACACTTTCTCCAGATCCAATAAGATTCTTCATATGCTGTACTTTTTGTTCGGCCGCTCTGCACGTTTCAATTGTTTTCTCCAGGTCTGATTTCTCCTCTCTCAACAATTTTTCTGGCACATTCTAATCCTTGGTACCACATTCTGTCACTAATTAAATCACTCTACAGATTTCCAAACTCACAGGATGACGCCATAGTCTTCAAATCTCTCAAAAACATGTCGAATGTTTCGTTACTCCCTTGAACTTTTACATTGAAGTTATGACGTTAAAAAGTACGATTATTTTCAGGAATGAAATATTTTTCTAATTGAACCATCAGTTTTGTTTTATTTCCTCAGATATCTTCGGATAATTCCAAACTCTCAAGTATTACTAAGTCAGCATTCTGACTCATTATCTCAGAATTAACTAATTGATATGATGATGATATTGATTGATATGATGAATCAGAATTCCTACGTAGAATCTCAGAATTAGCTAATTCCGAGATGTTTAATCAGAATTCCGACTCAATACATAAAAATTTGCTAATTCCGATATATTAAGTCAGAATTCTGACCTAATATCTCGGAATACTTAGTATCACGGGAATAGGTAATTTCGAGATGTTCATTTAGAATTCTGACTTTGAATCTCAGAATTTGCTAATTCCGAGAAACTTTAGTCATAATTCTGACCTAATATCCCAGAATTCCGAGATAGTAAGTCAGCATTCTGACTTAGTGACTCGGGATTAGGTAATTTCGAGATGTTCATTCAGAATTCTGACTTTGAATCTCAGAATTAGATAATTCTGAGTTGTTCAGTCAGAATTCTGAGATAGTAATTCGGAATTATGACTTGGTATTTCGGAATTAGCACAAATAAAAGTTTTGAAAATTAGTGGCCCTTCTAGATTATTTCATTGTTGTAACGCTGTTTCATTGTCTTTTATGAATGTGTCTTCTGTATACTCTCTGTATTCAACTGTACTAACCTTTCATAAGCTCTTTTTTATGGATCAATATAGACTATCACTACCACTATAATGATAATAATAATTTCAGACAATCAAATGGTTCATTGTATAGGATTAGTCATAGAAAACTTATAGTAAGTAGACAGTTTATTGGAGTAACATTCATTGAAATTGAATAAATTAGAATAAAATTTTATTATTCAATTATTTTCTGAACGGAGTGATGATTATATTCCAAAAGGAAGGACTTGGGCGCAATTTGGAAACGGAGGATAGTCTAGAACTTTTCAGTTCTAGGGGGATATTATTACATGTAACTTTAACGAATTTCACAAATAAAAACACATAATTCCTAAATATAGAAACATGGTAATGTTGGTATTTTAAAATATTTGAAAAGGTTTCTACAGATTGTACTTCTTAAGACTCCTACTATACATGTAATAATCTTTTCCTAGGCGACAAAAACATCTTTTCATGGGGAAGATGCTCTCCAGAAACTAATACTATAACGTCAGGATCCGATTTGGGCATGATACAGCATAGTTAGCTGTCTCTGGTTAAGAATATGAGAAAGGTTACTTAGGAGATAATTCAAAAAGTTCAGTATTGATACAATTGTAACACAATTAATTTTCCAGCTGAGAAATTCGTAGTTTACACCTAGATACTTCACTGTAGAACACGGAGAAAATGCATCTGCTCCAGTTTTCAAATTGAAACTGGAAACCTCTTTTTGTCTAACGTGAAATCTCGTTATATATTAAATATAGGGACTTTTCTTTAGTAGGTTTTTTTTGGTTTGTACATTTTGATATATTTTATCTGATATAACTAGTGATGTATCATCTGCATATAGTGTAAAATTGGACTATGTAGAGATAGAGTCAATAGTAGTCTTATACAATAAAAATAGCACTGCGCCCAACAAAGACACGAACAATAATATCCACATAATTGGAAGTATATGAGTTTTCACGTTGTTATTATAGTTACGTTACAAGGTCGAAGACTTTTCCTAATCCCGCTGAAAGATTACATTTTGATTCCGATGAAAGAACACACCACGTACCTCGTGATTCTAGAGAAAAATCCCAACATCGTGTTGTCATGGAACAGCTTAACAATATCACCACAATTAATATAATAAACAACGTCAGTTTTTTGTGTTCGCGAGTTCGCTTCAACAACGACCATGGATGAAAAAATTGAGCAATAAAATCAAATTTCTTTGTAAATATTGGGAGAATCTTATGCAGCGAGTGTTGATTTACTGCCAAAAATAACTCAAGAGCGATAACAAAAAGAATATGAAAATTTTGAAGAGTGGCGTAAAAGCAAGAATGTAAAGGTGGTTAATAAAGATGTATTATCAGCTTATACGAAAGGAAAATCACAGGTTTATTCTCCTAACTCGCTGTGGACCAAGATTTCAATATTGAAACTTGCTTTGAAAGTTTATGACAACATTGACATTTCAAGGTTAGTTGTTTTAAATCGTATACCATATTAGAGTAATACCTACAGAAATAGTATATTCAGATTTGTAAAATAATTGTTGTTCTTGGGACAAAAGTCTGATGAATACACACCAAAGAAAGCAGAAATGTTCTCTGAAGAAGAAGTCACTAAGTTTTTGTTGGAGGCAGATGATCATACATGGTTGCTTGAAATGATTGTATTAATGTGTGGTATTTTTAGCGCCTGAAGACGTGACGAACTTGTTAAGCTGACTGTGGATGATTTTCAAAGCAACGGTACCAGAGTTTTGGTTACATTGAGGTATACTAAAAACAAAAAGGACAGGGTATTTGTCATTCCCAAAGAAGGAATTCCTTTTGATGCCTATACCAAAAATACGTAGACTTTCAGCATTCAAATTTGGAAAATCAGCGATTCTTCATTGGTTATAACAAGTTGTGGGCATTCATACTATTGGAGCTGTTTCAAAGCAAATTGCAGCATACTTAACATTGGAAAATCTGCAGATCTACACAGGGCACTCGTTTCGCAGATCCTCGGCTACTATGCTTGTAGAAAATGGTGGCGATCTACTATCGGTAAAAGAACTCCTCTGCGGTGGCGGAGTCGTTTATTGAAAATTCATTACCAAAGAGAATGAAGATAACAAGACAACTATTTCATAGTAATGAGGCCACACCAAAAACAAGTTCAAATACTGGTGCTATAAATGGTAAATCTTTCATCGATGAAGTGGAAATTTCAAATAATAGCAATTGTCAAATTACTTTTCAAATGACCAGGCAGCCTGCATATGGAGAATTGGGCTTTGGTGAAATTTCATGTATTGTTATTTTATTGTAGTTGATGACTTCCTGAACAATAGTATCTTTGGGCCCAACTCAATCCTATGACTAGTTTCAGAGATACAGAGTGTTGAAGTTGGAGAATATTCATTTTTTAAAAGCATATATTTCTTATTTTCTTCAATGTATCAAGAATTTTCTTCTGTGATAGTGTTCTAATGCCACTAAATATCAGGCCCTCATGAGAAAAAGTTTCATTTGCTACAGGGGTAGGTACTCAAAAATTGAAAAAACGGAACGTTGACTTGAAATATAATTTAACTTTCAGAAATTTCAATATCTTGCTGGATTTGCTTCTGGTTCATTTATAATAATAAGATATGTGAAAATTTTATTCAGGGCGAGTCAGAAAGTTGATCGCCCCTGTATCCTATATTTGGTAAAATTTTATATACTTTGTACATGTTAGTAGGTGACATTTGGTCAATTTGAAATATATTCAATTTACATATGACATAAAGGGCAATTCAAAAGATACGTATGGAAGAAAATCCGAGAATCGATTTTCTTCTGAAAATCTCCCTGTAATTAAATATTTCCTTGGTGAATTTCTCCATATTAATTTTACTTTGAGTTTGTTGGTCGGATGTAGAAGTTTTGTCAACTTGCTATGATTAGTTTTTTTTTCTACGAGCGTGCGGAAAAGTAACTTTTCCGCACGATTTTTACTTTTCCGCACGATTTTTACTTTTACGCAAGATTTTCTCTTTAAAGCACAATATTTTAATTCAAGATTAGTATATTGTACAATGAGCATGAAATGACATACATTTCCCACTAGTAGGTAGGTATATGAAATTTTGTAATACGAGCGAATTATTTTTTTCATAACAGATTCTATCAAAAACACTCATGTCGTCATTGAATATACAAATATTGAGAAATATAATGAAAATTTAACAGTAAGTACTCTCATCGATTTCAAAACAAAAACAAAAAAAGTAACTTCCCCAGGATTCAAACCACCTACCCCATTAACCATTAACCAGCGTAGAACGATTGCTCCCTTACTTTGTCAACTGAGCTATTTCAGATATTAATTTAATTGCTATAATACCATATCAAATCCTGTCAAATTTTAAATATCACTATTTATTTTGATAATGTCTTAATTACTTTATATTTTGAAATAAATTTTATGAAAATTACGGAATATCGGAAAGTTATTATCAAACAGTCGTTAATAGACTAGATTCGATCTCATATTATAAATCTCGCGGAAAGATAAAATCATGCGGGAAAGTTACTTTTCCGCACGATTTTTATATTGTTGATATTTAGGACTAACTAAATGATCTATGTAACTATTCTGTCTTATGTGTCATTTTGTAGCATTATTATAAAATCTTGTTTAATAAAAACCATTTTTTTTCATAAGATGGACAAAAACACTCGTAGGAAAAACATTGTACCTAACTCTTGCGGAAAACGTCTTTTCCGCCCTTGACGGCTTGCCCGAACTCCGCTCCGCGTCGTTCGTGCAACTGCCGTCGCGTGCGGAAAAGTACTACTTTCCGCACTTGTTAGGTAAATAACTATTATCTCGATAATATGATGATAAGCCTATCATTATTTTCTTCATATATGTATATCGGTATTTTCGATGTTGTTTATGTTATACCATGATCGACATATACTTAAATACAAATAAAATACATACAAGCTAATCTTGTTATCGGAAAAAACAATAAACATAAACATGTCGAAACGAAATGAAGTTACTGAAGGAATTTAAAGGTCTAAAATATCTGGACTATGATCTATGTTTTCTGGTACCATCCTTTCAGCTGCATCAGTTACTTCATTTAGGAGATAAATAGATGGATATTTCACATTCTGGGGTCCTATTCTCGAGTTTGTACGTATACGAATTCGATTTCCTGTTTCACACTAATACACATGAAATATGTATATTTGACTCTTTTATTCTTATACGCATTGAAAGTCGAATAGCATCCCTGTTCGTATCTGGCATAATCCCAAAACCATAAAACACTGGACACATGAGCACATGTAGGTACCTAAAGTTTTAGCTCCCGACTTCAAGTACAAAAATGGTGAAGTTCCAAAGGTTGATTTACGATATCATCTTCAACAGTGAAAGCTATCCACAACATATATTTACATGAATTACGAAACCTGGAGTAAACTAGCATTCGTAAAATGTTCGGCTCCTCCACCATTTCATCGAATTGAAGACTATTTTAACTTCTCATTGAAGTTTGTCGTGAATATAACTTTTTGCTAAGTTAACATGATAAATTCCCATCAGCTATTTCAAATAATGTAAATCCAAACGAGAAAATGCAGGTGTGTGCAAGTAGTTTAATAAAGTCCAATGACCATTACTTAAATGTAGGTTTTCAGCTTGAACTCTTATTTACATAATATTGACTTCTAATTGATCTAATATTTCCTGCACCAGGCATGGTTATTGGGGAATGGAATTTATTTATTATGGCTCCAGCGATCTGATAATATTCCTTTATATTACCAGCATGGTCTTTCAAGAATTTGAATATTGACTTTAAATGTCCATTATCTTTTTTGACGATTACAAATCTCTTGTATAATATATAATATAATTCTGAAATCACCATAAAAAGGCAATTTATTCATTTAGTGTGCAGCTGTAGCCCAGTACATTTTGTATTCACTACGATGTGCTAAACTTCATGAAAAAAAATCTACCCCCAAACCTTCTAATAAAAACATTTCTCAAATGTTCTGAGTATTTTCGTAACGTACAAGGTAGAATTATTATTTAACAATATTTTACCGAGTAAATAAATTAGGAAAGTCAAAATTGTACCAACAGCACAGAAAAACTACTGAGAGGGGCAATAATTCTTAATTTTTATAAAAATTAAGTGTCTCGAAAACGGTGAGACTTTTATACGGGGTATTTTTCCATTGCGAGTAGGGCACCCTTAGATCTACATTTTCCTTCAGTTTGACATGGTCTTTACGTTACACTCGTATTTGAAGGAACTAATGATAGGCTTGCCATCATATTGTGGTGAAAAAAAAACTAATCATAACAAGTTGAAAAAACTTCTACATCCGACCAACACACTCAAAGTGAAGGTAATATGGTAGTATCACAGAAATTCACCATGGAAATATTTAATTACAAGGAGATTTCCAAATAAAAATCGATTCTCGGATTTTCTTCCATACATATCTTTTGAATAGCCCTGTATGTCATATATAAATATATATTTCAAAATGACCTAATGTCACCTACTATCATGCAGTGAAAAGTATATAAAATTTTATCAACTATAGGATACAGGGGCGATCAACTTTCTGACTTGCCCTGAAAAAAATGTTTGAAATACCTTATTATTATAAACCAACCAGAAGCAAATCCAGCCAAATATTTGAATTCCTAAAAGTTGAATTATATTTCAAGTCAACGTTCTGTTTTTTCAATTTTTGAGTACCCCTGTAGCAAATGAAACTTTTTCTCATGAGGGACTGATATTTAGTGGCATTGGAACACTATCACAGGAAAAAATTATTGATACTTCGGAAAAAATAAGAAATACATGCTTTTAAAAATGGCTATTTTCCAACTTCAACACCCTGTATCTCTGAAACTAGTCACAGGATCGAGTTGGGCCCAGGGACACTATTGTTCAGAAAGTCGTCAACTACAATATACTAACAATTCATGAAATTTCACCGAATCCCATTTCTCCATAAGCCGGCTGCCTGGTTCTTTATAAATAGTTAGTATTATTATAATTATTGTTATTACAAGCAGAATAAAGTTTCGAAAAAAATATTTGAACAAGTGATTTCTTAACGGCTGCCGGCCGTTAAAAAATCTAAACGGACGGAGACTGTTAACATTAACTTTTCAATTGTCATCTGAATACCGTTAAATCAAATTAACAGTATGGGATTACGAAAACATTCATAGTAGTGACATATTGTTTTTGTGTTGAGAAGTTTTTCAGCCAATTCAGTACAACCCCTAGTATGCCAATAATATATAGTTTATCATAAAGATTTTCATGATCAACACAGTCGAATGCATCACTGAGGTCACACAAGACTCCACCCGCCATAATGAGTGAATCGCATCAGTGGTTGACTTCGAATTTTGAAAACCATATTGATCTTTAGAAATAACACGTTGTTTTCCTTTAAATAAACATTGAATCTATTCAAATAACCACGCATTTTCAAAGATCTTAGAGACGGCAGATGGAACTGTGATCGACCGAAAATTTGTCATGTTATTCGGATCGCCTTTTTATGTATGCTAATAACTTTAACTGTTTTAATGAAATTCAGAAAAACTCCTGTCCAGTATGAAATATTCATCAGATATGTTAATGACGCAATTATAAAGCCTAAAGATCGCAATAGTAAAAACCCTAGTACCTCAGTGTTGACCAAAAAAGCTCGTCTAGTTTATCTTGGTTATGAGGTAACAGTAAAAACTTAGAAGAAAAATATTTATCAGAAGGATTAGACACGTTTAGGGAAATGTCTTTTGGCATGATAATTGACGAAGTTTAGCAGATTGTTATTCCTGGGAAGGAACTAAGAACGTCATTGTGCCTTTTAATCAGGTCAAACTATTCATCAACTTTCTTTGAATAGCTCCATTACTGTGATCGAGTATTGAGTTTTTATGTCAGTAGAGAACTTCATAAAAAGATCACTTAATTTTCGGACATATATCATGGGGAGCCGCGAATATAGGAGAACCACTTACTAAGTTATAACACCGGGAAACACAATACTCAGCATTTCTCTCCAACGTGATTTGTGGCAAGTTTCAGTAAATACCCTTTTCATGTCTTCATAAAACGATTTTTCACTGAACCACTAAATGGACAGTCATCCCACCCTAGCGTCATAAATCATTTGTAATATTTCTGTGCCAAGTTCTTCGCAAATATGACATTTTTATTCTGGTGAAATATTCTATTTGGTTCGGAAAAACGATTTCTTTCAATAAATAATAATAATTATAATGGCCTGTCCGTACGTGTCTTCAACACCCTGGTCTACCGTAGTCGCGTGATGAGTATTGATGGTGTCCCTGAACATACCAGAGTCTTGATCTAGAGCCTTGGTCACTTTCTCTACTGAACTATTTGATTTGAGAGTTGAAAAATAAAACTGTGCAACAACTAAGAGTTCTAGTTTTCACTTGGTCGACACTTGTTTCTGAATCAAGTGAACCTCTATTCCCAGTTGATTGTCATTAACCGTCCCTACAAATTCATTTTGATTGACTTCTGCAACATCAAATTCAAAATAGATGGTGTAAGTATCAATTTCTGAATAGCAGCTGGAAAAACTATTTTTAAAGGAAAAGTTACAAATTCTTCTTATCCACCATGGAAAAATAAACTTGTGATCATTTAAAAGGTCTAAAACAAATTTTAAACTCTGAGGGATACTATCAAGAGGGACATATCTATATCATATCAATTTATTCGAATTTTGTGAGAACTGCTGTACACTAATTACAGAATAATACAAAATCATTTTGGTATTGTATGATGAATAAATACTGTTGATTATACAGTGCGTTCATAAAGTGTGGAAACGCTCTAATATCTTACGAGTTGATTATTTTCGGAGGAAAAGCTCGGACAGGTCGATTATGTGTTTTAGTTTTCCACCTTTTTTTAGAAAAAAATAATTTTTCCCTACCACCTTTCAAGATATGACGTCATCGATATTTTTTTTAAATTGAAAGGGTATATTTTTATGTCAAAATTTGAATACCCATATTTTTCTGAGTTCAACCATACCACATACGTCATATCTTAGAGTTCGAGTCACAGTAAACTGAGTATAAAGAAAACCAGTGTGACATATGCAATGATAACTAAGAACTTATTATCTGGTTGCTAAGGGCTTTCATATGTTTGCTTAGCCTACTATTCAAGTGTAGCAATTTACTCGTACTAAATACTGAGTACTTCTTAGGTTTACGTTGCAAAATGAATAATGAAATGAATGTTTAGAAATATGAATGCTGGTTTCCTGTATACTCAGCATACTGTAATTCGAAGTGTCGAAGTGTCGAATATATCAGACTCATCTTTATTAAGGACAATCACAATTGGATCAATCAAGTCTTCAAAAATATTGTTAATTTTCCACAGCATAATCTACGCCGTAATAACATGGTCAAATTGGTGTGAAGTTACCCACAGATTTCCGGCCACACATGATGACGTACAGGAAATCGAACGATTTGTGGTTGGATAATGCAGTTGTAAGTAACCGGACTAAAATCTGTAGCTGGGTTTATAAGTTCGTATGAAATTCAATGACGCGACAGAAAAGTACAGAAAACATCACTACTCACATCTGAGACACACAAATCCAATGATGCATAATCTGGAAAATTATACAACATAGATGATTTTGGAGTTATCAAAGTATCATTGTCATACAGATTTACAGTAAATGATTTTTCTTTATTGTGAAATATCTTCAAGACATCAAGACATCACTCGAGAAATCACTCGAAATATAGAGGATTCCAAGTAAATTCATGTGGTGGAAACCGTTTCTCTGTCACCCATACAGATTTGAAGTTGATAATTTTCATTCATTCAGGAATATCTCCAAGGCATCACACGATATAACAGTTGCAACCCGATGATGTGCGTTCATGAAAATCATATGAGATATAGAAGATTTTATGTGAATTACTATCGTGGAAAGCTTTTCTTTGTCACCCATACTAATTTGAAGTAAATGATTATAAAAGTCGTAACCCGATGATGTGCTATAGAAGATTTTCCGTAGATTGCTATGGTGGAAACTGTTTCTCTGTCTTCCACACTGATTTGGAGTAAATGATTTTCTTTCATTGAGAAATATCGTCAAGGCATCACACGGTATAAAAGTCGTAACCCGATGATGTGCGTTCACGAAAATCATACTACATATAGAAGATTTCTCGTAGATTGCTATGGTGAAAACCGTTTCTCTGTCCCCCATACTCATTTGGAGTAAATTATTTTCTTTCATTGATAAATATCGTCGAAACATCACACGGTATAAAAGTCGTAACCCAATGATGTGCGTTCACGAAAATCATATGACTTATAGAAGATTTTCCGTAGATTGCTATGGTGAGAACCGTTTCTCTGTCACCCATTTTTTTGTAAAAAAATTTGTTTTTACGAAACTCCCAGGTTTTCGGAGAAAACCCCTCAAAAGCAGAGCTTGTGCGAGCAAGGGAGATCCGGGACCTACAGTTTAAATAAAAGTGGAATCCGAACCACTTCAGCTCAGTGATACACGACCGGGGATCGAACCCGGACCGTCTGGGTGGAAGCCAAACGCTCTAACACCTCGACCACTTCGACCATACTGATTTGGAGTAAATGATTTTCTTCCATTGAGAAATATCGTCAAGGTATCACACGGTATAAAAGTCGTAACCCGATGATGTGCGATCACGAATATCAAATGAGCTGTAGAAGATTTTCCATAGATTGCTATGGTGAAAACCGTTTCTCTGTCACCCATACTGATTTGAGGTAAATGATTTTCTTTCATTGAGAAATATCGTCAAGGCCTCACACGGTATAAAAGTCATAACCCGATGATGTGCGTTCACGAAAATCATATGAGATATAGAAGACTTTCCGTAGATTGCTTTGGTGAAAACTGTTTCTCTGTCACCCACACTGATTTCGAGAAAATGATTTTCTTTCATTGATAAATATCGTCAAAGCATCACACGGTATAAAACTCGTAACCTGATGATGTGCGTTCACGAAAATCATATGAGATATAGAAGATTTTCCGTAGATTGCTATGGTGAGAACCGTTTCTCTGTCACCCACACTAATATGGAGTAAATGATTTTCTTTTAGTGAGAAATATCGTCAAGGCATCACACGGTATAAAAGTTGTAACACGTTGATGCGCGTTCATGAAAATCATCTGAGATATAAAAGATTTTACGTAGAACTGATATGGTGAAAACCGTTTCTCTGTTACTTATACTTGTGATGCCGTGAAGATATTTCTCAATAGAAGAATATAATTTACTCAAATTCTGAATAAGTGACAGTGAAACAAACGGTTTTCACCATGTTAATCTGCATGAAATCCTTTATATCTTATGTGATTTTCATGAACGCACATTATCGGTTTACAACTCTTATACGGTGTGATGCCTTGAAGATATTCCACAATAAATGAATACCATTCACTCAAATTTGTATGGGTGACAGAGAAACGGTATTCATCATGTCAAACTTTATGAAATTCTCTATATCTGATGTGATTTTCATATAGGCACATTATCGGGTTACAACTTTCATACCGTGTGATGCCTTGAAGATATTTTTCAACAAAAGAATATCACTTACTCAAAACCTTATGGGTGACAAGAAACCGGTTTTCGCCATGTTATTCTACATGGCATCTTGTATATCTCAAATGATTTTCATGATTGCACATCGTCGAGATACAACTTTTAGTTATGGAAATCACATACTCTGAATCTGTTTGGGTGACAAACAAACGGTTCTGGTTCTACATCAATCACTGTCTAGCATCAACCACTGTCCCTCTCTAGACAATGATACTTTGATGATCTCAAATTCATCTACGTTGTTTAATGATCCCGAATATACTTCAAATGGATTGATTTTTCTCAATTGTTGTAATGTTCACTCTACTTCATTGATTTATATGAAGGTTTCAGTGGAAAACGATGAGGTTCCATTTTTTTTCGAAATCGACATTTTAGCGGCAAAACCTCATTGTTTTTCCACTGGACTCTTCATATGCAGACGTATAAACACAGTCACAGATTTTAGTACGGTTACTTAGAACTGATTTCCCAACCACAAATCGTTCGATTTTCTCTACGTCAGCATGTGTGGCTAGAAATCTTGCTTGGTCACAGAGGGCACTCGCAATTGCGTCCTCTGGTGCTTTGAGGAACGTTGCATAAGTATCTGTTAGTTTCAATTCAATACCCGTCGTGGTCTTAGCCAGGGGAGTAGTTGTTTTTTGACAGGTACTTGCCATAAAAAGCCTATGTAGTAGGTGTATATGGGAGTAAAGGGTTCATCATCGGTCGGCAACGACTGTTCGTTAAGTTTCATGATGTTGTTAATACTATATTCAACGTGATGGAACCAAAATATAGATCAGAACTAATAAATCAATGAAAAAAAAAATTGAAATCCATCAATAAATGACAAATAGATTATTTAAGTTTACCTGTTTTAGCGCGGAACGTCTGTGGTCTGTGAATCGCTTCTGACGTCATATGACATGTCCGAGATAGCTACACCACAAATTACTTACTCGTTGGTAGTTATTTAGACAGTTAGTTGTTTTTTGTTCATGATTATTGTAGTTTCCATTTAACACCAATCAATAAAGCATAAAATGGGTGACTTTTTAAAATACATGGTAGACAGTCCGTAGTAATATTCTGATGTGTTTTCGACTCGCAACTGTCATTTATTTATTTGTTATAAATACCTATTTGAATACAAAAAAAGTGTTTTTTATTGTTTTGCTCATAAAATGAAAACTAGAGCATTCTGGTTCATTTTTTCCGGGTTTTCTCCGTCACTAATGATCCGATCGGGTCGTAAAACATCCCATTTTGTTCGTATTTCAATCCTCTATAATTTTTCTTATTGAAGCAAAAACACGTTTTTGTATTCAAATGTTTATAACAAATTGATAAATGACAGTTGCTACTCTAAATCATGACAGAATATGACTACGGACTGTCTTTGTTTCATGTGATGGCACAGTAGGTTTCGTACTACACCATTTCAAGTAGTAAATCAGAAACGGTAATATTAATTTCGGAAATCGTAAATTATAATTCAGATTGGTGATTTGTATTTCAGAAAGTATAAATTGAGATTCAGAAAAATAAAGTAAATTTCAGAATGCGTGAATTGTAATTCAGAAAAGAAATTTGCATTTTAGAAAGTGTGAATTGTAATTCAGAAAGGTGAATTGAATTTCAGAATGTGTGAATTGAAATTCAGAATAATGAATTGAATTACAGAATGTGTAAATTAAAATTCAGAAAAATTAATATTTTAATCGGAAACAATAATTTGTATGAAAATATGAAATTTGCTAATCGATTATATGTATGTAGAGAAATAATTCATTAAGATAAGAAAAGTTATAATACACGACCATTTGTATAACACATGACGAAGATATATTTCAGCCTAAAATTTTTCAAAGAAGATTTTCCATAGGTACATGGAACGCTCCATCAACTAATAAAATTTATTTAATTTATATGCATATCTCAATTCGTTCGTCCTTACAAAATATAATTGTTTGTAGCGTCCTGCTTCCATATCGTGCAATGCTATGGCAGCCGCATGAAATGTTGTATGCTGTTTAGCCCTTGTGCAATCTCCTCCAACTATTCTATTCTTTACCTCTTCAAGATATACAAGCCTCTGTTAACCAACTCCAATAGAAAAAAGTTAGGCATACAAAACAACGTGACATTTGACTACATTTAAAAAAAAATCAACTTTTTAAATAAATGCATACCTACATATCGATAGTAACGAAGTTTGGTGTGCGGATAGGCATACTTCGATTGAGTTACTTCGAAGCAAGTACGATACCTATAATTGTCCCGATATTTTGGATCATCAATGAAACCGCTGTGAACGGATAATTGTTGGGCTAATCATTACCCACTGTCATCTCAATTCATGAACTGGCAATATTCACCATGTTGGTGAAGTTTTCTAAGTACGTAATTCAGAGATTGCCACCTCTGATTTCCAAGATACGCTTTCTGAAAATCAATTTACATATTCTGAATTTCAATTCACATATTCTGAATTTAAATTCACAATTCTGAATTACAATTCACACATTCTGAAATTCAATTCACTATTCTGAATTTCAATTAACACATTCCGAAATTCAATTCAACTTTCTGAATTACAGTGAATACAATCTGAAATTCAATTCACTATTCCGAATTCCAATTAACACATTCTGAAATTCAATTCATTATTCTGATTTCAGTTTTCACATTCTGATTTACATCTTGATTTTTGTTACGAAAAAATCCTCTATTGAATGGCCTATTTCACCATAATGGAAGAAGACATCGTGAAAGGACAAAGTGATAATTTGCCTAAAATAGGTAATTATACAGGGTGTAATTTAAATGATGTCATTAATTTCAGGTGGAGATTCCTTGTCATATTTTATGACGAAAATTTCATATAAATGTGTGTTCTAACTTGCTCCGTTTCCGAGATACAGGGTGTCAAAGTTTCATTTAAAAATCGGCATTTCATCATTTACTCAAAAGTCTTTTTGACGATTTTGATGAAACCTGGTGTGGTTATTAGCAGTAGCAAGGGGCTTCTTTTGATGAAATTTTATTTCAAATTACAAGTGGCAGATGGTTACCTGATTAATATTTATAGTAAAATCATTTTACGCCACTGTTTTTCCCTAAGTTTCATTTTTTTGCAGAAAAAATAATTTACACAGTGACAGAAATACGGCCCTGGTATCTTGACCACTCCCCTGGTACCCTGACTGCTCCTTCTAAATCCATAACAAACTTACGGAAATAGATGAACAGATTTCATATTCATCTTGTAAACTGCATTACAGGAGTATTTACATTGATTCAAATCACACCGTGACATTTTTGATTAAAACAGTTCACGATAAACACAAAACAAAACTAAAGCTCAATTTACAAACTCCGCCGCCGTAGCTACAGTTGACGCAGCCGTTGCAGTTGTGGAAAAACTTGTTAATTTATAAATTGACCGACCGCTGCACCAGCGCATGCGTGTTCAGCATGATTATATTTCAATTATATGATGAAATGATTCCAACTGCAGCGGCAACGTGTCGCTGCGGAGTTCATAAACAGTTGTACTTATTAAGCATATTTCATCTTCGTCTGCGTCAACTGTATCTACGGCAGCGGAGTTTATAAATTGAGCTTTACTGGTGAACAATATTCCATTTCAAACTGAATATAACCTCAAAAAGTTAAAAACTTTCACATAATTCGAAGCAGGTACGTTATAGGGGATAAACGATTTGATTGGCTCCCAGGAGTAGGGATATCAGGGGAAATTGGCAGGCTGCGCAGTTGATTATGTTCTATCTCCTGTTTCTTCACTCTAAGGTCACGCCTCATTAGTTTTCACCACTTCTTCCTTTTATTCACTCATAGGGACAATTCAATATCTGTAGGCGATTTCTTTTTTATTTCAGAAATCGTGTAATGGAAAAACAGTACACGAAAGGAGCAAATGACTGCATATAGTTGTCGTCAAACATATAAGATAAATAAAAAAAGGCGCAAAAAATGGTCGATTAGCATGAAATTGACTCCCATGCCAACCAGGGTCGGACTTGTACATATGCCGCTAAATATTATGATGCGTGCAGATTATTCAAGTTAATTTAACAAAAGCACTGTAACTTTTGTATTCAGAATCATCCATTTTTATAATTATCAGTATCCTTAGATTGGGTAAACAACTGCCCCGTCGAAATCTAATTTGCTAATAGCTGGGCGTACCGCAAACAGCTGTGATTTCTATTATAACTACGCCCGACCCTGCAAGGAAAAAACATTCCTAATTGCTGTGCGGGCCTTTACATCTTCCGCGCTAAGTGTTACGTGGGGGCGATAGGTGGAATAATTTGAATAAAGGTAGAGATGTCAATAATTTTATTTATTGATTTAGTGCGATTTTAGTCTGAAAAACTGTTTGGTTATTGACAAAATAGGAATTAATTTCCTGGTAATTTCCTGAAGTTATGTAAGTATTGATATTGACTCACACTGATTTTAGCCAATATTCTCATGTGATTACCATATAAGGTGTGTATGGCGTGGTACTATGCATTTTTGGCAGAAATATATATTTTGTGATTGGTTTTTTTTGGAGGAAATGTGAGGACTAGCACAATATTTGCTCATACAGGATGATTCCTAAGGTGGACCGGTACTTTCATTAATTTCTCACATTGCACAGAAAATAATGGCTATAGGTGAACATGTAAAAGACAACAATTCGTTTTTGAGATGCAGGGAGTTAAAGTTGAAAATTAATATTGAATTTACTTTAATTACTGAAGGATCACCAATCACATACTATTCAAAATATCCAACGAAGGCTATCCATTACATCCAGTGGAAATGAGATATAACCGGATGGTGGGAGTTAGACTGTATGTTTTTCACCCACCCAGCTATTCAGAATATTTTAGAGGAGATGAATAAAAATATAATTGTACGAAACAGAATGCCAGTGTCCAATATTGATTATATTCCCAAATTTGATTTTAGGATATGAAAGTACATTAAATTTTATGTAAGAAATAAATATATGATTGCACTAAAACTTGATAGAAATCACCGATAAAAATCGAGAAAACTATATTTGGCACCAAAATTTAATGTAATTGTGTCGGATGAAAAGTCCGTTCAAGACACCCATATGATAAATATTATTTTGGAATTTTAGCACAATTGATCATTGACATACCACACTGAGAGCTTCAATCAGAAAAAAATCACACATTGTGCATATCATCTATTAGAAAATCTTCAAACACGAAAGTATTATTCCAGTTCAAAGTGAAGTGATTTTTCGCAATAAAATCTGTATAAATAATTATAGCGTGGCAACGCACTATTCAATCTGAAAACATAGAATTACAGAGAGTTCATATAAATGAAACACAGAGCGATCAATTGGAAAGTTGAAATTAAGTGGGCCCTTCACGTGCAGTTTTTCGTGACTTTCAAAGTGACACTCCATCGCTCCACTCCAAATTCGAACGTGAACATGCGCCTGGCGCTTCTCGCATCTGACGCGGCGCGAGACGTTCCAACCTTCTTAAACTTCTAGCGCGATTCGAACAGAGGAGTCTACCAAAACTGAAAGTGATGGGACAATTCCCGCGCCGCTCCGACTGTAGAGAAGAACAGTCGAATTGAATTGTAACGAGAAGACAGGTATAGTTGCTTCGAGTAGTCTTAATGTGATTTCGGCGCAAGTACCATTTTTGGACCAATAGATACTCTGTGTCTTTCTTCTGGAATCTTCATTTTCTAATTTTATACATGCAATTTTTCTCTTTGAATGTAAAGAACACATCGCGAAAAAAGGCCCACTAGCTATCGAGAAGCTTCGAGGAATGAAGTTGGCGTACTATATTTGAATGTGCGTGTAGTTTGGCATGCAACTTCGCTCCGAGAGTGACGCGAAGGGAGTGCGAGTCGGGAATCGAAAAATAACTGCACGTGTAGCTGGCCCTTTTTATTTTCATTTAAGACCATATTGGTATATGCACTTATTTGAGAATTCCCTTCTCTAGATCACTTTTAAATTATCTGAACAAAAATATCTGAATTCCTGACAATCCAGATGTTGAGTCGTGAAGAATGCAGTACTGAATGAACACCCTGTATATACAAGAATGTCTTTTATTTGTAATTTTTTTGTTGAATAACTTTTACATTAATGATAAATTGAATCATTATACTGCATAAATTTTTTGAATTACTCGTATCTATGTACTTAGTATCGATCTCTAGTATACTCATTAATCTAAACAAAATTGGATTAATTAATCCTCTGTCAATAATGAATTTGATGCAATTGAAAAATTCTTTACCCATGGCGAAGTTATAATGCACTAGCTATTTCAAACTCTTGCACCACTTGCCCCCACATTATGTGGCACGTTCCAGGAAAAGATAAGACCATTTTTTGCGGCTTTTTTTATTTATCTTATATGTTTGACGACAACTATACCAATGAACTTTTAAGTACTCTGCGGATACGAGCCGCCTCGTTCAAGTCGCGTGACGTCACACACTAGAGCCCTGCGTGTACTGAAATTATCTTTCCAAGCGCAACCTGAAAGTCCCATAACTTTTTCGTAAGTTATTTGATTGTTTCACATTTCACTTAAATTTCCATATTTAATTTGCGAATTTATGCCAGCTATATTCAAAAGATGGTAAAAAATTACCATCGGCCACCTTCGAGTGTTTCTCAACAACATCATTGCCACTTTTAGTTCTATTATAGTCAGTGGTTATTGTTTTTTCTGATCACCAGTAGCTTCATCTATTTCATCTGAATGATGAAAACTTGAAAGTAACAAAACATTTTTTCCTTTTTTTGGTATATATGATAGAAGGGTGTAATCAGTGGTATAAGCGAACATGCTACTGTACACTGGTCTTCTAACAGGTTTGGAGAATTCAGTTGGCAGTTCTACCTTATTTTTTCTCAGAGTGCCAATGAGTGTCAACTTATGATCCTGTAATAAAGTCTTTGCCAAAGACACTGAAGTGAACCAGTTATCGCAGGTGATATTCCGTCCGGTGTTTGAAATATAACGACTTAGTCTTAGAACAACATCCAGCCCTGTATTAGATACGTTGTATGGACCTTCAGGCTGTTGTCCCACGTATACTTCCATCGTACTGGTGTAAAACAAACTGGCGTCAGACAGGGTTAATATTTTAATCCCGTATTTATTAGGTTTTGATGTCTAAAATTGCACTTTCCTCTGAAAGCTGCTAAAGTTTCGTCAATGGTTACAAATTCAGATAAGCAGTAACCGTTTTTGCATTTATCAACAAAAATATTGAATAACTCGCGAATGGCAGCAAGCTTGTCTTCTTTCAACCGTTCCAATCGTGTACCTTATCATCAAAACGAATACACCGAAACAAAACTTTAAATATTTGTTCGAACATTGTCAAATGAAAACGCTCACAGCCATAACCATTTCGACTCCACAAATCGTCACGATTCATACGATTGGCGTGGCATATGCCGGCTAAATACAAAAGACCCAATAAAGCTTTTATTTCCATGCCATCTGTTGGATTTGCATCTCTTTCGCGAGTATAGTTTGTTGCTAATGAGGAAATATATTTGTTGGTATTTGAGACGATTATGTCAATAATATTATCATTTAGAAAATGAGACCAAATGTCAACAGGCGACTTCAAGTATTTTGTGAGTGATGTTGGACCTGGCAAACGTTTGATTATATTTTCTTGTCTTGTACGTATCCTTTTTTTTGGTGGTGGATTTTTATTCCAGCAAGATTTGTTATCTTTACCTGAAAAACATGTTTTATGAGATACAATAAAGTATTAGTATGACTATTACGTGCCCACAAAGGATAAAGTTATATTACAAATTTCTCGAGAAGTACTTGCATCATCATCAGATATGTCCATGTCTTGTTCGCTTTCAGATTCATGAATTTGCATTTCTTCATGATCTGAATTTATATCATCCGAATCATCATCATACTGGATGACTTCAACCTGTTCAGACTCTTCTAAGTGCCTTTGTAGCCTATTTTGTTCTTGCTCGTAACTGTACATACAGAAAAATGTAATCTATTATAGAAAATTCCATATGTATTTGAAAAAAAAAATTATTTACCTCAATAAAAAATATATTGATAAGTCGCGTCGGAATAACAGACCATATACGAGTTAGGTCACGCTGGAATCACAGACCGCACAACGATGTATCTCGACCACGTTTGCACTGATCACTGACGCCTATAGACGTGACGCATGTCCTTTATCAGCTAGGAAGCTATATGGAAGGGGTAATTCCGGTTAGCCCTACTACGCAAGTTAATTTTAAAATTTGATTTATGTGGTCTCACAGACCTTGGCGCGTTAATGGAGGGTTAACAAAAAATTTAAACTTATCCATTCTCAACTCTATTGAAACTTTAAAACCACTTCTTGACAGAATGCGGTGGAATGAAACTGAACTAAACTTGGATTGAGTTATATCCTCCTGACATTGCTGCACCATCCGGAGGCTGGTAACAATGCAGACTACGCGGTTTAATAAGTGTCGAGTTTTCTATATCCAAGCACATTTTGAAATGTGAAACGAATCCAGTTGTAACACTGACACAATGCACAAACATATCGACGAGGCGGTACAAATGCAACAATCGCTGCTAAAGCATTTTCCAAGCCGGATGTAGATTCGTTGATGCCAGATTTATCGACAAGCGTTTCCTACTTAACCAGAGTCAAGTATTCGTGCCAGACTCGCATATTTTATTATCGAGGGCTTTTCAGGCAAGTGGATTTTCCTTCCCATCAAATTTCAATACTTGCTTTGTTTTAGTTTCTGAATGATTCCACGACATTGGTAGGTACGTTTGTTTGATGGGAATCGTTTGTATGGCGGGAATTCTTTGAGGTATTTCGTTTTTATTGTCTGACGATGTATATTTTTGATTCGACGTCTGTCATCAATTTGCATTAACAGTTATTTAATCAACTAGTGTATTAATGAAGCGATTCATGATCGAGATATTTAGCGAGCGCGTTAATTTTCGATATCATTGATCGCATTTTAATGTAAGAGTTGATTACAATATTTTTCCGTCTACCTCACTCTTGTTGAAATAAAGGAATTCAACTTTTTTCTGGCAATAATGTCAAAGATGCTACTTTCAGTAGTTTCCGCAACATCTGGCAACATAAATTTATCGTCAATATCCATTTTAGCGTCCATAACATCTGATTTCATTTATGTTTGGTTGCCCATGCAACAATCATGCATTCATAAAGAAATCGACCATTAATGACAAATCGAGAAATGGTGCGCAGTTAAGCAAAAAATGTGTTTGTCTCAATAAGAATGAAGGTTTTCTAACTTTGAGGACAAATTCATAGTCACTGATTCTTCTACTTTATTGTTAGTAAAACAATATTTGCATAAAGTATTGACGTAAGGAGTATAAATTTGAAATTTGTGGAAATGCATTGGCGCACATTTACCCGACCCGGCGGTTAATGATGTGCATGGGTTAGGGAATGGTGCGCACTAAGCCTTGATTGAAAAAATTACAATACATTTCACAAATCAAGTTTTTTTTCTGAAAGTTAACATGAAATCAAAATTGTTTTATGAGCAATCGTCACACTTATAGTTTTTTGCCGTGTCTGCACCTGTGCACGCCGCATGGTCCCATGAAGCACACAACACACAGCGGTACCATACTTCGTTTTTGCCAAATTCCCCACATATGCCACAAATATTGTTGGGGCTCGAAGGCTTTGGCAGCGGAGGAGGTATGAAGCTCAGTTCAACATCTTCCAGTTCGTCGTCGTCACATATGTCAGACAAATCTTCATCCACGGAGTCGTCTGATGAGTCAGATTCTGCATATTTCTTCAGTCTATTTTTTCCTTTCTCAAAATCATCCATTAACAGACATGTTAATATGAGGTAGGCAGAAATAATTATTAAATCAACTAGTGTATTGATGAAGGCGATTATTGTTTGAGATATTCTAAAACGTGAGCGAAGCGAGCGCGTTAATTTTCGAGATCATCAATCGCATTTCAATATAAGAGTTTATAATAATATTTTTCCGTCTACCTCAGTCTTGTGAAAATGAAGGAATTCTAATTTTTTTCTGGCAATAAAGTAAAAGTTGCTACTTTATCTGACAACATAAATTTATCATCCATTTTAGCGTCCATAACATCTGAATTCGTTTATGTCTATGCGACAGTCATGCATTCATATAGAAATCGACCGAATTTTGTGGATTGAAATTTGCGATTACTTTTTGAATGAGAGTATTTTATTGGTCGAAATATCAATGAAAGAAATAGTCTGTAGAGTTCGATAAAGTAGAAAATTATTCTCCACTATTTTTTTCTCAAACTTGTAGCCATTTGGCAATGGCCATTCAAGTCCATACGCCTATGTCTAATAATTTACTATATCTGCGTCCACTTTTGGTTGATGATAGACCAAGCTATAGAGGTTTTCCCCCACAAAATTGAAGATACAAATGGCCTATACTATTTTTTATAAGATACTTAATGAAAACCCCACTTTCCGCCCCTGCAAAATTGCTTTGTGGAATTTTTTAAACAAGCAATAGTTAAAAAAATCACAACTTTTTTGGTTTTTTGGAAATATCTCAAATATTATTCAAGGAATCGTTTCACAGTCAATGGAACTTTTGTACAGATTTATAAAACTTACAAAAAGGATTTTCATACGACCGGATCGGTGCATACTCCACTGATAAAATCCAGGAAAACCTCTAGAAAGAGACCATTTTTCATATTTATTTATAATTTTTATAAATCTGAAGCTGGACAAACAATATTTCGTGTTATAAATAATTTAAGGGCTCATCTTGCAAGATGCGCCGATATAAAGAAAATCGTCGTATTCAAAATCTGTGAACGACATCTGGAAGTAGAGATCAATATCTACAATTTGTATATTTTTGATTTTCACCTGATAGGTGAGAAATATGTTGAAAATGTCACTGAAAGTTGATCAAAACGCTTCAAAGTGCGTCCGAAATCACCCGAAGTCGCACTGAAGTTAACTCGAGTTGAGTTCGGGCGACTCCAGGTGCACTTAGAAGCTTTCAGAGTAACTTCCAGTGACATTTTCCTCCTTTCAGGTGAAAATCCAAAATATACAAAATGTAGATATTGATGTCTACTTCCAAATGCCGTTCACAGAATTTGAATAAGATGATTTCCCTTAAATAGGCGCATTTAGAAAGATTTGCCCTTGAATTGTTTATAACGCTATTGTGCAAAAACTACAAATCGGACAGAAACCATTTAGTGCAATGTTGAACCACATGTTTCCGCAATATCGTTCGCCCAGCTATAGATTTATGAAAATTAAGAATTTTCGAAAAATGGTCCCTTTTTGGAGGATTTCCCGGATTCTCTCAGTGAAATATTCACCGATCTGGTCGTATAAAAACCGTTTTGTAGGTTTTATAATTCTCTACAATAATTGCATTCCCCCAATGCTTTTTGAGATATTCGCAAAAAACAACAATGTTTTTCACTATTTCTTGTTTAAAAAATTCCACAAAGCGATTTTGTGGAGGCGAAAACTGGGGTTTTAATTCACAAACTATCTTATAAAAAGCAGTAAAGGTCGTCTGCGTCTTTTAATTTGTGTGAAAAGAGCCTCTTATTTTCATCAACATCTTGGCCTACAATTGAAATTGCAATCTTCATTCTTTCAATTATATTCAAGATAATCTCTCACTCTTGTATTATTAGAACTGATAATTCTTGAATGTATGTGTGAGTAGTGATAGAGCGCCGGTTCTAGATAATGTGGTTGTGGTGGGTGGTGGTGGGTGTCAGAGGGCGCCACTTGTTCGGTGACGTCAGACAAGGCCTTGAACGGCACGTGTTCGAATGACGTCAGGCATGACCTTCGAGCCACATTGGTGGGTGTCAGAGGGCGCCACTTGTTTGGTGACGTCAGACAAGACCTTGAACGGCACACGTGTTCGAAAGACGTCAGGCATGACCTTCCACCGACCTTCATGGAGCTTTTATGGGTGGGTGGGCTATTTAATGATATTTCTAAATAGTGGATTCGGTGGCGTGAGTACTCAGAACTCTCATAGGTATTACTAAATAATGGATTCTGTGTTTTTAGTACTCTCATAGCTATGAATGGGTATTTCTAAATAGTCGGGACGGAGTATCTGAAAGTATTTTGTGTCGTGGGTGTATCTAGAAATCTTGTGGATTTAGTGTGTGGGGTCAGAGCTGTGACATAATGTTTCAATGTTCGACCTCCCAGTGACCTTCACGTTGTTTTCAAATGCATGGATGAAATCAGTCATAATTTTGGTCACCTATTCGACATGTTAAACATTTGCATTTTTGTTTGGGAAGGAAGCACTTATAAAAAAATGTATCATAGAATTTTCATGTTGTATTCAGGGTTTGTGTTCGACTAGGAGATGACATTGGTATTGAATGGGAGACATTGCATTCACGGTAATAAAGATCGACAAGGCCTTGAAGGCCACGTGTTCGACCTTCCACCGAACTTATGATGTCAGTCACATCCTATGTGTACTTGGCCATCTATTCGACCTTCCACCGACCTTCATGGAGTTTCCAATCACCTTCACATAACTGCGTGCACCTTTCAAGTACATGGTGCTGTATTTGAGACATATATAGTTAGTATTATTACGGGTGATTGGAGAGTAATGCGGGTAATTAGAGTAATTGAAGGGTCTGACCTTGGATACTTGTAATTTACCTCTAGAGTACTTTATTTTCAAATTTATTCTTTCAATACACTATTGTAATTCTTTATTTCAATTACACTCTAGTTGAAACAGTCTGCTTGAAGATGATCAAAAGGTTTGACCATTTTCAAACAAACTGTTCACACATGGTGAAATTTATATATTTCCATACACTATTGCAATTGCTTATTACTCCTTCAAATTGACTTTCAATTACATGGATCAGTCATATTAGCCTATATGAACTTTTTGACAAAGTCCCAGCATAATAAATTATTTGAATAGAGTTATATAGAAAAAACACATTGGTCAATTTTTTTTTATTAGGCCAGATACATTATTCGTAATGTTACACACTGTAATTGATACAATTTCTTGATTCTGTGAAAACATCATTGCGTGATCTCACCGTGTCCAAGGTTATATTGTCGAATTTCTTCATCATTTCAATTTTGTCTTCATACTGTTGAATTTTCATTTGAAGTATTCTTATATTTACCAAATGCTTTTCCAGTAGACTTTTAATTTTCATGGCGGTACGGTTGAAACTCTTCAATCCACTCATGAATCAGATGTAAGTTTGTTTGAAATGGTATGAAGGTGTCTTTCGATTTGAGATGGACATATCCCAAAGCCTGTATTCATACCTTTGAATGGCAACGACTCTGATGTGGGGGTAATTCAGTTTCAACCAATCACAGTACATGGATTTTGTTAGTCCACCATACGTGTACTTGGTCACGCCCTATATGTACTTGCTGATCTGCTCGACCTTCATGGAGTTTTTGTGGGTGGGTGTCAGAGGGCGCCACGTGGTCGATGACGTCAGGCATGACCTTCGAACCACATTGGTGGGTGTCAGAGGGCGCTACTTTGGTTCATAGTGGGGGTTGTTTACTTTTGATTATAAAAGAAATGAATTTACTACAGATTCAGTAGAAAAATATAACCATAGCAGCTAGCAAGGTGGCGAAGAGTAATTCGGTGCCCAATAGAAATAATAGTGAGTGTGTTTTAGTTTTGAAAATTGTTTATATTTTCCTTATTTATTTTCATTATGTCAGTTTCTAAAGTGGATTTACAAAAAATCAATTTTATAATTGAACAAGAAATAGAAGTATTAGAACAGAGAGTGTTATCATCATTGCCAGTGAATGAAGCATACATAATAAAGAATATGGCAATTTGTTCAACTCGGTTCGGTAAATCTCTTTTATCAACGTTAGTGGATGTAAACAATAATACATTATTCAAACATGGCTACCAAAACGTGTTTCAGAGCAATTCACTGATGCTGATGTTACTTGTATCAATTCTTCGGGTGGTAAATATACGCTAGCATATTTGGGTCAAAGTCAACAGAGTTTCGTTGGCATGAAAACGCGATCGTTGGTCAAACTCAATCTCATTGACCAATAGTAATAGTTACTTTCCACTTATCATAAGCTAATTCTGATTATTTATATTATAGACGATAATTGTAGGGCGAATATAAAAAGTTTTCATAAATCTTTAAACACACTCTTTCTTGTGTGTCACCAAAAGTCTGATTGCCGAAAGTTCGATGTGAGTATTACTGATTATATCGTAAGCAAACTCATTTCAATAATTTCTATTTGATTTCAGTTCCATTCTTGAGAGATGTGGATGCAATATGCCAGCGAACATTGGAACAAAGCCACAGATATCGATTCCGCTGTTGCAAGGTTGTCTTCAGAGCTGTATGCTCTGGCCGAAGACGCTCACCATGCCACCATTTACGACTTGAGTGTATGTTATGATGAAGAGCAAAGTGAATTGTGGTTGCGAGACTGCGAGAACTACAAGAAGGGTGTGCATCTTTGCGAGAAATATTCAGACGGTAATTTGGATTTGGATCAACTCTGCAATCGCATGATTGTGTGTGAGCTGAAGAGATTTCTCTACCGCCTGCTGCCATACTTACCTGGAGGGATCATCCAATAGTACCAGTTGGATGAGCAAAGCGATGATGAAATCGAAAATGGTCAAGAAAGTAGTGATGACGAAGAAGAAATTATTTTAGATAGTTTACATATACCCAAAACTAATTGAATTGTAAGCTAGTGATATTTAAATAAAAAACCTAATATCATTTATTCATATTTTTATTTACCTATTTCTCTTAAACATCAATAAATAAAAAAAAGGAAATCTATACTAATGAATACAAATAAAAATAATCAAAAATACATAATATATATATATGTCTGTATGTGTTTCGTCAATATCTGCCATGAACTGTTCCATCCAATGCGTTGTATGTTAGAAATGTATCATGCAAAATTAGTGCATATACTTTGGTGTTGTCTGGAAACTTAACCTTTCTGGTTTCAAACTCAAGTTTTATATCAATTGTTGATGATTTTGTGGCATTCGGCTGATGTGAGCAATCGATGACGAACAGTGGATTCTGTCGAAATTGTCCAATGTCCATTAGAGGTTCACTCATGTCTTTGTCATAATAACTGCGTTGAAAAGTCTCATAGGCATAATATGCTGAAGTATCGAGTTTTTTATCGAAATCCAAATTCCAACGTTCATATGGATACACTTCAGAGTTCAAATACACTCGAATATTATTGATATCGGCAGTTGTGAATTTTGTGATGTCTTTCGTTCTATCTTCAGATATGGTAGTGTTTTGGAATCCGATGATGACGTAACGAGGTGTTTCTAGAGCATTAGTCGTCTTTATAGCCCATATGTCTGAAGATGTTCCACGTAGTGATGGAAGTTCATATAGATCCCACATGCGATACGCCAACTTAATTTTTGCATTCAGACCACTTTTGTTGATCCTACTCAAAAGTTTGAGTTTGTGTTTATCTTCGGGAACTATGTGTCTTATTTTCCATTCAATTTTGTTGATTTCTATATCAGCATCAACCTCGCCAATATACGAGTTTTTGAAAGATCGTGCAATGATCAGAATCAATTCCTGTTTGGCATTCAAGATGCTTCTGTTGTAATCTTCTGCGAAACCCTTCAAATATTTGAGTGGTAATTTACCACTGAATACATGACTAGTTTCATCCAAGATATCCTGTTTGACTTCTGAGAGGCCCCATCCGTAGGTCAATAATGTATTAGCATGTGATTGTCCAAATGAAATCATGGTTTTCATTGTGGATGTTATTCCTGGTTTTCGAACAACAGCTACTTGCTCACCTCCCATTTCGTAACGAATTTCATCAAACAGAAAAGCAATGGCATTGTTGGAGAGAAAGCATTGTTTGCTGACCTCTTTGGGAGTGAATTTTCCTTCTATATAAATGAAACTCTCAGCAATGTCAAGTATCACATCTTGGTTATTGATCGCGATACGGATTTCATCTGAATTTCTAAACAATGGTGATCCATATGGTTTGTAGGTGTGCTCATGAAAACTTGTGAGGGAATGATCAAGCACCGGTTCATCAAATATATTCAACTTCTCATTATTTGTTTCAAACACCATCGTTATTTCTTCAATTTGAGTCCAATTGTTTTCAAAAATTCAAGATCTCTCACTGATAGAGTGTGTGCTAGCTGTTTAGCATACGATTGTGGAATGAGCTTCTTTCTACTCGAACCTTGCTTTATAACGGAATTGGTTTGTGTAACGTTTTCAATTCTTTGATGATTACGTCTATTGTAACAAAAACCCATGGTGTAGTAGTAGTTATTCGATTTTCTTCAATTCCAAAATGATAACAATCTCTTCTTCACTTCCAAAATCAATGTGGTTATTTTTGTGATCCAAAATACGTACAGTAATGTTGTCGACAGACTGGCGTCCTTCCGGACTGATTGGCATATAAATAATATTATGCGGCTCCTTTGTGAGATTGTATCCCGGCTCAACATCGAGATCGAATGAAAAAAGAATGTGATTTTCTTCATCATTTACATATGAACCAGATATGATATTGCATTCCAAACGGATGAGTCGAACAGCTGTAATATTCACAGGAAGTATAGATTCATGCAGTTTATTCCGCTCAAATACTAGACGATCGAATCCCAACATTCGACCTATTGAATTTTCATGGGTCAGATCAATTTCATATATTGATTGCATCATACATTTGAATGTATTATTGTTGGCTCGAAGACTGAATATGTCATCCAATTTGATCTCGTCCTGCTTTTTGCCATGAAGCACTTCAGATTCAATTTTCTTTTGAATAACAACATTTAACTCTTCTATCTCGTATGCACCATATGGTATTCTAATGGAGTAATCTGTCCACTTGAAAAGAAGTGTGTCTGAGCCATCATCTTCAATGACCCTGATGCCGATTGTGTTGTTATTTTTCGTGATGTTATTGATAGTGTTGCATCCATAGAATCCTATTAGCCCCAAGCCATAACGAGCATTCCTATCCGATTCAATGGGTGGGTAAAAATCCGCGCTAAGAACGCTTTTTCCCACAACTTGTAACTCAAACTTGCGTGACATGACTGATGACTCATCTATGACATCACATCAATTTATTGTTGTCTACAACACATGCGTAATAACCTACGTTTTTTCGGAGGTGTTTCATCGAAATCCATTTCATTCTTATTGGTACCAATATTCATATCATTTATATTGCAATAACAACAGAATATTTTCCGTGGTGCAGGACCATCATTTACATCAGAATCGGAAATATCATCACTTCCTTTGCCAGGGTGATGCTCACTGCAATATCTGTATTTCATTATGTCCGGATCATCTTGGAGGTGTTTGGGTAACTTTTCCCAAACCCAAGCAATTTCATGTGCTGCACATGCAAGTATTACTTCTTTAGGCAAATTTAAAAGCATGACTCGATCCATTTTTGTCAAGGTGCGATATTTTGAATACATCTTGAGAGAAAATCCCATCTAGCCTCTCGATCCATTTCTGGTGTGATGTCCATTTTATGATTGGGAGAGAAACTTCAAGCACAAGTGACCGCATAAAACTGTATTGATTGATAGTTATACAGAATTTTGACACTCGATCCTTTTTGAAAGTATTGAATCAATTCCATTGGTGGGGGTAAATCACCAAAACTATCAAAATATGTAATTTCTCTTCCATATTTTCTGTATGCCACCCAATGTGTTCCTGGGCCACTCATTTCATCTAAATTCATGATGGCGGTCTCGCGATGGTGTGGACCTGAAGATGGCAATCTATCACGCATGAAAATGTCTCGAAAATATGGAATTTTCATTTTCTTGGCATAATATTTGAGGTCGATGTCGGTGAGAGGTCTTCGAGGAAGGGAATCAACTAGTTTTTTGAATTGTATGGTTTCAAGTAGAGTCCCAGTCCTTTACGATATGGTTTGAGGAATATACCACTACCGCTTCTACCCAGAGCAATAGTTTCCATTTTCTTATTGTGACGATTCGCTTCCATCAAAGCAACTCTACTTGCTTTGGCCGAATTTACAGCTTTGGTGATACCTGAAACTGCACCTGCTAAACTTCCAAGGGCAGACAATCCAGCAAAAATCGGAATCAATGGCAGAATTCCTCCAACCTTGGGAATCGGAATTATACGGGGTGTGCGGATTTTTTTCTTACCACCTGCAGCTTTGAGATATTTCCGTGCCGCTTGCAGTGCCACTGTAGTAGCCTTTTTTCTATCATTTGTTACGAATTCATCACCTCCAGAGTTTCTCAATACATTCCGCACTTTATGAACTACACCAGCACCAAATGCAACCTTTCTGATTTTCTTTTTTGTTTTCTTGGGATGATTTTTCCCTTTTTTTTTAATAGCATCCACACTGCACCCCATACCAAAACGTCTCTTCGTTTTCATAACGTTGGTTACTAGTAGAGCAGCTGCCCTTTCTCCAATTCCAGCGTCCTTTGATTTAACCCTATTCCAAGCTGCGTATTCAAGTTCTTCGTCTGCTTTATGTCTCAAAGTGAGATCAGTAGGATATTTTGAATATTGGATATCGTGACGTTTACAGGCAATATCCAATTTATTAATTCCGGGGTCGTTGCGAGCTAAACGCTCTCGCAATTTTGTTCCTGGTCCACAGTATTGATAACCTCCAGGTAAATGTAGCTCGAACGGTAGTTTGTTTATTAACGTATTAACAAATCCAAGACCTTTCTTTCTCTTTTCACTAATAGTACGTCCGTATCGTTTCGTGGTAGCCATTTAAATGAAATGTTCATTACATGTGATCGCTTACATAGTCTTCAACCACGGTACGATGCGCATTGTGAAGCAGAAAGAAAAGTTCACCGTAGACAATCTAGATGAAAAATTCGGGAGTGGATTAAATGGTCAGAAGTCATTGCGACATGGTCCACTACTTCCATCATCTGTTCGAGGACTCATAATTGGACCATCAAATTGCGGAAAGACGAATGCAATGATCTCGCTATTGACACATCCCCAAGGACTGCGATTCGCAAATGTTTATCTATATTCGAAATCACTTCATCAGCCCAAGTATCAATATCTACGAAACGTATTGGAACCCATAAAGGGGTTAGGTTTCTACACATTCAGTAATAATGCAGAAATCGTGGAACCATGTGATGCTAAACCAAACTCTGTCTTCATATTCGACGATGTGATATGTGAAAAACAGGATATCATAAGATCATATTTCTGTATGGGACGTCATAAGGATGTCGACTGTTTTTATCTTGCACAGACATATTCACGTGTACCCAAGCAACTAGTGCGTGATAATACGAATTTCATTGTGATATTCAAACAGGATGAGACAAATCTTCACCATATATTTTCCGATCATGTATCACCCGATGTAACATTTAATCAGTTTCAATTGATGTGTATCAAATGTTGGGAAGATCAATATGGATTTCTTGTCATCGATAAAGATAGAAAAATACATGGAGGTAGATACCGCATGGGATTCGATAGTTTTATATATCCATGACATTGCTTTCGAGATTCAATTGATTGTTGAATTCCATAGAGGTAACTGCTTCATTGTATTCTCTATATTAAAAAGATAATCAAAATGAAGACAGATAATGATTCAACTGCTGAAAATAGAGAAATGAATTTAAAACGTCAATTGGTTGAGACAACAGAAGCTGTACGGTAGAAATTCAACTCAATTAAGAGTGGAAATATTGAAAATCGGATGGCACTCGAAAAATTGTATGATCCCATAACGAAACCATTAAACGTTCTATCTTCAGCTGCTACCATGAAACCACCTTCAGTGTTGTCAATGAATCAAGGAAACTCTCGGCCTACTCCGATACATGCAATGAGTACTCCAATAGTAAAAAATAAATTTTTTGGAAGTGTATCTTCTGCTGACAGTGATACGGATACATTGGAAGATGAAGTGGGAACAACACTATATGAAACACCTTCATCATCTGGAATCAGTTCATCGGATCTGGATATGTCTCCTTCCAATCTTGAAAATGTATTGAAAAATCATTTGAAAAATGTCAAAACCAAAAATGCAGCATATGATACCATATTTGGTATACGTTTGGATCCCACTACACAAAAACTGAAAATGGGAAGTCTCGAGGTACGTTTTCAAAAAAGTGGAAACATTTCGTTTTGGAATGCTGATAAAGTGAAGAAACTTGAATGTCCAAGTAGTGCAGCTTTATATGATATGATATTTCTGAAAAATCCACATCATGTCGACGATGAGGAAATTCATAAAACATATGCCAAGATATTGAAAGTAACGAATGCTCCATATAAACAACACCAATTGAAGAATGGGTTCAAACAAACAAATTCTAAAAAATTTCGTGAAGTTATCAAACCACTGTTATACTCATCACATTATCCGATTAGGAGTCGAACAAAAGAAGGAGCTGGATTCAATCGAAAAAAAATTCAGAAAATGTTTCATCGCAAACCTGTGAATTATGTTTACTGGAACTCACCTAAAGAGTTAGTGGACCGTCTACGGCTACTGATAGCTTCAAAGTCAGCTGGCCATACAGGGCATGATAATGAAATAATTTCAATAATCGAGGAATTACGAGAAGAAGGTATAATATATTGATGCAATCACAAAAATTTCATCAGTTTGTCCTCATCATTTGATGCTGTAACATTATCGAAAGATAGGATGGATAATGAAATAAGTGATGCGAAACGACAAGTAGTCAATGAATTACATAAGCCGGCAAGACGTAATTTTCCCAGAAGAATGACCAATATCAGAGGTTTTGCAGATTTATGGCAAATTGATCTTGCTGAATTACAAAGGACATCGTTATATTCTTGTGGTGATTGACTGCTACTCCAAATACCTATGGACAGTACCTGTTAAAACTAAAACAGGTGCCGCTGTTACCGATGCAATGGCAATTGTATTGAAAGAAGCCAAATATTCTCCGAATCATTTACAAAGCGACCAGGGGAAAGAATTTTTCAATAGTAGTTTCTCATCTCTTATGCGGAAATATAACATCAACCATTATTTCACATTTAGTACTATGAAGGCTGCCATAGCAGAAAGGGTAATTCGAACAATAAAGACGTGGCTTTACAGAGAATTTTCAATGATGGGACATCACAAATGGTTAGATATTTTACCTATTTTAACAAAGAAATATAACAACAAAATACATCGTACGATAGGCATGAAACCCATCGATGTGAAGTCTACAACAAAAATAAAATTCAATGGAATGAAGAGACTGGGTGCACATAAATTCCACAAGAAACAAAAGACACCTAAATTCCGAATGAATGATATTGTACGTATAAGCAAGTACAAGAATATTTTCGAAAAGGGTTACACTGCCAATTTTACAACAGAACTATTTAAAATTGTTAAAATTAACCAAACACACCCCATTACTTATATTCTTGAAGACATTGATGGAAGCCCGATTAAAGGATGTTTTTATGAATCAGAACTATTGAAAACGCTTAATGCTGATGTATATCTAGTTGAAAGAGTATTGAGAAGAAAAAATAATAAACTATATGTCAAGTGGTTAGGCTTCCCCAGTGAACATAATTCATGGATAGATAAAAGTGCTATGATTTAATATTCTCATTTAATTGTATTACATTTTATTTTCAGTAAGTTGTATAATTATTAATAAACTATGGAAAACATACACTCGTTTTTTCACATACAATTCATTAAAAGTGATGAAAATGAAGAATTCTGATTCAAAGGAAAAGATATAGCTATTTGACTCACTCAACATTCAGTGTAGGATCTCATATATTAATCAATTCGTCATCTAACGTTTTTCATGCAAATAAAGAATAAAACACGATTATGATGAAACTCATCTTTATTTAAATTTCTTATATGAATATTATACATGTCCCATCAATTAATTTTTCTCTGCATTCATTTTTCTCTGCATGCTCCCAAGTCCTCCTGTGTTGATAACTTGAATTTGATCAACATGTTTCATCGATTCTATCGAATACATGAAAGCTTCTACAGCTGCAATGATTCGTTCATCCTTCATTGATATATTAGTTAATGCTATTTGCAGAGAAGATTGAATAGCTGCAAGAATTAGGTCCTTTACATTTTTTATTTCATCTTCGAGATAGGAACGGATCACGCAATCCTCTCCATCAACAGGAACTCCAATATTCTTCAATATTTTTCCCTGCATATCATATTGCCCATCTGTTGTCAACTTGAAACCGATACCTGCAGGTCCACGTATAGTTGATCCATTTCCACATTTTCTCTTACGTCCAAATTTATCTATAGCTCTATTCATCTTTCTCTCACAAAGTTACTTCAACAATGACAATGATAAGAAATAATTTTGTATATAACCATTTAATTCGCTGATACATATTTCAATATTCGAGTATAAGTGTACGAAAATATTGAAGGAAAGTATATATGAATATGAATCCACCTCCACCTGAATCAACAAAAAACATGTTCTAATATAAATAAAACAATATTTGAGTGATGTATAAGCAATTTTCTGACCATAGTAAATATGAATTTTCCGGTTGTTTTACGTGAAAGAAATTTTTTAGTATTTTGAATGATATTATTCAGTTATTTCTGCATCCAATAGTGTGATTAGATAATCGAGTCTACTCTCAGGATCTATATCGAATTCATCGAACAAAGATTCGACCATCATATCACATATACGAATGTTTTCATTGGGGTCATTTTGATAAAACTCAATATCACTATGGCCCCATGGAAGTGTATGCGTAGTATTTGGAATGATGAAACGTTTATCATCATTGAATGATAGGGCTACCTTATTTCTCATTTCAGTGAACATATCATGTGAGATGCTTCTGAATGAGTTCATCTTTCTAAAAATTTGACCCCCATTTTCAACAATATTTTTATAATCTTCACAGGTCAATTGGTTCTTTATTACAGATCTTTTCACCCCTTTGGCTCTTTTTACCTCATTTGCAACAGATTGAACATAGTATGCTTTGGCACCTGTACCATAAAAACTAATTATAGGATCGTTGGGGAATTCATCTTTGAAATTTCCTAAGACTGAAGGTGTTACAGGTATATTGAATTTGTTATCTTCAACGTAATTCGATGTATCAAATCTACATATATTACTATTGATGAAGTTATAGAAATTTTCAGTTTGCACTCTCAGAATTAGTGAATCCGTATCAGTATACAAAAGTGAAGCATTCTGACCGAATTCTCTTTTAACACATCCATAATAAAAATCATACATCACAGTCTTGGATAACTCCAAAACAGTGAATCCCAAATACAAGGGTTTATTGTAATGCACTCTCACTTTACCCAATTGGATAGCAACCAAATTTTCAGAAAAAATTGCACAACTTTTGAAGTTTGGTTTAGCAATAAGGGTGGAAGCCCCCATTTTGTTTTGAATATTATTCCAATGTGTGTTAAGCCTTACATCTATTCTATTGTCCACGTTTTCCATCGTCTTACCATACACTGAGTTTACCATTAGTTTATAAAAATCTTTCTCAGCCTTATTGCTTGAATTATTTCGCATTTCTGTATTAAGATTGATGTAAGGTTTCATCCAACATGACTGTTTAAATCTCATCACTCTGTGAGTGTGCATTACAATCAAACCATTGTTTATTGCCTGTTTCAAGTTTTTATAATGTACTGTACTTTCGTTTGTCATTCAAGTTCGGTATCAATTTAGGGATTTTACATTTCGAATATGGTGGAATGATACTTTCCACCAGAAAAGGAAAATCAGCATGATAATCATGCAACTCTCGCGGGTAATGAATATCAACCTCGAGAACATATCCATATGGATCATCATCTCCCACATACATTATGTCCAAATTTGTAATTTCTTCATGTGATAGCCATGAAAAATCGCCAGTTGGTAATGCTTGTGACATACTATGCCCATAAAGATTTGTTGCATCCAAATATGAGATGAAAGATGATGGCTCGTTAGGATTAAAATCGGGTAGAAACTTATTATTTGCTTCATGTTTTCTTTCACTACATTGACTTATCCCCCCACGTATACCTTTTTTGAAAAAATTTATCATATCTATATCAGTGAGAAGATCTAACTCAATATCTGTATATTTCAACATTGCATCCCAAGATAGGCCTGGTGCACTATAATACTGAGCTGGATCCAATTTATAGGTATTTAAACACATCCTTCTGAAATTTTCGAAAACATCACATAGTAATAGTACGTCAGATTTCAAATACAAGTCCGAATAATCTCCCAAACTCTCACACTCGAATAGATTCCAAACACGTTTAGCCCTCATATAGTCTGTGTCGGATATATGTTCTTCATTCAAGTTGTCATAGAATTGATTTTTAGTCGGTAAGGTAGTAACATTCAACTTGTCAAAATTGTCAACAAAACTATAAGGAAAGACACCTTTCTGTCTCATTAAATTGAATTTTTCTGAATCGGGAAAATGTTTGGAAATTTCTATACATTGTTCAATGATTAAATTAGCTCCCAACTTTTCCAGTGAACTAGACATAAACTTGAAACTATCTATAAACCTCAATTTTAAATAATTTCTCCTCGTTTCACCCTTTCTATTTTGATAGCTATGTGTGTAGATCTTTTTAGAAAAAGAAATGTACTTTTCTTTAGTTTGGGCAATTACTTCCACCCTATCATTTTCGCTATACAATTCTTTTATAAACATGTGGCAATCGTAACCACTCATATTATGACATATAATTGGAATGAAAGTGGGGATTTTGAAATTCAAGTTACATACAGAGTGCGCTGCAGGGAATCTTTTTTTACCACTGATGTGACAATGATCACGCACCTTAATATCCCCTTCTGTGAAAGGTTTTTCACATATACCACATTTGGTGGCATTATTATACTCTTCTTCCTCTTGTGGGGTTTGTTTATGTATTGGTTTCACATACCGTAAATGTTGATGATAAATATTTTTCAAATCGTCTTCGATTCGCATAGTGAATATCTTGGCAGCATCAGCACCTCTATATGTAACAAATTTTGATAATTTATCATTGAAAGAACACTTTATCAGATATGCAAAAGAGTATGGTTCATGTTGGAAGGTTCTATTCGTGTATGAGAATTCTGGGTTTGGTTCACTGGTTTGAATGGGTTTCAACACAGACTCGAAATCTGCATAAACAACAAATGGCACCTTCATTTGTTTTTCAAAATTTTCAAATGTTAATTCATTACCAGCAACCAAGTTTCCATATTTATTGATTTTAAAGTCATTTTGTGGTGTTGCTGTATAAACATGATTACAATCATGCATCTGATGACGTAATAGTAATCGTTCGTTTGAAAAGTAAAGTAAACAACCATCACAAAAAAATTTTTTGTGTTCATAAGAAGAAATTTGACCAGATACCAAACGTGAAAGATCTTTTATCCAACAAAAATGACTATTTCCCACATCATCTGCAATGAGCAACAAATTGACATGTCTTGCGAGCTTCCTCTGTGAGTATCGTAATGGACCTACAACTTCGTACATGACTTTATTGTCTTCAAATTTTGATTCTAAACCATACACATTGACTGAAATATCATTCAAATTCTCGAACGATTTAATATCACGTAATTTAACTGGAAAATTCATACCTGTAACATTTAAAACGGTGCTATAGTGGGGATATGAAGACACTAGCGAAATGTTGATATCAACAGGAAATAATGCTGATGTTATAGCCCACGCAAAGCAGCATTGATCAGTATTCTTCACATTGACAACAGCCTTCTTCATCTCAATAAATCGTGGTAGTTTGATGTAGGAAGATCCACCCAAGGGGGTATACTTATTTATGTTCACCTCAAGAAATAGAATTTTTTCACAACTCCATCCTGAAATGAATTAATTATTAGACCTATTATTTTCATACAATCACTTCATCACAAACCTGAATCACGATCAGCAAATTCCGATGTTTGAGCAATTATGGTGTCCCGGAAGGTGTCAAATAATCCATTCAAGTCAGTGGATAAATCAGCTATACGATTTTGTGAGTTGAATGACTTGATATCCATAACTTCCTTGGTTTGGATAACATAACTGCCAAATACTTCCATGTTGACCTTGACAGAGTTGTGCAACTTGATTACTTTCTCCAAAACATCGACGACTTGGCATTTGATCTCATTAAAAAATGGACTATACTCAGTATATGTGTTTTCAGCAGATACCCTGTAGCTGGCAATTCGACACTTGAACGCGCTTTTGATTTGTTGTACTCCAACACCCAAATCAACACATGCATTTGTTCTGTGAATGAGTGTCCTCTTATGAGAGCTGATTTTGGAATGCGGAATTATCACACTACAGGAATCACACTTATAAAGTGGCAATACAGGAGATTCTAATCGTTTTTTAGAAAGGCCAGCCTGATGTATGTCTCCCTGATTGGATTGAATATCACCACTAGTGGAAGCTACATTATTAACTTTCACCTTTTTTCTGGAAGGGCCAGCTAGAGATATACATCCTTGATCAGACTGAAGATAAGCACCACTAGTGGAAGCTTCATCATTACCCCTCACTCTTTTTGGCGAAGATGTCACTGAACAACTTCCACGCTGGTGCCTGAGACGGCTATCTCTTCGTGTGAAAGATTTTCCACAAATGCAAGAAAACATGATTTCAAACTGAGTATTTTTTTTTGATAACACACAAGAGGAGCTTTTTGATTACACACGAAAACCAGAAGAATCTGACTGAGGAAAGAGTACAACACATCACTTATATACCAACTGGTGGTGGCGTGGTTGTAGGCGTGGTTGTGGGCGTGGTTGTAGGCGTGGCATTCCAATGCCAACAAAGGAAGTGAAGTGTTGATGCCATGGATCGTTACAATGTCATATGTAATTGAATACTACACACTCATTCAAGGTTAATCTCAAGGTTATCCATCATAAGTTGAATGAAATCCTCATGTGAACTTCTTGTAATCCAGGAATGTGAATATCAAAAAATGAATAGTGCATTTTCTTTGTAGTGAAATATTGCAAGTATAAATACAGGTTATTCTCTTCAAAACATAAGTCATGAAAACACTATGAAGATGGTAACATTCGATGAAAAGTATAATAAAATTCACTATATGATATCATGGAACTTTGCATATAGACATGTGAGAAAAAAATTCTGGGAATATAAAAGCATCGATAGATGGAGATTCAACAGGCGAATAAAGGAAACTTCCACCATCATAGAACCAATTTTGGATGTCACACATAGACGAAAAATATATTTTCAGAGATTTTGTGATAAGTATATTCGAAAATAAATAATGTATTTACTAATTGCTAGTCTTTTATTGAGTGAATGTGTTCTATAGTGTTGTCATTTGATGTAATCTTGACTGATAGAGGGGAAATAAAATCTTTCAACTCACGCAAAGAAAATGTATACCTATACGCTGAAATGAGCTAAAAATATTGTTCAACATATATTGTCATTCTCGGAGCAAGTTACAAACCTACAATATCAGCTATGAAAAAAAAAATTGATGAGTTTTAATGAGAAAAAACCGAGATACATCTCGTTTATGCCCACAATGGAACCTGATGTGGTAGTATTATACAAAAAAAGCTCCAGGAAGATCGGTGAAAGGTCGAAAAGGTGACCAAATATATGTAGGGCGTGACGGACATCATTCGTGTACTTGGAGGTTACGTGAAGGTAATTGAAAGCTTCATGAAGGTCGGTGGAAGGTCGAACAGGTTGTAGGTTGGTGGAAGGTCATGACTGACTCGAACACGTGGACTTCAAGGCCTTGTCTGACGTCATCGAACAAGTAGCGCCCTACAGTACCGAACCGAAATCTTTATAACCGTGAATGAAATGTCTCCCATTCAATACCAATGTCAACTCATAGTCGAACACAAACCAACATGAAATTTCTATGATATTTTTTTTTTATAAGTGCTTCCTTCCCAAACAAAAATGCAAATGTTTAACATGTCGAATAGGTGACCAAAATTATGACTGATTTCATCAATGCATTTGAAAACAACGTGAAGGTCACTGGGAGGTCGAACATTGAAACATTATGTCACAGCTCTGACCCCACCCACTAAATCCGCAACGTCGATTTCTAGATACACCCACGATAAAAAAGACTTTCAGATTCTCTGTCCCGACTATTTAGAAACACCCATTCATAGCCACCGAATCCACTATTTAGAAATATTATATAGCCCACCCTCCCTTAAAAGCTCCATGAAGGTCGGTGGAAGGTCATGCCTGACGTCTTTCGAACACGTGTGCCGTTCAAGGCCTTGTCTGACGTCACCGAACAAGTGGCGCCCTCTGACACCCACCAATGTGGCTCGAAGGTCATGCCTGACGTCATTCGAACACGTGCCGTTCAAGGCCTTGTCTGACGACACCGAACAAGTGGCGCCCTCTGACGAGTGTAATTGAAATAAAGAATTACAATAGTGTATTGAAAGAATAAATTTGAAAATAAAGTACTCTAGAGGTAAATTACAAGTATTCAAGGTCAGACCCTTCAATTACTCTAATTACCCGCATTACTCTCCAATCACCCGTAATAATACTAACTATATATGTCTCAAATACAGCACCATGTACTTGAAAGGTGCACGCAGTTATGTGAAGGTGATTGGAAACTCCATGAAGGTCGGTGGAAGGTCGAATAGATGGCCAAGTACACATAGGATGTGACTGACATCATAAGTTCGGTGGAAGGTCGAACACGTGGCCTTCAAGGCCTTGTCGATCTTTATTACCGTGAATTCAATGTCTCCCATTCAATACCAATGTCATCTCCTAGTCGAACACAAACCCTGAATACAACATGAAAATTCTATGATACATTTTTTTATAAGTGCTTCCTTCCCAAACAAAAATGCAAATGTTTAACATGTCGAATAGGTGACCAAAATTATGACTGATTTCATCCATGCATTTGAAAACAACGTGAAGGTCACTGGGAGGTCGAACATTGAAACATTATGTCACAGCTCTGACCCCACCCACTTAATCCACAACGTCGATTTCTAGATACACCCACGACACAAAAGACTTTCAGATACTCCGTCCCGACTATTTAGAAATACCCATTCATAGCTATGAGAGTACTAAAAATACCTATGAGAGTTCTGAGTACTTACGCCACCGAATCCACTATTTAGAAATATCATTATATAGCCCACCCACCCTTAAAAGCTCCATGAAGGTCGGTGAAAGGTCATGCCTGACGTCTTTTGAACACGTGTGCCGTTCAAGGCCTTGTCTGACGTCACCGAACAAGTTGCGCCCTCTGACACCCACCAATGTGGCTCGAAGGTCATGCCTGACGTCATTCGAACACGTGCCGTTCAAGGCCTTGTCTGACGTCACCGAACAAGTGGCGCCCTCTGACACCCACCACCACCCACCACAACCACATTATCTAGAACCGGCGCTCTATCACTACTTGTGTGTATGCATGAAGATGGGCCGTGGTGGTCGGCTGGTAGAGCGTTCGCCTCTCAAGCGTAGTGTCACAGTCTAACACTTGTTATACTGTGGTAGAATCGTGGGTTCGATCCACCGATTCACTGGTCTCGTGCATGGCATCACAAGTAAGGGCTGCGTCTTCCTTGGCACGCATAAGTCTCTCGAAGACTTCTGAGGGTTGTACGTAGGGGTGCAACAGGTTGACGGAAATAACGACAACAATAACGATATGAATACTCTATGCTAGACTCAAATGATCTCAGGGTAAGAGGGAGTTCAATTCTGATAATAATACCCTAGCTACAACAAAATATAAGGCACACAGTCAAACAAGATATTATTGTATCCTCAATACTATATCGAGTGAGAGGTAGATTAATACACCAATAATGAAATATTGGATTTGGCAATCCTGTCTTCCGCGTAAACCTTTACAATAGATACATTCGTCGGCAAGACTCCATCAGAAAATATCTACTGCCCCCACGACATTTGAATTATATCTGTAAGATTATTGTCAAAGTTTTCTAAAGGAACTACTCTGCAATGTTCTCTAAATGTCATTTCCAAAATTATATTTCGATTCAAATTTCAAATTGGCGAACACCTACATACCGGTTTCATGGCAATTGTTAATTATTAGCGCAGGCCAGCTCTCTGGCAGGATTACTTGATTAGATAATCCATTTTTATATTTTCAGTTTGATCTTGAACTAGTGTCCATTTTTTCTGGGAACTATTTGGCTTCCATACATCTACAGTGCTGCAGTGCTGCAAACTATAACAGGTTCTACCAAAACTGCCACTTAACCAACTGGAATCATATTCTGAAAACGAATGATCCATTTTTTGCACTGTATAGCCATCCATCTTTTGGGTATTTTCAATTAATCGTTTCCTTACCGGAAGATAAAAGCGAAACATGAAAAACAGTGGCTAACTAAAGGCATAAAAATATCTTCACGAAACCTACACCAATAATGAAATATTGGATTTGGCAATCCTGTCTTCCGCGTAAACCTTTACAATAGATACATTCGTCGGCAAGACTCCATCAGAAAATATCTACTGCCCCCACGACATTTGAATTATATCTGTAAGATTATTGTCAAAGTTTTCTAAAGGAACTACTTTGCAATGTTCTCTAAATGTCATTTCCAAAATTATATTTCGATTCAAATTTCAAATTGGCGAACACCTACATACCGGTTTCATGGCAATTGTTAATTATTAGCGCAGGCCAGCTCTCTGGCAGGATTACTTGATTAGATAATCCATTTTTATATTTTCAGTTTGATCTTGAACTAGTGCCCATTTTTTCTGGGAACTATTTGGCTTCCATACATCTACAGTGCTGCAGTGCTGCAAACTATAACAGGTTCTACCAAAACTGCCACTTAACCAACTGGAATCATATTCTGAAAACGAATGATCCATTTTTTGCACTGTATAGCCATCCATCTTTTGGGTATTTTCAATTAATCGTTTCCTTACCGGAAGATAAAAGCGAAACATGAAAAACAGTGGCTAACTAAAGGCATAAAAATATCTTCACGAAACCTACGCTCACTTAATTATATAAAAAAATTTACCGACAATGAGCCATTTCACAGCTATGCGAGGAAATATAGAATATTTACATTCGGCTTATTAAATATGCAAAAATTAACTTTTATCAGAAAAGGATTTCTGATGCAAATAATATAGCAAAAGAGACTTGGTCTATAGTAAACAACCTTACGGGAAAGAATGTAAAATCTCGAGTAAATACAATACCTGCAGATACACTGAACAAATATTATTGTTCAATAGCTGCAAAAGTAAAAATCGTTACTAATGAAAAACTAATTTTATATGCCACAGATATCAGTGAACTGAAGGAGGTGATAAGATCTATCAATAACAAAAAGTCTTCAGGAATTGATGAAATATCAATAAAAAAATTCGAAAATCTTCCCATTGAAGCTCTTCATGCTTTAGTTGTGGTAATAAATCAATCCTTCGAGGACGGTGTATTTCCATCCTTCCTAAAAACATCGGTCGTCATTCCACTTCACAAAGGTGGAGATCCAGAGGATCCCTCGAATTTTTGGCCCATATTCCTCATTCCTTCGCTAGCAAAGTTGATAGAGAAACTGGTGAAAAATCGTTTAACTGAATTCTTGTCACAAAATAATATAATTAATAGTAAGCAGTTTGGGTTCCAATCTAAGAAGAGCCCACATGATGCCATATTCTCATTCCTATATGGAGTATATAACAACATCAATACTAGAGATGTGGCTTCAGCAGTTTTTTGTAATTTATCCAAAGCTTTTGACTGTGTTAATCATAAAATTCTGCTGCATAAGCTGCATCATTATGGCATCGGTGGAAATACTCTTAGATGGTTCAATTCCTATCTCACAGGTAGGAGTCAAATTGTTAAGTCTACAATGACCTCGTCGCCAGCTGATATAAACAGCCGAGTGCCACAAGGATCAGTACTAGGCCCTACACTTTTTCTACTGTACATAAACGATTTGGCTTCTATTGACATAAAAGGCCAATTCACGCTATTTGCTGATGATACAACGATACTGTGGACTGATGAAAAAGTTTCTGATCTTCATAAAACTATCTGCTCGGATATTATTAAAATCAAAGATTGGTGCGACTCTAACCTCCTATCTTTCAATATTTCTAAAACTAATATAGTATCATTCCGATGTAGTATTGACAACATACCTCTAACTTCAAATCAAAGTTTCATTGAGAAACTAGCGCAAAATTCCTCGGAGTAAATATAGACAACAAATTAAAATTTGATGATAATATTGCAGGTCTTAATAAGAAACTTTCTGCAGGATGCTATGCAGTTAGAGTTACTTCAAATGAATTGGGATCAACTGCAGCAAAAAGCGCTTATTACGCACTAATAGAGTCACACTTACGATATGGAATCCCATCCTGGGGCGTTTGTGCAAAAACCCAAATAGAGTCTGTTTTTGTTCTGCAAAAAAGATCACTCAGATACTTGTGCAAAGCCAAACGACGGGACTCTTGCAGGCCTTTACTTGCTACGAACAAGATTTTAACGGTTCATGCTATATTACACAAACATAAAACAAATTTTCCCTCTGCCACTTCTACCTATGCCACCAGACATTTCAATGATCTCGGACTACCTTTACCTACGTCAACCCTTATTAAGGACTCGATTGTGTATAATGGTCTCATCTCATCATCTACCAGATTACTTGAAAACTTTGGATAACATTCGTTTCAGAAAAGCACTAAAATACCTCCTCAGTGTTATACCCTATTATAATCTGCAGGAGTTTTACAACGACAGTTTTTGAAAATAATTTTATAGTTTTATACCTTTATACTCTTATCTTTTATCATATTTTTCAATGACATTATTGTTATGGCATTGTACCTATAGTTTTTTATTCAATGTTTAGTTCTATGCCCTACAATGTTAATTTTATCGGTATACTAACTGTTTTTAAATATCGTTTAATGACTTCATTGTTATTGATCTTGCACTGTACCTAAAGTTTTCAATGTGTTGTTCCATGCCCTATAATTTTAATTTTATCGAATAATCTTCTTTCTTCAATCATAAAACTACTTTGTCAATAAGATTATCTTCTTTGTACAATAAAGCACATATTATATTATATATTACATATATAGATTTTCAACAATGTATTGTAGCATGTAAATTTTCGCTACTGTATTTTGGTAATTTTTGGAAAACTTCAGAGCAATATAGACTTTCACCATGTGGTGACCTACTTCCAATGAGCCTTAACGCAACTTGTTTATAGTTGGTTGTATAACGTCATTCATAGAAACCTTATCTACATTATCATGCTAATATCATTGTTTATAGAGAAAGAAGATAGTTAGTCAATGCCTGTGGAAATCGCGTTTGATACAATCGCGCGCGACATCTAGCGCGATAACGACGAACCGAGGCAGAAAATACACCCGTACGAATGCGCCCCCTACAATCAACTTGCATTTTTTGAGGTATACTTGAGGATTTTTATTTTCGTCAAGGAATCCTAGTAGTGAATCGTTCGCCCTGACAGGGACGTACTTGAAATTTTCTAATGATAGTTTTTAACAGAATAGCATATTTTATTCACAAATTCAATGTCATTCAATAAAAATGAAGTGCATACTTTTTTGTTTATTATTTGATATAAATTGAATGAACTATTCATAAATGTAATAAAGTGAACGTGAACTTAATATCAATTTTGTCATTTTGACTTCAATCATCATGAACAATACTGTGGCTGGTTCAATTGAAAAATGAGTGTGGAATTTCAGTGAAATATATCTTTTCACCTACATGTGGTGTCCAGTGTATTTTTTAAGCCAAAATCACTGGGACGAAGCTCATAATACACTACCGGTGAACAGCACCTTTGCCTTATTATTTTCGGGGCAAACTGCTTTGTGTTTGTTATTGTTTGTTATTTAATTTCAATCACTGGGCGACTCATTTTAATCAGTAGGTGGGTGACATTTGTGTCGCACACTTCACTGTGAAAAGGTGGTGACACAATGGAACAAATAGTATGTTTGTAATCATCAGTTTATTTAGTCTCTGTATTCACTTAACTAGTGTGTACATTTTACACCTGTGCTCATATTTACTCAAAATGAATTTATTTCTTCGAAATGGGGCTCCCATATATGCTGTCAGAAATCAGAACAGGTTCGAAGTGTTATAAAGACAACGATTATTGAATGAAGAGATTGAATGTGTTTACCAACTAAATTGTTATCTATACTGAGTACAATAATATATACAGGGTGGGGCACCGAAAACGAAACAGATCGAATATCTTCAAAACGCATGTGTTGGGAATAAAATGCAAAAACACGTCGATTTTCAATACAAGGGGGGAATCTTCCTATCATAACCTCAACTGTCATACCTCTCCCCCTACCCCTTGGGCATTATCACCGAAACAATTTGAATAGGGAAAGTAGTAAGTGTGACACACCATTGAAAAGGTAATTTCATAAGGAATTCAGCCATGTCAATTTTTGCCACCTAAATTTTTATTTTGGCGCCCTCTTGCGGGAAAAACAACTGTTCCGTATTCCAAATTATGATACTGCATTTGCAAGCTATTTTGACATAAATTCGGTGACAATGCATTATGGAATATTTCTAAGAGAAAAAATAAAATGGTGGCTCCAAAATAGCGGACATGATTTGCAATTATGGTCCGATTCGATTCAAAATTGATATGTGGTGGTTTGCAAGGTCGGAAATTATGATTTGTTTATCAATGCAAAAAAACAAGATGGTGGTCCAAGATGGCGGACGGAATTTGTAATTCTGGTCCAATTCGAATCAAAGTTAGTATGTGGGGATTTTCAGGGTTAGAAATTTGGATATTTTTGTCGGTGCAAATAACAAGATGGCGGGCGAAATTTGTAATTGTGGTTCGATTAGAGTCAAAATTAGCATATGGGGGTTTTCGGTATGATTAAAATGAATTATTTAAAATGATAAACAAAAGATTTTATACAAATGCGCTAAAAGGAGATAACGGCAAATAAACGAAAAAGAGAGAAAAGGTATTTATATTTTTTTTAAATGTGTGACGTAGGTTACTCTGTGCATAAAAGATTCGAAAGCTTGCCGCGAGTACAAAATAAGTATTTTTGCGAGGTAAAATTTTGATTCTGTTACGTATAGAATAACCTCAGTCACACATCTGAAAAAAATTATAATTTCCTTTTTAGCGCATTTGTTTAATTTTTTTATCAATTTAATTTTAGTCATACTGAAAACTTGTAAAACCCGCATATGCCAATTTTGAATCGAATCGAACCACAATTACAAATTTCGTCCACCATCTTGGTTTTTTGCATTGACAAAAACATCATAATCTTTCACCCTGAAAATCCCCACATACTAATTTTGATTCGAATCAGACCAGAATTACAAATTTCGTCCGCCATCTTGAAGCCACCATCTTATTTTTTCGTATTGACAAACAAATCATAATTTCCGACCTTGGAACCTTGGAACCACCACATATCAATTTTGAATCGAATCGGACCATAATTGCAAATCATGTCCGCCATTTTGAGCCGCCATTTTGTTTTTTCATTTCGAAAAATTCCATAATGCATCGTCACCTAATTTATGTCAGAATAGCTTGCAAATGCAGTATCATAATTTGGAATACAGAACAGTTGTTTGTCCCGCAAGAGGGCGCCAAAATGAAAAGTTAGGTGGCAAAAATTGACATGGCTGAATTCCTTACACACTTACTACTTTCCCTATTCAAATTGTTTGGGTGATAGTGCCCAAGGGGTGGGGGGAGAGGTATGACAGTTGAGGTTATGATAGAAAGATGCCCCCTTGGATTAAAAATCGACGTGTTTCTGCATTTTATTCACAACACATGCGTTTATTGCGTTTCGAAAATATTCGATCTGTTTCGTTTTTGGTGCCACACCCTGTATATTAATAGCAAGTGTTGAACAAATATAATATTCAAAAATATACGAAGGGTAACGTGACAATTTCACAAATGATAACGGCACAAAACAAATAAACACAAAATTCACTGGGAATGGTCTTGATAACATCAAGTTCCAGGTTAAATAGAAACACTGAAACTGAAATGAATGGAATCTCGAGTTTACACCAGTGTCCAGTACAACGCTGGATAGGATGCACGTGTCAAAATTATATTTCATAGCCATCTATCGGATTATTCAATGAATCATATTTTACGAACTGATCAAATACATACGTTAAAATCAAGAACAGACGTGACTGGAGACTCGTGGACTAGCGACCTCTAGTGATGGTCTCCATTTGAATCCAACTAAAAGTACGTAAGATTGGCTAACTATCTTCTCTCTATAAACACTGCTAATATCGATTCAGAAACCACATTTAATGATCAATTCACATTTTACAAGTTGTCGGTCAGCGAGATACCGGGTTTACCTTGAGGTTTCCCTTAACACTGAGACCAGCTGGGGTCTATTGTATTGTTCTGTCGTCAGTGGTTCTTAGTTAAATAGGCTTGTGTTTTTCACCAGGTTTAATAGTCTATTTACTAGGTGTTTCGGATTCATGCCTGTGTCTAGGTTGATCTGTTCGAATATTCTGTTGCGATTGTTGGGCAGCGCGTCGTATTCGATGATGAAGTGAGTGGTTGTTTCCACCTCGTCACCACAGAGTCTACAGTCCACGGTAGACAAGTTGTCACTACAAGGAGAATAATTAAGTTCTGGATGCACCATCAGAATAATGTATACCTCTTTTGTTTTCCACTTGTTCTCAATGATACTACATACGTTATGGTTCTATTTATTTTTCACAGTAACATCTTGTATTTCTGCCTACGACTACCAGAAAATTGTGATCTGTTTTACGCTTGGCAAGTGTCGATCTATGAAAATATATGTCCAACTCATTTGTATTTCTGCTTACTAGAAAAGTGTTTTACGCTTTGCAAGTGTCAATCTAAATATTATTAAAGGTGAATTAGTCCTGTTCCCAGAGACCAAAAAAGGGGTTCATCTTACAAATGGTGGGGTAGCAGATTTTATTTTTTATTTCGTTTTAATGAGTATAAAGAGTAAAATATAAAAAATGTTACTAAATCTGGGTTCGGCACAACTTTTGGTAGCCGAAAAACCTCGAAGTTTTCGGACATTTTTCGGTTTTTTCGCAATATGTCGCAACGAGTGGTTCTAGCGAAAAACAGTCCCTAAAGTTGTAGAGCATTAAATTCCCTACACATTTTAAATAAAACTTTTTCTTCTACGGTCAATAGGGAGCGAGTTACAGCATCTCAAAGATAGACCATTTTTCAGAGCAATGTGAGAAAAATCACTTCAACCTATTCGCCGAGCTTTCACATTGTTTTAAAGCTTCATCAGGGCCTAAAGTCAATACAGTGAAACAAAACTATGGTGCTTAGCAGAAAATTCGAAATAGACGTTATTGTTATGAAAATTAAGTAGAATGATCTATAACTTTTCTGTGAGCCACCCCATTACAACATTAATCACCAACTAAAGGAATAAAGGAGACAATAGGGTGAGAAAACATGTGTATGGAAAAAACTTGTATTAAACAAGTGAGGTATTTCATTACAATGAAAACATTGAAAAATTGACCAATGAAAAGAGAAGTTAACCTTTCACTTCACTTCCTTCTTAGGCGTTTCGACGGTCCTGGTTCCTCACGAACAGGTGCCATGATGGGTGAGTCCTCGAAGACCTCATCCATGGTTGATGAGGTGAATGTATCTTCCTCTTCCTCACCATATGTGTCCTGTTCGTAGGAGTACAGTGGAACATTGTCGCAGTCGGTACCTCTGCATCTCTTACAGATGCTGGTGCATTTCAACCCGGCTTTGACGCACGAGCTGGCTCGCTGACATCCAGATCTGCAAGTGCACGAGACAGTTTCAAGTAGGCTTTTGGGTGCTGGGTCCTTCGTTGCATGCTGTGGAATCAGGCCCTGTAGACTGCTGGTCCACCCATAATGTTTGGGGTTCAAGTGTGTGGCACCCAGCCAAATTTGAATTTGGTGAAACGATCTTAGAGAGTGTAGAACAGCAGAATCAGAAGTGGGTGGCAACTGAGCAATATTCACTTTACCTGCAGACACGTACGTTTTAAAAAGATCGTATCGCATGTCGTCCAAGGTTGCGAGTCCACAGAACGTCCCCTGTTGGTACAATGCTTTGAACACAAGCTCTCCAGCTTCAATAATCGCTCCATTTGTGCTCTGCTCATCCAAGAACACATCCAACGCATGCTTCATTTCTCCGGAAGATTTTTCCAGAACACTGCACAGCTTCACTTTTCCATTGCCAAATATGGCAGATGTAGCATCACACCCGCTGAAAGCATGGCTGATGAGGATGTATTGTGGATTGAATTTGTATGATGCTGTTGAGTAGCATACATCATTTGCACGACCTCTCCCAGGCTTCAGGAAGAATAAATTCTTATACTGCTGCCCAAGCCCTGTCATGACCAGAAGGAGATCAACATCTTCCCCAACCAGCACCACAGCATCACATTTATGGGCCTTGGCTATGGAGGTTTCCACTATGAGTCTGTCAGCATCCTCATGTGCCTGACTGACTTGATCCACAATCCTCGAACTCTGTTTTGAGTAGCTCAATTAACCTGATCTTCCACCATCTACAACAGCAAACGGTTTCTTTTCCAATACGTCTTCGCAGTTCATTGGGGTGATTGCTACGTAGAGAGAGGATTTAGTTCCTTTTCTCATACAGCCTGCTTCAGAGAACAAAGCCCATACTTGAAAAAGTTAGCAATGTCCGATTCTTCGTGTTTCGACAGACATATTCTTTGGAAAAGTGTCAGAGGATCAATGGAAGAATGCATATGGGCCGCAATAACTCACACAAAAGAAGGCGTTACTTGGCTTTTTTACCATTTTGAGAAAAATGGTCTATCTTTGTGATACTGTAGCTCGCTCCCTATTGGTCGTAGAAGAAAAAGTTATCCACAAAATTTGTAGGGAATTCAATGCTCTACAACTTTGTATGGACTTTGTTTTTCGCTAGAACCACTGCTTTTCGACATATTGCAAAAAACCGAAAAATGTCCGAAAACTTCGAGGTTTTTCGGCTACCAAAAGTTGTGCAGAGCCCAGATTTAGTCACATTTTTTTATATTGTACTCTTTATACTCATTACAACGAAATCAAAAAAATTAAATCTTCTACCCTACCTTTTGTGAGATGAAATCCTCTGGGAACTGGACTAAATAAGAATTTCTTCAAAAGAAAATATATCTTACTCATTTTGGCATCCAATGTTGTCTTCAACCAAATTTTCGTGGGTGCTACATATGCATGTCTGAGTTCTGGTTATTGAGAAGGTTTATAAGGAGTGTCCTCGAATTATTGTCTCTGTTTTAATATTTTGTGTTTACTATGATTAAAAACCAAATGTTTTGGATGTTTTTGCATTTTTGTTATTTTTATTTGTCAGCTGTTCGATGATATTTCAACTGTCAACTGTTTAATTTTTCGAGCTATTGTTACGGTTTGAAATCTCCAGTTTGGTGGCTCAGGTAACGCAACGATAATAGTGCAGGACTCAGTCCTCAAATTACCCTTCAGATTAACTGATATGCACCTGCTATGCGGCTTCTGCAGTCTAGCTTCAGCTTAAAGTGAAAAATGAAACAGTATCGGGTTTAGTGCATCAGCTATCAACTGATGATCGAATCTAGTAAGTGATCTATTCAGATATTCCCCATTTTCGGAGCTTAGAGCCCTACAAAACATCATAAATCACCTTCACACTATCCTGAATGTGAAGCTATTCTTACATTTAATCAGGTTAGGAAACAGCTGAGTTCGATATATGAGCAACTTCCATGATGAGAATAAGCAAATCAACCTTTTATTCATTATTTATTCGGTTTAATCATTCTAACCTAAATGTCAACATTAATGTAAACAATGAAAGTCAACATATAACAATTCAAATTACAAGTGAACTACTTGATCATGATTTGAACTAATCTAAAATCACTGATCCAAGTAATATCATGAGCAAAAGAACCTCAACAGGACAAGTGACAAGTTGTCAGAACCCTACATAGGAAAACCCTTTTTTGTGGAAATCCTTTTCAACCTTGGAAAGGCACATGGCCAGAGGTAGCTCTTGAAATACAGAATTTCTCTCACCTTTGGTGGATTTGGCCATTTCAATTAGTAGTAACTGAATAAGATCTCCTGTAATCGAGAAGATTAGGAGAAACACTTAGGTGGATCTGTATTATTCCGTTCTCTAAAACGTGCTTCACTCCAAGACATCACTTTAGGCCACCCACCACCACAGGTATGTCTATCTTACTGTCCTAAAAGGTATTCTTTAATTATTGTTGTTGAAAGCATCGCCCATTACCTTTTGCTTACTCTAGAGGTTCTCGTAGAACTTGCTCGTATAACCGAAACGCTATTTCAGGCCTGTTAGTTCCGGTTCCCTCGTATAACTGGACAATTGCAGACCAAGCTTTATCAGCCCATTCAAGCCTACTGTATTTCTGGAAGGCTTGTTAATTACTCGCTATCTCCTCGAGGTCCCCTCAACGGATGCCGAAACTTGCCAGAGACGAGCGAACAAGAAGACATCTATAGCTATCATTCAGGCGAGCTCTTTCCATTTATTTGCTTATCCGCTATACCATTGACAATTATTGCTACCTAGCTTCTCACAATATATTGCTCACTGATATATTAACGGCTTAGCTAACAAGTATTGCTTACAGCTATTCTTTTAATATCCCCGCTTTGGTGCTAGTTTAAGGTGAAGGGTTGGTGCTGGAAAAGATATCACGATTGCTTATTTTGCTATTAACCAGAATTTGTAGTGCTTACAGTAGTTAAGTAGAAGTTGTGCACTCCTATGTATATATACATTCGGGTAAAGTAAGTACCTGGTATTAGGTGTATCAAACAATAGTTAAGCTTGCACTTATCTTGCTTCCTGAGCAAAGCATCTCTTACTAGTATTACCAGTCCTGAACTATAATTCTGAATAATTCGCCCTCTCCTCCCAGACTCCGGCTTCGGTTTATACCCCGAATCATATTGTGGAAATGTGCTGAAAACAATTACATAACCAGCGTTAGATTATTATTGAGTATTATTCCACTCCCAATCTACCACTGAACTAACCGGACATTTTTCCCGTTCCACCTATTTGTGTTGCCCCAATTTAGCTCTCCCTGTAGCAGGGCTAAACGAAGGTAACACTATCAGTGTAGCCAAATTAGCTTTTGTGGTGACTGACTAGAGACAACCAAACACATCATTATTTCCAAGCTGGTCAGATTGGTCGGTTACGCATTGCAAATATTGAAATATCTGATTGTTGGTACCCTAACTTCCAAAAAGAAGAAAAACAAGGTGGATTTCGTTTCCGACTGGGAGTTCACTGGTAGAATTCGTGAGAGCTACAGGTTCCTGGTTTTGTTCGACTGACGAATCCTGAATTTGTAAAGTGATCCTTTCTGGAAATTCTGTTCTACCCATCTCACTATCAACTCCAAAGTCCTGGCTTTTGATACATGCCTATCTTGGACAGTTGACAATTTGGAGTTTGGAAACTTTGTACCACGCCAACACCTTTTTTCTACGAGATAAAACCTTTCACGGAAGGTGACTTTTCCTTTCATATTTTTCATGCTAGCGACTGTATAGAACAGTTATTCAATAAAAAAAAACATTTATAGGGTTGTTGTACCCGATGGAATTTCACCCAGGTCTCCCAAGCTTTGGTTAAGCCCCACGTTTTCCTGTTGTGGATATTTCTGGTAGCATGGCTCCAGTATAGCTCATTTGCCCGAAGTGTCGACTACCTGGTATCGCCTGATGAATTGTTGATTGCAGTCAGATATGATGAACCCTTCCTCATTGAAAGTCTTTGTAGAATCCCTACCCTCATCACTCCATTCGTTGTTGGCCTACGATCGAGTCCTAAATCTTCACGGTGGTGTCACCAAAGGAACAGGTTTCACTCACATTTTCTATAGAGGATGAAATCCTACCATATCAATTTTTAATTATTAATTCTTATTCAATATTGATATTCTCAGGTTGAAGTTTATATCGGAGAAGAAAACTGTAGTTCACAAACAATGAGCTTATGACTTGAGGCATAAGATGTCCGGAGGACTGCTCATTGCTAATATTCTATACAATAGGAAAAGTTGGGTCGAAAATCCATCAGAAAACAACTACTTTCCTGGCTAATGCCACGACGAACATTGAATTACATCTGATGAAATTTCCGTGCAGAGTTCCTACAAGGTTATCTCTGCAATTGCGTGTTGCATGGAAATGTTCATCGAAACATTCGGACCACCTATATATCGATTTCGGGGTGTTGCCCCTCATCAGTATAGGGTAGGTCTAGCAGTCAATAACTAATGACTGCAACGAATGAATCGATAACCAAATCCATTTCAAGACCGAAACTTAGATCGCGCCCGCACAGTGGATAACTCCAAACTGCGAGCGCCATCCCAGCGCCGGCCACCCAACTAAGCAATACCCGTAAACCACGATCGGTCTTGAAATGATTTTGGTTATCGATTCATTCGTTGCAGTCATTAGTTATTGACTGCTAGACCTACCCTATACTGATGAGGGACAACACCCCGAAATCGATATATAGGTGGTCCGAATGTTTCGATGAACATTTCCATGCAAGAAGCAATTGCAGAGATAACCTTGTAGGAACTCTGCACGGAAATTTCATCAGATGTAATTCAATGTTCGTCGTGGCATTAGCCAGGAAAGTAGTTGTTTTCTGATGGATTTTCGACCCAACTTTTCCTATTGTATAGGATATTAGCAATGAGCAGTCCTCCGGACATCTTATGCCTGAAATTTATATCTTTCAAATACTACCTGTAAACCACCACATAGTACTAAGCGCTGGGAAAATTGATTTCCTGATAAAATCTTACATGTAATGAATTTAAACACATATGCAACAGATATCTGATATTGAATATCATTAGAATCACAATCCTATTTCGAGAAACTGTCACTCTGATCAGTGAAGATTCATTCATATTAAATATTTGTGTGTTTAGTTTTTTTATTTATTTATTGAGTAACACTCGTCAAGTCGACAAAATCGTGTGGTGAAGTCTCTTATGGTTTTGGGTATAACATCTAAATTGTCATTATTCGGTTGCTCCACTTTCCAAGTAGGTACTCTTTGACCTTGTCATATTAAAAGTTACTGTGGCATCCTCTCTTATTTTTGTGACCATTCTGTTACTGTTCAATGATATAATTCTGTTATACACGAACCCATAGTGCCTACCGACGAAGAACTGCCGTCAGCATTGCTCCTTTTCATTTAACTTTTTAGAAAATATTGTTGCAGAATTCAAACAATTGATACAGTTGATATGCAGTTCTTTCCAAGAATCTGCAAATATTCTCCAATTAGGAACGTTGTACAAGTATCTGTTTGTTATAATACAATACCCGTCCCGGTATTAGCCAGGGTAGCTGTTGTTTGCTGATAGATATTTGCCATAGTAGCCTACACTGTTGATGTATTGGAGTAAAAATAAATCCTTTGTCGTTAACGACTATAATCATAACCATTTTTTACTCAGCCTTTAATCCAAATATGTACTTATAATTCTATTTAAGTTAAATCTTCGCGATTGAATCTAATTTCTTTGTTGTTGGTATTGAATTCGACTTGAAACGATTAATTCTAAGGGTTGAAGATGAGGTCAGACATGAATTCACTGGTTCGAAATGAAAATAACTCAATAACACTGGAAAAATTCCTCGCTTCCCATAAGAGAGAAAATATGCTATAAATGAAGTTATTCTGTCGTCCGTAGAAAGATGGGAATGTTTATAGCGGCGAAGATAAAATAGGGATTATATTGTTGGAGCATTCACATTTATTACACGAGTACAGACAGGTCTGCAGTTGTTTATTATTATAGTAATTCCAGTCTTTGTTATTATGTGTAACCGCTTTATTCCTCTGCAACCGTTCGAAACTGAAATAAATTCTCTGCTGTTTTAGGTTCTACGGCATTCGTGAACAAAGACAATATCTTACTTAAAATTTCTTCCTAATTTCATTTTGAAATTTGTTACCTAATGAATATTAAAAGACGAGGACACAATGAACATGTTCAAATATTGTGTCAAAGTTTATGTTAGCATATCGTTATTTCAATTAATTGTAATGTTAATGGGAAACTCAAAATCAAATAAATCTATCAATGCGAACGAACATTCAATGATTTGATTCTAAGGGAAAACTATGGTAATGCGTTTTTCGAGGGGCGGTTTTGGAACACATGTTGATAATAGATTAAACCCAGGTAGCACGGTGACGTCGAAATGTCGTCCTGATTTGGTAAAATAATGACAAACTGACGTCAGAAAGTGACGACTCAGACATTCTGAAAAGACGTCGAAATGTCACAACTATAAGACGTCATCAGCAGGACGTCACTCTGACGTCTGAAAAGAAGACTTCATTTTGAAGACGTACAAGACCATTAATAGACGTCAGTCAAATGACCAATAAATGACGTCTAATGAAGGACTTTTACAGTCTCCAGTTTTTATGTGGAAATTCATAGTTTTATGAAAGTATAATAAAATAAACTGAAAAGCAATATTACGTTTAATAAATTTCAAATATAAAACACATTACAGGATGTTGTAGTGAACTTACATTCAATATCAGTTACCAGTGCATGAAATATGATAAATCTCACAAAATAGTTTATCATCGTGGAAGAATAATCACGAATTTGTATTCTCTTGTAGGAATTGGGTTCAATATTATCACAAACACTACATTACTTCAGCAATCCTACTTCATTCCAATATCGCAGTTTTTCGGTGTTCTTTTGTTCATACCCAGGTAGCACAGGTTAGTGAAATGACGTCCTAATGACGTCTTATTAAGGTCCCTTTTGTCCGTGACGTCCTCGACCACAATGAGACCTCAAAATGACGTATTATTTCATGAAGTCAAATTGACGTATTTCGTAGAGGTCATAATGACGTCCCTGCGAAGTCAACTATTTGTTATTCGAAAATTGTCGACATAAAGCGTCCGTTACTGAGAATCTTTCCAGAATTTGTGATTACAGAAATCTGGAACTGTCCTTTTAGCAATTGGCCAAAAATGATTCAGTGCCGGTTGTATGCGTCTACGTCCCGACTGAAATTTGGATAAATAATTGTTATGTTGTAACAATTTTGTATGGTTATTCTGTTTACGTAAGGTTAATCACGTTAGGTCGACTAGTATTTAGAGAGTTGAAGTGCTGCCATGAACGTAAACGTTAACGTACAAATTGACATCTACGCATGCGCATCCGTCAGCTATTCACGTTAACGTTGAAAATAGGTTTACGGGCATACGTAACCTAACGGTCCCACACGGATACCTTAAAAATCAACGCACGTTAACCGAAGAATATACGAATCACACCGATGAGTTACGAATGAGCGAATTTTGACTTTAAAGCCATAAAATCAAAAAGTGACGAAGTATTATTTACAATTTTACATCAATCATCATTTCTTCAACGTATTTTTGATGATCTTACTCGGTATTTCGCTTTATTTAAAACAATGAACATTTCGAAAAGTCAGTTCCGGAAGAATTTGATTTGCATTTGGCAAGGGAGCTATATGGTCAAAATCCCTATTAAGATCCGCAAAGATGAACTCTAATCCAGTTGTTCATAGAAAACAGCATAAAAGCAGAATAAACACAAATTAACATGTTACGGTTAACGGTTGACATGTTCAACTTCAAGTCAATTTCATAACAACCCGTAAACGTTATATTTCGTACGTTAACGTCTACGTTAAGGTTCTCGTACTGTAATCACTTCAACCATTGTTTATATCGAAGATAGTTAGTCAACCTTATGGGATTATAATTGGACCAAAATGGATGCTACATGTAGATGGCGATACTCGCATCCAAGTCGTGTCGTAACTTCAGTGATCTGGGTAGGGATCACGAGACTCGACTCGATCAAATCGACTTAACTCGTTATCGCGTCTATGAAGTTCTACACGAACGTCGATCAAATATGGAATCGAGTACTCGATTGTTCTTAACTCTCTAGTTAGGATAGCATACTCCATATTCGATCGACGTTCATGAACAACTTCATAGACACGATAACGAGTTAAGTCGATATGATCGAGTCGAGTCTCGTGATCCCTATGCTGACCTCCAAGTCATGTCGTGACTTGATTGAAACAATGGGACAGCATTAAAATCAGGGTTTTTTGAAGGAACCTGCATTAAAATGACGTCAAATATTCATGTTTCTAACTAATCACGCTAGATGACACTCGCGTTTGCGTCCAACACCAATTACACAGGCAGTGATTAACTATCTTACTTCTATATAAACAATGCTTCAACTCTCTAATTATTAACGCATTTTCAACGTAGTTTGCATGAGCTGTCTTGTCATTTAAACTTCCCGCTATTAGTGACCGATCGCTGAGTTGCTACAGTCGGGACGTAGACGCTTGTTGAAAACACTCAGGCCGAAGGCCGTTGTAGCGGACAGCGTTGCAAATACTGATAGTTATTTGTATGCTAAGGCCGCGAAATACCTTTTTAACGTACTGAAAGAACAGTTATCGCCGAGGCTGCTTGCGGCCGAGGCAAGATAATCTTGAGGTCGTTAAAAAGTTTCGCGGCCATGGCATACACACTATTTTTCGTGCAATCGTTAAAATGATTAAAATAGATAGTTGTAAATAAATATATTATTGCTCTAAAATCAACAGCAGTTCAATTTATTTAACAATATCACCGTGTGCTATGGAAATGATATGTTTCAATATATACAAAATATTTTGACAGTTCTTGTCAAAACGCAAAATGTCTGATACTGATAGCGATATTTCAGTACCTTCCACTCCTCCTGAACTCAAAAGCGTTGTAAATTCGGCGCTTTCCGTTTTAATACCCGAAAAATCTAAACGGCAGTACGAAAAATGTTACGGCGAGTTTAAAGATTGGTGTGACAAACAGAATGTTGAGACGATGTCTGAAAACATTTTTGAAAGTGACGTTTGGTTTCGCGGCCGTTGCTATGGGTAACGGCCGCGAAATTAAATTTCGCGGACTGTGCTGAGAACGCGAAATACTGACTTCGCGTGCGATTGCACGAAAAAAATATTTCTCAAGAATCAAAAATTCAAGATAACTTTCAATTAAAGAAACAGAACAAGCTTAAGGAATTCATGATGGAATATGAAGAAGTAGTATGATAGAGTAGTATGATAGAGTTCTAGACTAGAATTTCAGAATACCGTCAACAATTAGTACGTAGTGGATGACAAATTTCAATGAGATGAGTCGTCTTTTTCATAATTCCCAATGTCAAACAACAAATTGACATAAATCATGAAACATTTGTGTCTGAAAGTGTAAAAGTGTCCTCTAAAATCAAAAAGTTTGGAGGGGCTAAAAATACTCATACTTGCTATTGATATCCATTTGTTCCCAAAAACATTTTATTTTTGTTTTGTCACCAGATGGTAGTCAAGTATCTTTTGTTTAATTCTGTCAATTAAATTCTCATTACAAAAATATATTCAATTGGGTCAAGCCTGAAAAAGTTATCGATAATCTCAAAATCATTTGGTGGAATACAATAATGGTTTCTTTGACCTGGCAACTCTGTCGCGGCAGCGTGGGTTGTCGGTCGGACTCGGCTGGATGCGGTCCGCTGCGCCGATCGTCAGCGGTACGGTATGGATTGCTGCTTCTGGTTTATGTTTCGGCTGAGTCAAGTCTCCGGTCTGACCAATATGATTAGACCAGCGCGGTCATTTGGTTGACTTGACGACCTAATTAGAACTGTATGTATGTGACCAATATTTTCAATCATCTGATCGGTCCGACTCATCGTCATACTGAACGCGCGTGCCTTGTCCGACCGGTGACTTGACACAGCCTTCATCTCGTCGAATGTCATTGCCTTTAGCATAAAGCTTAAATCTTTTTTTCTGATATGCTGCTGTGTTGGTTTGTTTAGTAGTTTGGTGCTACATATTTGTGTTTTTTGCTGTTACTCTCTCGGATCAATCAACAAATAATGTCCTACCATTGTTTATATAGAAGTAAGATAGTCGATGCCTGTGTAATTGGTGTTGGACGCAAACGCGAGTGTCATCTAGCGTGATTAGTTACAAACATGAATATTTGACGTCATTTTAATGCAGGTTCCTTCAAAAACCCCTGATTTTAATGCTGAGCCGTTGTTTCAATCAAGTTACGACATGACTTGGAGGCCAGATCACTGAGGTTACGACATGACTTGGATGCGAGCTCACTATCGCCATCTACATGTCGCATCAATTTGGTCCAATTATAATCCCATACGGTTGACTAAAGGCTAATCCACATAAAGGCAGTAGCAGTGGTACTAGTGACAGTGACTTCGCCACTTTTGACGCTGTTATCTGAATGAATTACATTGGAATAGATATTTTCAACTAATTGTTTGTTGAGAGCAGTTGAAAGGAATCATAATATCTATCTCAATTCCAAGATATTTTTAAGGTTAGAAATGCGAACACTGCTAGATTTTACTGCAAAAAGTTAAAATGAATCAAACTTTCAGCAGCGTGACCTTGAATTTTCAGCTTCGCCTAATCATTTTTGCCATTGGTTATCTTATCAATAGAGGGGGGTGACGCCACTGCTACTGCCATTATGTGAATCAGCCTTAACTATATTCTATATAAACAATGGTCCTACGTTCTCCAAGAAGGACAAAAGGTGGCTGAAGCCATTGTTTATATAGAAGTAAGATAGTTAGTCAATGCCTGTGTAATTGGTGTTGGACGCAAACGCGAGTGTCATCTAGCGTGATTAGTTACAAACATGAATATTTGACGTCATTTTAATGCAGGTTCCTTCAAAAAACCCTGATTTTAATGCTGTCCCATTGTTTCAATCAAGTCACGACATGACTTGGAGGCCAGCATAGGGATCACGAGACTCGACTCGATCATATCGACTTAACTCGTTATCGTGTCTATGAAGTTGTTCATGAACGTCGATCGAATATGGAGTATGCTATCCTAACTAGAGAGTTAAGAACAATCGAGTACTCGATTCCATATTTGATCGACGTTCGTGTAGAACTTCATAGACGCGATAACGAGTTAAGTCGATTTGATCGAGTCGAGTCTCGTGATCCCTACCCAGATCACTGAAGTTACGACACGACTTGGATGCGAGCTCACTATCGCCATCTACATGTCGCATCCATTTGGTCCAATTATAATCCCATTAGGTTGACTAAAGGCTATTCCACATAAAGGCAGTAGCAGTGGCACTAGTGACAGTGACTTCGCCACTTTTGACGCTGTTATCTGAATGAATTACATTGGAATAGATATTTTCAACTAATTGTTTGTTGAAAGCAGTTGAAAGGAATCATAATATCTATCTCAATTCCAAGATATTTTTGAGGTTAGAAATGCGAACACTGCTAGATTTTACTGCAAAAAGTTAAAATGAATCAAACTTTCAGCAGCGTGACCTTGAATTTTCAGCTTCGCCTAATCATTTTTGCCATTGGTTATCTTATCAATAGAGGGGGGTGACGCCACTGCTACTGCCATTATGTGAATCAGCCTTAACTATATTCTATTTAAACAATGGTCCTACGTTCTCCAAGAAGGACAAAAGGTGGCTGAAGCCATTGTTTATGTAGAAGTAAGATAGTTAGTCAATGCCTGTGTAATTGGTGTTGGACGCAAACGCGAGTGTCATCTAGCGTGATTAGTTACAAACATGAATATTTGACGTCATTTCAATGCAGGTTCCTTCAAAAAACCCTGATTTTAATGCTGTCCCATTGTTTCAATCAAGTTACGACATGACTTGGAGGCCAGATCACTGAAGTTACGACATGACTTGGATGCGAGATCACTAACGCCATCTACATGTCGCATCCATTTTGATCCAATTATAATCCCATAAGGTTGACTATCTTCTATATAAACAATGCTAAAGCTAAGAAAACGGGAAGCGTTGTGGCTGCCATTGAAAAACCAAAGAAGTTTCGATAAATGGATGTAGAGGCTGAATGGAGTTCCATTGTAGCAGTCGATTTATGTATGGAACAGGTTAATTTTCATGAATGAAAAACACCAAAAATCTGCGATTCAGGTATAAAGTAGGAGCACCCACGATTGCTGAAGTAATGAAGTCTTTGTGATATTATGAAACCCAAATTCCTATAAGAGAATACAAATTGGTGGTTATTCTTTCACAAAAATAAACTATTTTCTAAGATCTATCATATATCATTCATGTAAGTTGAATGTAAGTTCACTACAACATCCTGTAATATGTTTTATATTTGAAATTTATTAAATGTAATATTGTATTTCAGTTTATTTCATTCTACTTCCCTAAAACTATCAATTTCCACATGAAAACTGGGGACTGTGGAAGTCCTCCACGAAACGTCATTTATTGGTCATTTGACTGACGACTATTAATGGTCTTGTAGGTCTTCAAAACGACGTCATACACAGTCTTCTTTTCAGACGTCAGAATGAAGTCCTGCTGATGACGTCCTATAGCTGTGACATTTTGGCGTTTTTTCAGAGTCTCTGAGACGTCCCTTTCTGACGTCATTTAGTCAATTATTTGACCAAATAAGGACGTCATTTTGACGACACCTTGCTACCTGGGTAATTACTAACCTGAACATCGACTGATTGAATAGAACTTCCAATCTTCTTCAGCTTCTACATCTTTGATGATATTTTTCTCGAAACTCCTTTGGTCTTTCAATGGCGGCCACAATACTTCCCGTTTTCTTATCTTTAGCTACCTTTTGTCAACGATGGCGACCCATCCGCCGTCTTTCTCAGAGGACTCTTTCAGTACGTAGGACATTATTTGTTGATTGATTCGAGAGAATAACAGCAAAAACCACCACTAACGACTGGCGCGGCGGACCGAATACAGCCGAGTCCGACCGACAACACACGCTGCCGCGACAGAGTTGCGAGTTCAAAAAAACCTTTATTTTATTCTACGAAAGGTTTTAAAGATTATCAATAACTTTTTCAGACTTGACCCATTTACAACCTTTTTGAAATGAGAATGTAATTGAGATAATTATACAAAAGACTACAACTAGTGACAAAACAACATCCTTGGGAACAAATGGATATCAATAGCACATATGAGTATTTTAGCACATCCCAACTCTTTCTTTTTCATTTTTGAGAACATTTTTACACTTCCAGACACAAATATTTCATGATTTAGGACAATTTGTTGTTTGGCATTGGGAATTACGAAAAAGACGACTCATCCCATTGGAATTTGTCATCCACTACTTACTAATTATTGACCTTATTCTGGAAATTTGGTCTAGAACTCTATCAGCCTATTTCTTCTTCATAATCCGTAAAGAATTCATTAAGTTTCCTCTGTTCCTCTTATTGAAAGTTATCTTGAATATTTTCATTCCTAAGAAATATTTTTCAGTATTTGCAATGCTATCCTCTACCACGGCTTTCGGCAACTGGTGTTGTCAACACACGTCTACGTCCCGACTGCAGCAACTCAGCGATTGGTCACTGTAAGAGCGGGAAGTTTGAATGACGAGACAACTGATGCAAACACCAAGTTGAAAATTCGTTTATTAGGTACCAGCCAACCTAACCTGACTAACCTTATATAAACAGAATAACCATACAAAACTGTTACAATATAACAACTATTTATCCAAATTTCAGTTGGGACGTAGACTCAATGTAACAGAACGCTTCATACAAGTGGCACTAAATCATTTTTGACGAATTGCTAATAGGAGGGGTCCAGATTTCTGTAATCACGAATTCGGGAACAATTGTCAGTAACGGAGTCTTTATGCTGAAAATTTTCGAATAACAGATAATTGACTTCGCAGTGACTTCCACGAAATACGTCAGTAGTCATTTAGAGGTTTCGTTGTGGTCGAGTACGTCACGGACCAAAAGGGACTTCAATAAGACGTCATTAGGACGTCATTTCACTAGCCTGTGCTACCTGGGAAGTACTGTAATGATGACAGGGATACTGCTGAAATCTATATATGTCGCAAAAGACTAGAGGCTCGGTATTTTCAATTTTTACTCGTACGCAAGTTACTTCATGGGAAGTGAGAATCTATCATAGTGAATTTCGTCACTTTTCTCTGTATTCCTGTCTGAGGTATACGCTGTTTTGATATCATAGAGCGGGTTCAAGTATCTTTTTTTAAAGAACTCCTATGTTTACCAAAAAATACTGCTGATAGTATGGTACGTTTAGAATGTAGCGTTCTCCACCTCAGTTTCAAAGTACTCAAAGCTGCTTTGAATTGGTTGTTAAATCTGCTCAGTATGGATTCCAACAGGTATACTTGAATATATTTTTCAAAACAAAAAATATACCGATCACAAATTGTAACTGGGCTTCACAAATGAAGGCACTTTTTGATGATTTGAATTGTGGGGAGCTACGGAACACCCTCAGTTTTACTAATCTTGAAATCTACTTTGATGACGTTCTGTTTAAATTCGCTGTTCAATTTCAATTTCAATTTATTGCCATTCTAGTTACAAATTTTACAATTTATACAAAAATTCATGTTACAAAATTTACAATATACATGATATTTCGATTTCTGGTATTATAGCAGCATCAGGTTCAGGGTCGGAAATTGCCTAGGCAAATATGCCTGTATTGCTTTTCCAACCCTTTACATATGCTTTCGAATTTGCATTGCGTGTGTAGTAAGGGCGAGCGTATGATACTAAAAATAAATAAAATGAAGGTTCATTGTAGCAATGAGGAAGAACCGACGGAACCACAGTGGTTTGGTAATCAGTTTATGCGTCTTAGATACATCATGGAGTCAATAGATTAACTGTTTCTTTCTCTGGTTTTGAATCTAACAAAATTTTTCATGGTTTTCTATTATGAATTTTTTTACTAACTTTTTGAAGATCTTGTGGTTTTTTATATGTCTAAGGTCAGCTGGGATAAGATTGAAGAATTTTGGACCAAAATACATAAATGATCTTTGGGTTACAGATTTTTTGAATGAATGAACTTGAATGTTGTTGTTTAGAGTCGATCTGGTCATCCTGTTTTTTTTCACCGTATATTTATTTTGCGTACTGTGCATTCGTTGTAATGATTGGTAAATAAATAGTGTTTTTATATTAAGCAGGTCAGTATCTTTATAGAGTAGGTGGGTAGAAAATAGTCTGTCTTTTTTTAGTATAATCTTAATTAATATATTTTGTGCTGTCTGTAATAACTGTAGTGTGGTAATGAAAGCGCCTCCCCATGCGACTATGCAGTATCTGACAATTGATTCAGCAAGACTATTGTACAAGATAATCAAATTTTTTCTCGAAAGGATGTCTCGTAGAATATAAAATTTATGAGATAGTGCTCTTATTCTTCTTGTCACATGAGATATGTGTTCAGACCAGCGTATATGTTGGTCTATTATTACACCTAAATATTTAATTGAAGATGTTTTTTCTAAGCTCGGGCAGCGACATGTCTCAACATCACAGGTTGGCGAGTGTATTTTAAGAATAAATCGGGTGGGTTGATCAATTATTGTTGGGGAGAAGGTTATATACTTAGTTTTTTTGATATTCAAGCTTAGTGAGTTGTGGTTCAACCATAGTAATATTTTTTTCAGTCCCGACTCAGCTTTGTAATTAACATCTTCCCAATCCCTACCTGTGAAGACTAGAGCTGTGTCATCTGCATAACATATCAGATGTCCCATAATTCACTTATATGAGAGATACTATTTATGTATACAAGGAACAGTATCGGACCTAACACTGTTCCTTGTGGTACTCCTATTTCAACCTTCGCCTCTGAGCTAATTTCCTTTCCAATTTTCACTACTTGGTATCTCTCAGATAAGTAATTCTTTAAGAGATTAAGGGCTGTGCCACGTATGCCATATTTTATAAGTTTATCAAGCAGTTTGTTGTGAGAAACCGTATCGAAAGCCTTAGCGAGATCAAGGAAAATCGCAAGGCATTTCGTTGAGTCATCCATGGCTTTCACTGTATGTTCCAGGAAATCAATAACTGCGTTTTCTGTGTTCGATTTTTTTATGAAACCATACTGTCTCTCATTTATGATATTGTGGATATCAAAAAATCCAAGCATTCTATTTTTCAGAGCCTGTTCGAATAATTTAGCAAAGTTATTTATAACTGATATCGGTCTATAATTCGTTAACTGACAGGAATCGCCAGCTTTGAAAATTGGAGTGACAATAGATTGTTTCCACTGATTTGGGATTTCCCCAAATGCAAAACATAAGTTGATAATATGAACTAGAGGTTGAATTATGTGTACATGAATATTTTTTATTGTCACTGAACTAATTTTGTCAGGTCCAGGAGAGCAGTGGTTTTTTAGATTAGATATGAGGATTGTAATCTCGTTAGATGTGGTTGGATTTAAAAAGATTGATGAATTGTTTGGAGTTTCATTCAAAAAATGTTCAGGTATGTTAGTTTCCTCTATATTTTCTGCCATTTTCAATCCTAAATTAATAAAGAATTCATTGAAAGTATCTGCTTTTTTCTTATTGTCAATTATTGGCTCAGTTTTTTCATTTCTAATTATGATGTCTTCTATGTTTTTAGTAGATTTTTTTCCTGATATGTCGTTAATTATTTTCCAGATTTTTTTATAATTTCCCCTTGCATCCTTTATTTTATTTTGATAATAGTCGATTTTTGTTTTTTTGATTAGACGATTTAGTTTATTTCTGTACTCTCTATACTGATTTTCTAGTTGAATATTGTGATTTTTTAGCAGCTTCTTTTTGAGTTTATCTCTTTCATTAATAGAGGTAATCAGACCCGATGTAATCCACGGTTTTATTTTATTATTTTTTTTTGGTTGAAAAATGTTTGTGGTAGTCGCGTTACTTATGTAGTTATTCAGTTTATCTATAAAGAGATTGTATGATTCTTGCACTTGTTCACTTGATAATACCTCCCTCCAATTTTCTTTACTCAAAAATTCATTCAATTTTTTATAATTAATTTTTTTCATTATTTGGTCTCTTTCAGCTTTGGATGAATGACTTTCATGGTCGGAAAGTGAGATTGAAATGATTGGCGTGAAATGATCTGTTATGTCAGTATTAATGATGTAAGGGTCGATTTGGATTTTATTTTCTAAACATTTTTCTTTTCTTATAAAGATATGATCAATAGCAGATTCAGAATTCTGTGTGACTCTAGTTGGTTTGTTAATATATGATATGAAACCCTTCAAGTTCAAAACATTAAAATATCTGTTTGTATCAGGTTGTTCCGTTTGAAGTAAGTTTATATTTATATCTCCCGCGTATATTTCAAAATTTTGCTTTTTCAAGTTTTCCAAATATATTTCTAGATCAGTTATGTAACTTTGAACATTTGTTGCCGGTGACCTGTAAAAAGCTGTTATACCTATTGTATTGTGTGAATGTAAGAGTTTATTTGTGAAAGTTATCCTGAGAAATTTGGTTTCGTTTATTGGTGAAATTTCGACAATAGCAGAAAGGCTACTTTTTGTATATACAACTACTCCATCACATTTATTGACTGTTGATTCATTATAATGTATATTATAGTTTGGAATAGAAAAATCACTTACGTTTTCAATCTTTCTTGTTTCCGATAGAATGATTACGTCTAGGAGATCTTCTGCCATTTGGATATGTATTAGTAATTCATTGTGATGTTTCTGTAAACTTCGTATATTGAAGTGGGCGATACCGATACCTCTTTTGCTTCCGCCGGTTCTACCTTGTACATATTGTTGAAAATTATCTAGTATTTTTGTGTCAATTTGTATGTTTTCATCTAGTACATCCAAAAGATCTAACATTTAAGTATAACTGATTGGGGCACTGAGATACCCCTTAACGATTAAGTTATTTTTATGATACGGTGTAATATAAAAATTTTTGAAACGAATTTTGAAAAGAAATGAAATCGAATGAGTGTAATTAATAATAAAGACAGTAATAGTAATGATAATAGTTTATAATGAAATTCAAATTTAAGTTTGAGATTAGAGAAAAAAAAAGAAATTAAATAAATAATTTATATAATTTAGGTGTCTTCTTTGCCAATAATGCGTATATAGTCTGTTTTATTTTTTATAATGGACACTTGATTATTTGCTTGAAGATAAATTTTTCCATTTCCAGTCCATACGTTTTTTAATCCAAATTTTTCGATACATTTATTCAGCATTTGAACCCTCATAGTAGTGAGATCTTCTCTTATTACAACACCTGTTCCCTTGAGTAATTTTTTTCTTGAATAAATTCCTTCTTTTGCGTCGAGATTTTTCAGTTTGAGGAAGATTCCTCTATTTTTTGTATCACTTCGTTTACCAACCCGGTAGCACAGTTCGATTTCTTCGTTTCTTAAATTCAAGGACATCTTGGAGTTGAGAAAATTTATTATTTCCTCTCTTGTATTTTCTTGGTATTTTTCTTTAAAACTAAATATTCTAAGATTGGCCTTTCTGTTTTCTTGGTCAATTTTCTCCATAGTTTCTTCGATCTTCTCCTTTTCCACGTTTGTTTCATTTATTTTATATTCAAGAGTTTTCACTTTGTTTTCACAATCCGATTTCAGTTCAGTAAATTACAGAACACTTTCACTTAATAGAGGTTAGTATTTGCATTTGGGCTCAACTTATGGCCCCATACAAGTGTAATCAATATCAGACTGGTATTGTTCATTATATGTTGTTTTATGCTCCACTGTTGTTCTTCGGCTGTTCCACTGGAGTTCCACTACTGTGTAGTTTTCCACTGTTCAACTGTGGTTGTTCCACTGTTTATCTGTTGTTCAGTGTTCCATTATCTGTTCGTCCCCGTTTTTTCGCTTCGTTTGATTGTATCGTACCCAAGGCATTGAAGTGAGAAACATCAACTGGTGAATTGGCCTTATTGAGATAATCTACTCACTATCAGATGAGTCTAGCTTAAGATTGTGCAATTAAGGCATATTAATAATTGTTAGCTGCCATCGTGACGTCACAGGCATAGCCCCCACTGGACGTTTAATTGATATCCTAAAACGATTCACCACTCTCAATCATAGCGTACACTTCAATTCATCTGGGTGGTGCCCTATTTACATTAATTTCATTGCATTTTCTACTGTGTGCCGAAAGGTGAACATACAGTGTGTAACATCATACAATATATTTTATCAGTAAGGGACATGACTATTTCTTTTATTGCGGTTATACAAGTAATCCATGTACATAATTGAAAACAAAACCTCTACATATTTATATATTATTTTTATACCATTGTAGGTATCTTTTGTTTATTGTTTTAGTAATATAAGTGCAGTGTTGTCCGATTCCATCAGGGTGGTTTCGGATTTTTTACTGGCGATAAATTCGTAGTGCTCCGGAAAATTAAATGTCATAATTCAATCCTATCGAAATCAAAATTTTATTTTTGAATCCTCGCCCAACTGAGCTACTGGGTTTGTTAGTGGCGTGAAACATCATTGCACATCAACCACTCTCTCTTCCTGAATGTCGCCACAGTATACAACAGTGAATTTATAATGAAATATACATTAAAAAGTTTAGTTGGTGATGGTTGATCGATAACGAAACATCTGACAGTAAAACTGTTTGCTCTTCCTTACAACAACCAAATAGTTGACAGATGTTTGAATTCTGTCTCATATGAATAGATTCAACCTGTAACGAGGTTGAATGTCAAAGTAGAAGTACCCCCTTTATGGGAAACTATCTGACAAGGACAAATCAGATGATATTTCGAATGATGGAACTTTATTGGACATTCTGCATAATATTTTGCCCATATTGGAGCTTCTTGTTGGTGTCTCTTTTCATTCCAGCAAAATGGCAACTTTTCTCTCATTCTCTGTACCCCACATTCCCAATCAATCATTCCCATGCTGATTAAGATTCCGAAAAGAAAGTGGATATTTTGGAGAATTCGCCAGTGCGATAGATTATTCTTTACAGTAATAAAAATTTGTTAATGTCTTCTCCAAATATCATTAAAATTATTATATGATATATTCTAGGTTATTACCGGTATCACGACAGTGTATCTGATACTATTCGAATGTGGATAATTTTCTGTTATAGTTTGCAACTATTCATTTCCATATTATCGGATAGTTGGAATCGACATGCTGCATTTTGGAGAAGGCAAAGGTGCGATTTTTCACACCATTGGCATTGTCCTAAAACATATTAGTTCTTCACTCAGAAACGAATTAGTTTTGCGGATGGAAACGTATTTTGCTGGCTGAGTATTTTAGTCATCATCATTACTAAATCTTATCATCATTACTTCAAATAAATGAACCTATTAGTGAAGGGACGGAGAAGAAAGCAATGGGTGGGGTGAATGAAAACGTTAATACTAGTTAGTACTTATACCAGGTAATATCATAATATTATCAGTAATCACTAAGCACTGTCATGATTTCAATAGTTACAAAATTAAAAACACATAGCATTTCAAAAATCAAGTGGAATCTTTGGATAACAGATGGACATTTTGAAAGTCAAAGAAGGGAGAATTTTTTAAGTACCCCGTATAATATGAGCAAAGCCACAATCAGCATTTGACGTAACAACTCTCAAACATAATTCAGGGAATTTCAAACGATAAATGTAAGAAAATAGCATAATGATTCAAATAAAAACATATTTTGTCGATTATAAACATAAAGGAATAATACTTATGTAAAAACAGAAATATAAACAAAAATTATATTAAAAATTAACTAAAATGAATGACAACATTGATGAAATTGGATATTCAATTATTTCACGACATCAAACGATGCGTTAGAAAATTTGACAAAGTAGGACAAAGCAAGGAGCATTTGCATCTTCTTCAATTAAGATCATTGCACACGTATTTATTTGATATACTTCAATACCCGTCGGGGTATCAGTCAGGAAAGTAGTTGTTTTCTGACAGGTACTAACCATAATAGCCTTCACTGTAGTTGGATGGGATTAAAAATCGTTAGTTAATAAAATGAAAGTTATTATATCTGACTCTCTTCTGTCTGGTTCTACAGTTCAGTTATGGTTTTGGGAAGGAATATTATGCTTTTATCAATATTGTTATTTCAATAATAATATTAGAAATTTTTAAAATGAAACAATTGAGTGATCTAGAATCAAAACTCTTTCTCCGCATTTTTGCGAAATCGAGTTACGGGCGCCATGTTGTAGACAAAGTATGTATCTATGTATTCAGAATATAAAACAGTAGCAAAACTCACTTCTTTCCATTTAAATTGTGATGACAAGATTGGGTTTAGTAGCAAAACTCACATTATCCACACGTACACTCAATGTTAACGAGCCGCGCGATAAAATTCAAAACTTGCATTCTTCAATGTAAGCACAATTGCGAAGACGCATGTTGTTTTCAAAACTAACATTTTCCGAATAATGTAACGTGTTGATTTTTCTGGCGGGATTTGTTCACTTGTTCTGTTTCAGTCGTTTGCAAAACACATTAGAAGAAGGTGTTTATTATTGTTTTTTGGAAACTCCCTGGGTCCTGGCACTTCCAAATCACTTAGTGTAAGAGATTGATTTTAACACGAAATGCTGTAAACACTAATGTTCTGGTTCAAGGAGAACCTTTTTGTAGGAATACTATTGGTGCAGCAAAAAGTATTTGCAAGAAGGGAAAGACGGTTGGTCCTGTTGATCCAAACAAATTTATAATTAAAGAAAAAAATACTTTAAAACCCGCAAAAAAAGTGGACATAGATGCACTTATATCTAAGCATTATGGTCAGGACTGGAGAGAAATTGATGCCCCAGTTTTAAATCTTAAATTTTACAAACATATTCTTGATGCCGCGGAAGATGAACCAGAGCAGCCTGATGATGACACAGATTTATGTGAGCCTCAAGAAGAAGTGTTAGAACCCAGAATTTAAAACTTTTTTGCATTTACGAAAACTATGAAAACTTTGAGATTTTGTTTGTTTGTTTGTTATGTACTTATTAAAACTGAAGTTTCTTTTAGTGTAGCTTTTGATACCTACCTTTATACCATATCATGACAATCAACAACAATCAAACTGAAAATACTCTCTGAATTTTCGATAATCGGTGGACGATTAAACTGCTACATGGTCAGTTTCAAAAGTCACATTTTTCACAAGTTATTTTCAAAACTCACATTCTCCAGCATGAAGTAACAAATTAAGAGAAAAATATCATACTATCGACAATATTTCACTTCAATAAATATCAACTACTTGCTTATCTAAAAATGTAAAACAAAAAAACACTTTTATTTACATAGATAGGGTCATAAACTTTTTTGCGTTTTACCACAAAATATAAAACTAGGATAATGTGAGTTTTGATTCTAGACCCCTCAATTATATGAAATAAAATGAGCATCAATTTTTTAACTGCAAAAAATGGAGTATTTTCCATTACCAACATTTAAACCGGTTCCAAGATGAAAGTCTAGCGCCCCTCCACTAATATGGATCAATAAAACATTTCAAAACGTCTGGTCTGGCGACTAACATCCAAGTTAGTCGCAGACCTAACGTTTTGAAATATTGATTCTCATATGACCATTTCGAGTGTGCATTGTCACAATGTACACCTTGATAGACTTCGTTAATTACGCCTGAGCTCTGAGGAAGCGAATATATTGATTCGCGAAACGTTAGCAAAGACAATTGTTTTTTTATCCAACACTCTTGCAATAGATGCATAAAGTAAAAATGGTATAACATACTTTGCAATATGAGGTTTTCTTCGATAATCAATGAACATGTATATAAATAAAATTGAAAAGTAGAAATGAAAAACTTGACAAGAAAATATAAAGGACAGATAATTTGTTATGTTGATGCCTGGTAAAACAGAGTGAACAGATTAATGATTTCAGGTATTAATATCTGATGAATGATTTTATCGGATGTATGAGTGAATTTTGCTAAGGTTATATCAATGCCCGTTTTTTTGTTCGTATTTTTTCTACGTGTAAAATTTTGCTATCATCACAGTTCATGATACGATCATTAATCAATACATGTTTAGTTAAGGTACAAAAAGTTATGCATTTGCTTTCGTGACAAGCTATAAGTGATTCTGAAATAGTTTTTGTTTGACCAAAATATTTTTTATTACAATTCAGACAGAGAATATCATGAACTTCTACATTGAACTATTGAATTATAGAATCTTCTTGTTTTAATTTAGTGAACAAGTTTGCAAATGGTTTCATTTCATTTTTAAAATTAATATGAATATACAGGGTGTTTCTTAAGTACGTCTAGAAAATTTAGGGGCGTATTGCTGACATCAAAATAAGAAGAAAAGTTCCAATAAACATATGTCCACAAGTTATTCGTTCCTGAGATACAGAGTGTCAAAGTTGAATTCTTATTTTTATTTTTTGTGAATAATTTCAAAATGATATTGATATTTGGGTAAAGTTTGGTATCTGGGAATATTTATTATTTAGTTTGTGTAAAAAATATATTCTTGATAGAGGTAACTGCGAGCAACTGTTTTGACAATTTGATTTTGTCATTGAAAAATCATCCCAGATACCAAACTTTACTCGAATATCACAAATAGTTTGGCATTTATTCACAAAAAAAACAAATATAATAATTAAACTTTGACACTCTGTAGCTTAGAAACGAATAACTTGCGGACATGTGTTTATGGGAACTTATTTTCTTATTTCGACGTCAGCAACATGCTCTTGAAGTTTCTACACATACTTAAGAAACACCCTGTACCTATATGGTTCCAAAAACGAATAGAATGCTATAAACCACAGCTACTGCAAAATGCAAACCTCAGTATAACAACGCATGTGTTTTTTGTCATTGCAATTCGTACTCACAGTTCCTGCTGTTATACAGTGAGTCCAAGATAAGGTTGTCCATACCACGGGGAAATCTGAAACGGTAATAGATACCATAGAAACAGTAGATACAGTAGATACAGTAGATACAGTAGATACAGATAAATGGGAAAAAAGTTGCGTTTCTGTAACGCAACTTTTTCAATCTGTATGGAAGTATCAAATTCTCAAAAATATTTGTGATTTTTTTATTTTGGAAAAACTGAATTTTCGATTTCTTATTTTATTTTTATTTGGTATTATTGACACAGCTGGACCAAGATGAAAAATTCTCCTTCAGAGAAACTTTCCATAGTTTCTCTTGCGATGATATCAATTTCACTTCCCGAAGTTTTTTTACACAAGTATTTTTCGAAATAGGTCAATATTTAAAGTCGGACAGTGAAACTAATATAATTATATGAAATCCTGTTAAAAGTGCCTGTTTCAGTTTTTCCAGAACAATTTGAAAATAAATAGAAACTATATTGAAATGTTATCCTTCCATGAAGATGGTCCTTCTGTTACACAACTTTTTTCCCATTCAACCAAAACTGTATTCAATTCCATACCTTTATCTCCGTGGTGGACAACCTTATCTCGGACTCTCTGTACTTCTTAACCTTCTAAAATAATTTGAACTCCATCTGTTCTGGCGTTTATAGAGACCTATCAGAAGACATCACAGTCTCGTGACATGACTCATTCCGAATTCCACTTTTTTCCACGAAACGAATACTATATTAAAAAAGAAAATGTATGTTAAAAGTCAGGTAGTCCCCTCTATTGATATTACGGCAGCTATAACCCTATAAAAAATCTGAAGGTAGAGCACCGTTTTGAAAAATTCATTGACATTGTTGTAACTGCTACTCAACGTGTATTTCCGGATAAAATGCTTCACACCTGAGTTGAAACACGACAGTGATACCCTCAACTTCTTTCAGGAACGATACAGAAGTAATCCTTAGCAACTATGACAAACAATTATCATCGGGTAAAAATCACACGATAGATATATCACTGAGTTCGTGCCCGCAAAAAGCTGTGTGGAATATAATGAGAAATGAAAATAAAAACTACCCAAATCCGTCAGATTGCCTGATCTCTTCGGACGAATTCAACTTATATTTCAGCAATGTTGCCAATGATAATATGATCTGCCGAGCACAGACCTATCTTTTGATCAGTTTTTACTGAAACCAGTTCATGATCTGAAGACATTCCATTTCAAGTTTCATGCATGTAAGGGATGTGACCAATTTTAAAAAACCAATAGGAAAGACGCTTATTCTCTGAAAAGGTCAAAGTCATACTAGCAATCAAGGATAGCATACTAATTACTTTAATGAAATTGACAAATGAGAGCATTTTTCTGAAAACATTTCCTGAAGTCCTGAAAATATCCAAGGTGGTGCCCACACATAAAAAAGAATCATAGACAGAACAGAGCCTTCAAATTTCTGACCAATTTCGATTTGAAAAAAATATTTGAAATTTTTCCAAACATTCACATGGCATAAAATGGTGAATAAAGATTTCGAAAACAATGATTTTATTTATGCAAATTACCTAGAATTGAGAATGGCGTTTGAATGCGTCTCTTATGGCCGATTTCACCAACTAATTCCTAAAGTTAGGAAATAACTTAATCGAATTTAGGAAGGCCCAAGTGCAATTTGCGTTTCACCAAGCGTTACGTAATGCTTGAAAGTGATAGGAAATACCTAAAGTATGTATTTCGTATCAAGGTATTTCCTATCACTCTTAAGCATTACTTAACGTGTGGTGAAACGTAAATTGCACTGGGGTATTCCTAAATCCGATTTAGGTATTTCCTAACTTTAGGAATCAGTTGGTGAAATCGGCCATAATAATAATTTTTTACTTAAGAAAGTCTTACCTAGAAAACCGAGTCGTGTTCGAAATTTTCCAAAATAAAAAATCTTCATTGCTCAATATACAATAGGGAGTCCTTTTCAGGACCACTGCTTTTTCTTGTTTTTAGCAACGATTTCCCCTATTCATCTCCCCTATCCAAGTTCATACTATTTGCTGAAGACAGCTCGTTCATATATTCAGGAAAACATTTAGATTCTTTGATTTGCACTGATGGAAGTAAAAAAGAGCAAATAGAACGATGGTTTCTATCAAATTAACTGAAAGTCAACGAGTCGAAAACAGAACATATTATGCTTTTCGCCATGAAAAATATTGACGAAATTTTATTCACAACCAGTTCGAAATTTTTAGGAATTCACATAAAGATGACATGGCAAGATCACAGTGAATTTCTTTGCAGAAAACTATCGAGCCTCACTTTCTTACTACGATGTCTCTCGGAAATCGTTAACCAGAGTACTTTACTAACTGCCCTTCACGGCCTCATTCAGTCCTCCATATCCTTTGCTATATTGGTATGGAGACACTCTAGACACTGCACTCAAATATTCGATACAGAGAAGAGAATTGGGAGTTGTTTGTACTTTAAAATACAGAGACGACTGTAGGGACAAATTTAAACAATGTGAAATATTAACGTTACCCTGTTCATACATATTACAATGTCTTTTATACAGGGTGTCCGGCAAACCTTGTTCAATATTGAAACTGGTGATAGACCAGATCATGACTGTTCAGAATATCGGAATTTTACCTTAGTAAAAATCTCACTGTTTTCGAGATAATGAGCACTTTTTTAATTTCTGGAAAATCACTACGTCACCTTGGATTTTTTAATGCCATGTATACAAATTGGGACGAATTTAAATATCTTTTCTGCTGAAGATTACTGATGAGTGATGCTTTCAGACGTACGAAACAGTTTTTTAGAAAACAATGCAATTTTTTAAGAAATGGGGGAATATGACAGATTTGAGATACACCAATTTTTTTAACAACAGTTTGACATTATTGTTTGAAAAAACATAACCAAGTGGAACTGGATGTTCATTACAAAAGAATGCCCATTTTACAAATTGTGAAAGGCTTTCGCGGCCATCGTTGAATGAATGATGGTGTTTCGAGTTTTTAGGCCGACGTTTATTTAGAGAAAATCTCGACGTTTCGCCAACACGAGTGGTTGGCTTTTTCAAGAGAAATGTTTACAGTTTCGATCACTGAACACTACTTGTTTCCCATTTTGTCCAGGCTTTACTATGGTATAAAACATACGATCATTATTTTTGGAAGGAATAGAATTTCGATAATATTAGAGTGTGATGTTATTCTGAGCTAAAATCAACTCCATTAGACTTTGTCAGTAATGTCTTTTATTTTATCCTATCAAGTTGAAATGATTAAATAATTATGAGTAATAACGAATCAACTGCTTAGAAGCATTCTATGAGATGTAATGAAGTAAATACTAATTCAACATTTTTTTAAATCAACATACACTAAAAACCACAATAACGATTATTCAACACCGCACTGAATAATATTACAAAAATGTTATATTCCATCCACTCGTACGCAGAGACGACATAATTTCAAGAAGAACCTTTTTATGCATATGCGCATATTCTCGGGGAGTATAACGTATGTACGGCATGACAAAGAAATAAATACCACAGAATGAAAGAAGCGGAAGATGATAACTTTCTTGGCGCAACGCGCGTCGAGTATGATTGCGACGTAGTTTTGGTGTAGGGAAGTTTCCTTTTTTCTTGAATAAAAGTTGATAGAAGCCTAGATTAAAACCACGCCTAATTCAATGGAAACCACTTATTCCAAAAATAATTATAGTTTGTTTTATACCATGGTAGAGTCTGGACAAAATGAGCATTCTTTTGAAATGAATGTCCACTTCCAATTGGTTATGTTTCTTTCAGAAAATAATGTCAATTTTTTTTTTTTTTTAAATTGATGAAACTCAAATCTGTTATTTTACCCTCATTTCTTGAAAAAGGTTTTCACTTTCTGAAAAACTGTTCTGTACGTCTAGAAGCATCACTCATCAGTAATCTTCAGCAGCAAAGATATTTGGATTCTTCCCAATTTGTATACATGGCACTCAAAAATCCATGGTTAGGTAGCGATTTTCCAGAAATTCTTAAAATACCCATTATCTCGAAAACGGTGATATTTTTACTGAGGTGAAATTCCGATATTCTGAACAGTCATGACCTGGTCTATCACCAGTTTCAATATTGTACAAGGTTTACCGGGCACCCTGTAAATAAAAGAAAATTTACATGAATGAACAGACCATTCCCAAGCTCATGACTACCCTACACGAAATTGTCAAAACATCCAAGGAACCAGAAGTTCCCAATTTCAAAATGACAAAAATTTTCTTTCCGAACATGCCTTTTATGATGTCAGTAAGTTTCTTAATAGTTTCCTAAAAATTTTTCTCATTAATACAGAATTTGACTCAATAGACCATCAGATACTGACAGATTTTGCTGACTGATTTTCTCTTTTCTGGGATTTTAACCCCTGAAAATTATGTCAGTGTTGAGCTCAAAAAATGAAAATCATACGTGTGCTACGCATACGGAAGATTCATTTTCCGTTTGCAGAAAAAATATGTTTTTCTACGACAGTGCGTAAACTAAGCTTTTACGCACTGCTGACAGTGCGTAAAGTAATACATTTTTGCACAAGTGCGTAAAAAAATCGCCTTCGCGTAAATTCATCAACTGTGTGTAAAATCATCTACTGTGAGTAAAGTAATTTTTTACACTGTTCATACATTTATGCATTTTTGAAAAATACAGTATTTTGCGTCGAATATAACTCGGAAGTCTTTTTGATAATACGACGACAATTCATATCATCAAACATTCAAATTGATAATATAATTGCTACAATTTGGCAATATAATAACTGTCGAAGAAAAAACTTTGTATGAAACTCTTTCGTAAAGGGCTTTTTTGTACTCGGCTGTGTTTGTTGAACTCGGCTCCGCCTCATTCAACAAACTTCACGCTCGTACAAGAATGTCCTACTTTACGAACTTCTATCATAAATAGCAATATTTTTCAATTCTCTCGTTTATGGCATTTTAACACAATAACATATACAGGGCAATTCAAATTCAACCCCCACCATTGGGATCTCCTAAACTACAGGAGATACGTCGAAGCTTAAATTGGGGCAAAGTTGCGTATTCTGGTGCTTAACAAAATACTGTTTTGAAACTTGGAAAATTCCGAGTATTTCCGGAAATATCGGAAAAAAACTGAAAATCGGAATTTTCGTTTTAATTTTTTTCTATCGTTATTTGACAACATAGCTCAAAACAATAGTACATTTTCATTGGTACTTTTTTTCAGCTACACGTTTTCATGTTCAGATTTACTATCCGACGTTTCGTCTTCTGGCATTCATCATCAACTTTTTTTTCTGTTATGGGCGCCATATTGTTTTTTTATACAGAAAAATAGTGATTCTCATTCAGATTTCATTGGTGTATAATTTGTTATGATTTGCACTTCTGAAGCCACAGGTATTAAAAATAAACAACTTCATCTGAGATAGTCATGACTCCATCGAAAAATTTTGTTCAATAAACACTAGTTGTCAGAACTCATTGAACATCATAAGTTTGCACAAATACTTCAGTCGAAATCTCCTCATTCTCAAATGAGGAAAAACGAGATATGTTGAAACATTATTATAAATTTGATAGGAATAGTACGAAAACAACACAATTTTATTTCGAACTATATCTGGAAAGACAACATCCGGATAGAACATTATTCGGAATTTTGGGCAAACACTTGGCTGAGTACGGTGCGTTTCAAAAAACAGGAATGAAATCATGAGCTTGTAAAAAATGCACAAACAGTATTACAACAAGTGTTCGAAATGATGGCCTTCCTCTTGAAACATAACCGAGCTCGTCGTCTCAAATTAAGAACAGCCCTAACAATATCTCTTCTTCTGATAGACCTGAATTGCGTGATGATATTGTCTCTAAGTTCATCTACTGTGTCATATTCTTGCACTCCACTGTACTGTTCTTTAAAGTGCCCCACAAGAAAGTATCCAAATCTGTAAGGTCAGGTGACCTTGCCGGCCACCTCACTGGTCCAGAATTTCCTAACCACCTATTAGGAAATCTTCGGTGTAAATATTCGCAAACTGCTCGTTTATTGTGTGGAGGAGCCCCGTCATGCTGAAACCAGCAGCTGTTATAATTAACAAGGAGAAACGTATCCATATATTCTTCGAATTCGTTTCTTAAGAACAGAAGATAGGTTTCCCCGTTCAAAGTATTAGAGAAGAAATGAGGTCCAAGTATTCGGTCGTCATAAATTCCAGCCCACACATTCAAACGAAACCGAACTTGTGGTCTGACTTCTCTGAAGTGTCGTGGATTATTTTCACTCCAAATGTGCTATTAATTCTATTAAAAACACCACAGTTCGAAAAAGTACTTTCGTCGCGTCGGTTCAAATAATGTTTTTCAAGAAGTTTGTAGGGTCTACCCTATTCGAGAGCCAGCTACAAAATTCCATCCTTCTCTCAGGATCACCTGGATGTAATTTTTGTGAAATATGTATCTTATTACATTTCAAACCACTTTTTTTGAATTCCCTCCAAACGCTCGTCTGTGGCACATCCATTTCTGCCGAGACTTGATGGGTTGATTTGGAAGGATCTGCATTTATCTAAAAAAGTACCAAAAATAATTATACTTCTTCGAATATGGAATGAACAATTATTTTACCTCGGCTAATGAGTTACGTCTAATATTTTGTTCCATTCTGCTTCCATATTTCATTCTTGGTTTTTGAAACGCACCGTACTCAGCCAAGTGTTCTATCCGGCTGTTGTCTTTCCGGATATAATTCAAAATAAATTTGTGCTGTTTTCGTACTATTCCTATCAAATTTATAATAAAGTTTCAACATATCTCGTTTTTCTTCATTTGAGATTGAGGACATGTCGACTGAAGTATTTGTGCAAACTTATGATGTTTAATGAGTTCTGACAACCAGTGTTTATTAAACAAAATTTTTCGATGGAGTCATGACCATCTCAGATGAAGTTGTTTTTTTTTAATATCTGTGGTTTCAGAAGTGCAAATCATAAAATATTATACATCAATGAAATCAGAATGAGAATCACTATTTTTCTGTAAAAAAAAAAACAATATGGCGCCCATAACAGAAAAAAAAGTTTATGAAGAATGTCAGAAGACGAAACCATAGAACCATAGAAAAAAATAAAAACGAAAATTCCGATTTTCAGTTTTTTCCCTATATTTCCGGAAATACTCGGAATTTTACAAGTTTCAAAACAGTATTTTGTTAAGCACCAGAATACGCAACTTTGCCCCAATTCAAGCTTCGACGTATCTCCTGTAGTTTAGGAGAACCCAATGGTGGGGGTCGAATTTGAATTGCACTGTATAACAATTTGATAATGAAAAACCAAAGCCATAAGATTTGGACGTAATGAAAGGGTTGAAATAAGAGCGGGATGTTGTAAAAAAATACTCGGTTGCTGATGAATTTTCTCGCTTATGGCAATCGACAAACTGAAATTTGATATCCCCCAAAAAAAAATTCCCATAAGCCGGTCAGCTGTTCAAATGCCATATAAGAGAAAGTCTTCCGGAAAACGAAATAAAAAAATTCACAAAATTATCTGGTCCAAAATGTATCTCAACAGCTGATTGGCTTCTGGGAAATTTTTCTCGAGTTCCTAACGATTTCAAATTTAATCCTGTCGATTGCCGTAAGCGAGAAAATGCATCAGCAACCGATTATATTTCTTTTGAAAGATGCGCCCTTATTTCAACCCTTTCAGTACGTCCAAATCTTATTGCTTTGGTTTTTCACTATAAGATTGTTATACAGGGCAATTCAAATTCGACCCACACCATTGGGATCTCCTAAACTACAGGAGATACGTCGAAGATTAAATTGGGGCAAAGTTCCGTATTCTGGTGCTTAACAAAATACTGTTTTGAAACTAGGAAAATTCCGAGTATTTCCGGAAATATAGGGAAAAAACTGAAAATCGGAATTTTCGTTTTAATTTTTTTCTATCGTTATTTGACAACATAGCTCAAAACAAAAAGTACATTTTCATCAATACTTTTTTTCAGCTACACGTTTTCATGTTCAGATTTACTATCCGACGTTTCGTCTTCTGGCATTTTTCATCAACTTTTTTTCTGTTATGGGCGCCCTATTGTTTTTTTATACAGAAAAATAGTGATTCTCATTCTGATTTCATTGATGTATAATTTGTTATGATTTGCACTTCTGAAACCACATATATTAAAAAAAACAACTTCATCTGAGATGGTCATGACTCCAAAATTTGGTTCAATAAACACTTGTTGTCAGAACTCATTAAACATCATAAGTTTGCACAAATACTTCAGTCGAAATGTCGTCATTCTCAAATGAAGAAAAACGAGATATGTTGAAACTTTATTATAAATTTGATAGGAATAGTACGAAAACAGCACAAATTTATTTTGAATTATATCCGGAAAGACAACATATTATTTTAACGTCTGTCAGAACTTTCAATATGTGATTGTATAATAAAGTCGATCTCTTCTTGTACCTATTTTGATATCTGTTTTATCAACAATTTGAAATGACTTGTGTGAACGCTTTTGTGTAATAGCACCAATAAATGATTGATTGATTGATATTTCTCTATATATTTATAATTATTGAAAATAAGAAATATATACCCTCAATTACTTCGAAAAGAAATGACGAAATGATGATTCCCTCCAAAGAAATTCATGCAGAATTCTATGATTCCATCAACACCTCCAATCAAGTGAATCGATTGATTCGTCGCTTCAATTCAATAATGCCTTTAAACGCTTGGAAGATGAAAACCATTAGCGAGTTCCGCTTCGCTGTCGACCACGTTGTTTATAATCCATTCGCTTGTTTCAGAGTTGGACCTGGATTTCCTGGAGAGACGCCAGCATGCCACTTCAGGAACTTCCGGCCAGGAGAGCAGCCAAGGAGAACAGCGATCACCGATTGAAATCAGTCCAGATTCGGTCGATAGGATCAAAGTTATTGTATTGGGGGCACCAGCCGTTGGAAAAACTTCCATAATACAGGCAAGTATACAAAACACCGGATTATCAATTATGTAATATATGATATAAATAATAAAGAAAACTACAACTTCTGTATAATTTCCACTAAGTCTCTGTTAATTTGTTAGGATTGGCTTCTGCTTTTCACCATCATGAAGTAACTAATACTACACAGAGATAAATAAATGTATGATTTCTACACAATTGTGAATAACTTCAGCACAATTTGTTTCTAAAAAGTAAGATGACAGCACCAATTTGTTAATTTTTCTTCTATTATATTGTATTAGAGATATTGTGTATAAACGATACACTCCAGTGTTGTATTATTCTGAATAGATTTGTTTTAATTTATAAACCAATATTATGTACTTACCGTATACAAGGAATGAATAAAAACTAAATGTTTTGTTTAAAAAATAAACACAATTTATGTTCTATTCTTGTACAATTGTGCATTATCACTTGTGGTATACAAAAAATATACAAAATCAATCGGTATGTTGTGCGACGAATGTCAACAACTTGTGTACTGTTTATGCATAAATTGTAATGAATGACAACAATTTGTGTACCTAGTTTGTACAAATTGTGTAGGTATTTTCAATATAGGATGCAAAAAATGTCACAAATTTGTGTACTCAGCATACATGAATTGTGTAGGTATATTGTACATATTTGTGTACAAAGCATGGCCAAATTTTATAGGTAGATACCATTTATAGTTTTAAGAGAAAGGATACACTTGAGGCACATAACATCCAAACGGAATAAGATGAGAATAAGCATCAGTTTCAACTTGCTCGCTATATCTTATTCTGTTCACAAATTATAAGCTTCATTATCCAAGGTTGAAATAAAACTAAATGTCATTCAGATAATCTTTACTTCATCACAAAGAACTAAAAACAAAAATAACTGAACTATAAACTCTAATTTCAAATAAAATAACAGAAACACAAAATACCCAACAAAACATAAATGAACAATACATTTTGTTATTTTGGAACCCGTTATATAATAATAAAGTTTAAAGTAATCTTCGTGTCAAACTATATTTATTCAAATAGGAAGTAGGTGAGAGAATGCCTCATCAAACCGTTACAAATGATGAAAATTAATCAGTTTGTAGGTTTCATGTTATAACAAAAAATAATAGCGAAACTAACCTTCAAATATTGGTACCAGTTCGCAAATATTCTAACAGTTCCATTTGACACAAAATCACATACACATGAGCAAATAATAAATAATAGGTAAGTACACTTAGCTAGCTTCGCCCTTCGATCAGCATAAAACAATCAAACAATGATGGACTAGACATTTGGAGTATTTTGACATTCAATATACTGTCGTGAATTGGGGTTGTTCACGACTAACTAGGTAGATACTGATCATTCATAGATTTAAAACACTTTAGAAAAATATAAAAACATTTATTTTACTATGTACAAATATGAGATTAAGACGATTGAAATTAGTGAAGGAAATAATCAATGAAGAATTAATGAATTAAAGAATTGAAGAATCAATGAATTAAAGAATTGAAGAATCTCTCCTGAACTAGTTATGGATTGAATAAATTATTTTAAAACTATCTTTACTTACAATACATATCGGCATTTACATTTAGGGAACATTTTCCTTCTATCTAATATCTGATCTTCCAAACTCCCCCCATAGCCCTCACTAGCTGTGGACACGGCACAACTCTAAACTCGACTCGACTCGACAACCAGATCGAACTATCAGTGGCCTTTTTGAAAACTCTTGTTTATGTTATGTTGAGGATAAGTTGTGTTTCAAAATAAAATATCTTCGCTCACGTACTGAATTGTAAAAAGGTTACCCACGTATTGAAATATAAAATATTTTAATGTACAGGATGTTCCATATATTTTTGACAATACGCCCCCGTTCAAAATCGCGCGCCTCGAGCGATTATATTAAAACCAACTGACAATTCGATACAGGTTTACAAAAACTATGAAATTAATACCACGTAAATATAAATATACAAATAAATATGCGCAGAAGAAGTCTGCTTGCACCATCTCCATTTGAATTATTCTCCTCCTTGCTGCCTTTTCCATCTTTGACTGGTTCATTTCGGTTCCATTCCATTTTACCATGGTTCATCGTTGCCTGGGTACAATTGGCTCATCGATTTAGTCAGGCTTGGATTGGCTTGGCTGGACCAGGTATGGCATGACCCAAACATACTGGACAAACTGTATTTGACATCAATCTGCCTGCCGGGACTTGACATGGCTTCAGTGGACTTGACATGGATTTGTCTGCCGGGACTTGGCATGGCTTGGTCCTGTTGAACTCCATTTTGGCTCTGATTCCCTGTATTTGGAATGTATCTGCCTGCCGGGACTTGGCATGGCTTTACTGGACATTGGCACTGCTTGGTCCGGTTGGATACCCTATTTTGGATCAGCTTTACTAGACAACATGGAGCTTGACATGGTAGAACTTGGCTCTGCTTCATCTCATTGAATGTGAGAAGGCTCAACTCGACATGGCTGTGGAAACTGTGGCTTCATCACGATTCACCTGGGGATTCTCTTGGAGTGGTACAAGGTTGAAGACTCTTCCACGTTCCTTACAGGAGTACAGTTTCTATAATATAAAAATACAAAGTTTAAACGTAATGCTATCATCTAATTCAATAAAAAATACCGTGGATGTTCCATATATTTTTGACAATACGATAGGTGCACATGCCGCGCATGCGTATTTAGTAGGGTGAGACGACGCCTTGGTTAAGTTGTGGCAAATTTCACAATTGTATTGAAATAGTCTACAATTTGTGCATATCAAATAGAAAGTACACGACGGGTGTAAGATGAGTTAAATGCGTTGTAGATGTTTTCTATATAAGTTGTGTTATGGTAGATATGCATATTTTTGTGCATTTTTAGGCAATGTGGAAGTGCATGAATACTATACAAATCGACTTGCACAAATATTCATTGAAATTCACAAAACAATTGTGTAAAATAAGTACACAACTGTGTCTTACACATGAACCTGCTGCAGTATTTTCTCTCTGTGTAGAAATACAATGAGTGCAAGAAAGCAATAAGTAATAAAATTTGAGGCAGATTTAATTAAGATAAAAACATACTATGGGAAATTCGTAAACTACCTACTGGTCTTATATCTGAAACATACCTGATGTTGTATTAGTTCAAACACTCAGCAGTTGTTTCCTGTAACATGGTAAAATCCCGTTATAGTACAGCTCCCAGAATACATAATTCACAAAATCATCAAATTGAATTGGAAGTTTTTGAAATTTGGTTTGGGGTTAGTTTAATAATAGGCGAACAGGTATCCAATGATTTCCGGGCACTACTTTATGTAAATCTAAATAAAATCCGGTTCAAAGAATTTTTCGACGCTTTTCCGGCCGTAAAAAAATGAAGCTAGGAAAATGGGGATCAAAAAAACTCTCATACACTTTTTCGAAAAAACATCACAATTATCTAAAAATTAAAGAGAAGGAAAAAAAATTATACATTCCGACTTTTGATCGAAAATCCCAAGGTAAAAGAGGAAAAATTATTTTGAAAATGTATTATTTTCTTCACATTTTTGTGTTTTCGAAAGAAAATACACAAGAGAGACCATTTTGGTTTACATTGAGAAACTCAGTTGATTAATTTTATATTATTCTTCATCGCTAGTTGTCTCAGGATCTATATCATCCAGATCATCTAGCTCTTCTTCAATATCTTCATCCGAGTTATCTTCAGCGTCACAAATAGTAGGCATATTACCGCAACCATTATTACCTTGTTCACAATATTATTACCTTATTCACAATAATTTTGGTGATATGAATTTGAGTTCATACAAGAATCCACTTTACAATATATTCTTTCATTATAAATCTGCGCACAATACTGCCAAAACTAAAATATATACTTTATATACAGTTTGTCTCACTAAGTTATTCAAAAGTTATTCCTCATAAAGAGTTCTGCATGTTCTAAGATCTAAAATACAATCATCAGATATCAATTTTTTTCATTCGTATACGCGGTGTGACAAAAAATATGAATTTTACTCAGGAGTAAAGTACCTTTATATTTGAAAATATCGAAAATTCTTATGGAAAAAAGTTGTTGTTCAGAACTAAAAATTACGTTGAAATATGCAATTGCATCCACTTACACGGAAAAATCATTTGTATGTATTTTCGTATTTGCACAATATATGCATATGCATTCATTATGTGTTTAAATTGCAAAATTGTTAGAAAACATTGAAAAACGGAATGTGTTACATAATCAGAAGAGATAAATGTTCATTCAAAATAAAAAATAAAGCAAAAAGTAACAACCCAATTTTCCAATGTCTATGGACGTAATTGCATATTTGAACGAAATTTTCAATTTGAACAACTTTTCTTCATAAGAATTTTCGATATTTTCAAATTATAAAGGTAATTTACTCTTGAGTAAAATTCATATTGTTTGTCACACCGCGTATACGACTGCAAAAATTTTGATATCTGATGATTGTATTTTAGATTTCAGAACATGCGAACTTTTTATGAAGAATAATTTTTTTCCTAAAATGAATAATAAAAAAGTTTTCCATATGGTTCCAACTAAGTTAGACAAACTATATATCTTGGTTAGGAAGAACCTAAAAACCCACTTCAAAACTGACTTTTCAGGTTGGTTTGTTAGCACGCGTGTTGGGAGCAGATAACTGCAACCGGAAAGGAAAGAACATGGTTCCAGTCCGACCCAATACTAAAATCTACTTGATAGATTTCGGATCACCCTAGAATTTTTTCAACATTTTCGCCTTTTTCGCTTCTAAAAAACACTCGAAAAGTGGGAAAATTATTATCTCAAAAAAGTGTTTTTACTCAGTGAATGTCAGGGACCGATTTTTCAAAAACAAGATCAGTAGGGCAGAGTTTCGTTAGCTAAAATCAAATTACATAGTATGAACTTCAAAACTGGCAAGATACTGCATGAGATACTTTGTAAATTTTCTGTATGGGTCCTTCAAACAATTGTACTAGAAAACCCAATAGTTGCGGAAATTCATAGAGGTTTCTGGGTGATGGAAAAATGTATTCCATATCTTATACCAAAGATTCTGAAATTTCAAGTCTTACCCTTCAATCCCCCGTTTGATTTATGAAAATCCTAGAGCCTAAGAAATGCCAGTTTCAACTTTGAAAACATTCTCTCTTATTTAAAAACGTAAGCGTTTCCGACACGAGTATTGTTATGACGTTCCAAAGTAATTTCAGAGAAAACCTTTGATTTTTGGTAAAAAATAAATGGAACCTTATTTGTTCAAAATTTACACCGCTTTATTTTTGATTCCTTGATATTATTTTTTCAAGTTCCACGTTTTTTCAAGTTACAGCCAGAAGAGAGTCTTTACTCTGGAACTCATTGGAAACCTTTTCCTCTATTGTTAATCTACGAACCATGGCAGGTGAAACACGTTCCGACAATCATACGGTATCGGGCGATTTACAGTGCAAAAGCAAAGTCGTCAACTTTGTTCAAGAGTATCTATCCAAGTTTAACAATCAATTGTGAAAAAAATTATAACTTTTTTGATTTTATGGAAATATCTCAAAAATTATTGAAGGAATCGTTTTACAGTCATGGAAATTTTGTAGAGATTTATAAAATCTACAAAATGGATTTTCATACAACCGGATCGGTGCATTTTCCACTGAGAAAATCCGGGAAAACTTCGAAAAAGAGACCAATTTTCAAAAATTTATAATTTTCATAAATCTGAAGCTGGACAAACAATATATCGGAAACTGATAGATAATAATATGTGGTTCAATTGCACGCGAGATGTTTTCTGTCCGATATGTAGTTTTTCCACAATCGCGTTATAAACAATTTGAGGGCACATCTTGCAAGATGCGCCGAAAATCGTCGTATTCAAATTTGTAAACGGCATCTGTAAGTAGAGATTCAAATTATATAGAAAAAAGATTACTGGGTAAGTGAAAACTGTTTAAAAAAATGTATTGAAAATGTTGGAGAACAAAGAATTTTTTCTCTCCATAACTTATATAAGGCTGAAGATAGATTGTAGCTGAATCCGAAACATGTACTCCCCATTTGAAAATTTGTTATAATTAAAGTTGTGGAGATGATTTTGTGATACTTCTTCCCGATTTAAACAGTAGTAGTTTGTTCAATATACCTCAGAGTAGTCGATATTACACCTGTAGAGGTCTCACAATATCCGGTGCCTAATTCTGGAAGTGAACATTTAGAAGAGTTGAGCTGCATATATGCATATACAGGGTGGGGCACCGACAACGAAACAGATCGAATATCTTCAAAACGCATGTGTTGTGAATAAAATGCAAAAACACGTCGATTTTCAATCTAATGGGGACATCATCCTATCATAACCTCAACTGTCATACCTCTCCCCCCACCCCTTGGGCACTATCACCCAAACAATTTGAATAGGGAAAGTAGTAAGTGTGACATTAAAAAGGTAATTTCATAAGGAATTCAGCCATGTCAATTTTTGCCATCTAACTTTATATTTTGGCGCCCTCTTGCGGGTAAGATAACTGTTCCGTATTCCAAATTATAATACTGCATTTGCAAGCTATTTTTACATAAATTCGGTGACAATGCATTATGGAATTTTTCTAAGAGAAAAAACAAAATGGCGGCTCCAAAATGGTGGACATGACAGTTACTACTATCCCTATTCAAATTGTTTGGGTGATAGTTCCCAAGGGGTGGGGGGAGAGGTATGACAGTTGAGGTTATGATAGGAAGATGCCCCCCTTGCATTAAAAATCGACCTATTTTTGCATTTTACTAACAACACATGCGTTTTGAAGATATTCTATCTGCTTCGTTTTCAGTGCCCCACCCTGTATATCTTTTATTGCTCGGAGCTTATGACCATACTGCCATTCTACAATACATTCTACATTAGCCCAGATCTTTTTCACTGGACCATAATCGATTTTTACCGCTCGATATCAATATTTTCGTATCTCTAGCAGTGGCGTGTCTAGGATTTATGGGCCCTACCGCGAGAATTGTGCCAAGGCCCCTTGTTTTCAAGTGAATCTCTCTACTAATTTTGTTGTGAAAACGTGCGATCTACGTCTATGCGGTAACCACTTACGAGCACTGTGAATAAATAACTTCTCAAAAAACTGGGAGAAATTATATTGAAATCTCAAAAAAACGTATAATTCTTCAAAGTAATATGAAATATATGAAAAAAAAACAAAGGAACAAACTGAGATCATTAGAAACGTATATAAAATATAATCAAAAAATGAATACAGTATCAAACTTCCTCGGAAATGATCATTGAAAATAACCAAAACATGTATATAATATAAATTCAGTGAAAATCTCTACTTCTTGCCTTCCTATCTGCAAATTCGTTTATAAAATCTGATTTTCCATAGCAGCTGCTTCTTCTGCTTCTAAGAATAATATAATAATATAAGTCCACTTAGTCTCTCTTGTGACCTTTTATTCCGTAAATAAATTTTTCTACGACCGTGTAGAAAGTGTCACTTTCCCGCACTAGTGCGGGAAAACTCGCTTTCCCGCACTAGTGCGGAAAAGTAAAATATGTCAATTTATCGTTATTAAATGTACATTTCATTGATTTTACCTGTATATCACTATTCAAACTAATATAGGTTTTAATATTCAATCTAACCCAGACTATTTTTCATTCATTGCAATGAAGAAATTGCGATACTTTCATATATCTACCCTATAAATTTCTCAAAATCAATGCACATAACAATCAAACTAAGCTGAGTCAAGAGGTTTGCTGTGGTAACCAAAGATTTGTTATGACAACTAAGTTGTCATCAAGATGTCAGTTTCAAGTCGAAGCGTTGTCAAAGTGTCCGATTCTGGCATTTTTCAAATTATTTTCAATAAAAGCAATATTTTAATGGATTCGTCTGACAAAGAGCTCCCAGAAGCAATATTAAAGGCCGCAGATGAGGTAAATTCAGACCTGTTACCAAGTAAATCACGAGAAAGATACGAACAGCAATACAACCAATTTTTAAACTAGTGTAAGGAAAAAGGAGTGAGTAGCTTCAGAGAAGAGGTTTTTTTTGCGTATTTTTCATTAATAATAATTAGTAGATTTTCTTGGAATATTTTGTATGTTGAAATAAAATATATATTTTTAATGTGCTTTTTGAATCTTTACGCGATCGTAGAAAAAATAATGTTCCTAATTCATGCGTAAAGTGTCTTTCCCACCCTTGACTTGACTTGCCCGAACTCCACTTCGCGTCGTTCGGGTCAACGGCAGTCGCGTGCAGGAAAGTATCACTTTCCGCACTTGTTAGGAAAATTACTATTTAATGATTTTTAATTTGGAAAATGATCTTTCAGCAGAGGCCACAGTTATAGGTGAGGTCAGAAACAGCAACAGGGATGTACTCCAGAAAAGTTGGAAGATATATAGTGCAGAGTTTATGATTATTAGGATCTCTGCAAACTCTCTTCAGTACATATTTCAACTTCACTATTTGTTCTTTTAGAGATAAAAGTGAAATTATCTCGAAAGGAAAAGTGGAAGATAAGTCACTTGAGTATAACTTCTGTAGGTTTTCGGATGATCTGGACAAATCTTCTTACGACGTTTCAACTAGCAATTTTGGATTAAGAAAGTTGAACTTGCTGACAGTGGTATTCATGGATTCAAATCTATTTTTAATATGACAGAGAAATAAGTCAAGAGTCTTAGTAAATTTTTACTTTGAGGAAATGTTCCATCAGTTAATTGATCTGAATCTCAACTGGAACCTGTGAAACTGGCCCTAAGTGTCGTAAGACTGGAGACTATATATATATATTCTGAAAATTCCCTTGTGCAAATGTTATCGAGCGGCTCACGAGAAAAACAATTTCAAACATATGGTTACCACTTCCGCATGGGCCCTACGGGCCCCCGTAACATCCGGCCCCCCCGCGCCGAAGGGGTTTCACGGTATAGTAGAACCGCCACTGATCTCTAGGAACATGGTTTGGTTGTAGATTGATCCCTATTATGTTACTGATACGTGGTGAGTCAACTTGACAAATTAGTTTATTGATGCATTGATGAATACCAAGTCGATGGTAGGTACTTCTTTTATTGTTTTGTCGGTTGTGTAACTTCGTTCACTGTCTGAATTAACGCTATATCGGATATAATTTTCAATCTCCTACTGTAAGTATTGTTTTCGATCCAATTATTGTAGAAATCACATACACTTACAAAATGGTTGTTCATTGGAATTTCAGTAACAGTAACCGGTGGCGGAAGAGTAAAACGCATCATAGTATAGTTGCTCTATTGAAATTTTATCAAAATATAGAATTAAATTTTGGTTCGAGCTGCAAAGTGGCTTCCGTATCCATTCGAGTGTTATTCTATAATAGTAGTTCACTCCTGCTATCGATGTTTAGATTCCACAACAATTGGAATCACGTTACAAAAATACAGTGAGCACTGAGTGAAGGTTGGAAACTATTTCACCAACGGTTTGCTGGAATCGTATAGAAATTCAGAGTAGGAGAAAAATGGAATATAAAAATACAAATAAATTCGAATGCTGCAGTAAGAAAATCGTCATTTACACTTGTAGAGTTTGCCAAAATGTTTTTCATCCAATTTGTAACAGGGAGAAACCAAAATTTCAAAATAATAGATTGCCAAAAAATACACAGCTCATATATTTTCGAACAAAACAACAATGACTAAACTTGCAGAAGTGACACGCTTTTAAGAAAATTGGAGGAAGCCGAGAAATCAAACAATTTAAAAAATCAGTTGTTTGAGAAACTTGAAATGGAAGATGAAAAGTGAAAGAGCTAGAATCATAAATATCACGTCTAGGCGAAGAAATTGGGAAGAGGGATTCCTTCTACACAAAAGAAAAAAATCAAAACTTTATTGATGAGGTTGTCGAAGCCGAAACGAAGTTAAACTCGATGAACAGAAGAGAATTTAGGCAGAATTAGAATAGGAGTACCAACCAAGGAGAGAAAATTAATCCTGTCCTAGTATAAATCAAATCAAAAGACCAGGAAAAAAGTAAGTTTGCTTTTGAAGCCTAGGATGTAACGGTACTGACTTTAGTAATTGTGACAATGGAAATGTGTTGTTCCAGAGTGAGTTGGATAAATTAAAGCAGAGAGTTTCCAGAGGAAAGAACCAAAATGATCCAGAATCACCGTCAGCATCCGAATACAAAAGTGACAGACAGGTGGGATCTAAGAAGTGTGAGAAACTTTTCAGAAATAAACTCATGGTACTTTCTGATCAACAAGGTCGAAATTTGAATAAGATATTTCAATCAATAACGAACCAATTTCCAGTTGAAAGTTTCATAAAATCAGGATCACTTTTTGTAATAGAAAATATCAAAAAATTAACAAACTGAATATTATTGTAATTGCTGGATGGGACGATTTCAGTAATGGAAAAGTTCCGCATTTGAAAAATAAGTAGAAGTATAAATCATTCCACTTATAGTTTCATTATAGATATTAACATGAATTTTCATCAAGTATCGGCAACATCTATTGAAAACAACAAGTAGACAAACCAAGTAAATGTTACCACAATGTTGTGGTTCTCCCAGTACCATTTGGAAAATACGATGAATGGACTGAGAATTAAATTTACGAATTCAACCGACCAAATATAGCCGAGTGGTTAAAGCGACATTGTTTCAATCACTTTAGCTGCCAGTCAGCGATCGTTCAACCATGGCCGCTGCAGAAATTTTTCTGATGGCCCAAGAAAGTGCTAGGAATCGCACGTTGAAAGGTGAGACCACGTTAATCTTTGGCCGGCACAAGTTTCGACTTCTGAGGGCTGCCGTTCGTAAGCGGACGATAGCTGGTTAACGGAAAAAACAATTTTAACAATTTTTTTAACTTCATGTTAAAAAACACCTCGACTAGATCAAACATATTCTTTTATGGAGATAAATATCAGCAGAAAACTTTCAGCAAATAATATAGTAACACATATATTGAGTAATAGTCATGCAAACAACACACAAAAACCTTAAATGGAGGCGAACTCATCCACTCGATGGTGTATTAACTCACAAACAACAAAAACAACCATGTCGAATTTTTTTTATCCCCAGTCCATAATCGAACAAGCCAAACCTAAACGATTTTGATTTATCAATACTGCAGTTGAACATTCAATCTCACGTTGAGCAGATAAAGCAGCCATGGTCAGAGATGGCAAACTTACAGGTTTGTATTTCTCAATTGTTTAGCATTAAATAATTCAGTCAATTATTGCTTATCATTAAATCATACTAGTTATTATAGACATTCATTCAGAGTGAAATATCAAATTTGCATAAAAAATCTAGTAAAAATTAAAATCGTTTTCAACAAACACCGATATACCAGTTGGACTGAATTTCGTATTGAAATATTATTAAAGTAATATGACGTCTATATGGGTACTAGTACTTTATGAGGCTAAAACCATGAAAAATGTTTTTTTTTGTTTTGTTGCATATGTGATTTCATATCTGAACATTGTTTTCAAATTCAAAAAAAATTTCTAAATAAACGTTTTCAATTATCTCGAAAATAAGGGTAGTTAGGTACTCCTGATCAAAATTTCTAATTTTTGTTCTCCCCTGTACACCGTTTAAAAATTTAGTATTTCGACAACTCAAATCTAAGTTTCCCGCAATTTTTATCAATAATGAAATTTTTATGAAAAATAGATAAGAAACAAGTTTCCCACATGGTGCAAACTTTTTGAAACTCACTGTATATTTCCATTAGGGGTATAGGTTCATTGAGAAAGCGATGAAAGATTGTGAAATTTTTAATAGTACAAGTTAATTATAGATTTTGCCCAAAGTGACTATTTAGACCTGTTTCTGTAGCCTTAGAAAAATAGTCAGCAAATTCTTCTACCTCCTGTAAATCAGCCACAATTTTCGATTTATGCTTCAAATAGGTGATTCTAGTATCTGACGAATTTTCTTTCCCCAGTTCAGAATTATTTTTCTCTTGTCTCTTTGGTTTGATTCTGGGCATTTTCAAATGTTTTCGAAAAGTAGATCGTTTTCTTAATCACTGACTTGTGGTCCTTCAACTTACTTTTACCAATTTCTATCGAATGAGGATCAACTACCTGGAAGGATGTGCAAAGTAGAAAATATCTCTCAAATATTTGCGCTCTTTGATAATGTCATTTGAAATCTAGGCATTGTTATGTTTTTTAACTACGATAGGGTTTTTTGGACTCATCGAAACACCAAAGAAGCGAGTTTAGAAAAAAAGGAAAATCTTGATTTATGCACATATGGTGCAGAATTGGAGACCAACTGATATTAATGAGTCTAGTTCTGTATTCATTTATATTACTATCATGTATACTTGCTACTTCAATATTTTAACGTCTGATTTTCTTTTCACATCAAGAGTACCTCACCAGAATGGATGAGGTGAGGTCCGGCCAAGAGAGACATGTATATGTCTGTTCGGACAGTCAGGCCGCCATCAGAGCTCTAAATGCAACCAGAACCAAATCAGTACTGGTTCAGGAGTGCAGAGATGCCCTGAAGAGTCTTGCGACTGAAAAGGAAATAACGCTGATGTGGGTCCCGGGTCATGCAGGGATTGAAGGCAACGAGCAGGCGGACCAGCTAGCCAAGCAAGAAGCCGGACAACCCTACTACGGGACCGAACCCGCACTCGGCTTAACAAGGAGACAAGTAACAACGGCACTGAATGAGTGGGCAGTTGATACATTAGGAAAAGAGTGGAGAAGGATAGACGGATGCAGGCAGTCAAAGCAGATGATATCGGGGCGCGACATGGCAAGGACGGCCAAGATACTGAAGCTAAGCCGCAAAGAACTCCGACTGTTGGTGGAAGTTCTAACCGGCCACTGCGGCCTCAGGAGGCACCTGGCTCTCATCAGAGTTGAGGCAGACCCACTATGCACGGAATGTGGGGAAGAGGAGGACTCCTTCCACTTCCTGTGCGAATATGGTATTTATGGCAGGCTCAGACAAAACGTCTTCGGAACTGCCACTATTAAGGAGGAAGAATTGCACTCGTTGCAATGGAAGGACATTTCGACTTTCATAAGAAGGTCGAAGAGGTTTGAGCAGGTATCCGACATGGGATGAGTCAAGATGCCGGGGATTGCAAAAAGGGCCCACTGGGGCCTAGTCGCTGACGCATTACCATTACCAAGAGTACATTTATGAGATCAGCAATATTCCATTGTATTAATTGAGGGTCAAAAGTTTGATACGAAAAAGTAGTCACGATGTAATCAATACAAGTGCGACTCGTAAGACCGTTTGCATTGGTAAAAATTCTTGTTGGACTTCCCATATTGATATGCAATGATCCGTACTACTATACTATATCTTGTTTGACGTTTTCAAACTCTGTTGAATGCTAATTTCGTAAATTATGTGTTTATTTTGATTTCGATTTATTTATGTTTCTATGAAAACTTCTAACAATATCTTTATCAGAATCACATTGAACTGAAGTCAACTTTGGTGAGCAATGCAATATTATTCCAAAACAAAAAATGTAAGGTGGAGACCCACGATATATGATTCCTCTTTTTAATAGAAATTTCTGCTTTTACAAAAACCACTTGACTACTACATTTTTCTTTATTTCGATTCCCAACTTATGCCACTTCAATATCCAGAAACTCCATTAGAGTGGAAATAAACACTCAGCAAGAAGTAAATAATAGCACGTTTTCTTTTCTGAAAGTTATTGCAGCGAATTAAGAGTTTTCTTGCTCCTGGATATTTATTTCTTCACGTCGTTAACTGAATAGGTTGCGATCTGGCACACAAAGAGTTTGGTGAATGTTTGCAGTATTACTTTTTTCGGCATGAATTATTTCAAGGCGAAAGTATTAAGATAAGAAATTCCATAAGCTTCTCACAGAGAGACCTATTGAAAAAATGATTGAAAAATGTATACTGTGGAGAAATGAGCGAAGAAGATATATTCAGTGAAAATATTGATTTTGTGAGTCATTACTATTTTCCGTGAGATGCTTTTGTTCCCTAAATGTTCCACTCTTCTGGCTAGTCTTTATATTTTTGATGGTGAATTTTGTAATCAAAATTCTACTGAGAGTAATGTTGCGCCCATGAGATACATTGAACGACTATAAGTATACCGGTGTCTCAGGGTATCGGGCCACTCCTGTAACTTCTGTATTCTTAAAGTTAAAGGTACAGTTATATAGGAAACTAATTCTCATTAGGCCACTTTACAATCCAATATGGCGGACTTCTGGTGTTTCTACCTACATCAAAAAATCTACAACTAATTTTTCAAGTTAGTAAGCTGTGGAAAACAACATTTCTAATTGTGTTTCGCTCTGAGAATTAGTAGATATGGAAAATCGAAATGTCTACTGGGTATTTGCTCATGATCATACCAATCTATGTAAATGTGAATACAAAAAATGTATACATTTCTCAACATGTCTCATCATATGGAAGTATTTTCATTCAATTCAAAAATTGCGAGAGTATAATCAAACCATAAAAAATTAAATAAACTCCACCAATTGGCGTTCAGTTCATTTCCAGTCCTCACATCCATTTGTAGCCACTTTCGAGACTAATCGAACATTTCTCTATCAGGGCTCGTTCTTTCAATTGCAAAGCTTTGGATCTCTGCCTCAGGAGGTGTTCCCACAGGCATTTCAAGAGGAATTCCAATTCCTACCTTCTTTCCTTCTGCTCTCACGATGTTCTTTGAACACTACAGGATTTTTCTTTTTCTGAAATCTTGTATAGGCTAAACAGGCAGAAATTTTGGCATAATATATGGTGAACATATTTTGTCAGATAAAAATCAGCAATACGAGGATGTATTGATATCTAGTTAGCCTAGACCAGTTCCCTGCATAAACAAAATATTGCGTTACCATAGCAACGAACAATAACTTATTAGAAGTGTCAGTGTAAAGTTTGACGTCAAAAAAGTAAACCAGAGTTACGCAATAAATTAAAAGAAAAAATGTGTCCATCGAAATTGTGAAAATCGAAAAATTGGAGTATTGAGCCATCATCAAGTACCTGTATTTAAAAGGGTTAAGAGGTAAGCAGATTTACGAAGATATGCTTAATACCCTTGGTGATCAATGTCCTTCGTATGCGACCGTGAAAAATTAGACTGCAAGCTTCAAAAGAGGTGAATTTTCCATTGAAGATGATGACCGATCGGGAAGGCAAGTTCTGTGTCAGTTTCCGAAAATATCGATGCAGTTCATGACATGATTTTAACAGGCCGTCGAATTGGGCTAAAACGGATATCTGAAGCACTGAATATTTCATACGAACGCGTTCATCATATAGTTCACGTCAATTTGGACATGAGAAAAATTGCTGCAAAATGGATCTCCAAATGTTTGAATGTTGACCAAAAGCGTGCAAGGGAAGTAGCATCGCGTTCGATCTGTGCTCGATTTGAAAACGATGTAGACTTTTTAAACCGAATTGTTACTATGGATGAGACTTGGGTACATTTCTACGATCCAGAAACAAAGCAACAATCGATAGAATGGCGACACTTCGGTTCACCAAGACCTAAGAAGTTTCGTGTCCAAAAATCTACTGGAAAAGTTCTTGCTTCAGGTTTTTGGGATTGCCATGGAGTAATCATGATTGATTTTTTGGATAAGGGTATAACAATAACTGGAGATTACTATTCGACATTACTGACCACTCTACGGGAAAAAACTAAAGAGAAAAGACGCGGAAAGCTATCCAAAGGTAATTTGTTTTTGCAGGACAACGCCCCTGCACACAAATCTCATGTTGCTATGCAAAAAATTCGTGATTTAGGGTTTGAATTACTAGAACACCCCCTTATTCAGCAGATTTGGCTGCGTCCGACTATCATCTTTTTCCTCAACTGAAAAAAATTTAAAAGGTCGTAAATTTTCTTCCAACGAGGAGGTAATAAAAGCTGTGAAGGTCTGGTTTGCAGAGCAAGAAGAAACATTTTTTTGCAGGTTCGCTGTAATGAATGTATCCAGGCTAAGAATTTTTCAATATATCCTCGTATATGGACATCAACAAGAAACAAATCACCCATGAATATGGAAATTTTCGATACGTGTAATAATGGAAGAGAGGTGAACTTGTTGGAAGCTTTGGAAATGGACAAACTTTACAAAAATCCATGTTTTGGAACTCTCAATGAACAATTACATACAGGGTGGGGCACCGAAAAAGAAACAGATCGAATATCTTCAAAACGCATCTGTTGTGAATAAAATTCAAAAGACGTCGATTTTTAATCCAAGGGGGACATCTTCCTATCATAACCTCAACTGTCATACCTCTCCCCCCACCCCTTGGGCACTATCACCCAAACAATTTGAATAGGGAAAGTAGTAAGTGTGACACATTATTGAAAAGGTAATTTCCTAAGGAATTCTGCCATGTCAATTTTTGCCATCTAACTTTTTATTTTGGCGCCCTCTTGCGGGAAAAAAACTGTTCCGTATTCCAAATTATAATACTGCATTTGCAAGCTTTTTTGACATAAATTCGGTGACAATGCATTATGGAATTTTTCTAAGAGAAAAAATAAAACGGCGGCTCCAAAATGGCGGACATGATTTGCAATGATGGTCCGATTCGATTCAAAATTGATATGTGGTGGTTTTCAAGGTCGTAAATTATGATTTGTTCGTCAATGCAAAAAAACAAGATGGTGGCTCCAAGATGGCGGACGAAATTTGTAATTCTGGTCCGATTCGAATCACAATTAGTGTGTGGGGATCAAATTTCGTCCGCCATCTTGGAGCCACCATCTTAGTTTTTTTGCATTGACGAACAAATCATAATTTCCGATCTTGAAAACCACCACATATCAATTTTGAATCGAATCGGACCTAAATTGCCAATCATGTCCGCCATTTTGGAGCCGCCATTTTGTTTTTTCTCTTAGAAAAATTCCATAATGCACTGTCACCGAATTTATGTCAGAGTAGCTTGCAAATGCAGTATTATAATTTGGAATACGAAACAGTTATTTTTCCCGCAAGAGGGCGCCAAAATAAAGAGTTAGGTGGCAAAAATTGACATGGCTGAATTCCTTATGAAGTTACCTTTTCAATGATGTGTCACACTTACTACTTTCCCTACTTACTACTTTCAAATTGTTTGGGTGATAGTGCCCAAGGGGTGGGGGGGGGAGGTATGACAGTTGAGGTTATGAAGATGTCCCCCTTGGATTAAAAATCGACCTGTTTTTGCATTTTATTCACAACACATGCTTTTTGAAGATATTCGATCTGTTTCGTTTTCGGTGTCCCACCCTGTATAGGTGCCATTTTTATATGCACAACACACGTTGTTATGAAAGCTGCATATAACTTTTCTTTGTGATAGTTTGTGGACGAGGAGTAACCTCCGAGTTCGGAGGGGGAGATTTGTTATTGTTATGATATTCGGGTGTAAGCTTAGAACCAGTGGTGTCATGCATACATATTTTTCAAGTTATATTTTTATCTATAGACGACCACATGCCTGGTTGGAAAGCACAAGTGTTATCAAGATGTCAATCAAAATTACTTTATTGTGTGAAGAATTAGATTCTTGCTCACAAAGCATATAATAAGGTCATAAATACTGAAAAAATAGTACACTGAAATAAAAAAGTCAAAATATTCAAATTGTTGAAGCACATCGATAAACCATACATTATGTATATAGTGCGACGCTGAATTATGGAACAAATTCATTATTTCTGAATATAAAGATATTTCGGAAAAATCCTCGGCCAGGTCGATTTTCTTTTCCGATGGGCCAATTTTTGAACCCCACCCAAAATATATAGAGTTATCCGCAATTGACTAAAACTGACTTTGGTGATATTTTTAAATTGGACACCCAGTATATTTTTCCATATTTGGTTAGGGATCGTCATTACGAATCCAGTGATACCAAGTTTGATGGGATTATGTCAAACGGCTGCGGAGATATGGCCAAAAAACTTCCTCGTATGTCTAATGAGTATGACTGCGAGACTCCACACGATTCAGAAGGTTAAAAGTCTCTGTCGCACTCATTGGGTATACGGAGAAGTTTTTTGGCCATATCTCCGCAGCCGTTTGACATAATCCCATCAAACTTGGTATCCCTAACCAAATATGGACAAATATATTGGGTGTCCCATTTAAAAATATCACCAAAGTCGCTTTTCCTCAAATGCGGATAACCCTATATATTTTTGGTGAGGTTTCAAAAACTGGCCCATCGGAAAAGAAAATCGACCTGTCTGAGGTTTTTACATAATTTAGCGTCGCACTGTATATGCTATACATGCATTAAAATGTACCTAAGAATTTACACATCAACTTTAATACACAATTACATTCACATTTATGTTGAAAGTGTATCGTTGAAATACTCATCCAAAGTGTAGTAAAAGCCTTAGTAGCTTTAACTCTTTTTCTTATGTTTTTTTTTCTGAATTTAGATTATTGGTCTCCTGAGGCAGATAATTAAGAAGTTTTTTAGAGTTGTGAAAAAGCAATGTCTTAACTTCTGTAGAGTAAATCTCAGGGAGCGATCGATATTACAAGTCTGTCTGGTAGGAAAACGAGAATTTCTCATGTAGTTATTATTTTACTTCTGTTTCTTAAACATCAACCAGTTTTTAGTATAAATATTGAGGTGAGAGTCATAATAGTTTATAAGTTAAATAGATGCAGACATACCAAACAACAGCTCTATTTTGATGTAGTCTCGATTTGCTCACAGGGTGGAGCGGTGACTTGCTTATTGTAAATCGTCTGCCCAGCTTGAAACACATTAAAATTCTGTATTGCATTCTTCTATTCCTTTGCTGAAGTAGTCTAATTTTTTGTATCTGACGGATTATAGTTCTCGTTGCTACTTTTAAAAGCTTTCTTCTGGTATCATCTGTGTCCATATCATCGGTTTCACAATCACGAATTCTTCTCAAATATAATACATTTCAAACACACATGCACACACATAACTGCCAAGTCATTATATCGTTATAGTTGCAGAACAGTGAAGTAAATTCCATGACCAACAAATTCATACTAAAAAAATATCACTGAACTATGTATTGAGTACTCGAAAGACATTCCAACAAGACTTCATTCACAATCTTTATGAATAACTAGGCACAATGATCAATAGAATAGCTCGGAAAATATTTCTATGGCTTGCACTTCTCTTTGAGGCTATAAATCCTATACAGTAACCAGCAATTTTTTATGAAGATAGAAAAGCCTATACCTATTTGGAATTCCTCAGAAAATGGTATGCTTCAAGAAAAATTCCTGAATCTTCCCAAATTCGAAATTCATTATCCAAACTGTACTTATTTCCATTTGTCTCCGAGGGACATGAAAAATTTGAAGTACCATACACAAAAAAGTCATTGAAGAAGTTATTTATACTTGTATTCGAAAGAAAGTTTTATGTAGGGAATCATAGCCTTCTATGATAAAGTAAGTTACAATTTTGGAGTCAATCACTTTTCATTCACGGACGAAAATAATTCAATGAGGAATCTCCTGGAATTGAGAGTCTGGACTCGAAAGATTAAAAATAATACTCAACCCATTGATAAGATTTTAATCTTGCGGTGGTTCACAGTTTTCCATTTACAATAAAGAAGTTTGTGTCCACGTCCGGTTTAACCGGAAGGGCTACGCCACTGAAAACATTCCAGATCGATTATTCATGTTGATTTACAGTACGATGCAAATGTATGAAATAAATTCATTATTTCTGAATATAAACATATTGTGTAAAATTCCTCGAACAAGTCGATTTTCTGGTCCGATTGGCCAATTTTTGAACCCTACCCAAAATATATAGAGTTATCCGCATTCGAGTAAAAATTACTTTAGTGATATTTTTAAATAGGACACCCAGTGTATTTTTCCATATTTGGTTAGAGATCGTCAGTACAAATCCAGTGATACCAGGTTTGATGGGATTTTGTCGAACGGCTGCGGAGATATGAGCAAATAACTTCTCCATATGCCCAGTGAGTGCGACAGAGACTTTTGAACTTCCGAATCGTGTGGAGTCTCAGTCATACTCATTGGACATACGAGGAAGTTTTTTGCCTATATCTCCGCAGCCGTTTGACATAATCCCATCAAACCTGGTATCAATGGATTTGTATTGACGATCCCTAACCAAATATGTAAAAATACACTGGGTGTACCATTTAAAAATATCACTTAATTTAGTATGGGGTTCAAAAATTGGCCAACCGGAAAAGAAAATCCACTTCTTCGAGGAATTTTCCAAAATATGTTTATATTCAGAATTAATGAATTTATTCCATACGTTTGCATCGTACTGTATGTGATATTCCATGTTTACAAAATTTTCATTCAATTGGGAACATCGAAAACTTTTGATGAACCGATTACTTACGTGATAATCCCTGTGATAATCCAGTACCCATCAGATTGAGTCTATAATAACTAGTGGCTTATGATTTTAATTTGGTTATGAATAGTTGAGTTTGCTTACCTACTTACTCACATACTTAGTGTGCCTACACTGCAACAAGATCTTCCTAATTATTGATAGGTAATCAGTTTTAAAGTTGACTTACATAGTAAAAAAGTTTTTTTATAGCTATTTCAATAAATAGTGTATTGTTGCCTCAAAATCTGGATAAAAATGAGCAGATTCATTAAAAGTCAACTCATTTAATACCACTAAAATGGTCGATACGGCATGCCAATCAAATATGGTTTATGCCACGGTTTGATTTGACAAGGCGATAAATAACTCGTAAACGTACGTAAACAAACATGATAGCCAAGTTAAGAGTGCATATAATACGGAATTCCAACCTGAACAACAAGTAGAAATGGAAATATCTGACATTGCCCTTTTTTAACATGACATGTTTGTAAACAACGTCGGGTATGTTGCTTTCAAGAAAGAGATATCTTTTATTTCTCGGAGGTCATAAGGTCATCAATGAGAAATATGATAACTTATATTATCACCTTGAAAGCAACACCTGACGAAGTTGCACCTATAAGAGAAATCATCAACAGGCCACAATAAAAGAAACGGTGAAACAAAATAGTGAAGGAAGCAATAGCTAATACAGACCAGTGATTATTAAAAAGTGATTATTTCTAGACGAAAATTGACGACGCTAGAAGTGAATCCAGAAAATGTGGCAAACTCTGAAACCTTCAGTATCAGACAATCTAAAATGATCTCAGAAAACTTGAAGTTGATGGCGAAATTATAGAGAACCCAAATGGTATAGCAAGTAAATTGAATTATTTTATACTGAGAGGATAAATAATCTTCCGGAATCGGCGCAGGTAGCACCAATGAGAGGAATACTTACACCAATCAATAGAGCATAGAGCATGAATGATTTAAAAAAATACTAGTAGGAAACCGACTGTACCATATTCTGTTGTGTTGTGGACTAGGAACTCTCATTTGTTAACTTGTTATAAACATTTAAATACAACAAAACGTGCTTTTTTTGTGTTTTGCTTCTAAAATAAAACCAACACAGCAATCTGGTTGCTCCAATGAAAAACATTTTAGAGAACTGAAATACGAACAAAATATTTTTTACGACACGATCAGGTTATTAGTACCGGAGAAAAACTGTAAAAACCAAAAATTTTTGCTATTTAAAAAAAAATCATAACTCAACCATTTCTCAAATTGTTGGGTTCGCTCAAGAAACTGTTGAATCATGAGTACTTCATGTATGTACAAAACAGGCGCTGTCGGACCATTACTCTTAACACAATTGCAACTTGAATTTTTTTTTCACTATCTTTTTATGTTCTCAGCGTTGATAACAACACCCGCCTGCATAGCTCAAATGAGGAATATGGTGTTGTGAATTCATCTATGGACGTTTCCCACAACACTCCGCTATAAACGACCTATTCAAACGTGCTAAATCAACTGCTGATATTCATTCTGATTTGGAACCTTTAGGATTTTTTCGTAATGACGTCCGGACGGGAAATCTCTCATTCCTTGGCAGACACAGTTGCTCCCTCCCATATTCTATCAACTTCTAGATTTGCTGGTGGTGCTGCAGGTTCTGCTGAAAATTTAGTGATAAAAAAATATTCTATTTTGATTGACCAGTACATATTTTATCCAATAGCCATCGAAACATATGGCTCTTTTGGTAGATATGGTTCGGAATTTTTCAAACTCATTGGCCACAAACTTAAAAATAACCGACGATCCTAGAGCAAAGTCTTTCCTTTTATAAAGAATAAGTATCGCGGTCCAAAGAGGAAACGCCGCATCTGTCCTGGGTTTCATTCCTAGTCTGGATTAAATTTTTATCCGTCCGCAAAGATTGAGTTTTCTGAACATATCTTCAATCAGTTCAGCACATCCTCTAACTACTTGCCCACTTCCTCCGCAAGTTATGTCCAGCAACCTTAACACAGGTTTGATATCACGCCACAATAACAAAAGCATCCACTTCATTACAGACTACTCTGAAGATGACGTCAGTGGTGAATGCAGCAGAAAGCCTGTGGTACATATTTCTGCAAAAACACTCGGTCTTAAAGGGTTGAAAAACATTGGTAACACTTGCTTTATGAATAATGTTATCCAGTGTTTGTCGAATAGTTGCTAGAGTATTTAAAGAAGGGCGCCTACATTAGGGATATGAATTCCAGTTTTTCTGATATAAATGGAGCTTTAATCAAAACGTTTGTGGAATTGATCAAGGAACTGTGGTCAGAAGATTCGTTGGATCGAGTGGTTGATGCAGTTTCTTCAAAAAGTCAAATCCAAAGTTTCGCACCACGTTTCATCAATTATGCCCAGCAAGATGCTCAGAAGTTTTTACCTACTGGAAGGACGTCAATAGAGTAACGGAAAGGCCAGTGAGTAATGGTCGAGATACTTGAAAATGGACCACTCCAAGATAGTTGATAACTTTGTTGGACAGCTGAAATCTACATTGAAATGCACATTTTGTGGTTAACAGTCAAGCACATTTGATCCATTCTGGGACATTTCTCTTCCAATTTCACAAAGATCATGGCAACTTAGAATCTCGTAATGTTCACTAAGGAAGAAACTATGGATTGTGATCAGAAACCGACATGTACAATTTGCAATGAAAGAAGGGAAGACACAAATTCTCTATTGATTCATAAATTCCCAAAAATTTGGGTAATCTACTTAAAAAGGTTTTCTCAAACAGACAGATTTCCAGCAAAATTTAATGTCACCATTGATTTTTCTCTATAAGGATTAGATATGATTAACTACTCAGCAGAAAATAAAGCCCCTTGTCGCTATAACTTATATGCTCTGCTGAATCACAGCGGGACTTCCCATAACTGCTCACTGTAAGCATTCATATACAGGCACGTGGCACGAGTGCAACAATTCTCATGTTTCCTCGATTCCATCAGAAAACATGGTGAGCGAAAGAGCATATGTACTCTTCTATGAGCAGGAGGGCACTTATTCACATCTTTGATATTATATTTATTTTTATTTTACAAATATTATAATTGTTATTATTCATTTTCACAATTAAACTAGGTCATTGTAATGATCTATTCTGTTTTGTGACTTATAGACCGGAGAAAATGAGAAAAGACCGGGTTTCTGTTTGAATCAATGTGTTAAACCTCTACACCATTTTGGTTACTTAGGATGCTTTGAATTCACTGTCACCATTTTCCATCATACAAGAATATGTTTGTTTTCAACCAAAGCCGAAGATATCGAGCGTTTTTCAATACTCCCACTCAATAGCGGAAATGCTGTCACGAAATGACATTTCTCTGAAAACGTTAACTTCACGTTGAGCTCTGAAAGGGTCAGAGGCTGCTTTGGTAAGTGGTTGCAAAAACACTTTTGACAATAGGCCATCAGGTTTTCTGATTATTATAACAAATATCGAAATAGGTTACTACGTGTGATGGTTAGTCCTCATAATTTCTCTGGGCTCTGTGAGTTTGGGATACCCATTTCAGAATTTTTGGAAGGATTTTTGGTTCCACGCACTGATATCGCAACTGGAGGAGAAAGCGGTGTGGGGGTACCATCATCCTTGAAGCTGTGATCTGATTATTCAAGTGGAAATGATGTTAGTTCCACGACATGGATCACCAAATGGAAAGATTTGTCTGATAAAAAAATTGGCACAACTGAGATTTCAATCCATGAGAGAAAGCTTGAAGAGAAGTGCCTGGTGCTACATGATTGTGAATGCCCTGGAGACATATAATGCTACGACCAGTAAGCAGGCCACCAGTTAATTTTTGATGATAGGAGCCATATTTTAAAACGTGTTACCTTTAAAATTTCTCAAGTTACAATGCAAACGGCTGCTGTTCACCGGTGAGCACAAGGGGTGGAAGCTTTTGAGGTATTATAGACCCTTAAAAAAAATTGAATGGGTGCCATGCAACTTTCTTCGATTGAATGGTTTACTTTCTTGAATTACAAAAAATCAATGGGTATGACGAATACGGGAGGTGATTGAGAATGATCGATAGAACGGCGACGAGTGATAATTTGTGTATGTACGTAATTACAAGTAACAAAATGCTTTTATGGTGATCAAACCAGAAGTTATTTGTTATTACTCAGAAATAAAGTGTAATAGTTATTAGTATGTATATGCATAGTATACTATGAGTCTGCTTACAAGATGTATTAATTAATAATATTTATCTTCACAGTATTGGTTAGAAAAACCTGCTTACATCACTCACAAAAAGTTATCACTTGTGTCACTCAGTCGTGATACTATGAAATAACCCCAAAAACAAATAAAGAAATGAAAAGATCTGGCCTTTTTGGTTGTCCTTTCCTGGGGGCGTTTCACTAATTCGATTTTCGGAGTCCTAACGATCACGAATGTCCTTCGTAAATTCTGGAATTTTATCGGAATTCCGGGATTAGTCTTTCAATAGCAGCCAAGTGGACGATTACAATATGACCTAATCTTTCATCTATCACAAAGTTATTGGAACCCCCTGCCGTAATCCTGGATTAAATTTCCAAATAAAACGAGAAAACAAAATGGGTATTCATCCAGCCCCTTGGGACTCACCTTATTTATTAAAAAGGTAAACATTAATCCAGTAACCTTGTAAAGAAAAGCATAGGCCTAAGTTGCATCAAATGGTGGTAGTATATTCCTTTTTTTTCTTGTATGGGATGTGACTGAAGTTACAAACCCAAGTTTTCGACCTCGGCAGTCCCCCGGATCACTTTTGAAAATCCCAAAAACTGTTAAATATTTGCACTTTTTTTGGTTTTGTCCCATTTTGACCATAAAGGGGCATGTTTTTGATAAAGACCATCCAATATATTTTTAAACTAGAATAAATTTTCTATAATATTGAATGAAAATGGATTTGGTAGCTCCGATAGGTACCGAGATACAGCTTTTCAAAATTTGTCAGATTTTCCATAATGGAAAATTTTAAGCTAATTTTCATGTTTGAGTCTTCAAAAACCTGTATTCTATGAGTCAGTGAAGGAAAAATGTATTCATTTTAATATTGTGAATGGCAGGGGGGAAGGATTCACAGATATAGGATGAAGGCTCATACAACTGCTGAGGATGACATTTGAAGCCAAACACATTGTTCAGGCTGAAGAAGATGCTGACACACTAATGATCACAACAGCCATCAGAAAGGCCTCTGATTTTCAGGTCGTGATTATTGTAGGAGAAGACGTAGACTTGCTGGTCATCCTCACTGGTCTCAGAAGTCCCACACTTGGTACTTCAAAAGTGTGGAAGAGGCAAAACGCCAGATGTTTTCTACTCCACCATCTCAACATCTGAAGACAGCCATCTCATCATTTTTACTTACGCCTTCAGTGGCTGTGATTCTACCTCGTGCTTCTTAAGCCAAGGGAAACTCAAGTTGTTTCAAATATTAAGGAAACATGTACACCTCAAAAAGGAAACTGCAGTGTTTTCTAGTCCAGATGCGACACATGCTGAAGCCGCTCATCGTGCTGTACGGTGGGGAAAGGTCCAGTCAAACCATCAATGACCTGCGCTACCAGCTCTTCATAAAGGCTGCAGCCAAGACCAGTTTTAACCTGACTTCCTCCCACGCAAGATACTGCGAAGCTACATTCATATTGCACATACCACCAGGTGCAGCAGTGGATGGGTTATGAAAAGAATCCGAATGGAGATGGGTTGCAACAGCCCTAGGCCTTTGCCCGAAGATGAGGTCACGGGAAGTAGCCCCCTCGAACCTGCTGATCATGATTTCCTGCAGTTGCAAGAAGGGTTGCCGAAATACTTGCAGCTGCAAGAAAGCAGGTCTGAAGTGCTCACTCGTCTGCGGAACCTGCAATGGCCAGTCATGCGAAAAGCTGCCTGAAATTACGGTAGACGACGATGTCAACATCCTTGATTTAGACGAGCTCGACGACAATGACGAGATGGATAGGCTCCTCGCCTATTCAGTCAACCAACTCGCTGGAGATACTGTTGTCGAAGAACTACATCAGGTATTCTCACACTGTTATCATTGCTGAAAGTTACGATTATTTCTATTTATTATTCACTCAAATCTTATAGAACCGTTATTTCTATCAATTCATACTTACACCAACACGTGTATGCCATTTATATTGAAATTGGAATATTCAAAAATTTAATATTTTCGTCCCATATCAGAAGATCCAGGATGATGAAGGGGCGAATTGGCGGATTTGCTTGGGCCTGGAACCATCGAATAGAAGGAAACATTGACTCCCCCCCCTCCGCCCTCACCCCCACAAAACAACAATAAATGTTTACTCCACTGACTAACATCACATAGATTGTTGAAGATATACAGACAATATGAAGAAGCACGAAAATTATCTTATAATTTTCACATTTGGAATTTTTTCCAAATTTTGACAAACTGTATCTAAAAACTATGGGGTCCATTTTGATATCATGTCGAAGCAAATTCATCATAGTTTTCAAATGTATGGAGGGTTCTTTGTCAAAAACATGCCCCTTCATGGTCAATATGGGACGAAACCAAAAAAAGTGCAAAAATTTTACAGTTTTTGGTATTTTCAAACGTGATCCGGCGGGCTGCCAAAGTCGAAAACTTGGATTTGTCACCTCAGTCACATCCCATACCAGAAAAAAAAGAAACCCACTACCACCATTCGATGCAACTTAGGATGTACTAGGTTACTGGGCTACATCAAAAGCGAACATATACATTCAATCTCTATTCTATCTCTATCCTAGAAAAATATGCTTTTTCTTTGGGAAAGTAGCACTTCCCGGCCTAGTCCAGGAAGTACGTACTTCCCGGACTAGGCCGGGAAGTGCTCGAATTTTAATACAAATATTAATATAAATAAGAATGTTTATGTTGGTACCTATTTTCTGTTCTAATTTCAATATATAATACAAATAAGAACTGAAATGTTCGAAATATTCAAATTTGGAATCGTTTCATCCGGTTAACAGATGGGTTAAAGTCGACCACTCTTCGTCTCTTAGACTAAATGCGTCTCATTGATTTGTTATTCTACATGATTGCCGAAAAAATAGTGTACGCAGCACGTCCGCAAACAGTTTTTTTGGACTCGTAGACTTCCAGGACTCGCTAACGCTCGTCCTAGAATTTGGTCTACTCGTCCAAAAAAACAGTACTTTCTGGACTTGTTACGTAAATTACTATTTTACCAAACTCAAGCTGGATGCTGTGGCACCATCAGATTCAAATTCGGTAATCGGACACCTTATCAATAGCACATATTATCGCTTCGAGAGTCACTGACTCAATTTGCATTCCTTGCTCGGATGGTACCAACAAATCGTAGATTATGTCGGTGGCATGATGGGAAGCCTATTTCAAGATACCGTTTATGGGGTGGACACGATAATTTCAAAGCTCGGGAATTAACAGTAGCAATTGAAAATGCTACAAACGTTCACAATTTCTGAACATTTCTATGATGAGGCCAAAGGATTTCAGTTGATATGAATCCTTGTCTGAGCTAACTCGGACAGAGCCAACTCATGACAGCTACAAATAAGCGACAATGCTAAATCGTCTCATATTTATAAACGTTAAATCTAACTTAATATCGAATAGGTGCGTACTTTTTTTTGTTGATATAAAATTGCATGATATCAAGATAATTAACGGCTTTTCGCTCAATTGATTCCCAGAACGGAAACTGATTCAGTAACTGAATTCACAGTGAATACTCTCGTTTCGAACTCCAATCATCTTCGTCTCTTTATGCTTGTAATTTCGCGTCCCTAAAGTCCGCCTGAACGGACAATGCGCGCTTTCGATACCTTTTTAATCTTCACGTTCGACTGACTGGAGGCATGATTGGCTTCGATGTATGCGGACTCATTGAATTTCTGTTTGAACGAATGCTGCTCTCTATGGAGTATACTTGCGTCGCCCCATAGAATTCGATAGTTCTCAGTCCAGATGACTCTCGATTTCGGCGTTTCCCCACGGATAATGGTGTCTTCATATCTCGTAAATTCAGAGCTTGCTGAATTGCGTTCTATCATTCGGTTTAGTATTGGTGAGGAAGTGACTGGCCAGGTTGAAAGCAGTTCTTGATATTGTACTTGTTTACTATCTTACTGCAAGGGATAAAAATTTTGTAGCAGCAAGTAAAACTTTCATACCACCAAGTGAAAATTTGCATAGTATATGGCACAAGTACACGCTTTAATAGCCACAAGAAAAATTAGATTTCTGAATTTGATCACTTGCTGTTGAATTTGAGGATCATAATGTAACCTGTCTTTATTAGAAGCAAACTTTTAATTTCATTAGCCACAATCTACGTTCTATTTGCAGTAGATGCTCAGTTTGATAACTACTAGTGACAAGTAAATTTACCATTGATGAAGAATGATTTACTCTCAAATAACTCATATACTTGAATCTACAAAAAATATATTATTTGCTATCAGATGACTCACTTTTGGGTATTTTATTATCTCACCTTTAATAGCTTTCATTCCATCTTTGAAATCAGGATACACCAGATTCGATTGAAATATTCACTTGCCCTCAGTTCAAAGTTATTTAGTTCTTCATAGAAGGATAATTTGTACTTTGTTCAGCCTTATCTTCAAAACATTCATTTAATTCACATCGAGGTGAACGGTTTGGTTGCAGCAAGGAAGCAATGATTCGGTTTATACTCTGAGAAAATGTAGTTGCATAGCAAATACAGGCTAGCAAAATACACAACTCAAGAAAAACTAAAGATAAAGATTGCAGTTTTGATGGAAATATTTTTTCGTGACCTAGTTGTTGACATGGAAAGAAGTATACAACATTTTGATGGTTCTTTCGAAGAAATCATCGCCTCTGGCCACCCTTACTGGATCACCCAGTACAAACTGTTTCAAAATTAGGAATTCTGAAAGTTTGTTGAATCTGTTTGTATTCATCAGAATGAATGAACGCACGCAAGCTAATGTCTTTCTTCATTATGATCATAACAAATCCAAGTTATGTTGGTATGACATAAAGTAGAATTAGAACGTTCTGAAAGTTGAAAAAAAAAGGTAATGGAGAAAAGAAATAAAAATGATAGAATGTAAATATTTGTATTGAAACAAAACTGTTGTTTACTTTATTGAACAATCCTCCTGATCCTATTATACATGAAATACCAATACTGTAGAAATGTTAGGTCAAAATTCACATCCTACAAATACCAATGAGTAAATATATATATCAAGCTAACATTATTCACACAACAGTATTGTGGGGAACTATTGCCAGACCTACTCAATGGCCGCCTGGTCGATTCGTTCGTAACGCAGTGTAACACACCCTCAATCAAGACTGTTACTGGTTCTACTCCATACCACGGCTTGTTGAACGAGTTTCCTGACATAACTCGTCCAGAAGGCATTCCTAAGGAAATCCAACACAACACCAAGCATCATATAGTGACAACTCCAGGACCGCCAGTTGCTCAGAAACCACGAAGCCTCGCTCCAGACAAACTCCGTGCCGCCAAAAAGGAATTTGACGCTATGCTAAAGTTAGGAATCGCTCGACCGTTACAAAGCCCTTGGGCAGCGCCATTACATTTGATCCACAAGAAAGGTGACGAGTGGAGACCCTGTGGAGACTACCGTAGACTCAACGCCAGGACAATTCCAGACTGCTATCCAGTTCGACACATCGAAGACTTTTCGCAGTGTCTCCAAGGCAAATCCATTTTTTCCACAGTGGACCTAGTGCGCGCGTTCAATCAAATTCCGGTTGCTGAAGAAGACATTCTAAAAACCGCGATTACAACCCCATTCGGACTGTTCGAGTACCGATTTATGACTTTCGGTCTCCGGAATGCCGCAAAGACTTTTCAACGCTTTATCGACGAAGTCCTACGCGGGTTAGACTTTTGCTTCGCCTACATCGACGACATTCTAGTTGCTTCAGCTTCCCCTGAAGAGCATCTCGTCCATTTGCGAATCCTGCTTGAAAGATTAGTGAAGTACGGTGTCGTCATTAACCCCGTGAAGTGCGTATTCGGTCAAGCAGAAGTAGTGTTTCTTGGCTACCTAGTGTAAGAGACAGGTACACGCCCCTTGCCTGAAAGAGTTGCCGCGATTCGTGCCTTTCCGCGACCGGACACCGTTAAGAAACTCAGACAATTTTTAGGTATGATAAACTTTTATCGTCGGTTCTTACCTAAAGCTGCCACTATTCAAGCCCCGCTGAACGACCTTCTAAAAGATATTGTTAAAGGAAAAACACCAGTGAATTGGACTCCGGCAGCAAATACAGCTTTTGAGTCCAGCAAAGAGAGCTTAGCTCAGGCGACTTTGCTGGCTCATCCAAAGTTGGACTCCAACCTCGCGATTTTTAATGACGCTTCGGACTTTTCGGTCGGTGCCGCCTCACAGCAGTGGTGTAACGGTGCTTGGGAGCCACTTAGTTTGTTTTCCAAAAAACTCAGCCCCTCCGAGCAGAAATACAGTGCTTTTGACCGCGAACTCTTGGCTATATACCTGGCCGTACGACACTTCCGACACATGGTGGAAGCAAGACAGTTCGCGATTTACACTGATCATAAACCACTAACTTTTGCTTTCCGTCAAAAAGATAAACAGTGCTCGCCGCGTCAGTTTCGTTACCTGGATTTTATTGGACAATTTTCTACTGACATTCGACACGTTTCCGGTGAAAACAATGTAGTTGCGGACGCATTGTCGCGCATCGAAGAACTGGAAGTTGCCTTAGACTTCGAAGCCCTCGCTGCCTCCCAGGAAAACGACGCCGAGCTCAAGAAACTTCAACAGGAAGACTCATCCTTGCAGCTCAAACGCATGCACCAATGCCACGATTGTATGCGACGTTTCGACACCAACAGTTCGACCATTCGTCACTCAAGCCTTCCGAAGGCCGCCAATTCGAATCACATCTGTTCAAGCACTTGAACCGTTTGACAGGTACGACTCATCTACGAACCACGGCATACCATCCAGCAGCAAATGGAATGATTGAGAGATTTCACCGTCAGCTGAAGGCAGCAATCAGATGTCACAACAACCAGCAATGGACCAAGACCCTACCTACAACCATTCTTGGTATTCGATCTGCCTAGAAAGAAGACCTACAGTCCAGGGCAGCAGAAATGCTTTATGGACAGACCATTCGGATTCCAGGAGAATTTCTCTCAGCCAGAGCACCTCATTCAATTGAGAACGTTCCAGAATTCATACAGCAGCTGCGAGAACACATGCAACAACTTCGACCAACACCTGGTAAGCATCATGGATCCAAGAAAACATTCGTTTTCAAAGACCTTGCAACAGCAGAATTCGTGTTTTTAAGACATGATGCTCCTAAAGCTCCGCTGCAGCAGCCCTACGATGGTCCATTCAAGGTCGTAAAAAGGTCTGACAAGACCTTTGTCATACATATGCGTGGCCGCGATGTAACTGTCTCAATAGAGCGTCTTAAACCAGCCTATATACTATCAAAGGATCTCGAAGACGACGCTGACACATCACCACCTCCGGAGCAAGAATTCTTCATTATTCAAAATAATTTTGCCGCCCCGACGTTGCCGTCACCCATCCAACAGACGCCAGGCCCCGCCGCGGCGCATTCTGGACCCAACTTCAGTCCCAGGACAACAAGATCTGGAAGAAGAGTAAGGTTTCCTGATCGGCTGCAAGTCGGTTTCTCCTGAAGCTTCTTCACTGGCAGGGGGGTGTTGTGGGGAACTATTCCACATATATTCTGTATATTTTATATAATATTGTTTCATGTGAATTTCTCATGTTATAATATTTACACACCTTGTACATAAGTAATATTTCGTATTCAAGTCTAGAGACGTTTATTGTTGGAAAGCAAACTTTTCTTTATCTAGCGAATTCAGTTGTAAAGACATTCTATTTACAACCTGTCTACTATTTCTAACCGATCTAATCCGTAACTTTTACTTCAGGTCACGTTCGATGAATGAGAACAAAATCAGATACGATAGTACCTCATAAACTAATTCTCTGTGAACTATTCAAACAGAATGAGAGGATAAAAAAAAACCTTATTTAATAGTCTCCACTAAAACTTTCTTCCGAGGACACAAAATAGGCAATTGCATGGTTGTTCTTTTAGGAAAGTTGAGGGTCATCTGTGTTACCATATTAATTTCACTTTTCGCCCTTCGAAAAGGACAGTTCGTTCGAAGACTTCACCCGTTCAACATCAGCTTACATTTTATACTTTTCACTCGCGATCCAAAAACTCCATTAAGTTATATATACACATACTACAAGCTATTTAATAATGTTATTTATCTAAGTTATCTTCAGTGTTCGCCTTTGCAATAGAAATAAGTCACCCACGAAAAATAACAAATAGGTGATACGGTTTCCACGAACCGATATTACCAAAGTATAATTCCTGCACACGATGTAACACGACCACATACAACTACCATAACTCAAATTCTGTATATGGAATGACGCCAGTTTTGCGAAAACGTTGATGAACACCCCCTAACATGTGCGGCGGTTACTCCCGATTGATCACGAACTGGTCGAAAATCACCAAGTAGGTGAACACGTTACATTTCTTTAGGAACACCAAATTCTACTGCAAATAAATTGTTATATTATGCCTATTACACGAGTTTCTATTGTAATGATATACTATTCAGAAACACGAAGTTGATGAATATGAAACTTCTCCAGCGCTAGTAAGATGTTGACCTGACATCATACAAAGTGAATTATCTAATATGCGAAGAACTTGCTGTATGTAAACAATATAGTAGCTACAATTTCATGCGTCCAGAATTCTCATTTTTCTAGAGACAAAACGATTCTTTTCTTTAAATATAGGTAAGTATTAATTTTCTTATCACAATCGAAAAATAGTCTGGAAATCGTTTCACTTGGACTATTTTTTTTCGTGTGACATTCTTGGAAACAACTCTGATGTATTAAAGGTATTTAAAGTTGCCGTTTGATCAGGCTTGACAAACTGAAATTCTAATGAATATTTATCCAAGTATCCGTCCAAAAATGAAGAAAGGTTATCAAAATCAATTTCTACAACTTTCGTGATATGAAATATCACGCTACTGAACAGTATTGGCAGATGACACATTTTTCCTCGTTATATTTTGAATATCCAATTATCAATTCATATTCTGGTTGAATAATATCTAGATAGATATTATTCTCGACAAAAGTGCTCTCAAATAATGTTCTTGAAATATCCACTCCAATGTTGTAACACAATACTGGATAAGTAAAGGAATATGATTCCAAAGAATTTTATAAATGGTTGGCACATCCATTGTATAGGCACGGAACAAATATACCTACTTTTAGAATTTGGGAATCCGCGTCTATGCTAAATATAATCAATATGAAAAACCATTATTTGAAAATGCATGGAAAACGTAGATGCCTATACTATCTTGAAAAATACAAAAGCAAAGCGTACAAAAATTTCATTTCCAACTCCGAAAATAATCCAGAAAAATAATATAAATTGTAAAAATAAATGAATTTCCAATAGAAACAAGATAATTGATAAATTATCAACTATCTGAATAAAATTGCAAATTTTCACTCTCAGATTTTTTTCATCCAAGTTAGGTTCTTTTTACAATATCTATCAGATATCGTTCAATGTCCAGCGTGGTTTTAGCCAGAGAGTACTTGTTTTCTGTTAAATATTACAAAAAATAGCTTCATTTCATTTCGACTATTTAAATGAAAATGTAAATTTTCACTTTCGGATTTCTTCTTACAAGTTATATACTCTTTTCACAATATCTATCAGAAGTAGTTCAATGTCCAGCGTGGCTTCAGCCGGGAAAATAGTTGTTTTCCGTTAGATATTACAAAAAAATTGCTTATATTTTATCGTAGGTAAGTTCAATGAAAGTTTGAAAAAATTACAGCATTTTTTGAAAATACACAATATTCGAAATATTGATAAAAATTAACTGCCGTAGGTGCTCTACCCTTACGAAGAAGTTGGAAGAAATTCCTTTGCAAGTGCCTCTTAGCATTCAGAAAAAGTTTCGTTATTTTATATAGATCAAACTTCGGACCCCATCATTGATTGTTGCTTTTTGTTTATCTTTACTCAGTTTACGTTCCATGATACGCTTATGACTAATCTCCGAATCCAAAACAACACAGTGTGATCATTTAATTTCCTTGATCTTGCTACTCCTACAATGTCATCAGATGCACTCCCCATTTCATTCAATGGCGCTTTCTATCCGAAAACTGCCGAATTAGGAAGTCAGTAAGAATGTTGGAAAAGTATGAAATTTTTCTCGTCTTGAGTTTGAATTTGGTTATTCGCCGCCCATTTCGTATTTGAAGTTAACCTCCCAAACGACATGGTCTGGAGATTCGCTCTCTATCGGAAATTGTACTATTTATATTGGTCTTTCCTTTGAAATAAAACAGAAGCAAGTATTGGCTTATTACCTTCGATTGCCGACCGAAAAATCTCGATTTCAGGAAGGAAATCAATCTCAATATATTCAATTAGTAGTCCAATCCTTTCTGAGTTTCCCTACTGATAGTTAAGTTTTCTAAGTATAACCGTTTCGCACTGCAACTTTAAATAAAAATACATGACATTGAACGCCCACCTTGACTGGGTTTTGTTGTCATTCTTCTGATATCTGGGTTCTTCATGCATTTCTTTCAATCAACCCAATCCATCCCAAGTATAGAAAAGATTCAAAAACACGCGTTTCACAAAAAAATATTCATTATTATACTCTCTTAAAAGGGTTTTCAAGGTTAATGACACCAAAAAAAAATTAAGACGTCAACTAAAAATTTTGGTTCATTCACGTACCACTACTGGTAAGACCCGTAAAAAACACTTTTTCAAAAAATGTCTGAAAACTAGTCCTAAGCAGTGAAATACTCATAGGTAGTAATAATTTGAATCTACGACACAAAATATCATAACCGGACCCGAACAAGACGAAAAATGAACATGTCAGTTTGTCCATTTGTTCACGAATCTTTCACGGGCAAGAAAGTACAACATCATATGTCGCCATATTGTGCAAAGCATGGTACGTTCTTTCGTTACATTTTCTATACCTTTTTTGAGCTTTATATACTTTCATCAGTAGTAAGAATAGAAGCGATTTTATCAAAAGAGATTTCAGCAACTGGTCGAGAGATATTTCTTCAGGTACGTTCTCCCTTTCATTTCACAAAAGACGTAAAGCAACGGACTATTTGAAATCGAGTTGGGATATTCTATCTATAGCATTAAGAAATATGAGTCATCACCATTTCTTTCCCAATGCATCTACAAATACAGTTAGGCATCATAGAGATCAACACCTCCCATGAACTTGGTAATTACGTTGGGCTGAAATGCGTTGATTCTCTTTTATTTCTTTTCTGTCATATCGTTTCACATGATGTATCGACCGATGATTGAAAATATTCCTGAAGACAGTGAGCGTTGAGTTTTTAGCATGTGAATTTTCGCTACTTCATTTTGTTAATTTTTTAGAAAGCTTTAGAGCAATGTAGACCTGTGGTGACTTACTTTCAATGAGCCTTAACACAACATACATATATGTGTGTTCATAGTTGGTTGTCTAACATAATTCATAGAAACCTTATCAACATTCCCATGGTAATTTCCATTCAAAAACCACATTTAATGATCAATTCACATTTTACAAGTTGTCACTACAAGGAGAATAATTAAGTTCTGGATGCACCATCAGAATAAATCATAACATTTCTATTTTCGACTTGTTCTCATTGAAACTGCATTCGTGGTGGTCCTGTTAGGTTTTCCGAGTAGTGGTTGTATTTCTGCTTACTAGAAAAGAGTCAGATAAATGAATATTTTGGAACCTTTGGTGTGAATACAATTCAAGAAATAGAAACTACCCAAGCACCAAAACTACGTCACAATCACACTCGACGCGGGTTTCGCCAACAAAGTTAGCATCTTCAGGAGCTAAAAGCTCACTAAGCTTTAAGTGAGCTTTTGAGTAAGAGTACTCTGAATAATACTTAGCCAACTATATGGAAAAAGGGTGTTTTGCTGCCCCTGCCCAAAACAAGCAATCCTACAGAATACAAATCTCTCCGACCAATAAGCATACTTTGTGTTCTGACGAAAATTTTCGAAAAGATCATATATCTACAAATGAAGGGCTACTTAGAAGACTAGAAGATTTAGGTCACATCATAGTTTCAATACAGCACTTCTGAAAGTTACAGATGACATCCTTGAATATTTGGACGACAAAATGTCAGTATTGCTAATATTTTTAGATTATACCAAAGCTTTCGATATAATTAAACATGATCTTCTATTGGCTTTACTACACTTCATCGGATTCAGTGATGCCTCTGTTTCATTTTTCAGAACTTACCTATATAATCGGTTCCAAGCGGTCAAACTCGATAATCAAGTTTCTGATTTTGTGCATATGGAAAATGGAGTTCCCCAAGGATCTATCTTGTGCCCGCTACTCTTCATCATGTACACTGTTGACTTGCACACAGTCATACATTTTTCTGAAAGCCATTTTTATGTAGATGATGTTCAGCTCTATCTCCCCTTCACCGAACATAACCTAAATCAGGCTGTTCAGAATCTGAACGATGATTTGATCTCGATAGTCGACATTTCAAATAAACTTTGTCTTTCCATCAATCCATCAAAGTCAAATGCAATCTTATGCGGCCGGAAAGAAAGCCGCATAAGATGTTTACCACAAATCATCCTTAAAGTAAACAATAAAACTATTCCGTTTACAGATACTGCAAAAAATTTAGGTTTATTTATGGATCATACGCTAAGTGTGGTGTTTGAAAGGGAATAAAACACTGTTTCCCTAATTAAATAATTCTTGTATTGCGTACTGTTACTATATGAAAACAAACTCGTACAATACTCATGGTGTATGGTGTCACACTGATAAAAGGGGACATTGTTGGTGCGCATCAACACCAGATAGATGGCAAAGCTACTTCCTGGAACTATAATGAATATACATTACATACACCCCCTCTTATTTGACATTATATTTTTCTTAATACCTAAACCTATCTGGAACATTTCTAATCCTTTTAGGACGATTCACTGGAGAATTATTTGAAAACGAACAATGATTTCGCGAGTCAATATCAATGTGATCAAATTGTGTTTCATCAAGAGCGTTATTTATACCTTCTATTTCATCAGGACTCTGTGAGCCTTGGTTCATGTTGGAGGGATTTTCTCTGACTGAGTAATCAGGTCTCAAGGCAAAATCATTATCACTACAGTACCTTACTTGGTTGAAATGTCTTTTCCACTCAATACTTGTCTTGAACTCTTTTACCCAACATACATTTGCACCATAAAATTTTAAAATTTCTGCCTGCACCATGTGGGTTTAATACCTCTGTAATCTCTAACATATACAATCTGTCCTATTTGAAAACTATTAACTCGCCTCCCCCTGAAAAATCGTTTGTTTGCTTCTTGTGCTTTCATCATGTTATTTTTTACTTCCATATTGCTCTCAACTATCGGATTGCTTTGTTGCTTTGGCATCATGAGATTCAAACGAGTTCTCAAAGGTCTTCCCAAAAATAATTTTGCTGGCGTTTCACCAGATGAACAATGGGGGGTGTTTCGATACGTCAACAAAAATTTACATAGTGATAAATTAACATTCTTCAGTTGATTATCAGAAATTTCTTTAAGTAAAAATTGTTTTACCGTTTTCACAGAATTTTCCGCTGCTCCATTGGAAGCAGGATTATACGGAGGAATATTAACATGATTGATTCCATTAGATTTTATAAATAATCGAAAATCTTCTGAGACTAGTTGAGGTCCGTTATCGGATACTAACATTGACGGTAGCCCAAAACGGCTGAAAAGATTTCTTAACTTTTCAATAGTGGCTACAGAAGTTATTGAGCTCATAGGAAATACTTCCAGCCATTTCGAGAAAGCATCCGTAACCACTAAAAAATATTTTTGTCTTAGTGGGCCAATGCAATCAATGTGAATACGTTGCCATACCTCACTAGGAATTGGCCATGGTTTCAAAGGTGTTTTTTCTGGAGTAGCGCGAATTTTCTGACACTCCGGGCACCCCTTAACAATTTCTTCCACATCCTTATTTAAAGTAGGCCACCATACGTAGGATCTTGCCAGTGATTTCATTTTTACAATGCCTAAATGGCTGTTATGTAACTCATTCAAAATATCTTCACGCAACGAAGAAGGAACAATCACCCGATGTCCCCAAAGTAAAACATTTTCATCTAAGTTAATTTCATCTTTCCTTCTGAAAAAGGGTTTCAAATTTTCAGTTGAGTCTGACGGCCACCCTTTTCGCACATATGACAAAATTTCTTTCAATACAGGATCTGTCTCTGTCTCGCGTTCTATTTTAACGATATCAATGGGCATTGACGTACAACTTGATAAGAAATTTAAATTAATGTGAGAACTCTCAAATTCCTGCATATTATCTTCAAATTCCAAAGTCTGTACCTTTTCTTGGTCTTTGATAGGCAAACGCGACAGAAAATCAGCTATATTCTCAGAGGTATTAACGTACTGGATAGTGAAATCAAATCCGCTCAAAAAGTAAGCATACCTCTGCAACCGATTTGCCGCCATGATTGGAACGCCGTTTTTTGGTCCAAAAATACTAACTAGCGGTTTATTATCACTGCACAAAATGAAATGCCTACCATACAAAAATTGATAGAATCTTTTGACCCCAAAGACGATTGCCAAAGCCTCTTTGTCTAACTGTGAGTAACGTTTTTCAGATTCAGATAACGTGCGAGATGCAAAACAGATCGGTCTCAACACGCCATCCTTACATGATTGCGACAACACCGCCCCTAAACCGTAATCACTACTATCAACAGCTAAAACTGTCTCACAAGTTGGGTCAAAATGGACCAAAAATGTATCAGCAACTAAAACACTTTTAACGTTTTTAAATGCCTCCTGGCATTTATAGTCCCAATTCCAAGTAACATCCTTTTTCAATAATCGATATAGAGGGCTCACTACATTAGGCATGTTTGGTATGAATCTATTATAATACGTAATCATGCCTAAGAAAGATTTCAATTGAGTTACTGTTGTTGGTACTGGCATATTTTCAATGGCTTTGAGTTTTTCCGGAGATTTGTGTACTCCAGCTTTGTCAAGAACCAACCCCAAATATGAAATACTATCTTGAAAGAAGAAACATTTTTCTTTCTTAATTGTCAGACCCGTATCAAGTAATATCTGTAAAACTCTTTCTAAATTGGCTAAATGCGATTCTTTATTTGGCCCAGTAATTATTATGTCGTCTAAAAAACACCCGACTCCCGGTACATTCATAAACAGCTGTTCCATAATCCGCTGGAACTGCGCAGGCCCAGATGCCAGCCCGTAAGGTAAACAATTATAAGCGAAGAGACCCTTATGCGTAGAAATTGTTGTAAAAATTCGTGAATCTTTGTACAAAGGTATCTGTTGATATGCATGCGCAAGGTCGATTTTTGAGAACTGCTCTCCTCCACTTAATTTTGCCAACAAATCATCTATCCTAGGCAAAGGGTATTTATCCACAATCAAAAACGGATTTACTGTGATTTTATAATCGCCACAAAGTCTGACTGTATTGTCCTTTTTTAAGATTGGGACAACCGGAGTTCCAAATTCACTGTATTCTACGGGTGAAATAATATTATTTTTTAGTAATCTTTCAATTTCTTCATCAACTTTAATTTTCAAAGCAAACGGTATTGGGCGCGGCTTGCAACATTTCGGAATCGCATTTGATTTCAATGTTAACTTTAGCTGAAATTTATTAAAGCAACCCGGGGTATCAGAAAACACTGCTTTGTATTTATTTGTGAAATACTCTATTTCCGTGAATTTTCCTTTCAAGTACTTTATCTCTTGAAAATTCATATTGAATTTACGAATAAAATTCCTGCCAAGTAGGGCGGGACCCTTCGTATCCACAACGCAAAATTCTAAAATATTATTTTTATCATGGAAAGTTACGGGCAATTTTAATACCCCTTCTGGAAAAACTCTATCTCCCGAAAAATTAATTAATGCTATGTTTGTATTCGATAACGGATTGTTACGAAAGTATTTTCTATACGTACTGAGCGGCAAAATTGACGTCGCAGCGCCTGAGTCTAGTTCCATTTTCAAAAGCACATCATTCAAATAAATATCAATATCAATTGGTTTATCCGATTCCTGTCGTAAACAAAGAACTGGGGAGAAATCATTCTGTGCATTCTCATGCACTTCTACAGACTCTAAAAAATTCATTTTCTGCCCCAGTCTGTTACAAGCAGCAGCCAGATGACCTTTAGTTGAACAATTGTTGCATACGTACTCACGATAGGGGCATTTATTCGCATAATGCTCCTTACCACACCGATAACATTTCACCTTTGAATTTCTACCACCTCCATCACTCCTATTCATGTCTGCGCCCCCTCTCATCCCAGAAGGTCCTGGCGAACTCGATGAAGATGATGCCTGGGTGCGCCATGTCTGTCGGCGCTGCTGTCCGCTACTTTCCGAACGTGGTGAACGTCTTGCCAACAAATGGATATCAGTCTCGTTGTACTGTTTTATTTCCATGTCACACTCGATAATACCAGCCAATGCTGATTCCTCAATTATCGCAGTATTTAACGCACTGGAATACGCCACTTCTTTATTTTCACTGAACAGTTTGTTTCTCACTCTCCCGGGATTATAACCAGTGATGAATTTATCACTTAATTTTGTTTCAAACGAAGTTCCGAATTCACAATTCATCGCCAACTTGTTCAACCGAGCTGCCCATTCCTGTGCGTTCTCGGATGAAGATTTTGTCGCGGCGTAAAAGTTGAATCGTTCCACAAAAACAACACTCTTTTTTGCGAAATAATCGTCCAGATTTTTGATGAGAACCTTCAGTTCACAACTCTCTGGTTCTTCTGGTACACATAAGTTCTGTAGAAACATATATGCGTCTTGATTTAAACTGTTCAATAAAATTGCACGTTTTATTTCATCAGTTTTTATACTATTTGCTATAAAAAACTGATTTAAACGTTTATGGTGAACTGACCACTCGTTTATTTTTGGATTGAATTCTAACTGAATACCCATGGAAGCCATGACTGCTTATAAAAACGAACACACTTCGGCAACTAAAAACACTGATGAATTTGCTGGATCCAAAGCAATTAGCACTTGCGGTTTTTATCCTCGTCGCCAAGTTATTTGTGGTGTTTGAAAGGGAATAAAACACTGTTTCCCTAATTAAATAATTCTTGTATTGCGTACTGTTACTTTATGAAAACAAACTCGTACAATACTCATGGTGTATGGTGTCACACTGATAAAAGGGGACATTGTTGGTGCGCATGCGTGGCTGAACAGCTGCCTGCGCTATCAACACCAGATAGATGGCAAAGCTACTTCCTGGAACTATAATGAATATACATTACACTAAGATATACCAAGCACGTGAACACTATTATTAAACGAGTTTTCTGTAACCGGAAACTCATATATTCTAATAGATCATTCCTGGATAAAAAAAGCAAAACAATATTGTGTGAAATCTTAGTCCTGTCCCACTTTAATCTCGCAGATGTTGTCTACGGCCCAGCATTAATGAAATCAGATCTGAATAGACTTCAATTGGTACAAAACTCTTGTGTACGTCTGATCTACGGCTTGAGGAAGCGTAACCGAATTTCAGTTCCACTACGCGACCTAGGTTGGCTAAATTACAAAAACGCTTCCTATTGCATGCTAAATTACAAAAACGCTTCCTATTGCATCAATGTGTGATGTTTCATAAAATTATTTTTGATAAAAAACAACCATACCTATTTGAAAAAATATATTTCAGAACTGACGTTCACAATATAAATATAAGGTTCAAGTCATAATTAACACCACCTCTGCATAAAACCACTTTTTATCAGTCTTCTTTTTCTTACATGGTAACTCGGCTGTATAACAAAGTTCCAGATAATTTGAAATATGTATCCATTGACTCGTTCAAGTTCAAGTTGAGAAAGTTATTGGAAACTGATCAAATAAGATTTTAGAATTCTTTTCCCATTTTCATTACTTCTGCTCATTGAATGTATATTATTTAGTTATAGTCGCATTAATGTAGTATCTGATTGCCCAAAATGAGTAATGTATTCAGTTAAATTATCACTATTATTAATTTCATTTCTATTACTATTACTATTTTCACTGCTGAAATCGTATGAATATTCTATATTTCTTTTGTTTTTCTTTTGTTTTTGTCAGGGTTGAGTATAAGAAAGTAATTACCCATCTCACACATGGGTAAACGCTAACTCTGCCTTTTGATAGTAGTAGGTACCAGTATGTATACATATAATATGTCTGTACACGGTTCTTTCTAACTATCAATAAAAGCGTTTATTATTATCATTATTATGTTTGTATTGACGTAGAAACATAATTTTCAAAGTACATTTCAGATGATATAATTATTTCGAAATGTTCGCTTCAGATATCGCTATGATGGAAAAGCCCCGAGAAACCTTAGTGTGGGGACAACAATTTTAGGTCGCTCAAATAGAACCAGAATAAATGTATTAGAGTGATGCAGCTGTTATGAGGTACCTGAATTTTATAAAGATTATAAGAAAACCTTCAATGATAAAACTACAAGAAACGATGATTAAAGGTTCAGTCAGAAATGAGTAAAGCGAGGGGGAAGTAACTAGCCATTTTTTGTACACCTAATGAAAATAATGCAGTAATTAACTCTAATCAAAAATAATGAAAAAGTTTTAGGTGTTAATGAAAAATAATTACCATTAATGATGTTATACTATTCATCGGAAAATCACTGATTAAAATCCGCGTCTGCTCAGCGATCACCGAGGCGATCACTTACTGATTGTCAGACGGCATAAATTTGCCAACTTGGAACCGAAAAAAATCATATCACGGATCCCCAGAAACATAGATTTCGATTTTAAGTTGAATATGAAATGATTAATGAAGTAATGAAAATGTTATGATGTACACCTAATGAAAGAGTTACTTCCCCCTCGGATTAAAGGTACAGTCGCTGTCATACGTCATAAGAACAAACACTGTTCCAAGACCCAGCTTGGTCTCTGTCAAGCTAATACCTTGTCAGTCTTGACATTACTTTTAAGCCCCCTATACACGCTCAGGCGGCCTGTCAGTTTCGCCTGTGCAGTTGCGGTCTGTGCAGGCGGACCGGAGCATGTGTATGCTAATCAGACCGCCTGCACAGGCCGCCTCACTGGCCTGAACGAATTCTGTCGCTGCTTGAATTTGACCTGCACAGACTTGACGGAACTGAGCGTGTGGATGGACAACAGGGGGCGATATTCTCAGTGTACCGTCAACGGCGAATGAGAACGTACCCCTCTCAAAATAAAATACGTTTGAAATAAATAATTATGAAAGGAAAACAGTTTCTAGAAGAATTTATAGAACTCTATAAACAAAATCCATGTCTATGGAAAGTAAAATCTAAAGAATATTGTAATAAAAATATGAAGAATACTGCTTACGAAAAACTAGTGGAAAAATTGAGGGAAATTGACCCAAATGCAAGTAAAGAGACAGTTATTAAAAAAATTAATAACTTACGAAGTTCATTTAGAAAAGAATTAAAAAAAGTGAAAGAAAGCTCGAAATCAGGGGCTGGGGAAGAGGACATTTATAAACCACATTTGTGGTACTTTGATTTACTGATATTCCTAACGGATCAAGAAACACCAAGGGAAACAATATCCAATGTGGGAGAGGAGGATAAATCAGAGGTAAGTACTATGCTGAAATCTCAATTTTTACCGACTTCAAAAAAAGGAAGGTTCTCTATTCGACTCGCATGGGCGTAGTTAGGATATTTTCCTAAGGTGGGGGGGGGCAAATGGTCGGTTAATCACTAACTTCATGGGAAAGAACATAAATTATGTTATTTTATTAAATTTAATCTGACAATAAGTAAGTTCAAACAAAGCAAAAAAGCAACAATATAGGTAAATTGTAACTTCATTAAATTTCAACTTATCATTTCATCTTGCCATTCAACTGCCCCCTCATTGTTGAAGTATGTCAAGAAAGTTTCTCTTGCCTGTTTTGCATCGCTTGATACATTCCTATTGTGACCATTCTGCAAACCCAGCAAGCAAGTATCATCTTCTATGTCTGATATATAGCTTTGTCCACAATGTCTTCTTAAGAAATTGTGCAATACGCAACAGCTCAACACAACAATATCTATGTTATGTAATTGTAAATTTATGGCTCCTTGAAAGATTCTAAACCGTGCTGCTAAAATGCCAAATACATTTTCAATAATCCTTCGAGCTCGCGAAAGTCTGTAATTATAAATCTTGCGTTCTCTTGTCAATTCTCGTTGGTTGAATGGTTTCAAAAAATCTGGACGTAACGTGAATGCTTCATCGCCAATGAAGACGTACGGCAGTTTTTCGTTGCTTATGGAGGTATGTTCTTCTTTAGGCAGGTTCAATGCATTATTTTTCAGTTTACGATAAAAACTCGTATTTTCCAACACTCCTCCGTCAGAGACTCTACCATTTGTTCCAAAATCGCACATAATGAATTCATAATTGGCATTTGCTATTGCCATCAATACCATGCTATGTCTTCCTTTATAGTTGAAAAAGTAGGAACCACTTCCTTTGGGAGGGATGATCTCCACATGTTTGCCGTCAACTGCTCCCAAACAATGGGGAAAATTCCATCTCTTTTCAAACCCGGTAGCAATTGCTCTCCAATCCGCTTCAGAGTCGGGAAACTGAAAAAAATACATTAATTGTTGAGATTTCAGTCGCTAGTCAACGCGGTAGAAATTGAATTTCATGTAGGTATAGTCTTTCCATTCTCAATTGAAAAATTTTCAACGAAAAAACAGTGCAGAATTAATTGTATCTTCATAATGTAGCTGAGTTGGAGTTGCGAAAAGTAAACGTCAAAGTTTTGTAACGGCACAATTGATTTTTTTCCTACTTTCTTCATATTCCAAGAATCTGATTATGAAATAATTTCAGGACACCTGCACAACTGTAGCCTCGCCATCAACGATTTCGTTGGATGAACCGGAGATTTCAACGGAGGCACTTACCACCCGCTCAACAATCCCCAAAAGTAAGAAGAAAAAGGTTGAATCATCAACAGAGAATGTTCTTGCAGCAGTGAGCGAAAGGTTGGTTAAGTCAAGGCCTGAAGACGAGTACGACATTATAGGGAAAAATGTTGCAGAAAAACTGCGTCGGATAGACCATACACAAAAAATTTTTGCCGAAAATATAATTAATGATGTCCTTTTTGAAGCCCAGCTGGGAAACCTTAATAGAAGTTGTCGACTGTTGACTGCATCTCAGGACTGGAATCTAACTGCCCCCCAAAAAGAAGGTCAATTGTCAACATGGCGTACAAGTTCTTCCTGTCCACAACAAGAGGTGACTGCAGAAAACGAATATGCGTCAACGTGGTCGCAAAGCAGCCAAAATGCAGCAACGACATATTTTTCAAATTTTGATCCTAGTTTACAATAATTGTGTCTCATTCCGTGAGGTGTCTCTTACCAAAGAATTTTGTTTTATTTATTTAGTTTATAGAAATACGTTTTTTTTTTCAATTACGACTTATGCCTAGTTTTTACATATTTACAAAATACGATGCAGTGTTAAGTTTGTAATACTTATAAGTTTAATAAAGTCTTTACTTACCTTTAAAAATTCATTTTTCAAAACTGTGGTTAATGCATTACAAGTTTCAGGAATTATATGGCACATAGCTTGTGGCGATATTATGGTGGAATATTTCAGATCTTCATAGCTTCTGCCTGTAGCTATAAATCTCAAAGTTGCTGTGAGACGCTCGTGACAGGTTATTGCCCTTCGCATCACTGTGTCTCTTCTTTCGATTAAGGGTGAAATTTTGGTTAATAATAATAGATATGTTTCTTCATCCATGCGTAAATAATTGAACCAGTCTTGTTTTTCAAACTTCAATTCGGCAAGAAGGTTTACGTGAGACAAATTTTTTCTTTTCAACAACCATTGCTTGGTCCAAATCTTCCTGTTTTTGGTTTTACTCTTTTCCTTAATCAAGCTACATGCCACAGCAACAGCACCTAATAATAGTAGTTCATCTGGAGAAATTGATGACATTGTCACTAATAATAATAAAATGCAGTTGATCACCGACATAAGCTCACTGTCGTGCTCGCACAACAATTCTCTTTGGTTGGACTGACAGAAAACTGCACAGTTTGGCCTGAACGTGTGGAGACTCAGGCTTGCACAGGCCGACCTGAACAGGCCGCGACTGCACAGGCAGAACTGACAGGCCGCCTGAGCGTGTATAGGGGGCTTTACTCTTACTCCAGTGTAAGTTTTGGAACATAGCCAAGGTGGATTTTGTTCCCGACTGAGAGACGAGGAGTCTGACGGTAGAATTGGTGAAAGCTACAGGTGTCTAGCCGTACAGGGGTTGCTGGTTTTGTTCGGCTGACGAATCCTGAATTTCTAAAGTGAACCTTTGTGGATGTTCCGTTCTACTCATCTCACCATCAACTCCAAATCTGGCTTTTGATAGATGCCTATCTTGGGAAGTTACGACAATTTGGCGTTTGAAAACTTTGTACCACGCTTTTTCTACAAGATAAAACCCTCCACGGAAGCTGAGTTTTCCTACTTTTCTTTCCATCGTTTTCATGCTAGCGACTGTTTAGAACAGTTATCTACTGAAAAAAATTTTATAGGGTTGTTGTACCCGGAGGAATTTAACCCAGGTAATTGTCACTGTTTTTGCCTGGTTGGGTATCTCCCAAGCTTTGGTTAAGCCCCACGTCTTCCACCAGTGAAGATAAACTCCCGTATCCATCGTATGTACTTAATCTGGATTAATCAACTTCTCATCAAATAAGTTACATGACCTCATAGTTGATTTCATGGGAGAGACAGAGACATAACAATCGATTAGAATTCAATAATACACGGTGCATACGGGCGTAATTCATATTAAATGTGTGCTCAGTCTCTCTGTATTGTTGAACCACTTTTTGACATAATGAAACATAAAAGTTCATTCTTCAACAAAACTCTCGTTTAGAACTTTCACACAAGCACGGCATGAAAATGAAATTGCAGATAATATATCAAATTCCAGTTTTTCGCAGTTTTTTCCGAATGATTCACGATACAAATACACAATTTTATACGACTAATAATATATTAATTGCAATAGATTAAAACAATCCTTCTAGAATTGTAGGAACTTCCAGCAACCGGTGAATAATTTCAGTAAATCCTAGTTGGGTTGTTCGCTGTAATGGATTCTGGTTGAACAACCTACATAATTGTAAGGTCTGATGTTCGTCAAGGGATCTACTTATGCGCTAAATCACTTGTTTGGTGTCTGGGGAACTTTTAGTCGTAAAGCAAATTGCTTCAAAACCCAATGCGGTGTTTGCATTGTTTAATTATGTCGGGGCATGTTATCTCGACGAGATCTATTTGAGTGCCTGATTCTGCTCCAGGTCGAGAGCGTAAATTACTTTGGAAATATTGAAATCACACAGAGTGGACCACCAAAAACTGAGCAAGTGCCTTGTTTTGTGTTGAAACCATCTCACAGATCGTTAGTTTTGTTTGCAGAGGAGAAACAAATTTGATGCATACTTTCCATCCACCAGATTCAACCCTTACTGGCTATAAATAAGATGTATAAAATAAACAAATTCATCAAATTCAGTGGCACATTTGAGGTGATGTTGTATTGAACAAAAATGAAGAATTTATATTAATTGTGTTAAGACATTCCTCCTCAATCAAATCCTGGAATTCATTCAGGGTTTTTTTGACTCTTGTCGACAATAGAACAGAAATGAAGTCACAGAAATAGGACAATCAAATCCAAAATTAAATATATTACAGGAATTCCTGGTTTTCAACTTATTCTCACTTATTATTCAGGTAAAAATTGCTCATGGTGGTAAATCCTACGACTAGTTTCAGTGATGAGGTTAGAAAATAGCCATTTTTACAAGCATCTATTTCTTATTTTCTGCAATGCATCTAGAATTTTTTCCTGTAATAGAGAAAATTTCATTCGCTACAGGGATACTCAAATATTTAAAAAACGGAAAGTTGACTTGAAATATAATTCAACTTTAAGGAATTTCAATATCTGGCTGGATTTGCTTCTGGTTGGTTTATAATAATAAGGTATGCAAACATTTTTTACAGAGCAAGTCAGAAAGTTAATCGCCCCTGTATCTTTATTTGATAAAATTTTATATACTTTGTATAGCATGTAAGTAGGTGACATCAAGTCATTTTGAAATATACATAATTTTTGAATGATATACAGGTCCGTTCAAAGGATATGTATGGAAGAAAATCCGAGAATCGATTTTTTTTTGGGTATCTCCCTGCAATTAAAGATTTCCTTTGGTGAATTTCTGTGATACTCTCATATTACCTTTACTTTGAGTTTGTTGGTCGGATGAAGAAGTTTTGTCAAAGTGCTATAATTAGTTTTTTATCCCGACAATATGAAGACAAGCCTATCATTATTTTCTGCATATATGTATATCGGTATTTTCGATATTGTTTATGTTATACCATGATCGACATATACATAAAATAGTTATTTATGCAACAAGTGCAAAAAGTGAATATTTATTGCACTCGACGTGAAATAAAAAATTTTTGCACGAGTTGCATACAACATTTTTTCTACGTTCATGCAAAAAGCAAAAAATGATTTATTGAGGTGCGGCACTAGGTGTAGGAAAATGAAAAGCGCAACTTGAATACTTTATTATTAATATCGATTTGCATTGAAACAGGAACTAATACGTTACGAACAATTTAACTCAAACTTTATTTTTACCCTCAATTTTGAAAGTGAATGAACAATTGGTGCAATTTTCAATATGAATATTTCGTAGTGAAGTACCTATTGCCAATCTCACAGAATATCTGCTAAATATGTAGTAGGTTTAAACGTTTATGTTTGTCATGATGACTGCACGTTGAAGTAGAATGACAGATGAGTGCAATAAAAACTTTATTGCACTAGTGCAATAAAGAACTTCTTTTTCCAACAAAGTTTTGCTTTTTGCATGAATGTAGAAATACAAATAAAATAGATACAAGCTAATCTTGATTTCGGCAAAAACGATAAACATGTACATGTCAATACTAACTGAAGTTACTGAAAGAATTCAAAGGTCTACAGTATCTGGACTATGATCTATGTTTTCAGGTACCATGTTTTCAGCTGCATTATTTAATTCATTCAGGAGATGAGCAGATGGATATTTCACATTCTGTTCGTATCTGCCATAATCCATTAAACACTGGCCACATAAGCACATGTACCCAAAGTTCTAGCTCTCGACTTACAAGTACAATAATAGTGAAGTTCCAAAAGTTGATTTTTGATATCATCCTCAACAGTGAAAGCTATCCACAACATATATTTACATGAATTACGAAACCTGGAGTAAACTCGCATCGTAAAATATTCTGCTCCTCCACCATTTCATCGAATTGAAGAATATTTATTTTGTTTCTTCTCTTTGGAGTTTGTAGTGAATATAACTCTTTGCCAAGTTAAGATGATAAATAGGGAATATGCAAGTGATTTAAATTTACTTAATTTTTTTACCTCATATACTTTATTGTCTTGAAATTACACCTAAACCATTAGTTTATCATTTAGTTTGTATTTAACTCCATAAAACTTTAATCAAAAAGTGCATAATAAGCGCGCGGAATTCAAATTTGCGAAACGCATCATCATTGGTCGAAACGAAGAATGACGTCACATGGCACATTATGAAATTTATCTGTGTTGATATTCATACTGTGCTAGTCGTCTTTCATAGAAAATTTCTTTTTATTTATATATTTGTAGTGTTTTCAATTACATAACGCGATTTTGGTCTAGTGACAATTGTAAATTATCAAGAGCAATGACTGAAAGCGGTTTTGTCAAAGCACAATCCGACAATACCTGAACTGATAAGTAGTAATAGTTTATCAAATGATAGTTTTCCTTTTGTAATTTAGGTGAGGCAGGTATATAGAAAACATTCATGCATGCAAAACTTACTTCTGATCAATTCACTTCATGTTAACTATCGAAATACAATGTACTCACATTGAAATGATCTTCACAACAATGTAAATGTGATAATGGAGATACTTCGGCTCTTCTCATAACCTTACACTATTGTTTACGTATTTTCGCATCTCTTGGAACAGAAAAAAATACTTTACTTGGTGTACTTATAATTGTGTTTTGGCATTCCGGTACTAGACAATACCTATAAAATGTTTTTTTAGCATTTTCCATTATCCTAATAGCGATTAAACCTGCAAATACCTAACCTAATTAATAACTGTCAATAGTGTCAATGGCCATAACTATAGAAAGGCTTGTTCATTGAAGACCGCTCTGGTTGATCGAGATCACTTTCACATATGTTCATCTCTCTCTAACACTTGTACTGCATTTGTCTTACTCTTTTACAAAATATCAACTTCAAGCAAGTAGAGCAATCGGAGTACGTCTCAACGAACGACACTGAAAAAGAACAACACTGATAGCGCCATGTGACGTCATCCACAGCGCGCGAAAATGGAGGCGTTCAAATAGGTCAAATTCAATCGGTATATTATATATTATTTTTAAAATAATTCTAAGACTTTCAACCGCATTTATATTTTGTACTATGTTGTAACGAAGTAAAAAATTGATGAAACAAATAAAAAAAAATTATGCATATTCCCTATTGCCGTCAGCTGTTTCAAATATTGTAAATTCTAACGAGGAAATTCAGGTGCGTGCAAGTGGTTTAATAAAGTCCAATGACCACACCTTAAATGTAGGTTTTCAGCTCAAACTTCTTCTCATTGATCCAATATCTCCTGCGCTGTTTGTAATGTAATATTTAGAGATCCAGCTAACTGATAATATCACTTTATATTAGCAGCATGGTGTATCGAACTTGTATTTGTCAAGAATTTGAATATTTACTTCAAATGTCCATTATCTTTTTTTTACGATTACAAATCTCTTGTGTTAAACCATTTTGAAATCACCAAGAGAAAGGCAATTTATTGATGTAGTGTGCAGCAGTAGCCCAGTACGTTTTGTTTTCACTACGATGGGCTAAACTTCATGAAAAAAAAAACTACTTACACCTAAAACTTCTAATAAAAACATTTCTCATAGCTCCCTCGGAGTATTTTCGTAACGTAGAAGGTAATTAATTAACAATATTTTACCGAGTGAATGAATTAGAAAAGTGTAAAATTATACCAACAGCACAAAAAAACTACTGAGAGGGGAAAAAATTAATAATTTTCATAAAAATTTAATGTCTTGAAAACGGTGAGACTTTTATATGGAACATTTTTTCAAAGCAGGTAGGGCACCCTTTGATCTACATTCTCCTTCAGTTTGACGTGGTATTTACAGGACACCTGTATTTGAAGGAAATAATGATAGGCTTGCCATCATATTGTCGGGATAAAAAAACGAATCATTGCAAGTTGACAAAACTTCTTCATCCGACCAACAAACTCAAAGTCAAGGTAATATGAGAGCATCACAGAAATTCACCTGGGAAATATTTCATTACAGGGAGATTTCCAAAAAAAAATTCGATTCTCGGATTTTCTTCCATGCATATCTTTTGAATAGCCCTGTAAATCAAAATATTTCAAATTGACCTAATGTCATCTACCAAGTATATAAAATGTTATTAAATATAGGATACAGGGGCGATCAACTTTCTAACTTGCCCTGTAAAAAATGTTTACATACCTTATTATTATAAACCAACCAGAAGCAAATCCAGCCAGATATTGAAATTCCTAAAAGTTGAATTATATTTCAAGTCCACGTTCCGTTCTTTAAATTTTTGAGTATCCCTGCAGCAAATGAAACTTTCTCTCATGAGGGACTGATATATGGTGTCATTAGAACACTATCACAGGAATTTTTTTTCGATGAATTGCAGAAAATAAGAAATACATGCTTGTAAAAAATGGCTATTTTTCAACTTCAACACCCTGTATCTCTGAAACTAGTCATAGGATTGAGTTGGGCCCATGGACACTATTGTTCAGAAAGTCGTCAACTACAATATAAAAACAATTCATGAAATTTCACCGGAGCCTATTTCTCCATAAGCCGTCTGCCTGGTCCTTTTATGTTATATGTATGGTACCATACATTCCACAGTTGAATCCACTCCGTGGTCGAAATCAACTTCATATTTATACGAATTATAGACATTATCACTCCTGACATGTATAATTGTCGCGAGAACAACAACGAAATCACATTTGTGGAATTGGTAGGATTCATTTTCGGTGGAAAAATTATTAATGTTCCTGTACGCGATAAAGAAAGTTTCATCGCGAATAAGAATGCAGTTCTCATAGAAGTTTTTAAGGGATTTATAATGGTCCTTAAGTGATGAATAATGAACTGAATAGAACTTGTGATTGATTATTACAAAAATCTTATAAAACTATTTTATGGTGGTTCTATAAAGTTCCTATAAATTATCTGTAAAAGCTCATACAATAATTCTGTAATAGCTTTCACATCGGTAATAAAACTTCTTGAAGTAATGTTTTGTTTCATAAGAGTGTCACTTTTCATAGAGCACCAAATTGTTAGTGCGGAAAATTTATGGACCAGATGAGTAAGTACCGCCAAACCTCATCCAGATAAATTGAGTTTCAATTTCCTCTATTACAAAAACGCACTTTCTCTGCAGTTGGCAAGTAAGAATTACTTCGATACTAAGGATTACAGTTTTGTGTAACTTAAACCATCAGCAGTGCAAGCACTGAATAACGAAACATTCAACAAGCTTTCATTCTAAAGCTGTCAATGGCAATATGGATAATATGTATGTATAGTGTTGTCGTTTACTAATAAATCAGATCTTACCACCGGATTTTTTAAAATGATGACGCTATGAAAGTTACTTTTTTCTTATTCACTAGGCTAGATTGATGTACAATGGAAAACCATTTAGTCAGAGTATTGGCTACTCCAAAATTCAACTTCTAAAATATTCAGGGTGTCCGGTAAACCTGGTACAATACTGAAACTGGTGATAGACCAGGTCATGAATGTTCAGAATATATTAATTTCACCTCAGTAAAAATCTCACCGTTTTCGAGATAATGAGCATTTTAAGAATATCTGAAAATCGCTACCTAACCTTGGATTTTTGAGTGCCATGCATACAAATTCAGACGAATTCAAATATCGTTGCTGCTGAAGATTACTGATGAGCGATGCTTTTAGACGTAAAGAACAGCTTTACAGAAAGTGATTTTTTTATCAAGAAATGGGGGTAAAAAAACAGATTTGAGTTTCATCAATTTTTTTTTTAAAAAGTTTGACATTATTGTCTGAAAGAAACATAAACAATTGGAAGTGGACATTCATTTATACATATTTTTTATTGCATGCTTTGTCAATAAGATTATATCTTCGACAATAAAGTATATTTATGATTGATTGATTGATTGATTCCAAAAGAATGCTCATCTTGTCCAGACTCTACCATGGTATGAAACAAACTATAATTATTTTTCAATGAAGTGATTTCCATTGAATTAGGCGTGGTTTCATTCTAGGCTTCCATCAACTTTTATATCAAGATGAAATGATTGAATAATTATGAGTAATAACGAATCAACTGCTTAGAAGCATTCAAAGAGATGTAAAGAAGTAAATACTAATTCAACGTTTTTTTTTTTAATCATCATACACTATAAACCACAATAAGGATTATTCAACATCACACTAAATAATATTACAAAAATGTTATTTTCCATCCACTCGTACGCAGAGACAACATCTTTTCAAGAAGAACCTTTTTAAACCTTTTTAATGCGTTATAGGTTATAACCCCCAAATCAGCGATTCTCTGAGCTGCATTGTTTAAAATTTTTTTGATTAAAATTGTTTTTTCCGTTAACCAGCTGTTGTCCCCTTACGGACGGCAGCCCTCAGAAGTCGAAACTTGCGCGAGCCAAAGATTAACGAGGTCTTACCAGTTTACGTGCGATATCTAGCACTTTGTGTAATCGGATATCGTTCTGCATAAAGCGCTGCTGCGGCAGTAGCACTACCTCCACATTAACCATAAATGTGGTGCATATGCGCATATTCTCGGGGAGTATAACGTGTGTACGGGATGACAAAGAAATAAATACCACTGCATTAAAAAAAAATACGACAGGAGTCACAAGTTGTTCATACAAAATATATCAGCCACCTATTTACAGGAGATCCGTTTATGCACAATGCTGTATTTTATTTTTTCATTAGGAAACTATTACTTCTACGGACACAGCACAGAAGTTGGAATAGTTTTTGATTTTCGACAAGGATTCACCTCCTAAAAAAATTTGCACCTATTTGGTTACACCCTGTATATCTGTCGGTCTCTGAAACTTTGTTGGAATCTGGATGTTGGACAATTGCGACATTTATCACAAGAATTCGTATTAATCGGTGCCATGTCGGATAATAGACATTTCATTTCTATAATTTCATTAGACTTAATTACATGAAAAGGTAATTTTATTGACATACTATTTAATGCTACCAAGCAGTCTATTCTTCATTATTAATAATCATTTCCACATTTTATCTTGATAAAATCGAAATAAAATTATTTTGGGCGTAAGTATAAAAGTTGATGGAAGCCTAGAATAAAACCACGCCTAATTAAATAGAAATCTCTTCCTCCAAAAATAATTATAGTTTGTTTCATACCATGGTAGAGTCTGGACAAGATTAGCATTCTTTTGAATTGAATGTCCACTTCCAATTGGTTATGTTTCATTCAGACAAAAATGTCAAACTTAAAAAAAAATTGATGAAACTCAAATCTTTCATTTTACCCTCATTTCTTGAAATTTTTTTCACTTTCTGTAAAACTGTTCTGTACGTTTAAAGGCATCACTCATCAGTAATCTTCAGCAGCAAAGATATTTGAATTTGTCTCAATTTGTATACATGGCACTCAAAAATCCAAGGTTAGGTACCGATTTTCCAGAAATTCTTAAAACGCCCATTATCTCGAAAACGGTGATATTTTTACCGAGGTGAAATTCCGATATTCTGAAAAGACATGACCTAGTTTCAATATTGTACAAGGTTCACCGGACACCCTGTATATCCTTAGATCAAAAACTGCGGAGGAATAATGTTGAATCAGTGAAACTTCCTTTACCAGAAAATCCTCAGTTCATCAAAAGAAATGAACGCATTTGCCTATGTAAAAAAGACAATCCCAAGATCTCGATATTTATACTCCTCGAAATAATATAATTTCAACAAATTGAGTACACCTGATCTCAGGAAGAGATCGTTTTATGCCTGAATAATACTATGACACTAATTAACTAGAAGTTTTACGAACTTTTGTCGATAATACACTCACGGACAAAAATTATGCATATTTTATTTTAAGCCTTGATTTCATGTTGATTTATATCATTTATCTGCATCGTTATGCAGTTTTCATTTCTTTGTGCTGTAAAGTATTTAACGTTTATTGATTGCCAAATACTCCAGATATTGAAACTTTATAACACACTTGTAGAAGAAGTAATGGAATATACTAATTTTGGGAATAATATTAAACAAAACAAGCAACAATGACGACAAAATAAAAGTTCTTTGAGGCAACATAATAACAGTTTAGTACTCAGTGTTTCCTCCCCTAGCACTAACGATATCCTGCATCCTCCTGGGCATACTCGCAAAAGGTCTTTGATGGTTTCTTGTGGAATTCGATTCAATTCTTCCTGTGCAGCAATTTGTAATTCTGCAATTGAGTTAGGAGCTGGATTCCGTGCTCGTATATGTCTTTTTATATGTTCCAAATATGTTCTATGGGATTTGCGTCAGGACTGTTTGGTGGCCTTTCCACTGCCTCAAGTCCAACAACTTCAAGATACTGGGTGACTGTTCTTGCAGCATGTGCACGAGCATTATCATGTATTAGCACGAAATTATCGCAATCAATGAAGCCGCCGTAAGGTAAAACATGCTCTTCAAGGATGTTGCGCATTCATTCTTGAATTCGCCTCTATAAGCTCGGTGCGATTATCCCAACTAATGCCACCCCACAATATAATGGAAACACCACCAAAGCTAACGTTATGTACAAGATTACATTCTGCGAAACGTTCTCCAGATCCTCTGTATACTCGACCACCTCCATCTGGTTTCCATAACTGTATTCCTGTTTCATCTGTGAAAAGAATTTTTCTCCTCTGATGTTCATTCCAGTTGACATGGGCTTTGTTAGTTTGTAAATTCACGTATATACAGTGTTCATATATTTTTTTAAGAAACTTTCATACCTTTTTTTTAACTAGTTGTTTTTGTGCCTTACTTTGATTAGTTGTTTTGGAAATGATGTCGTACAGTTCCAGAAATATAATCTACCAGCAATGGTAATGTTTTTTTCGATCGAAACATCATTGTTCATAATATCTATATGGCAAAAAGTTCTTGTGCTACTGTGAATTGATCTAACTTAGGGTCAGTTCATGAATGCATTGTATTCAAACATACCTCAGATATCTGACATAACTGTATCTACTTTGCCCTAGCATGGACAATTTATACAATCGTAGTCGCGCCATTAGCAACAGACTTTGATTAAACAAAATAATTGTATCAGATTGTGCCGACTCGGCTTCAAAACATGTTGTTATCGCAGGTAACCCGATCCCAGTGGACCATTTACTTTGAAACAATGCTTTGATATAACAACCCCCGTTTTCGAAGATTACTAATAGGATGATCAGCTTATGTTTGGCGCTGCCAAGATCGTCTGTATTAAGTTTGCCGAGTTTGAGCGGATTTGAACTCCGAAAGTTCTGATTTCTCCGGAAGATGGTCACAACACCGACATGGGATTTGAACTTCAGCTTCTTGTATATGATACAACACTGTATTTTGAATAAACTGGTATTTCCATAATGAAAGCGTTACACGCAGGTTTAATTTTCAGGGGATGATTTTTGTAATCAATTATTTATTTTCACATTTGATCATGACTGGTAGTGGATCGATTATCAGTATCAACCATATATTATAGATAATATATGGAATATGCGTTTTTTGACAAGTAACTCAACTTCAAATTTTACCAGATGTAATATAAACTTTCAATTTTTAAATGAGACACCCAGTATATTTCCACTTACTTTGTCGCCATATGACATTCTGAATACAACCATGAATAATTTGTGACTTTCTAGAACCAAAATTTCAATTCAATTTTTAAATGAATTTTTGTAATTTAGAGTGCTACGCGGATACAAATCCCTATTTTCAGCTCTAAAATGTTGGGAATAAATACAATTTCACTGTTTTCGGTAAAAAAGTGTATGATGCTACGTAAAATATGGTTTTTTAAATTGAAATTACTTATGTTTTTCAAATGGAACATGATTCCACTCACTAATAGGTTTTAAACAACCTTCCTATAATGAACAAAAATTACGTTCTGCTTAAAAATGATCATCTTTTGGTAATAAAATAAGATTTTAATGTATCGAGTAACATGTGACCAACACAACTGATTGAAACGAAATCATTACGACATCTTATTTTACCTCGCATCTGCAAAAGTAAATAAGGTAATTCAACTTGGCGGGGTGTTTAGGTGACAAAACAAGAAGGGAAACAAATGAAAATGCGTGTTTTTTCGATCGTAATTGACAACAAAACCTTACCTGAGCAAGCTAACCTAGCTTGAGAGACTCGAAAATTCGTGAATTAGTTTTTCGCTCGCAATTTACGCGAAAACTTAACCTATAAAATCAATTGTGTTCCCTTCTGCTGCTCAGTCGCTTAGGATGTCTCAACGAGTAGAGCAGTTCCTCCAGTCTTATGGCTTTCAAGAAGTTCAGGATATCGGATGGCTTCAGGTTAGGCATATCTCCCACTTCTATTTGGTATTCTCCTAGGTATCTTCCCTCAGATTTTGAAGGTTAATGCAACCTGAGATAATGTGGATAAAGCAGGTTTCGTCATCTTCCTCACAAAATCTGCATTTTTCTTCTTTGACTAATCCAAGTTTCTTAAGGTGTTCTCTCAACCGGTAGTGCCCTGTTAGAACTTTCGTCGGTATTCTGAGCTTGTTTTTACTATTACTGATGCAGTCATTTGATCTCTTCTCGTTGTAGTTTCCCAGTAGTATCTCGGCTCACCTCATTCCTTTTGATTCTATCCAGTATTGGGATCTTTTGCTGTGTACTTCTTTTCCAAGTTCATGAAGTATTGTGCTAGTACTTATTACGCAAAAAGGGTTCAAGTCCCAGAAATGGTGCTTCAGCCCATTTTTTGCCAGTACGTCTGCAATTTCATTGCCCTCCACCCCGGTCTGTTTCGGAACCCATAGGAGGATAACAGTGTTGTTCTTACGTGGTTCATTTGGTATATCAACTCCCACAACATATTGTCCATTTGAATTTTGCAGCGTGCCTGGATGCTCTAGTGATAGTCTGATTTCAATTTCTAAAACAGATTTCGAAAGTATAAGTACAGTACCACGAAATGTATATTCTCATTTTGCGCTAAAATGCTGCAAAATGGGTGAAAAATGCTTGCAAACACGACTGAAAACGGCCGAGCTGGTGAAAGCGGTTGAGTGGTGGGAGGGAGCGGAAGATGAGGGGAAGCTCATTATCACGTAACCTGTTCATTAAAAGAATTCCCCTCATCTCCCGGACTCTCCTACTACCGTGCAGCTAACGCGGGCTCGGCCGTTTTCAGTCATGTTTGCATGCATTTTTCACCCATTTCGCACCATTGTAGCGCAAAATGAGAATATACGTTTTGTAGTACTATACTTTTACTTTTACGATCTGTTCGGAAAATTGAAATCGGGCTATCACTAGAGCATCCAGGCACGCTGCAAGATAGTGCAAAAAAATGTAAATTGCAATTGTGAAGTAACGATCCGACAGCGCATGTTTGGTGCACACATAACGAAAACATGATTCAATACTTTCATGAGAAAGGCCAATCCTACTTCTTGAAAAATGGCGTAGTTATGAATTTTTCAAAAAATCGCAAAATTTTCCGGTTTTACTCCGTTAATAATGATCCTACAGGATCGTGAACATCCCATTTTGTTTGTATTTCAATTATCCACAATTCTTCTCATTGGAGCAACCAGATTGCTCTATTAGTTTTTATTTTATAAGCAAAACTATTTTTACAAAACACGTTTTTTGTTATTTAAATGTTTATAACAAATTGATAAATGACAGTTGCGAGTCTAAAACATAACAGAATATAACTACGGACTGTCTTCCATGTGATGGCATAGTCGGTTTCCTACTAGTATTTTTTTTAATCACTCATTTTATGCTCTATTGCTTGGTGTATTTGTTAAAAACCGATATTCTGTCTTTTTATGAGTGCAGTTACTTTGTAAAATTTGCTATACCCAAATTTTACTTTACTTGGAATACATTTTTCAATATTGAATATTTGGCCCTTAAGGTATTCGGCCTCCAGGTTTCAGATATTTCTAGAATTAAACCAAAAATATTTCTTCCGTCATTTGGTGTTATCACTTTTTTATTGTTGCACCACCCATAAAACGCCTGTAATGCTTCTGATCCCTTTCTTTAGCCTTCGTTGGCAATAACTAAATTTGCATCAGAGGATGCTTGCACAATTTCTTGTGGAAGTTCTTCCTCAGATGAATGATCCATTGGTGGCAATTTCACTGAACCGAAAATTCGATAAGTCACTTTGACAATCGCAACCAAATCAATCTGGATATATACAGGAGGATTTTCATAAAAATCAATTTTTATTTTTCACTGCTTCATAATATATAGAAGAAACGGTGCAAATTGATGGATAATTTGTAATAAACTTTCCTGCTTCTGCAGCAAACAAGCTAAGATTTCAATATTTTGTCATAAATCACTTATAATTTGCAACACAATTATGTTATTGTTTTTCCCGCACTACACTGAATAAAGAAATCAATTACAGTGAAAATCTGGGGCTACAAATAACCATAGAAATATATATTATACACTTACTCTAGAATGCTAATCCCGCCAATTTCCACGGCAAAAAGCATGCCGCATATGCGACTCGTTTACGATGTGCGCATGCGCGTCATCAGTGTAGTTTGGGTAGATCGTTGCCAAGTTTGAAAATAATTTGGTGTTCCAATTCAGAGTTTTTTGTTATGAGGCAATAAAACACATGACACTTGAAAGAGAGAAATTTGACAGCGCATTTAGGACTTTTTAAAACCGAAAAAAACCATTTAGAGATAAAAGGCATAAGATGTCCGGAGGACTGCTCACTGCTAATATCCTATACAATAGGAAAAGTTGGTCGAAAATCCATCAGAAAACAACTACTTTCCTGGCTAATGCCACGACGAACATTGAATTACATCTGATAAAATTTCCTATGAGCAACACTCCGAAATCGATATATAGGTGGTCCGAATGTTTCGATGAACATTCCCATGCAACCAAGCAATTGCAGAGATAACCTTGTAGGAACTCTGCACGGAAATTTCATCAGATGTAATTCAATGTTCGTCGTGGCATTAGCCAGGAAAGTAGTTGTTTTCTGATGGATTTTCGACCAACTTTCCTATTGTATAGGATATTAGCAGTGAGCAGTCCTCCGGACTTCTTATGCCTTTTGCCATAAGCTCATTGTGACCTACAGTTTTCTTTTCCATTTAGAGATAGATTACTCCGAACTTTAGGCGCGAAAGAAACTTATTTAAAACAGTAATGTACCCTATGCTACTGTAATTATAATGATCGTGCAACAGTGATTTTTATCAACTGGAAGACTTGTCACTAAGATCTGTCACTCTTGTCAGAGACAGAGTCGGTTTTTAAAATTTCAGATTTTGTCTTATCGTTTTATGTGGTGTTTGTTGTCATTGGTTATTCTTTCATGTTTCGTGAATTTGCATTAATATTGTTTAATATTGTTTGTTTTTGACATGGGGATTAGCATTCTAGAGTAAGTATATAATATATATTTCTATGCAAATAACCCATGATTTAACTGCAATTTCACAAAATACTTTCTACAGTGTACGAATGCATTATGATCATATTAGAAAAAGAACATTCTTTTACCAAACAATGATAGGTCACTTTTGGAGAAAGTGATTTTTTTCTCCACCAGACAATGGTATCTGAAAAAGTGTGACTTATAGCTTTGGTAGCTTTTGTTTTAAATTGACACTCTCAAACATTCAAAAACTGGGGAAAGATTATTCCTGTGATAAAAAGCATGCAGTTCGTATTTTCAAAGCGTCTGCATACGATATTTACAAATAGAACATGTAAACATCGTCAAATGACAGAATTGACACATAATATATGATATATGAACTCACCTTCTTTTTTACGCACATTATTCACTCAGACGTCTCAAACACGTTTTGGCTTGTTTGCAGTACAGCAATTGAACTAATAGACGACGAGACGATTACACTCTGAACCGGTTATGCACTGGAAGTGGAGTTCTTTGAGTGTCAGTCGATTTCACTGATCAGAAAATAAAACAATCTTCGAAATTCACAATGCAACTGTGAAGGGTTCAAAATATTTCTGTGATTTCCAACGGAAGCATGATTAATTTACATATTAGATATATTCAGTTTCTGAGTATCGCCGCAGAGAAATGTATAATATGGGCGCCAATCGAAATTACATTACATTTTAATATTGAAATGAGTTATGTATTGCAAAAGGCACAAGCAACATTATCTGCAGAAGAGCCGAAAATGTATGGGCATGAAACTATATACTGAATTTTATTTTGGATACATGTCTAACCTATATCAGTAGTTATATTTCCGAATATGAAAGTGCGAATTTATAGTAAATGGAAAATGTTTGCTTTATTCATAATTTTTAGCCGAATTTTCACAACTCGCTGAGAAAAATAGCCTGAAGATGCAGACAATCATGGAAGAGCAGATATCTTTTGTGATTCCATACGAAAACATAAGTAAATTTCAACAATATTGTAATATTACAATGTGACATTCTTGTCAATGTAATATTACAGTGTGATATCTTTATCAATATATTATTACAATGTCTTATTTGGGAAAATTCACAATACATAGGTTAATTAACAATAAATTTGATTTTACTCCTCAGGTTTTGTAATTTCAGAGAAAGGTGGGTAAATTGGTTTTATTTTCAAAATGTGAATTCACAAAGTGGCTTGTGAAGATGCATAAAAATTGTGAACTCACAATAAGTTTCGAAAAAACAACAAGTCTCTGTGATTTTTCAATGCGATTTTACATTTTGTCTAGCAATTTACAAGAAAAAATGTTTTATTACTGCTTGTAAAAATCACTTGTTAGTGTTGGCAGTTTTTTTTACAATAATGGGACTGTAAACTTCCCGGTCAGTATCTACGCAAATTCACATTGTGATCCAAATATTTTTTTCAGTGAGTGTGGGAAAATGTTTGTAGCAAAAGAGTGGGAAAGTAAAACTTTCCAAACTAAATTTCGTACCGGTAAAGGGTAAATTACGCACGTTTGTAGAAAAAAAATGAGTTTCTTGTCGAAACTTTGTAATATAAAACTCGACGGGAGTAGAGGGGCGATGGTGTATAGACATGCAACATATGTTCGACTTCTTGAACATTGGCGAAATCAAAACCCAAGAGAAAGTTGCTCACTCCTGAAGACTTCGAGTATACAGTACATTTACCTGAAACCTTGTTTATAGCACAGTAAACTCCATGGAATAAATCAATGTACGTAATTCCCCAAAATGCTTTTAAAAGATCTGGGATGCTGGAAAGTTATAACGAAGTGTTTTATTTGAGCATATCGCACCTACATAATTGCAACACAAGAAATATTTCAATAGTTACAGGGCGCCAAAAATACTTCCGTATCTACTAATCAGGGATTCGCGAGACCAAGAGGTTAGTCTTGGTCTTCAAAAAGTCCTCGACATCTGGCATACTTTATGATATCTCGGTATCAATATTAATTAAACCGAATGTAGATTAATTAAATTAATAATATTGTGTAAGATATTTGATATATAGCAACCACAGTGTAGGTAGGTACTCATAATGTAATAATTATAAAGATATTTTTTTTATTGTTATAGTAGTTTATTTATTTAATCTTTTCGTAGATTTGATTTGCTCAAAACTTCGATTTTGAATGCCACGTGACTAGATATTAGAGCAAATCTAAGAAAAATTTGAATAAACAAACCATTATTACCAAATATGCATGAAATACACATTTTAAGCATATTTATCCAATTATACATTACGAATGATAATATATTTTAAATAGCTTTTACACCAAGATTTTATGCAGAGTAAGCACTCATTTGATATTTGATTTATAGAATATAAACTGTAGGACAATTGAATTGAATAATTCAAATTTCTAGACGCATTTTGATCCAAGACCAAGACCAAGATTATCAAGACCAAGACTTCCAAGACTATCAAAACCAAGTCCAAGGCTGAGCCAGTCTTGTATTGGACTTGAAACATGAAGACCAATACCAAGACTACATTTATTTTTCGAGACCAAGACCAAGACTGATCAGTCTTGGTCTCGCGGAGCCCTACTACTGATCAGTCTTGGTCTCGCGGAGCCCTACTACTGATGTTGTCTTCTTGTCAAATGAAAGGTTTAAAAAAATAAACTGATGACTTCGTATTCCTTCCTGAATAATGAAGTACCCACGATGTTGTTCACAAGCCTCTGTATAATCGCAACGATTTATAATATTAATTTTGAAATTATACTTTCTCCATTTGTATCGTTCTTCTTGTGTTATTCTTAGCGCATCTCCATTTGTGAATATACACTCAAATAAGTGTGAGTCTACGACTAGAGTTTCATACAAAGTCAGCAGATTGCCGAGAGTAATTAAACTCTAGGGCACCGGCTTGCATACTCTAGTTCAAAATGATTAATTTCTAACTCTACGCAATTTCCATCATGTTTCACATCTTGTTTGACGTGCCCAACATGTCCCTTCACATAAGTAATTAAAGTTATCACATGGAAATATTATTCAAATCTGTAATTTACTAAGCAGTAATGTTCAACATTTGAATGAGTATAAAAGGAATACACTATTCAGTAACACGATACAGGAATATAATACAGGCTGTATTTTTTATATGTAAAATGTTGTGTCAAAATATTTATTAGTTGTAGCAATATTTTATATTTTGTTTTTCGATATATTCATTCCCTACCAAATACAATATATTTACATTTCAAGCGTTGCAAAATGTATCAAAACGTGAATGCCATATATTTATAAATTCGAAATACTTTATGTCGTCAAGAGATGGCGCAGCCGACGCGATTTATTACACGCCTTAATTTTTTCAGTTCTAAGGTATTTGACTCTGAATAATACAATGAATATTCAAAAAATCTAATGAAAAACTATTCTGAGAGTATATTCTGGCGGCTGCGATATCACTCGGCCGTTATATTCTCGAGAGTGTAATAAATCGCGTAGGTAGCGCCATCTCTTGACAATATAAAATAGATCAGATTTATAAATATATCGGAATTCACGTTTTTATATATTTGAAACGCTTGAAATGTAAATATATTCTGTTTGATCAAGAATAAATATTTCGGAAAGCGAAATAAAAAATATTGCAACTAATAGGTAAATATCTTCGAGCAATAAAAGATATAGAGGTGCCATTTCTATATACACAACACACGTTGTTATGAAAGCTGCATATCACTATCCTTTGTAATAGTTTGTTGGTGAGGGGTAACCTCCGAATTCGTAGGGGGAGATTTGTTATTGGAATGATATTCAGATGTAAGCTTAGAACCAGTGGCGGCGAGCTGATTCATTTTTTTCATGTTATATTTTTATCTATAGACGACCACATGCGTGGATGGAGAGCACGTGTGTTGTCAAGGTGTCAAAAATACTTTATTGTGCGAGGAATTAGATTATTGCTGACACAGAATAGAATAGAATTTTTTTTTTAACAATTTTGAAGAATAGTATAAGGTCATACATACTGAAAAAAATAAATGAAACTGCCAAAGTGAACAACAACTCTATTTTGATGCAGTCTTGATTTGGTCACAGGGTGGAGCGGTGACTTGCTTATTGTAAAACGTCTGTCCAGCTTGACACAAATTGAAATTTTGGGTTGCATTCTTCTGTTCCTTGGCTGAAGTACTCTAAGTTTTTGTATCAGATTATAGTTATCCTTGCTACTTTTAAACGCTTTCTTCTGGTATCATCTGTGTATCATCGGTTTCACAATCACGAATTCCTCTAAAATTGCATATATTTCAAACACACATCACTGCCAAATTATTATATTGTTATAGTTGCAGAACAGTGAAGTAAATTCCATGACCAACAAATTCAAACTTAAAAAAAAAATCACTGAACTTTGTATTAAGTACTCGAAACACATTCCAACAAGACTTCACAATCTTTATGAATAACTATGCACAATGTTATGAATAGAATAGCTCGGAAAACAAATCTATGGCTTGTACTTCTCTTTGAGGCTATGAATCCTATAGGAAAGCCTATACCTATTTAGAATTCCCGAGAAAATGTTATTCTTCAAAAAAAAATCCTGCATCATCCCAAACTCTAAATTCACTCTCCAAACTGTGCTTATTTCCATTTGTTTAAGAGGGACATGAAAACTTAGAAGTACAATCCACAAAAACTCTTTGGAGGAGTGATTTATATACGTATTTGAGAGAAAGTTTTATATAGAGAATCATAGCCTTCTATGATAAAGTAAGTTACAATTTTGGAGTCCATCACTTTTCATTTACGGATTAAAGGAATTCAATGAGAAATCTCCTGGAATTGGGAGTATGGGCTCTCTCAAATAATTAAAAATAATACTCAACCCATTGATAAGATTTTAAACTTGCGATGATTTACAGTTTTCCATTTACAATAAAGAAGTTGGTGTCCACGGAAGCGCTAGGCCACTGAAGAAATTCCAGATCGATTATGTGATATTCCCTGTTTACAAAATTTTATTCAATTGGGAACATCGAAAACTTCTGATAATCCCGTGATAATCCAGTACCAATCAGATTGAGTCTGTAATAGCTAGTGGCTTATGATTTGATTTTGGTTAAAAATAGTTGAGTTTGTTTACTCACATACGTTTCAGTGTGCCTACACCACATACCTCATAAAAGAAGTAGATATAACATGGCCGATATTCCAATGTTATAAAATAGCCCCACTCCCATGGCTGACATTTGTTTCCACTTTTAAGTTGGTACAACTGATTTTGAGTTGTCTATACGTTTCTAATAAGAGGAATAAAGCGAGACAAGAGATGCATTCATTATTTGACATAAAACTGTGTCAAAACTGATTGATGTTTGAGAGTCCAGGGCAGGTTTTCCATTTTTTTTTTTCATTTATTTGCAAGGCAATTGATGAGTATATCGATTTTTCTAGAGATTTGCCCTTCTACGAAATTTCCTTGCGGGTGAAATTGAAATAAGACCTCATATAGAATTTCATTTCAATAAATATTTACAAAATATTGAAGGTGCATTTAGTCAACATCATTTTAAAATTATTGTGCTTAAATATAATTTGTTAAAAACGAAAGTTGAATCTGTTTTATCAAATGGCACCGTTTATTCAACAATGTTGAGTTTATGATAAAAACCTTTGATTTTACTGTTATGTTTATGATAATGCTTGTGCTAAAGTTAACTAAATACAACCTTACATCTTTGGTGTTGTACTTTTCTCCAACGTTACTATGAATTATGAACCTTTGTAATGTTAAGTGTAAGATTTAGATGTGTTTTTGTGTAGGTCCACTTCACACATTCAAGTATAGATTCAATTCGTTTTTTTTTGGAAACGTCTTAGGTCTTAGACTCCAATGATTATCTCTAGATTGCAAATCTTTATGTCAAAGGGCCGGTAAAGTAAATTGTAACAAGAGGCAAACCAACTGTTATAGCATAGATTCCCTCGTCAACTGGACTTACCTTTTCAAACTTTCTCAACAAACAGTTGTAACTGCTCATTTTTCCCATATACCAAAGTAAAGTAAAAGTGACACTTTAACTCAAGCTGGCCGATAGTAGAATATGTAACCATAGAAATTACCATGTTCCTAGATTCATTCTTGCTTAATTAAATTGACTTGCATTCAAATTGATGTTTTTGCTGATATGACAAAAATCGAAAACCATACATGGACACTATTTATTTTAAACAGAATATACAGAACAAAATCTTCAAAGACATATTCTAAAATATAAGAAGTAGGAGTTCCTAGAATATGTTTCCAAAATTGTCACACATCACTGTTTTCTTTCTTTATGAGTATTTTAATTCCTCTGGCATCAATATATTTTGTGAATTCAAAATATCGAAGAGTTGATAAACAATATTTATGAATTTTACCGTTTGCTGGACATTCTCAAATCCTTCGTGACTTGGGTGATGAAAGAAAGCATCAGCTACACTTGAGCTGATCTTTTTAGCATGCTGATCACATACTAGCTCCTTTTTTATACACATTACATCAAAGCACATAATGAAGTCTTTTCACACCCCTTTTTGAAATACTGTGATTTGTTTCTGATGAATTCAATACTTTGTTCTGTAAAACCGGGACTGCACTCAATTTTGGACAATCAAATTGTGGCAGATGCAGGAAGAGCAAGATTGAAAATTTTCCTTACATAGGTATTTGTAAGCTTTGCTACTTTAAAACTGTAATTTCCAAGCAAAGCTTCGAACTTCAGTTGGGAATATTTGTTTTCTTCTTTTTTCTTTCCTCTTGATTGAGAATTTGTGATCATTCTTCTTACGAATACAGGAACACCACTGACAGATGCTTATTCCAGTGCAAGAGTATCGTCCTTTGATAAAACAAACTTTCTATTGATCAGAATCACTTGTGACAAAGTTTTGAACTTTAGCATCCTTCTAGTAATGGGTTTTGTCAGTATTTCTGTCTATAGATTTTTGCGATTTCTTTCGGTAATAGACTGCAATTAAAAAAGAATTAGATGCACAGTTCGGAGCTGAATCTTCGTTATGTTTCAAGAAGTAAATTTGATATGATACATGCTTATAATAATAGGTACATACCTAACTATAATTATGTATTGACATTATGATTCGTCTTTCAACAGAATAATTTCCGGGAGGTTAGGCACTATCAGGAAATTTTCTTTGGTTCACTCCAGTATCAGAGAATGTTGAACCCGAAGACACAAAATTCAAAATGAATTTCGGATGATGAATTAAGAATGAATAGTAATCGAAATGATGGGATTGGCCAAAATTCAACAGAACCAGCTCTGATATTTCAGTTGTACCAACACAAACTCGGAGATTAATGTCAGCGCCCTATAGGGTTCCATTTTGAACTCATGATGATATCTACTTCTTTTATGAGGTCTGTGGCCTACACTGCAACAAGTTTTTCCTAATTATTGATATGTAATCGTTTTTAAAGTTGACTTACATGGAAACAAAGTTCTTTTATAGCTATTTCAATAAATAGTGCATTTTTGTCTTAAAATCGGGATAAAAATCAGCAGATTCATTAAAAGTCAACTCATTCAATACCATTAAACAGGTCGATACGGAATGCCAATTAAATATAGTCTATGCCATGATTACCTTGCTGCAACGCCCATGGTTTGATTTGACAAGGCGATAAATAAGTCATAAACGGACGTAAACAAACATGATCGCCAAGTTAAGAGTGATAATAATACGGAATTCCAGCCTGATCAAGGAGTACAAACGGAAATATCCGACAATGTCCTTTCTTAACACGACTCGGGCATTGATGTTTGTAAACAACGTCGGGTATGTTGCTTTCAAGAAAGAGATAGAGAAGCTCTCTATATATCTTTTATTGCTCGGAGGTGTTTTCGTGTTCAAATATTCATCTTCCTCAAAGTTGGAACCTCAACAACATTATCCACCAGTTCCTTGCCTGCTACTTGTTTTCTTTCTCACAAGAATTATAAGCACCAGTATATCATCCCAGCCCGTCATTTGAACGATATGATATAACTCGTACCTAATTATTATGTTTCTGAAAATATTCAGAACTAAAATGAGTAGAAACACCGGGTACACTATTTATTGGTCATTCAATAGTGGATTGCAAGAAAGAAACCCGTTTGTGAATAAAAAATACAGAGGAAAGTAATTGCAACGCCTTGTTCCCTTTTATTAACTTTTCCACCTTTTATCCGGAATTTACAGCATCAAGACAACCTTGACAAAGCAATTGTGGGACGTTTGTTCTTCAATATAAACCCGATGTAACAGGAGAAAAGGTGATAGTGCTTTGTTCGCTGACACAGTGACATCCTTGTTACATTTCGAGAAGGAATGAGTCGTAATGCGTTGAAACGTTCAAAAACTGAGACACCAATACTACCAAGTAAACATTTTTGAGAATTGCCTTATAAATATTGCCGAATGATTCTTTGTATATGCAAGTATGCAATAGAACCAAAAGACAATTGTAAAAAAGAAGGTGATATTCTGTCAAAGTAAATACGAGTGTTAATGCTTAAATGAAATTATTCCAAAATGGAAAATTATCCAAACTAAATTGTGTCAAACTTGTTTGTTATCCACAGTATGTGTCAAAGAACTGTGCAGCGAACTGCTCGTGACTTTGATTTAAAATATCCAAACTTACTAAGTATAACACAGGGAAAGATTGTTGAATAATTTTTTACATTTTGGGAAACTGTCTAGACCCATTACGAGAGTCAACCTACTAATAGACCGGGATCCCACGCCTATTTTCAGAAATGATTAATAACAGGCTGAATCTTCCTGAGTAGCTTCATTTTACCGAGACTTTTTTCTCTACGAAAATTCTCGATAGAATAAAATGCGCAGGCGTCTATCATGTCGATTTCGTGAGTGCAAAAAAGTCATTAATAACAGTTAGTTTTTCAGTCGAACCTCGAGATAATTCAATAAAGTACTCGAAAATAGTTTTGTCCTACGAAATGGATGGTAGGACTGAAGAGTCCCCCACTCCCAACATGTACCAATGACGTGGTCATAAAAATTCATTAATAACCAGCTGATTTTTTCACCGTTGCTTGGTTAATATTTGTATAATTGAATGGTCATATTGTCCTACAAATTGAATGGTAGGTGTTCCCAGTCCTACGCTCCGAAATTGTCAATTCCATGGTAATAAAAAATTATTAATAACTGTAGGACAATGATAACACATGAAAGGTTAGTGTATTCTTCACCTAAATATTACACTGTCCTACAAAAAACGGGTATGTATCGCTAGTCCTACAAAAATTATTCAAAATAACGAATTATTTTGACATTGTGGTTTAGCTAATTTAATATACTTTTATTCGTAAAGTAATGTTAGTTTCAATGTATAATTGTTTGTTCAATTCAAAAATATCATAATTTACGTGAAAAGTTTATGAAAAAAGTGTGAAATTTTGTTTAACATTCATAATTTTTATAAACATATTGAAAACAACAATAACAAAGTAAAAACATTGAAATAATCAATCTGCCCTCCAGGGTGGTTTAACAGATGCAGGGAAACCCGGAAAAACCTGCAACAACACATCGTCGTCTGAAGAGCTGAAATTTATAATTAAAAACTTTCAAAGAGGTTAGACGAATTGTGAAAATCTGCTCTACGCTAAAATAGGATGTATGGTATCTCCAGAGGCCTCAAAAAGTCCAGTTAGAAAGAGATATTATATTTTACGGGGGTCAAGTAGCCAAGTAGTTAAAATACCGATCTGGTCGCTGGTCGTGGGTTCGAAGCCTAGAGACTGCTTATATTTCTCTGATGGCCCGAGAAAGTGGAATAGCACGTAAAGAGTAAGAATTCGTTCTCACAAGTTTCGTCTTTTGAGGGCTGTCGTTCGTAAGGGAACGACATCTGGTTAACGGAAAAAACAATTTTAAACGATGAGGAAGGGGAAGGAGTGGGAGAGCATGTTTCACCAGCTATTCAAGGAAGTATTACAAGAAGAGATTTCTGAAAAATGTAATTGGATGCGGGTGGCTGTAAATCAGAGAGTGACGGGACTTGCTGGAAATAAGAGGAGTTGGTGGGAGGATTATTTCATGAGTATAATTTCACTTTAAGTCTCACATCCTAGTAACAGATATGGACAATTCGTAATAATTATTTCATTTTGTTTCTGAGATATGGCCTTTTTAAACATTCAAATTGTCACGATGTAAACGGAAAACTATATACTGTACCGGGTGACCCGGAACCAATTTACCCCCTGTATCTTCGTTGTTATTTTGTATGGATGTTTGAAATTCGGTACTTCGATTTGATGTTATGAATGTACAATTTAGCAAGTATCAATCCAAATATTACACTTCCAGTTTGACCGGAAGCGCATCCAATTTTTATATTTCAAATAGGAAGTGTATAAATTTTTTGAAAATTACAATTCGGTATAGAATTACCTTTACAATGATATATCACAATCATACTTTCAATTCACAATCTGCTGATATAAGTGACATTTTATAAAAAAAATTACTTTTTGTGTTCCCCTCGTAACGGAACATTTTCATGCTGTGGAAGATTGAACAATATCATATAAGTAACAAAAATACATGGCCAAACTTTTTACACAATAAATTTTATGCAGACTAATTATTTTTATAATTTTAGTTTTAATTAATTTTTCAACATCAATATATAGGAATTTTTAAAGTTGGTTAGAAACTCAAATACATATTGAAATACAAAAAATGGACAAAAAACCTCTACATTTTTGTTTCCTGATTATTTTTATGAAGATAATTTCCATGCTATACATTGTATTGAACATTTCAACATCATGTGAGTTGGCTATGGAATTAAATTTATTATATAGGACTGGAGTTATTTTTGAAACTGCACAATCGTGGGCACAAAATATTTATTTCGATAATTTTTCTACAAAATAGTAGACATTTGGAACATGTACAGTTTTATAACTCAATTCAAATGAAGTTCAACACCTATGACAGACTCAATTAATCTAATTGTTCAAATTGTCGCCCGTTAAAGTCAATGCATTTTTGTATTTTTTCGGAGCATACCCGCATAACATTCACTAGTTGAGCCGGAGTAATTTCGTTAATGGCTCTCCTTACCCTATCTTCAAGTTCCTCGTGATTTTGAGGTCTATTATGAGCATAAACTTTATTCTTCAAGTGAGCCCAAACAAAAAAATCCATTGGCGTGTGGTCTGGTGACCTTGGTGGCCAACGAACTGGGCCATGAGTACCAATCCAATTGTCGTTAAAAGTTCTAGTAAAATGTCCTCGGACTACATTCGAATTATGTGGAGGGGCTCCATCTTGTTGGAAATACACAACGCGACGTGTAGCGAAGGGAATGTCTTCAATAAAATTTTGGACTTCATCATTTAAGATTTGTAGGTACCGTTCACCTGTTCAAGCTCCATCAAAAATAATTGGTCCCACTCTTCTGGTTCCAAATATTCCTAGCCAAACATTGAATCCGAATCTATCCTGGTGTCTTCCTTCTCTGAATACATGCGGATTTTCTTGTGCCCAATAACGTAAATTATTTCTATTGAAATGACCATTGTTTGTAAAGCGTGATTCATCACTGTAGTGGAAATTTGGATTTTCTGTTTCTTTTCGTATAACCCAGTTACAATACGCAATTCTTCTCTGCGCATCATTTTCATACAAATATTGATGAATTTGATATTTGAATGAACGATACCGGTGTTTTTCCAAAAATTTTCGTGCTGTTTCTCTAGGTACCCCGGCCTCATATTCGATCTGCCTAAATGATGTATTAGGATCAATTTCAACCGCTGCCAGAACAGTGATCTCCGCATCGTCGCCTACAATAACATGTTCCCCATCATGATTATTCCGTTCTTTCCTGAACTGTGACTCCAATATTCCAAAATAGTTTCTACTAATAGGGTGTGGAGTGTGGACGGTTAGGATACCTCTCCTGGTACAGACGCAAGGCTAAATAGGAATTTTCCTTGCTTCTCCATATATCAACAACATATCAACCTTTTCAGTTTGGGTAAATCGGTAGTAGTTGTTCATTTCACAAATGATTTTCTTAGACAATTCAGAACATTCGAAATGTCAACAATTTGGCGTAAACACAACAACAGAACAATTCAACAAATTTAATTCCATAGCCAACTAACATGAAGTTGAATTGTTCAATACAATGTACCAGCATGGAAATTATCTTCATAACAAATAATTAAGAAGCAAAATTGTAGAGGTTTTTTTATTTTTTGTATTTCAATAGGTATGTACTTATTTGAGTTTCTAACCAACATTAAAAATTGTATTGATGTTGAAAAATTAAGTAAAACTAACATTATAAAAATAATTAGTCTGCATAAAACTTATTGTGTAAAAAGTTTGGCCATGAATTATTGTTACTTATATGATATTGTTCAATCTTCCACAGCATACTTTCATGAAAATGTTCCGTTACGAGGGGAACACAAAAAGTATTTTTTTTATAAAATGTCACTTATATCAGCAGATTGTGAATTGAAAGTATGATTGTGATATATCATTGTAAAGGTAATTCTATACCGAATTGTAATTTTCAAAAAATATATACTTCCCATTTGAAATATAAACATTGGATGCGCTTCCGGTCAAACCGGAAGTGTCATATTTGGATTGATACTTGCTAAATTGTACATTCATAACATCAAATCGAAGTACCGAATTTGAAACATCCATATAAAACAATAACGAAGATACAGGGGGGTAAATTGGTTCCGGGTCATCCGGTATATAGGTACCATATAACTATCAATCATAATATGAATCCTTCAACTGATGAAGACCTATTTTTTTTCAAAGAATTTGTAAAATAAAAATGATAATGGTATTGATATTCATCTATTTCTTTGAACAGTGTCTTGTCATGCTATGTAATGCAACACCCTTTGTGAAATATAATTTCTTATTCGAATGGATTTGATTTGATGTGTTTATTTCTTAAAAAGTCGATTTCGAATTAGAGCAAAAAAATCAAGTCGATTCATAATTCGCAAAATAGCAGTAATGGAATTTTTGACACCCTATAGCTCGAGAACTGGCAATAGGATCGATCTGTGAACTGGACAACGTAATGAGGATGGCAGGTTCAAAAAAATATCATATCAAAAATGAGGATAATGGTGACTACTTACAAAATATTTTGATTATTTTTTATTTCAGAAGGTTTGGTCGAAATATCTGTAGGCTAGTTGAGCCCGTGACTAATGGTCAAATAGATTGATTTTACTGCCTTGCAATGAAGTTAATTCAATTGGTTTGTTTCACCATGAGACATGAGCTTTAGATTTGGGTAAAACTAACAGTTAGCCATACAATTTTTGCGCTCACCAAATCAACATGACAGTTCATTAGCTACTAATATCAATAATTTTCTAGACACATCAATAGAGCACTTTTTCCTAACAAAAATACTAGTAGAAGACAGTCCGACGTTATATTCTGTTATGTTTTCGGCTTGCAACTGACATTTATTAATTTGTTATAAACATTTAAATAACCAAAAACGTGTTTTTTAAAATTGTTTTGCTTATAAATTGAAAACTAATAGAGCAATCTGGTTACTCCAATGCAAAGAATTGTAAATAATTGAAATACGAACAAAATGAAATGCTTTTAGACCCGATCAGATCATTAATAACGGAGGAAAACCGGAAAAACCGAAAAAATTTACGATTTTTTGAAAAATTCATAATTCCGCCATTTTTCAAGAAATAGGGTTGGCCCTTCTTATGAAAGTATCGAATCATGTGCGCTTTGTGTGTTCATAAAACAGGCTCTTAGAGATCATTAGTTTTGGCACAATTGCAATTTGAATTTTTTTTTTTACTATTTTGCAGCGTGTCTGGATGCTCTAGTGATAGTCCGATTTCATTTTCTAAAACAGACTTTGAAAGAAGAAGTACAGTACCACAAAACGTATATTCTCATTTTGCGCTAAAATGCTGCGAAATTGGTGAAAAATGCTTACAAACATGGAAGCGGTCGAGTGGAAGGAGAGAGCGGGAGATGAGGGGAAGTATATTATCACGTAACCCGTTCGTTAAATGAATGCCTCTCATCTCTCGGACTATTCTACTACTCGGCAGCTAACGCGGGCTCGGCCGTTTTCAGTCATGTTTGCATGCATTTTTCACCCATTTCTCACCATTGTAGCGCAAAACGAGAATATACGTTTTGTAGTACTATACTTCTACTTTCATAACCAGTTTGGGAAATTGAAATCAGGCTATCAATAGAGCATCCAGGCACGCTGCAAAAAAATGTCAATTGCAATTGTGCCAAAACTCACTATTCGACAGCGCCTATTTTGTGCACGCATGAAGTACTTATGATTCAATACTTTCGTGAGGAAGGTCAATTCTACTTCTTGAAAGGTGTCGGAGATATGAATTTTTCAAAAAATCGCAAAATTTTCCGGTTCTTCCTGTTTTTCTTCGTTACTAATGATCTGACCGGGTCGCAAAGCATCCCATTTTGTTCGTATTTCAGTTATCTACATTTCTTTCCATTGGAGCAACCAGATTGCTCTATTGGTTTTCATTTTATAAGCAAAACAATTTTAAGAAACATGTTTTTGTCATTAAAATGTTTATAACAAATCAATAAATGACAGTTGCGAGTCGGAAACATAATAGAATATAAATGCGGACTGTATTTCATGTGATGGCATAGTCGGTTTTCTACTAGTATTTTCGTTAAAAATTCACTCATTTTATGCTCTATTGATTGGTGTATTCGTGGAATTGACAATTTCGGAGCGTAGGACTGGAAACACCTACCATTCAATTTGTAGGACAATATGACCATTCAACTATACAAATATTAATCAAGCAACGGTAAAAAAATCCGGTGGTTACTAATGATTTTTTATGACCACGTCATTGGTAAATGTTGGGAGTGGGGGATTCTTCAGTCCTACCATCCATTTTGTACGACAAAAGTTTTTTCGAGTACTTTATCGAATTATCTCGAAGTTCGACTGAAAAAATAACTATTATTAATGACTTTTTTGCATTCACTAAATCGACATGATTGACGCTTGCGCATTTTATTAGCTACCACTATCGAGAATTTTCGTAGAGGAAAAAGTTGGGCGTCTCGACAAAATGAAGCTACTCAGGAAGATTCAGCCTGATATTAATCATTTTTGAAAATAGGTGTGGGATCCCGGTCTATAACTGACGATGAAGATAAGCAAATTACCATTCTTGGATATTTTCAAGGATATCCTTAAGTCTCAATACGAACGGCGTCTGTGGAATTGGGATTTTCGAATTCTGCAATACCAACCATTTTACACAGCCATTAGCTACATTATTTTAAAGGACCCCGCACCATTCTTACGGGTTTCTGAGTCCCGGTGGAACTGACTAAAACTGTAGTATGTTATTCTCTTCATTATCCTGATCAAAAGTTGCCATGGGCCCAACTCGATCCTATGACTAGTTTTCGGGATACAGCCCCTCAAAGTTATGATTTTGTACCTACCTCATGAGTGTAAGTACGACAAAACATTCCTATGAGTAGCACCTCAGAAAGAATTTTGCATTAAAAATTATACCTTCACAATCATTTCTTTTGATGAATACCTAAATCACTTGAATACGAACCACAGGGTGTTCACTTAATTCTGGATAATAACTTCTTCAACATCTTTTATTTTCATTTAGCAAACAAAAAATATGTTTAGGTTGATGCACAATGAACAAATATAAAATGAGAGTTGATTTGATACTGTGCGTTGCACAGATTTTGTATCAGCTATGAATGTTAGTAAGACAGATATACTTATATTTTTTACGTATATTTTTGCATTGGCAGCTTTAAAATAGTATATTATGCAATGAGCACAAAATGATGCCCATTTTGCACGAGTATGAAATATGCAGCAGGAGCCGAAGGCAAAACACCAAGGAAAAAAAATAATGAATTCATTCAATAAGCAAATTACATTATATTATGTCACCATGTTATCCATTCATACTTATTGAATGAGACCATATTCAGTGTCATAATCCAACCGACGATTGGATTCCATGTGAAGAGAATAACATACTACAGTTTCAGCCAATTCCACCGGGACCCAGAAACCCATAAGAATGGTGCGGGATCCTTTATAAGATCATAAAAATTACACCCAGGAAATTTTCCTCGTAAAGTAAACTTTTGCGAGGACTTATTGCTCAAAAGACAAGAGCAGTCCGGATTCTTAGAAAACATAATTTGGTCTGTTGAGTCAGAGTTTTGTCAGCAGGGATTTTACAATAGGCGAAATTGACATTTTTGGGCATCTAAAAGTCTACATATGTGCTCGAAGTTGAAAATCAAGTACAATTTCGTATAAATTTGTTCTGTTTGATAATGAAACGAAAGGTACGCTATTTTATGTACGATGAAAATTTGGATTTGCACAAACATTTCTTGAAAATTTGCCACTGGCTAGAGCTGCACTTTCGTGGTACCAGATGGATGGGGTACCACCGTACAATACATGAACTGTATACACCAAAGGTTCGATCACCGTTGGTGGGGAAATCGAGGACTATTTCTATGGCCTGCAATCTCCAGATCTTACTGAGACTGTTTATTTGGGGTAGGGTAAAATAGTTGTTATATTCCTCATCAATTCATAATAAAGATGATTAGAGGTTTTGGACAGTCTCGATCCCAACGAAATCAGAAGTGCTACGCAATTTACCTAAAGTAGAATAATAGAATGTTTGAACAAGAGAGGTGTTCATATTGAACATTTACGTCAGATTTCTTTCAATATTATTGTTGTTCATTAATAATAATTTCTCATGTGTAATGGAATCCATATTTTTGTTTTTTGTTTCCATGGCATACTTCAAAGAGCAAGAAATAACTCGGCATTTTATGAGATTTATTGAGTTACTCGAAAGAGGTTGAAGTTCGGTATAGAGAAAGCTTAACTTACTCATCCTAAAAGTCAATTTTCTTTTGAACGGTGCTGAAAAATAGTAGGTGCCATTTGAATAAATTGAGGTTTTGACATTTTTTTAATGCGACATTCGAAAATCGCCTGCCCCCATATGGTCCAAAATGGGACCATCGATGGGACATCATGTATTATCTTGGACTACCAGCTAACTGCTCCACAAATATGTTTTCCTAATTTTGACCGGTTCACGAGGTACACATTTTTTCCTAAACTAATACGACAGCAATTTTTGCAGAAAAATAGAAATATATCAAAAACTGAAGTAGATGAGTTACCATAACTTTAAACTCATAATCAGAAGTCCAATCGAAGCATGTGAACAAAAATGGATGTTTCCATTCAAAATAAGAAAGTTGGTACCGACTTTTGGCATACTCTGTATATACGATGCAGAAAAACTCAAAATTATCTCCACAATTTAATTTCACCATCTAGTGTTGTGCAATGGTAGAACGGCAAAGTCTTTCAATTAGTTTTTTTGCCGTTATACCATTGCACCAAGGAGAAATTCTAACGCTAGATTGGTGATATTGAATTGTGGATATGATTTTGTGTCTTTCTCCATCGTATATCCATACCACCCCGCTTTGAATTATAATGGACTCCTACCACAGGTTGATACTCTGTATAGCTGTAGGACTAAAATTATTTTAGATAAAACGGATATATTCAGCAAGTCGAAAGAGATTTCTACAATGATGCAGCAAAATTCTGGTCATTTGTTCAACTCAAGAGAAGAAAATCTAGACTGTCTGGCATTATGAAATATAATCATTCAGCATCTGACAATCCCCAAGATGTTGTGAACAGGATATCACAATTTTTCTCAGACGTTTATTTTGAGTCCATCAATCCCATTAATCTCAAGCATCAGCTAACGCACATGTCAACTCTTACATTTTTCTGAAACAAATCACTGAATTTGATATTATAAGGGCATCTAAAAAACTCAAGAACAAAATGACTTCGGGTGTTGATAATATACCTAGTTTCATAATAAAAGACTGCATAAATATTACAGCTAATCCACTGTGTCACATCTTCAATATCATTTTTAAATGTAATATACATATATATATATATATCCAACTTTGTGGAAAAAAACCAAAATTTGTCCGGTCTTGAAATCAGAAGACGCAGACAGACCTATTGCCATTCTAAGTAACTTTGGTAAACTTTTCGAAATTATTTCATATGATGTAATCTATTACTCAATGAGGAACACAATCTCACCTTTTCAGCATGGCTTCATGACCCAGAGATCCACTGTTACTAATTCAACGTGCATTAGTCAGGTAATTTCGGAGGCCCTCGACTCTCAAAGTCAAGTAGACGTCATTTACACTGATATCCAAAATGCTTTTGACAACATTGATCATTACTTATTTTTAACTAAATTAAGAGCAGTTGGTTTCTCTCAATGGTTGGTTGGTTTCTCTGAATCACTAGTGAATCTAATGAAATCTCATTTGCTCTGTAGAAGTCAGTTCGTAGAATATGGAGGGTACACGTCTAATCGTTATATAGCTTGCTCAGGAGTCCCGCAAGGCTCCAATTTGTGTCCACATCTATTTTTAATATTTATAAATGATTTATCACTCGAACTTAGCGCTACCCATCTTCTATTCGCTGACAATTTGAAAATATATAGTCCAGTTACCTGTACTCAAGACTGTTCCATACTGCAAAATAATTTAAAATCATTAGAGCATTGGTGTTCCATTAATAATCTCAAACTCAACATCAACAAATGCAAAACCTTAACGTTCTCAAGAAAACAGTCGAACTTGAAAGAGTTCAGCTCCAAAGATTTGGGCGTAATATTTGACAGTAGACTTACTTTTGGTCAACATATTAACAGAATTGTAGTGAATTCAATGATATTACTCGGTTACTGTGTTAGAAATTGGTCTAACTTTGCTTATATCGACAGTCTGAAAATACTGTACCTCACATTTACCAGAAGTAAATTGGAATATGCCACAGTCATTTGGTCACCATTATATAAAAACACAATAGATAGTTTACAATCTGTTCAAAGGAAATGTCTTAAATATATGTTCTATAAATGCTATGGCTATTACCCCGAAAGAGGATATGCTCATCAAGTCCTTCTGAATATTGTTCACTTTCAATCTCTGCAAGAAAGGCGCGACTGCTCGGCACTTACCACTCCCCATAAACTATTGAATGGCATAACAGACTGTCCCTATTTGTTGAGCAAGATCAATTTTCATGTACCAAGATTAGTTTCCACCCAAGAAATTGCTTTTTACAACTCAGCTTCTCGTACCAATGAACTTCTCAAGTCACCTATTTTTTCTATGTGTAAAATCTTCAACGATAATTGGTCGTCGTGTGATATCAATTTCGATGATATCCACTTTATTTCATCAATCTATAATAATATGCGAAACCAGAATTAAGATTGTTATTTCTTATTTAACTTCTCCTGTAATTATATTCTACCTTGATTTTTTTCTGTTATTGGGTGTATACCTGTTGACAATAAATGGATTATTATTATCATAATCGATTATGACAACATACCAAATTTCAAGTTTTTAATCCAACTACAAGTTGAAAATTTTCTAATGCACGGCCTACGTAAATCTACCTGTATAATGTATACACCACAAAATTCTTTATAAGTTGGATGTACTCAAGATGCGATTGTTTCGAAAATTATTATACCACGTAATGGGGGAAGTGGTACGATATGGATATCCCCATTTTTTTCTTGAAAAACTGAAGTTTTGTCCCAAGACCAAACCACTATTCATTTTTTAACACCACGACAGATATTTCACTCAGCAGGAGGAAAATTAAACTTTATCTAAAAGATCCAAACAATGGTCATTTGTTATGATGACTTGGAAATATGTCTGATAAATAAATGATAAACCATTGCTGTTTTCTTTTCCTGTCCACGTTCAGATATTTTTTGTCCTTATATTCAGCCACCGAAAGAGTTTTAACCTGACAATCCCACTCATGTATAATAATTCCCATTTGTGAATACAAAAATTGTAGTTTGCTATCAGCTAAATAGGAAGGAAGAGAAATGCAAGTGGATGAAAATATCGGATAAATTATGGTACCGTAGCAACGCTAGCATTTAATGTTCGTTTATCAAACGTTGCGCATCAGTTTGACATTTTTTTGTTGTTTTTAGAATAGAAATAGTGATGTAGTATATTTCAAAAGTCAGTACATATATGTATAAGTTCTATCAATTAGTGAACAATAAAAAATTCAAAATCAAGTAGAGCAAAAAAAATATTACAGAAAAATAAAAAAAAAAAAAGAAAAAAAAAGATCAATCTGAGGTATCAAATGTTCCCAGGACACTAATTGCGTTCCCCCTCTGAATGCTTATGGAAAGTCTTTCCTTGAACCACTGGCACTCCTTTTTATTGTAAATGTCAAAACAGAATTAAACAGCGAAAAATATTCCAGTAAATATTGTTCTTTCTAAACATTATTCTTCTACTTGTTGTTCTGTTAGTTTATTAAATAAAGTTTAAATGAATTGATATTCATGGGATTGTCTTGCCAAATACCACGCGAGCTCAGATCTAGCAGGATATTTTTTCCGGTGGTTTTCTCATACTCATGGTTGATTTATGCACGCCTTCCCAAGAACTAAACTTAAGACGAAGAAGTAAACCTAAGAATTATATAGTCAAAGAATAGGAGTTATGGACTCTTAGTTCTTAGTACTAGTTGCAGTTCCATAAACTTTGGCGTTATTTCCCTATTCATGAACTCTTAGTTCTCAACTTTAGGTTTAGTTCTTAGGTACGGGTGCATAAATCGACCCTTACTTCATGTCGGTAATTTAACTCGATCTGTTCTGACAAAATCACTCGAGCTACGCTCTCGTTAAATTGCCAATGAAAGTATAAGTATTCGAAAACAACCACAAAAAATATCCGGCTAAATCTGAGCTCTTGTGGTATTACCCCCGATAATTCTGTCAGAAATCTCAAACTCGATCAAATTGCTTCGAGGTAACTGCACTCGTCCTAATGGTCTCTTGGAGTTACCAAGCAATTTGATTTCGTTGATTTCTGACAGAATTACTATCGATAGTATTGCGAGCACTCGTGGTATTACCTCCGATAATATTAATCTTCTTACTTCTCGAGATTTATTCAGATAAACTTGTTGATTACAGGAGTGTTGAGATCTAAAGACTATCAGGAAGTCATATTCCAGGACAAATAAAAAACATGCCCTTACTTATATTAGGAAAATTAGTTCATTTTTATATATAATAATGTGTCTACGCGTATATTGGATATGAATGTCGAAGAAAAGAAAATCACAAAATAGCGAATAAGCGCTAAAACTATCATTCCGAAAACGCTGTCACGTACAATTTCTGCTATAAGTCACGTTCAATTCCGGTCACGTAGAACGTGATTCCGAATAAATGCCCATTGAGAATGGAAGAATTCAAGGCAGATCTTTATTGACCAATAGAACCCATTTCGAGTCCATCCACACGATATAGTTTGATGAAAATTAAATTCCAATGTAAGGGAAATGGAAATGCATCAAGCAGTTCAGAAATATTAAACGATTAACCATTGTTGAAATGGCTTCCGTAGGTATTGATATCGCTCTAATCGAAACATATAGTATTATCATCATCACCGAATTAAACATAGTAGGTGAAAGATTTGCCGCATGGTGAAAACAATAGACTCATGGTTAATGCGGGGCGGAGAAGACTGATAATTCAGTTATTTGGATAGCTACATAGTGACCTATCGCCGTTATAATTAACTAGTGTACACCCATCGGAAACAACTAAATTTTTAGTTGTACACATAGACTGGTTTGAAATGGCAACATTATATCAACCAAGTATGTAAAAAAATCATTAGGTAGTAGTTTTTATAAGTCGCCTTTTGCTGGTGGACCTAAATTCTTCAATTTCCTGCCTTCTGTCCATGGACGTATAATATCGTATAAATACAAATGGACTCAACATTGCCATACCTACGACACGGAGTGATTTGAAGTCGCTCTGTTTTTAGGCGCGCGGGCTGCGGGGAAGAGAGAAGGTAGCGATAGACTGTGACCTTCCCACAACAGACAGGAGCGCACGCATTTGCTGAAAATATGGTTCAATCACAAGAAAAAAATGCTGAATTTGAAATATTGATAAAAATATCAAGGAAAGTGTTAGAATATACATCCGATGGGACTTCGTGAGATAGAAAAACTCATTTGACATTCCTGATGTCATAAAAAACTTCATTGACTCTGATAGTATCGATCCTTAGAAAATTAGGTTAACAAATTTAAAAAAAAGACTTTTAAGACTTTCATTTTCAATTAATGGAAAGCTGGAGACAGTCGACTGAAAAAAAAAGAATAAAATGCATTAACTGAAAAATGGTAATTTATATATTCAATAAATACATGTTCTTATACATATAGACCGTCAGATAACGACAGATTTTGCTGACTCATTTTCTCTCTTCTGGGATTTTAACCACTGGAAATTATGTCAGTGTTGAGCCCAAAAAATTAAAATTAGGCGATCGGACGTGTGCTAGGCATATAGAAAATTAATTTTCCTTTTGCAGAATTTTTTTTTTTTCATTTTCTCGTTTGTGGCATTTTAACACATGAATGGGTATAACAATCTAATAGTGAAAAACCAAAGCCATAAGATTTGCACGTGCTTAAAGGGTTGAAATAGGGGCCCGAACTTGTGAAAAAATAGTTGGTTGCTGATGCATTTTCTCGCTTATGGCAATCAACAGAATGAAATTTAATATCTTTAGGAACCCGAAACAAATTTCCCATAAGCCGGTCAGCTGTTGAATTGTACGACGGCGTAGAACGGACATGCGATATTTTTTTTCTTAATTTCGAGTTACAACTCGAAATTAAGCTAATTTCGAGTTATAACTCGAAATTAACACTAATTTCGAGTTACAACTCGAAATTAAGCTTAATTTCGAGTTTTAACCGAAATTAGTGTTAATTTCGAGTTATAACTCGAATTTAGCTTAATTTCGAGTTGTAACTCGAAATTAGTGTTAATTTCGAGTTACAACTCGAAATTAAGAAAAAAAATATCGCATGTCCGTTCTACGCCTTCGTAGAATTGTATTTTCCGGACGGAAAATTTTGTGAATTTTTTTTCGTTTAGGAGACCCTGAGCTTTCAAGGCAACAACTAACGTCGCCACGGATGCAGATATAGCTACCAGCGAGACAATCCTACCCAGGGAAATACAGATCAGGATGGACTTATCAAGGGGCAATATATAAAAATATGAATAGAAAAGTTATTGGGTATAGCCCTCAAATTGTTGTGCAACCGTAGACACGTGATTCGAGCTTAAGCTCTCATCAGTACGGTAAAATGGTAAAATCAAGTGCGAAGATGTACAACACTTGGATGAACAAATAGATACAAAGGATGTCAAAAACAGGAAGCCAACCACACATTTGTGGCTTCAGTTAGAAGACCTTAAGCTTTCAAGGCAACAACTAATGTCGCCACGGAGGCAGATATAGCTATCAGCGTGACAATCCTACCCAGGAAAATACAAATCAGGATGGATTTATCGAGGGGCAATATATAAAAATATAAATAGAAAAGTTATTGGGTATAGCCCTCAAAGTGTTGTACAACCGTAGACACGTGTTTCGAGCTTAAGCACTCATCAGTACGGTAATATCAACTGCGAAGATGTACAACACTTGGATGTAAAAATAGAAACAAAGGAAGTCAACAACACGAAGCCTACCACACATTTGTTGCTTCGGTTAGAAGACCTTGAACTTTCAAGGCAACAACTAACGTCGCCACGGAGGCAGATATATATACCAGCGTGACAATCCTACCCAGGATAATACAAATCAGAATGGATTTATCGAGGTGAATTTGAGGGCTATACCCAATAACTTTTCTATCCATATTTTTATTTATCGCCCCTCGATAAATCCATCCTGATTTGCATTTTCCTGGGTAGGATTGTCTCGCTGGTAGCTATATCTGCCTCCGTGGCGACGTTAGTTGTTGCCTTGAAAGCTCAAGATATTCTAACCGAAGCCACAAATGTGTGATTGGCTTCCTGTTGTTGAATTCCTTTGTTTCTATGTTTACATCCAAGTGTTGTACATCTTTACACTTGAGTTTACCGTACTGATGAGAGCTTATGCTCGAAACACAGTTCTACGGTTGCACAACAATTTGAAGGCTATACCCAATAACTTTTCTATTTATATTCATATATTGCCCCTCGATAAATCCATCCTGATTTATTATTATTATATGTATATACAGTGTCCGCCAAAATGTTGGATCCATACTTTTTTATTAATAGTTTCTCAGAAAATGTCATTGTCAATGGCGTGTGACTGTAGAGTAAAGTGACATTAATATGCAAAATATCGAAGAATGTTATTGAAAAAAGTTATTTGCAATTGAATTATATTCCGAGTTATCCAGTTTAGTCTACCAATTACAAATTTTTTAAAAAATCCTGGCTTTATTTCATTATCTTTCCCTTTTTTTATTAATATTCAAGATCATGTTAGATCAGGTAATTTCTTCGAAGGTAATTAATGCTAATTCATTAATTCACTAATCAAAAATTGTTGTGGATGATTCCCATTAAATATTGATATAATTGGCCTCTGAAATACGATATTTTGCCCCCATTTAATCAACCATCTATCTCTTACTGTTGTCAAAATCCCTATGCATAGACTCGAATTTGAATAGCCCTGTATATTAATATGATTGTTTCCATTATACAGGGTGATTCACTACTAATTGTACATAGTCCAACCATTAGTACTATGGACCAAAGGCATTTCATATCTGGTATTGAAACATTCCTTATTGTGTTTTTGACGGCTATACAGGGCGATATTCGAAAATATGTGAATTATTCTATGTTATATATCTCTAAAAGTGAAAAACTCCGACATATGAAATTTTGGCTCACTGAGAATACTCCCTGAGTCTCAATATAATAGGTTTTGAAAAAAAATTTCATGTCCCAACTTATTTTTTTAGATATTTATTGGTTATTTGAAAACAACACACTGTAAGCCAGATCAGACCATTTTTATTTTTCTCACTTTAAAGCTGAAGGATAATATTAAGCAACAGTTGAAAAAAATTGAACGCGGAAGTTTTTTGTTTTCTACAGAACAAAATGACACTTTTAAAATTGGTATAATTTTGATGGATTCACATTCTGCTTATGACTGATACGGCACTACATCGATAGCACATCCTCATTTTTCAAAAAAACTCAATAAGGAAAGTTCATATTACTCGAGATAAAGTATTATTCAATCAACCGTTGAAATTGGAGGGCCGTGTTTTTTTTTTAGTTTTTATGCATCCAGTGGAAACAACACCTTGAAAAGCGGGTTAAACAAAATTCTTTATGTCATGTCAAAGCGAAATAAAAAAAACTGTTTAGCATAGGAAAAACGTTTACTTTTGAAAACAGTGCAAATATATGTTTTTTTTATTGGTGCCCCTTTTTACCTACTTATAGCATGCCTCTGCGTGTTTAAATCGAACTTTCAAAAACGCGCGTTTTTTAAAGTTACCATGGTACCATCAACAACTCGGAAAAACGTGAAGTCTAAATGACAACTTTTGATCATTGATCTGACAGCAGTAACTTGTTACGTCAAATAAACAACTCATTCATTTATATCTGTTACCTTTTACTTTTTCATCCATTTGATGAACTTGTTTGTCATTTTCTTTTTTATGCGCATAATTAGATTTTTGCCATATTAACCGCGATTCTGCTTTACCATTCAAAGAATCGATATAAGAATTGATTTTTAGGCACTACAGTGACAACAATTAATCTTTGATGACAAATTGCAAATTTAACTCTGTATTTCTCATTTCCATGACAACGAAAGGTATACTAATGTCACATCACGAATTCAACCATTTTGTATTATTAGTACATATTAACATTTGTGTAGAAATAATACCAGTATTTATGATTTCAAATTGCACCAATAGAAAAAATTGCGTAAAGTATTCGTGGATAACTAGTCTTTCAAACACTTGCTTTATTTCGAGCACTTCGGCTCCGCCGTCGTGCTCGAAAAATCGCGCGTGTTTGAAATACCTTTTTATCCACTAATACTTCGAAATACTATTTCCTACTACGGCTAATACAGCACTACGTCGGAAAAAATGTTAATTTAATTTAAAATCGTTAGGAAAGTATCACTTACTCGATTGGAAGAATGATATTACAGGTCCTCATATACTTAGTTTTTTACGTTTCAATTGGTTTTGTAAAAAGGATGATAGCCTGTTACCTTAGATCGTTGAGTCAACTAAATAAAATTTTATAAAAACTGAAATTTAGTGTTTGTATGTCTGTAACTGCACTTACTCTCCGTTCCATTTTACATAATAACAGTTGTGGAAGTTGACTGAAAAATAAAACAGATTTTAGCTCCATCTTTCACATTTGGTCGGCTGCCATTTTTATTGGATACGACATCCAAGGTTTTGTTTTATTTGCAGGATAGAAGTAAATTAGTTTTTGAATATTTTACGTTGATGTTTTTCAATTAATTTTGTAAGTACTTAGTATTAGTCATCCTCCAAGGTGACAGGATAAATTTTCACCAGTTAAAACGTCAAAAAAACTAAGTAAGGACCTGTAATATCATTCTTTCAATCGAGTGAGTAATACTTTCCTAACGATTTTATTTTAAATAAATATTTTTTCGATGTAGTGTATCAATAAAAACGTGAAAAATAAATAAATACGGCCCTGGAATTTCAACGGTTGATTGTATAACACTTTATCTCGAGTAATATGAACTTTCCTTATGAATTTTGTTGAAAAATGCTATCGATGTAGTGCCGCATCAGTTTTAATCAGAATGTGAATCTATATCAAAATTATACTAATTTTAAAAGTTTCATTTTTTTCTGCAGAAAACAAAAACCTCTGCGTTCAATTTTTTTCAACTGTTGCTTAGTATTGTCCTTAATCTCTAAAGTGAGAAAAATAAAAAAAAATCTGATCTGGCGGACAGGGTGTTTTTAAAAACCCCTAAAAATCTAAAAAAACTAAGTCTGGACCTGAAATTGAACTTTTTCAAAACCCTGTTTCATTGAGCTCAGGGTGCATTCTCAGTACGCCAAATTTCGTATGTCTGAGTTTTTTACTTTTAGAGATATTTAACGTAGAATAATTCACATAATTTTAAATATCGCCATGTACAGTTTGGCAAACACAGCTGAGATTGTGATATTCCGTCGTACGACTAATGCGCATCATGGGCGTGAATATTTTCACAATTGCAGCTGTTTGCCAAGCTGTATATCCGTCAATAACGCAACAATGCTTTTTTAATATCAGATATGAAATGACTTTGGTCCATAGTACTTATGGTTGGACTATGTACCATTCGTCGTGAATCACCCTATATAGCCTCTTGGCAAAACTGTATCGATCCAAGGGCATATTCAATAGGGGAGGGGCATTATGGAGGTTAGTACCGCCCCCTTCCTAGAACTATCATCTTAAGGAAACATCAGTAATCAACTCCGGTTTAAAACCAACAAATTGTAGTGCATTAGTGCATCCACTACTTATACCATTCACAAATTCTCACAGTATTCCACTTCTCGGCAAATTTTCAAACCCCCCCCCCCCCCCCAAAGGACTGCTCTGTACCAGTGTGGATAAATGTTTTTGTCGTCCTCAACACTCAATAAACACAATAATACTCGAATATTGAACATTTTCTATCGTTGGAGAAATCCGTTTCGGAATAAATCAGTGCCTATATTTCACTCATATTTTCTACAGTATAAGTAGATTCCAAGAGCCGGATTTTCAGTGTGATTTATTTGTCATGCACATGACAGTGCATAAATTCACTCACAGACCGAATAGCTATTCTACATTGAAAATATGTGGTTATTTATGGTTGCAATAGAATTTCTCACCCGACAAATACTGTGATATTGATATGTGATTCACAGGAAAGCATTATGAAGGTAACGGAGCAGAAGAGGAGCTTAAATCATGAATTTCAATAAATACACTCTGTGTCACAGTGGTGGTTCGATAGCCATATAGGTACACGGGGTTTTTAGGTGACAGAACTAGAGCGAGAAAGGTACATTTTTAAACCAATCATGGAGAAAAGACCATGGAAATGAAGTACGTCTATGAAGAGAAAGGGTCGTAAAAAATTCCCGAATTACCATAGATGGATATACAAGGAACAATTTATCGAACGATTTGAGCAATTTATCGTTAGATCTCCAAGATTGTACAGATTAAACGGTTCATTAGGGGACTGTAGAAAATAATAAAGTTGTACGATAAATCAACTGCAATAATTTGAAGCGATAGTTTTGTCGTTTAACATAAACACGATGCCTATAATTTGTAACCACGCCAGGACATGTCTGAGCTTGTTTGTGTTGGAAGGGCGGTACGATTGCCTTGCTCATTATTGCATCTTGCTCAGTTACTAATTCTAATACTTGCCTAAAAGTATTGCAATTGTCTAAGAAGCGGCATATGATTCAAATATTTTTTCAGTAACCATGTTTACACCTATTTTGTACGATTCCTTGTCATTCTTCTTCGTTTTATTACTATGTACCCCATCACCCCTACAAGTGACGCAACAGTTTCGTCCATGTTCAACTTTCACAATGTCCAAATTTTAACTTTGAACACCACTAAACGCCAAAACCTCGTTTCGTACCTCTTCCATTTCAACGTTTAATCGGTCATATTTTTCAAAATGACAAAAGATCACCGATCACAGATAATTTGATTACATTTGACCCAATAATCGTTCCAAAAAGCACACACGTACAAATAAATTGGACCAATTAATTTGACCAGAAATATTGATCCAAAAAAACTTTGCGTCAATAGATCATGTACGATTTAACTAAGAGATTTTTCTTAACAATGTATCCAACGATTATTTGGTGCAATTTATCGCGACAATAAATTGTTCCGTGTATATCCACCTAATATCAAAATAATAGGTAAAGTTTGGAATTGTCGAAATGATGAAAAAAAACGTGTGGCCCTCCTGAGCCTTCGTACATCAAAATTACTTGATGGTTATTTCGTTGTAAACAGTAATTGTCAGATTGACAGCAAATGACCGAAAAGTGCCAATCAAACATAATTATTTCCCTCATGTATAAAATTTCTCATTAGAGGTGCCTTTAATTTTTGTGAAGAAAAGACCAGGTGGAAAATGTTGTTGAGATTCCAACTTTAAGGAAAAAAAATATTTAAACACGAAAACACTCAAAATGGTGAAATGGGGATGCACTTTGGAAATTGAAAACGTTTTTTTTGCAATTTGCATCGAAACATGACCTCTTAGCGGAAAATATTCGATGGAAAAGTTGTATATAATAGAAAAATTAAAAACTTTTTAAATCAACACTTTTCGACATAACCTCAAATTAAATGTCAAAATTGGGAAAAACCGATTTTTCAGTATTTTTTTTCTCGCGTATAAATGATTTAATTTAGATGAAAAGTTGTAGAAATGTTTCTTTTTTGGTGTTGAATAAGCATGATTTTTTCGCAACTAATTTTTGGAGTAAGGCACAGTTTTCGAAAAAAATACCCTTATCTTTCACGAACAATTGTTCTGTTGTTTTTTTTGTATTTCGAAGGTCTGTAAGTGATCATTTTAATTATTGAAATGTCTACTTTCAAATGGTCTATGTAACTTGGTGGTTCATTCATCGTCAAACCGCTTAAAATTGTGAAAACCCGACAACAAGTCTCTCTGAGAAAACAGAGTTCTTCTGATGGGAGATCGTTTAGTAACGAACAGTCGTTGCCGACCTATGATGAACCCTTTACTCCTATATACACCTACTATACGTAGGCTTATTATGGCGAGTACCTGTCAGAAAACAACTACTCCCCTGGCTAAGACCACGACGGGTTTTAAATTAAATCTAACAGATACTTGTGCAACGTTCCTCAAAGCATCAGAGGACGCAAATGCAAGTGCCCTCTGTTACCAACCAGCACACTACATGGAGATATTGGACAAGAAGAGAACATCAAAATACAGGCCTTTGCTGATGACCAAGTAGTAATGTTAGCGGGTAGAACTACAAAACAAATCGAGAGGAGATGGATCAAAAGACATGGACAGCATGCAAAAAATGGGCAAACAAAAATAAACTCACGTACAACAACACAAAGACCGAAGCAATGTTTATCACAGCCACACACTATTACACGCCACCAGATATTTTCATGGAAGGACAACCTGTACGAAACCAAGATGCGATGAAGCATCTTGGACTCACGATAGACCGGAAGATGCTGTGGATTGAACACATTAAAATAACACGCACCAAAACTCAAGATATCGCCATCAAGCTCTTCATTGTGGCTGGCAGGAAATGAGGAATATCCAAGGACACTCTCAAACTATACTTGTCAACGCGATTAAACCTATAATTCTATATGTAGCAAATATATAGGGCCACCGGTCAAACGATTCTAGAATTCAAAAACACATAAGAGCCACAGAGAGACCTTTCCTGCTAGTCATAACGAATGCTTACAGAACAACGCCCACAGACACATTACACTCACAGGAATCACACCAGCACAAATAGACGCGAACATAGAATATACACACTATCAAACATTCAAACAACACATCGAACACAACAGAATAAAGGATACAGACAAAACACACCCAGCCAAATCACACAGAACAGCACAAGAAATAAAACCGGAACATATAAACATATACTCAGATGCCACAGTAAACATGGACCGTCACAGAACATACGGTATTGCTAGCACGGAAGACCATGGATAAGTCAAGGAAATCGGATACACGACGGTAAAAACATCCACAACACTGAACTGCTGTCGATACTGAGGGCCCTGGAAATGACAGAAGAGGAAACACGCAACATCATTATATACACAGACTCAGAAAGAGCAATACACCAAATACACAACACAAACACTACCACTAAAAACGCATTAACAATCCAAAAACACATACAAAATAGGCTAGATAGAGAACAAACAACACTCATTATACACACATCAAGAAGACACGACGGCGTCAAAATAGCAGAGCGCATTGCGAATATACACTTAAACGACATACAGCCAGTACACAAAACAAAACACGAGCTTAAACAATCAAAACACAAAAACATCATGACACACAATGGGACACTAAAAATGGGACGCATAACCCACAGCATCTTCCCGACGGCAGGTACAGACTTAATTAACCTGACATGGAAAACAACCCAACTGGTCACGGGACATGGTAATATGCAGGTTTACTATAAGAGATTCAGGCTGGGAACAGTAGTTACAGGAATATGGGAATGCCAAACGGAAGAGGAAACAACGGAACATATCATTGGGCTTGTTTAGTCGTGCTCGAAAGTTGCCAACAGTTGAGTGATTAGTCAACTTGTTTGCCTGGACCACAGAACACCTATGTAGGTTAGGTGTTCTGTGGCTGGACGGTCCGCTTTTCCATTGACTATGCTCTCACTTATGAACAACGGACTCAACACATTGTGATTAATCTCAACGGTTGAGCACGGCCATTGTTTATATAGAAGATAGTTAGTCAATCTTATGGGATTATAATTGGATCAAAATGGATGCGAAATGTAGGTGGCGATAGTGAGCTCGCATCCAAGTCATGTCGTAACTTCAGTGATCTGGCCTCCAAGTCATGTCGTAACTTGATTAAAACAATGGAAAAGCATTAAAATCAGGGTTTTTTGAAGAAACCTGCATTAAAATGACGTCAAATATTCATGTTTGTAACTAATCACGCTAGATGACACTCGCGTTTGTGTCCAATAACTTTTCCACAGGCATTGACTAACTATGTTCTATTTAAACAATGGCACGGCTGAACTCTACCAATAACACATATACACTACTCGCACGACAAATGGCAAGGAACGCATTAACACAACATCTACACAGCTTAGATATGAACTATCCTTCAAACAACCAGAGAGAGAAACATGTAACAAATCACAAACAAAATGTAAATAGAAAATAAGGAAATGTATAGTAATTAAGGCAACATGTAATAAAACACAGATAAAATGTAAATAGAAAATAAGGAAATGTAACAAAACAATATGAAAAAATAAAACAAAACAAACAAAAATAGGGGACAACCTCGCTAATTTGGAGTAATGTGGACCAGCAGAATTATGATTTAATTTGTTTTGAGTTATTTTTTCTGACAGTTACTTGCCATAATAAGCCTAAACGTACTAGGTATATATGGGAGTATAGGGTTCATCATCGGTCGGCAACGAGACTGTTCGTTACTAAGTCTCTCTGAATCATGATTTTCTCAATATTTTCAATGATTTTCAATAGTTGTAGAAAAAAATAAAAAAGATATAAAATCAATTTCGTAGTGTAATATTGTATTCCAATATTTAAGTTTGAATAATTTAAAATAAACTACTTTTTGTTATAAAAATAATGAAGAAAGTCGAAAATAATTGAAAATATTGAGATAATCCTGATTCAGAGAGATGTTTTCTCAATTTTAAGTGGTTTAACGATCAATAAACTACCTACTTACATAGGCCATTTTAAAGTAGACATTTTAACAATCAAAATGATCTCCTATAGACCTTCGAAATACAAAAAATACCTTACTCGAAAACTAGTAGTCTTCTGAATTGGGAAAAAATTATACTTATTCAACACTAAAAAATACATATTTCTACAAATTTTCATCTGAATTAAATCAAGCGAGAAAAAAATTAAACAATGAAAAATCGATTTTTTGCCATTTTGAGGTTATGTCGAAAAGTGTTGAATACAAAAGTTTTTGATTTTTTATCATCTACAACTTTTTCATTGAATATTTTTGGCTAAGATGTCTCGCTTCGCCGCAAATCTCAAAAAACCCTTATCAACCCCAAAACTGAACCCCATTTCATCATTTTGTGTGTTTTCGTGTTTAATTTTTGTTTTTCCTCAGAGTTGGAACCTCAACAACATTCTCCGCCTGTTACTTTTTTTCTTATTTCAAGCGTTTAGAATTTGTTTTGGCACCAGCCAAGAATGCAATTATACCATCGACATGACACCACAAACAAACAATACTGAAAAATGTCAGATAAACTTCAAAATGTGAAAAAATGTCGCGTGTCAGGCACAATTTTATTCGTAGTCTTTGTAAGTATTGTCAATTTAAATTCTTATTATAGATAGGTTCTAATTACCTCAATTGATAAGAAGGGTATTTGAGTAATGTTCAACTTAGAATAATTTAATGTATTACATTAGCTTGAGAAAGATACTGTGTATCGAAACATGTCGCGTAGACAATAAATCGGTGGAAATTTAATCGTGTTTACCTTAGTGTCATATTCCATCTAAATATGCTGACGATACCCAGATTTTTAGGAAAATTCCACCACCAGGTTGTGGAATCAATAATAATTAATGATAACCTAAAAGAAATAATGAATCTTTCCAAAAATCACAATATCCATATAAATCTATACAAATCGCAACTCATTTTATTTGGGAATGAACAATTTTTATAGGTCTCAAATAACTAATGATGATAACATAAAGATTTAAATAGACAACTTAAATTAACCAGTAACCTCCGAACATGTTAGCATGTATTCAACGAGCCTAAACCTCTCCTAATTTGTTATATACTGATAAAAAGTTTAGGAATGGGAGTTTGAAGCAATATCTATGTGAGTCCCTTGTCCTGTCTTACTTCAATTATTCTGATGTACTATACGGCCGCCGTATTGATTCATTTGATGCGTACAGGATACAAAAAATTCAAAACAATTGTGTAGGATTCATTTTTGGATTGAGAAAATATGACCATGTCTCTACTTATCTAACGTCACTCAGGTGGCTGAATATGTAACAACGCAAAAATATGCGTTATGCTTTTTCGTTCATAAAATGTTTCTCACGAAACAACCTTATCTGAGCAGGAAGATGATTGCTCATGGTAATCTTCACGAAGTTAATAATGACACGCCCTTCATCTGGCGTCAGGGACCTCTATACCCATCAAGCGACTATGGTAGACTAGGGTGTTGAAGACACCATTCTAGCAGGCCATTATGAATCCCTCGGTCTCCGACTTTAGCTCACTTCACCTGAAGAAGGCGAAGGTCAAACTTTTAGATAAGCCAAAGTCTTCAATGTTGTTGAAGAAGACCCCATGCATTAGCTTATCTGTAGGAGTACCTGGGTCTCCACACCTTTGATTTGAGCTTTTTGCTGAACGGGTTTGAGTTAGCCCGTTCAGTGTCGAATACGAGACCAAGTTCATCGGCTGCACGGGTTGCTACCTTGAAAAAAAATGCTCTAGTCCCTGCTTTTTCATGGTTGAGGACCATGTAGAGGAGGGGATCTGACCTCCTGATGAGTTGAAAGGATCCATCCAGCACCATTCTGTTATGCAGACACTCAAAACTCATGGTCTCTACGTTGTCTGGGAAAGTATAACCGTGGAACGGACGATTTAGGATGCAAGCAACTGAGATGCATCATTTTGCGAGTTTTAACGTCGAGTTGTCGCAGCTCTAATCATTATTACCTACTATCTTCGTTTAATTTTTTTCTCTCGGTAGAGTAGGTGACCATTGGGTCCGAGAGTCATGTGCTCTGAGCAGACGAAGAGAACCAAGGATGACGGCCTTCTGGATTCGTGTGGCTAAGATTGCTGCCATATTATAGCAAGATGGTACTTTTTTATTCTTTGGTGTTATGGCATTGACTGCTACGGTCATTAGCCATGTGTTCTGGATAGACCTTGTTACTAACTCCATACGCCACCTTAGAAGCGGCACTGTTAATTTTTAACGCAACAGGGAATCGTGTAGGATTATTCCCAGCCGACACGAGCCTCAATAATCATTCAGATTTTCACATTTGAAAATGAAAAAAGTCTACCCTGGCTGGGAACCGAACCTGGAACCTGTCGGCGCTTATTTTCAAGTTCGAGAGCAGTGTGTCCATCATTCCACCACGCGACTACAGTAGACTATGGTGTTATAGACACCATCCTGTCAAGCCATTATGAATTCCTCGGTCTCCGACTTTAGCTCACTTGACCTGAGTAACACCAAAGTCAAACCTTTGGGATAGGCCAAAATGATGACTGATTATTATTATTTTTTCTTTAAGGAATGTACCAGTCAGGCCCTGTCTCCGGTGCTCCGATACATCCGGAGGGCGCGCTGGCGTCGTTAACCCCAATAACCACTCCCTACGTCCGTAGGGTAAGTGACTATTGGGTCCGAGAATCGTGTGCCCTGAGTAGACGGAGCAAACCAAGGATAACGGCCTTCTGCATTCGTGCTGCTAAGATTTCTGCCATATTGCGGCAAGCCGGTATTATCTTCAAGTTAGAGAGCAGTGTGTCCATCATTCCACCAAGGACTCCTATGATCAGAACCACCATTTTGACAGAATGGTCCGGATACAACCTGCGGAGTTCAAAGAGAAGATCTCGATATTTAGTCTGTTTTTCCTCCTCTTTTCGAACGATATTCATTTCGCCTGGAGCGGAAAACTCCATGACGAATATCGTTCTACTTTGGTGGTCGAGGAGGGCAACATCAGGCTTATTGGCTTGTATTTGCCTGAGGGAGGGGAATGAGTAGTTAATAGATTCGGCACCTCTCATTCTCCACCACGGACTCAATATCCCCCGGAGCATAAGGCAACACCGGTGTCTCGTCTATACCGTACGAGTGTCGTAGAAGGTAGTACAACACTCGTAGCGCCGCGTTATGCCTGTGGATATAGGCTGAGACCGCATAAGATGGGCATGCTGATAGCAAATGCATTACGGTCTCAGGTGCCCCACGACATGCCCTGCATCGGGTGTCAGGGACGTCTATACCCATAACGCGACTACGGTAGACAAGGGTGTTGAAGACACTATCCTGGCAGGCCATTATGAATCCCTAGGTCTCCGACTTTAGCTCACTTGACCTGAGGAAGGCAAAGGTCATGCTTTTGGATAAGCCAAGGTCTTCGATGTTGTGAAAGAAGACACCATGCATTGGCTTATCCATATGTAGCTGTAGCAGGACCCCTGTCTCCGCAGCTTTTATGTGAGCTTTTTGCTGAACGGGTCCCAACTCGGTGACAGAGTTTGGGTTAGCCCGTTCAGTGTCGAAAACGAGACCGAGTTCATCGGCCGCACGGGTAGCTGCCTTAAAAAGGAATGCTCCAATCCCTGCTTTCTCATGGTCGCGGACCATGCAGAGAAGGAGATCTGAACTCCTGATGACTTTACAGTCCCCATCCAGAACCATTCTGTTATGCAGACACTCCAAACTCAAAAGTCCACGGCCTCCCCGTTGTCTGGGAAAGTATAACCGTGGAACGGACGATTTAGGATGCAAGCTCCTATTGAGATGCATCATTTTGCGAGTCTTAACGTCAAGTTGTCGCAGCTCTTCCTTAGTCCACTTCATCACTCCGAAAGAGTAAAGAAGGATCGGAATGGCAAGCATATTAGTTGCAGCAACTTTGTTCTTCCCCGACAGTTCTGATGACCAGATCTGTCGGAGTTTATGCTGATACTTGCCGCGGAGAGAGTTTTTAACTGCAAATACCTCTTGGGAGCGGCGTTGTTCCACCCCAAGGTAGGTATAAGTCTCTCCGGCATCCAGATGATGTAGGATGCTTCCGTCTACGAGCTGGACATCCTCTCCGTATTCCTCGCATCGTCCTCTTTTGAGATGAACCGTGGCAAATTTGTCGATCCCAAATTCCATACCGATAGCATGCGTATATTCTTCCACCACCCTAAGGTCCCTTTCTCCAGAGGCATACAATTTGAGGTCATCCATGTAAAATAAATGGGTGACATTATGCCTCCGGTTGCTGGGGGTGCAACGGACAATGGCAATAGTGAGATGCAGGAGAGAAGAGGGCTAAGGGAGTCTCCCTGAAACACGCCTCTTCTAATGATGACCTGCTCTGTTTGGACTATGTCTCTACCAGATCTTATGGTGAAGCGAGTCCTCCAGAGCGGCATCAGTTGTCCAATGCAACCCACTATTTGACCGAGTACCTCAAGGCATCTGAGCAAATGCATGATTAACTCATGTGATGTTGTATCAAATGCATTGCGGTAATCGATCCAGGCCATCGAAAGGTTACGCTTATACTGCACGGAGTCCTGCGCGATACATCTATCGATGAGCAGGTTCTCTTTGCATCCGGCGTCCCCTTTATTTTACCCTCTTTGCACATTTATCCGTTCATACACCGGATCAACTGCAGAGAGAATGCGCGTGTATAAGATGCGCGTAAACACCTTATAACACGCATTCAAGCATGTTATTGGCCTGTAATTCTTTGGATCAAACAAATCTCCGTTTTTGGGGATGAGCACGGTTCGCCCCTCAAAAAACCACTCCGGAATCTGCTGCTCCCCATCTAGCCATGAGTTGAAAACTCTGGCCAGATGGCGGTGTGTTGTTGGAAACTTTTTCCACCAATAGTTATTCAACCCATCAGGGCCTGGAGCAGCGAAATTCTTAGAGCCTTTTAGGGCCCCTCGTACTTCTTCCGTGGTTATCGGAATGCGCAGATCATTGAGCTCAGGCTGCCGAAGCCTCCTGCAAAATGCTTCGAACTGCGCTAGGGCTGGAGTATCTACGTTGAGTGGTTGCGGATACTCATAGATATTCTTCCAGAATGTTTCCACCCGATCTGCAGCCGGCGGGTTATCGACAACACGTTCTGATATCCTCCATCAGTGGAACAATGCGATTCTCCTCCACAGCCAAACCGACACGTGGCATGTCTGCCACTTCGATAACTGGCTGAGGAGGAGCTCTAACGTAGCCTCGAGCCCGAAGATGGGATACATAATCCCTGAGATTTTGTGCGGAAAACGCTGCATGCTCTGGGTGTCTTTCACACCACAGAGCATGCATTCTCGCCATGTATCCTCTCCGGGCGGGCTCACTGCTCTCGTAGCAATGCAGAAGTCCGTCCCTTAATTCGTCCGTCCACTCAAAGCGTCCGTTGTTATCGCGGTCGTCATCGTTTGGCAAATCATCGTTGGCCCCACCACCTTGCCTATGACCCCTAATCCGAGGGGGTCGGTTGTGGGGGCCTCTTCGTCGATCGTTCGGAACCGAGTGGTAGAGTTTACTGGGGGGTTAACCCAGTAAACCCACGGCCGACACCGGAGGGAAAGTTGCTTTTTCCCTCCCGGATGCGCATGAGCTGCCGGTCCGATTTTGCATCCTTTGCTCGGGTAGGTGGTGTCGCTACTCACCAGGGCCTTAGGTGTTGGTTGACCCCCCTGCCTATTTATTATTATTATTATTATTATTATTATTATTATTATTATTATTATTATTATTATTATTATTATTATTATTATTATTATTATTATTATTATTATTATTATTATTATTATTATTATTATTATTATTATTATTATTATTATTATTATTATTATTATTTTTTTTTTATTTTTTTTTTCTCCTTAGGAGTGTACCAGTCAGGCCCTGTCTCCGGTGCTCCGACCCATCCGGAGGGCGCGCTGGTGTCGTTAACCCCAATAACCACTCCCTACGTCCGTAGGGTGAGTGATTATTGGGTCCGAGAATCGTGTGCCCTGAGTAGACGGAGCGAACCAAGTATAACGGCCTTCTGCATTCTTGCTGCTATTATTATTATTATTATTATTATTATTATTATTATTATTATTATTATTATTATTATTATTATTATTATTATTATTATTATTATTATTATTATTATTATTATTATTATTATTATTATTATTATTATTATTATTATTATTATTATTATTATTATTGTTATTTGGGGATCCATTTTGCAGAAAATTTTCTATAACTAAATGATATAAAATATTCAGTGCCTCAGATATTCGTTTCAACCCAATTCGACGCTCTGATAAAATCATGTTATGAACTGCATTGATATTTTCCGGGACCGACACAGAAACTGGTCTTCCAGATCGCTTTTTATCTTCAAAGAAAAATTTGCCTCGTTTGAAGCTTGCCATCCAAAATGGAACCGGTCCAAGCTAACTAGAAATCGATACATCCTCGTATTGCAAGTCGGAGCTTACAAGAATTGTTCGTTTTTGTCTTCTTTCTCAAATCATATTTCAATTATATCAAGGCATCGTTTCTCTGACGTTTCGAGCGAACAACGTTCATCTGAAACCCCTTTATGATGGATATCAAATTTCATTAAAATATAAATCCAGAAATCATAACCCATTCATTAAAAACGGCGCTTTCCTGGAAAGTCATCAATTATAATTGACTGAAAGATTTTCTCGCTGATACCTGGAAAAAGTATTCCAATTCTCTTTTCTCACCATCGCAATCAAATTAAATACAACTCGTCTGATGAGAACCACTGAAAACTCATTATTTTGCACCGACGGCGACGCCTTGAAGAGATCGCTCATGATAAGTTGAAGGACTGTCGATCAATCCTTGTCATTTTCCGAAAGGTAATATACAGAGTGAGGCAATAGTACGTCACTGTCCGATCACTCGAGTTCTATGATGGTAATGGTAATGGGTGCGTCAGCGACTAGGCCCCAGTGGACCCTTTTCGCAATCCCCGGCATCTTCACTCATCCCATGTCGGATACCTGCTCGAACCTCTTCGACCTTCTTATGAAAGTCGAAATGTCCTTCCATTGCAATGAGTGCAATTCTTCCTCCTTAGTGGCAGCTCCGAAGACGTTTTGTCTGAGCCTGCCATAATTACCACATTCGCACAGGAAGTGGAAGGAGTCCTTCTCCTCCCCACATTCCGTGCATAGTGGGTCTACCTCAACTCCTTTTCCACCTAATTTTATACTCTGCCTGTATCACTTTGATAGCGGATAGTGGGATTTCTTTCTCCGCTACCACAGCGATTTCGGTATGCCCTGTGTACCCCTCTCCTCGCCAGCTCCCTGAGTCGCGCATTCTCAGATAGGACTCCGTGGCTTCTTTATACAAGTTGGAAGCGACGGCAGACCCATCAGGGCGTCTAGGGCTGTCAAGTTCTATGATACTAGGAAGATGTTTCAAAAACGAAAGTTAACTAGACTACAGAGTCTACACTCAGAAATAATTTTCAGAATATACATGGTGAACCAAGGGGAATCTACAGGGGCGAGTGCTTTTTTTAATGGAATGCCATGCATACTAGCATATTGTTTCAAGCATGTTTGAGACCCTCTTCCACCTCTCCAATATTAATTATCTCCCAACCACTGAAAATTTATGAATAACTGTCGTCAAGAGGAAATAATTATAATTAATATATGTGCAATATTTCTGATACATTATCATTCCTTACATTGTACAGAGTGAATAAAAGATATTTTTCTATTAAAAACTTTTTGAACTGAATGATATAGGATTAGGACACACATTTTTTTATAGGTACATCCCATGGCTATTTCTAACCGTTTCCGATTTACTGAATTTTGAAAATTTGTATAGCTGCTCATTTCCACTGACACACATTTCTTTGTAAGATAAAAACCCATCACATCAATTATTCAAGTGATTGAATTGAAAAAAAAATCAAAGAATTGAAAGGAACTAAGTAAAATTCAAAGTCGTCTCCACAATATATTTCCCCCCTATGGTTATCAACGCAGCTTTGGCAATAACTTGTCATAAAGGTGGTTATATCAACATAATTCTAACAAAAACATGATTTCGAGCATAGAAATGCTCATCGTCAGTTGAAGTTACAGGTCAAAAAAGCATGGAAATGTAGCAATTTAAATTTTCTTTTTTTCAAAATTTGCCTAATAGATGTTCTAGCATCGCTTGTTTCAACAGAAAGTTGCCTTGTTGAGTTTTGCCGATTCTCGCTAACAACTAATGATACATTTGAAGCATTTTCTCCTTTGGCAACGATCTTTTCATGACGATCTCTGTATAAATTATCAGTTTTCTCAATTCACTAAAAACTCTTGACACAGTAGAATTATGAATGGCAACTTCTCTACTACTTATTTGTAGCAGTCTGCGCATATCAAAAACAATTCAATTTCATCTCGTTTCGTAAGTGTAAGTGGCATTTCGAAAGAAATTTTGTCTTACTGTTGACTACTTCAAATAGAATTATCGCAAGGTTTCCACTATTTACTATTAAACACAAACCAAGAGATATTTTATAACGACATTTAAAAATCATTCGAGGAATATTGTTTATTTCAAAACTAATTTGACTTTATTTTTAGAAACATACATAAATGTCATCCAGGACAATGTTCTGTATGGAGCGTGAACGTGGACATGGAGAATTTTAATATTATTGAGTAATAATTAAAATTGAAATTAAGATAATTCAGGATGATGTTGATTATGATTCGTTAATTAGTATATGATTCTAGCCTTCAGCAGCCTCGTAGATATCGTGTTCCTTTTTAATTTTCATTTTTGTTCTGGTTATTTTTTTTTTTTTTACTTTATTAAAATTATCATTTGGCAGAAATGAATATGAGAATAATAGTTGAGGAAGTCATAAAAATGAAGTAGCTAAAATACAAAATCTCAAGTTTCCGCGTTGTACTGCGGAATACATATTGTTTTCCACAAAACCTAATCTAAAAAGTTATAAAGGATCGACAGTTGAAAGTTGAAAGATATGATCCTAATCCCAAATCTAAAAATATTTATTCATCAAATTTACAAATAAAATATATGAAACATCCAACATCTAAATATATAAAATAACAATAAAACTGTCACTAAGCCACAGAGGGGTTAGGAGGGAATGATATTGCATTTCATGCGGTGATAGATTTTTTGTCCTGACCTTCTAGGAAGCCAGAGGGTGAGCAAAACCAGCACACATCCGCCCTAGAGCTGACCCTACGATGTTCTGTAGGCCTTAGATGCTGCAAGTTCAAGTTTGCGGACGTTTGACTCTCCCTACCTCCTCCAAGTAATGTAGGGGTTCTTACGTGCTTATATGTAAGGCATCATGCTATCGGGACAGTAACTTTCATTATTGAGTTTTCCATCAACGCCCGGAAAAACAACGAAAAAAACAGGTTTGAGTCTTCAGTGATTTATAAGTGTTGGTTCACTCCTCTTCTGGATTTTCCTGGTAAATATCCTATTCTTGGTAAGTGAGCCCCCCATGCTTTTTTGGCCTGTTATGGCCTGACTGCTGTTGAATCCTCCAGAGAGTTCGGCGCATACGCGCTTCCTTCTCATTGTGAATATCATGAGCTGTCTTGGCCGGATTAACCACTATTTTATTACTCGCCATATACGGCACTACCTTCCTTTGCAGATGCACTTTTAACCGAGCCGCGGCTGCATTGCAGGAATGTGCATGAGCACATATTGCAGTTTCATCTGCATATACAGCCGAGCTCGTATTACTGAACATCGGAAAGTCGTGCTTATACAGGCTGGATCCCTGCGGCACTCCTGCTTCGGCCTCCTTCATTTCGGAGCTTGTTTCGTTCACTCTAACCTTGAAGGTCCTACCGACTAGGTACGAGTCCATTATCTTTACCAAGTGACCAGGTATGCCTGCTCGTAACATTTTCATGACGAGACCTTCTATCCAGACTGTGTCGAAAGCTTTCTGGATATCCAGCAGGATCCCAACCTCACCTCCTGGACAATCCTTGCTACCTGGGAGACCGTTGAGGCCCCCCTTCGGAAGCCGACTTGCTCCACCGGGATGAGTTCGAGCTCTTCTTCAAGATCTCCGAATCTTTTCAGAAGGATTCGGTCCACCACCTTGGCTACCGCACTAAGCAGTTAGATAGGGCAGTAGCTCTCGACCCTTGAAGATATGAACCATTGCAACAGCAAGAGTCATAGTAGAAACTGTTTTTGAAATTTGGCACTACCATTTGGGAACGAACCTAAAAAGTTCCATTTTATTCATAAAATAAATAACAAATAAAAAAATGCAATTTTCAATTATTTCAGAAAATATTTCAAATTCTGCATGTAAAATTGAATTATAAACAACTTTTTCAATTACTTTGCTATCTTTACAAATAACCTCACTTTTGCTCATTCGTGAATAATTTTTTCCAAATTGCCGCCATATTGGCGGTCACGTGAGGTACGTCTGAATCGATTATTAGGTTTTTCAATATGTAGAAACGATCTCCTATAAAGTGTTTTTGTAACTCTGAATGTTCTCCCATATGCTAAACACTTGGCCCACACTATTACTATTACGATTTCTATCTTCATTCTGGACACCCCATGTGAATTCAATTATTTCCCTCCATCTCTAATATCAACTCTCTGGCCAGATATTTATAAGTGAAGTCAAGAATTCAGTAAAAAATATAGAAATTTCGCAACACCGTCAGCATTTGTGAATGGTGTGTGGATAACTTCACACTTTTCTCAAAATTCAGGGCCTCCGGGTTGAATCCTTCTCATTCGAAACATTTCAATATACCGTTTTTCTAGTATTGGTCTCCCCGTAGTTATTCTAAAAATGATGTTGCTGGGTTTGGTCAGAAAAATGTAATAGGTTGACTGTGAGAATGTGCGAATATTCCATCAGATTTTCATCGTTCGTGAACTTTGCATGAATTAACTTAGTTAAGAATATAATTGGAGTTTTACTTCGCTCAAAGGCGAAAGGTAAGTTTTGTCAAGAGGATACTACAAACAGTTTTGAGCATTCCGCCTTTGTAATAGCGCAGTTATAACTCGATTGTTCACAAAGTATTATTACGCCGTTGTCTGAAAATTACTCTCATTATGAAGCTGTAGTTAGAGATTCACGTACCTAGTCATTTGCATCTTCGGTCCTGGTGCTCTCATCAAAATTTGCATGCGATTGATGAAATGGTTATTAAAATATTGACCATTTTGGAATAAATAACTTATAATCGTACTGATGCTTTTCCTCATAAATACTCTGTATAGCCTGTGATGGGTATAGAGGTCCCTGACACCAAGGCATGTCTTTGGGCACCTGAGACCATGATGCATTTGATATGAGCATACCTAGCGCGGTGTCAGCCTAAATCCACATGCATAACGCGGCGCTAAGAGTGTTTTATACTACAGTCTACGACACTCGTACGGTATAGATAAGAGACCGGGTTTATCTTTGAGGTTTTCCTTAACACTGAGACCAGCTGGGGTCTACTGTATTGTTCTGTCGTCAGAGGTTCCTAGTTAAATAGGCCTGTATTTTTCACCAGGTTAAGTAGTGTATTTACTAGGTGTTTCGGATTCATGCTTGTTTCCAGGTAACTCTGTACAAATATTCTGTTGCGCTTGTTGAGCAGTGCGTCGCATTCGAAGATGATGTGAGAGGCTGTTTCTTCCTCGTCACCACAGAGTCTACAGTCCACGGTTTCTCTATTTATTCCCATGGTGTGTAGGTGTTTTCTAAGGCCGACCAGTCCGGTAAGTAAGCCGGTGATCGTGCGTATCTTAGATCTGTTGAGGTTGAAGGTGTCAGCCGTCAGTGTTCGGCGCAGGTGCCTCACCATGGCTGTGCTGTGTCGATGCCGTTCGATTTGGTCCAAATATGTTTGGTGTTTTGATTTATTTGACTCATTTTTTCACCTTCAATTCCCCCATGTCCGGGCACCCACACAATTGTAACCTTATTGTGTTTCGACAGTTCATTGAGGATCTGAAGGCACTCCCAGACTTACTTTGACTTTATCTGAATTGAATTCAGAGCTTTTAGAGCGCTCTGTATGTAGATGTTCTTCCATACCCACGGTCTAGATTCATCTGTATGCATGTCCTCATGGCATGTTTCTCTGATTGGAATACTGTGGTGTTGTTGCCAAGTGGGACTATTGCGTTCCTTTTTGGCCTGCGTTTTGAATGTTTTTTCGTACGAGTATTGCAGTAGCATGTAGTCTGATATCATTTCCTGTTCGGTAATGTTGACTGCATGGATGATTTTGGTGTGCCCAGTTTGTGGTTGGGTTCCACCTGTATGTTTGAGTCTGTATGCACTCTTCCTCGCGGTGGGAGGTTTAGGATAATTTCCATAGCTGAGGTTGGAGTGCTATTCATAGCACTCGTGATACACAGACAGGCGAGCCTCTGTTTCTTACCAAGGTTGGTTTTCGACTGTCTCTGTTTCATCTTGGGCTACCAAAACAGTGAGCCACATGTGATTCTGGGTCTTATGATCGCGGTGTAGAGCCCCCATGTTTTTGCAAAAGCTCTTCTGCACATCATACTTTGCTTTTGTTGACAACATGTTGTAGATGCATGTTCCAGGTTAGTTTCTTGTCTAAGAACAGCCCTAAATATTTGACATGATTAGCAACTTGTAGTGTTTCGTCAAAGAACTTGAGTGCCTTCAAGTCCCTCTGAATCTTTTTGCGTGTGAAGGTAATGAGTGTGGTTTTGTTGGGATTTGCCCTCAGACTTTCTCTTTTGAACCATTCCTCTACGGCCCTCAGTGCATTTTGCATTAGCACAGAGGTCATTTGGGCATACTTTCCCTGTGCAAGGACTACTATGTCGTCCGCATAACCTTGAAAGTAGTATCCCTGATTGTTTAAAGACTCCAGAAGTTCGTCTACTACCATGTCCTATAGTAGTGTAGGATAGTACCCCTTTTTGTGGGGTTCCTCTGGCAATTTCCAGCTTCGCGGAGTCTTCAAACATGGTATGGAGATTTTGGAGCATTGACGTTATCCATACCTGCAGGTGGTTTCATCAACGCTTCCGCTGAGACCATACTTTCGAAGGATGTATTGTCAAAAGCTCCTTCGATGTCCAGAAAAGTGCATAGTGCTATTTTTTTTTTTCGCCAGAGTGTCCTCCAGCCTTGAAACCAATTGTTGCAAGGCCGTCTCGCACGTTTTTCTTATTAGATAGGCATGCTGGTTTATATGTATGAGAACTGCATCCCGAAAGGATGATAGGCTTATTGGTCTATAATCCTTGGCCTGGTCGTATGAGTTTCGGTCAGGTTTCGGAATGAAGACCACGTTCACAGATTTCTAGGTTTGTGGTATCCAGCCAAGTGCTAGACTCATCTTATAAAGTCTTTATAGTTCTGGTGCTATATCCTAAATTTTCTACTGTAGTAGGACAAGGAATATTCCATCTGGTCCAGGCTATTTAAATAATAACAATAATAATAAACGCTTTTATTGGTAGAAGCAGAAAAAAACAAACATCGACAATGAAGTATACAGATCTACAAAAAGGCAGAGTTAGCTTTTGCCTGAGCCACAGGGGTCGGGCAAGTGCTTTCTACCACTCAACCTTGGAAAAAAATAAACAAAAAAATAGAAAATAAAGAAAATACAATAATAGACCAATACAATTCAATAATTAAGCCTAGGTTAAAACAAGAAATAACGCCTGAGATAATACTAATACCAAACTAACATTATATAGGATTGCTCATATCAAGAGAATACCCGTCAGAAATTCATATCACAAGTACGAAGGATATTTTTTAAATGATTTTTGAAATTCAATATATTCATTCCCTTCAGGGCTTCCGGAATCCAGTTGTAAAGCTTAGTGATTGTGTATGAGAAAGAGGACCGATATTGAGCTGAGGTGGCGTGAGCCGAGATTTAAATCGTACATTGACATTATGGACATCGGTCCGAAAAGTGATCTTTCAGATAGGCTGGTTTTTGGGTCGTGACTATCTTATGAAATGGCATGCAAAATACTTCTCTTCTCAATATTTAGCCATCCCAACTCATTTAGAGGTTGAGATAAATGGGCTCGCCTGCCTAATCCACAGATCAGACGAATACAGGAGTTTTGAACTAGCTGGATTCGGATTCGTTGCGAGTCTCTTTTCGTAATAGCAGGTCCATAGACTATATCACCATAATTCAAGTGCGAAAGAACCAGGGATTTTCACAGGGATATAATAGCACGTTTATCGAGAACTTTTCTGTTGGCGTAGATCAATTTTAAATTGCAAAATGCTCGTCTTATCACCAAGTTGACATGGTAGGTAAAATTCAAAGGGGAATCCAAGATGATTCCTAGGTTTTTAGCATTGTCAGAGGAAGAAATTGACATATCCTTGATTTTGATCTCTTGCCCATATTATTTTCGGGTATGTTACGATCCGCTTTGCCGCCTCCCAGTCAGCCCTGTTCGCCCTTGTTGAAGTTGAAGTTTGACAGGGTTTTAAATTCTGGTATTTGTGACAATGGTAGATCCTGGAAAGTGTGAAATGAGCAGAAGTTCAATTGTTCCTTTCCCGGTATTTGTGTAGCCTCCAGTGAGTTTTTTGAGAGTCCTTTCTGGGTTTATGTGGTTTTTGGTGAGTATGCGGTGGAGTTTTGAGAGGTTTGTTCTATGTCCTCACAGAACTTTCTCTATGCTTTCGTTTGCTCCCCCTGATTGTTTCGTTGTATTCCTGTATATGGAATATTCCTCTCACGCACCAGTTTTTTTAGCTTTATTGAATAGATTGCGTGTTTTTTCCGAAGTTTAGTGAGTTCGGTGGTCCATCAGCTCACCTTTCCTTTAGTTTGTCTGCTTTTCAGGGGACAGTTGTTCTGATACGTAGTTATTAAGGCCTCTTGAATTTTTTCTGAGGTTTCCTCTATATCATAAGCAGTTTGTGTAATCGCTTTGGAATTCCTAAAATTTTTCAGGTACTCCCCAAGCTCCTACCGATATCTCAGCCAGTTGGTTTTCTTCGGGTTCCGATACATTTTGGTCGATTCACTGATGTTGCCAATCTCCAGGTGAATGTGTCGGTGGTCCGAGTCTAATGGTTCGTCTGAGACTGACCATTTCTCCACCTGCTGACCCACCTAGGGTCCTAGGGTAATGTCACCCTGTATAATTATAGGTGTATAATGTTATCTGCGTCATTTATTTGCCATTTCAGCACCACATAAAGAAAGTATTTATAAGGTGTACCTAAACCAGGCGGATTAATTTCACTGTTTGAATGATTAACAACGACCATGCATAACAAACTTCTTCAACAAGCATGACCATACCTCTATTTTTCGTTGTGTATAATAGGACAAATTCAACTTTGTAATCTGCATAATGCGCTCTCCAACTCAAATACGCAACTTGAATTGATAAAGTTATTAAAATATTAACTTGGCATTGGACAGAATGTTGCCCCAATTTAGTAGTAAAATGGAACAAAAGAAATTCACATGAAATATGCATATCGTTCGTTCCGGTTTGAACGTGAATCAACCGGAGAAATTATCTTCGTTATTTTTATTTGTGAAACGAATCAAATGCTTATCATTTTCTTTCAGGGCTATCTTGTGGACCGACCTACACAGAGATAAATAAAATTAGGGATTTTTTTCAAAGAAAATTTTATATTCAAATGCAATGAAAAGTAAAAAATAATTTCTTTAGATGTGTTATGTAGGTTATTCTGTAATGTTGATTCAAAAGCTTGTCGCGCAAAGTTTTCAGTTTGAATACTAGCTTTTGGATCTGTTACTCAAGAATAACCTATGTCACACATCTAAAAAAAATGTTGTACCTTTCAGTGCATTTAATAAAGTCTTGTCATTAATTTATTTTCTCCTAATTTTATTTAAAATGTACTAATTCTCAAGCAAAATGTATAGGAGCCGTCATCTTGGACTTCTGAATGTTGACAATGTGTAATCATAATATCCAACCTCAACCCTCACATAACAATAAAATCGGACCATAATCACAAAACTTGTCCGCCATCTTGATATGATGAATTTTGACAAAAATGTCATAACTTTAGACCTCGAAAATCCCCACAAATCAATTTTGAATGGAACAGAATTGGCAAAATATCTTCAAGAAATCGGCGATAATTATGTCCATTTAATCTCCGTGGTAAAAAAAGTTCCAATTAGGTAATCTCCAATAATTCCATCCCAGACGTTCAATGAGAACTGCTCCTGGTGATGAGATTCCATGATTGCATGCGGATTTTCCTCGGCCCAAAAATGATTATTATGAAATTTTATGATCCTGTTTTTGGTAAAACTAGCTTCGTCCTTGAATAAAATTTCTCTATCAAATAAAGGATTTTCAGTAACTTTTTGAAGAAACCATTAGCAGAAATTCACTCGTAATGGAAAGTTTCGAGGAAGTCTGAACCCGTTGAATGTGATAGGGATATAATAAGTAATCATGAAAAATCCTCCATACCAGAATATGGGCAATATTCAAATTATTGGCATCTTGCCTCGTACTTATTTCAGGATTTTCGTCAACTGAATTTAAAACAGCTAACTCAATTGCTGGAGTTCTTGCAGACCGATGTGCTCCTTTCAAGTGATGCTCAAAACTCTCTGTTTCACATAACCTTCTGTGGGTGTTCGAAATCGTTCGAGCATCAGGAACCATTCTATTTGGGAAGCGCTCTGGATACAGTCTCCTGGCTTCATATGCGTTCCCGTCAGCAAGCCCATACTAATTCGGTATTTGTAAAATTTACCATGTTTTTTTTAATTAACAAAGTGAATAATATCACGTATCTAGCTGAAGAAGTTTCAAAATTGTTTATGTTGAAAACAACGAAAGGTGTTCTTAGCATACCTACTAGATGTTTCTAGCCCACAAGATAATCCTAATACTCTTCAACGTCTGATTTCCCCTAGTGACAAGCAAATGGATGCATTTTGTTTTCTAACTATTTTCTAACGTTCGCCGGACGAAAAAAATGCAGAAGAACATTTTTATGAGAAGATAAAGGACAATTGCAAAAATAACATTTATTTGGAAAAAAGACAGTGGCGTATCATTATTTTGATGAAAAATATGACAGGGAATGTTAAGAGGGACGCCACTGATGAAAAAATGTATTTTTATGCATACTTGGCATGTATCAAAATTGAAAGAAAAGCCAAAGCGGTTTCGGAGATATTGGGGAAGAACTGATTTTTTTGTTAAATTTCAACAACCTGTATCTCAAAAATGACGCTGTTACGGACCTATGTTCATATGAAGAATTTATCCTAAAATCCAAAGATTATCGCCTTCAGGATCAGCATTCAATTATAAAACACCCTAACCTAACCTAACCCGGAATGTGTTTTGGTTATTTTGGACACCAAGTATTATTGATGAGAAAGAAGGTGATTGTCAGTTGTCACATATTTCAATTTGTCAGATGTGAAAAGTTTTGTCAATTCAATATAACTTTTTACAAATATCATTGCATTATTATAGTAGTAATATTAGATGATCATAATCACAAAACTCTTCTGCCATCTTGGAGCTGCCATATTGAATCTAGTGACGTAATTTTATTTTTCATATTCAGCAAACCCTTTCGTTTGATACCCATTTCATTGGGCTGCATTAAAAATAAGTGCTCCGCCATCTTAAGGAGTCAACCGTAGTGGATTGACACCGAGAAAAATCGACCAAGAAAAATTTGTTGCTGACTTTTCTTGATTTCAGTTAGGTAAAGTTTTCATTGAAGAAAATATTTCTGCCAACTCCACCAACAATAAACATGTTTCTGAAGTAAGAGTTTTGTCTCAGAAATAGTAACTGATTTGCGAATAAAATTTCGTTTAATAAATCCATAATACTGAACCGCAGAAACAATAACTATTATCAACGATATATCTGAAATATAATATCTGTCTCAGCAGCTCATTTTGTCACCATAATTGACGGGAATAATAATCATTGCAGGATCAAAACTATAGACCAGTAATGATCTGCTGCATAATATCCAAGCTTTCGGTAAAAATTGCGTTGCTACACAACATAATCTCAATGTCGTCACCATTCAGGCACAGACAATCTCTGAGGTTCGCAAATGTGTATGGAAAATGGATATACTGGGTTTTAGTGCACATTCATTTTATTATAATCAGTTAGTACGTGTGAATTTATCAGGCACTGACAATTACAAAGTTAACGACGTTCCAGGTTCACATACTGAATTTTAATTTTATTATAATCAGAAATTCAGTGAGTTTTTTATTTTGATCTCATAGGATCTCAGAGTAAGTGCGTTTTAGTAAATTTTTGTTCTCATTTGTCAAATTTATTAGATGGAGTAGGCTAAGTTAGGAATGAGAAATTATTAAATTTCATTCTAAAAATACTTTAATCTCATAGGATCTTATAGTACCTACTCGTATGTGGATTTCAGTGAATGCTTGTTTCCATTTACCAAAATTTTATGAGGCCGGACCTGACGCCTTCACACATGAACAAGCTTGATATCCGAACGAATGTTCGAGAATCTTCGACTCCCGGCATCTTGATCTTGCGACATCTAAATGCGAATAGATGCGGAGGCTTGAGAAATTTCCGGTGAGAATGGTGAGATTCTCTCCGAGTATGAATGCCTCTATGCGTCGCGGCGAGTTGGAGAACTGGAGAGTTGGATACAGTCAGTGAACCAGATAGACAGTTCAGTTTCAAATAAAATAGGAGTTATATAAATTACCTAGTTTGTATGTGAAATAAATGGGTTAAAAACTATTTAGACAGTCAACAGTGGTTTCAGAAGTGGGATTTTAAAAATAAAATACAGAGTGTTCGTGTAAGTAGACAGTTTGTGTATTTCGGACAATTGTTTTCGCGAAAAATAGACAGTGACTGATAAACATTTTTGGTGAAGTGGACAGTTGTTTGCATTAACGGAGTATGAACTGATACACTTCTCGCGTGTAAAAATAATAATAAAAATAGACTGGTGGTCCGTGAAATAGACTAAGGCCAAATGTGTTCGAGGAAAGTTCGCCTGGTCGAACTGGAGGAGGAACTGGAGGAGAGGGAACTTGACGAAATTGGCACAAAGGCCGCGCTTCAGACAAGACTTGCTGAGGGATTAGTCCAGGAGGGCGAGGATTCGGGAAACTTTTTATTCGAAGTTTCTGGAATTGACTCTAGTACGATAATGAATGAACTGGACGAGAATTCGGTGAATTTGAAACATGAACTTGCGTAGGGTTTGAAGGAAGAAAACTCGAAAAATCTGGAAGAAAAGCTGCTAGAAAATTCGAATAGTCTGAAAGAAGAATTTCAAAAAAGTTTGAGGAATTTGGAAGAAAAGCTACTAGAGAATTCGAATAGTTTGAAGGAAGAACTTCCAGAAAAACTTCTAGAAAATTCGAATACCATGAAAGAAGAACTTTATGGCGTGGCGAGCCGATTAGAAGAAAGAATAGGAACTGTCGAAACAGAAATGGAGAAAATCAAAGATGAAATTGAGGAAGAGATAGGAAAATTGAAGGAAACAATCAGTGATGAAATCAGAGGCGGAATCGAGGAAGAAATCAGCAAAATGAAGGATCCAATCAGTGAATTGATAAAATAAATTGCCACTACCCATACCACAGAATCTATCAATGAAAATTCAATGCTGGAACTGAGTTTGAACTCAGATGATGCTCAAAAGGGTCTGAAAAATGTAACAGGAAAACTCTCTATGAAACCACCTCAGTTTGATGGAAGAACACCATGGGCAAATTACCGCCGACAATTTGAAGCTGCAGCAAAGGCTAATGGATGGATGCAGGAGAAAGAAATGTGGCAATAACAGTGGCGTTGCGTGGAAAATAATGTTATTTAATTTTTTATTTTAATTGGAACTCTCTGCATGGTAATGTACTTTTGATTTTTTCTGTATTTATTTCAGGTGACTTGAATTTGGCATTGAGGAAATGCCTGAAAAATTGAAGGTTGATCATATTGAAGTAATTACTATCAAAATTATGATGTAATTGATTATCATCTTTCTGGTGGCTTGCCATGAACTGAACAGATTTCCATTGCATGAGAAAACTGGCTAAGGTAATTGGACGTCAGTTAGTGTCAACTGGAAGCAAGTTACTGTATGTTCACAGTGGACTTGGTGATGGTCTATATTCATACTATCTGAATAATTAGGTTTTTAAAATCAACACATTCTGCACTACCGTGCCCTTTTGGAAAATTACTTCAAATTGGTCTTGACTCGCTTCCTTATTAGAGCAGGAAGCAAGATTTCAGTGAATTACTAATTATTTTGTGATGTTTTTGAGACATTTGGTACTTATCGAAAGCTATATAGACATTTCAGATCATTGCTTAAAACTAGCCATTCATTGATCAGAAATATTTTTTCGATTGTTGCTAGATATCTGATACTTTTCCATAAATAATCTTCTCAATTACAGTCACCTATCTCATCACTAACAAATTACTATTTGCTAACCTACTCAGAGCTCACTATTCACTAACAGGAACTCAGTTGTCTTTTGGTCACAAGTGAGCTGTATACTCATGAAACGATAACTTGATTACTAGAACATATCAGCTAAGAAAGGGGTTACTAACTCACCATAAGCTAATTATTAATTCGAAGCAAGCAACTTACTCACTCACTGGGAGATACCTGCTCATTCATATTTGGTCCCAAACTAATTATAACAAGATATTTAGTTATTCAGTGACAAAGTAACTGGTGATTAATCATAAAAAAATATTTATTTACGCCAAAAAATTGTTTAATTATAGGTGGTTTACCAATCAACTAGTGTCTATAATATGATTACAGTCTCTGAAACTAACTTAATAATAGCAAGTAACTCATTTTAGCAACCTCATTCTACTTGAAGCAGGTTGGTTTTTACTTGCCGTAATTAAATATTCGCTAGCACGAAGAAAACTCGTCCAAGTAAATTGTTTAATTGAAAAAAAGTCAATTGTTTGTACTAAATTTTCTTCTACGGTGGGAATATGAGATACACATAGTAAGCAAAACAATGTTTTTGAAAGTGTGTTCCTACCGTAACTCATCAGAATACTTAGAGAATCGAAATATTTTCCATGTTCGATATCTATAGGTGCACACTAAACTAATTGTGGGTATAATGATACCTACCACTACTAAATCGTTTATCTGAAACAACTCCATTAGGTCTAAGCCATCTCAATAATAACGTCAGTGGATCAAGTCGATTGTGGTAGTTATCAAATCACTTATAGAGACTACAAGCCCATATAACGATTTTGGGGGGTCATTTTATACAGCATGAAACATATTCAGAACGATGCTGCTATATGAAAAAAACACTTCAGGCACTATGCCGTCAATTCTTGGTGGGACAAATGACTGTAATAATAATAGTAATTTTTCATCTGAAGATGTGCTCTACCGACAAAATATTCTTGTACGGCATTCCTCACGTTGGTGGATTATGAAATAATAATCTCCTAGAACCTACTGCCGTACAAAAATAATGGATTATTTCATATTTTGAAATGATTTAAAATATATTTTTCTATGATGCAATTTTCATCCATTTACAGTAAAAATACTCGAAACTGACCATGAAGGCTACTCAACGATTCAAGTAAGTAAATAATACACCAATGACAAGAGAAGTGCTATACTTTACTGGGTATGGAAAATAATACCAAAGATAGGCTGAAAAATTATAGATTTAGTTCACTTGGGGTCACTGATCAACGTACTAATAATAATGCACATATATTCTATCCATAAGTGAACAATTCATTTGGCATTACTTAACTGGATAATGAAGGGTATTAATCTGAAATATATCAGAATAGGTTAGTAGTGGTAAGTATTCATTTCCAGGAACACAATTTTTTCAGTGGTAATTTACTTGTTTATTTGTCCCATATAGTATTCAAGTTTTTTCCTGTGGATATTCAAGTTTCACTAATGGTTAGTGATTTTTTTTCTCCGTGTGGGAATGATGAGTTTTTTCTCCGTGTAGAATGATGTCACTCAGCTGGGGATAACTAGTTTAAAATTAAATTTCAAGATTTGGGCAACACATACAATAATAATAAATAACTCATACGATGTTTTATTGGATGGTCTACCTGTCTAACCTATACATATACTGGAACAGGATCCACAATTCAATTTATAATCTCCTGATTTTTCGGAACTGATCATCTCGAACGTTTATAAAAAGGTCGCGTTGTTTCATAAAGGTTCGAGAGACACCGGCTGGAAGAATATTTGTAAAAAAATTTCTTATGTCAAACTGATAGGATTATATGAAAGAAGGGTTTCGACGAACGGAATTTTTTTTTAATAGTAGCAAGTAAAATTTGCACACCACCAAGTGACAATTTGCATACTATATGGGACAAGATAAGTACACGCTTTAATAGCCACAAGAAAAATTAGATTCCTGAATTTGGTCACTTGCTGTTGCATTTGAGGAACATAATGTAACCTACCGATATTAAACTCTTTATTAGAAGCAAACTTTTCATTTTATTAGCCCCAATCTACGTTTTATTTGCAGTAGGTGTTCAGTTTGATAACTACTAGTGAAATGTTAATTCACCATTGATGAAGAATGATATAGTCATATACTGAAATCTACTAAAAAATATATCAGTTGCTATACTATACAGTATTCTACTGCAGCAACATTTTTAGATTATTATAGTAATTTTGGTTTACTTGGCCTTATCAAATGACTCACTTTTCGGGTAGTTTATTATTGTCTTACTTTTGATAGCTTTCATTCCATCTTTGGTATCAGGATACACCAGACTCAATTAAAATATTCACTTGCCCTCAGTTTAGAGTTATTAGTTCTTTAAAGAAGGATTCATTTCATTCCTGAATTCACAATGGGATGAAAAGTTTATTTGCACCAAGGAAGCAATGATTCGGTTTATACTCTGAGAAAGCGTAATAGCATAGCATACAAAGGTTAGCAAAATAGAAAAAACTGGAGATATAGATTGAAGTTTTTTTTCGTGAACTATTTGTTGATATGGAAAGAAGTATCAAACAGTTTGAAGGTTCTTTTAAAGAAATAATCACCTCTGTTCCCCCTTACTGGATCACCCATCAGTACAAACTGTTTCGAAATTAGGAATTTCGGAAATTTGTTGAATCTGTTCGTATTCATCTGTATGAATGAATGATTAAGTTGGCAAGCTGATGTCTTTTTCCATTATGAGATACAAATCCAAGTCATGAATAACTTAAAGTAGAAGAAAGTTCTGAAAAATTAAAATAAAAGGTAATGAAGAAAAGAATGTTTACATTTTTAATATTTTTATTGAAACAAAACTGTTGTTCAGTCTTTCGGAAAATTCTTCTGATCCTATTACTTATACATAAAATGTCAATACTATAGAAATGTTAGGTCAAAATCCACATTCTACATAGCAACAAGTAAAATACATATTTCATACTAACACTATTCACACAACTCACAATAGTAATAACATTTTAATTCCGGCGCACGATGTAACACGTCCACATACAACTACTAACTCACGGCTGGAATTGGAATGAGACCGGTTTCGCGATAACGTTGTTGAACAGGTGCGGCGGTTACTCCCGATTGATCCCGAACTAGTCGAAAATCAACAAGTAGGTGAACACGTTACATTTCCTTAAGAACACTAAGTTCTACTGCAAATTAATTGTTGTATTATGCCTGTACCACGAGTCTCTTTTGTAATCATATACTTTTCAGAAAACCAAAGTTGATAAATATAAAAATACACTTTTCCAGCGCTAGTAAAATGTTGACCTGATATTATACAAAGTGAATTATCTAATGTTCGAAGTACTTGCTGTATGTACAGCTTAATCCTCCTCTGGGTGCCTGGGCACGTCGGAGTAGAGGGCAATGAACAAGCAGACACCCTGGCATGAAAAGTGGCATCAACGCCACTGATCGGTCCAGAACCATTCTGCGGACTTCACAGGACAATCACAGGATTTCTAACGGGGCATTGCAGACTCAAAGAACACCTAAGGAAGCTAGGCTTGGAGGAGGACAACACCTGCAGATTCTGTGGGGAACATCCAGAAACACCTCACCACATATTGATGGAGTGTTATGCCGTACACCACAAAAGATTAAATATACTGGGATCACACCAGCTGACTGTGGAAGAAATACCACAAATGGACCCCCTCAAAATCCTAAAATTCCTTAAGGAATTGAAGCTTGAGGGGCTGCTGTAAACGAGAACACCTCGAGATAGCAGAAGAAGATGGGGCACAATAGATCTAACTAGGTCGCAGCGCATCAGTCACCATCCATACCTACCAATACCAATACCAATGTACAGCTTGGTAAACATAGCTGCCATTGTGAAAATATTTAAGTCCATGATGCGCATTCGTCGTACGACGGACTATCCAGTGATATTCACGTGATTGTTCGCGCAAGAAGTGGGAATTTCACAATATCAGCTATGTTTGCCAATCTGTAAACAATGTTATAGCTACGTACAAGTTCGTGAGTTCAGAATTTTTATTTTTGGGGACAAAATGATTTTTTTTTAAATCTAGGTATGAATTTTTTTATCACAATTGAAAAAAATTCAGGAAAACGTTTTACCTTTTTTTCCGTGCTATGACAAAATTATTCGTTTTGTCACTCTCCGCAAACTACTCGGACTTCGTGTCTATTTCGTATTTACTAGTCCTGGTGATGGAGTAATGCTTCTCAATTTGTTCACGACAGATGTTTGGCTCGAAAGACGTAGTGTTGTTAATCAAAGGATCAATGTGTGGGGCGTAGTTATGTTGTCCTCTATTATTGCGGTTTTCTATTCAACGTAGGTAAATATTCTGGAGCGAATAACGTTTACGTGAATCTATATTAGAGCGTGGGGACTGTACTTGTTGTTGTGAGATTGTAGAGTAATGCACTGAATTGATATTTACTTTAACACTATTCAATTCAATAGAAAATATACAACAAACAATAACAATAACTTATGGTAACGTATGTTGAACGTGCATGGTTGGAACTAGAGAGAGTTCACTTCCTTACTCCAGGGAGGTTCATAGGAAGAAAATCTGAAGATTCTGAAGATAGACTCTGTGTACAACAAAGACTTGGAAGTAACTGTAGAAGTTAGTTTGCGACTAAAACCTCTGATGTACAGTTGCGGCCAATAAAAAATGGGATAACTCTTATAGCAGATTTTTGTTTATTTCTAGCTACTTGAATTTGTGTTATGAATATGTCACATGGCAACATTGAATATTTGACATCTATCAAACAATTCCAAATTAGGAAGTAATCATGCCGCATATACATGCAGTGACGAAAGGTGGAATAATCGCAAAAATAGACAACTGTCCCTTTTTTTTTGGCCGCAACCGTACCAAAAACATTGCCTGCCACGGCTGCCACTCGCATTTACAGCAAAATGTCCGTATTTCAAATCATTGTATGTCAAATTGAGATATGTCAAATTGAGATTTGAAAAATTGATAAAATGAAACTTTTATCGGTAGTCACCTTCTGGAGTTAATAAATATCTTTTTTAATAACCACATTGGGTTGTTTCATGCGAGGTTTCTTCGAAACTTCTTGTTTCCGATCCTTTTTTCGCCACATTAGAAAGCATAGCATTTTCAATGGGAGGTTGAATTATGATTTCATTCAGACATCATTTCTCTGTTATCATCAAAACATTAATTTCAGTAGTCCGATGAATATCCACGTTCAGTCTTTTCCAGGAGAGGTTTCTTTGAGACCTCAAAGGTCTCAGTATCATTCCCTTCTTCACCACCCATCAAGAATACCAAATCTCTACTTTTATCACCTCGATACACGTTTCAGTCAACAAGTAACCATAATTCTCCAGAGTAAAATGGTCGCTTGGTGACTGAAACACATTTTGATGTATAAAAAATAGTGGTTTGGTGTATTAAAAAATTGTTTAAATTGTTATTTCCGTCAACCGATTGCAACCCTACGCGCAACCCTCGGAAGTCTTCGAGAGACTTGTGTGATCTAGGGAAGACGCAGCCCTTACCTTTCAACGTGTGATGCCATGCACGATACCGGTGAATCGGTGGATCGAACCCATGACCCCACGCATGCGAGGCGAACGCACTACCAGCCAACCACCACGGCCCATTGCTACAACAAAGGTTCCACACAATTCAATGCAAGTAACACCTATGCAGTACACAAGATTCATTTATTATCGAAATGAAACTTTACAGTTGGTGAAGAATGTTATTATTCAACAAATGTACTACTGATGACTCAGTTGTAAATCATCAGCTACAGCTGAGCAGTGTTTACTTTCATAGATATTTGAAAGGCACACAGAAAAAAAATTACGCATAATTCACAAAAAATACTTCAGCTTACAGATAATATAAAGCTTATGATGTCTGGATGAGATAAAGCTTTCAAAAAATATAAGTGAACTAATAACGAAAGTCTTTGGCAGTATTACCTACAAATACCATAAAAACTTCACTAATTTTTCAGTAATGAAAACGAAAAGAAGTTATATTTCAAATATGTGGTAGAGATATGGAAAAAATAGTAAATTAATGACATAAAGCAACTGAATATTAAAAATGAAACAACTAACTAAAAAAGCCTACCCCTGAAATGAATATTCCAAATGAAACCAACTTGCTTTTATATTCTGGTACCGTGAAATGGGGTGACTTTTGGGGTAAATTTGCCAAATTACACTGGAAAATATGTTAGACGTAGCAATAGCCACTACTTGAACGGAACGCGGTATGTGTCACTTGGAAATTATTGGTGGGGTAGGACCGCGTCCCTAACCTCGCCACTCGCCAGAGCGCTTGTCGTTAGTTCCATGTAGCAGTTACAGTGCCTATTTTTTACGACTTTTTTGTGTGATTCAAACTTTCACGAGGTTCCAGAAGTTAACGGCGATATATTGAGGTGAGTATTTAGCAAAAGTTAATAATACTATTGAGGATAATGACATAACATTTCGAAAAAAAAAATATTTTTGAGGTTAAAATGTGGTGGGCAAAGTCACCCCGTCAACGGAACGCGTGATGGGCAAAGTCTCCCTCCCGGGTAAAGTCACCGGGGCAATTGTAAACCAGGAAGTAGCTTTGCCCAACGCATTGTTCGCATTCATAAAATGCATTAAAGCTAGATAATTTGTTGTTTCAGAAAGATGCCCAGGACTTATACAAAGAAATTAGGAGCACGCCAGTATAAGAATTATTTTAACGATGTGCATGCTCAAGCAGTTGCAGACATACAAAGTGGTAAAATGTCAGCACGACAGGCTTCACTGGACAATAAGATAGCACACCGACATTAAAAAAAAATTGGCGGACAAACGATATGATCGATAGAGGAAGAGAAAATTATTTTGCGTCAGATCTTAACATGTGCAGATTGGGGTATTTTGACAGATTATAAAATGAAAAATCCACACAGTGTAAGCTTGGAGAAGTCGGTTTTCCCAAGACTACTAAAAAGATTATTCGCAGAGATGCAGCCAAGAATGACTGAAAGCATCAAGTCAGGCTTTAAGACGTGTGGCATTGTGCCAGTGAACCGCCAAGAGGTGTTGAAAAAAATACCGAGTGCGCCTTTGCAAGCTCAGAATGGAGCTCCAATGGTAGTGAGTGAAACACTCCTCAATTATCTGCAAGCTTGCAGAAAAGGGGGTAAAGAGTTTCCCACCAAAGGCCGCCGAAAGAAAATTGCTATTCCCGCAGGAAAATCTATTTCCTTAATTGATTTGCAACCTCCTGACAGTACCCAAGAAAAAGAAAACATCTCCAGAAAATCCTGAACCTACAGCTGGTTGCAGCAACGACATTTCACAATCTGGATCCAAGAAAAGGAAAAGAAAGACACATCATGTTGAAACTTGCTCTGACGATAGCAGCGACTCAGAGGATGAACATATATGTCTTTACATAAAAGCTCAGATAGCGCAGAAAATTTTTCGGGTTTTGAAATAAATATGCAAGTGAATCCAGAGAAACTTAGCCTCGACAATTATGTTATTGTGAAATTTGGCACAGGCAAAAAAAAAATTTTACACAATTATAGACATATATGAAAGCAATGAAGAATTTTCAGTTAGTTGCCTTCGCACAAAAGACAAAAAGAGTTTCGTCTTTCCTAACGAACCCGACATTTCTGATGTAAACTTGGAGCAAATCGTTGGTGTTCTTCCTACACCTGTTAGCTGCCGTCGTGGAAGAATTATTTTTGGGGTTGACTTGACGAACCATATAAATTAAACAAGAATGTATGTTATTTAAAATAAAATAAGTTTGTTGCTTATTTATGTTATGTTACCATGTTCAAGAAACCAAAAATATTGTTTTATATCTTACAGGTTGTAATGAGTTATCTAGGTTAATTTTGTATTTTTATAAATAAATTTGTTCAACTACGTATAAAACTGTTTTTGGTCTACAAAATAGGTTAATAAATATTTTTTTCAAAAAGTATTTCGCGTAATTACACTTTTAACTGGGGTGACTTTACTCTATCGATAAAAACAAGAGGCTGGGCAAAGACACCCCATACTAATAACTAACTTTGCCCACCCAGTTTTTATTTTTTTATATTATTTTTTTAATGAATGATAAATCACATTGTGGTTGTTTTGTCCTTATTGCCACTCATAGCATAGATCATACGCTTTCCAGAAAAGGAACAAGGATGATTTGAAATTCAGAATTGGGCAAAGTCACCCCATTTCACGGTACTTTGAAACCATTCGATAATGATTTGTTTCCATTTTATAACAATAATTCAAAAGAGAACTTTCAATCACTATTTTATTTTCCTCCTGTTGGCAGCAATGTTTTCTCTAAACATTTAGTCGATATCAAGTCGAGAGCAACTGGTGTTGACGGTCCTGAGATCGAATTGTTACTTATTTGCTGTCCGCAAATTTTGCATATTCTTATAGTCATATTTTTAAAACGTGCTTGCGACAAAGCATCTCTCCTGAAAAATGAAAGGTGTCATTACCACTCCCCAAAATATCAAATATTTTGAGCATCTATGTACTACTGCTTCGTCAGATGTAACAGATAATATTTATGGAGATATAGATAAAGGATACCTGCATCGCTGATTTTATTGGAATACTGAAAAGCATTTGATACCATAAATTGCTGTTTATTGTTTGCGATACTACTCTATATTGGATTTTCATATAGTATAAAAGAGCTACCTAACTGATCGTACACAATTCGTAGAAACTGTCATAGGGGTACCACAAGGCTCTATATTAAGACCTATCCTATTTTCATTACATACATATGTAATATTACTAGTTGCCTTGTGGGATGTAAATCATATACTTGTATGCTGATGACACTCAGATCAAGTTCACCATATCCAATACTGAAATAAATTTAACGAATCAAGTTATGAATTCGGAATCTACTCTTGTTTCATGTTCTCAAAAATATCAACTTTCTATCAATCCCTCGAAAAATCAGATTTTGATTTTTGGTAAAAATTAAACTCAGATTGGATTGGAATTTTAAATTAAAATGGGTGATATATCTTGTGTTAAAGTTGTCAGAAATTAGGACTTAGAGTTAGATACAGATATGCGATTCAATTCTCACATACGTAAATACATAAAACGATCATTTGCTAACCTGAAAATGTTATTTCCCCATCGACAAGTCTTACGGAAATCCATCTAAACTCTTCTCAGTTATTCTCGGGTACTATGTCATTTCAACTATAGTGATATGGTCCTTGCCTAACTAATATAGAGATTAAACGCAACCAACTGGTTCAGAAATCGCGTCTTCGGTACATTCATGGGATAAGAAAATGTCAGAATATATCATGGAAGTTGAAAGAAACAAAATGGCTCAGTATGTCTGCAAGAAGAGAACTTCATACAGTCACCCCAAGTCACAAAATATTTTTTTTTATTGGTGCCCTATTTTACCTATTTGAAGCACGCCTCAGCGTGCTTAAATCGATTTAAATCGAACTTTCAAAAACGCGCGTTTTTTAAAGTTTCGACTTTTGATTATTGATCTGACAGCAGTAACTTGTAATGTCAAATAAATAACTCGTTCATTTATATCTGTTACCTTTTGCTTTTCCATCCATTTTCTCTTTTATGCGCATCATTAGATTTTTGCCATATTAACCGCGATTCTGCATTACCATTCAAAGAATCGATATTAAAATTAATTTATAGACACTACAATTAATCTTTGATGACAAATTGCAAATGTATCTGTTTTTCTCATTTCCACGACAACGAAAGGTATACTCTGATGTCACATCACGAATTCAACCATTTTACATTATTAGTGCATATTAACATTTTTGCGGAAGATGTCAATGCCTAAATTTCTATTTTAATATTTTATTCACATGATTTTTTGATATTACATAGATTTTTCCACCACATGTTGTTCTTAATGATGTAACCCTACTTTTGCTGATGATGAAGGATCAATCCTTCGAAACATGTCCCACCCACTGATGTAAGTCCTTCGTCTACATCCTGTAATGTGTCGATGTGAGTCCTCCGACTACACCCACATTCACAATAAAGATTATATTTGGTGGAGTTTGACTGTAAGTTTTTTCACTACCAGTTTAATCTCACCTCCAATGAAGTCATGGATCGCCTCCGTAGGATATTAACATTTTTTGTACCAGTATTTATAATTTCGAATTACACCAATAAAAAAAATAGCGTAAAGTATCTCGACATAAACACCTAGATTTAATTACATGATTCATCATAATAATATAAAATCGATATACATCGAAGGGAGGTGTCCTGGCAAATAAATAACTTTGTTATTGTTCTAGCTATTTCCCTGCTATAGCAGTACAAAACCCATACGAAGACTGTTTTTCGAAAGTTGAAATCCCTTACCTGACACCACTTTTTATGTGGATCCTAACGGTCGTGACCAAGTAAATGGAGTTGAGGTAAACCCTGGTGAAGGAACTTCTCAATAATACAATATGGGTCACCGGGAAGTACCAGATGCATTGCAATGTGTGAAGTACAGCTCGTCAAATCAGTCAAGCGACCTGACGATTTTTTTTCTAATAAACATAGACAGCGTGGGGCACCGAAAACGAAACAAATCGCATGTGTTGTGAAAAAAATGCAATAATATGTCGATTTTTAATTCAATGGGGACATCTTTCCATCATTACCTCAACTGGCATACCTCTTCTCCCACCTCTTGGTCACTATCACCCAAACAATTTGAATAGAGAAAGTAGTGAGTGTGACACATCATTAAAAAGGTAATTTCTTAAAGAATTCAGCCGTGTCAATTTTCGCTACCTAACTTTTTATTTTGGCGCGCTCTTGCAGGAAAAACAACTGTTCCGTATTCCAAATTACGATACTTCATTTGCAAGCTAATTTGACATAAATTCGGTGACAATGCATTATGGAATTTTTCTAAATGAAAAGCCAAAATGGCGGCTCCAAAGTGGCGTAAAAGATTTGCAATTATGGTCTGATTCGATGAGGTGGTTATCAGGATCGGAAATTATGATTTTCACAAACTCAGTAGGTATGGCTTCGGAGGAGCGATGCTGAAGTGGATTGTGGATTATCTGACAGACAGGTACCAAATAGTGAGATTCAAGCACCATTACTCTTTTGACTTTCCTGCAACCTCGGGCGTTCCCCAAGGTTCACATTTGGGCCACTTACTTTTCAACATGTTCATTAATGACATCACTTCATGCTTTCACAACAGTAATGCCCTACTATTCGCTGACGACCTAAAGCTCTATCGTATTGTGAATTGTGTGGATGACGCCGCTGAGTTGCAGAGCAATATCTGCAGACTTGGTGCTTGTCAAAAGGTTTGGACTTAAACATAAACAAATGTCATATCATACGTTTTACTCGTTCCCACCAACCTGTCATTTTCGACTATAACATCAATGGACAACCCCTGGATGCTGTCGACCGTGTCAAGGACCTTGGAGTAATTCTTGATGACTCCCTAACCTTCACTTACCACATAACCTCCATTGTCAACAGGTCTACCAAAATGTTGGGCTTTATAAAGAGAACAACTCGTGAGTTCACTAGTCTGGCTGTCATTACTTGTTAGACCTCACCTTGATTATTGTTCCTCTGTCTGGTCACCACATTATGTAACCCATATATCCAAGATTGATCGTGTTCAAAAAAGTTTTCTTAGATATGTTTCTTTCAAATATAACATCTTTAGTGATTACGCCTCAATTGAGAGTTATCTCAATATTCCAACTTTGGAGAATAGACGTAGTCAGCGAGATCTATTGACTCTCTACAAGATATTAAATGGTGAATATGACTGTCCAGATCTTCTATCTCAAATCAGTTCAGTAGTCCCCACTCGCCTTACTAGACAGATAGCTACTTTTCATACTCCCTACCATCGTACCAACATTGCTTATTTCAGCTATATCCCAAGATCCCTTAGAGCGGCAAATTGCCTCGATATTGACATCTTCTCAACACCTCTTCCTAAGTTTAAAAATCAACTGTGTCAGTGACCATCTTGTCATTTTATTCCCCACTTTTACACTGACTGTACTTGTACTTTTACTTTTCATTTATCTTTTTAATGCCTTCATTATTATCAATATCATATATGTTGTGACTGTTGCTGTATTACTCACATAATGTATAATCTTGTAATATATTTAATTGGGCTTGCCCGTATAAATAAATAAATAAAATTTTTTGTCAATGTAAAAAACCAAGATGGCAGACGAGATTTGTAATTGTGGTTCGATTCGATTCAAAATTGGCATCTGGGGCATTTGTGATGTAGGTTATTCTGTGTAACAGAATCAAAATTTTACTGCGCAAAAGTGCCTATTTTGTACTCGTAGCTTTTGAATATGTTACGCACAGAAGAACCTACGTCCCACATCTAAAATAATGTTTTTTTCTTTTCATCGCATTTGTATAAAAACTTTTTTATCAATTTTATTCAATTCTTTTTAGTCATGCTGAAAACCTGTACCTAAAACCCCCACAATCCAATTTTGAATCGAATCGGACTATAATTTCAAAACTCATCCGCCATCCTGGAGCTGCCATTTTGTTGTTTTTTGCAACAATATTCCATAATGTATTGTCATCGCAATTATGAACACCTACCAAAGTTCAAGTTGGTCGGACAACTAGAAGTGGGACAAAAGTCAGATGCAAGATTTGACCCACACATAGATACATACTAACAAGTTGAATAAAAGCTTTTGAAAAATAAAAAAATTGGACATTGCATAAACTTAAAAATTGGAAAACCTTGCATACATTCAAATTCAATCATTCCAAACTACATTAATTCACAATAGATGCTCAAAGTGTTCGCCATGAACTGCCATACATGAGTATAAGTTGGTCTCGAAACGCTGTCTGGTGTTTTTGAGCAGTTCATGCATAATTTTCCAATTTGTAAGTTCATACAATGCTGATTTTTTCAATTTTTGTTATGTTTTCGTGAATTGTTCACATTAGCTTTCAAATCAAATATCATAAGTTAGAATACGAAACAGTTGTTTTTCCCGCAAGAGGACGCCAAAATGAAGAGGTAGGTAGCAAAATGGAATATGAAATTGCTTTTTCAATGCTGTGTCATACTTAGTACTTCCCCTTTCCCTATTCAAATTGTATGAGTGACCAAGGGGTGGAGAGAGTGGTATGACAGTTGAGGTTATGATAGGAAGATGTTCCCCTTGGATTCAAAATCGGCGTGTTTTTGCATTCGCATACGTGTTTTGCATTCGGAATACAGCACTCAAATAGCTCCTATAATCAACTGATAATTCCTGGAGAACAAAACATAGATACTTATGTAAGTTTGCTCTGCTGGCTTTTTGTTAAGCTAACAGAACATATTTTTTCAGAAAATTGTTCGCAAAATTTCGGAATAGGGTATTTAAATAGCTCCTAAATAGCTGATAATTTCCATATTGAGAAAATATGGATACGCCATCTTGCTCTGCTAACTTTTTGTTAAGCTAGCAGAACATGACATTTTTTTAAAAAAAAAGGAGCACAAAATTTCGGAATAGAGCACTTATAGCTCATATTTATCCGACAATGAAAAATAAATTCTGCTCACCTTGCTCTGCTGGCTTTATAACATCGCATACATAATCTGAATAAAACACAAAAAATATTTTTTCTACGCCTATGTCTCTAAACGTCAAAAATCGCACTGTCAACATTCATTGTAAATGACATATAACAATAACATGCACGTAATGAGATCTCATAGCATACACGTGCGTTTTGAGAAGAAAACTTAAACTTCTTGGTTAAATTAAATTACAATCAAATTTTTATTTACGTAAGTCTTTATTTGGTTTATTTACACAAATTTAGTCAATTAAAAAACATAAAAACTTTTAGCATTAGCGAGATATATTTACGATTGAAAGAGTGATGCCCCTAAATGTAGACAATTACCAATTATCAATCTTCGTCTTCTGATGTACCGAGCAGTACTACAATTATAAATAACCGGTCATCACCATTAAATAATAAGGCACAATCGATTTACCATAATTGTTCAATTGTTATTAACAACGATTATAATAAAGTTTAAATGATTGCGATGTTTTTTATTTAATGGAAGAAAATGAATTGGCGTAGAAAAAGTATAGTACGTTACACGAGTTGTGAGCCCATTACGCACTCATGAAATTTATGTACTCGCCGCTGCGCGGCTTCGTACATAAACTTTTTCAATTCGTGCGTAATGGGTTACTTACAACTCTTGTTACGTAATATACTATTTCCGACGAGCGTGCGTAAAGTAGTACTTTTCCGCACGCATTTGCGTGCGTAAACTTAAACTTTTCCGTAACCGGTGTTTTGGCATCGACTGCTATGGTCATTAGCCATCTGTTCTAGATAGGCCTTGTTACTAACTCCATACGCCACTTTAGGAGCAGCACTGTTAATTTTTAACGCAACAGTGAATCCTGGAGGATTATTCCCAGCCGACACGAGCCTCAATCATTCAGACTTTCACAACTGAAAATAAAAAAAGATCGCACCGTCTGGGAATCGAACCTGCAACCTCTCGGTTACCAGGCAAGCGCTTAACCACTACGCTAATCCCCGCCCTAGGCCATATTATTAACTGCCCTTCAGCGCTAAATCAGTGTTTATCAAGCGGTACCACAAGACACCCATTAAATGAACTGACCGGATCTGCAATAAATTTGCAAAATGTCAATAATTGTTCTTTCATTATAAATATTACGAACAAATAATTTAATTTTTTATTGTTATGTAATTGTTTGTTGTATGGTTTTTCTATCAAGTTGGAATAAACATTATTCAATAAGTTATAATTTTTTATATTCGTTTCTATCTGATATGAAGCTCGTAGGAAAAATTTTGTTCCTAACACGTGCGCAAAGTGCCTTTTCCGCACGCAAAAACTTATAGGAACTCCGCTTCGCGTCGTTCGCCTAACTGTATTTGCGTGCGAAAAAGTAACACTTTGCGCACTTGTTAGATAAATAACTATATTGTCATTTACTAAAGTAATCGATTTCTTTGACAGAGTGTATTGGACAGTATTCAAAAATTAATTTAGATAATTATAGTCTATACTGATTTTTTGCCCGTTCGGATCTAAATGTATTCTTTTTTTTTTCATGTACGTCCTGGTCTACACCCCAACCATGTGGAACATGCAGCAGTTCGTCTGGAACGATTTTTGTGAGGACTACATCCCCACAGAGCGGAAGCATACCTACTACCCCTCGGTGATAACAAACGAACGCCTATATGAAATCAAGATCTCCGACTTACCAGTCATCCCATACTTTCCTGTGAATTCCTACTACGAATGGGCGAACTACAGGTACTACGGTCTACGTAGCGCTACTGCATACATTTTAGTATTCGATCTCTCAAACATTGACACTTTTCAGTATGTTAGAACGCTAAGGGAGCAAATTTGTGAATCACGAAATATGCAAAACGTTCCATTGTTAGTTGTAGGAAACAAGCAAGATCTACTTGTAGCTGAAGAAGGTACTAGTAATAGTTCGAAAGCTGCTATCATGAATAGTGGTGACGAAAAACGTAGGGACATTGTAAACTTAGTGAAAAAGCATTGGAAATCTGGTTATATCGAATGTAGCGCCAAGTATAATTGGAAAGTAGTTGCCGTTTTCAAGGAACTGATAAATATGATCGATAATTTAAGTAGTAGAGATCCAAGTCCGATGTTAGACAACATTCAGGAAGCTTTAGATAGGAATAGATGTGTTGTTATTTGATTCGTTTTGAAACTACTCTGTTTTTTTCCTGAACGTTTGATGGCCACTGAAAAGTGGTAATTTCAACTCAATATACCTGAATTTTATCGATTGAAGATGATACATAAAATATGAATATTTCTTTCATAAAGATGTAGAATGAACAAAGCAGATAAAAACTGTGTTCAAAATCTACTAATTATTCATTTGACAGAGTTGTTTTGAAATATATTGTTTGATTTGCCTCGATATAATTTCTGATTTTGTCAAGCTTTTGCGTATTGTCGGTTAAGTTCTAGTACCAAAAATAGAAAAACTTAAAATGGCTACGTTTTGCGGAAATATTGCAGAATGCGTTAAAAACCATGTTAGTTCTCAAAGAGAGTAAACTAACAGGAGGGTCTAGCCAATCAGAATCTTGTAGCATCGACGCGTCATAGTGACGTACTTGGACATGAGTACAGAGTCGAACTCGAACCAAGAAGCAAAACTGTCACATGTAACTCTCATATACCAAGAGTGCGGAGTGTGCTACTCCGTCACTGTCAAAAGAGAATGGCGGCCTGACATGTCCAACTACGTCACATTTCGTCACAAATGTTCTTTCATCTCTTTCTATTAGTGCCCCCATTGTCTTATGGGGATTAGACTCTCCTAGTCAAATTACGTTTAGTCTCCTTGGTTAGTTCTGTGTTGTGGTTCAGTCATTTGTTTTGTATGTTGTGAAAATTACTAGATTAAATGCTTATAGTCCAGTACGTGGTGGTTTTTTTAATGCAAATGGTGGGGTATTAACGATTTTTTAGTATGTTGTTAGCGGGGCCCCAATGAAATTCCAAGCGCTCGAGCCGCCATCTTGGATTTTGTTTTGTTTTTGTTGTTAAAATTGTTTTTTCCGTTAACCAGCTGTCGTCCCCTTACGAACGGCAGCCCTCAGAACTCGAAACTTGTGCGAGCTGATTAACGAGGTTTTACCTTTTTCCGTGCGATTCCTAGCACTTTCTCGGGCCATCAGAAAAAGTTCTGCAGTCGCTAGGGTTTGAACCTTTGACTGGCAGCCAAAAGTGATTGTAACAATGTCGCTTTAACCACTCGTCTACCCGTTTTAGGTACAAAAATTTTGTTTTATGATAATAACTCAAAAACGGTGGCTTTCACGACAAAAGATGATCTATAGAAAGTTAAAGAGGACAAAATTTCCTACATTTTTGTAAGAAACGTTTTTTTGAAGCACACACATGTTAGGAGTTACAGCCCCGTGAAGTTGAAAAAAAAATGCGCAAAGTTCTTTTTGGTCGAGTTTTATTTTATTATTCTTATTATATCATTATATTTTTACATAATTATAAAAAAACTAAAAAGAACTTGAATATTATCATTTAACAGTATTATACTTTCCGTAAACAAAGTTAAAGGCGAAGAGTATATCGCATTTTTTTTAATTTAAGAGTAGTAAATTATGATTTTAGAACGTTACAAAAATTGTTTTATACTACATATTGATGGTCCGGGTTGGTAATTGTCAGTGTCCTGGTCGTAGTTGTCTATGTTCTGGTCGTAGTTTTCGTCCGTAGCCTGAAAAATGTTGTCATCCTCGTCCTAGCTTTCAATGCGGATTTCCGGCATATTTCCGCAAGATTTTCCGTGGCAGAAGCCACATACAATTGAACATTTAAGTCCAACCTTTCGGCCGCCGCATGCTCCACCACCCCCCTTTTTGCAGTAACAAAATACCGATTTTAGTAAGGAATCGGGAGTGAGCCCGTAAGCGCCATGCTTCCAACCCCCGTCTGCAGGATTTTTCTCTATGCCTCTCCATTTCTGTTCTTGGTAGTACATCCTAAAGGCGTGGAATTGCCCCGTGTCTTTTGTAGGTGGCAAAGAATATCTCCAAACTCTCTTTATCTATGTTGCCATAAAGCTACAAGAAAGCGTACTCCGGCATCGACAATCTCCTCTGGCGTGTGGCATCATGTTGGTTGAAAATTTCAATTATTTCATGAACCGCTCTGTTCTTTTTTATCAGCGTACAACATTTAGTTCTTTCCTGATTGAATAGGGATGACGTAGTGTCACAACCACTGAAGGCATGCAAGAACAGAATAATGTGCTTGGTTCCTTCTCCATATTTGAGGCTACTTGCTGAATATATCCTCTCAGCAGTTTTTCCTCTTCCAGGTTTACGAAAGTAGATAGAACTTTGGAGTGGTGCTAAGGCTGACAGAAGTACTAAAAGGTCAACGTCTTTCCCGACCACAAAAACAGCATCGAAATTGCAGTGTATACAATTAGCACATCGACATCATCTTCAGCTTGTTTAACTGTGAATGCAGCCAGCTCAAATTTGTTCTACAGCATCGATATGAGACGAACTCTATTCTTTTCATTGGCTAAAAATCGCTCCTGCGAAACTTGCACCACCATTGTTCTATGAAAAAGGACATCGGCAGACACGTGAGTTATTATCAAAAAACCAAATTTTTGTACTTAAAATCCAAGATGGCGGCTCGAGCGCATGCGCCTCAAGGTCGAAAACTTGAATTTTCCATTAGGGCCCCAAGCCTACCAACATAGAAAAAAATCGCTTCTACCCCACCTTTTGCATCTAAACACCCCGTTTCGATACTCACGTACTGGACTACTAGCTTGCCGCGTCTTTTCTCTCCATTGCGTCTATTACTATTAACTGAAATTCGTTTCGTTCGTTCATCGAGGGAAATAACAAAAAAAAACTGTTAAGATAAAATTCGTAAGCTGGATAGGTTCAAGGTAAATAACTGCAGTTCTCTGTTTTTTTAATGTGTTAGTTTTTGGAATATAAATCGAAATTTTCTTTTAAAAAATGTGTGCCTGCAAATTTTATTCACCCGGTACCTATATGAGGGCTCATCAACTTAATGAGCGATTACTGGTATCCTCTTTCATACCAACATTCTTTGTACAAAAAACCAATCAGTTATCAATCATTAGTTACTTTTATGCAACATGAAAAAAAATGAGAAAATGTCTAAAAAGAATATCGAGGATTTACTGATACAACATCAGAACTACATTTATTATATGTTGGATGCATTTTGTGAAACACCCTGTTAATATCCTTTAACAAAACTCATTGCAAATAAAACCTGTACGGTTATAACTGCAATTTATTTCAAATGCCATCACAATTACAATAACGGTCGTCATCCATAGGACACAATAGTAAATTATGATACAAAAGTATAAGTGAGTCTACAGTGTGAGCAACGAGTTTAAGGGCACGACGCAGAATTCAAAAAAATAACAATTCACCCGATTTAGATGCTAAGAGACACGCCATGACTATTTCTAACTGATGTCAAGGACAAAAAAAATATTGTCGCTCCAAATATGATCTAAAATACATAACGCGTATATAAATGTACCCAGAAATTATTTATTGAGTTCCATTCCTTTCTGCATGCAAATTAGCAAATTTCAAAGCTATTATATTAACACTCTGGGTGACGTACGTGCCCGGCGAGCAGCCAATAGGCGTAATCTGGTTGATTCTGACGTTAAAAGGCAATTTTCCCAAGTTTTTAAAACTATAAATGACTAAGAACTAGAACACTATTCGCAGTGTCAAGAGACGATGGCGGATTTGTGTCAAAACACTGAATTTGTCATAAATCAATATATTGCCGAACTAACAGTGGATATAAACAAAGAACTGGATAGTTTTAATATTATGAATCATTGTCAAAACCATTTCTGAAAAAGATTATTTTCGTTACTACCGAAAGGTGTCATAGTTGAAAGTGTTTGCCCCGGAGTCAATTTTTTTTTTCAATTCAATCTATTTTTAGTCAACTTTGAAATAGGAGAAAAATTACTGACCAATAATAAGCGCCCTGAATTTATTTAATCGTTATTCCGGTGTTTCGCCTTTTGTCTGTGACAGTTTGTAATTGTGAGGAGTGTTGAAAATCCAAAATGTTGTTCTTATATGTCCGATATAAAAAGGGAAAAAGGTTTCGAAAATGGAACCAATCAAAATCATCCAGTTGAAGATGCTTGCATGGTTTTCAAATTAAAAACCATCAAGATTTTTCCTATGCTATGATTTTAATAGTGAGGCAACTTTGCTAAATTGATTAACGCTGTCAACTCGTCAACTGAGTGATTGGTAGCTCTGGTTATTATGTCGCACATTTTATAATGGAGTCCACAAAATATCCCCACCTAGAATTGCAGCTGCTATGGCGACGATTAGGATGATATTTTGCTGGAGCCAAACACGGTATGGCGCTAGTTGTCTTCTTCTTTTGTAGGAAACTGCAAAAGGCGGGATACTTGAATGAAATTCTGAGCGGGAAATTCAAATCAATTCTTCGTAGTATTCAATTCGATTTTTTTTCAATGGTGGGAAGAAAAACGATGCTTGTATACCAAAAGCTTTATTGAAAAATTGCAATACAATCGATAATGGAAAACTTACTCATAGTAGATCAACATATTACAATCCAAGACCATCTATAATGGTGCAAACATTGTGAAAAATCTTCACCAAATAGGTATTATTGGATGAACATTTTCTTGGCATTACTAAATTTATAAATCAGTACAGTTAAAAAAACTTATATATACTCTGATTGTATAAACTTTGCATTTTTAATGAAAGAAAGAAAATTCATTTTAACTCCACAGAGACCTAAGAACAAGGTAAAGAGCAGGTCATACAATCATTAAAAGATTCATGATACTTCATATTATAAATAAATTATCATTTACATTATAAATAAATTATACATTAAATATATTCAGAGGTGCTTTCAAGCTACTTAAAACAATTTATCAAACAAATTTCGAAAGTTTGCATTTCACAAGATATTTGAATATGAAAAATTTATAGTCGAAGCAATTTACATGGTAGGTCTGGATACAATGAAGAAAATATTTTAATATTTCAATATTAATGTTTGAACTTATTCGATGTTGCCTATTCACCTTTCTTTGATTTTAGGGACCTTTTCCTTTTATTTTGGAACTTTTTGTGAGATATCAACTTGATGGGGTCCGAAAATACAACATTCATCAAGTTTATTGGCGTTTTACCTCTGGATTGTGCAATTGTTTTTCTCTCTTCCGTCGAAACACATGGGTTTGCTCTTGAATTCAATGGGGTGTCCTTGAAAAAACAGCATCTTTTCCTCCAAATATTTTGAATCAGAATCATATGATTTTTGGAGCTTTTTAAAATTTGCCCAAGACCCTTCATGGAAGTAGACGGTTCGCTTATATTAGCAATTGTTCTTCCTCTAGTCTGGAAGCTTGATATTTCAATTAGTACAATGTTGACAAAGAGATCACAAATACTTTAACATCTTCAGATAATTTTATATTTTTTGCTAGTGGCCCCACTCATACGATGCGGCATATTCTTGAATTTATCAGACTGGATTTTTGCCATCCATGCCGCAAAGATTTCCGGATCATCTTTGGGAAAACGAATAATACATGTTGTTTAAAATAATTATATCAGTATTTTCATCAAATTTTGATTTTGACTGTTGACAGTTGACGTCGATACGAGCGCCATCCCTAGCTTGTTTGGCTCCATCAGCGTAACATAATGCTCATCACTGCCATTTGACTTACCTTTCTAGGTTGGGATTTTTTGTGATGGAGTTATGAAAGAGAAGCCATTCGAATTCTGTCGACTCTAAATATATTTTTTCAAGTTTCAAACAATCAACACAAAACAAGAACATTGCCACAAGCTATGGATTAAAATTTGTTGAAAATACTTTTAAATCGTGTCTTTGCCCATTAAATCTCAATCATCTGCTCTTGAACTTGGATCAAATCCTGCTTTTTTGATAGGTTGAGCGATAGGTTGAGTCTGTTACACAATCATCACCAGTTTCTCTGAGTTCATAAGATTTATTGAAGCCAAGTATTCTTTGATAAAATCCTAATGTACTTTTGAAATATGTGTACATCATTTGGAAAATTCGAAAATGACAAAAAATGTATATCATCTTCGATGGGTCAGAGTAATGATCCACGGACAGATAGATCATTCTGCCTCGTAAGATGTGTCCTCAGATCAATAAGTAAACATAGATGGGCCCGATGTAAACATCATATTCACTGAACCGAAGATAATTCTCGCGGAAACTATTTTGTTTCCGGTTTTTGACATTCGAACCAAAACAAAACACCTCTAGCACAGTGCCCTGGTTTTTTAAGAGGGTCAAAATTACTTATGCAAATGCAGTACCTGTGAGCTGCAACAAGTTATTTCGCGGTTTTGTCTTAAAATTCCTAGGGTCAATAAAAAGCCGGGGGTTAGCAGCAAATAACTTTTTATCAAAACTTTTGTGTTTTGTGATTTATGATGATATTCTTTCCTTAGTTGGATTCTAGGAGTTTTCAGCTATCAAAAATAAAGCTTTATTTATGGTCTAAAGTAATTAATTCGAGAGAGGTAACAAGTTCCTTGACTATATTTCAAGTTTGGAGTCTGGGGGTTTATGTTGTGTAGACCAAGTTTCAACGAATCAATAACGTTGCCTTAGTAATCATCAAATCAAATATTTATTTGTATGTTAAATTCTTTATGCAACTGGCCCTATTAGTTGAGAAACCTTTTCCAACATCTATATTTTCAGAACCCATTTCCTTTTTTTGTAAAAATTGTTTATACTGTTGAGTATGATCCTTCCTAAATTTTGGACCAGTTCATTCATATATACCTGTCAGAAAACAACTACTCTCCTGGCTAAGACCACGACGGGGATTGAATTAAATCTAACAGATACTTGTGCAACGTTCCTCAAAGCATCAGAGGACGCAATTGCAAGTGCAAGTGTTCTGTGTTGATGAAGTGTTGTTAAAACTTTCCTGTGTGTTTTCGTGATTTTTGTCCTGCTTAAACAACTTAAAGTTACATTTGGAATATTTTTCAAAATAGTGCAGTGGTTTAGTGGGACACAATGTCGAAATACTGCTTTTTGCCAAACAAATGATAGTAAACAAACATTCCACAGGCGAGGTTTCAGTGGCGTCGAATGCACGATGCAAATCATGCAATAAAACGTATTCGTCAAATATAATATTGGTGGACAAAGAAACTCATTCAAAATTACAGATAAGAAAAGCCTATGGCAAAATGGTGAATGCCTCAATGTTTGTTATAAATACCTGTAAGCAGGGTGAAAAAACATTGAGACTTATGAAAGGAAAATTGAATTTATTTTCCAATAATATTGATATTGTTAAAATTCTAACAGTGAGGACAATTAATGATACACCAAAGGACTTGCTTAAAATTTTTGGAAATCATTTCTTTGAAGAAGAGCCTTTATCAAACCATAGTTATGCCTTGGTAAAGGCAATACTTCAATTTTTTTTCAAAATCCGAATATACCATGAATTGTCAATAAGCGGAACTGACAAAGTAGAAAGGGTCAGGTCTCTTTTGACAAAGATAGTTTTATTTAAAAATCAATAAATACCAAGTGTTGAAATCCTCATGTACTGAGCTTTCTTGAGAATCATTCTTTCACATACACTTTGACACTTTAACAATAATTAATGACATAGCAATTTTTACATTAATAAAACTTAATACTAAATTTGGAATGAACAGTAGGTTTCATAAAGGCTTAAACGATTTCAATAAACTACCACAATTTGTAAAAAACTCTGACTCAGTAAACTTGTGTCATCATTAAGGAAAAATATTAGTGACAGCTCATTGAGATATTTAGTATTTCTTTTGTTTTTTTTTGCTGATTTTGGAATTTTATCTGATCTAATGTCTGGTGATATGTATGTAGGTATATTTTGTTTTGTAATGTTTTCTCAAATAGTCATTTTATTTACATAGCTTGATAATGTTGTACTTTATTTATACATTTGTAATGTTGTATATTAGGCTTAAAATAAATAAATAATAGTAATATTTGCCAATTTGTAATAATAACGTGTGGTATAAGCATAGATTTCATTCAATAAATATTTCAATTCCTATGTTGATGTTGATTTTACCTTATCGTATACCTTGCCATCTTGTGATCACTATATTCCTGTCCAAAATAAATGCGTTAATAAAGAGTTCTATTTTTACTTTTGTGTTCAATTACTTTTCCCAGACGTAATCTATGGAAACATTTGTTGCATTATATATTATATAAAATCTACATTAACACAGGAATTAAAATATTTATTGAATGAAAAATATGCTTATACAACACGTTATTATTACAAATTGGCAAATATCACAATTATTTATTTAATTTTAAGCCTAATATACAATATTACAAATGTATAAATATAAAGTGTCAAAGTGTATGTGAAAGAATGATTCTCAAGAAAGCTCAGTACATGAGGATTTCAACACTTGGTATTTATTGATTTTTAAATAAAACTGTCTTTGTCAAAAGAGACCTGACCCTTTCTACTTTGTCAGTTCCGCTTATTGACAATTCATGGTATATTCGGATTTTGAAAACAATGTCAATATTATTGGAAAATAAATTCAGTTTTCCTTTTATAAGCCTCAATGTTTTTTTCCCCCTGCTTACAGATATTTATAACAAACATTGAGGAATTCACCACTTTGCCATAGGCTTTTCATATCTGTAATTTTGAATGAGTTTCTTTGTCCTCCAATATTATATTTGACGAATACGTTTGATTGCATGATTTGCATCGTGCATTCGACGCCACTGGAGCCTCACCTGTGGAATGTTTGTTTACTATCATTTGTTTTGCAAACAAAGCAGTATTTCGACATTGTGCCTCACTAAACCATTGCACTATTTTGAAAAATATTCTAAATGTAACTTTAAGTTGTTTAAGCAGGATTAAAACCACGAAAACACACAGGAAAATTTCTAACAACACTTCATCAACACAAAACGTACAATGGGCACAATGGCCGCCACGACAGGTGTCACAAGCGGTGTTGCCAAGAGTAAAATTATTCTAGTAACCGCTCGAAATTTTAAGAGTGCCTAAAATTTCATCAGTTCAAAACGACATCTTCCGTTTTGGTATTTTTTTCACACCTTTCTGGACATAAACATTTCTCTAGAATTTTTAGAATAAAACATCTAAATAAAAAATATTATTGATTATGCATTTATTGGTAGGTTCCTACCAAAATCATATTTTTTTTTACCAATTTGACAACAGCGCGTCAATGTTTGAAAACATTAGGGATGAGAGGTGTAGGTAAATAAACAAAGTTGTCTTCGGTTCAGTGAATATGTTTACTATCTGAGGATGTCTCTTATCCACTCTTTACTCCCACATCTGTTTGCTCTTGTAATGTGTAAAGTGAATAAATTTTAATGTTTTTTTTTTATTTGATAATTTGAAAACCACTAAATTGACTTTCAATATCTTTGGAAACAACTAATTCAATCGACCAAGCCTATTTTAGCAGGGACACCCAGTATATCCCACTAACTCGTTGAATTATTCCTGCCTATCAAAAAAGTAACGAAAATTGTTTCTGGAATAGATATGGGCCGTTGTCATTATCATAATCCTAATCACTGTCTTAATCATAAAATCAAAATGAAACTGTACATTTCTGTAGCAACATTTATAAAATGTCATTACTTAATTTGTTTAAATTGTGATCATAAGAATTTGACCCCTTTAATGTTGGAAAATTTCAATCTTACCTACTTCACGAATAACAAACATTTTTACATTTTGACATGAGCTTTTTGTTATCTGCCAATTGTTATTATATAAAAAAATTATAATGACAATGGTTCATAAATTGGTACTAAAGAGCCAAGGTATCTAGTCAAAAAATGGTCTTATTAGTTCGCAAATGAGGACACTTACCTAGCACACAACAATAACATATGAACAACATTTGTCCTCAATCATAACAGAAGAAATGTTTGTTCTGAACAAAGAAGTCACATTAAGAACCAACGTTACCAATAATTTTGAATACACGCTGATCTTTATGAACTTTTGAATGCTCAAATATTCAATTAAGTACAAATTTTTTGTTGAAAAAACCCTGTCTTAGTTGGAATACCAAGGATATAAATTTCATCAGTAGCAATAATTTCAGTGTGGAACAAATACATCAATGTTAATTTATTGTTATGTTAGCAATAATATTATTAGACAATCTTGTAATACAAAACTGAACTTATGATTCAATTTTGTAACATTTTTGTGAAACTTGCAAAATGTAAACTGTGGTTGTGAATTATTAAGTTTATGCCAAAAAATACTTTGTAGTAGAGAAAAACGAGAAATAAAGATGATAAACTATAGTTGTCTCAGTTTTTTCTCGTTCATTTGTTCAGGTAATGTATTTCTATATAACCACATTATGAAAAAAGTACAGCCCTTTTTACAACACCATAAAAGAACAACGTAAGTACTTATATCTTTTTATTTAGTAGGTGAAAAGATCATATCTATTAGCAACCAGTCATGGTTTTGTGTACTCCTCATATACCTTTGTAACTGCAATGCAAGGAAAATGAGTACCCCCAAATTATACCACTTACTAGAATTTTCCTAGATCGTCTTTAGACTTCCTCATTAATTTTACAACAATACAGTTGGCAGATATCAGATTTTTTCATTGCAAGTTTTGCAATATGCTCAACTTTCCTCCACATAGATTGTTTAATTTTGAATAACGAAAATATTGCACACCTTGCAAAACAAAATCAAATATACAAAAAAAAATTATGTCCAAATTCAATTTGAACATTTCGAGGGAAACAGGTAGGTATGTAAAAATCAAAACAACCCGAGTTTCTTCAAAAGGCTCATTGAATATATTTTCAAATTCAAGTGTAAAAATACGTAGTATGTATAAAACCAATATAAAAATACTGATGGCACAATCAATAGGTTGCTTTAGGGCAGGTATGGAATATACCATGTTGTAAAAGTTAATAACATCGCAAAAATATTGTATAAAAATTGTATATAATATAAATTGATCTCTCTTGATCTTATTAAGTCTTTGAAGTTTCACTAATACAAAGCTACATAAAAGTCAACTCAAATATTATTAACTCGTCAACAAAAATTTATCAAAATTTGACATTCTACTCAAGTTCATAATCAACTGAAGTTTTTACCAATGTTTATATCAAGTAATAAGCGCATTGGTTTCAACTATGTCATAATCATACATCACACCATCAAATATATCAACCCATTATTTATTAATGGATTTTAAAACTAATGAAAAGCTAACTCAGCAAAGAACAATATAAAAATACTTGTATATTTTCTTATCCATTAATCTTGTATACATCACTACACTATAAGATATTCTGGCACTTGTTTCAACCGAACCCTGAATTGGAATTATACAAATATAACGCCATTATACAACAATATTGACGAATTTAGATTAATAGTCACATTGCCTATGCTGCCTACTTCAATCTAAGAAGTCATATCTCTATGTATTGGTATTATTACCCTGTATGATCAGTCAAATGAAATTAAGTCTCAGTTCTGTAACATTCATGTGAACAATACAATTTTTGATTTCGTAAAAGCATCTTCTTTTTCATAAGTGGCTTCTTACAAACTTTACAAGCAAAACATTCATCATTCGCATGAAAATGTATGTCATTCAAGGTACAGCCCACTTCATCAGGTTTAATAACTCTACAGCAAGAACTACATTTACTTGCTTTGCTCTGTTCATAACAAGGAAGGCAATAGGGCATTTCCTCTTCCAACGTATAGTCCTTTCCTGCAAGAGGTGTATCACACCCAATGCAGCAGAAATGTTTCAAGTGGAAAGTAGAATTCTCAGCTAAGCAATATTCTTTGGTGAATATCAGTTCATCACAAGCCTTGCATCTTGGAAAACCTCTAATTTTCGCGTAGTCACGTAAACAGTAGATATTATCAGACTCTTTATTATAAAAGTACATGTTGTCAGCCAGGATTTGATTACACCCAGCACATTTGAAACAGCCTGCATGAAACAATACGTTGGCCCTTTCAATCGTGACTGCAAATTCTTTTTCTTCAAAGGGTCTTTTACAATAGTGACAATCTGGTAACTTCATATTGTTCAGTATTTCCCTTATACTATCCGGACTATAGTCTTCATAAAAGTCGTTTGTACCATGTGTTGCTGCCATTATTTCAGGGTAGCTTATGTCTTGAATCAGCCCCACATTAACTTGACTGGGATGCAGGAAATCTTCCTCAACTCTCAAACTACCAGGATGCATCTCAGCCAAATTTTTACCCGATTGGTTTGGATTGAAATCTTGTTTTCCATATGGACTAGAATCATAATTATTTGAAGGTTTGTTAAAATCTCTAAACTGAGGCAAATTTTGTAAATCCTGGTCAGTTGTAGTAGGTCCAGCCATTTTCGCATAATTGTCATTGTTGTTAAATCTATTTATATCGGAGTTTTGGTTAAGATTCTGTTGCAAAGGCTCGCTATTTTGATCTAGATTTTGATCTGGATGGTTGTCAGTTCTTCCTTCATTTTTCGAATTTACTTGAATAGGCCTGAAACCATTAGAGTTCTTTGGTGCTTCTCCTCTAGAGAAACTTTTTTGGTTCTCAGGATAGGAACCAGGTTGTCTGTAATGACCAAATTTAAATTCGTTTTCAGTGTCATCCAGCTCATTCGGATTAGTATTATTAGACTCATAGGTACTGAAAGCTAGGTCTCGGAAGCTCTTAGGAATTTTCGTAGGTGACTGAATATCAGAATGCGTACTATATCTACCTGGAGCATAGTTTGGTAGTTTTTGATTTGAATTTTTCAAGTTAGTTATGTTTTCACGTGCTTCTTCAGCTCCAAAATCGTCAATGATTGTTGTGTTGATATAATTCTTTTCAGGATTTTCCTGACCTGAACTTTGAAACATTTGAATTTCTGGTTTTTTGTTGTAAGTATTGATATTTCCGAATCGATCATCAGTCCCATGCACTTTGTCCTGATCTTGCTGTGAACCCTGACCACCTAATAGCTCATCATACAGAATATCGTTACCAAACACATCACCTTGTCCAATAGAATGAAGGTCCCGAGGATCCCTCACATTAGTTTCTTGATATTTATATGCAGGTGAAATAGTTTTGGGGTAGTTTGGATCAAAAGGACTAATATTGTCCATTGGATTATCATTTCCTGGCCTATTATTTTCTTTCCACATGGAATTTGGGTCTTGAGATCCACTGGAAACTGGAAAGCTACCAAATTCTTGATATTTAATATGTGGTGGTATAGTGTTAGAGAAGTTTGGATCTAGGGGGTCAATATTTTCCATGATTTGATCATTGGTAGCCATATCAATTCCTTTTTGAATAGGATATAGGTCTTGATATTTAGATCCAGGTAACTTAGAATGAAAGTAGTTTGGATCAAGCGGATTAACATTTTCCATCAGCTGATCATTGCTAAATATATCATTTCCTTTCCTAATAGAATAGGTGTCTTGAGGGCCCCTACCAGCCAGATGTTTAAATCTAGGTGAAATCCTTTTGGAGTAGTTTGGATCCAGTAAATTCAAATTCTCCATGGACTGATCTCCAGCTTTCATTTCATTTGAAATATGTTCATGATGACCATGAAGATCATTTGAGGACGAAGGATTCACAGAAGAGTTAGTTTGCAAATAACTTTTTCCAGGTTTAATGGTACTAGATGTTCTCTGGTAAGGAACAAAAGCACTGCTTCCTGGGTCAAAAGTTACTGAATTTTTATCAGAAAGAGCATTTTGTCCTGGATAAGGCAAGTTATAAGGCATACTTGGAGGAAGGAACTGACTGGGTCTATTTTTAGAATCAAAATTAGGGTTTTGGAGGTATGTGGGATCAATTGTAGGATCCAATGAGGATTGGTTGTGATTGTTACCTCTATATTTGTGAGGATCAAGCTCGCTTGCAAACTGCGCAGAAGACAGTGGACGAGTTGAGTTGTTACTGTAACTTGGATAGTTTCTGTCATGAATAACATTTGACACCAAAGGATTAAGACTATTTTCAGATTGATTCAAGGTATTAGGAACGAAGTTAGGAAGACTTCTTTCATTCAGATTGACTTTACCCATGTTCTGAGTCAACTCTTTTTGTTGAAGTGGAACGGCCTTGCTCTGAGACTGTAATTTAACAATTTCTGACAAAGGAATACCTTTAGGATAACGGTTCGCCATAATAGCTGCTTCTGTAGGATTCAACATATGCAGATTACCTTTGATAATACTAGATAAACTAATTATCTGTCCTACACCTGCACTGCTTTGCTTAACATGTGCTATGTATTCATTCATTTTCTTCAGCTCATCTTCAGTAAGATCATGACAAAGGGTAGGATCAATATCGTGAATTGGAATTTGTTTCTGGAGAAGTTGCTTTCTATCTTGTGCAGCTTGGGAACCTTTGACCGGAAGTTGTTCTGGGGCTAACGTCTTGAGATATTTGTCAACAGTTTCATTGTGACCTTTTGGGGCCCAATCCAAAACCAGTTCATCTTTCTTGCCAGGTAGCACTGAGAAAAAAATTAATTTAAAAAAAAAGAAGTACTTACTGACTTACATTTGCTAAAACTTCAAACTATCAAGAGTTCATGATAGTTTAAAATCCATATAAATACAGTATGATTCATGAAGATAACAACTGACAGACAATGAAATATGATACAGAAGAAAATGATATATTTGAAAGAATTTTGTGTTTTTGGTATTTCAAAATAAAAGATTTGAATTACACAACTCATTTCTTTATCAGCACTAAGCACCAATTACAAGTTACATTAGTTTGGCAAGGTAAAGCAGTGCAAAAAGTGAATTCAATATAGAATTTCAGAAATGTTATACTAGTGAGGTGAAAACTAGTCTACTGTGGAAAGTCTATGGATTTATTTCTGCTACTGCTATTTAAGAGAAGAAGAATATTTTTGTTTGAAGTAGGTAACCCTAATATAAAAAAACTATTTAAACATATTAATAACACTAAACCGGGTGATAACGATATCACTTTCGGGCTGCCATTTTTTTATTTTTTCACCTAGTGTAACGAAACTTGGCACAGTTATTATTCGAACTAAATGTCAATTGACTGGTGTAACGAAAAATTTCTACAACTTCCGGTTTCCCTGGAAATGACCTTAACTTTCGATATTTAAATGGGACACCCTGTATATTGTTGGTTTTTAGGATTATTTAAATTATTCTACATCCGAATTCATAATTTTTCAATTGGTTTTGACATAAATTATATTTTTAAATGAAATTTTAATTTTCAATCTAGGGTGCCATGACCATCCTAAAATTTCTCCCTTTAGACTCTCTATTTACAGAAAGATCTAAATCAATCAATCAATCAAATATACTTTATTGTCAAAGATTGATACATCTTGTGGACAAAGCAAATATAAAACTAAGTGCCAAAAGGACAAACAATACAAATAATATCTTTGTTTGTTAGCCTAGAGAAAGGCTGTGGAGTTGTATAATTTAATTTTTTTGTATTAATTAAAAAAACTATGACTTCGAGATTCGGCCGAGATTTGGCAAAATTTAAATTAATAATGAAATAAAAGTAAGTTGGAATGAAAGATGGTAGAATGTGTTATACATTTTGGATTCGTCTTGAAATAATGCATTTAATAGTGTTATGAAAGTGATATGATTACAGATCGACAACGGTAAGGATGCCTCTGAGATGCGCAAACGATAGAAAGCGTGAGTAAATGCGCGACAAAGATCGACTACTATTTAATAAGGCAGAGCGATTGAGCTCCTGCCCCACTCCAGGGTTTTGTCTACTGCGCAACCAATGCTCGGAGGCATCCTTACGCTTGTCGATCAGTACATTTAAGTTTTTTGAATTAATACAAAAAAATTAAATTATACAACTTTTCAGCCTTTCTCTAGGCTAACGAACAGAGATAATAATCTTTTTAGAATCTTCTGAAAATAGAGAGTCGACGTAGAGAAATTCCAGGATGGTCATGGCACTCTAGATTGAAAATTGATATTTGATTCAAAAATATATAATTTATGTCAAAATCAATCGGAATATTATAAATTTGGATGTAGAATGAATTGAAGAATCCTAATAACAAACGATATACAGGGTGTCCCATTTAAATTTCCAAAGTTAAGGTCATTTCCAGGGAAACCGTAAATTGTAGAAATTTGTCATTACATCAGTCGAATAACATTCAGTTCGAATATTAACTCTGCCAAGTTTCGCTTTACAGGGTGAAACAATAAAAAAATGGCAGCCCGAAAGTGATCTCGTAGTCACCCGGTAGATATTTTAAATTTTTAAAAATGTAGATACAAATTTGTGAAGAAACTAATCATGGTTCCAGAAAGCAGAACATTTAAGTTACGTAAGAATAAAAGCATGAAATTGACAAAAAGTCAAAAATAACTACAAAGAAATCTAGGAGTTATTTAATACCCAGTGCTGTTCAGATAGCTTGTTTAACAATTTATTGTAACAAATTAATCATAATGCAATGCATCCTTGTATAATGGTCTAGGAATATTCAATGAGTTTTATATATTTGTTGGGAGGTTGTCAAATCATGTCCATGAGCATGCTTAAGAGTGTTCCATAGATGCATTTAAACTTCCAACTGCAACAGCCAGGACACAGAAGTAGTTATCTTTTTTTTGGCACTGCTGAACAAAGTGCTCTCATGAATTCAATGTATGTCTCTCATGAATCAGCAAATGCTTTATTTTAAAGTTATCAATTCCTAAATCATTTGATTTTTTAATTACTTTTGCCTGAACTGAAATGATGAAATAGTTTTCCTCCAAAGAGGACAATTTTCCTAATCTAACTGATAAATTAATCAAAAATAGTCTACTAGTTTTGGAGTAACAAGAAATACTGTTTCACTGAAACTGGTGAACGCCCTTGAAGTAAAATTCAATGAATAACTGGTTTTACATTTGAAGGGTCCAGTGGAAAAACGAGGTTCCACTTTTTAAAAAGTTGAGAAAAGCAGAATCTAATGTTGGAGTCTCATCGTTTCTCCACTGTGCTGCCTACTTTCGATCGCAGTCTTTATGGAATCTTATTGTTTGTTCCCTATAAGGTTTGGTATGTTGATACTTCATGCTACAAGCTACATATGCCGCTAAAATGTCGATTTCGGAAAAAATGGAACCTCATCGTTTTTCCACTGGACCCTTCATTTGTTTTCAATTTCATGAATACCTAACAAACCAAAATTTCACTAAACATATAGGTACTTACGAATTTTTTTCCTGCCTTTGTTTGGTTTACTTCCAACTAATTGGAATTGTGCCCAGCCATAAATGTCATCATCCTGAACTTCATGTTCTTCCTTTGGACATTTACAAAGTTTACAACATTTCCTCCAAAAATGGAGATCCAAGCCTGAATGCAAAAAAAATATTTTTAAACTAGTAAAAATTCATGCCATTTTCACAAATTGGTTCGAATAATAAATTCGACTGAATTTCACATTATAGGTAATATTATTTTAGTAAGTAATATGAGGGAGGTGCCTAAGGTGTATATGAGATACTAGTACTCTTTATGAGGCTGGAACCATAAAAAATTTATTGTTTTTGTTTTTTTGCAAAGGTGGCTGTGATTTCAAATCTGAATATTGTTTTCAAAGTTAAACAACTTTTCTAAATGAACTGTTTCAATAAAATCAAAAATAAGAGTAGTTTACTCTTGATCAAAATTTCTTTTTTTTTGTTCTCCCAACTCAAATCCAAGTTTCCCACAATGCACCAATTTTTATCGAGAACTAAATTTTCTGACAAATGGATAATAAAATAATTTTCCATATGGTGCAAACTTTTTAAAACTCACTGTATATTTTCATCTATAAATAATTAAATTAGAAATTAGCAGTAAATGAGTCCTCAGACAAAATCGAAGATCTATGTAAATAGTTTCAAGTTTTGCGATTTAGGATATTAGTTTCTGAAATGAAACTGAATGCAAAATCGAATTGGACAATAAAGCTTAAATCTTACAAACAAGATTGTGGGACATGACCAGCATAATAATGTCAATGACAGTTTTGTGTTGAAGGGAAACATAAAATTTGAAAAATTAATGTTAAAAACATAAAACTTCGATTGTGTCTCAGCCTTTAGACTCTACAATCAATAATAACTATGGACTGTGAAAGAAGTTCTTGAAATGATCGGTTTTCTTTTGACAGTCACAACAGGAATGATCAAAAACCAAAATATCAAATTGAATTCTCCAAGGATATTCGACTCTGAATGTCAAACATGTCAAGTACAAGACCCTTTTTAGTTGAACTTTATAAACAGTTCTTTATTCTTAGTCAGTTGTTAAGTGGTAATTCGAAATCGCTGGTTTAGTTGAATTAATAAATTCACCATGAGACATGAGTTTTACTATTAGATGACTACGCCAATTTTTTTTTATTTGTTTCACTAATTTCAATCAGTTACTGCAGGGTCTGATGAGGCTACCGAGAAATTGACAACTGCTCAGTCTGAATTGTTTCAGTGTCTTTGAAAGCCAGATCAGTACCATTTACTTCTAGAAACAAAAAATTCTCAACAAGTAGTACATATACACATTTTTGTTTGAATAACTAAAAACACCTATTTGTAATATGTATCTATACTGTCTATGAATGTATACTAAGAAGTTGGAGTTGGTTTCATTAATAGGAAGTATCTTATCTAAGACATAAAGAGTAAATAAAGAAAAGTATTTCACCTGGACAACTGTCTCCACACTTTAGGCAAGGTGCTCCTGCACCTGCTTCATGTCCCAACTTTCCTTTTAATCTTTTCTCCCTTTTTGCCTCCAACTCCTGAAGCCAGTTGGGAGTCTCCGAAACAACAATTTCTCCACTCATTTCAACAAATTAAACCATAGCACTCAAGAAAATTCACTGAGTTTACGCCCAATTTATTTTGTAAAAACTGTTTTGTTATCAAATTAACTACCAAAACCAAATCAACAGGTAGGTATTTTGATGACAAACCGATGAGCGATCGAGCGATGAGTCAGTCAGTCAATATGTCAATTGTCAATGATTCATGAATCATGTCGCGTCACAAGTCATATTCACAGACCCGGGGATGTGGCAAAGAGACTAACAAGGAGGGTTTAATAAGCTCTGGCCAATCAGAATCTTGTAGCATCAACGCGTCATAGTGACGTACTTGGATATGAGTACAGAGTCGAACTCGAACCAAGCAACAAAACTGTCAGCAGTAACTCTCATATACGAAGAGCTAGTCCGTCACTGTCTATAGAGAACGGCGGCCATGACACGTCCAACTACGTCACATTTCGTCACAAATGTTCTTTCATGTCTTTTTACTAGTGTCCCCATTGTCTTATGGGGATTGGATTAAACTCTCCTTGTTAAATTTTAGCATTGTTTATAGAGAAAGAAGACTATAAACACTGATTTTAGTCTACTTGGGGATGTGGTCTGTGGTCATACGTCATTGCGTCTCAAAGAGAGTACACCATATATAAATGTAATAGAGGACTTCGGACACAGATTAATCTGTGATATAACTGTCGACTATCCCTGTGTCAAGTCACCGGTCGGACCAGGCACGCGCGTTCAGTATGAAGTATGACCATGAGTCGGACCGACCAGATGATTGAAAATATTGGTCACATACATACAGTTCTAATGAGGTCGTCAAGTCAACCAAATGACTGCGCTGGTCGAATCATATTGGTCAGACCGTAGACTTGACTCAGCCTTTAGCTCACGTAATCCCACCCGCTGGGTATCGATACTTGATAATTTTCACAGAAGATACTCGGCATCGAAACTTTGCAACCTCTATTCGTAGACAAGAGTTTGCCTCTATTGGACTCAATAGAGTTAAGAGATAACATTTCCCCATTTCTATATAACCTGGCAGCCCGCTGTCAACTTGGCAAGATGTGTAATGATTTTATAACGTATGCCCTTTAGGGTTTTGGTAGTTATGAATATAATGATCAATGAACAAGCAAAATTAGCGCTAACCCGCGGAACATCACAATAATAATACTTTATTTTCTCAAAGACATGCATAAACATATGTATAGATTCAACAATGCCCTGTTTATTCTCAACGTGACACGTAAGCCGATCGGTTTACGTCTGATTTTCATTCAATCATTAAAATACGCGATTTCTTTATGAAATCAACAATAATCATAGATATATATTATATATACTTGACAATGATCAACTAGGTAGTTTCTGACAAATTCTATACGTGTTTGTGTATGATTTTAAGAAAAAATATATTAATATTATTAATGATTTTGCTTGTTCGTTGATCATTATATTTATAACTTCCAAAACCCTAAAGGGCATATAGTTATAAAAAAATTGGCAGAGGGCCGACGGACTATGTACAAAACATACATTTGTTATGAAAGCTACATATAATTAACACCATCCTTTGTTACAAATTATTATTGGTGTGGGCCGTTAAGGGCCGTTTTATCAATGCAGGGTTAGGTTAGTTTAACCCTGTGGTAAATGCTAACTCCAGGATAAACTGTTTATCAAGTCGAGGTTCAAAATAACTTCGGGTCAAAGTCAGAGTTGATTTAACTCCAGCTTCAGGGTGGAGGTTTTCTCTTTTATCCCCGACTTAACCTACAAAAGTTTCGCGAAATCTAACGTATGCGAAGTCGTGTCGTGTACTAAAAACAGTGATACTAAGCCTGTTCGTTTGTCATGCTCACATTGACCTTATCTGATTTGAGCAATAATTGGTCGTTCGTATGTTCTGAGTTAGTTCTGAGTAAGATGTATAAAAACCATGGTGTGTCGAGTGATTCGATTTTGTTTTGATTTTTCAGAAGACAAATAAACAAATGATATAGTGGTCTGCTTCTTTGGTCGGTTCCAGAGATGGCGCCCTTATATAGAATTTTAGTCTTGTCAATATTCCACGGATATGGTGATCGATGACTGTTGTCATTTTATGGAATTTCAACAAACTTTAATCCAAAAGTGAATGATGGTGACAGAATCTAAATTTCATAGTGCAATATTATTGATGTGTTTCTTCATTTTGCTGTATATTTTCTTAGACATTCATCCAATAATAATTTAATTATTCTGATTGACTCGTCATTTACTTGATGAGGATCCATAGTAATTGTACAACTACACTAAAAACGATTCGATCCTCCACAAACTTTATTTAATCAGACAGTGAAGAAGCTAGTGTGCAGGCAAAACGTGTGATAAAATAAAATTTGTGAATATCTAATCGTTTCCTGTGTAGTTTGTATGGTTTGTACAATAATAATTTGATCATGTTCCTTCCTTCCGTTTTTGTATCATTTGTGGGCAATCCAGAGAGACGAACAAAATAATTCATTTATATCCATTACCGAAAGTGAGTATAGTAAGTACCACCATATTACCTATGAAGATTATCACATAGTATCTTGTATTATTAGAAAACATTTTAATGAAAATCATTAGCACAAGGTTGACAGGTTCTAATGGTGACTTTTCATGAAGCTTAACTTCAATATTTCTAAATGAAATGCGTGGTTATTATTGTAGTGAATTTCATTTCAGTAAAAAATTGAATAAATAAGTCGAAAATGTAACAAATTAAACTGATTGGAAGTTTTTCAGTAAATTCCAATAATTACGTTTCTTTATTCATTTCATTCGTCGGCAATACTTGAAAACTTCTGTTCTTGTAAATTTACCCTAACAAGAAAACCGACCGTGGCGGTACACGCAAATGCGGAATATTTGGGAAACAGACCACGAATTCATTTATTTTCTCTTAATCAAGCTGGCGAATTGTCTCCCGTTTTATCCCACAGTTTTCCAGGTATGAGTCGACACACCAGGATTTTTAGACATCTTAGTTCTGAGCAACTGCTCAGAGACCGTTTGTTTGTCAGGAGCAAGTTGCTACAGATCACGTAAAGCAAGCTTTATCTGCTCTCCCAATTTTCAGAGGGCAGAAAAATCATAGCAAAGTGATTAGGAAGTAAGGCGGGTGGTGGCTTTACCAAACTATGAAAAAGTAATTAGGTTTTATTTTGCTGTGTTCGTTTGAGATTGAGCAATGAGTAAATACTGATATTGGATCATAAAAATCAAATCAGTTACGTTTTTTGGACATGCTGAGAATTTCAAACGAACAGGACTAATATAATTATGGAAGCGTTTGATGAGATGAGATGAGATGACGATGATGGGGATATTTTGGAAATGATTGAATATAGGAGGCGACCCTACACAATGAGGCAACGGAATAATCCGTTTGAAGAATACGATGATGTCGACTTTTTCACTAGGTTTAGACTACGTATACCTACGGTGTTGTGGATGTTAGCACAAATAGAAGCTGCTATATTGAGTCTTCAACTGATAGTTAAAATAAATTTTTCATATCCAGCTGAGTAATTTTTTAATAACAGCTGGAGATTGAACACATCTTAGGGCTGCCAAATACAAGAACCTACCGCTCCTTCACTAGAAGCATTAAATTCCTGGCCCAACTTTCGCCAGACACATTTTTTTCCCTCCAAGATACTGCATCAGTTTTTTTTGCATTCAATTACGCCCTTATATTTATTGGCGACTTTAATCAACAGCAACCTGTCCGATGGAGAGAAATTTGGACCCCTCTGGCACTTTTCACTACACTCATGGTTATCTTTGGACCTCAATTTATTCCTTTTGTAGTTTTAAATTTGCTATTTTGATTTTTGATTGTCTATATGACAGTTTGAAATTGAATATTTGAATCTGTATTCTGGTGGCTGTCAGAATTTTTCAACCAATCCTAATCCACAGGGAGCGGCAACTCTGTCGCAAGTATAACCAACCACACGATATTTAATGGTTTCGTAACTCTCACCGTAATATGTAATTGATAAACGGATGGGCATCTAACACCCACTTTGACCTGGGGATAGCTTAACCCCAGTGTCAGTTAACACTCATTTAACACTGCATTGAAAAACCGGCCCTAAGGGGTAACTTCCGAGTTCGGAGGAGGAGATTTGTTATAATATCCGGAAGTAAGCTTAGAACCAGTGGCGTACTGATAAATTTTTCTCATGTTATATATTTTTAACCGCTTGCCTTACTAATTTTTTTCATGATTTATTGTATGAGTCATGGGCTCAAATTACGGTGGGGATATTTTGTGGTCATGAGCCATGGCTCATTAAACTGCTGAAATCGAACAAATGTAATTATTATTTAATTGATTGGTTCCAGCAATATTTCTTTTAGGGGATCCTGTCATCTTAATTTTTCAGTGTAGTGGTCTTGATCTAAAGTCACGATCTTTAAATTTTAGAGACGCAAATCCATCAAAAACCCTGTCACATGAACATATATTTTCAGAGCATTCTTCATTGAGAATTAATAAGGGCTTCAAAGGTCTGAAAACGTCAAAAGCTGTTTGGCTCAACAGTACATTTCCCTCTACCACCGTAATTTTTCCGCGGAATGTTTGTCTTAGGCAGAATGAGGCATGATTTCAGGAAAGAATGATAACTTTTGGGTAGGTACACCATAAGTTTCATTTCCCTGCTACCTCAATATAGCAGGAAGAAGATAGAATAATGAATCCACATCGATTCCATAAACATTTTCAAATTCCCGAGCGTCGGTCATTGTCGCACCCAGAATGATATGGGGGAGGGGGAACACACAGGCAAACATTTTTGAGGTCAAGGTCATGTGTATTTCAGAATAAGGTTTATTGAGCGGAGAAATTTTTTTGTAATCTGCCACTCATTCATCTTACTTTGATCTCGTTCCAGTTGCTCGATGGAGTGTTGACCTCAGCAATGGAAGAAGAATTCTAACGACAGTAACGACTGGGAAGCATTATGATGAACCAGAGGAGCAAATAAATCAGTCAAATACAAAAAAAAAATATCTTTCAATTTTCATAAAACAAAGATCAAACCTTCTTGGTCCACTCTCCTTGAGAACTGCAATTTTTCGTTCTTTGGGTAAACATTTCAAATGTCCATTCAGCCTATGTTCACTGGTTTGTATTTCTCAAATAGGATTTCAGTCAACGTAATATCGAGAATGACCTTTCCGGTGAACTGATCGATACCGGCAGAGTCGCAAATATTTTGAGTAGTATGAAAACATTTGGATGAATGTCTTGATTACATAGATTCAATGGATCAAGTGCATTTTTTAGTGTTTGTAGCTAGATGACTGGTTTTATTGAATTTCTGGTACCACAGACACAGTTCTGCCACCAGAACATTCGTTCTGATTTTCTAGATATTAAAACTATAAAACTCAGCAAGGTCCAAAATGTACTTATTTTTATCCAGGAGAAAAACTTTCCGCAGGTGATAATACCATGAATTCTTTGAGAAGTGACTTATATGTTGGGCGAATTGGTCAAAAGTATTTTTGAAATGCGCTTCAGCACTGTCGCGCAAGTATTTTTTACTGGATGAGATTGTTTCTTCGGCATTATCCATCGCAAACGCAAGATCCAAGTTCTCAAGTAGGAGGATTTCAGATTAAGGAAGACACTGTATCCGAGAAAGCTACACGGAGAATGAACTGGATTCCTTAACTTTCCCTAAAGATATTTTGTGATGTGCTGAATGCACATGATTTAACAATTGCACCATATATTTAATCATTACAGAATCATGCCTTTGGACATATGGTTGGACACATCTATTTCATCCGGTGTCTGGGAGATTCTGGCAGTTATAAATGTACTTGATGTTGCAGAACTCATGATTTTTTAGGAGTATTAAAGAGTAAGGCCAGGAGAACATACAGTGCATGCCGACTATATGTACTTGGAAGGGAATATTTCACTGCAGAACATTTATCTTCAATAGACGAGGAAAGTGATGACGTCACAAATGTCATTCTTGTCAAAAACTGATTCCAAACAAAACTCCGTCGAATTAAAATCAGCTTGTCCGAAACTGTTTCCGTTGTCTTTCAACTTCTTTTGCCTGAGAAAACAAAATCCAAACAACCAAAACCAAACTAATAAGCAAAGCAACAAATCATCAACAGAGAAAGTCACTTAAAATTCTTTGTTTGGAATCAGTTTTTGACAAGAATGACATTTGTGACGACACACTTTCCTCGTATATTGGGTTCCAAACTATGAGAGAACAGTGGTTGATCTGTTGGAGTTCAAGGGGAGGCTGTGCCCCCCCTGGGTACGCCAATGGCGTCGTAGATCAGTCGACTCTAAAGCTGGTCCCATACACATCACGAATATTTGCAAATACGGGCTCTTGCGAAGTGTGTGGGAAGAGATGCTCGTGAATATTTGCTAATCGCACTCGCACTTGCCTATGACTTGCCTATACGCGCGGACTGTCGGTGACTGTACCGAGTCAAAGGGAATTCTTACTCGTGATTACTTGGGTTTCCACTGCTGCTCCCACACGCATCGTGTCAATTGCGAGTCTATACAAGTCTATTTTTAATTTGTCCTTGTCCTCATTTGGCTTACAGAAGCCAATAACTGTCTTCGGAAGTTTATTATTTATTAAAAATGGAGTGGTTATCACTCGTCCGACAATATATTTGAATTTCTAGTCTTATTTAGGGATAACATCCACGACCTTCTCTTGCGTCTTTTAGCTTTTCGAAGTAGTAGATATCTGGCAGATAGCACAAAGTACGCAACACACTTTGCAGTAAAAGTGAATTTTCGTTCATGATTTTGGCGTTTTAATATTGTTTTAAAATTCAAGTCTCGTCGATAGTAAACAACTGACCAATCTACTCATGTGCGTGCAACCCACGATTATGTGCGAATGAAAAGTGCTCGTGCTTGAACATACTCGAAAATCTTTGTGCTCCTCAGTACTGGCCATGTGTATGGGACCGGCTTAATAGTTATTTATGCAACAAGTGCAAAAAGTTAATGTTTATTGCACTCGACGTGAAATTGTCCGACGAGGCCGTTAGGCCGAGTTGGACAACACGTCGAGTGCAATAAACAATTTTTGCACAAGTTGCATACAAAATTTTTTCTACGTTCATGCAAAAAGCAAAAAATGATTTATTGAGGTGCGGCACTAGGTGTAGGAAAATGAAAAGCGCAACTTGAATACTTTATTATTAATATCGATTTGCATTGAAACAGGAACTAATACGTTACGAACAATTTAACTCAAACTTTATTTTTACCCTCAATGTTGAAAGTGAATGAACAAATGGTGCAATTTTCAATATGAATATTTCGTAGTGAAGTACCTATTGCCAATCTCACAGAATATCTGCTAAATATGTAGTAGGTTTAAACGTTTATATTTGTCATGATGACAGCACGTTGAAGTAGAATGACAGATGAGTGCAATAAAAACTTTATTGCACTAGTGCAATAAAGAACTTCTTTTTCCACTGAATATAGTTCAATAAAGTTTTGCTTTTTGCATGAATGTAGAAAAAAAATTTTATCTTAGGGCCGGTTGTTCATTCGGAGATTATCGTAAAGCTGGTAAAGCGTTCCCCTCGCAAGCGTGGGGTCGTGGGTTCGATCCACCGATTCACCGGTCTCGTGCATGGCATCACACGTTAAAAGGTGGGGGCTGCGTCTTCCTTAGCTCACACAAGTCTCTCGTAGACTTCAGAGGGTTGCGCGTAGGGGTGCAATCGGTAAACGGAAATAACAATTTTAACAATAACAAATTTAACAAATAAACTAATCTTGGTTCAATTAATAGATCGTAGCCAATCGAATCGCTAGTTCCTTAGCAACGAAACCAAGATCAGTTCATCTGGGTATTACCTCGGACAGAATAATCGGCCCTTAGAAATCTGCGGACTTTTCACCTTCTCCTGCGTAAATTGTTCCATCGCTCACGGTGTGCTGTTTGATATTTCAATTCACTCATTAGGGGCGGGTTGTACAAAAGAAGTTCACCAACAGTTCAACTAAACCGAGTTCAATCCCTAGCAACTGAAGCGAGTTTACTTAAACTGTTGGTGAACTTGTTTTTAATTATTCTGAATTTTTTGAGCTCTTCAGAATAACGGGAGATTTGGGGTACTTTGATTGAAAAGTGGACCACATTGTAGTGTTATACAGTGTCTGGCATAAAGTTCGCAGCATATGGAAAACTTTTTTATTATTGATTTCTCAAAAAAAATTATTCTTGATGAAAAACTCTGCTTCATCCCAAACCATATACGAGCGATATTGAAAAACAATTTGGTTTTATTTACTATTTGCAGCAAGATTTTGTGAAATACCGTCACATATTTCAATTAACGTAATTTTCCGATAGGAGGGAGAAAGGAGGGAACATCCAGAGAGTGATATGATCATATCTAACAATATACCATCCATCTAGCATAGTTTTCCTCATATCGTACAGGGCGATGAGGAGAAAATTGGAAAAAAAGTGAAAAAATTAAATTGATCATAGGTGGCTGTGATTTGAATTTCTGAATCAAAATTCGATTCTGAACAATATTTTCCCCATACTTTTACTTCTACCGTGAAAAATAAAGTGATCAAATTTTTTTGAAAACAAGGCATGATTTACAATATCGCTCGTATATGGTAGTATTAAATTCAATTTTGGAATTTGCAATTTAGGTGTGGGATGAAGCAGAGGTTTTCATCAAGAATATTTTTTTTTAGAAAACAACAATAAAAAAAAAAAGTTTTCCATGTGCTGCGAACTTTATGCTGGATACTGTATAAGATTTGCCACATACAATCGTTTTAGACAATCGTTTTAGACCACAACTGTGATAGTTTGTTAGAATCGTTTTATCGGGAGAAACATAGAAATGCCAAAACATACAGGTTGTCCTAATAATAATTTTGAATCTGATGTCACGTGACCGTAAACAAAAAGCTCATTGGGTAACATAATATCAAAGCTGCACCAATTGCTTTAATTCAGAACCTCAGAATTACAATTCTCCAGTTCCGAGATATTCCCTGTCCTAATCTTCGTGGGACACCCTGTATAACGAGAAACAACTGGAGCACAATAAAAACAAATCAAAAATTGAAATATATATTTATTTATCTATACACATAGGTATTCATTCCGTTTTAAAGCCAATTATACATGAAAGTTTATCAAAAACCCAAAGATTTCTTCACATATAAATATCAAAATATGCCATACAACATGCTTGCATGAATTAATGGATCGATCCTTTTAAAATGAAAGATTTTTATTCCATTTACAACAATAATATATTTGTCCGTTTCAGAATATTTTGTTCGTTGCTTTTCATCCTAAAAATCGAGCACATCTTGTCAACATTCGTACTTTTTGTTTGTTCGATGAACAAGATAGAAGAAAAGTTGCATAGATTTTTATTACAAAAATGGCCAGAAACTTCAAGACATCTTTTTTTTCCTTGGTGTTTTGGCATCGACTGCTATGGTCATTAGCCACGTGTTCTAGGTAGGTCTTGTTACTGACTTCATACGCCACCATAGGAGCAGCACTGTTAATCGGAACGCAACAGTGAATCGTGCAGGACTCGCACTAGTCGAGCCACGAGATTTTGATAATTTAATCGGAAAGATTAAATTAAAAAATCCCAGCTCCAACTTGGGTTCGGACTCCTGACCTTTGGCTCAGAGTCGGACGCTCTAACCACTGCGCCACGCCCCAACATTTCAAGACATCTATTGTAATTTCTTGACATGGTCTTTTGGGTGACTTAACCTTCCAGTCAACAAATAAAAAAAATCAAGGAAAACCCTTACAAGTGAAGAAGGGCAAATGATCAATTAGCCCGGATAAGTTACTGCGTTACAAGACTGTTGTCTTGAATGAAATTATAATATTTTGTCAGTATAGTTTGGCAAACAAAGCTGCAAGTGTCAAAATATGCAAAATCATGATGCGCATTACTTGCATTAGTCGTACGACGGACTAGTGCTAATCACGTGATCGTTAGCTGTTTGCCAAACTGTAACGTATTGTATTCTGATTTTGCCTGATGAAAAGATATGCAAATTCAGATTACAATGCGTTACTAACAAAATTCGAATATTTCATTAAAGACAACAAAATTAATCATTTGCCCTTCTTCCCACTTGTACAGATTTTCCTTGATTTTTTTTTCATTTTGAGACTGTGGAAGGATGGAGCACCCAAAAGACCATATTAATTATACTGAAATACGATTATTTCCACCATTTCTTAAGATTTATTCGCTTTATTTCATTGCAAATAAACTACAACGTCCTTCCTGACAATAACCTTACTTTACGCAGCATATCTTACGCCCGTGCTTCGAGTATTGAATGATACTGCAGTAAATCAAGTATACTATTACCGTGGAATGAATGTTTTTTGGAAAACACTTTGTTCAAATAGAACTAGACTATTTTTATGGAATCGAAAAATTTCCTTTTTTATTCGAATTTTTTTTTTTTCAAAAATCTCGACTTTCTCGAAATCTCGATAAATTCGGAGATTTCTGTTCAAGGATTAAAACATTCGAGCACATGCTCTCTTGTCTTATTCGGATGAAAAATCTCCGAATTCAACTATGTAGTTACTTTGTCAAACAAAACCGTTTTCTTGAAACTGAAAAGTGTATTTGCTCATGAACGTGCCCATATCTATTTACCTACCTCGATTAAAATCACCATTGTCAAAATATGCTCGACTTACCCAAACCTTATTTCAAATAATCTCATCAACATACAAGTTATTTTATTTTGTTCATTTTGCGATACAAATCAGGTAGAATTGAACTAATTTATCAAGTCAAGAAGCTTCTTTTATAACATAAAACTTGAACAATGTTAAAGGAACCCCGCAAAAAAACATACGGGAAATCAGCTCTCATCAAATTGGTTGAAATATTATTATTATAATTTTGTAAGTTTCGTTTCTTAGATATAAGCGGCCAAAGATCGTAAAATCGTCGTCGAATTTGGATGGGATTGCCAAAGATAAAACTTTGAAATACAAATTAGGAAATCAATTCATTTTTCAACCATTACATGTTTTTGATTTTTGTATTTTCACGGATTTTCACAATTTCGATCTCCTTGCCTTTCGAAATTTGCAAGTGAAAGGGCTCCTGACGCCATCTGTCGAGCAATGTATATATATATATCTCCTCTCAAAAAGTAGTATCGGTAAAACCATTCAGATCCGCACTTTTATTTGATATTTCGAGTGCATATGGTAAAAAAATACTAACGAAATAAAAAAAATAGATGATTTGAAAGAGAATTGAATTCTCTTTTTACCGATGCATCACCTGACCTCTCATGACATTTGACATTTTTAGATTGATGTGCACCCCCGCCCCATGTACCAAGTAATCACAATGTCTTTAATTTCATAAAGTAGCATAGGTAACAGGTTCCATATATATTGGATTTGTTCCATGTTTGTGAGTCAAACCGATCAAAAGTTAACAGGGGGAAGGGGAGGGAGCTAAAAAAACCGCACTGCATATATTAAAAAAAATTGATTTTTTGGTATTTTTTTTCAGCACTGTTCCAGTACTAACAAGTTATATACTGGCGAAACATCATAGTTTTTCGTCTTTTGAAGTCGACAAATATGAAAATAAAAAATTTGGACTACTTATACTCTTTTATTGAGAATAACTGACAGATAGTTTTTGATTACCAGAAAAGGAATATAACAACCCCATATATCGTAATACAGTGATATTTAAAAATATGTATCTTTGAAACTGAACATACAAAGTTTACAAGACTCGTAAAGGTTAGTCAAAATTTACAGAAATGCCAGAGTAAAATCAGGTCAAAATTAACAGAATACTTTTTTTTAGATATTTAATAAAAACATTGTTAATGCAGTAATCATGGCCAAAATTATAAAGTTATTTCGTCTTTCGTTCAATCGACAGTAACAAATAATTCCTTCTCGATATTTCAATTGTATTCAATATAGGGGTATATTACAATATTTATATATTTAAAATTCATAATTCAGACGAATCGTCATCAAGAAACAAATCACATTTTTGTAGCCAAAATGTAATTTGTTGGATTTGGAATAATGCTAAAAAATAGCATTAATAAGATTATTATTGGACATGTTTTTATGAGTTCCAATTAATATATTTTCAACATTAATTTGTCTTATTTCGACTAACAAAATAGTTATTCATGGTACAAGTTCGTTAAGTAGTACTTTCTTGTATCAGCGTGAACTCTGTGAACAAGACAGGCGAAAACAAAAAAGCTCTTTATGAAAATGTATCATACACATTTTTTTCTACTACAGTTATTATATTGTCGAATTGAAGCAATTGTTGAATGTTTTATATCAAATAGTTTTCAATTTTTGTCGTATTATGACTTCCGACTAAAATTTAACGCAAAATACTATATTTTCCAAGAATGCGTGTAGTATGAAAATAATTACTTTCCACACAGTTGATGATTTTACGAAGTTGATTTTTTAAGGAACTTGAGCTTAAAAGTTGTAATTTTCGCACCGTGAAAGTTCCGTAAAACCTTATTTTGCGCACTTCGTAAAAAACTTTGTTTGAAAGTGGTTGACAATGTATAAGTGTTAGTAGAATTCTTCTGGACTTCCATTGTGTGAATTTCACACACTTGATAACGACAGTAGATGTTAACTGTTGAAACGTGGTGACTCAAACACGTGCAAATAATTTATTTTCTTTGATTCTAGACAATGGAAGTCCAGAAGAATTCTACTAATCGGAAAAAAGTGTTTTTGTTCTTTGTCAATCGTACCCAAATACGACGTTTTTACGAACTTTATGCACTTATATTTCAGAAACAAAACCCATAAAATCATTCAGTCACACATTTTTCTACTGACCCACACCACTGATGTAACATAATTTAATTTCATCCAAATCTCCCATATGTTTTCTTGCGGGGTTTTTCAAAACTAAAGCTTGTAATACATTAACACAATCTGATTATAAATTAAGTTACAATAAAGGAATAAGCTACATAGAATATTCATGCAGTTTTATAAAATCACAATCGCTTTAATCAAATTATTCGTGATGCTTAGAATGACTGATATTATCACCGAGACTCATTCTCCAATGACACTTTCAATCAATTTATTTACATCTCTTCTCCTAAAAGTACATTTAATTCATTTAGTCTACTTGTTCTTTCAATGCTATCTGCTTCTTTCAAAAGCTCTTCTTTTTCTTTCTTCAAGTCTAGTCTATTGAGATGGTTCAGTTTGCTAAACTCCCAAGAACCTGTTCCATCAAACTGAAGAATGTGTGTATGGAATTTCCTTGAAAACAGACAAACACATTAGTCTCCAATTTGTAGAAAAAACCAGTTACAAATACAGCGTCGATTTTGTTTTTGAAGTGCAATCCAAAATATTCTCTAAGTAGAAACAACAGTCTCACGTATTCTAAGGTGAAATTAGTCAAAAAATTCAAATACTATGACACATTTATTTATATCAATCAATATTAGTTGTATTTTTTGTATATCCAAAGTTCCTAATCGTTTGAAAAGATTTTTTTTTTTTCGTCTTAAAATAATAAACCCAATACTTTCAATGTAACTATTAAATAAAATAATAATTATTAAAAATCATGGAAGCAACAAAGACACTGTCACCTCTAACGGATTTCTTCAGTGTATGTATGAATTCGTGACATTTTCGGATAAAAATAAATTTCACACTTTTGACTTACCAGAGAGTAGGCCTGTGCGTGATGGTGAGAAGCGTAATGCCCATATCGATTGCACTCTGGTAAATGTGACTTTCGACATCAATTGAAACTGCTGAGGTACATTCATCCAAAAGTGCATATTTTGGCCTAAAATTTGGACAGAAGAATTGTCAATCATATGAAAATACGCAAACTCATAACGAAATTGAAATGAACAGACTAAAAGATTAACCGAGACAGAAACGAAATCGAATTGTCGTAATTCATAGAAATATAAACAATTATCAGGAGTGTCTAAATGACGGCTTAGCAACCTGATAATAGTATATTATGATACAAGTGAGCTTTAGAAGCACTTGTATGAACGAGTTAACGTTGCAGTGCTTTAAAGGCACTTGTACACATGTATTATTATGCTATTTTTTATCATTCCTGCATCGTGTCTTCAAAAACAATGATGGAATAGTAATTTTCCTAACAAGTGCGCAAAGTGTTTCCGCACGCAAATACAGACTGTATAAGTTTTTGCGTGCGGAAAAGGCACTTTGCGCACGTGTTAGGAACAAAATTTTTCCTACATGCTTCATATCAGATAGCAACGAATATAAAAAAATGATAACTTATTGAATAATTCTTATTTAAACTTGATAAAAAGATCCGTAAAACAAACAATTACATAACAATAAAAAATTAAATTATTTGTTCGTAATATTTATAATGAAAGAACAATGGACCTTTCCACGACGTATTAGAGAACACTGTAATTAGAAAGCGTATACGCTAATATTTATTACGCGGGATTTTTTATTTATTTTTTCTGACCGCTACTTTCTCTATAATCAGAAGAAAAGTGGTTTCGTGACATCACGTTCATCAAAACTGGACTTGGCAACGTTGTAAAACTTGGGCACCATGGAATCTCAAATTCTCAATACACTGGATTGTGTCGTATGACAGTTGTCATTTGATAGCAGACGGGTTCGTTTGTCTGTTTCACGGAGCATCAATAAGAATCGTTTGTCTCTATTTAACTCGTTTGCCTACTTCAATATTTAATATGAGTAGAGCAGTTCCATCAAATATGTATGCTGCAAACGAACAGGCCATACTTAATTTCTTTTTTGAGGTTAATGCGGTTTTCAAAGTTTTGAAATGTTTTTGTTGTTTGTGCTCTAAATTTTTTTATTAATTCCTTTATCTGTATCCCTGCAATAACTGTGAACATGTCGAAAGGTGCTTCGTACCCGGTTGTCTGAACACCAGTGAATATTCCAATAAACAATTTTTTATGCTCCTTAATATGAAGCGCATTGTAGAATGTGGTTCGAAGCAGTGAATAGTAAACCTTGTGTAAAAAGCGGAAATATAATTATGTTTTTGTGAAGAACATTTTCAACTGATTATTATTGTATTCAAGTAGCGTTCAAGAAACGATTTTAAATTTTAGTCATTGCAAAAAATAAATTCATATTTGTCAATCATCTCATAATCTACCCTCGGTAAATTATCCGAACTTCCCTTCACGAAGCCTTTCCATATTTAATACACAAATAAAATTCACACCAGATCGGTCATAATAACACCTCGCTACAGTAATAATGAATGTATCAGTTAAATATTGATTGTAAATAAAAACAAACATCAACCTCAAATCTCGAGATCACTTTTGTTGCATGAGAACTGTCAGAATGATTTGCGGTGTTGTCAATGCTCGTTCTTCATCGAAAGGATGGTCCGATCAGGAAATTTCAAAGTTACAAAAACAACAAAAAGTAGCTAAAATATGGAGTTTTTCCTATGAGTCGATCAAGTGACGAAGTTTTAATTATTTCTCAACGACTTATACCAAGATAGAATCTATATTTTTGAGGAGAACGGTATTGAATGTTTCGGAACTTGGATTGTGGTGGGGGTTGTTTCCGATGAACGTGACGTCAGCGGCACACTTTCAAATGAGATTTTTTTTCAAAATGAAAAAAATATAGTGGAACTCTTTGTTAAATGGACGTTTCAGACTAGAATTTATCGATTTAACAGAGTTTTGAAATTTATTTTTTCATAAATGTAAAGGTCCATTATTGACATTTTTCAAACTTATTGCAGATTCGGTCAGTTCATTTACAGCCGTATGCACCGAAGTAGTTTAAACGAGATTAAAATTTGAGCTCGATTAACTCCAATTTTTTGTATGCACCGTATTGAAATACGCCTTAAAATCGCGATTAACTTTGATCCAATGATATTCGAGGTTTAAGCTCAGCAAACGCACGTGTGACTGGTGGGTTGGTTGTTAATGTACCTTGGTATTCCTCAATAAAAAAGGAAAAATGAGGATTACGGAGATATTACTGATGTTACTAATTTTGCATTTCCTAGAAAATGATATGATCGGGCGGAATACTTCCATATGACATGAAAAATGTGTTTTTCTTTTGGAAGTTCAAACTTCGAAAGGAGACAACTCTCCTGGTTCTTCAGCAAATTCAGAAGGAACTGCAGTGTTACATAACATCGCCTCAAATACGAATGAAGGTATTTCTGTTCCCCATGAAAATCCAGGAAAGTACGAATCGGAAGGCCAAAGAATTCTTTAAAATCGTAGAGCGAATTCATTCAATGATTACTTTGCTTGTTTGTAAATATTCCATAGTTTGATTATCTATTTGACTAAATTCTGCTGTGCACTTTTTATGAATACTCGTGAAAGATTGTGTACTCGTGAAAGGTTTTGTAGTTACACAAAATCTTTCACTTGTGACAAAAATATGAAAAGTTGTTTTCTTCATACTATCTACGAATCTGAAAGTCATATATTTTTACTTTTTAGAAAATAAAAGAGTCTTTAATGAATACATGATGAAGAAATAACTGTATTCCACTCTACAATCAGAACTTAAAATCATTTATACATTCACTTAATGTAATAAAGAAAAACAACGAAAAACTGGCTAAAAAAATTTCAGAAATGTTGCCTAATTTTTCAGTTGTATCTGGTTTGGATAGCTAGAAGTTTCTTCAAAACATAATTTTTTTTGGTTTGTTCAAGTTTCTTCAAGCTCACTTTTCCTAATTTTTGGCATCGTTCCTCATTCAGTCAAAAGTGTCTGATACCTCCAATGGTAAAGGTAAGTTTATCAGGCTTTTTCTCGATACAAAGAAGAAAGTGACTACATTCATTTCAGACTTCCATCGTCTTATAATTTGTATAAATCACAACGTTTCAACTGCTTCTATCCGCAGTCGTCTTCCGGTGTTTTATGTCCTGAACACGAAACTGAAAGAATTTCGTGGGGGTCTCTGATACTTTACAAATTATGACTTTTTGAATCTTGAAAATCAACCGTATCAGAACACGATTTTTTAGGTTAAAAATAACACTTTTCACATACCCAAATCATCTCATATTTCATAATTACAAACAAAATTAACCTTATATTACTATACTCAACCTCACTTTTCATAGTGGTTCATTCTTGAAATAAGTTGGTAAGGTTATGTATAGGTACTTTACAAGAATGTTGACTTTTTTTTGTAAAACGTTGGATTTTGGTGCTTTTAATTGTGAAATTTGTGTTGATTAGGATCTCAAAATAGTGCAATCCAATAGAAGGAGGAATTATGTGCGATTTTTTGCTCAAAAAGTCGTCTTTGAAAATGGTCGATTTTCAAGATTCAAAAGGTCATAACTCGAAAAGTATTAAAGACCCCCACGAAATTCCCTCGGATTCGTGTTCAGGAGATGATACTATGTAAGTAACAATACTTATTTTTGTTTAGTGAAAAAGCCTGATAAACTTACCTTTTCATCTACCATTTTTTTTCTCAACCTATTTTCCTTATTTTCAAATAATATTTTGAGCGACTCTGCAGTACGATAGCATAGACAGGACCACTTGCATTTTATTCGTTCTCGACATTTTTCCATGCATTTTTCTTATAATCCAGCGATGTTCGATTCGTTTTCTCATCTTTTAATACCGTCGCATATTCCTCAATTTTTAAATTAACCAACACTGGTTCTCCAATATGGATAAATTTCGAACTCTTTTTATACCTTCATACCGTTCGCTCATTTTTGTTATCAGATTCTATAACTTCCAAAACTAGGTATCTTGAGTCTGCGCGATTATCTTGAGATGTCAAATTTTGATATTAAAAACGTCAAGTTGTGCATATTTTTGCAATGATGCCAAAATGTTGTTTGGATTAAGTAATCCGCACTTTTCATATATCGGAGAATATAACTCAACCCAAGACCACTTAATCCGGTTCAGTTGATCTGGATTAAACGCGAATACGGTGCATATGGGCATTAATGGGTGACTTGTGGTACGGCTTGATGAACACTGACTTAGCGCAGAAGGGCAGTTAAATTTTTTTGTTTTGTTTTAAGCTTGATACAAGTTTCGGGAAATACGATTGAAAGGTGAAGGGGAATACACTTGCAACGGCTTCTCATATTGCATAAAATAGTCTACAGCAACTAAAATAAATATAAATTTTCCATACCAGTGAGATGTTTGGGTAGTTTTACTATCCGCACGGGGTGCGGAAAAATGTAACTTTACGCACGCAAATGCGTGCGGAAAAGTACTACTTTATGCACGCTAGTCGGAAAATGATTTTTTCAGATCAGGATAATCTGATTTCACGTACTATTTACATGGAGCTTATTTGACAGTTCATGTAAAACTGAGAACTTCGCGTTCTCATCTAGCAACAACCTTTAAAACATGCTTTTTAGTTCATTTGATGATGTGCAGGTATAATAAAATAGCTAGATGAGCGTGTATTTTGACCCAGCCAGCGTGAGCACGAGCGTAGCGAGTGGTCCAAAACGTCGTGTGTAAAAGACTCGCCATTTTGTAAGGAGTTGTTTAAAGAGCTTTTGTAATTTCGATGGAATCTTCATTCATGTGAAATAATGGCTTATACTGAATAAGGGCATAGTGCATTGTGTCACGTGTTTTCCTTCTCTATCCGGTGCAAGACCTAATACGACCCTCGGGCGCCAGTAAGATTATAGTTGTATGCACACTTTCTGCCAGAGGACACTAATAGGAGGCTCAGGACAGATACAGTGATGAAACGGTATTCCAGAGGGGGTAACAACCACGTTTCGGATGATGGTAAGCGGCAGGCTTTTAATTGCCCTCACCACTGTCAGAATACCAGATACCCTTCTATGAAAGGTTTCCAAATTATAACCCTACTTTCCCCTATATCCTGAATGAAAGTATAGGGATTAATATTATAAAATTATTTATTCCCAAAAACAATGAGCACTCGGTACACTAAAGATAGTTCGATTTGACAGGCGTATATGAAAGTAATTGTATGAGCTCATGGTAATGAATTCAATTTTATGCAGACTGCCACTGATATCTGTCTTTACGGACTCGTCGGACGGAGCGTTGAAGGTGAATTGAATTGGTTTTCCTGGTTGATGGTCGCCCTTTGAATCTACTCTACGACGCAGTATATCAATCGCAACAGCAAATCCCGAATTACTGAGAACGGCTTTCAGGGAACTAAGACTCGCGCTATAAGTTTTACCCACTCCTGGCTAGACGACTATTATATTTCGAATAAAGATGCCAAACGAATTCCGGAGAGAAGCATCGACTGGTCCCTTCGGAATGCATAATTCAATTATCGCGACCTACGTAATAGCTGTAGGCGAAATCTGTCCCTTCTGGACGTAAATCCGTTCCTTCATGGTTAGATATCGGTGTACGACTTTGGTAGAGATATAGGAGTGTTGTTACGCGATACCTACATGATGTCTGAAGGACAAAAATTGGACACACCTCCTCCGACAAATAGGCTCGTAGAGTTTAGTTAGTTCTGAGATGAGCAGGAAGGCTGTACTTTTAGGATGCCTAGGAACTTCAACAAACGATTTATTATGCCTGATTTTAAACGAAACGATCTCCACAGTGTCCAACGTGCTCGAAACTTTATACTGAGCGGATTCTATTTGGTTCACTTGACTCGGAATTCAATATTCTACCTTAGCAACTTGATCGACTCTGTTACACAAACTAAATTCCAGAAGGTCGTATCGCCCAGACTCTTTCGGTACCAGTAATCTAACTGTAAAATTCGGGTACCTAAATGAAAACGTACTATAGTCCCTTCCGGATGTAAGACCTAACCTTTGGGGATAAATAGTGGTACTTTGATTTTCACGTAGGTGGTTGTTGAATTGCGGTATGTGGATAAATATAATGGAGGCGGTTCGGGAATTTCCATTCACCGCGGTATGCGGTACAACTTAACCTACCCTCGGAACGTCGGTTTTTAATACATTATTTTGTTTTCAAAAATATAGAATACTGCTTATGTTTAACTTGTCGGCACCAAAAGAGAGATATTCTCATATGTTTCCACTATTATACTTGGACTTCTTAGAAAAACACATGAAAAACGGTTGCTATCGTAGCAGAAGGCACAAAAACTATATTATTCAAGAAAAAATTATTCCATATGATAAAAAGTGAACTGAGACTAAAACTCAATGTATAAGTAGATATTTTCGGCACAAGAAATGAGGAGGTAGCAAAAAGTGGCCGGCATCAAAAGTTAGGAAATATGGATGGAATCATCTACTATTTCCTGCCTTGGAAGATTCCTTACAATCAATTTTGAAATTACAGCGAAATGGTATGGAAAGGCGTGCGAATCATTTCTGTGATACTGTTTATGAATGAGACTCAGAAATGCTTCGTTACAGGACCTAGGGGATATATCAATTCAATTCAATTTATATTTTTTTCCAAGAAACATACAGTTTACAGGAGGGAAAAAATTCACTTAATGCAGATAACATGAAAAATAAAATCATGAAATCAGAATGGATTCAATGGAGTGAGTACTTCTTTAGATTATTTTTGAATCGCAATTTACCATACGTTTTTAAACAATTTGGAAGTTCATTGTAAAAAATTTCACACCATCAAAATAAATTGATTTCTTTCCAATATTTGGCAAGTACAAATTAAAAATAGACGTATGCCTTGTTTCTGAAACGTTATTTACAGGTGATACATCAAAATCAAGGAATATAACGACTCTAAAGGAGGCAGTACGGTAATGAACACAAAAAGCATCGCTACTATCAAAAGATGGAATACAAAACAAAAGAAATACAGGCTACCGCATTGTGTTGAAACCAAAACCTATGTGGTAACTGGTAACTTTGGTAACATCTGTCTATTGTTCACATACATTGAAAAAATCAATGCCCAAAATTACAAGCGGAACATGTTTTAGTATAGGTACAGATATGATGGTTTCATCCAATGAAAAATAACTGATGGTAGTTGGTAATCAGTATTTCTTCGAATTATATTCTGTTGTCAAATATTTTAATTTCCTGGACGTATTTGCAACTGTAATGGTTTTATGCACGATCCGCCAGTTTAACGTATTTACTGGTTAGATACGGAGTTGTGTTTACAAATCTCTGATATTTTATGATGTCAACAGAACAGAAAGCAGAATTAACACTTTAACCAATCTAAAATTAAATCATTTAATTTGGTTATTGTATGGATGGTGAAAAAATGTAATAACTATAACAGGCGGTAAGGGCTCGGTACCTTCGTCAACCAAAATCTTGCCTTCCACCAGCAAACAACACTCTCACCAGTCTCACTGCATTTGATGCTTGAATAACTATATCTGAAGCAAGCAGCTAGAAACTCACTTGTGATAGAACAACCTCGCAATTGCCATCCTCTGCTTCTCACCCCCTGATAAAATATCAGTCCAGTCTTTAACTTCATGGAAAGTATCTCTATCTACTATATGATCCAAGTGAACCAACTGCATTATCCTCCTTAAGTCTTCTTCGGTAATTTGTTTATTGATCATATCGGCATAGGTGTCGGGGTAAATAACTTGGTCTCTCAAGTTACCTGAAACAAATGGCATCTCTTGAACGAATAAGAAATTTGGAGTGGTGAATTTTTCATATTTTTCATCAAGGACCAGCAATGATTTTTAATCACCAGGTGAGTCGATGAAAAATCCTGTGCATGTTTATAAAGCAATATTATTATTAATGAATAATTTCAATGTTTCTATATAGAAAAAATTATAGCAGTACGTACAGAAAAACTAGGATTTTTTTTCTGTTCCTGATCAATTCGTCTCTATGATTAGAATTGATCGTGGTGAGGCCTTTCAAAGCACTTTCCCATTCTGTCGATAGAAAATAAACAATCAGTCAGTTATATGTTGGTGTGTTTGAAAGTTTTAGTTTTGACAAATCGATAATTTCTACCCTATAGAAGTAGGTGATCCTTAGAATTCTTTCTTTCTGCTCAATATTATTGTACCTCTTCATTGTCCACCGTAGGAAACCTAAACGTTTATACATCAACATTTTCTGATTTATCGTGATCTAATCTGAACTGATAGTGGGTAATAGCCCTCCAACACGAATACAGGTGAAACCCTCATTATGAAGTTATTCTTCTGGACCATTTACGCTAGTGCCCTACGAATGTAATGCACAGTGATTATTTTCTGTTGGGTGTCCGCCGAAGGTTGGATTTAAAATCAATTATTCATCATAATGCAGTTCAATTTTGTATTTACCATATCCTTGAGAATTGTCATTTTGATTGAGACTAATTTCGTAGGTCTATTGTTTGCAAATGTACCCAAATTACACTAATTAGAGTTTATTAGCATTCTTGAATTAAAGTTGAAATGGTCAATTCCAAACTAATTTATTTATTCTGTTGTTATTCTCAATTCATTTGTTAATTGATAAAGGAATATAGAAACTTACCAATGACCATGTACGGCCTTTGTGGAATATAAAACATGGAATGTTTTGGTGTATGCAACTCTCCACCATAGATAGGCCATAAACCACTCAATATTCTGAATAAGCTAGATTTTCCACAGCCATTTGGTCCAGTTATGAGAAGATGCTGTCCTGGTTTCAGATTGATACTCAAAGAAGGGCAAACGACATCGCAGTTGGGAGTAACAATTGGAACATTCTTCAAAATGATCTCGTTATTCGGCGAAATAAATATTTTACCTGAAACAGTAAAGTGAACTTTTGACGGAGGTGCATTAATTTATAGAAAAGTTTCATCATATTGGAAACCATAATATTTTCTGGATTTCATTTTCGTTGGTCAAATCAATTACTCTAAATTAGATGGCGCCAATGGAAGATATTGCATACAATTGCGGTAGTTTTTGAAAAATACATACAATGGTATGAGTTATGTTGATTTTACATTGAGTTTCATTTATGGAAATTCAATATCACAAATCATCCCTTTTTTCCTTATTCAGTTGAATGTGTTTTCGAAACAATCGCAGTATAATCCCTCCGCGCTATCTTATATTCAAAAATGATTTAAATTAAACAACTTAATCAGGAATGTCGAACTCGACGACATTAAATATGCCACCAAAACTATTTTTAACTGATAAGGACGATAAGGTCCATTCTTAATATGCTGATGAGTTCCTTACTATTTGATTTTGTTTAGACAAATAAGATTTGAACCATTCGAGAGTGTTATCACTGAAACCATAAAGATGAAAGTTAAGCTAAAGTATTCTATGATTCACACAATCAAAAAAGCTTTAGAAAAATCAAAATAGTGAAATACAGCAGCTGCTACTTCCCCACCATTGATTTGTTAATATGGTCCATATGAAAGAGACAGCATTGCATCTCCGGTATTTTTGTTTATCTAAAATCCAGTTCGAAGGTTGCTATCAAAGTATGACAGCTCAAAAATTCTGTAATTCACGAATAACTTTTGCTAAAATTGGCATACGTTATATTAGACGAAAGTTAGAAGGATCGTCAAATTCACCTAGACGGTTTCGTATCGATGATTATCTAAAAACAAATCCCTTCGATTTTGAGAAACAAATTATGTTGCTTGGAAACTTAAAGCAACATATTTGAATTGTTTAAAAAAAAAGAAGGACTTTTTGATAATCATTGATAAAACGAATTGCAGTTGTTAAGATTATTTCTCGAATGAAATGCGGGTGTGAAGTTATCTACATACACAAGATACACGAAGAAAAAAATATCGAATTTTTTTTATTTCTATACTGGACTCTTTGTGTACCTCTAATCATTGAATTTGCTTTTTCCGGCGGTCATCTCAGTAAAAAACAAGGTGCCTTTGTTTTCCAAACAGTCTTAAAGGGTGGAAATGGGGTGGAAAACCATAATCAAACTATATTTCGGTAAGTTGACTTTGTACACCATCCATTTTCGAATATGTTGTTACTCGTGGTCGAATTGACTAGAAAAATGATATGCCTGAGTTTTTCAGGCCGTCTAAAAGGGTGGAAATGGGGTTGAAAATCATAAAAAAACTATATTTCGGAAAGTTGACTTTGTACACCTTCCATTTTCGAATTGACTGCAAAAATGCTACTTCTGAGTTTTTCAGGCCGTCTAAGGCGGTGGAAATGGGGTTGAAAACCTTAAAAAACTATATTTCGGAAAGCTGACTTTATACACCATTCGTATTCAAGTATGTTGTTTCTCGTGGTCGAATTGACTAGAAAAATACCATGCCTGGGTTATTCAGGCCGTCTAAGAGGGTAGAAATGGGGTTGAAAATCATAAAAAAATCTATATTTCGGAAAGTTGACTTTGTACACCATTCAAATTCAAGTATGTTGTTTCTCGTGGTTGAATTGACTACAAAAATGCTACGTCTGAGTTTTTCAGGCCGTCTAAGGGGGTCGAAACAGGGTTGAAAATCATTAAAAAACTATTTTTCGGAAAGTTGACTTTGTATACCATTCAAATTCAAGTATGTTGTTTCTCGTGGTCGAATTGGCTAGAAAAATGCCATGCCTGAGTTATTCATGCCGTCTAAGAGAATGGAAATGGGGTTGAAAATCATAAAAAACTATTTTTCGGAAAGTTGACTTTGTACACCATTTAAATTCAAGTAAGTATGCTGTTTCTCGTGATCGAATTGACTAGAAAAATGCTACGTCTGAGTTTTTCAGGCCGTCTAACGGGGTGGAAATGGGGTTGAAAATCATAAAAAAACTATATTTCGGAAAGTTGACTTTGTACACCTTCCATTTTCGAATATGTTGTTTCTCGTGGTCGAATTAACTAGAAAACTGCTACGTCTGAATTTTTCAGGCCGTCTAAGGGGGTGGAAATGGGGTTGAAAACCTTAAAAAACTATATTTCGGAAAGCTGACTTTGTACACCATTCATATTCAAGTATGATGTTTCTCGTGGTCGAATTGACTGGAAAAATACCATGCCTGGGTTATTCTGGCCGTCTAAGAGGGTGGAAATGGGATTGAAAATCATAAAAAATCTGTATTTCGGAAAGTTGACTTTGTACACCATTCAAATTCAAGGATGTTATTTTTCGTGGTCGAATTGACTAGAAAAATGTCATGCCTGAGTTATTCAGGCCGTCTAAGAGGGTGGAAATGGGGTTGAAAATTATAAAAAAAACTATATTTCGGAAAGTTGACTTTGTACACCTTCCATTTTCGAATATGTTGTTTCTCGAGGTCGAATTGACTAGAAAAATGCTATGCCTGAGTTTTTCAGGCCGTCTAAGAGGGTGGAAATGGGGTTGAAAATCATAGAAAAACTATATTTCGGAAAGTTGACTTTGTACACCTTCCATTTTCGAATATGTTGTTTCTCGTGGTCGAATTGACTAAAAAAATGCTACGTCTGACCACGAGAAACAACATACTTGAATATGAATGGTGTACAAGAAAGATAACTTTCTGAATTATAGAAAAACTCAGGCGTAGCATTTTTTTAGTCAATTCGACCACAACAAACAACATATTCGAAAATGGAGGGTGTACAAAGTCAACTTTCCGAAATGTAGTTTTTTTATGACTTTCAACCCCATTTCCACCCCCTTAGACGGCCTGAAAAACTCAAGCATATCATTTTTCTAATAAATTCTACAACGAGAAACAACATATTCGAAAATGGAAGGTGTACAAAGTATAGCATAGTTTTTTTATGATTTTCAACCCCATTTCCACCCCCTTAAACGGCCTGAAAAACTCAGGCATAGCAATTTTCTAGTCAATTCGACCTTGAGAAACAACATATTCGAAAATGGAAGGTGTACAAAGTCAACTCTCCGAAATATAGTTTTTAACTCAGACGTAGCAATTTTCTAGTCAATGTATTTGAATGGTGCACAAACTACAAAGTCCACTTTCTCAAATATAGTTTTTTTTTATGATTTTCAACCCCATATCCACCCTCTTAGACGGCCTGAATAACTCAGGCATGGCATTTTTCTAGTCAATTCGACCATGAGAAATAACATACTTGAATTTGAATGGTGTACAAAGTCAACGCTCCGAAATATAGATTTTTCATGATTTTCAACCCCATTTCCACCATCTTAGACGGCCTGAATAACTCAGGCATGGCGTTTTTCTAGTCAGTTCGACCACGAGGAACAACATATTCGAAAATGGAAGGTGTACAAAGTCAACTTTCCGAAATATAGTTTTTTATGATTTTCAACCCTATTTCCACCCTCTTAGAAGGCCTGAAAAACTCAAACATATAATTTTTTTAGTTAATTCGACCACGAGAAACAACATATTCGAAAATGGATGGTGTACAAAGTCAACTTTCCGAAATATAGATTTTTTATGATATTCAACCCCATTTCCACCCTCTTAGACGGCCTGAATAACTCAGGCATGGTATTTTTCTAGTCAATTCGACCACGAGAAACAACATACCTGAATAGGAATGATGTACAAAGTCAGCTTTCCGAAATATAGTTTTTTAAAGATTTTCAACCCCATTTCCACCCCCTTAGACGAACTGAAAAACTCAGACGTAGCAGTTTTCTAATCAATTCGACCACGAGGAATAACATATTCGAAAATGGAAGGTGTACAAAGTCAACTTTCCGAAATATAGTTTTTTTTATGATTCTCAACCCCATTTCCACCCTCTTAGACGGCCTGAATAACTCAGGCATGGTATTTTTCTAGTCAATTCGACCACGAGAAACAACATACCTGAATAGGAATGATGTACAAAGTCAGCTTTCCGAAATACAGTTTTTTTAAGATTTTCAACCTCATTTCCACCTTAGACGGCCTGAAAAACTCAGACGTAGCATTTTTCTAGTCAATTCAACCACGAGGAATAACATGTTCGAAAATGGTAGGTGTACAAAGTCAACTTTCCGAAATATAGTTTTTTTATGATTCTCAACCCCATTTCCACCCTCTTAGACGGCCTGAAAAACTCAGGCATATCATTTTTCTAGTCAACCACGAGAAACAACATATTCGAAAATGGATGTTGTACAAAGTTGAATTACCGAAATATAGTTTGTTTATGGTTTTCCACCCCATTTCCACCCTTTAAGACTGTTTGGAAAACTGAGGCACCATGTTTTTTACTGAGATGACCGCCGGAAAAAGCATATTCAATGATTAGAGGTACACAAAGAGTCCAGTATAGAAATAAAAAAAATTCGATTTTTTTTTCTCCGTGTATCTTGTGGATGTGGATAACTTCACACCCGTGACTTTGTGTACCTTTAATCCAAAACGCAAGCAGGTCTCGAAAGTGTTTCAAAGGACCCTGTAACAAACCTTATGGAAAATGGCTCCGGGTGAAAATGTCTTTCAAATTCTGCATTTAGATTCTAGTTCAGCGATCCTAAAAGGTCAAGATTTCATTCAGTTTCGGTAATATAAAAAAAACGCACCTATTCATAGGGTCAAAGAGCGGTTTTGACTGTCAGCATTCCATCATAGCTCAAAAAGTGGTAGATTCTACCCCAGATTTTTTGGCGCTATAATGGGCTGAGTGGTTGAGACTACCCAAGTACTAAAATAAATTTAAAAAATATTCGATAAAGGATACGTGTTCCAGGAGATTTTGGGTCCCTGATCCTGAATCTCAGAATTTGAAAATTTACGTCATTGGTCCCACTATGACCACCTTACTCCCCAAAATGGTCTATTTTTTGACATTACAGAAACTGGATGTAATCTGGATGACCCAGGGAGTTTTCATGTTAGCTCTGGACAAAAGACAGAATTAAAAAATAGACGTCAGTGGTCCATATGGCCCCCAAAAATTGACCATGTTTCGATTTAAAAAAAAAAATCGGCATTGAGGTGATAACCGACCACGTCACCGTGAATTTTCCAATTCTGATCTCAGATTTTTATCATCGACCCTGAAAACTCCTGTAGGCAAGTTTTCTTCGAGTTTCGAGAATATTAAAAAAATTATCCTTTTTTGGGACCACATGCGTGGATTTTACAATTCTAGCCACAACTTTCTTATCAGCTATCTTGAAACCCCCCTGGAACAAGTTTTCATGGAGTTTCGGGAATACAGAAAAATTTACCTAAAGTGAATTTTTCAGTTCTTATTCGTTATCAGCGACCATGAAAATATTTTGGGCCAAATTTTCATCGAGTTTCGGGACTAGCGAGTTGTTGGAACAATCAGTTCATGGCTTTACCTACATACCACTGATAGCTGCTAACGCCAATTTAATAGCCTTTGACCTTGATCATCTCAAAAACTGTCTATTTTTGAACCTTGGGCCCATCAGGACATCAATATCTACAATATCAGCCAATTTCAACCTAAGCAATTTTCGATAAGGTTTGTTGCGGGGTCCTTCATTCATTTTTAATTTTCAATATTTTTTCTAATATCCAACTTACCTTTTGCAATCGGCTGATCACCCTTGAACTCGATTTGGAAGTCACCAACCTTTTCCTTCTTAACAACCAAAGTCTTCTGATATATTCCCTGACTGGCCTCTTCCAGGACGGTAAACATATTCGCTACTCTGGCGGTATGGCCAGCTAATTCGACGATGTCTTTATAGCTACTCATAAGCCGTTCAACAGCGTTTGAACCTGTGAGCAGCAGGTTTTTCGCGGTGGTGAAGTAATGAGTGCGTTCCGAAACGTTGTCATCCACGGTTTCCATGGTTGTATCATCGGATTCCGATGAAACTTCATTGGTTTCGGCAGACGTTATCGCAGGTAAAGAGAGGAGATTTCCCTTTTTGGATATTCTGCGGGTATTTCCGGTAGCCAAAAGAATTGGAAGTGAAACAACTAGCATACCTGTGTGAAACAATAACATATATTTTTAATTCAACCAAGCCTATGATCTCAAGTATGTTAAGCTGTCACAGTCGTTTCAGCACAATAAAAAAAACTAGTGCAGAATTTTTTAACTAATTAATAACTTTATTAGAACACAACTCCCAATTTTCTAACTAAAGTGGTTCCGGAGAAAAAATGGTTGTGCTAGCTCAACACTTAAGATGGCACAGCCCTCACGTAACTTTTTCTCTTCCAAAAATATTTGAATGATTCAGACGCTGGAATTTATAACTTTTTAATAACTTCCGAATTATATGAAAAAACACCAAATATTCCAATTAAATTGAATAAATATTACAACTTGGCTCCTTAATTTTCAAACTTTTGCAAAATTGAATACTAGGGGATATCACTTGATATATCACTCATGTGACCAATTGTGGTGAGGAGAATTTAAGTGGAAAGTAATAAAATCGCCTCCGAAAAGCAACGTGACCGAATTCCTAATCGTATAACCATTTTACTTCTATTTAATTTTCTAACTCTAACACCATACAGGAGGCACTATATTGTAATACACCCATACCCATGTGAACTAGGATGAAAAAATGCAGGGAATTCATTATTCAATATTTCACCCAAATGACAAGAATAGGTAGAAAAATTAAATGCGAAAATATTTTCACCGTCTTCGAAACGAGATGAGGCTGAAAACTTTATAATTTCACAGTCACATACGAAAAGACTAGGATGAGAAATTCACTGATAGTCATTTATATTGTACATAAGAGAACCTATTGATTAACTATGAAATATCGAAATCAATTTTGAAATATTAGCGCTGATATTAGTGGAGAAGAAAACTGTAGTTCACAAACAATGAGCTTATAAGACTTGAGGCATAATATGTCCGGAGGACTGCTCATTGCTAATATCATATACAATAGGAAAAGTTGGGTCGAAAATCCATCAGAAAACAGCTACTTTCCTGGCTAATGCTACGACGAACATTGAATTACATCTGATGAAATTTCCGTGCAGAGTTCCTACAAGGTTATCTCTGCAATTGCTTGTTGCATGGAAATGTTCATCGAAACATTCGGACCACCTATATATCGATTTTGGGGTGTTGCCCCTCATCAGTATAGGGTAGGTCTAGCAATCAATGACTAATGACTGCAACGAATGAATCGATAACCAAATCCATTTCAAGACCGAAACTGAGATCGCGCTCGCACAGTGGATAACTCCAAACTGCGGTCGCCATCCCAGCGCCGGCCACCCAACTAAGCAATACCCATGAACCACGATCGTCAAGACCGTATAAAACGGAGAAGAAAACTGTAGTTCAAAAACAATGAGCTTATGACTTGAGGCATAAGATGTCCGGAGGACTGCTCATAGCTAATAACCTATACAATAGGAAAAGTTGGGTCGAAAATCCATCAGAAAACAACTACTTTCCTGGCTAATGCCACGACGAACATTGAATTACATCTGATGAAATTTCCGTGAAGAGTTCCTACAATTCCTGCAATTGCTTGTTGCATGGAAATGTTCATCGAAACATTCGGACCTCCTATATATCGATTTCGGGGTGTTGCCCCTCATCAGTATAGGGTAGGTCTAGCAGTCAATAACTAATGACTGCAACGAATGAATCGATAACCAAATCCATTTCAAGACCGAAACTGAGATCGCGCCCGCACAGTGGATAACTCCAAACTGCGAGCGTTGGGTGGCCGGCGCTGGGATGGCGCTCGCAGTTTGGAGTTATCCACTGTGCGGGCGCGATCTCAGTTTCGATCTTGAAATGGATTTGGTTATCGATTCATTCGTTGTAGTCATTAGTTATTGACTGCTAGACCTACCCTTACAAAAACTACAGAATCGAGCAATGAGAACAATATTATCTTGTTCTAAACGAACACCTATTAATGAAATGTTAAGTTTATTGAAGTGGCTACCAGTAGATAAAATGTTATTGTATCAAACCATGATTTTTATATTCAAAATAAGAACAGGTGATGGCCCAACTTATCTGAGGGAAAAAATATATTTTGTTTCTGAACACCATGATTATATCACCCGATCGAGAAATAATATATTCATTGAGCCTGTTAAAACAATGAAATCACAAAATTCAGTTTTTTTTTTCAAAGGATTGAGTAATTTTAATGACCTCCCGGATGACCTGAAAAACGCATGTTCGCTACCTATATTTAAAGTAAAATTAAAGAACATCATGCTGAATGACTGCAAACCTTGACATTGATATTTATTTATCGTTCTTTTATTTTATTTGTTGACTGATATGTTTCTTGCTGTCTGTTTTTATTTTTATTGTATTTTTATCTAATTAAGTGACTTATATTTTATTTTATTTATTTATACATGTACATTAGTCTTAGACTAAATAAAGGATTTATATATATATATATATATATATATATATATATATATATATATATATATATATACTGATGAGGGGCAACACCCCGATCCGAATATTTCGATGAACATTTCCATGCAACAAGCAATTGCAGAGATAACCTTGTAGGAACTCTGCACGGAAATTTCATCAGATGTTATTCAATGTTCGTCGTGGCATTAGCCAGGAAAGTAGTTGTTTTCTGATGGATTTTTGACCCAACTTTTCCTATTGTATATGAGCAGTCCTCTGGACATCTTATGCCTCTGATAATTAGTGATTTGAAGGTATTCATAGCACTCTAGATTGAAAGATAAATAAGAAAGAGACAAATGATACATGTTTGTGAAGAGAATTTCATACGGAGACCAAAAATTTCAAAATATACCGGGTGTCCCATTAAAAATCGAAAGTTTATGTCACTTCCAGTGAAACCGGAAATGACATGAAGTTAAGTCAATAGTCAAATGATGCAGTTTTGTGTTTACACAGATCCTCCAAATTTAATTTCATTATCTTCAAAATGTATACCGCGGACACGTGGTATACATAAATCAACGTATTCATGTAGTTGGCGTTACTAAGGTAGCGATGTTGGTTGCTAAATTTTACTCACAAACAAATATTACTTGTGGTATTTTTAAATTATGCTAATTGAATTAATGAAATTGAAATCTTTACAGGAACAAGTTAGACATAGAAACGTTCACAATTAACAACAGTCCTGTTCCAGAAAAATCCCGAGTACAATACGAGACAGCGTTTACACGCTTCCAAGAATAGTGTGAAGATAACAGAGTAAAGCAACCTACAGAAATCGTTTTATTGGCCTGCTTTCAATAAAAATCAAAAGTACAGAAACAGTCGTCATTATGGAGTCAGTAATCGATGATAAGAACTATATAATAAAACATGTTATCCAAGAACGAAAACGTAGACATATGCAGGTACAATATCTAGTATTCCTGAAAAGACTATCAGAAGGATACAACCCAAAGAAATCGCATATTTTTACAAAGGAAAATATTGAAGCGTTTTTGACAAGAGGTGAAGTAAATATTTTTTGATAGTGAAGGTGGGAGTCATCTTAATTACAAAAAGGTTGCTTAAAATAATTTATCTTTAAGATGTAATACTCATTGGAGTCTCAGGATAATGTCAACGGGATGAGTCATGTAGAATGTTGGTGGATGATATTGAGGAATTGCTTCAATACCATTAAAGAACCGTTGCTGAACCTCATTAATACATCACTAGAGACGAACTCATTTCCCAGTGACCTGAAAATTTCAACTATCATCCCAATACCAAAAATTGCAAATCCGAACAACGCTTTTGATTTGAGTCCAGTCAATATGCTCTATTGAAAAAATCCTTGAAAAAACAGTATATGAGCAAATAGTAAGCTTTGTAGAGGAAAATAAAATTGTTAACAGTGTTCAGTCAGGTTTTCGAAGTAAGCATAGCTGTGAAACAGCCTTCCAATGTGTTCTGGATGACTGGAAAAAATGTCTAGGAGAAAATCAAACGACAGGTGCGGTATTTCTCGACCTTCAAAGAGCGTTCGAAACTATAGATAGAGATAGGTTGATTAAAAAATTAAGATTTGTTGGTATCGAGGGTAAGGCACTGCAATTGTCACTAAGATCTGTCACTCTTGTCAGAGATCAGAGACGGTTTTTAGAATTTCAGATTTTCTCTTGTCGTTTTGTGTGGTGTTTGTTGTCGTTGGTTATTCTAACAGAAAACAGAAACTAAGGTTCAACAATGAACTTTCTGAGAAAATGGAAAATGGCTAAGGGGTTCCACAGGGAAGTGTTCTTGGTCCTTTATTGTTCTTGATATACCGGGTGACCCGGAACCAATTTACCCCCCTGTATCTTCGTTGTTATTTTGTATGGATGTTTGAAATTCGGTACTTCGATTTGATGTTATGAATGTACAATGACACTTCCGGTTTGACCGGAAGCGCATCCAATTTTTATATTTCAAATGGGAAGTATATATATTTTTTGAAAATTACAATTCGGTATAGAATTACCTTTACAATGATATATCACAATCATACTTTCAATTCACAATCTGCTGATATAGTGACATTTTATAAAAAAAATACTTTTTGTGTTCCCCTCGTAACGGAACATTTTCATGAAAGTATGCTGTGGAAGATTGAACAATATCATATAAGTAACAATAATTCATGGCCAAACTTTTTACACAATAAGTTTTATGCAGACTAATTGGTACTCATGGCCCAGTTCGTTGGCCACCAAGGTCACCAGACCTCACGCCAATGGATTGAAAGTATTATTGTGATATATCATTGTAAAGGTAATTCTATACCGAATTGTAATTTTCAAAAAAATATATACTTCCCATTTGAAATATAAAAATTGGATGCGCTTCCGGTAAAACCGAAAGTGTCATATTTGGATTGATACTTGCTAAATTGTACATTCATAACATCAAATCGAAGTACCGAATTTGAAACATCCATATAAAATAATAACGAAGATACAAGGGGGTAAATTGGTTCCAGGTCACCCGGTATATTGATGATATTGTTGAAGCAGCAGGAAGTTGTAAAATCCATTTGTTTGCTGATGACACTTTAATTTATTCCTCTACACCAGACCCAGTGCTTTTAGTACAAGCTCTTAACAAGTCGATATATCAAATACAAGAATGGTGCTGTGGAAACCTGCTAAAAATTAATGGTAATGAAACTAAATGAATGCTCATTGCCAATGAAAGAAATTATAACAATTTTCTCATAAAAAACATGGACGTAAAAATTGGTAATGAAATAATCGAGCAGGTGAAAAAATTCAAATATATTGGTATTATAGTTGATTATAGACTAACTTTCAAAGAACATGCAGACTATTTAATAAAAACAATATCTTTTAAAGTAAATTATCTATTTAGATGTTCAAGATATCTTAATCATAATTAATGGGCGAAAAAGATTATATACAACACTATTTTTCCTTCCCATTTCACTTACTGCTCAACTATTTTGTATTTACTGATTCAAAAAGAAATATATTGATTTCAAAAATTTGCAAAACCGATCAACGTGCACAGTTCTCTCGTGCAATCAACGTGCTCCTATTATATCAATGTTGAGCAGACTACAATGATTATTACTAAAATAATTTTTATTGTATCAGGCACTCATTTTTGTATTTAAAATAAGAAATGGAAGTGTACCAGACTACTTGAAAGATGAAGTAAACTATAATTTTGAATTTCACCACTATGAAACGAGAGCTAGAAGAGATTTCCACATTCCTCAGTTTCACAAAACTCCATATTTATCAAAGACTTAAGAGTTATCATCTGAAATAAAAATTGCACACTCTCTCAATTCTTTCAAAATGACTCTGAAAAAACATTTGTATATGTAGAAAATTCTCTTGAAAATAAACGGAGAACAGCCGAAAAAATACTAGATGAAAATAAAGTAACCATTAGAGAACTTTTTCAAGACATAGCTGATGAATTGCAACCAGGATTCCATTTCATTCAAGATGTCGTCTGGGATCAGTTCCAACTGTTTTGTACACATGAATGATAATTTAGATGTTAAGTAAATGTGATTTGATATTGAATTAACGAGATCTGTAGATTTTTCAGATATTAAAATAGATTATTACTTTGGGTCGTGAGGGCCGTGCTGGTAGAACGTTCGCCTTTGAAGCGAAGGGCCGAGGGTTCAAAGCCTCGCATGGACATCGGTTTCGTGCATGGCATCACACGTTGAAAGGTAAGAGCTGCGTCTTCCCTAGCTCACACAAGTCTCTCGAAGACTTCTGAGGGTTGCGCGTAGGGGTGCAATCGGTTGACGGGAATAACAATTTTAACAACAACAATAACAACTATTAATTTTTTGTTCCATTAAGTATATTTATTTTCGTACTAGTGCTTTAAAGTGACGTTTATCACATTGAAATGACTACTGAAAAATAGTACATTTTAGTTGTGCGACAAAATAGCTATTTATGATACAAGTTCGGAAAGTGGGACTTTTTGTATGAGCGTTAAGTTTGTTGAATGAGGCGAAGCCGAGTTCAACAAAACAAGCGAGTACAAAAATGCTCTTTTTCTACGACCATTAAGAAAAATGAACATTTCAATTGCGTCTTCGATTAAGAATCCTACCACGTTGTAACACCGATTTTCATTTCCCACGGGCTAGCTGTATCGAAATATTTCATTTCCTACGACTTTCATGAACTACTAGACTGTCATTATAGGTATTAACGAATTTTATGAACATAAATAATATCGAATCAAGTTTGTTTACGTCTGTCTAATAATTTGACATTTCACATCAGTAGATATTACAAAATTCGATTGAAAAAATTAAGTTATTAAAAATGATTAGCGATAGTGAGGATGATTTAACAATCAAATTAATAAATTTATATCAGAAGCTCCTGATAATGCCTATCTTCTGACAAAGGTATGATTTTCTTTTCATAAAACCAGAATAATTTCAATAAAAAGATTGATTACAATCGGATTCTATATTTTTGAATAGTTGACAGATACTTTCTATATAGCAGTTAATTTGAACAAATTATTATGTGCTCTAGTAACGACGAGTGTTGATTCAGATGACACATGGACTTTGGATGGTGGGAGCGAGGGTTCAAATCCACGCAGCCACATTTTTTTTTCATTTTATGAAATCGATTAGTGTTTGATTTTTTCTGCAAAAAGTTTTTTTATTTCCAAGTTGTCAAAATTTGAAATTTTTTAATGTTATTTGTTTCACGTCGTAGGTAGGTACGTGCACAAAAAGAAAAAATTATCCAAACCATGTAAAAATGACGGCAGGAGAGTTTATGATAAAAAGGATTATTAAAAATATTACAGATTTGTTAACGATTCAGATAGTCGTAGAAAAAGTATAGTGTACAATGAGCATGAAATGACATACATTTCCCACGAGTAGGTATATGAAATTTTGTAGTATGAGCGAAGCGAGTACTATTACAATATACTATTACGCACAGTTGAGGATTTTACGCACAGGTGATTTTTTTACGCACTTGTGCTAAAAAGTATCATTTTACGCTCTGTGAACAGTGCGTAGAACCTTATTTTACGCACTGTCGTAGAAAAAACTTTGTCAGTTATGATTTAATTTGGGAAACTTTCGCATACTTGTCGAATTTGCTATATGTATTGAAATATTCCGACAACCAAAAGTAAATTAATTAGAAAAGGAGCATTACCTGTTCCTGACCAGACATATTTCATTAGAAATTGCTCCAGCATGACGAACCATAACTTCACTGCAAACATTTGCTCCAAATGCTCCACGAGAAACCGATACGCTTGCCTCAGATGACTCTGTTCCACCTTGTGCCCTCCGTAGAAAGCGATTTCTTCCGAATTACTGACGATCCTGGCGTGCACATGCCTCAGATACCCTTTTTTCTCGGCTTCCTGCGCTACTAACTGGCCGAACTTTGGCGACACCACCCTCAGGATCAGCGCCGATATCACCACCACACCAGAAATTATCACTGGGCCTATGAGGAGGTTCGAGTTGCGAGATTTGGCTAGATTTGCCAAGGCGATGGCCATGAGGAGGATGTCGAAACAAGGTTTCGTTATTTGACCATAGAGATGCGATACGGTGCTCGCCACCGTTTCTATGTCATCTGTGAGCCTCTGCGAACAATTGTCGAGTCTTCCATCTAGAACGGTTACTCTGTAGTAACTTTGATTGTTGAAGTAGAGTCGGTAAGAATGGTCCACGAGACGGGTTCGGAAACTGAGTGCTATTCTGCTCTCCAAATACCTGAAAAAACAAAGAGTATATATAATGAGCGAAATCTATGGACAATAATCTGGTATCTGGACAGTTCTTCGAATGGCAATTCTCCGAAAGACGGTTATTCGAATGACAGTTCTTCAAATGGACAGTTATTCGGAAGGACAATTCTTCGAAATAAGTTGATTTTATTATATTTATCCTGAAAAAAGTAAAGACGAGGCTAGAGTCCCGAACGCGGGATCGCTTGAAAAAGTAAAAATCCCGAAAAGGTGTGGCTAAATGACACCGTTCGGGACTTCTCGAAAATACTCGCAAACCCGACTGTGGGACCAATGTTACGAGAGCTTGATTTCTCGACTAGGCACCTCCCACCATCACTATAATGGCGGGAAGACATCCGCATTCACACGGACTTGAAAAGGACCCTGCACTTTTGATAGGTAAAATGGTTCTCGGTGAAATTGTCTGAATTTTAAGTATATTGTAGTATTCGATGTACTGATTGATCGTGCAAAATCGCAAAGTTCGTTGATGGATAGATTTTAAAAATCAGTAATTTTTATTTAATTATTGTATCGGGATTTGTGCCAACTACATTTTTTTTCGCTCTTATCATCAACTTACCTTCATATCACTAAATTTCATTCAGATGGTGCAGATTATATCATTATGTACAGAGTGAAAAATAAAAACATTTTAGTAATGTCTGAAAATTCGATGTAATAATGAAATATTGATAAAATCATTTTGGCATGCAATGTACTATTCTTATTCCATCATTATTCACAATTCATACATTTCGTACAGGGTGATTTGAAAAATTGGTAAAACATATGGCCGGTTCTTTCGTACACATCATGTATATCCAAGTGAATTATCATCCTCCGAAGATGGCTGATACCGTATAAACATGAATTCGTTGGGATCATAAAAATTTTCCATGATAAATATGTACGTTTCAGAAATCACCCTGTAATTCACGAATAACCCGTCGAAATTCCTTTATTATTATTCAATATATTCATCATTCTCTCCTCAACACTGTCCCAAAAATTCAGTTTCCTGCTATGACTAGTTTCATAGTTATTAATTGAGAAACTTATTACCATTTGCATGACGAGTTGAAGGAACCTGTTCATGCGTACATTCTACTAGTGTCACAAATAGTGAAACGTGAGAATGTGGAGATCAAAATGAATGTAAAAGAGGGTAAAGATTAGAGATAACAATCATATCAGATATATGAATTTAACAATGTAATAAATGAGTGAATTTTGTTGGTTTAAGCTTTGTCGGAATAAAAAAACTAACTATCTGGGAAAAGTGAAAATGATTGAGAGAACGCTTTTATTTCTTATAGGAGAATTTGAATCTATTTGTGAAATCTTGGCCAATAGTAGAATATACGCGTGAACAAGTTCCTTCAACTCGTCATGCAAATGGTAATAAGTTTCTCAATTAATAACTATGAAACTAGTCATAGTAGAAAACTGAATTTTCGGGACAGTGTTGAAGAGAGAAAGAAATTTCACCGAGTTAATCATGAATAACAGGGTGATTTCTGAAACGTTGATATTTTGTCACTTTTATCATCGAAAGTTTTCTGATCACCCTATATATCTTACCAACGAAATCATATTTGTACGGTATCAGCTATCTTCGGAGGATGATAATTCAGGATGTGTACAAAAGAACCGGCCATATATTTCACCAATTTTTCAAATCACCCTGTACGAAATCTATGAACTGTGATTAATGATGAAATAAGAATAGTATATTGCATACCAAAATGATTTTATTAATATTTCATTATTACATCGAATTTTCAGACATTACTAAAATTTTTCTATTTTTCACTCTGTACATAATGATATAATCTGCACCATTTGAATGATATTTAGTAATATAAAGGTACGTTGTGCGAAAAAAATGCAGTTGGCACTGTCAAATCCCGATACAATAATTAAATAAAAATTACTGATTTTTAACTTGAACGCCCTGTATTTCATAATCTATCCATCAACGAACTTTGCGATTCTGCACGTTCAATCAGTACATCGAATACTACATTATACTAAAAATTCAGACAATTTCACTGAGAACCATTTCATATATAAAAAGTGCGGGGTCCTTTGTAGTTTATTAGCCAATATAACCTGACCTGATTAAACTTACGTAGACAGAATAACCATCCAAAATTGGTATTTTTCGCTTTGGCCTCCGGCGGCGAATTTACACTCAAACCTAACGGAGCAAGCTAACCTGTTACAGAATAGTCATTAAGCCACACCTCTTCGGGATTTTTACTTTTTCTAGCGAATCCCGTGTTCGGGACTCTAGACACTTTCAAAAAGTAATATACTTACATTAGTTTGACAAATTGATATTTCCTAAACACCTACTATAATTACAGGTAGAGTCATAACAAGGGTTCAGATTGAATGCCATAAGGAGGTAATTGAACAATAGGTTTATTTAGCTAAAATCTCTTTAAATTTTGAGAAATAAGGTTTGTATGGTTGAGGTAATGAATAATCATTATTCCATCCATTTTAAAACTTAACATTGAATGGTATAAAAGATGAACTTTTTGATATTGTGACACGACTTGAGGCAATGTCTGAAGAATTGAACAAACTATCAGATGAACAATACGATTTCAGACACCAGCACTCCAGGTCACCCGGATGGTGAACGCCACCACAGGAATAGTCTTCCTAGTCGTCTCCAAGGCCTTTGAAAGAGTTTGGTACGGTGAGCTGATCACGAAGCTAGTGGATTCCACATACACGGCAATCTTTGCCGAGTCATCCCATGAGAGAAGAGTAACATCAGATCAACAAGCTGAAACCGTGGTTCAATCGTTTTAAGATCGGAATCAATGCATACAAAAGCAATGCCATACTTTTCACGAGGCGACCGACGTAGGACACCAGAGGGCCATGTTACTATGAATGACGAGACAATTCCATAGGTATACGAAAGACGTTTACCTAGGAGTAGCGAAAGCCGCAAGCACAAGCTATGGCCACTCATTGGACGTAGGAGCAACATGGCACTCGAGTTGAAACTACTCCTCATGAGGACAATCCTTCTGCCAATTATGCGTCAACTGCTTGGGGGTGATGCGCGAACAAGCATATGCAAAGGATGCAGGCCTTCAAAGTCTGCCAGAGAATGGCAACAGTCGCACCACGATACATGCCTAATAGGTTTATGTACGAGACTTAGTCTTCATCCGTACTACATCGACAGACTAATCAAACATCATGCAGGGACTACCCTAGGCAGAGTAGAGACCCACACGAACCCGCTGCTCACGGAGCTCCATGAGAACAGACGTGGGCAAGACTACAAATACAGTGAACCAGGGAGACAACGACACTCCTAAGAAGTTCGACGGAAGCGAAACCTTAGGCGACGCCAACGTCAACAGGCTTCACATCACGACTAGTCATGCATTTATGTTTCAGATTTCAAGAAGAACCGACCTGGTACCCAATTTTTTAATTTCCGGAATTGATTCTCAAGAGAAATATGACGTTATTTTCTCTCAATAGGTATACCTACCTATCTATTGCTCGAAATTGAGAGAAAATTATGTCATATTTCTCTAAAGAATCAATTCCGACAATTCAAAAATTGAGCCCCAGGAAGTAAATTCATCACACAACACTTGTCCCCAAGCCAAGTGTTCTTTCAGGCCTTCAGCCAGTTTTAGGGGAGCACCATGAACATAAAGTGAAGTCAATGTTTTAAAATTCAACTCATGTCAGATATAAGGGAGATTTTGGCCGCAAATGGGCTGGGCGCTCCATATCAAACGATCAGATTTTGTTCTGCTGCTGATCGCCAATCAACTGGAGAAATCATCCTTTCGGACCTTAGGGGTTGCTTGGTGGTAGATATTGTATTCAGTCTGAGTTTAGTGTTTATAAAGGCGACCAGTACTACTTTCAAAAATGTCTCTAGAGTTCCATTTTAGTGAGAAAGAAAATAAAAAGTTATTTTTGAACGGATTTTTATACGTTAGAGACAAAGCCGTTGATGAAAAAATATATATGATATAAGAAATGTTAATCGTGAGCGATTACATGCCATGATGATGTTTGCAAAGAGACTTCTCACAACCACTCCGTGGATGGAGCAGAAGTAGATGCCACTGAAGACTGAAGGGGATGGCTCGGACAACAAGAGTCACTTACTCCACACTACCTAGTACAGGCAATATCAAGTGAAGTAGACAAGCTAACAGCAGCCAAATTGAGTAAAGTGAATACTTTAAAGCGGAAAATACGAATGGAAAGCGTGAAAGACCCCACACAACCGAAAAGTCTAGAGGTCTTGTATCTAGCAGATTCTTTCAAAACCACCACAAAAGGCGAACCATTCGTACTCTTAGATTCTGGTAACGTGGAACAAAGAATCCAGATTCACAGCACGAAAGACAACCTTGATTTTCTACAAAAAGCTGATTACATATACGTGGATGGAACAACAATATATGTGTGAAAGCCATATATTAGATTTCTTCTTCTGGGCCTTTTGGGTGGACGTTCAAGAGAAAGCTAACAAAAAATCTGGGATAGAATTAAAAAAAAATACACGACCACGAATGGAGCTATAATTCTTTATTAGTAATATTAATATATTGTTCTTTATAGATTACATCAGTATGCAGCATTGCATATTATGTGAAAAACATAAAATTTGTATCATTTGGAGTCAGAGATATTTTGTTTTCAAGGAATCATTTAGAACATTAAGGACAGATACAAAACAACTAACGACGGCAAAAATAGATAACATTAACAAATTATTTTCTATAATAGAAAAATATGGAAACCAGAATGAAACAAAAATAACGTCGAGAGCTCAAAGAAAAACGAGGAAAACAGCACGTGCTTCTGAAGAAGAAAAGGAAACCAAAAAAGGCGAAGAAGAAACAAAAAAAATAATACAAACACGATAATTAAAACTCATAAGAAAATATCGAATCAATTACAAACTGGAATTTATGGATTGGGCATTTCCAATTAACCAGAGGAACAGTATAACCGAGATAAGTCACATAGACAATAGGAGCATTTTATTGTAGGCAGAAATGTTCTACTCGTAGAAGTAGAATTTGACTCAGCTGTTTTTTTGACACCAAATATATCTACTTCCTCTACTTTTGCTACGATAGAATTTGATGGTAGCAAAAGTAGATAATTGGTTGAACAATTAAACTCCCTAAATCATAGCAGAAATTGACACTATTGACATTACATTAAACTATGGACCAAATCTGTTCATTTCAGTTTGGTTGTATTTTGAAGTTCAAAAAACTTCATTTAGAGGATGAGCTACTAGTTGAAATAAATATGAGTGTTTTGGACGTAATTGAAGTTCGAGATGGAAATGTTCAACGAATAGGTTGTACAACGAGTTTTATTAATATAATATAGAAGGTGGGTTCATATTGATTCTCAATTCATTGAGAACCTCTGTTGAAGATCCCTTTAAAAATTATATTCTATAAAAAAGGAAACCAGAAAAGAAGATGATGAAGGTGGGTTCATATTGATTTGAAATTTAGTATCTTTGTTGAACCTTCCTTCTATTTCTACTAGTAAAATGGTGAAAGTTCAAAGATATCAGTGGGATAATATAGATTCTATTTTATATGTCTAATCGATTTATGTGTGATGATTAGAGAAAAATTGACCAGAGACATATCAAAAATATTTTTCAGTTTCTACTTGTTCCCAATCTTCAAATATGAAATTTTCATTTATAATTCTGGTTTATTATTTAGTTCGTTCACTCAAAGCTGCTTCAAAAGTGGAAAGTGTTAGGTTTTGGAATCACTTCTTCATAATAATTTTTACATCCTGAAGAAGTTTTCTGAAACAAAATTATTCAAGGAATTTACATATATGATAACTTCATTATTCCATTTGAAATATTGTTGCCTAAATAATCTTCCAATAAGATATAATACTGCTCGCGCCTTCTTCCATTGTCTGTTTGGGCTGTGGAAGTTGTTAATTTAAACAAATTATTCATAATGATTATAATTTTTAATAATAAAACATAATAAGTTATAAACTTTTCACAGAGATTTAGAGAATTTAAGAATCATTTGACTTCTACTGGAAACCCGAAATTACGTTTTTATGATACTCTACTTTTTCTATAGTAGATATAAACTCTGGTGGTCAATAAAACGTGGCTAATGACATAATTTTTTGTTCTCGAAATGACATGAGACTACAAACAAATCACAGTACTCTTTCTATAAACTCTCCGAGATATCCATACCAAATCGGAGGGGAAATCAAAAATGGATCTCAAAAATACAGATGAGTCAATGATTGATAGTGGAAGAAGACGAGGAAGATTTAGTGACAGACGTACAGAAAGCCTATGCTTTTTCATTTGGATTGAATAAAACAGCATTCCAGATTGAAATGTAGGCGATATAACAATATGGAAGGAAATAAGAAAATAGCAGATACTGATTCAGAAGACAAATCCAAATTATGACGATCTCAAATCTCACCGAATACCTTGAAATGAGGTAACAAACTTCGGGTGCTAATTCCGGGTAAAGTTTGAAGCGAAAACTGTCTTTTTTAAGAAAAAAAATTTGTGAGCAGTGTGTAAAAAGTTACTTTACTCACAGTTGATGTTTTTATGCACAGTTGATTTTTATATGAATTTATTCTAAAAGTATCACTTTAGTACGAAAGCGTAGAAGGGCCATAAAAAATAATATAAATTTATTCGCCTAATTCCGACTTCGCAACTCAAAATTAGTATAATTCCGACTTGACAACTAGGAATTACGACTTTACAGCTCGAAATTAGTATAATTCCGATTTTACAACTCGGAATTAGCCTAATTCCGACTTCACAACTCGGAATTAGCCTAATTCTGACTTTGCAACTCGTAATTAGTGCCTATAATTCTTACATTACAACTCGGAATTATCCTAATTACGACTTTACAACTCGGAATTAGTTTAATTCCGACTTCGCAACTCGGAATTAGTATAATTCCGACTCTACAGCTCGGAATTGTATTGGAGTTATGTGAAAATGTAAACTTGAACCGTCCAGCGAGAACTTTGAAGATTTAATATAGCTGATGGTTGGTGGTTGGACCTAAGATCTATGAAAAAATAAACCAATTTTATATATTCTATTAATATGGTTGAATGCTAGGCGGGAACACTGAGATATTTGGGAATTAGTCTGATTAACAAATTCAAAAGTGTATTAATTCTTGATCAAGCTCCTAAAAATATTCGATTCGGAATTTCGTCTAGAAAAATGCATCGAAAGTATGTATTAGCACATAAAGAATTGCAATTGTTATTAACAAATTAAGATGAAAAAAAGATAGCAATTCGTTTTTTGTTAATAACTCAAAAATTATTAACATTTAAGAAATTTTGAAAAGAGGTTCTTAAAGAGGAATAAATTTACAAGAAAAAAGTTCTGGCTCCAGGAACTCTATCTCTATTATTTATAATTTTAATTCAACGCCGAAAATAGGGCTCCGCATAAAATAATTTTTTTATTAACAAATATCAATTTGAATTTTTTATGGTATCATCAGGACACTTGAAAGAATAAATCCCGTTGGAAAAAACTTTTTAAGTCAATTTTTCAAAAAGTTATACTATTGTTAATAAATATTTTTTTCCAATCTCTGTTATATATCTTAAATGACTACATGAAAGTTTAAATAATATATCTGAAAATTGTTGGCTTTGTGGAGCCCTTTTCATACATATACTTCACAAGATCACGCGATAAAAGTTAATTAAAGTTCATTATTTTGGTTATAATGATTTTTTAAATTCAACAAAATATAAAATGTCCGAGAAATGTTGTTAATTATTTTTTTTTTCACAAAATATTATGCTATTGCTGTTTTAGTATCTGACAATGGCATTCAGTAGCGTTGGAAAAAAAATGTTTATATCATTTGTTAAACAATTTTTCATAAACAAATAGACAAGATTAATATTTTCCGAAAAAAATTTCTCATCACTCTATTGTCTTGACAAAATAATGATTGAAAAACAAAAAAAAATGTTTTAAATGAATTTGTTTATTGTTTATAATCGTTTTTTTCATTTGTGGATTGTTTAAATAATTAGTTAAGGAAGTATTTTTTCTTTTAAAATCATAATAGGCATTTCTTCTTCGATTAACAAGAAAAAAATATTTTTTTATGAATAATTTCATTAACAATTTATTATAAACAAATTCTAACAACCGTTATATTTTTCTCTAGTGCTAAAAAAAATTAAAAAAACAGGCATGTGAATCAAAGTACTGCAAAAATGTTCTTTTATATTTTATAAAACTTTTAAATATTACACCGAACCGAAGTTGAACCGGCAGCATGATTTGTCAAGTAACAAATTGATATAACTTATATAATACGATAATTGACATCCAGGTTGTTCTTATGAAGAATTGAATAAACTTCGAAATAAGCTGATGAACAAGTTCATAACTATTGTTTATTAACTATTATAAGCATTTGTTTATAAAAATTTGAGATTTTTTTGCATTTTCTTTTCTTTTATAACTTGTTAAATAATGAAAATATAGCAATACACTCTGGTACAATTTTGTTAGGTGATGAAATAAATTGACCTCTATATCATATCTGTGTCTCATATAGTTGGAATTGTTTATGTGTTTTAAATAATATTTATTTAACTCGTTTGTCGTTAAATATGAACTTTTACATCCTTTCACATCTCTTACCTATATTTTGCAATATCTTCATTTTCTATGCTTTATAATAAGTTATTCTGAGTTTCTGACGTTTGAGTGAGCAACTGCTTCTTGCGAAGGTCAATTCTTTTGTTAAATCCCTTTCACTTGATCCCTTATACCTGTTTAGGCTGAAAATACCGAAGCTTGCGAATTGGGTGCCGGCTGAGCCAGGTAGTAAAACCTATCATGCGAGTTGGGTGCCAGATACTTGGGAGTTGGGTGCCAGTAAGCCACAGTCATTAATAAAGATTTACATTTACAAATTAAAATTTCGTTATTTCATTTTTCTTTATATACTACACTTAAAATGAATTTTCATTCTACTTCCAAGCTCCCAACTTGCGAGCTAGGTTAGTTCGGTCAGGTTAGATCAGACTAATAAAATACTACACTCAAAATGAATATTCAAGAACGTGTGATAATACTTTCTCAAATCACCCTTAACGACATTATTCAAGAAATCCGTCGCACCCAACTCGTATATGACCCTTTACGGTACCTGGTATAAAGGTAATTAACGGTACCCAATTCCCATCTTTCCGAAAATACATGTTAAGGCCAAAAATACCTGTACCTTTCAATAAAAAATAGAAGTATCTTGAGTGAGAAGCTACAATAACTCATTTTAAAACATAGATAATGGAAATATTGCAAAATATAGGTAGGTGATGTAATAAGGATATACAAATTCATATGTAACGAAAAACGATATAGATAAATATTATTTAAAACACATATATAATTTAAACTAAATGAGACAGATATGATATAAAGGTTGAGTTATAGATATTTTATCATTTGACAAAATTGTACAGAAGTTTATAGCTGTATTTTCATTATTTAACAAGTTATAAGTCATAAAAGAAGAACATTTCTTCAGTACTTTGATTTACATTCCTGTTTTTTTAATTTTTTTTTAGCACTAGAAAAAAAGGAAAACGGTTGTTACAATTTGTTTATAACAAATTGTTAAGTTAACAAACAATGAAATTATTTATAAAAAAAAAAATATTTTTTTTGTTAGTCGAAGAAGAAATGCCTATTATGATTTTAAAAGAAAAAATAATTCCTTAACTAATTATTTAAACAATCCAAAAATGAAAAATCGATTATAAACCATAATAAACAAATTTATTTAAAACATTTTTTTTTTGCTTTTCAATTATTATTTTGCCAAGACAAATGAGAATTTTTTTCGGAAAATATTAATTTTGTCTATTTGTTTATGAATTTTTTTTAACAAATAGAGTAAATTTTTTTTACAACGTTACTGAATGCCATTGTTAGATACAAAAACAGCAATAGCATAATATTTTATGAAAAAAAAAATTATTAACAACATTTCTTGGACTTTTTATTTCTTGTTGAATTTAAAAAATCATTATAAACAAAATAATGAACTTTAATTTACTTTTACCGCGTGATCTTGTGAAGTATATGTATAAGGGCTCCACGAAGCCAACAATTTTTAGATATATTATTTAAACTTTTATGTAGTCATTTAAGATAACATAGATTGGAAAAAAAATATTGATTAACAATAGTATAACTTTTTGAAAAATTGACTTAAATTTTTTTTTCAACGGGGATTTATTCGTTCAAGTGTCTTGATGTTACCATAATTTATTCAAATTTTAAATTGATATTTGTCACTAAAAAAAATTATTTTATGCGGTAATCTGTTTTTAGCTGTAATGCGTCTATGTCGTTACGGCTGGGCGGATCCCTATTTTTGGCGTTGAATTAAAATTAAATAATAGAGATAGAGTTCCGGGAGTCTGAACTTTTTTCTTGGTTTCCTCCTCTTTGAGAACCTTTTTTCAAAATTCCTGAAACGTTAATAATTCTTGAGTTATTAACAAAAAACGAAATGCTTTTTTTTTTCTTTTCTTTTTTCATCTTAATTTGTTAATGACAATTGCAATTTTTTATGTGCTGATACATACTTCCGAAACATTTTTCTAGACGAGATTCCGAATTGAATGAGCCATCGCTCATATTTTTAGGAGCTTGATCAAGAATTAACACGTTTTTGAACTTGTTAATCAGGCTAAACTAAAGATTTTACTCATAGCCTGATGTACCATATTTATTTTAAGGCATCATCCACAACACCTAGGAGCAAGGACATGCTAGAGGAGTTTCTGTATTTTCTTTGTTTTTCAATTATGTACACACAGCACCGACAATGTTGCCAGAAATGACAACAAAACAGAAACCCTTTGATGTTTAACGCCTTCCAACAGGGAGTTGCTGCAACACAACACGTTCTGTTGATGAAAAGTTCCAGATTTGTTGTTAAATTGTTGAAGAAAATGTTTTGTTGGTTTGATGTGGACACAACATAAGAGTTGAACATGTTTTTCCCTTTTTTTTAATGGAAACGGGAACGCGAAAAGTTTTTTGCAACCGAAAACACAACACATTTGAAGAACAGTTTCAGATTTGTTGTTAAATTCTTGAAAAACATTGAGTTTATGTTTCTTTTCAGCGTTTTTAGTTTGATGTGGACACGACATAAGAGTTGAAGTGTATTTTTCCTTTTTTTTAATGGAAATGGGAACGCGAAAAGTTGATGCAACCAAAAACACAACACGTTTGTTGATGGTTTCAGATTTGTTGTTAAATTGTTGAAAAACATTGAGTTGATATTCTGTTTCTGTATTGTTGATTTGATGTGAACCCAGCATAAGAGTTGAACACGTGTTTTTTCCTTTTTTTATGGAAACGTATCAATTTAATGAAATAAAAATGTGTCAGATTAATAAGATGAAAAAATGGAATGATCAATAATAAAGTTTTGTTAAATAGAAAAGTTGATAAGCATGAAACTAGCACCTTTCTCAAAATTTTCTCTCAATAAAGTATGGTCTTGTCCATTAAAAATACTTAACAAGTGCGGAAAGTTATACTTTCCCGCACGATACTGCTGATACCCAAACGACGCGAAGCGGAGTTCGGCAAGAAGTGACGTGCGCCGGGAAAGATGTTTTCTAATAATATTAAGTAATAACTATATACCCAAATATAAATGAACTGACGAGTTTGGACGTTAGGGATCAATGATTACAATTTTTCTTATATTTCCAATGGAATTGCAATGATTATTATTCCGAGTAGTAAAGTAGGAATTATACTAATTCCGAGTTGCGAAGTCGGAATTAGACTAATTCCTAGTTGTGAAGTCGGAATTATACATTTTTTATTCTGTGGCCCTTCTACGATTTCGTACTTTAGTTACTGTGAACTGTAAAAGCTCAGCAACGCACTGTAGTAGAAAAATTAGCGTTTGGTCTTTCTTATAACAAAAAAAACATGAATGTTGTTGGGGCTTCCGACCACCTTGTTTACCGGCTCATTTATATTGCCATTAATGAGAGATATTCACAGGTCGTTAGCAAGTGATGAATTGCCGCTCAAATTTCAAATAATTTATATAATTCAAAGTTATTAATTTAAATGCTGTATCTAAATGGAAAACGATTATTTTGGGTACACCGAATTACCAATAGAACTGCTAAGAAAATACGATCGTCAACTATATCGATTGAATAAAAAGTATTTGAATCAGTTGAGTTGACAAATCTTACTTTGAATGTAAGCAATTTCACCGGTGTGAAAATATCCACATCCACAGATAAACTCCAAGAAAAAAGTATCCCAATGAAGCAATTCAGTAACGATAATATAATCTCCCACTCTATCACACCCCTCTTACCATTTGTCAGGCATTCAGAGGGTGCTAGAGGAGGTGGTTTCTGAAAAAAAAATTCAATAACTTTCCCAAATGAAGGAGTACCGCTTTCTGCTTTCGGGATGTGTTCCGTGAAGGGAACAAGAATTGAATGACATCCCTCATATAGTTTGTCAGGCCTCCAGAGGGTAGTAGAGGGGGTAGTTTATAGAAAATTATTTAATAACATTCCCAAATGAAAAAGTACCGTATTCTGCTTTCAGGAGGTGTTTCATTAAGGAAAATTGAATTGATCAACATCCCCAATATAGTTTGTAATGTAAGGCCTCCTGGGGGTAGTAGAAGGGGTAGTTTCTAGAAAATAATTTAATAACTTTCCCAAATGAAACAGTACCGCATTCTGATTTCAGAATGTGTTCCATAAAGAAAACATGAATCGAATGACATGCGCCATATAGTTTGTCAGGCCTCCAGAGGGTAGTAGAGGGGGTGTTTATACGAAGTTATTTAATAACTTTTCCAAATGAAAGAGTACCACATTCAGTTTTTAGTATGTGTTTCATGAAGAAAACATGAATCGAATGACACCTCCTATGTAGTTTGTCAGGCCTCCAGAGGGTAGTAGAGGGGGAATAATTTCTCATAAACTACCACCTCTACCACCCTCTGGAGGCCTGACAAATCACGTGGGGGATGTCAATCGATTCATGTTTCCTTTGGAAAAGTTATTGAATAATTTCTCATACACTACCCCCTCTACCACCCTCTGGAGGACTAACAAACTTCATGGTGGATTTCAATCGATTCATGTTTCCTTCATGAAACACATACTGAAAACTGAGTGCGGTACTTTTTCCTTTGGGAAAGTTAATGAACAATTTCCTATAAACTACCACCTCTACCACCCTCTGGGGGCCTGACCAAACATATGGGGGATGTCATTCGCTTCATGTTTCCTTTATAAAATACATACCTGAAACAGGATGCGGTACTGTTTCATTTGGGAAAGTAATTGATTTATTTTCTAAAAACTACCCCCTCTACTACCCCCAGTAGGCCTGACAAACTATATCGGGTGCATCGATCAATTCCATTTCTCTTCATGAAACACATACTAAAAACTGAATGCGGTACTCTTTCATTTGGGAAAGTTATTGAATAATTTCCTATAAACTACCCCCTCAACCACCCTCTGGAGGCCTGACAAACTACATGGGAGGTGACATTCGATTCATGTTTTCTTCATTATTAAATAACTTCGTATAAACACCCCCTCTACTACCCTCTGGAGGCCTGACAAACTATAAGGCGCATGTTTTCCATTCATTTTTTATTTATGGAACACATTCTGAAATCAGAATGCGGTACTGTTTCATTTGGGAAAGTTATTAAATTATTTTCTAGAAACTACCCCTTCTACTATCCCCAGGAGGCCTGACAAACTATATTGGGGATGTTGATCAATTCAATTTTCCTTCATGAAACACCTGAAAGCAGAATACGGTACTCTTTCTTTTGAGAAGGTTATTAAATCATTTTCCATAAACTCCCCCTCTACTACCCTATGGTGGCCTGACAAACTATATGAGGAATGTCATTCGATTCTTGCTCCCTTCACGGAACACATCCCGAAAGCAGAAAGCGGTACTCCTTCATTTGGGAAAGTTATTGAATTTTTTTTGAGAAACCACCCCCTCTAGCACCCTCTGAAGGCCTGACAAATGGTGAGAGGGGTGTGATAAAGTGGGAAATTATATTATCGTTACTGAATTGCTTCATTGGGATACATTTTTCTGCTTCATTCCCTTCAAAATAACTGAAAATTCATTGACCTAACTCTTGTCTTGGAGTATATCTGTGGATGTGGATAACTTCACACCGGTAGCAATTTCTGAGTTTTGAAAGCTACATATTTATCTAATTCAGTTTCGAAAAGTCAGGTTTTACATGACGTGTTTGAATTATGAAACGTCAGTTTTTTTTCAAAGCTGTCACATGAGACAAGTGAAAACGAGTTTTGATATATTACGTCACTAGTTGTGCAATGATAGAACAAGAAACTAATAATTTCATTCTTCGACAATATATCTCCTTGCTTAACAACCAATCAGTCTATTTCAAATTTTGAAATTCAGCCAATAGAATCGGAATTACAGTGAAAATTTCACACCTCACTTTTAGAGAGAACCAAAACATTCGTTCTTATTTAGATGCCATGGCAACCCAAAAAATTTCCGGAAATTTTTATCCTCCTGGGTACCCTGGCCGAAATGAATAAGTGGAAATTTTTCTGTCAAATATTTGACAGGTGATAGTTTATATTTTACTTTGATGTACAAATGGAATTGTATTTTTCATTTGAAATGAGATAATATTTCATATTTATGTATTTATTAAATATTTCGAATGTGTCTGAATATTTTCTTCACGATAATCGCAGAATTTGCAAATTCTGAAATCAAATTTCAGAAACACTTCAATACACCAGTTGTCTACATGTAAATCAAAGGCCCCGTGGTGAGTCGGTAAAGTGTCCGCCTCGTGGTCGTGTGGTCACTAGTTCAATTCCCAGTGAAGCAAGAACATTTTTACTTTTTTTTTGATTAAATTTAAAAAAATCAAATTGAAATTTTGTTAAGTGTGTTTTACATATCAATATTTTCATGCATCTTTTTTGTACTATGCATATAAATAGTTCAGGTGAACCATAGTTAGTTATTTCTTATGAATTGTTGGATATATTATTTTGGTGTAAAATTTTCTTACCGAATCCCCCGCGTGCTTGAATTAATTGCAGGAAATTTATCTCGTACATTTTTCAAAAAATTCATGTACTCGAAAAATTTCCGGCAATAATTCAAGCACTTGGGAGATTACAAGTGAAAATTCATGTACTCGAAAAATTTCCGGCAATAATTCAAGCACTTGGGAGATTACAAGTGAAAATATAGCTTGTCGCTGTATTTTCACGGTGAAAACCTGATTAGTTTTTGTTTTACTAGCTGTCAAGTAAAAATAATGATTTAAATTATAAACGTCAAATTTTTGTGTTTTGACTAGTTATATTTCTTAATCAATATAAGCGATCGTTGGGGACAAATGGCTATTGGTATCATAGATGAAGCAGTGGAAAAGAGTATTCCGTTGAATACGGCCAGAAATAAAGAATCAATTACCAGGCAATTCAACAATTTTTGCACAAACAGGGGTTATATTGTCAATGCGAATACCACAATTATGGATCTGGCTGATATTTTGAAAGATTATGCCTGTAACATGACCCCAATTTTTCTCTTTAGTGTTCACGTTGTTAGATTTTGATTTCTGTGAATTACTTCAAATTAAAACGGTGACACGATTTTTCTTTATTTCAAATCGATATATTGTCGTCCTAAATATAATTCGTGGTATGATTAATAACCTATAATTTTTTGGAATATCAATTCATTGGCAATACCAATGCAAGAAAATACAACTCGTCCTGCGGACTCGTTGTATTTTCAGCTTTGGTATTGCTTTTCATTAATATTCCAAAAAATTATCGGTAATAATCATACCACTTATTATATTACCCCTGACAATATTGAAAAAAGGATTTGCTGCGTTACAACTAACTTTAGATTTTTGTGGTTTTAATTCATTTAATGCCTTATTTGCCGATTCTTCTATGCCAGGCGCTATTTCGTCGAAACAACTACTCGTTTTTGACACGTTTCATATTGCTTATTAAATATTCTTTCTGACAAGTCAACGCCGACGTCACATATCACGAGAAAACCATAGTATAATGGTGGATTTATGCAGCAGTCATAAATCATAAGTTTTGAGTCATAACTGTCATAAGGAAGATTATTCGTCAGTGATTGGTTGGAATAAACGGACCCACCAATCATTGACGAATATTCTTTCTTATGACTTAAAACTTATGACTGCTGCATAAATCCACCATAATATTAATAATAATGATAATAATAATAATAGCTTTATTGTCCAACAGTTTAACCCATTTACAGGACAATATGAGTTGAAATTCACTATATCATTTATATACATTTAACAATTTTACCAATACTGAAAAGAAACCAAATCATCATTCTAAGTCTAAGAACACAAGACTAATCTTATTCTATATGTACTCTAGCTAAGTTTACTATTTTAGCAACAGAAGCAAAGTGAATATCGCAATAGTTCGATATTCTGTTGAAATTTTGGCACATGGCATAAATTGGTGCTTTGAACAATAAATATGTTCGTTCTGGCTATCGGAAGTCTAAAGGTCTCTATATGTCTTGCATGAAAAGTAGGTACATTGAAGTTGATTTGTTCAAGTATTTCAATACTATTGATTTTGTTGTGTAATAGTTTATGCAAAAAAATCAATAGATGCACATTTTCGTCGTAATTCAAGACTGGAAAATTGTAACCTGTCACATAAAATATTATATTCAATACCTCGTTCTGGATAAACTCCATCAATTTTAAATGATAACCACTTAAAAAATTTTCGTTGCACTTTTTCAACAATGTTAATATGGATACTGTAATACGGTGACCAAATTATAATCCCATTTAGAGCGAACAAATGAACAGTATAAAGTTTTCAGAGCATGAACATTTGTAAAATTTCTACAATTTCTTACGATAAAGCCATAGGTTTTCATTGCTTCAGATGCCTTAAGACATATGTGATTTTTGAAGATTAACTTCGAATCGAAGATTACCCCTAAATCTTTTACAGATTCACATCTTATCAGGTCGGATTGCTCAATGTTGTAGGGAAAGTAGATAGTACATATTTTTCTAGTGTAACTAACAACCTTACATTTACTAGCATTCAACTGCAGTCGATTGAACTAGTTCAAGTTGTTCCTGCAACCTTATGCAATCATTCATATCACCAATTTTTGAAAATATTTTCAGATCATCAGCAAAGCAAAGTTTCCTAGCTTGAATAGCCTCACACAAGTCATTTATAAATAATAAGAAGAGTAGTGGTCCTAGGTTTGATTCATGAAATGATATCATTAGATAAAATTTTGTACGAAATACGTTATGAAAAGATTTAGCTGTTCGACTAGCGTACACTCATCGAACAATATCGGTCTTTTCATAACTGATTAGGTAAATAACCATTTATGTAACCAGTTACGAAAAGCTTTATTTTGTGTAACGAGTGGATGTTTGCGGGATGAGCGAAGCGAGTTCCTGCAAAATGACACGAGTTACACAAAATGTTATTTCGTAACATGTTACATACAAGATTTTTGAATATCTGAAAAAACTTCGAAAATGAAATATGAATAAAAAAGTTTTATTTAAAAATCTGGAATATCAAGCGGATATCTGTGTAGGTGTGTTTCCATAGTTACCTCTGTTGCCGATGATCACATAACTTCAATGTCAAAATTGACAAATGTTATTTATTCAATTTCAAAGTTATAACACTGAAAAAAATGCACCAAATGTTGCTTAAATCAAAGAAAAAGACTTATTATCAAGATCGCATAATGAACTCGGAAAATGTAATTAGGACGTAATAATAAAAATAAAAAACAAAAAAAATCGTTATTGAGAAAAACGGTGATCTAATAAGAGATCCTGTAAAAGTAATCTTGTGAGTAATGTACCAGTATCACACCTTCAAATTATGGCAAAGACTTCAATACTAGGTCGATGTTTCTGTACGTTTCGCCGGTAACGTTTCGCCTGTAATGTTTCGCCGGGAATGTTTCGACGGTAGCACGATTCGCCGGTGGGTTCCTTTAGTTATCTCTTCCACAGTTACGTAGTGGCCAAATTTACACGCACTCAAATGTCTACGTAAGGTTAGTTCGTTCTGGTTAGAACAGACTAAAAAATTACGTAGGGGTCTTATGTCCACGCACTCAAATGTCTACGTATGGTTAGTTCGTTCTGGTTAAAACAGACTAAAGTTATTTCATAAATGCACTGTTGGCGAAACGTTACCGGCGAAAAATTCCCGGCGAATCGACACCGGCGAAACATTACCGGCGAAACGTTGCCGGCGAAACGTACCATGTCCCCGATGACATCCCCGCATTCATCATAAAAGAGTTATTGATATAATTTGGACACCAATTACTTATTTAGTTAATAAATCATTTGAATCTGGAAAATTCCCTCAAATTCTTAAGGTAATGCCTCTGTTCAAAAAAGACGATCCTACTCTCATGAAGAACTACAGACCAACTACGGTTCCGTGTAATCTCTCTAGGATATTTGAATATGCTTTCTTGAGCAGGCTTCTAAACTTTTTGGAGAAATTTGAAATACTGAATGAAAATCAACATGGATTTCGTTCAGGGAAGTCGACATCAACGGCCATATTTTCATTTTTTAAGCAAATCATTAGATTCGTTGATGCAGGCGAGTGTCCTGCTGCAATTTTTTGTGATTTAAGCAGGGCATTCGACTGCGTCAATCGCGAAATATTATTATCAAATCTTGAATTGTATGGCCTACTTGGTAACGTGTCATCTTGGATATCGTCCTTTCTCAAAAATCGTAAGCAGTTTTTATTAATTGAGGCTCGAATGAACAGCGAAATACTTAAATTCAATTCGGATTATATAACTGTCAATATGGGTGTGCCTCAGGGCTCGATTTTAGGCCCAGTGTTGTTCACCTTGTATACGAATCAAGTGAAATCTATAGTCGGTGATAATCACTTCACTGCATATGCTGATGACTTTTCCTTCGTCATATCAGCACGCGAAACAAATGACCTTGACAATAAATGCTCTGAGGTGATGAGTAGGTTAGCTAGTTATTTCAATGATCAGTGTTTACTATTTAACACAGCCAAATCTGAAATACTAAGAGTTCATGGTATACAAAAAATGCTGAAGATCTACATACAGGGTGTCAATTTGAAAACTTCCCACCCTTAATATCTTCCTTCCAGTAAACAATATGAGTAATCGAAAAAACAGGTCAATTTTATTGTCAAGGGGGACACTTTCACGGACTATTTGTAGCCCTTGTGGTTCAACCCCCTAGGAGGGGTAGATGTTACCCTTAGAATTTTAAATGGGAAGGGGGGTCAAGTGGCACATCATTTTGATGGGCGTTCAATTCTTGTTCCAATGGTACCCTGACTTATTATTTTGTGATGAGCATTTTCCGAAAAATTGCGTTCTAAACTAACAGAAGTAATTATTAGAACGCCTATACTGAGATGCATTATTTTATTGACTCCCTTTAATAAAAATGGTTAGAAGAGTAGGTGGCACCGCTCCAACCCTTGAATGACAGGAATAAATTTATTACGCATGGGATTTTTTATTTGGTGGTTATTTTCCTTCTACACAATAAAATTTAATTTGCGAGAAAGACATTTCCAACATAAAATCTACTTACGCTTATCTTATTAGCTGTTCGAAATGTTGTCCATTTTGCTCTAAACAGTAATACAGTCTGTTTTCGAACTCCCCTCTAACATTACGGAAAACTTCACTAGGAATTGACTGGCATGCTGCTGTAATTCGTCTTTTAAGTTCGTCAATATCAGAAGGTTGTGTTTTATAAACAACGGATTTAAGATGCCCCCAAAGAAAGAAATCTAAGGGTGTTAAATCCGGTGATCTCGGAGGCCATTCAACTGCTCCCCTTCTGCCAATCCATCTACCCGGAAATCTCTCGTTTAACCACTGTCGGACGGGAAGAAAATAATGAGGTGGAGCACCGTCCTGCTGGTAATGTAACAGATCCTCCTGCAAAAGTTCATTACCTTCTGCATCAATTTGAGTTTCTAGCTCGTGAGTTATAAGAGGATCGATAGTCTCTTCAAGCATATCAAGGTACAGATTGCCAGTCAAGTTTTCTTCCAGAAATAATGGACCAAGAATGGCATTTCCAAGAATACCAGCCCAAACATTAACTTTTTGTGGGTGTTGTGTATGCCCTTCCCGAAAAATATGTGGGTTTTCGTCATTCCAATAGCGACAATTTTGTCTATTAACATTGCCATTCAGAAAAAATGAACACTCATCGCTGAAACAGATGTTTAACAGAAGATTAGGGATGGTATTGACTCGATGAGACATGATTTCACAAAACTCTATTCTTCTATCATAATCATCCTCGTGGAGCTCTTGAAGAATCTGCATTTTATATGGATGAAATGTATGCATTTTCAATGCTTTTCTTATAGTCTCGCGTGACATTCCCGTCTGTTCTGATACTGATCGTAAGGAGCTCGTGGGCTCTGCAGCAAATGTTCCCAAAACTTCAATTTGAGCTGCTTCATTTAGTACTCTGGGGTTATTTCTTTTTTTATTTGTCACTGAACCAGTTTCGTAAAACTTATTCACCAAATCAAGCACATACCGGTGACTTACATTACAATTTGGATGTCTTTCGTTAAAAAGACATGCCGCCCTTCGTGCGCACTCTCCAACTTCTCCATAAATTACAATCATTTCAATTCTGTCTTGAAGAATGTAAACCATTTTTACACTTTTATACACTTATTAAAGTAATTCCTAAACAGCCCAACAAGTACAACGGTATTCACAATACTACCACATAGTTCAAATTTGCTAACCAATTTTTTGCCGGAAAACAGAAACTTTTTACAGCAGAAGTAGCAAAAAAGGAAGGCTATCTGTACAATTTCTGCGATGACACTTAAAAATTCAGCATTTAATAAACACAACTTTACTACCATCTACGTTTTACTATTAGACTACTTTTTTATGTAAAGTGTTTGGAGCTAATGGCTAATGTTACCCCTAATACAGGGTTGGAACGGTACCACCTAATATTCTAACCAGTTCTGGCCAAACCATGCATCTCAGTATAGGCGTTCTAATAATTACTTCTGTTAGTTTAGAACGCAATTTTTCGGAAAATGCTCATCAAAAAATAATAAGTCAGGGTACCATTGGAACAAGAATTGAACGCCCATCAAAATGATGTGCCACTTGAGCCCCCTTCCCATTTAAAATTCTAAGGGTAACATCTACCCCTCCTAGGGGGTTGAACCACGAGGGCTACAAATAGTCCTTGAAAGTGTCCCCCTTGACAATAAAATTGACCTGTTTTTTCGATTACTCATATTGTTTACTGGAAGGAAGATATTAAGGGTGGGAAGTTTTCAAATTGACACCCTGTATAAATATAAACAATGAAATGGCAATTGGGAATTCATCTCGATGAAAACCTCAGCTGGAAAGACCATTCTCAAAAACTCGTTCCAAAGCTCAATTCATTGAAATATCTTTTCATCAATTTGAGAGATGTACTAGAAAAACATCACATTCGTAGTCTGTACTATGCACAAGTAAAGTCAAGACTTCGATATGGTATTTGTTTCTGTGGTAGTGCTGCTGTTGCTTCCGATGTATTCCTGGCTCAAAAGCGAGTAATAAGATGCATGGCAAAGCAACCGAGTTGGGTATCATGCAAACAATTGTTTGCAGATTTTTCCATTTTACCATTGGCTTGTTTGTATATCCTCGAGTTATGTGTTTATATTTACAAAAATAAAGAAAAGCTTTTGTGCAATATAGATATTCATTCATTCATTCGGCATAAGGATAATCTTCGTGTGTGTAGAGCAAACAAAAAAGTTATTGTAAAAGTATTGCTCTCCCGATTACATGGGCTCCAAATTATTTAATAAACTACCTATTCAAATAAAAAAAAGTGAGTCTCTAAATAAATTCAAAAATAGCCTAGAGCAGTTCTTATTGCACAACTGCTTCTATAATTTAAATGAATTTCTTGACATGAAATGAACAAGTTTCTATCTAAACATACTTATTTTTATGTATATTTATATGTACTTATTTTATATGTTTATGTATGTGTATGGGTGTACGTGAGTGTGAGTGTGTACATATTTACAACTTGACTATTCCTATACATTGTAAAATGTCAAAATGGAAAATAAAATGAATTGAATTGAATTGAAAGACAGAGATAATTTATGAATACAGTTAACCTAACGAACTGCATGCATCTTCAACATTTATAATTATGATAAAAAATGTTCGTATATAAACTTGTATCTTGTTTTCAATAAAATTCACTTCTCTTTATTTATGATAATTGATGTTTTTTTGATGATGTAGTAACTTTTCTAACCAGTTAAACCAGTTAGGAAAGGTAAAACATTTCTTAACTGTTGATGAAAAGATGAACGTTGAGACATTCTCGTCAGTTTTGAAAATCAAAATTAGAAAAAATATCAATGAAATAGGAGATGCATTTCTAAAGCGATATAAAGAAGCTGAGTCGTATCAAGAGAAAAAAAACTGATACGTTCTCAGAATGACATTTTTATATTGCACGAGATGGAGCCAAGATTTGTAAACGATGGCGTTCGCGAAATAATGCAATCAGGAATCTATAAGAATCAAAGATTTTTACGTCGAACAATAAAAAAAGTTCGTCAGAACTGGTTGTGACAATAACTTTTGTGTTTAATAAGATTTCTTGAGTCAGAAAATCAATAACATTTCGAAGTTGGCTGGGGAATGGAGTAAAACACTACAAAATATGCCAATTTGCAAAAAGTCAATGATTCAGAAAATATTGAAGATAAATTACCTTATCATACTATTGATGAATGTAGCTGGAATAGCGACTGCAAACCATTTTCCTAACTGCCGAATGAAATTCTTGGGTTCCTTCCTCACGATATACTTAACAATCGCTCCTTCTAAATTAGCTACGTAAATACTGAGAAATGTTCTTAAAAATAAAAACATTGTATGTGATCCTAGTAGAGCCATCTCCGTACATAGAAAACGGGGAATCATTATTCTAACTAACTTTATAAATTGTAAAATAAATGCTAAATTTAAGTTGGGTATAGTAGTTCTAAACCTTCCTTTAGGTTTTCTCTTTTTCACTATACCATTTTGTTGTACCTTTGTTGTGACTAGATTATTGTTCAAAGTTAGGTTTTCTTTGTTTGTTTTGTGAATAAGTGAGTCCACGAAGGGATAACCTACTTTGTATGCGTAGGTAAAAAGCGTTGTAGCTATCAATGCCCCAGATAGTACGGTTCTGTTTGCATTGAATGTTTGTTCCCCTTTTTGAAGAAGTTTTGATATTACGTTAGTCATTTTTCGGTACTTATTTTGTGTCTACTTAATTCTCAATTATTTGTGATGTCTTCAAAATATCATTCAATCTGTGACTGACGGTAGCTTTAAATGTGATGTTTGCTTTACGGTGATGTTTCATAATCCCATTATGACTTTTCTTGGTCCATTCTTGAGAATCCTGAAATAGAAACAAAATATTAGTTCTTCCTATCAATCAATCAATTATTTATTGGTACTATTACAGAAAAGCGTTTACACAAGACATTTTAAATTGCAGGTAAAACAGATAAAGAAGTATGTACAAAAGGAGATCGGTTGTAGTATACAATCATATGTTGAAAGTTCTGGCAGATATTAAAATTAGGTCGAATTCTTCATCAATGAATTGTTTATAAATATTCGAGAAGAAATTTTTTTATTTTCTTTTTTTTTATTTGGGATTTCTAGTTCCTTGACTTCCTCAAGGAGGGAGTTGTATAGCTTGGGTGCCCAATAGGAGATTCCATCACGTGTTCTTGATAGTCTCAAATAATTGGATTGGATGCTACTTGGAAATGGTTTGTATTTGCATGTAAATTTTCTTTTATACAGTGAGGACGTAAAAAGTCCTCCCCCCCCTTAACTTTTGAACGGAACAAGCTATCGAGATCAGGTAAAATTCAGGTAAAATTCAGGTAAAAGGTTACCACTTTTACTACTTTGTGGCATAAAAATGATTGTGGTCACGTGGCTTTGTGTCAAAAGGGCACCATTAATTTTTTTTTTCAAATGTAAAAGTGGGTCACGTGGGTCCTGGTTTTAAAGGTGTTCCTATTCTCTATCCAACACTTCTTTGTTTGTGAAAATCGGTCAAGCCGTTTCAAATTTGCTTCAAATATTTTACAAATAAATTAAAAACCTAAATAACTTTTAATTTCAACAACAAAGTAACAATTGCAACTATTTTAACAAGTGCTCAAAATATTCACCGTTCACTTCTTGACAGAAAAAAAGTCGGTTGTGGAATTAATTCCGAACGTTATTAAATGTTTTCGGGGTAATACCGTAACACACATCTGTTATTCGGTTCATAAGTTCCTAGAGTGACTGTGGCTGCGTGACGTACACCTTAGATTTTATGTACCCCCACAGAAAAAAGTCCATAGGGGCCATTCAATGGTGCCACGTCGGCCTATCCACCGTCCCGGAAAATTCTCGCTAAGCCATTCTCGGACAGGTCTGTAGTAGTGAAGGGGTGCACCATCTTGTTGAAAGGTAACATCCATGGTAAATTCATTTGGGTTTGCCCCAACTACTTCTTGAATACTGTGATGGATCTGATTTTGAAGCATATTTAAATACAGATGCCCAGTTTAATTTTCTGCCATAAATATTGGACCTATGATATGGTCACCCCAAAATACCAGCCCATACGTTCTCTGGAGTTAGAGTATGACCCTCTCGAAAAACGTGCGGATTTACCCAATTTACCCAATAACGCACATTTTGTCTATTTACTGTTCCATTTAGAAAAAACGTACTTTCATCATTAAAACAAAAAGAGTTAGTGTATCCGGGATTTTGGGATATGCGATCAGACATGATCTCACAAAACTGCATTCTTCTATCTGGGTCATCTTCTGTTAATTGATGCAGGCTTTTTAATTTATATGAGTGAAATTTGTGTTTTTTAAGATATTTTTTCACAGTGGTCGTAGATACGTCACAAGCCGTGGCTACCGTTTTCGTTGTTTGTTGCGGATTATTAACAACAGCTGCCAGAACGTCGATTTGCTGATCTTCTGAAATGGATTTTCTTCCAGATCCTTTTTCCCTCGTTACGCAACCAGTTCTTTGAAATTTACTGACCAATTCCCTCAAGTAGGTACGAGATAATGGATTATTTGGGAAGCGCTCATTAAATATTCTCTCTGCTTCATGGTAATTACGCACAGCTTCAGCGTAAATTAAAATTGCTTCGGTTTTTTCTTCTAAAGGACGAGGACGAGGCATTTGAAAATTAGAAAGAAATGCTGAAATCTATTAAAACTGTCAAAAGTATTGATATGATTAACGTCAATATTAGACTGAGATTGAAATGAAATGCTATTTGGAGTCTCCAGCAAAATAACTAAGGTATAAAAAACTGAAACAAAAACCACAGTGTAAAATACTAATAATATGAGCACCTATTTCACCACAAAAAATTGGCTTTTCGGCCAGAATCAGTAACGGAGATAAAATTCTTCTATACAATTAATAGTTAAAATAATTTATTTGTTAAATATTTCAAGCAAATTTCAAACGCTCGTCAGTTAGAAACGGCTTGGCCGATTTTCACAAACAAAGAAGTGTTGGATATAGAATCGGAAGACCTTCAAGACCAGGAGCCACGTGACCCCCCCTTACATTAAAAAAAAAGTTGATGGTGCCTTCTTGACACTAGGCCACGTGACCACAATCATTTTTATGCCACAAATTAGTAAAAGTTGTACCTTTTTACCTGAATTTGTTTATGCATTCAAAAACCATGTTTTGGAGATACCTACTTCGGAGTGGAAAAACTGCTTCGCCAATTGGTTTAATCGAATGCAAAAATGTGTAGATTTGAAATGAGAGTATTTTGAAAAAAATAAAGAAGTTTCTACACCCCAATTATTGTTTTAGCTCTTCATTCTCAATACATAAATAGCAACCCTCGTATGTGGTTCAACTGTGCGGAAGATGTTTTCTGTTCTCGATGTGTAGTTTTGGAACAATCACATTATAAACAATTTAAGGGCACATCTTGCAAGATGCGCCGTTTTAAGGGAAATAGTCGTATTCTAATTCTGTAAATGGCATCTGGACGTAGAGACCATTATCTACATGAGAGGTGTGAAATGTGTTGAAAATGTCACTGAAAGTTGATCAAAACTCTTCAAAGTGCACCCGAAGTCACATTGAAGGTAACTCGAGTTGAGTTCGGGCGACTTCGGGTGCACTTTGAAGCGTTTTGATCAACTTTCAGTTACATTTTCAACCCATTTCCCACCTCTCATATACAAATTGTAGATATTGATCTCTACTTCCAAATGCTATTTGCAGAATTTTTGAATAAGATTATTATAATTAAATTGGCGCATTTAGAAAGATTTACACTTTAATTTTCTTTAGCTACCCTTTTTTCACAATTTCTTGTTTAAAAAATTCCACAAAGCGATTTTGCTGGGACGAAAACCGGGGTTTTCATCTACGAACTATCTTATAAAAAGTAGTATAAGGTCGTTTTCGTCTTTTATTTTGTGTGAAAAAAGCCTCTTATTTTCATCTACAGCTTGGCCTAATACTGAATTTTTGATTGCAGTGGCTTTATTGTCCCCATACCAATATAATATAGAATATGGAGGACTGACTGAGGGAAAGACTGGAAGTAAAGTACTCTGGTGCAAGATTTCCGAGAGACTTCGTAGTAAGAAAGTGGGGCTCGATAGTTTTTTTACAAATAAATTCATTGTGTTCTTGCCATGTCATTTTTTCGTCAATATAACGTGAAAATTTCGTTGACTTTCAGTTTATTTGATAGAAACCGAATCGTTCTATTTGTTATTTTTCAGTTTCAACAGTGGAAATCAAAGTATTTAAGGGGAATGGATAGGGCAAATTATTAATAAACACAAGAAAAAGCAGTGATCATAAAATGGACGGAAACGAAAATTTTTTAATTTCGAAAAGATTAGATTAGATCGGATAAGAATTTTCTACGTAAGACTTTATCAAATTTCTTCGTGCGGAAATTATAATATTGAAGTTTTTTGAGAAGGATATTATGAGAGGCGCAATCAAACGCCTTTGTCAAGTCTAGGTAATATCAAATTCCTGCCTTCAATATCAAACATGTAACATATACTTCTAATAATTTGGCATTTCTCACAGACTGATTTGAAAATTATACCTGCGTAGAAGTTTCCATCCTTATAGAATTATTAATCCTCGACACCAAAACAAATATTCGAATGGTATACCCTATTCCAATTTGAAATTCCCTCTTTTCTCAAGATCGGAACAAATATTCAATTAACACGCACCGACCTTGTAAAATTTTGCTGTAATTATCTGGTACCTTCAATTTGGTAGAACCAGGACCTACGCAAATTATTTATGTTACTGAAAAGCTCCAAGAATGCCTTGAAAAATCAAATCTCGAGAGGTAAAAATTTTAGAAAAAAATCAAGTTTTACCTAATAACCAGATAAAATACACTTCATAAAATATAAAATGCACAGAGTTTAATAACAAATAGTACATGAATGTTAATTAAATATACACGGGGAATATAAGGCAAGTTATGTAAAAACACAAAAAATAGGCCATAGTATCATAGTTGACGTACCGCGATGCGCTTGATTGAAGGGAATTAATTCTAAATAAAATATTGTTTGTATAACATGAGTAACCTGATAACATTTGGAATTTCCCTTATACACATATTTAGATTGTTGATTTTTATCAGCACATGTTTATTTTATCATGGGAACTGAAGATCTAACCTTCGTCTTCGATAAGGAGGTTTCCCAAATTATAGTATATTCCAATCCAAGATTCAGTCAGTGTTGTTAATCGGCGGATTAAAGTCCGATTTTCGGACTTTTTTTCGTTCAGCGGACTTTTTTCGGACCAGGAAATAATTCGGACTTTTTCGGACTTTTCGGATATTACATATTTGCAGCACCATCAACTAACAAGTTTTGATTGGCAATAATAATCAACAGTCAAAATTAACACGGAACGGGGAACACGCCATGTAGGAGATACTTTTCATTTTTGAATGGCGGACTTTTTCGTGTAAAATCGGACTTTTTTCGGAACGCAATCGGACTTCATGGTTTAACGCGTCCAACAACACTGGATTCAGTGCATGTAAAATGTAAACAATGATCAGCACGTGATCGCTTCCCTGCTTGCTGCGTTCTGCAACGGTATTGGTCAAACGACCATAAACTACTTCAACTGCTCTTCACTGTTTCGATGCAGGTGCGTACTCAGATTCAGTGCGAAGTGAAGTGCATCGACGTTGCATCCAATTTATTGAGTTTAATCATGTTGTTTAAATTGCATCTTTTTGTAGTTTGAATATTGTGTCTAATTCAAATACTTTCGAAGTAGGTATATTAAATAACAGTGTGTTTGCTCCTACACCGAAAGTTTAAGTGTATTGTTTAAATACTTGTTTAGTATATTAAATATATATCCAGGACACTTGAACATTTCTAGCACGGATACAACTGATGAGCCTACTGACATTTCTTTGTCTCCTAGGCAAAGGTCGAAAAAGTCTCATTTCGGCATAAAAACCAAGGAAATGATTTTAAACGTGTATAAGCATGAACAGTTCAAAGACAGTCTATCTATTCCCAACCTTTTCAAAATATTTGCTTAAAATTAGAACATTGTGTATCATGACTTTATAAATACAGCTCTTAGTGGTATTTACAACTTTTATAAACAAACTAAAGAAATTCCCGACAAACATCTTCATTTTTATATTTATTTCATACCATCAGATTAATTATATATGTACTTTTGCGCCACCTTGTATAATCTTTTTAATAATTTCCTTTCAATTTTCATTGGTATTAAGGTATTGCAAATTTATATTTCTAAAATTATTAATTTGAATACATTGAAACTACATTGCAATAATATTTTGTCCTCATTGCGACCCTGGTAACAAATTACATTCACGTGCTTTTGTTTACATTTACTGAACCTCGGATTGGAATATACATCAGTACCTAGATCCAAAAATTTGGTAAAGTGAACGCAATGAACAAATAATGTGAATATTTTTTTTCTGATTTGATATTAAGGTTCAAAGAAGCACCATTCCATTGAGAGCCTCTATAACCATAACCACTATTCAAGGGAAGGGTCAGAGTAATGTCTGCAGAGTTCCAAAATATATCGTTACTTTAATGAATATAAGAGACAAAATTTTCCCAGGTGTACCTACATAATTTTTTGTAACAAACAGCTTAGTTACAATATTATACGATTCCTGTTTCTGTTGATAGGTCTGATACCCTTCGCATGCTTCTTCTTTTTAACACTAATCAAAATACCGATGCAAGATTTGAAGGATGAAACTAGTGAAACTACCAAGAGTAGCAAGGTTAAGTTTATATAACACAACTGTTTTGTTGACTGACTGGCATTTTCCACTTTCTTTACTGTAATTGATGAGTTTATTCCACAGACCTCATAAAGAGTTACTATCGAAATAATATAATAATATCACTCCATGTAAAAATACATAATGGTCAAATTGATTTACCGACTTCTCCAAAAGCCACAAGTTCTACAATATCTCCATCCAACTCAATATCCAGCAGTCTTAAGTCGAGAACAATTCCACGCCGCTCTAGGGATAGGAACAATCACCACTGTAGAGACTACCCAGAAAACGATATTAGTGGCGATCGCAACTTCAACATCATGAGGCCAGTTGTACATAATACTGTCAAAATCTCGGTCTCAATGGTTTGAGAAATATTGGTAACACCTGTTTTATGAACTGTGTTATCCAGTGTTTGTCAAACACTAGATGGTTATATTAGAGTATTTAAAAGGAGACGCCTACACAAGAGATATAAACACAAGTATATCCAGTAAGAAGGGAGCTTTAATCAAAGCATTTGCAAAAGTGATCAAGGAACTACTATGGTCGGAAGATTCGTCAGATCGAGTTGTAAATACAGCCTCCTTGAGAAGTCAAATTCAGAAATTCGCATCTCGTTTTATCGGTTATACCCAGCAAGATGCTCAAGAGTTCTTACGATACCTTTTGAATGGTCTACATGACGTGAATAGAATAACGGAGAAGCCAAAAATCATTATGACATAGATACAGCGAGAAGGCGCAGGAGTCATGGTTAAGATACTCAAGGATGAAAAACTCTAAAATGGTAGATAACTCCGTTGGCCAGCTGAAATCTACACTGAAATGTACTTATTGTGGTCACTGTTCAGTTTCCTTCGATCCATTCTGGGACCTTTCCCTACCAATACCTCAAAGAACAGGCCAACTAGGACTATCACACTGTTTAGATTCATTCACAGAGGAAGAAACTTTGGATGGAGACGAGAAGCCGATATGTGCGAAGTGCAACAAAAGAAAGAAGTGCACGAAATCCCCATCAATTCATAAATTCCCGAAAATGTTAGTTATTCATTTTAATCGTTTTTCACCCTAAAAAGATTCCGAGAGAAATTGAATTTCACCATTGATTTTCCTTTAGAGGAATTGGACATGAGTAAATACGCAGCAAATAACGTGCATCCATGTCGCTACAGTCTGTACGCATTGTGTAATGTGTAATCATAGTGGGACAACCAATAGCAGACACTACACAGCTTACTGTAGACATCCATATGCTGGTTCGTGGCACGAGTATGATGATTCACGAGTGTCCTCAATTTCATCTGAATCGCTTGTGAGCGGAGAGGCCGCTGTTCTCTTTTATGAGGAGGAAGGCACTAAATCGCAGTTCTATTCTTATTTTGTATTCATTCAGTATTATTTTTACACTTATTATCAGTTACAATTTTAAGTAAATTCAAGTTTGATTAAATCCACCAATAACCTGCAACAAATACTGGGCCATGAATTGTTCCACAGCTCAAAAAATATAATATATACAAGATTGCATATCCTTTTTCTATTAATGCTATACCAACCAAATCCAAAACATGTTTGCCTTGTAAATTTGATCACAATGGTACTTATAATTTGACGTATACAAAATACTATGAATCGAAGCTAATATCCTGTAGAGATATTTAAAAGGTCGTCAGTAGACGTAATTGTTCCAAGTCGGTGTTTAAAATAAACAAGTTTGAATATTAACGAGGAAACCAAAGAGTTCATATCACCACATTAATTTTTGTCTATTATAGGGCAATTAATAAGCTTTCGACTTCCATAATATAATAGATACTATTGAGGCGGATTAATGCATACCTACCACTTAGCTTCAATTTGCATCTCCACTTTTAATAACCGATTTCACTAAGATGTTGGAACTGAGTATTTTCATTTCAGCAATAATTATGCATCGAAATTGAGTTTTATATTTCCTCACGTACCTATTTTTTAAGAGATAACCAACTTTCATCTCTTAAGAAACAAAATGGAAATGTAAATTGCACAATTTCCATTGCACACTTTGAAATAAAAGTAAATTCACCGATGTAATAAGGAACTGGGATGAAATTAATTGAGGATTAGAATCGTTTGCAGTATCCTAAAAAGTTTCTATCCCTTTTGGTACGCGTTTACTATATCAACTAGGGAAAGTGAAGAAAATTTCCAGTATGATTCATTATGAAAAAGGAGACAGATTGATCGAAATCTGAGGTTATTTTTCTGTCAAAACAATCAAAGCCGCGTTTCATTGACCAATAGAGTCTACATCTACTAGAAGAAGAAGTAGAGTATCATAAAAACGAAATTTCAGGGTTTCCAATAGAAGCCAGATAATTCTAAAATTTCCTGAATATTTGTAAAAAGTTTGAAACTTATTCCATTATTATAAATGATACATTCAATGTGGATAATTTGCTTTCATTAACAACTACCACAGCTCAAATAGACGATGGAAGAAGGCGCGAGTAGTATTTTTTATATCTATTCGAGGAATAGATCTAGGTGGGAATGTTCAAATGCAATGATAAACTTATCATATATGCGAATTCCTTGACTAATTTTCACTCAGAAAACTTTTTCAGAATGTAAAAATTATTATGAAGAAGTGATTCCTAAACCTTCTCACCTTCCACTTTCGAGGCAGCTTTGAGTAAACTAGCAAATAAGCCGGAATTATCTTTAAAAAATGAGAGCTTATTTGTAGGTTGGGAACAAATAGGAACTGAAAAATATTTCTTTGATATTTATCTGGACAATTTTCTCAATTCATCATATATAAATCGATTTGACACAATGTTTCTATATCATCTTAGTCATGTTTTTGTTTTTGTTTTTTTGGTATCCATATTATTTTAAAATGAAGGTTCAACAGAGGTTTTCAATGAATTGAGAATCAATATGAACCCAGATTACCTACTTATATTTCGGACGTCCATCATCTTAATGGTTGAAAGATTTCTATCTCTTTCAAATTTTTTCACAACGTTTCAATTGCTTGAATCCGCAATCGTCTTCTGGTGAATAGTGACAAAATCAGATGCTACGTGACCTTTTATAGGTCTATAATCAAGTGTAATTACGCGCGGTCTTGTGGCGCGCCTGGTTTCGCGCTTTTTGTCCCTCCAAAACGGTCCATGAGCGGTTTCCATACATTTTTAATTTCCACGCTTGGTTGACTGAAGGCACCATTAGCTTCTATGTAGGTGGTTTCCATAAATTTCCTTTTGAACCAATGTTCCTCTCTATGAAGAACACTAGCTTCGTCCCAGAGAATTCGGTGGTGTTTTGTCCAGGCGTGGTCAGCAATTCCCGATTTTGATGTTTCCACTCGTTGAGTCCACTTTTTGCGTTCGGCTATTCTTACTGATAATGGCCTCTTGGTCTCTCCGATATAGGAATCTCCACACTCACATGGGACTTTGTAAATACAGTTTTTGCTGGATTCTGTTGTGTTCTCTGGTTTGGTCTTGGTGAGGAAGCTTCGTAAGGTACTGCCGGATTGAAAGCAACTCTTGATGTTGTATTTATTTCCGATCCTTCTGATCTTCTCGGAGATACCCCTGATATAGGGAAGAATGAGAACGGGGTTTTGTGGTCTTTCTTCGGTTGTCTTGGTCTTTTCGAGTTGTTTCCGAACTTCTCCTATGAGCTTCTCGGAGTATCCGTTTCGGCGTAGGTCCTTTTTTAATTGGTTAATTTCCGCCTCCAATTATTCCTGGATGTTGCAAATAGACAATGCTCTCTCCACCAACGTTCTTACGATTCCCCTCTTTGTGGGGTTTGGGTGATTAGAGCCGTAGTTGAGGTACTGTCCTGTGTGTGTCTTCTTCCTGTAAACAGAGGTGAGGATTCCAGTGTCTGTTCTTTCAGCTTTCACATCGAGAACGATAGGGTACTGTTAGTTTCCTTTTCCATTGTGAATTTGATTGAATCCCTCATGTTATTCATTCTGGCGAAGAAATCCCCAAGGTGTTCAACTCCATGGTTCCAAATGATAAAAGTGTCGTCTACGTATCTTAGCCATAGTTTTGGTTTGTATTTTGCCTCTCTGATAGCCAATTCCTTGAACCACTCCATGTATATGTTGGCGATTACTGGAGAGAGAGAAGATCCCATCGGCAGTCCATCAACTTGGGAGAAGAAACGGCTCTTTTCTTGAAAGTATGAGTTGTGTAGGCAGCACTGCAGTAGTTCCAATATCGCTTGTACGGGGAGGTCAGTCCTTTCATGAAGCTGGATGTCTTCTTCCAGTTCCCTCTTGATGATGTTAAGGGATTCTTCTATGGGGACATTGGTGTAAAGGCTCTCCACGTCAAAGCTGATGAAACGATCTTCAGGCCCTAGTTCAACATCTTTGATAATGTCCACGAAGTGTTTAGAATTCTTGACGAACGAACTGCTAGTACCCTGTAAGGGTTGTAGTATCGGTAGGAGGTGATAGGTCGGTGAGTTACGGGAGCTGGTGATTGGTCTTAATGGCATGTCGGGTTTGTGAATTTTCGGAAGACCGTAGAGATGAGGAGGTTTACTGTAATGTGGTGTCAAATGTGTCCGTTCTTTGTCTGGAATAAAGGTTTTGTACTTTGACAGAGTTCTGTAGATTTTCCTTTCTATCGAAGGTGTTGGATCCTGTAAGAGTTTGTAGTTTCCTGTTTCGAGTACTGCTTCTAACTTGTCATCATACGTCTCGGTGTCCATGATGACTGTGGCATTTCCTTTGTCTGCAGGGAGAATTTTAATGGTGGAGTCCATTTGCAGGGTTTTCAGGGCCTTCTGTTCTCCGGGGTTGATGTTTTTTCGAGGAATTCGCTCCTTCTCCAAAACTTCTTTCACTTTCCATCTAAATTCTTCTGCCTGGACAGGGTTCATTCTGTTGCTTGTTGACTCTACCGAGCTCACGATGTCCAGGATAGGTATCGTTTTTGGTGCAACTGCGAAGTTCAATCCTTTTTCTAGCAAAGTATCCTCTACTTGAGTCAGGGGTTTTGATGAGATGTCTATTATGGTACTTTTAATTTCTTCGTCGTTGGTCCGTGGTGGCCGTGTTTCTCTTGCCAGTCGGTTCCATTTCTTCTGATGTCTCTTCTCCTGGTTTTGGCAAAATCTCGTACAGTTGTTGTTAATTTTTGCAAATATAGGTTGGTTGTCCTCCTCCAATGTATACTCTCTGATTTCTTGAAACCGCTCATGGACCGTTTTGGAGGGAGAAAAAGCGCGAAACCACGCGCGCCACAAGACCGCGCGTAATTACACTTAATTATAGACCTATATAAGGTCACGTAGCAACTGATTTTGTCACTATTCACCAGAAGACGATTGCGGATTCAAGCAATTGAAACGTTGTGAAAAAATTTGAAAGAGATAGAAATATTTCAACCATTAAGATGATGGACGTCCGAAATATAAGTAATCAAGTTACTACATCGTCTAAAACATTCAAACAATATGAACCCACCTTCTTTATTATATAAAAGTCGTTGTACAACCTATACGTATTCAAACATTTCCATCTATAACTTTTGTCACGTTAGTAACACTCATATTTATTTTAACTAGAGGCTGCTCACTACCAAAATCGTTTAAATGTGAGTAAATGAAGTTTTTTGAGCTTCAAAATACAACCAGACTGAAATGAACAAACAATAAAGTCCATATTATGTTTCAAACTACTTGTCAATGTCAATAGTGTCAATTTCTGCTACGATTTAGGAATTTTCCTTTTTCAACCAATCATTTACTTTTGCTACCCTCAAAGGACATGGCACTGGATACATGTATTCCTGGGGCTCGGCAGATTTTTTTTTATTTTTGGATATATCTTTCTAGAGCTCGAAAGAAGCAACTTTCTTCATTAGACTTTTTTTCTGGCCCTACAGGGTGAGCTAAAAAATTGGTTTCAATGCCTAATGTCGATTGTCGAAAATACAGTCTGTAAGTTGATTTTTCTTGATTTTTTAGTATAATATGCTGTGAAAAATATCAATCGACTTCGAATGGTGTGCATACTTGATGAGGCAGAACACGAGATTTTTCTAAAACCTGTTTTTAACTTCTCGCCCATGTGTGGACTTTTCATTGAATTTTTCGAAGCCAAAGTTCTCCCAAGGTTTTTCGTGTTAGCATTTTTGTTTTTTATGTTTTTGTACCCATATACAGTGTGTTTCACTTATCATGAAAACACCCTCGTATCTTCCGTCATTTTTGACATAGTACCATGATATTTAGGAGCAATAGATCACTAGGAAGGAACTCACTGCACAAAAAGGGTCATCCTACGTGATATACACTGCACGCCAGCCGCGATGGATACACCCATTTTTCCATCGCTGCTGGCGTGCAGTGTATATCACGTAGGATGGCCCTTTTTGTGCAGTCAGTTCATTCCTAGTGTATCTATTCTGCTGTTCTGAGCCAAAAGGCCGTAACTCAAGAATGACCAGACATATTAAGTTAGTCACTTACGCTAATATATCTTAGAATTTTAGGTGTATTTTGAATAAAGGTGTTTTTAACTCTTTTTTAGGATGGCATAGAACAATGAGACCGGCCAAATATGTTATACAAGTCAACGGCTTGGTTATAGGGAACCTGTAGAGAGTGAGATCTAAAAAATGGAAGAATTTGGGATACGTCTCGGGCTTAGGATGGCAGTATTACTTTTAAAAATTTCATGGATCTACGTCAAAAATTACGGAAGATACGAGGGTGTTTTCATGAGAAGTATAACACACTGTATACGGGTACAAAAATGTAAAAAAACAAAAATGCTAACACGGGAAACCTCAGGAGAACTTTTGACTTCGAGAAATTCAATGAAAAGTCCACACTTGGGCGAGAAGTTGATAAACAGGTTTTAGAAAAATCGCGTATTTTGGCTCATCCTGTAAGTATGCACACCATTCAAAGTCGATTGATATTTTTCACAGCATTTTATACCCAAAATTCAAGAAAATTCAACTTACAGACAGTATTTTCTACATTAGACATTCAACCCAAATTTTTAGCTCACCCTGTAGGGCCAGAAAAAAAGTCTAATGAAAAAAGTTGCTTCTTTTGACCTCTAGAATGATATATCCAAAAAGAAAAAAAATTTGTCGAGCCCCAGGAATACATGTATCTAGTGCCATGTCCTGTGATCATAGCGAAAGTAGAGAAAGTAGATATATTTGGTGTAAAAAAAATAGATGTGTCAAATTCTACTTCTACGAGTAGAGCATTTCTGACTACAATAAAACGCACCAATAATGATGGTAATGGAAAAGCTATTTCCACTCACACAATATGAAAATTGATGCCAGTATAACTGAGTATAGCTGAGTATAACAGGATTACTTTTTTTGCCGGCAATCCACATTCACACAACCATGTTTCCCAAAAATTCAAATTGAAAAAATAAGTAGTTCCCAAACAACGTTCCTATCAAAAATCAATTTTCAGATGAGTTTCGCGAACTGAAGAATAACTGTGGAAGATGGAATGCCAGATCAGGTTCCCATCAGACTATCAGAGCACGGAGCTGGTCGAAAGATGGGTCAAGGGACTGACAATGGAACAAGATTGAAAAAATCCGTAGAGCATTCTTCTATAACTTCAAGATTATTTAGCTGGGTACATCTTTTTAAAAAATGAACTTGTTAATTTTCAGCGAACTACGTATATATATATTGGCGACCTCGTAAGTATGATAATGAGTGCATTCAATATCAAAGAGCGGTTGAAGACACTATTTTCATACTGAGAGCAGCTAACATTATGATAAACTAAAAGCTGCACCAGCGTATATTGCACACTCAAAAAAAAAATTTTTTTAATTTTGTACACATTCATTACTTTGCGTCCCCATATTAGTTATTCAAGTAACAAGGAATGTAAAGAATTGTTAACATTCGAGGTGAGCGAGTACGAGCCGAGGCAAAGCCGAGGCTTGTCGCTTGCCGCGCGAGGTTGTTAACAGTCGATACATTCCGTGTTACTTATTACGTTTTTCCCGCTACTTGTTGACATTTCTCAAAATCTGCCTGGATTGAAGTTTGTTTTCTTACCCTTCCTTCATGATTATTCGTTTCGCTATTTCATTCTAAGTAGCTTGTGCGTGTAACTAGGTGAAATAAGTATTACCTTCAGAATTAGGCATCAACAAGATTCCAACATGACAATACATAACATTATGACATTTGTAAACTGACAGTAAGTTTATAACAACCATATAAAGAGATACAAATTATCAGTACATTAAGTTACCGAATAAACAGACAACAATAATATTCAAAAAGTCTCATATCCTAAAAATTTATATAAATGAAGGTGAAGGTCAAAGTCAAAGTCATCATTACACTAGGCATGTAAATGACACTATTTACATTTCGTTGTCAAGATGAATTAGTAAACGAATGATATAGACCATTCACCTGTTTTGTTGCTAAGCATGTATGGACTATTTACAGTATCGGCAGCGGGAAAAAGCATTTTTCACAGTCCATATTTTTTAGGAAATAGGCGTGGGCTAACTTTTAAGTAAAGCTACACCAGAGACGGTAGTTTTAAAAAATACGCACTTAGGTATTGGTCCGAAAGGCTACTAAAACTTGTTACTTTATTACAAATCACTGACTTAATGAAAATTCCAAAATTTTGGCCCCCAAGAAGTTAAATACCTTTTGATTATAAAAAAATTTCCAAATAAATATAGATCCGAACAGAAATGTTCAAAACATTGTTAAAATTTTTTCTACAAACTATCGAAGTATTGGAAATTACAGAATGAAGGGCCCCTCATGCGGTTAAACACCCCCAAACTTCACAAAATTCCTAGTATATTATTTTTCACGCTATGTGTATTGCCAGAATTTTCCAAAAAACTATTTAACATTCTTTACTAACTATCGACGTGTTGAATAATTCAGAATGATGATTCTATGGATAAAACAATTTCACTGCATTGTGAACAATTCCGGATTTTCTCCAATGGACCTTTCCACGACATATGAGAGAACACTGTAATTAGAAAAAGTACACGCTAATATCACTCGGGAATTTTTGATTATTTTTTCTGACCGCTAGTTTCTCTATAATCAGAAGAAAAGTGGTTTCGTGACGTCACGTTCATCGAAACTAGACTTGGCAACGTTGTAATGTAAAAATTGTGCACCGTGGAATCTCAAATTGTCATTTGAATGTGTCCTATGACAGTTGTCATTTGATACCAGATGGGTTCGTTTGTCTCTGTTTAACTCGTTTGCCTACATTAATATTTAATACAAGTAGAGCAGTTCCATCAAATATGTAAGCTGCAAACGAAGAGGCCCTAATTTTTTTTTTGAGGTTAATGCGGTTTTCAAAGTTTTGAAATGTTTTGTTGTTTGTGCACAAATTTTTTTTCCTAATTCCTGTATCTGTATCCCTGCAATAACTGTGAACATGTCGAAAAGGTGCTTCGTACCTAGTTGTCTGAACACCAGTGAATATTCTAATAAACAATTATTTATGCTCCTAAATACCTATGAAGCGCATTGTGTAGGCGCCCTTCTTCAAATACTCCAGCAACCATTTAGTATTCGACAAACACTGGATAACACTGTTTATGAAGCAAGTGTTACCAATATTTTTCAACCCATTACGACCGAGAGTATTCACTGTTTTTGCAGAACTATGTATCACAGGCTTTCTGCTGCTTTCACCACTGACACCTTTTACTGAGTGGTCTGTAATTGAGTTCATGTCTTTTCTCCCTGTCGCAAAAGATAATTTACAGGGTCAATAAAAAAATCTTTATACAGTGTGTCCAACTTTGATTAGCCACACCCTCATATTTCATTGAGAATAAAATAATTTGAAATTGTTTTTTTTTTTTTAAATCATAGTACTCAGGAATACCTACCTTTGTGTTGTTTGTTTGTTTCCACGGCTAACTATGACCAACTGAAAAGTGAAAAAGTGGGGAAAACATATTAGAGATTTTTTCATCACAAAATTAACATCAATCTCTGTTTCAGAGTACCCTTGAACCCTCAGATCTCAATGCTTGAATCAATTGATTATACGGGGTGTCATTTATTGCTGACAATATGACCAACTCTTTTTCGTCAGCAACAATTGCTTAATTTTCACTTTTCACAAAATACACAAAAATATTCAATTAATACTGTGAAAAATAACCAAATGCCACTTTTCCATGGCAAACTATGACGAATTGGGTAAAAAATATATTAAGGATATTTAATTGAAAAATTAACCCCAATTCCTGGTTTTAGGATGTCCCAGAACCCCAGAACTCAATGCTGACTCATTGAAATATACATGGTGTCATATGAGCTGGGAATATCACCAACTCTTATTCATCCATAATGCTCGGGATGGTTTCGAAAATGTCTTCTGTTGTGACAAAGAGCACAGAAATATTCCATTGATACTGCAGAATGTAAACAAGCATCACTTTTCCATGGCTAACTATATGATCAGCTAAAAACAGAGATGGGTTCAGAATCTTCTAAAACTCTTAGATCTTAATCTCGGGAGTCATCATCTGCAAATACCAATATTATAAATTGATGTGAATTTGCAGCTGCGGGAAAGGAATTAGTGCAAAAAATTTCAAAATAAGTCAATTTGGGAATTGAACTTTGCCATATACAGATGACACCCTATACATTTCTCAGGAATTGAGATCAGGTGTTTTCAGAGTTTTCTGACCCAGAATCTGATGTTAGTTTAGTGATAAAAGAATCCATAAGTTTATGTTTTCCCCAATTTTTCAATTATCAGTTAGTCATAGTTAGCCATGAAAAAGTGATTCTTGGTTATTTTCCACAGTTAATGGAATATTTTTGGGTGCTTTGTGACAAAAAAAGATATTTTGAAATCAACCAAGCATTATGGATGAATAAGAGTTGGTGATATTGCCAGCTACATATGACATCCTGTATATTTCAATGATTCAGCATTGAGTTCTGGGGTTCTGGGACATTCCAAAACGAGAAGTTGGGATTAATTTTTCACTCTTCAATTGGTCATAGTTAGCCGTAGAAAATGGATATACAAATATTTCATCAACATAAAGGTGGGTATTCCTGAGTACTATAATATGAGAAAAAATATTTCAAATTATTTTATTCTCAATGAAATATGAGGGTGTGGCTGCTCAAAGTGGGACACACTGTACATATAATGAAAACTGCAACGATATCCCGTTGGTAGATACATCCATTCTGAGTAATCAAATCACATCCAATTCATAATCAGCCAATCAGAGTGTTGCAGTCAATTATTTTTTGAGATTAGGTTGTGGAATACTTTCATGAATTCTAATACTCCGAGAAATATAGTTCATGTCTTGTCATATTACAATTTAAAATTTTGCAAAATTAACACAGCCCACTCTTCAAAATCTTACTTTCACTGGTTTATATAGTACATGCTCACCAAAAGACACGTAGTAGAAGCTTGTAGGATACTGCAAATAATTCTAATACTCAATTAATTTCAGGACATGTCGGATTTCCTACCATTTGCATTACAACAATTTATTAACACAGCCCACTCTTCAACATTTCAATTTCCATGTTTGAATTTTGAAATAGTCAATGCTCATCAAAAGACAAGCAGTGGAAGCGTGTGGGATACTGTAATGAATTCTTATACTCAATGAAATACAGTTCAACTCGAATTTCCTGTCATATTGCAATACAAACATTCATTAACACATCCCACTTTTCATGATTTCAATTTTCATGGTTGATATAGTCCATGTGCACCAAAAGACATGCAGTAGAAGCTTAAGGAACACTGTAATAAATTCTGAAACTTGATGAAATACTGCTTATGTTGGACTTTCTGTCCCCTTGCCTTTCAAAAATGTATTACACATCTTACTTTGCAATGAATTTTTAATAGTTTTGTTGAAAATTCTGGAAATATGCACAATGCGATAAATGCTGCAATAGGAATTTTGAGATGTTTGGCGGTGTTTAAGTTCAGTAAGGGTGCATTTAGTCAACATTTTAAAATTGAGCTTAAATATATGTCAAAAGCGAAAGTTGAATCTGTTTCGAGGATGTATTGATATCTAGTTAGCCTAGACCAGTTCCCTGCATAAACAAAATATTGCGTTACCATAGCAACGAACAATAACTTATTAGAAGTGTCAGTGTAAAGTTTGACGTCAAAAAAGTAAACCAGAGTTGCGCAATGAATTAAAAGAAAAAATATGTCCACCGAAAAATTGGAGTATCGAGCCATCATCAAGTACCTGTATTCAAAAGGGTTAAGAAGTAAGCAGATTTACGAAGATATGCTAATACCCTTGGTGATCAATGTCCTTCGTATGCGACCGTGAAAAATTGGACTGCAAGCTTCAAAACAGGTAAATTTTTCATTGATGATGATGACCGATCGGGAAGGTCAGTTTCTGTGTCAGTCCCCAAAAATATCGATGCAGTTCATGACATGATTTTAACAGACCGTCGAATTTGGCTAAAACGGATATCTGAAGCACTGAATATTTCATACGAACGCGTTCATCATATAGTTCACGTCAATTTGGACATGAGAAAAATTGCTGCAAAATGGATCCCCAAACGTTTGAATGTTGACCAAAAGCGTTCAAGGGTAGTAGCATCGCGTTCGATCTGTGCTCGATTTGAAAACGATGTAGACTTCTTAAACCGAATTGTTACTATGGATGAGACTTGGGAACATTTCTACGATCCAGAAACAAAGCAACAATCGATGGAATGGCGACACTCCGGTTCTCCAAGACCTAAGAAGTTTCGTGTCCAAAAATCTGCTGGAAAAGTTCTTGCTTCAGTTTTTTGGGATTGTCATGGAGTAATCATGACTGATTTTTTGGATAAGGGTAGAACAATAACTGGAGATTACTATTCGACATTACTGACCACTCTACGGGAAAAAATTAAAGAGAAAATACGCGGAAAGCTATCCAAAGGTGTTTTGTTTTTGCAGGACAACGCCCCTGCACACGAATCTCATGTTGCCATGCAAAAAATTCACCTGATTTGGCTCCGTCCGACTATCATCTCTTTCCTCAACTGAAAAAAAGTGTAAAAGGTCGTAAGTTTACTTCCAACGAGGAGATAATAAATGCTGTGGAGGTCTGGTTTGCAGAGCAAGAAGAAACATTATTTTTGAAAGGACTAGAGACGCTATAATAAATGTATCCAATTAAGAGGAGAATATTTTGACATTGAAATTTTGTTTGGTTCTATAGCAGGCTAAGAATTTTTCAATATATCCTCGTATATACAACAATGTTAAGTTTATGCTAAAAACCTATGATGTTACCGTTACGTTTATGATAGTTGACTAATTCCAACCTAATTTTCAATACTTGTTTGTAGAAAAAATGTAAACGGTATTGTGAACATTTCTGTCACTGGCCACATTGGAATATATTTATTAGAAAATTTTCTATAAATGAGGGGTATAGTTAACTTCTTAGGGATCAAAATTTTAGAATTTTCAAGGCGCCAATGATTTGTAATAAATGTAAGAAATGCATCATTTCGATCACCATCAATTGCGTATTTTAAAAAAGTGTGTGGTGAACCTTTACTTAAAAGTTAGCTCACGCCAATTTCCTGGAAAACGGGGAATATAAAAATGTTTTTGAATGGGACTCAAATTTTTAATAAATGTATAAAAAATAATTTAAGTAATTGTTTTTTTTTTGAGTGTGACATAAATGCTGGTTTAGATTTTAGATCCTAACATTATGCATAAACCGGAAAATAAATTATGTACCTACTTATTTCTATCTTCTATTCCTATCTTATCTGGTCCTTTATGTATTGAACTGAAAATAAAAATCCGCCCGAAAACAAAAACTTCAGTTTTCGTATTGAGCATTACAATGAGAAAAATATATATTTTAGAAGAGAAGTAAAAATCAGTAAGCTCATTAAACATCAAGAAGAAAGTGAAATATTTGAGGTATGAGTTTAAACAATATAATGAACGGGTGATTTCGAAACAAATTGTTCTATATCTATCAATTGTAGTTTTAAGAAAAGAATCATAGGTGAATCATCATCATCTACTTATGCGCTAACAATGAATAATGAATGGTAATCATAAAAATATGAATTGATAATAATTATAACGGAAACACCGACGAAGACTTAATTACATAAGTACTGAATATCGAGTTCTGACCGTTCCAGTTATTGCGGACCTTGAAACTCGAAGATGGAGTACCAGAGCTACATCTTTTACAATTATTTCTCCATCAATTCCTGTCTTACAATTATACACTGCGGCTTTTTATAGTCCCTATCCCTGTTAACAATAAACTCGATAAAGTTCAATGTGTTCAATGACTACTTCATCAATGCAGCATATAATGCAATTGACAATTCTGAAAAACTCCATTCTGAATATTTGCAATCACGAATAATTAAAAGCCCCGGAAGCTCTTTATTCTTTCATGCTGTCACGGAAGGTTTAGGTTGAGTTAGGTTAGGTTTGGACGTGAGTGGGTCCGTATCAGGCCCTCCACTGCGGCCAATGGCCTATTGTGGTTATATTTCTCCCAGTATATCCAATTTCTTAACGAAATTGAGGAATGTATTGGGAGAACAATCTACCAGGTTTTCTGGCCTTACTGTCGTATCGCCAAATATTGAAAATCTGATTCTGGCCACTGCAGGGCATGTACACCGAATGTGTTTAGCCGTTTCATCATCCTCCATTCATAGCCCGCACACTGCATCTTGTGCATGTCCGATTTTATGCATGTGATGTTTGAGTTTGCAGTGGCCAATGAGAAAGCCTTACTATAACTCTGAGATACGTTCTACTGAGTTCTAGCAGTTTGTCAGAGTTCTGTTTTTTTCTTGCACAAGCAATAAATACTTTGGAATGGGCTAGGCTCGGTAGACTACGCCAGTACTCGAGTCTTTTATTGTCTGCCCAAGCTGTTATCACATTCTTGGCAGTGCTATATGCTCAACCGATTTCCGGTTCTGGTCCGGTGAACGTAGTTTCGCCCCCCCTCCCCCGTTTGCTATGGCGTCCGCTATTTCGTTTCCTTCTAGGCCTGTGTGACCTGGTATCCAGACTAGGTTAACGTGCTGTCAAGTAAAGTGATATCTTGGAAATTACAAAGTTTAAAAAAGTCGAACTCTTCTGGAGAAGATGGCTTATCCAACTCACTTGTCGAAAAAAAAAAAAAACAGTATTATTATTGCACATTCCATACCAACATGATAAATCTCCCAGATAAATTAAAAATAGCCAATGTTATACCGTTGCTTGAAAAAGGAGACCCATCACTCATTGACAACTATAGAGCTAAAATATTATGCACCAGCTTATCCAATGTATTCGAAGCTACAGTGACCAGCTTATACGATTTTTGACAGATAGAAAATTACTTTCCTCGAACCATCATGGGTTTATAAAGGAAAGAAGTGTTGAATCTGCCCTCAGCAACCTGATTTCAGCAAAGCATTTGACTGCATTAATCATGAGGCTCTGCTAAAGAAATTGTGCTCATATGGAGCGAGTGGAGTGGTACATGATTGGTTTGCTTCACACCTGTCAAACCGATATCAAAGGGTTACATTGAACGATGAGGAATCTTAGTTTATGCTAGAGACGACGTTCCACAATGCTCAGTATTAGGTCCCATCTAACAGAATATGCAGACGATACCTACTGATTTTTTTGATAACGGACAAATCGCTTGAGGACACTAGTAGCTACACGAAAGAAGCCTTTGAAAAAGTATGTCACTGGGTAAAAAAATAGGTTATGTATCATTGAAGATGAAACAACAAGTATTCACTTCATTGTTTATCTTAAGAATTCCCAACAAAAGATGAAGTGGTTTTTCGATTTAATTGGGAGAACTAGACTTCGCTGATGAGTAGCAAGAACCACGAAACCGGTACGGAGGTGTTACCCCATTTAAACCAAAAAAGAACTTCAGATACGGTATTTAAAAAGCATTGCAAAGTAGTTCTCGTAGAAAACTTTGCCAAGAATCTAACAGATATAATTCAACGGATATAGGGGTTAGTTGTTTTCTGTTCGAGACTTGCCGGCGACTATACCTAACGTATAGGTTGATGCGAAGACTGTATTATTATTTGAGCCATTTTTCATTATTAGGAAAATTAGAAATTCTACCGGAATTGTATCCTTAACTGGAGCCAAAAAAGAATATGTTAAGAGTAGTTATTGAGACTTTGAACTATTAATTATAAAACATTATCGAATAGTGCCCAAGAAAGCTCCTGGTAGTGTTTATTTATTTCGCCCTCAAAACTCGCATCCAGTCAATTTTATGATACTATGAAAATCTGTGAATCTACTGAAATGAAAAATGTTGTTCGTTAAAGGTTGGAGGTTGAATTTATTTTTTTGTAGTTTCGTTAAAATATGGCGACTTTCTGTTTACGTAATGAATGTCAAAATGACGGTCATATTTTGAATATGAGTTCATATTGACAATGGTCTGTATATGAAACACCGTCAGTCAGATAATGTGTATCTATGACAACCTGTCAAATGACGGTTAGATCCGGCAGTGTCTCCGGCAGTGTCTCCGCTACCGTCTTCCCGGCTACAGTATCACAACCATCATTCGAGACTCGTGTCATACAATGCAAATCAATATAAAATTGAGATGGATTTAGTGAGGGGATATGCATGAAAATATAAACAGCAAAGTTATTGTACATAACCCTCAAATTTTTGTGCAACCGTACACCGTGTTTCGAGTTTAAGCTCTGATCAGTTCGGTAAAATCAAGTGAGAAGATGTGCAACACTTATTGGTAATTTCTGTTGCTGTTTTTACATCCAAGAGTTGCACATCTCACTTGATTTTACCGTACTGATGAGAGCTTAAGCTCGAAACATGTGTTTACGGTTGCACAACAATTTGAAAGATATACCCAATAACTCTTCTGTTTATATTTTCATATATAGCCCCACGCTAAATCCATCTCAATTTGCATTACCCTGGGTGGGATTGTCACGCAAGTTGCTACAGCTGCCTCCGTGGCGACGTCGTCAGTTCTAGCCTTGTAAACAAGAGGTGTTCCGACTGAAGCCACAAATGTGCAGTTGGCTTCCCGTTGTTGGCAACTTCTGTTTCTGTTTTTACATCCAAGTGTTGCACATCTTCTCAATTGATTTTATCGTACTGATGAGGGCTTAAGCTCGAAACACGTGTATACGGTTGCACTACAATTTGAAGGTTATACCCAATAACTTTTCTGTTCAAATCAATATAGCTCGTAGCCCCTTTTCAGTGTAATCCATTATTTCATATCGAGTTTCATATGAATGAAGATTCCAACGAAATTACAAACGTCCTTGAATATAACACATTACAAAATGGTGTTTTTTTCACACGTGTTGGACTATTGGAATATTCATGTCTCACGCTCATTTTGCAACTTTTTATATAAATGGCAATTATTATTCATAAAAACACCTAATAATTTCAGTAATCGATTTAACAAGTTAGCAAATTGATTATTTCCGAAGCTTTCGAACAACTGTCAATTATGATAAAAAGAATTATAAGGTTAGAATCGCAGCAGGGAAGCGAAGGGCTGTGTGGATTTTCACCCAGTCGAACCTGGTTCGAATCTCAGCATCAACCATGAAGCGAAGTGGTTTGGAATCCACACTGACAAAATCTGTAGGTAGCTCCCGTTGCTTGCACAATCTCGCAGATGAGCTTTTGGGGGGTCTCTCCAGAAACCCCAGAAACCTGGAGGGGATAGTAACATTTTACAGGTCATTTTGAAATATGACATTTTATTCGCAACCATCACAAAAGTAACTACTTTTCTGATTAAATATCACGAGTAACAGTTTACCCACTGTTTAAATAGAAGTAAGATAGTCAATGCCTGTGGAATCGGCATAACTGAAATGAAATTATAATATTACTGGAATGCTCTTAGTTCATCTGCGCACCCGTATAGAGTGGTAACTCTAGGAGAAAAAGAAAGGAGGCACATACAATCTAGCACAGAAATATTTTATTGCTCACTTGTATGGGTGCGAGAGAGACATTCATCTGCACGTACGTGTTATTAGTTTCCCAATTTACTGTTTGTAAACACGCCAGTGAAGTGCAGCGCGTCTTTGTATCAGTTTTATATGTTACAATCAACTCAATCTCTATTCCTCCGCCACTGCCAGGACACACAAGACAAACATGGCGGCCTCCATGAGAAATCCAGTCGCGCAGCCTGACGAGCATTCCATTCATCATTATAATTTCATTTCAGTGCATTGGACCATTGTTTATATAGAAGATAGTCAACTTTATGGGATTATAATTGGATCAAAATGGATGCGACATGTAGATGGCGATAGTGAGCTCGCATCTAAGTCATGTCGTAACTTCAGTGATCTGGCCTCCAAGTCATGTCGTAACTTGATTGAAACAATGGGACAGCATTAAAATCATGGTTTTTTGAAGGAACCTGCATTGAAATGACGTCAAATATTCATGTTTGTAACTAATCACGCTAGATGACACTCGCGTTTGCGTCCAACACCAATTACACAGGCATTGACTATCTTACTTCTATCATTGTTTAAATAGAACATAGTTAGTCAATGCCTGTGGAAAAGGTATTGGACACAAACGCGAGTGTCATCTAGCGTGATTAGTTACAAACATGAATATTTGACGTCATTTTAATGCAGGTTTCTTCAAAAAACCTTGATTTTAATGCTTTTCCATTGTTTTAATCAAGTTACGACATGACTTGGAGGCCAGATCACTGAAGTTACGACATAACTTGGATGCGAGCTCACTATCGCCACCTACATGTCGCATCCATTTTGATCCAATTATAATCCCATAAGGTTGACTATCTTCTATATAAACAATAATTGGACCCAAACGCGAGTGTCACCTAGCGTGATTAGTTACAAACATGACTATATGCCGTCATTTTAATGCAGGGTTCTTAAAAAAAACATGATTTCAATGCTGCATAGTTGTTCCAATCAAGTTACGACATGCCTTGGAGACCAGATCACTGAAGTTACGACATGACTTGGATGCGAGATCACTGTCGCCATCTACATGTCGCATCCATTTGAATCCAATATCAATCCCATAAGGTTGGCTAAGGCTGTGTCAAGTCACCGGTCGGACAAGGCACGCGCGTTCAGTATGAAGTATGACGATGAGTCGGACCGATCAGATGATTGAAAATATTGGTCACATACAAACAGCAGGGAGATTCTATTTCACGACCGTCGACTATCGTACGACACGATGATAAACTCGATATGGAATTTATACCTTATTCTATTTCACGATCGAATTTCGCTTCGGAAATCGTCGGGTTTTTGATGGAATGTAATGACATTTTGATTCAATAAGACGGTAGTAAATACATAAATAAATTGAATCATATTATCTATAATAATATTGTGACTTATTTGTCATGAAAATGATAAGATGTGCTTATAGGTATTTGTGATCAATTTTTTTTTTTCAAATGAGATTAAAGAATGTATGAGGAATTTTTTTTTTTAATTAAGATGAAAAAAGTCGGGATTTTTTTTCATTCAAATTAATTCAGTTTCATTTAAAAAGTAATGTTTGTAAGAAAATATTAAAAGTAGTCTAATATATTCAACCATTGTTTATATAGAAGATAGCTAGTCAACCTTATGGGATTATAATTGGATCAAAATGGATGCGACATGTAGATGGCGATAGTGAGCTCGCATCCAAGTCATGTCGTAACTTCAGTGATCTGGCCTCCAAGTCATGTCGTAACTTGATTGAAACAATGGGACTGCATTAAAATCAGGGTTTTTTGAAGGAACCTGCATTAAAATGACGTCAAATATTCATATTGGTAACTAATCACGCTAGATGACACTCGCGTTTGCGTCCAACACCAATCACACAGGCATTGACTAACTATCTTATACAAACAACAACATGGCTTTCTCCAACTAAAATTGAATATTTTATATTCCTTCAGAATACAAGCCCTGTGGTCATATTGCTGTGTTCTTCGAGAAATGTTTATAACATTTCCCAATGGGCATCTTTCAATTTGAAACCGATGACCATGGGATGTCTCAACAGAATCGCTTAATATGTAGCAAAAACTGCAATGAATTTACTGAAAAACGAAACAACAACTTTTCCGCGCTGTAACAGTTATTCTGTCGAAAAACATTTCAATAAAATTAAAGGAAATGTTAAAAGAAAAGGATAAATTGACAACTCGACTCCTCTTGAGCTATCGTGTAGTCTCATCGAGTTTATACGACGTAATCGAGAAACGCAATACCAATAATCGAGTCAAAATGGCGGATTCGACTCGATTCGTGAAATAGAATCCAACTGCAGTTCTAATTAGGTCGTCAAGTCAACCAAATGACCGCGCTGGTCTAATAATATTGGTCAGACCGGAGACTTGACTCAGCCTAAGTCTCTTACGTATATTTTAACAATGGTTTAACCTTTTGGCCATGGAAAAAAGTTCTACCTTTGTGCTTAAGCTTAAGTAAAACTCATCAGAAATTCTGAGTTTCATTCTAATTTAAATTGAAAAAAACACATGTGATTTATATCGCGATTCAAATCATGCATTTAAATCAATTGATTTAAATCATTTCAACCCTGACAGTTATGCCGATCAACAGCATCACTGAGAAAAAACGAAAACTCGCCTGAGGAACAAACTTAAAAAAGTAATTTGCGTTATTTATTATTTGATCACTCTGAAAAAAATATCATATGGCCACGAGACTCCGAGGCGTGCAGCTTGATTCACCTTGTATTTTCTGTGGTGGTTGCCCCAAATTTAAACGAGAAATAGCGGTGTGTTACATAACACTAGTAGTAATATTTACCTCATCTCGATCAAGGACAACAGCGTTTCATATAGGTACCAGTATTTTGAAACTTGACTCGCGCGCGGTCAATGAAAAAACTGTTCGAAATATTCCATTATATGACAGTATTGTAAAGAGACTTATTGTTCAAGATCTTTAAAAAAAAAGAATTCCAATTCAAAGATACCCCTTTATATAACACCATAGTTTTTCAGATATGACAGAAATTTAGTATGATTTTAATGGCTGGTTCGATCAAACTTTTACTTTAGCCGTTTCTTTAACTTTTTAAGCAGTGAAATTGACCGTTCATGGTTGGTTGAAGACTGACGAGCGAGTTCACCTTTGAGGTTTCCCTTAACACTGAGACCAGCTGGGGTCTATTGTATTGTTCTGTCGTCAGAGGATCCTAGTTAAATAGGCCTGTGTTTTTCACTAGGTTTAGTAGTCTATTCACTAGGTGTTTCGGATTCATGCCTGTTTCTAGGTTGATCTGTCCGAATATTCTGTTGCGATTGTTGGGCAGCGCGTCGCATTCGAAGATGATGTGAGAGGCTGTTTCCTCCTCGATACCACAGAGTCTATAGTCCACGGTTTCTCTCTCTATGTATTCCCATGGTGTGTAGGTGTTTTCTAATGCCGGTTAGTAAGCCGATGATCGTGTGTATTTCAGATCTATTGAGGTTGAGGGTGTCAGCCGTCAGTGTTTGGCTCAGGTGCCTCACCATGGCTGTGCTGTGTCGATGCCCTTCGATTTGGTCCCAATATGTCTGGTGTTTTGATTTTTTCCACTCCTTGATTAGGTTTCCGCATCGGGTTGTGGGCCTGTGAATGTTGATTCAGATGCTTGTTTTGCAAGTTGGTCTGCTTTTTCATTAAGATACCCCTTTACATAACACCATAGTTTTTCAAAGATGACAGGAGTTTAGTATGATTGACTCAGTCGAAAAACCCTGCTTAAATCACACAAGGGCACTCGCCTGCCTCAATAGAGTCAATGATTGAATTAAACAATGATAATAAAAATCGTATTAGTTGATTTATTCGTTTGGAATCCATGTTGGTTTTTACTTAAAATGTCGTTTCTGTCGATGAAATGCACACAGTTACTGGCCTGTAATTTTTTGTCATCTTTGGATTGTCTTTTCAATGTATCGGAATGACCTTACCTTTTTTAATGATCTTAGCAAAATTACCTTCAAAGAATGAGAGGTTAATTAGAATTGTTAAAGGATATATTATTGTACGAAACATTTTCTTCAGTAAAAATAATAGTAATTCGTCTGGGTCTGAGGACTTGTTTTTCAATCTATTGCATAATATGGTATATAATTCTTGCTCGGTATAAGGTTGAAGAAATAGAGTATGCAAGTTAAAGTTGTTATTAAAAAATTTTTTCTTTGTTGTACTACTGTGGTCCATTTTAGATATAATTTCTCTTTAGGAAAAAATTAATAAGCTCAGGAGCATAGCTCAGAAACGTCGAGAATTCCTATATGGCATATACAACGCCTAGAATCGTCCCGTTCATAGTTCAAATTGGCCCACGCTTCGATATCACGTGGATAGTGACGTAATCGTGCTCTTAGTGGCCGCTGCTTGTTTACATCAGCTGACTTCTTGGAATTATACGTCGCTTCGCCAGGCCATTACGATATTGCCATGTGGGGTATTTCGTAAAAATTTCCTATTCCTTCTCAAAATACCAATTACCATCTCCTCTGAGGGCGGGGAGAGGCAGTCGAAGTTGAAGCGACGAAAATGAAAAACTATGACCATCTTGATCTATTGATTTCTACTCGTATATTTCTTTCAGGAAGTATCACGGGAAAAAAATTGGTATTAGCAAGTGAAATTTGCAAACCACCAAGTGAAAATTTCCTATATTGAACAAGTACACGCTTTATTAGTCACAAGAAAAATTATATTCCTGAATTTGATCACTTGCTGTTATGGATGTTATTTGAGGAACATTTATTAGAAGCAACCTCTTCATTTTATTAGCCTCAATTTACGTTCTATTTGCAGTAGGTGTTTAGTTTGAAAACTATAGTGAATTTACCACTGATGAGGAATGATTTACTCTCAAATATATAGAAAATATACAGAAAAATATATTAGTTTCTATCATTGTTTAAATAGAAGAAAGATAGTTATTCACTGTGGAATCAGCATTGGACTCAAACGCGAGTGTCATCTAGCGTGATTAGTTACAAACATGAATATTAGACGTCATTTTAATGCAGTGTTTTTCAAAAACACCTGATTTTAATGCTGTATCATTGTTTCACTCAAGTTACGATATGACTTGGAGGCCAGATCACTAAAGTGTCGCATCCATTTGAATTCCACAAGGTTGGCTAACTATCTTACTTCTATTCAAACAATGCTACTATAGAATATTCTACTGCAGCAACATATTTAGATTATTATAATTATTTAAGTTTATTTGGCCTTATCAAATGACTTACTTTTGGGTAGTTTATTATTGTCTTACCTTTAATAGCTTTCATTCCATCTTTGGTATCAGCATACACCAGACTCAATTAAAATATTCCCTTGCCATGAGTTTACAGTTATTAGTTCTTCAAATAAGGATCATTTGTATTTTATAAAGCCTTATTTTCAATACATTAATTTTATTCTTAAATTCACAATACGATGAATGGTTCGGTTGCACCAAGGAAGCATCAATGATTCAGTTTATACTCTAAGAAACTTGTATACAGGCTATCAATATACACTATTCAATAAAAACTGGAGACGGACATTGTAGTTTTTATGAGAATATTCTTCCGTGAACTATTTGTTGATATGGGAAGAAGTATACAACATTTCGAAGGTTCTTTTAAAGAAATCTTCGCCCCTGGCCACCTTTACTGTCTCACCAGTTCCAAAATTAAGAATTTCGGAACTTTGTTGAATTTGTTTGTATTCAGTATGAATAAATGAGCAAGTAGGCAAGCAAGTCTTTTCCCATTATGACCATGACAAATCCAAGTTATGCATAACATAAAGTAGAATTACAAATGAAAATATGTAAATTTTCAATATTTTTATTGAAACAAAACTGTTGTTCAGTATTTTGGAAAATTCTTCTGATCCTATTATACATAAAGTGTCAATACTCTAGAAATGTTATGTCAACATCCACTTTCTACATACCAATACTATCACTATTCACACAACTCACAACAGTAATAACAGCATAATTCCGGTACACGATATAACACGTCCGCACACAACTACTATTTCAAATGCTGGAATTGGAATGACGCCAGTTTTGCGAAAACGTCTATGAACACCCCATAACAGGTGCGGCGATTACTCCCGATTGATACCGAACTGGTCGAAAATCAACTAGTAGGTGAACACGTTACATTTCCGTAAGAACACCAAATAACTACTGCAAATAATGTATTGTATTATTCTTGTAACACGAGTTTATATTGTAATGATATACTTTTCAGAAACCCAAAGTTAATAAATATGATACTACACTTTTCAAGCGCTAGTAAAATGTTGTATGTAAACAATTTTATAGCTACGTTCAGAATTCTCATTTTTTTAGAGACAATAATATTTTTTTAAATATAGGTATTAATTTTCTTATCACAATCGAAAAATAGTCAGGAAAACGGTTTACTCGGACCATTTTTTTGTCGTGTTTATGAATATGTGGTATATAAATCGAGTTCAGAACTATAGGTAAAGAAATAGGCCTCCGATCAATAATACTAAGTGCAGAAGCGCATTACCGTTAATTTTTAAGACAAATACCTAATTTTTGAATAGGTACGTGACTCTCGCAGTTGAGCAAAACTAATGTGCATTTCCGTTAATTTTTAAGGTAAACACCTTGGACTAAAGTTTTTTATTCACTAATAAAATACGCAAACAGTGTGTGAAGGACTTCGGCAAAAACATTCTACAATTCAATGCTTTGGCGAGTTTGGTATTATTATTGAAATAACTCATTATGAATTCCAGAAATGCATAGTTTTCTACATTACATTAACGAACAGTTTAACTCTCATTCCATTGTCTTCATTTATCTTCATTACAAGGTTACATGTATATAAATTTCATAATAAAAAGTTATTGGTAGTTAATGTTTTTTAACTAGGTAGCTCAGAGCGGGTAAATGACTAATTGTCTCCAGCTAATTTCAGAGAGTTAATTGAATGCTGGTTATGACAAAAATTTTTTTTTTTTGTAGAATCACGAGATACGTGGTTTGTTCCTTCCTCAGAATCAAAATGTAATCTTTCAGCGGGATTACGAAAAGTCTTGAACGATACACGGCCGATACGCAAATAACGGATTCGGTTGTTATAATCCTCGGCTGCGCCTCAAATTAAAATATTCAACCTCATCCGTTATTTGCTACATATCGGCCTTGTAACGTTAATAACTATTGAACAGCAAACGCGTCAAAAAGGGAATCAAAGTAAAAAGTCATAGCCTACCACTCAGTTTTTTAGTTTGTTACTTTAATATTCCCATTTCATTAAAAAAAAATACAGGGACTGTTCGATGTTTTTCATTATTTTTACGGATTTTTGCGATTTTACAACTTTCATTTGGAACGAAAACTTGGATGCTTTGGTAACTGACGAGAGCGAATAACATGATTAAATCGTGACACCAAAGGTGGATTGATTTTATATAATGTTATTTTCTCGCGTCATATTACAAGCTACCAAGTTTGAGTGGAACAAAATCAAAGTTTATCCGCTGAAAACAAAACCTCGAGAGGTATTTAGTAAGATAGTGTTACGAATCAAATGAATGAATTATGGAACAAAAGTACATGAAACATAAATTATTAAATTAAATGAATAATTCATTGAACAAAAAGTTCATTCAACAGAAAATATTATTCAAATGTACAATTAGTGAAAGTACAGTTTGGTATACAATCCTTCCCAAAGAAGACTGCTGAATTTATTTTCCTCTCTTAGATTTGTCAAGAAGTGGAATGATGCTGTGAGTCTAACTGAAGGTTTGGCTTCAGAGAATAGGCGTTCGAATCCGGTCAGCTTTGGCAAGAACAGAAATAGGAATATGAACGGGAGTTGCACTTTGAAATTTCGTTTAGACCAATGGGCATATTTTTGTACCATCCCTTGGCATTTTAATTTTTCTAAAACGGATTTGGCGTTAGAAACAATCTATCTGGAGATATATGTTTGTTTAGTTTTTCTATGAGCTTTTTCAACAATCTTACAGGTCACACGTTCCGATTTTCTTTGTTTGTAGTCATCCACTTACTTTCACTGCACCTTTTATTCCCATCTTGAGCTGTTTTAGAAAAGACCATGTTGTACTCCAATGTCTATTAATGTGTTTTTCAGGTTTGAAACAATAAATTTTACACTGAGCACTTTTCCATGCTAATTCAAAGGCGGCATATGAAACAGTTTCTTTTGAAGTCCCATTGGAGTATTTTCATCCCACTGTTCAATCATTTTTATAACTTCTTTACTTAATGCTATAGAACTTTGTCTTCTTTTATCTAAATTCAGAATTGTCAGCGTTCCATGACTTTCATGCCGGTTGAAATGACACATCTTTAAATGGGTCAAACAAAATCTTATAATCCATCCAATAATTTTCTTGCACAATTTTGGCTACAGTATTCCACATTGTTATAACTACGTACTCCTTTGTAGGCCAATCAATAGAGCATTTTTCCTAACAAAAATATTAGTGGAAAACCGACTGTGCCATCAGTTGGAAGACAAGCAAAACAATTTTAAAAAACACATTTTTTGTTTTTTAAATGTTAATTATAAATTAATAAATGACAGTTGCGAGTCGAAAACATAACAGAATATAACTACGGACTATCTTCCACGTGATGGCATAGTCGGTTTACTACTAGTATTTTTGTTAAAAACCCACTCATTTTATGCTCTATTGCTTGGTGTATTGTAGTAATTTCCGTCTGATTCCTTCATATTATACGTCCTATCTGCCAATAGTTTGAGATTTCCGGCTGCGACGTTGATGGTAATAGTTGTTCATACCACTTTTCTTGACAAAATAATTCAAACCGCCTCGAAACTGAGGATTTGTTTTTTTGAAGCAGAATTTATTATTTCAGTAGTTGCACTACCAAATCTACCGTTATCGCTCATTTTGAGTAAAACTAGGGAATTTTGTCGACATTTGACTTTGTTGATAGCAACGCGTCTTAGGGTGCAGCGTGCGTTTGCAACAAACTCATAAGACAATTAAAAATTGTTGCCGTGGTGAAGGTAAAATAAAAGTTTATCCGCTTGCAGTTACGTTCCTATTCATCCGATACCAAACTGCCAAAACTGACGTTTCTTTTGGACGATTTTATATATGAGTTAAATTATCGGTTGTACAATATTATATAATCATTACACCCTACTGGTGTTTGTTGTATATACATACCTCGAAATACCAATAACTCATGATGATAACCAATAACATAATGATGAAAATATGCCAATACTTGGAGAATTCAGCCAGACACTTTTCATAAATAGGACATCAGATCAACTTCTGTATCTCGTATTATCAGGCAGTTATGTCTGTGTGTAATGTCTAATTTAAATTATTTTTATGTGTACATTTATAACTGTATATTTGTGTTGTAGTATGTCATAGTTTTTATATCTTTGTACTTTTTATATGTTTTATTTATACTTTTGACTTATCCAGACACCAAGAAAGAATTAATTTTCAATCGATTCCTGCAGTGAAATCATTGAAACTCGGTTTTTCCTAAGTATGAGAGTGTATGTGTCAAAATCGAAAAAATGCAAAAAAAATTACATTGATAGAGCCATATCTCGAAAACTGTCCATTTTTGGAGTTTTCGGCAATGGACACTTTTGATCAGTGCATCCAGATCTACACCATACCAAAAATTCGGACAAATTCACGGAAAGCCATTTTCCATAAGAAACGTGCGTGGTCCTTTGTATCTGTATTCGTTTCACCTGAGTATTTTATATAATTGAGGTCTATACAGACCCCTTTCTACCGGCCGGCTTAATGGGTAAGGCATATTTTCGATAAAATTAATTATATGCCTAACCCAATTACGGTAATAAGCAATTCTGAAATAACAAAGGATATCAACGACATCAAACCGTCAGATAGAAAGGGGTCAATTAGGGCTAGTGAGAATGTACCATGTCCAGATACGGTAATTAACGCAAAAGACTACCTAAGTCAGAATAAATACAATCTGCGCAGACTGAATCTCGAGTCATCTGAGATTATTCATGATGTATAAGCCTCTGAAGAAGCTAGCCACTCGCGCTAGCGAAACGTTAGGAGAAAATTCCAAAAAACGACGGCCTTCAAACCCGAGTAAATATTGTGACTCAGAAAACTTCGGCCGCGAAAACCTTAACCATTTTGTCAGATTTCTTTGGATTGAAAAGTGCCTATCCCCTTTTCACACCTGCCTACAAAGGGCTAACAGAACACACTCTGCTTTGAAAGAAGAAAAAATAATATCAAGATATATTCAGAGCCTTCGAGCATAGGGATGGGTATACCGCAGGGATCCATTTTGGGCCCCATACTGTTTATTTTGTATGTCAACAATATCGAATCTGTAATTGCTGGGTGTCATTATGCGGGACATCAGCTGGATAAAAAGTCACTAATAATCAGTTTGCAACTTGTACGGGACGTTAGTCCAAGTTCACACCCGCAGGTACAGGTAGTAAAGTGATCAATAAAAATTATTATTATTATTATTTCTTTGGTGTTTTGGCATCGACTGCTATAGTCATTAGACACGTGTTCTGGATAAGCCTTGTTACTAACTCCATGCGCCACCTCAGGAGCAGCACTGTTACTTGGAACGCAACAGCGAATCGTGCAGGACTCACCCCAGTTCAGCCACGAGATTTGAATAATTTAATCGGTCAAATTAAATTTAAAAAATCCCAGCCGTAACTGGAGCTCGAACTCCGGACCTTTCGACCCAAAGTCAGACAGACTGCGGAAAACTAAATTAGAGCTTATCCTTTCATATTTTGGACCAACATGCATGTTAGAAAAGGTACTTCAAGAATTCCGAATGTTAGAATTCCTGAATGATAAAGAACTGAAGAATCTTATTACAATAGTAAAAGCATCGGCAGAATTCTGTGAGGTGTCTATGTTCCTTCTAATGGTAATAATTTTAACCGCTCTATCAAACCAACAAATTTTCCCACAATGAGAATAACTTCATCCTCAGAAGAAGAGGTTTTGCAATCACTTAAAAACTAATACAAAAATTCAAAGCTGGAGATGACAAAATCCCAAGCTTTCTGCTTCTACTAAAAGACTGTATGCATACATTGTTTTGCAAAGCCTCTTCAATTAATTTTTAACATGGTTTTAAACAGAAACAACGATAGATGGAAAGTATCAAAAATGAATAAAGGAATCTGTATTTGTTCACAATAAGCATTAAAATTAATAAACAAGATGTCCTGACAGGACAGCTCATTGCAATAATCCTACGCAATAGGAATGTTTGGGTCGAAAATCCATCAAAATTTCCTTTCTAATACCCAGACGAACGTTGAATTACATTTGGTGAATTTCCGTGCAGAGTTCCTACAAGGCTTCCTCTGCAATTGTTTGTAGCATGGAAATGTTCAACAAAACATTTTAATCACCTATAGATCGATTTTGGGGTGTTGTCCCTCATCAGTATAGGGTAGGTCTTTGCAGACAACAACTAATGTCTGCAACAAATGATTTGGTGACTTCCCCAATTCAAGAAACAACGTCCGCAGAGTAAATGAATCCAAACTACGAGCACCATCTCAACCTCAGCCCTCCAACCAATAGAAGTAGAAAAATCCTTAAATTTTTTATATTTGAATTTAGGCAAAACCAACAACAAACCAACAAAAAACCTTCCCATACTGACATAACCATTCCTAATAATTCGATACATCCATATATACATAAAATATCAGCATACCATAATATGATACATAGATTAGTGAATGTTCCTCTTTCTGAAGAAAATTTCTGCAAAGAATTAATTATCATAAAACAGATAGCAGTTAACAATGGATATTAAGTCAAATTAATAGAGAATATTCTTACTGAAAAATTACATAGAAAGGCTTTCCAAGAAGTGTACTCCACTATGAGGAACCTTGACAATAATTAAAGAACTTCAACTTATTCAGGACCCGTTTCAGAAAAATAGCGTCATTTTTGAAAAAACAAAATTTAAATGTAGCATTCAGAACAGATAACACGTTGGGAAGGTTTATCAAAAATAATAAAGATAAAACACAAAAATCAGGAGTTTATAAATTGAATTGTAGATCTTATTCCAAAGTATATGCAGGCCAGACTGGTAGACCATTCAATAGGCGCGTTTCACAGGGGGGATCTTGCAACTGACAACGCGAAATTAATGAAATAATAAAAATAATAATAATCTATGCATCATTATGACTGAGTAATAGAGCAGAATACGCGAATCCCGAACACTGCCAATTCAATAAGTATTCAAATGCTATTTCTATTGTGGTATGTATTATTGTGTGTATCATTTCTTTCACAACTTAATTACTGTAATCCACATATTTGTCTTGTAATTGGGAGTACTCCTGTTATACAATAATCCAATTTTTTATTATTTTTTAACCACATCAATGTGCATTCAGTAAGATTGTTAATGGTATTGTTAGAATTCAAAATAGTAATCACAATTTCTTGAGATCACAGATTTTTTGTGCGCTAAATGCACGTATATTTTTCCTATATTTTAGAGGGACAAAAAGTGAGCGAGATGTTTTATTTATTATTTCTGTAGAACGGTATACAACTACAGTTTAGCTTAGATGCGAGGCTTACCTATATATTAAACTAACTTCGTATCGAGTGCTGATTATTCTGTAACGTTGAACCACCAATTACTCTAGTTTTTAATTATAGTTATTTGTATAATTCCGCTTCTGGAACATCGTCAGATAACAGAAAATACCAAGATTCGGTATCTCTTGAACTTGCCAACTTTGCAAGATAACGAATACGACCGCCAAGTTCACTCTCGTATTAGGAAGCGCGTAGACTCATTCAAAAACATAATTTGATGAGGTATTAGACTGACGTTTTATAGATAAAACTGATAATTATCATGTTTAACTAGAGATAATATTCGGAGTGACTTCTGATTGAAAGTGACGATGTATTCTTTCGAGTTATTCCTTCATTAGATAAGCACCAGCACGAAAATATGGATTACGCATTTTTTTCTCACAACCAATTTGCAAAATTACCACTCACTTGGAATTAATGTAACTCAATAACTAGGTACTTCAAAACTAGGTAAAACAGCAACTGTTATCACTTTCAATCAGGACTTTGAAATTGGACTTGACTTTGGAATTGAATATTTTTTTTTATAAACAATATATATTTAATGTAAAGTACCTAGTTTTGGTGTCTGTAAAGAAATATGTTAGCGGCAATTCAGACATGAAAAATGGAAATTGATAAATTGAAATAAAAATGAGGACCACCAAGGATTCGGACCGGGGTCCCCCAATCTCCAGTCGGGTGCACTTAAGGACTCATAACACAGTACTTACTTATGCAATGCTCCTTATTGTTGTAGGAATCGGCATAAAGGTTTCCTCAAACCAAAGCGGGAACGCAAATTGCTATAATGGGATGCGAATTGCTATAAACACAGTGCACGGAGCAAACCAAACATAGATAGATAGATAGATGTTTATTTAACTACGTATAAATGGGTACATTTTTGTAGAAAGTCACAGAGTTGGGATAATATGGATATCAATAAAAGATAATATGACATTCACATGTTGTCTAAAATAATGTACATTTAAAAGCAGTAAATATAAAACCAGGTACAAGTAGAAAATTAAATATGTAGAAAATACAATATTACATAAATACAGTACCTACTGGTATTCATAAATATATATATATATATATATATATATAAATGAGTTTTGAGTACATTCCACAATCATTCAAACGGTGTTTTGAAAAATTCCTCTGTGGAACAAAAACACTTTTTTAAAATATATTCCTTCACAATATTTTTGAAAGATATGTAGTTCTTACATTTGATTTCATTTGGGAGCACATTGAAAAGTTTAGGATTCAGAGAGTTTTTTGATGATTTAGTTAATCTGTATCTGGATGTCCTTAGTAAATTATTGGATCTTGTGTTATAAGATGATATATCTGAGGTTTTTAGGTATACGTTTTGATTTTTGTGTATTTCTAATAATGAGTAGAATATGTATAGTGACGGTAAAGGCATTATTCGGTGTTTAATAAATAGAGGCTGACAATGTTCCCTAGGCCCCACATTTGATATTATTCTGACTGACTTTTTTTGAAGTTTGAATATTCTTTGAGCATTACTGGAGTCACCCCATAAAATAACTCCATAACTGATTTTTGAGTGTATGAAAGCAAAATACGCTGAAAGAAGAGTAGACGTTTGCACATGTTTTTTGAGTTGTCTCAAGAGAAAGTTATATGAAGATAACATTTTACTCAGTTGATCTATATGGGGTATCCATGTAAGGTTATCGTCTAAAACTACGCCAAGCAGTTTCACAGTTTCACCTGATGGTAATTCTTTGTTAACTGAAAAGAGTATTTTTTGTGTTTTATCCCGATTAAGAAGTAGAGTATTTGAGTTGTACCATTCTTCAGCCATATTTTCAGTATTCGTTATTATTTGTTGTAGTCTGGATGTATCATTTCCCTGGTTCACCAGAGTGGCATCATCTGCATACATGACAATTTCATTAGGAAATAGATGAAAGAATAAATCGTTAACGTAAATTATAAATAATAGAGGCCCTAAGACGGAACCCTGAGGTACTCCATATTTAATATGTTTCATGTCACTAATTTTTTCCTTTAGATTGTTGACGATTGTCAAGGTAAGATTTAAAAAGATTTAGAGGTAGACCCCTAATTCCATAAATTTCCATTTTCTTTATAAGTATTTCGTGAGAAACACAATCAAAAGCTTTGCTTAGGTCACAGAGAGTGAGTGAAGTATGTTCACCCTTCTCATAGCCTTCGATTATCCTTCTCACGACTGAGCAGATCGCGTCCACCGTCGAGCAACTCTCTCGAAATCCAAATTGTAATTTGTGCAGTACGGACTCATTATCAAAGTACTTCGATAATCTTTTTTTAAGAAAGATTTCTAACAATTTTCCAAATATAACTATAATTGAAATGGGACGGTAATTTTCTGGAAGATTTGTATCCCCTTTTTTTAATATGGGAACCACTCTCGCTACTTTAAATATATCTGGAAATATTCCTTTACTGAAACAAAGATTTGTTAAGTGGGTTAATGGAATAACTAATATATCAGCTGTTTCTTTAATGAGTTTACTGTTTACTTCAAAAATATCAACACTACTACTATTTTTTAAAGAGTTTATTGCTTCAGCTACTTCATATGTAGTAACTGGTTCGAGAAAGAAAGATGATGCAATTCTAGGTAAAGAGTTCATATAGTACAAGGGGTCTCTAGTATCTTCAGCTATCGTATTTATGACATTTTCAGCCACTGTAGCAAAAAAGTCTGCAAAAATTGTATGTTCAAGTTCGATTTCATCTGTATTTTTTCTAATTCTGTTTGATTCATAGTTTATTAGTTTCCAGCTGTCTTTGGATTTATTATTAGAGTTTTGAATGTACTTGTCGTAAGCTGATTTCTTGGAGTGATTTATTGCATCCTGGTAATTTTTCCGGTAACTATAGTATGCCTTCCTATCTACAGGGTTTTTGGTTGTATCGTAAACTTGCTTAATAGCAGCGAGAGTATTTCCCATATTAGAAATATTTTCGTTGGACCAGGAAACTGGCGACATATTTTCAGCACAGAATTTTTGTTTGGGAAAACATTGATTAATTAAGTTATGATATGTATGAACAAGCATATTCGATAGGGATTGTACATCTCCATTAGGGTTTTCAAAGATACTCCACCCAACTTCAGCTAAGGAAGATCTGAAATTTTCCATACGAAAACCACTAACTTTTCTTCTCCAGATAGTTCTTGACTTTGTCGGTTGACAGTGATTTAACTCAATATACTGTCCATAATGGTCTGACAAGCAGGCTTCAAGGACTTCTGTCTGATAACATTCATCGTTAATATTTGTTAGGATGTTGTCGATGCAGCTTGATGTATCACTTACTCTGGTGAACTCCGATATGGTTATGTCCAGTCCAAACATTTTAGTAATACATATGAATTCTTTCAGTTCATTGGAGTTAGCAAGAAAGTTTACATTAAAATCGCCAAGGATTATTATTCGATTATAATCATTTGATAAATAAGTTAGTAGTTCTTCGAATTTAAGAATGAAGTTATAGAAATTACCCAGGCATGATCTATATACAGTTATGATTGCTGTTTTTGAGGACGGCAGAATAACTCCGCAGAATTCCGCATCTACCTCAATACAATAAGAATCAAGATTCAATGTTTTTGCACTAATTTCTTCACGAATGAATATAACTACACCCCCATGTCTATTGGATTGTCTACAGAAATTACCACCTGTATAGTAACCTGGAAGATTAATCAAATTTAACTGATTTGAATTCAACCAATGTTCGGAAACGCATACTACCGAATAGGTCTTATTTTTTAAGAAGAGCATAAGCTGATCAATTTTGTTTGAGATACATTGAATATTGATGTGGAATATACTCAATCCCTTTTTTTTTAGTTTCTTCTTCATGTTCACGTGCTAATTTTCCACTAGGTTCGGAACGGTTCTTTGAAAATTTCTATTTTTGAAAACGAATCTCCTCACTGCTGCACCATTGGGCCAGATAGAAGGGTTGTAGACTTCTTCGACGAATTCTATAGGAAAACTAACTTTAAAAGAAGATGTATATTATCTCCTACTCAACTCTTCGCATTCAAAGGTGATGTTAGGGGCTGTATTTTTCAGTATGTTCAAAAGATCATCAGCCCTGATCTCGGCTCCCAGCCTGAATACATGTAGATAGCCCTTCTTTGGAACGGTCTGCAGTTCGGTGTCTTTATTTGTTCCTATGACGGGTTTGAATCTATTCACTTTCCTATTGAATATTCCGTTTTTATTTGAGAAATTCCCTTTGCTTTTGTTGTCGATTGAAAAATCGGCTGGGTCATGTTTTTGTGTCGTTTTTGTAGAATTATTTTTAAGGCTATCAGCATATGTTTTTTGCTGGGGATTCTCGTGTGTATCATCGAGAAGTGTGTTGATATCGGAATTTGCATTGTTCGACAAGTCACTTGTAGATGGCTCTACGTTGTCTTTGTGGATACCTAATTTGTGATTTTGTTTACTACTACTTGCGAGACTACTTGCTTGTTTCCAAAACATAATAAGTTCTTCTTGTTCTTGCGTTCTTTTTTCTAGATGGACAGCTAATTTCCTTATAGTTTCTAATTCATTCCTTACCACTTTGAGTTCATTTTTAAGCATCAATTCATTATTAATGGCGGACTGCTCGCTCACTATATTCTGACTATCATGGAACACGTCTTGGTCACTAGTACACTTCTCGTGATGATTTGTCACATAGTTGATTAGTTGTACATTTGTTACACTGTTTGAGATCTGAAAGTTCACAAACACTTCAATAATATCACTCTTTTTTAATTTATTCAATTCAGCTGTAAGTATCGCTGCATGTTGTTGTTGCGCCATATTTAGTTGTTTGCCTGCATTTCGGAATACGAATAATCCTACTGGTATGCATGTGTACATATCCTGCTATAGAAATTAGTCTCGCGTTCTTCCCGTTCCCGTCCCGCGTTGCGGCGTTGGTTTGGGGAAACCTTTATAGAATATGGCTGCTTACCAAATTTCAACTTAATAAATAATCTACTTTAAGTTCCAAAATCACCCAGTATATGTTAATTCTCGAATCCTCGCAACATTTATCAATTGTTTTTTAATGCCTTGTCAGTGTTTTATCAGGTTTCATAGGTCAGTATCTATTTGCGTATAACATTCATCAGAAACATGATCAAATTCCTTGTAGGTACTCAATTCATTAGCGCGTCAAGACACAATTGAAAAAAACATCGATTGAAAATAATAAACTGCATGATAGATGTAGCCGTTACTACGTGGTAGATCTCATTAAAAATGAGAAATGAATCATCATGTTTTTATACCATAGTTTTTCTACAAAGAATATTCACGGCAACACTTTATTATTATAAGATTCTGTCTACAAAACCATATCGTCTCGTCGATGATCCCTCGCTGACAACCTCGCTTACATGTCAACGCTAATTTTCATCAATAAAAAAAAATATTTTCTATTTAGACACATCCCAAACTTGTCCGATGGGTTGGACATTTTTCAACTTCCTTCCTTCCTATACAGAATCAAATAATCAATGTTTGGATGAAGCATTGGGAGATGTGGGAGCATTTATTAAAAATGTAACACGACACTAACTCTGAAGCTTTTCAGGTATATGACCTAGACTCTGGACACCTAAGACAAATAAGTAAATAACATCTCCACAGTTCCTCTCATCCCGTCTGAATGAACTACCAACTCATGTCTCATTATTTCTCTTCAAAAAATATGGTCTCCGTCTTGGAAAAGACCAAATGACAATTTACTGCGCCACTCTATGGAAAATACCACTAATAATTCTTTTAATGAAGATGTTTACAGACAATACTTCCGGTGAATCTCACAGAAGTATTCCAGAAACTTGTGAAGCTAGAGACGACGTAGCCCTTACCTTTTAACGTGAGATGCAATGCTTCGTATCTCTCAACAAATCAGTAACAGTTTCTCTGAAACCTTCTTTGTATTACAGGACCAATGAACACTTGGATTCTTCGAGAGACAGAAGTGTGCCTGCCCTATCCATGAAACACAATTTCTACATTTGGCCTGAGAGTATTGAAGAATATATCAAATTCCTCTTTTATGAATTCCTTTCCGCAAAATCTCAGTACTGGAGTTCCCCAAGGTTCAATCTTAGGTCCGTTTCTTTTATGATGTATAAATACAACTAAATTATGAACTTATTTATCACTATGCAAATCTCACTTTTATGAGGACGATACGCAAATTTATTATTCTTTCAGTATCTATAATTTACAAGAAGCTTGTACTATCCGAAGAATTTGTCAATAGCATCAAAAGACCACTGCTTGATCATTAATGCTTTAAAAAAAACAAAAACCATCGAATTCAGCTACAGGAAAAAATGAATATTTCAATTGATTCAGAAGCTCTCGATAATAATAATAATCGATTCTTCAAATATTTGGGTTTAATAATGGACTCCAAGTTGAGGTTCAGTGAGCATGCAATAAAAACCATGAGGACAGCCTATTGCAATCTTTATAATAATTCATAGTAAATCAAAAATTCTTGACTTCAAGACAAAACAAATGAGCCACTTGAATTTCGGTAACATAGTGAATTCATGTTTAACCTGTTATGTGAATATTTCCTTTTGGTGAATAAATTATTATTACTTATTATTATTATATTATAAAAATCGCATCCAACTTGTGCAAAACGCTTGTGTCCGACTAATTTACGGAGTGAAAAAACGAAATTCCATTCCGCATAAAATTAAAGACGGTTGAGGTTGAAGCAAAGATGAATTTTACATTTGTGTTGTTTCACTCATAATTTAATTCATTCTCAATTATCAAAATATATTTATTCCAAAAGCTACTCAGTTCCGGGAGAATGTTCACACAATCAACACCAGATTCAGATACCGCCTCAACCATTCAAAGCACCAACGATTATTTTCATATAATGCTACAAAAATTTACAATGCCATTCCTGACTCGATAAAAATCGTGAATAAATTCAAATTAAAGACCTCGCTGAAAAAAATGTTGCTCAAGGGTAGATTTGATATATTATGATTTTTTCTGTTATCTATCAAAAATGCAAATTGAAAATTGATACCCCTAGTTGCATCCATTAAAACTCTTTTGCCACCAATTAAAAAATTACCCTTACTATTTTTCATTTCTTTCATTCTTCTGGTGTTTTAGGTTATTAATTGTTGAATAAGTACGTTTTTATGCTAATTTCCTGAACGGGTGTGAAGTTATCCACATCCACAAATGTACACCCATTGTACCCCCTTGGACGGCCTGGAAAACTACGGGGTATCAGGAATGAATAAAACATCAAACTACATAACATATCCCGAGCAGAATCGTGTACAAAGCCAATTGTCCATTCTACGATAATTTTTTCGGAAACTCGCCCCCATTGCACCCCCTAGGATGGACTGGAAAACTCCTACGGGGTATCAGGAATGGATAAAACAACAAACTACATATAACATATCCCGAGCAGAAACGAGTACAAAACCAATTATCCTTTCTATGATTATTCTTTCGGAAACTTGCCCCCATTGCACCCCCTCGAACGGTCTGGAAAACTCTTACGGGGTATCAGGAATGAATTAAACATCAACTTCATAACATATCCCGAGCAGAAACGTGTACAAAGCCAATTGTCCCTTCTATGATTATTTTTTCGAAAACTCGCACCCATTGCACCCCCTCGGACGGCCTGGAAAACACCTACGGGGTGGCAGGGATGAAGAAAATAGCAAACTACACAACATATCCCGAACAAAAATGTGAACAAAGCCAATTGTCCTTTCTATGATTATTCTTTCGGAAACTCGCCCCCATTGCACCCCCTCGGACGGCCTGGAAAACTCCTACGGTGTATCAGGAATGAATAAAACATCAAACTACATAACATCACGAGCAGAAAAGTGTACAACGCCAACTGTCCCTTCTATGATTATTTTTTCGAAAACTCGCCCTCATTGCACCCCCTCGGACGGTCTGGAAAACTCCTACGGGGTAGCAGGGATGAGGAAAATAGCAAACTACACAACATATCCCGAGCAGAAACGTGTTAGAACAGGATCCCACGCCTGTTTTCAAAAATGATTAATAGCAGGCTGAATCTTCCTGAGTATCTTCATTTTGCCGAGACGCCCAACTTTTTCCTCTACGAAAATTCTCGATAGTGGTAGCTAATAAAATGCGCAGGCGTCAAACATGTAGATTTGGTGAGTGCAAAAAATGCATTAATAACAGTTAGTTTTTCAGTTGAACCTCGAGATAATTCGATGAAGTACTCGAAATAACTTTTGTCCTACAAAATGGACGGTAGGACTGAAGAGTCCCCCACTCCAAACATGTACCAATGACGTGGTCATAAACAATCATTAAAAACCAGCGGATTTTTTTACCGTTGCTTGGCTAATATTTGTATAATTGAATGGTCATATTGTCCTACAAATTGAATGGTAGGTGTTCCCAGTCCTACTCTCCGAAATTGTCAATTCCATGGTAAATTTTTTTTTATTAATAACTGTAGGACAATGATAACACATGAAAGATTAGTGTATTCTTCACCTAAATAATACAGTGTCCTACAAAAAAACGGGTATGTATCGCTAGTCTTACAAAAATTATTCAAAATAACGAATTATTTTGAAATTGTGGTTTAGCTAATTTAATATACTTTTATTCGTGAAGTAATGTTACTTTCAATGTATAATTGTTTGTTCGATTCAAAAATATCATAATTTACGTGAAAAATTTATGAAATAAGTAGAAATTTTGTTTAGCTCTTATAATTTTTATAAACATATTGAAAACAACAATAACAAAGTAAAAACATTGAAATAATCAATCTGCCCTCCGGGGCGGCTTAAATGATGTCGCATGCGCTTCAACAGATGCGGGGGAAATCCGGAAAAACCTGCAACACCACATCGTCGTCTGAAGAGCTGAAATTTATAATTGAAAACTTTCAAAGAGGTCAGACGAATTGTGAAATTCTGCTCTACGGTAAAACAGGTATGGTATCTCCAGAGGCCTCAAAAAGTCCAATTCGAAATTTTACAGGGGGTCAAGTGGCCAAGTAGTTAAAATACCGATCTTATCTACTGTGGTCGCCGGTCGCGGGTTCGAAGCCTAGCGACTGCTTATATTTCTCTGATGGCCCAAGAAAGTGGAATAGCACGTAAAAAGTAAGAATTCGTTAATCCTTGGCTCTCACAAGTTTCGTCTTTTGAGGGCTATCGTTCGTAAGGGAACGACATCTGGTTAACGGAAAAATTAATTTTAAACAACAATGTATGCAACTATCATCAAAGGACTCCGCACACATTTAATGAAAAAAAGTCTTACTGTGAAAATGGCTGAATTTTTGGTATGTTGTAGCTGAAGCTATTCTGAGTAAAAGTCTCCATTGGCCCTACTCGATCGTATGGCCAGATTCGGCGATAGAGGGCGACACATCATGGATTTTGAGATTTTTGGAAAAATTTGAATGTATAAAAAAATATCAATATACCATTCATATCCAATATTGAACTAGTGAGCGGCTGGTCATAATACAGAAAAAATGAAAAAACTAAACTACGAGGTAGTCAATAATATAATCAATTATCCTGTGTATGAATACGCATACGAGTGTATAAGTTGATTGGGTTTATCATTGACATCAATCAGATTGGAAGCTGATCGATCAAAATATAATACAGCTAAGCAGATCGGGTGTTTGAAGTAATAAGGGGTTCAACATTATATGTACTTTTAGCTGATGACATACTATTGCTATCTCGGAAACAGAGAGACCTACAAGGTCGGTTGGAACAGAAAAAAAATCTATTTTGGGAAGCAATACTAAGGTTTTTTCAGGTCTTGAATATCAATGTTTGTTATTGAGATATTCGCCAAAAACTAAAATTGTCGAATTTCGTTTTATGGCTCTACCGCCTCCATTTCGAATGATATAAGAAAAAGTCATGGGAACTTTCAATAATGTTTCATATCTATTATAATACGATATAAAACAATTTCCAATGCGACGTTAAGTTCTTTATATTCCATCAACAACTTAATTTTTTCAAATACGACCTCCAGTTTTTTTCATCGATCTTTGTAGCTACTTTCATAACAAATTCAAATAAAAATGTAATTGGATGCGGGTGGCTGTGAATCAGAGAGTGACGGGACTTGCTGGAAATAAGGGGAGTTCATAGGACGATTATTTCATGAGTATAATTTCACTTCAATTCTCATATCCTAGTAACAGATATGGACAATTCGTAATACTTATTTCATTTTGTTCCTGAGATATAGCCTTTTTAAGCATTCAAATTGTCACTGTGTACATGGAGAACTGTTGAACTAGCAATCATAACATGAATCCTCATGTAATTGATAAAGACCCTTTCTTTTTCAAAGAATTTGTAAAATAAAAATGGTAATAGTATTAATATTCATATATTTCTTTGAACAGTGTCTTGTCATGCTATGTAATGCAACACCGTTTGTGAAATATAATTTCTTATTCGAATGGAGGGACTTACGAGCTACAAATTAGATTTATCGTGTTTATTTGTAAAAAAAAATCGATTTCGAATTAAAGCAAAAAAATCAAATCGATTCATAATTCGCAAAACAGCAGTAATATAATTTTTGACACCTTGTAGCTCGATTACTGGCCATAGGATCGATCTGTGAACTGATCAATAATGAGGATGGCAGGATCAAGAAAATATCATATCAAAAATGAGGATAAATGTGCCTAATTACAAAATATTTTGATCATTTTTTTATTTCAGAAGGTATGATCGAAATATCTGTAAGCTAGTTAAGCCCGTGGCTTACGGTAAAATAGATTGATTTTACTGCCTTCATATGAAGTTAATTCAATTGTTTTGTTTCAGATTTGGGTAAAACTAACAGTTAGCCATACAATTTTTGCGCTCACCAAATCAACACGACTTTCGCCTACGCAGTTCATTAGCTACTAATATCAAGAATTTTCGTGGAATTGACAATTTCGGAGCGTAGGACTGGGCACACCTACCATTCAATTTGTAGGACAATATGACCATTTAATTATACAAATATTAACCAAGCAACGGTAAAAAAATCCGCTGGTTATTAATGAATTTTTATGACCACGTCATTGGTACATGTTGGGAGTGGGGGACTCTTCAGTCCTACCAACCATTTTGTAGGACAAAAGTTATTTCGAGTACTTCATCGAATTATCTTGAGGTTCAACTGAAAAACTAACTGTTATTTTTGAATTTTTTGCACTCACCAAATCGACATTTGACGCCTGCGCATTTTATTAGCTACCACTATCGAGAATTTTCGTAGAGGAAAAAGTTAGGCGTCTCGGCAAAATGAAGCTACTCAGGAAGATTCAGCCTGTTATTAATCATTTTTGAAAATAGGCGTGGGATCCCGGTCTATGTACAGAGCCATTTGAGCCTTTTATGATATTTATAAATTTTTCGCAGTGTACATTTGTGGATGTGGATAACTTCACACCCGTATTTCCTAAGAACATCAAGTTCATTTGTTTAGTTAACTTGAATGACTGTATGATTTTTTTTCCTTTCCTCTGCTATTACAAGTTATTACATTATGTTTGCAACAAATATTTGTTAAATGAAAAAGTCATGTAATTAGTAGTCACATAGAATGAAGGTTATATTTTAACTTATTTCTTTTTTAACAAAACTACTAGGAACATACGTAAAGATGTTGTTATGGGTTGGATGGATGAACAGTTACCATTATGTCCGGATAAAGGCGATAGAATTCCGCCCTTTCATATTGTTAATTTGATTTATATTTAATTCCATGTATTTAACCGTTGCTAAATATTTGAATTTTTGACAATATGAATAAAGAACAATTATTATCATTATAATTAGTATTGTCACGCCGGATATCCGAGTTGAAATCTTATTTTTTTTTGTTCAATGATGTCGAATAGAATAGCTTTAGAAATTCATAATAATTGTCAAAGTGTACATTATACTATTTTCAAAAACATCATGAAAGTTTATGATATAAACTGTTATGGAAAAAAAACACACAGATTTGGTAATAGTCGTCGACTATCCAAATATGGGGTTGGTAGGTATGTGAGAGCTCTTCAAATGACGATCGTATATCGTTTACATTCATTGTAGGGAGGAAGGCAAATTATACTTCAATAATGCAAACGTACGAGTACGAAAAACCAAAAGCTATAACCTGAAAGAGTATATAATATGTAAAGTTGTGGGCATGAAGAAGTCGTACAGCAGTTATAGAATAAGTCAGGCTTGTCAATCTTAGTTATTAAACTTCTTATCGACTTTGACGAATAGAGTCGAAATTCAAACCACTTCTGTCAGTTACGCGCTTTCAATATTTTTTAGTGCAATTCCTCAATTAGTGTCGTACCTTGTACGACTTTTTTATGCACACAACTGTACCTATCTGTTTGGACGTGAATTTTCTAAATTCTACAGTCGACAACATTCTTTTTCAACTTTTTTTCTATGTTGGATGAAAACAATAATAATACCTACAAAACGAATATATACGTACGGAAATTATGAAGAATGAAAACCATCATAGTCTCCCTACCGCAAATATTGTTCTCATACATTTCCATATGTTTCTGTTATGTCACCGTGCCATATCTGATTCAGTTCATCACATAAAAACACAGGCGAAAACCTTGCCAAACTGAGGGTTTATTGATAAATGGACAAAAACTGAAAGACATGTATTTTCTCACTTTAAATGGTACCTAATATATAAATTAAGAACCACTATTTTAAATATAAAAAGATATATAGAAAACTGCTGGATGAAGCAAAAAAACTGCATAACTCGTAGGTACTGGCAAATTCGAAAAATAAATCTAATACTGCTTGGAATATTTTGAAGTCGAATAAAAAAGAACAGAAACAGCTAAATAATAATAATAATAATATGAGAATTAACTTACATAATAGGATAGTGACCGAACTTGAAGAGGTATCAAATTGTTTCATAGATTATTTTAGTAACATTCCAAAAAATCTCACTGACAACATGGTATGTGCTACCAAAAGTGATCTAGGTTAGGTTAGGTTTGAACGTGAGTGGGCCCGTATCAGGCCCTCCACTGCGGCCAATGGCATATTGTGGCTCACCCTATGGTTATATTTCTCCCAGTATATCCAATCTCTTGACGAAATTGAGGAATGCACTGGGAGAACAATTTACCAGGTTTTCTGGCCTTACTGTCGTATCGCCAAATATTGAGAATCTGGTTCTGGCCGCTGCAGGGCATGTACTCAGAATGTGTTCAGCCGTTTCATCATTCTCCATGCATAGCCGGCACTCTGCATCTTGTGCAAGTCCGATTTTATGCATGTGATGTTTGAGTTTGCAGTGGCCAGTAAGCAAACCTACTATAACTCTGAGATGCGCTCTGCTGAGTTCTAGCAGTTTGTCAGAGTCCTGTTTTTTCCTTGTACAAGCAATAAATGCTTTGGAATGGGCTAGGCCCGGTAGACTACGCCAGTACTAGAGTCTTTTATTGTCTGCCCAAGCTGTTATGACATTCTTGGCAGTGCTATATGCTAAACCGATTACCGGTTCTGGTCCAGTGAACGTTGTTTCGGCCCCCCCTTTTGCTAGGGCGTCCGCTATTTCGTTTCCTTCTAGGCCTGTGTGACCTGGTATCCAGACTAGGGTAACGTTGTTGCGTTGCGCCAGTCGGTTTAAGGTGTCTCTGCAGTTCCATACTGCCCTAGATTTAAAGCAGTTGGATTCAAGCGCTTTAAGTGCTGCTTGACTATCTGAAAATAATTTTATTGTTTTTCGTGTGTGGTGTCGATTTTCCAGCTCCCTGGCACATATTTCAATGGCATATACCTCTGCCTGAAATATCGTAGCTAGTTTGCCCATACTGAACGAGCGTTTCACTACTGGGTTCATCCCATATATTCCGGCTCCAACGCCTTCCTGAGTTTTGGAACCATCGGTGAACCAACGTTCATTTGCCCTACATAGGTTGGTTTCATTCCGGACCCAGTCTTCTCTTTCGGGAAAGACCACAGTGTAGGACGTGTGAAGGTTGATAGTTTTAGACATGTTGTCTGAGGGCATTCCTAGAATGTTGTGAGCTATTATGCCCTCCAGCATGCCGCTGCCTCTCATGACACATGCCTGCGGTAGACTAATGGCCGCTTGATAAAGTCTGTATGTTGCCCATCTTGCCTCTCTCTCCAGAACTATGTGGAGAGGAAGTAATCCAAGGAGGACTTCCATTGCTGCCGTTGGAGTGAATGCTTCCAGTAATCGCCAGGCACGCTTGTATCTGTAGTCCGTTAAGTTTAGCAATGGCCATTTTTTTATGTCCCTTGCTCCACCAGACTATAGAGCCATACGTTATCATTGGACGTATGACGGTCACGTACAACCAGTATTCGTGTTTTGGTGACATGCCCCATGTACCAAAACACCTATCTGTTTGGGCGTGAATTTTCTAAATTCTACAATCGACAACATTCTTTTTCAACTTTTTTTCTATATTGGATGAAAACAATAATAATACCTACAAAACGAATATATACGTACGGAAATTATGAAGAATGAAAACCATAGTCTCCCTACCGTGAATATTGTTCTCATACATTTCCATATGTTTCTGTTATGTCACCGTGCCATATCTGATTCAGTTCATCACACCTTGCCAAACTGAGGGTTTATTGATATCTGGACAAAAACTGAAAGACATGTATTTTCTCACTTTAAATGGTAATATAGAAATTAAGAACCACTATTTTAAATATAAAAAGATATATAGAAAACTGCTGAATGAAGCAAAAAACTGCATAACTCGAAGCTACTGGCGAATTCGAAAAATAAATCTAATACTGCTTGGAATATTTTGAAGTCGAATAAAAAAGAACAGAAACTGCTAAATAATAATGATAATAATATGAGAATTAACTTACATAACAGGATAGTGACCGAACTTGAAGAGGTATCAAATTGTTTCATAGATTATTTTAGTAACATTCCAAAAAATCTCACTGACAACATGGTATGTGCTACCAAAAGTGATCTAACAGTTAAATATAATAATGCTCATTCTTTATATCTCATTCCAGCTACTGTGTATGATATAATAGATATTGTTAACAATCTGAGTAACTCAAAATCCGTAGGAGATGATGATATAAGTACAAACATTTTGAAATCATGTATACGTTTTATAGTTGAACCTATAACATATCTGATTAATTGTTCCTTAGAAGAGGGAATTTTTCCAGAATGTCTGATGGTTAGTAAAATTGTCCCAATTCATAAGGCAGGAAATAAAACGGACTTGGAGAATTTTAAACCAATTTCAGTTTCCATTTGCAAAGGTCTATGAAAAATATATTTCAAACTTAATTGTCGCATTTTTTGATAAACAGAATTTATTTAACACCAACCAGTTTGGTTTTCGTAAGGGATTGTCAACAATCCTAGCTATCACAAAGTTTCTTAACAATCTGTACAAAAATTTAGATGAAGGAAAAAAGGCTTTGGGGATTTTCATAGACCTGACTAAAGCTTTTGATTTGGTTAATCATGAAATTCTCCTCACAAAACTTCAAATGTATGGTATCAGGGGAGTAGCCTATGACTGGTTTGACAGTTATTTAAAGGACAGAAAACACTATGTAGAGGTGAACAGTAAAAACTCAGTATCGAAAATCTGTTCTATTGGGGTACCACAAGAATCTATTTTGGGTCCACTACTCTTGTATGTACTATATGTAAATGATTTTTTAGTGATTCATCGTAATGTATGCTGATGATACATCTCTATTATTAAGTGAAAAAAATGTTTTATCAACTGAACAAAGCAACTGAAGAAATTATAAAAGCTCAAATATATGGTTCTCAGATAATGGCCTTGTTTTGAATGACAAAAAACTGTACTCTTGCGTTTTAATCATTCAAGGACTAGTTTTGATCACAGTTTGCTGATCAAATCTGTAAATGGATCAATTCGACAACAGAGAGAGACCAAATTTTTAGGATTGAAAATGGCTGAAAACTTGAAATGGAATAATCACATTGACATGATTTGATTGCATTCAACAACTGCGCTACAGTGTGAGTAAATCCTTATTATTAATATACTATCATGCACACTTTCATTCTATTATTTCTTATGGAATAGTGGCATGGGGAGCATCTAGCGATTGCTCCAGGATATTTAAAATCCAAAGAAGAACTCTTAGGTATATTGCGGGAGTAAGTAGAAAAACCAGTTGTAGAACAATTTTTCTCCACGATATCACAGAAATTGCCAATTCTGAAATCAAATTCGATTACAGAATGCTGGAATTCTCTCTCTTGAGATTGAAGAAATATTCTGCAACACCTCTGCTCCCATGCAATTTAAATGTATTTACATTCTCTCTCTTGTGATAGAATAATATTCTCACACTGGTTAGCAATAATAACATTAGCCTTGACGCAGTTGATTGTCATCGTAGTGGCAAAATTTGAGTAACTGTCAAAATTATTGCTGTCACGTTTCCTATCTTTGATCGTGTAGAAAGTATAGTCTGCTACTCGGTTAGAATGAAAATTCGTGATCGAATTTTCATTCTAACCTTGTTACAGAATATACTATACTCTGAATGAATATTTAAATGATAATCTGTGATATTATATTATTTATCAGAACATATATGTTTGTTTGTATATATCGTAAACAGTTTTATTTTTTTAATGACAGTGCTCCATATATTGTAATGTTTTTCCGTTGTTCTTTGTATTTATGTTATTTGTATTGTATAACTGCATTCCACTAACTTGTTCAACATCATCTTCGATGATGCTAAATATTTTATTATTATTCTTATTGATATTTTTATTTTAATATGTATATTTCACTTATTTGTATTTTATCTTTATAACTGTGATTTTCGAAAAAGGACAATGTGAGTATATGTGCTCTTTTACACAAATTCATATACAATTTTGTAATTTTTGTCATTTATTTTGTCTCGCTATTTATTTATGACTTGTTCATGTATGATCTCAAGGAACTAATAAATATCTATCTATCTATCTATTTTCTTCATTTTTAAAGATTGTCTCCCATAGTACCATTACTCTCCGATAATCAGTGTGATTGTATTTTTTCTAGTCTCAATTCAGAAGTATCTTGTACAGATGTAGCCTTGTTATAAAATGTCCTATTTTTATGTTCCACATCAAAGTATATTATATGGTCCGTCAGCCCGCTGCCAAAATGTGTAATGATTTTATGACGTATGTTCTTTAGGGTTCTGGTAGTTATAAATATAATGATCAATGAGCAAGCAAAATTAGTGCTATCCCGAGGAACATAACAATAAAAATAAAAATAATAATAATACTTTTTTTCTTAAATACATGCATAAACACGTTTAGAATTTGTCAGAAACTAGTTGATTATTGTTGATTGCAAGAAGAAATCACATATTTTAATGATAGGTTAGCATATGCCAAGCATACCAAACGATATTTCATAGAATAAAAATCAGACGGAAACCGATCGGCATACGTGTCGAGTTGGTTACCCTCAAATGTGTAGAGAAATAGGAAATTGTTGAATTTATAAGTTTTTATGCATGTCTTTGAGAAAATAAAGTATAATAATAATTGTTATTATTATTATTATTGTTATGTTCCACGTGCAAGCGCTAATTTTGCTCGTTCATAGATCATTATATTCATAACTACCAAATCTATAAAATCATTACACATTTTGGCAGCGGGCTGACGGCTAATATTTTATTTTTCAATTAGTATCTTCCCCAACATTTCTCTCATCTTATTCCGAATTGCCACTTTTACCCTCTGACCAATATTTTACTATCAACATTTTCACTTATAATTTCAATTGCCTATTGTACCTACATAATGTTTACAAAATTCCTGTCACCTTAATATTCTAAGTCGACACCCGCAACATCTTAATGTGTATTCATTATATAATTTATATCAGTCCCAACTGTTCTATTTGTTATTATTTTGGATATATTCAAATATAAAATTATTGTGACTAATTAGTTTCAACTCGCACAAGAATTTTTTGAATTTTTACTTGGTATACCATTATTGTACAATTTCTTTTGTATTTCCATAAAAAATTTATCCTCTGTACCTAAAATTAATTACTATTACTATAAATTATATCACGTTCTGTCACTTTGCCGTTCAAAAAATTGTATCGTGATAATTTAGGTACCTGAATCTTATATACCTATGATTAAAAAAGATTCAAGATTCAAAAATTTTAATATGTATGTTTTAACATTTCCAGTCTTAAATAGTTGCATCTATTTTCTTCATTTTTCTTCTGGGAAGGAGAAAGAATAAGGACAGCCAGTTGTATACCAGGTAATGACTGTCACCAACACTCCGTTCCAACGCTTGGTCGAATCCTGCCCCCCCCCTTGCGAGATATTGTGCAGAATTCATGCCTCCTGCAGAGTTATGCGTGACTTTTGTGTGAGTTTTATACAGAGAGTGAATGGCCTTGATCATTGCAGAGGTTAGTAGGTAGAGCATCCCCTAAAAGGCTCACTGCAAAAAGCCATATACCTACGAGTTGAACTATATGTAATTTCTCGTCCACGTTATTAGTTTCGTATGTACTGAAAAACGGTATTCTGTGCAGATCATAATTGAAAGATTCATAGTTGAAATTCTTAAAGTTTGACCTACCGAAAGGGTAAGAAATAAAATGTAATTACATTGAATACGGCATTATTATCATTGCTCGGCGGGGATGGCAAACGTCCGAAGTACAGGTAGTTCTGAGTAAATCTATTCTCCTCCCCGCTGTCAGGTCTATCTCGTGAGTACTCCAGATCGTCTGATAAACTCCTGGAGATTCCTTACGAGGTTTCCCTCTGGGATGATATCTTCTGCACTGCAGTGTCAGAAGGTATCCATCCTCATGCAAGCCAGGGCATTATGTGGGAGGCTGCTTCTTCTTCCTCCTCACAGAACCTGCAAAGTGAGGAGCCTTGGTGTATCCCCAGCATGTGCAGGTGTCTTCTCCTTTCTGAGGAGATGTCTTGTGAGCTGGTCGGTTCGCCCCATCATCTTCCCGTGAGTATTACCAAAGGCTTTCTCCCAGGAAGATTGGTGATAGTTTTTAACCCATTTCTTCGTGTCCTGCTTAATGTCCCCAAACGGTATTCCGCAGGCTGGTTCCGGTTTGATGAGAGTTAACGCTGCCCCCACTCTTGCTAGGGTATCTGCGCTCTAATTCCCCTGGATGCCCCAGTGACGTGGTACCCAGACAAGTTTCACCTTGTTCTGTGCTCCTAGGTCGCTGAATACGGCAAGTAAATTCTTCAAGTACTATTCTCTAGTTGTCTAGTGGAACATTGGCAAGGATAAAGCAAGGATTTCGAACAGACTTTTTTCTTGTCTAAAACCATCAAGTGCATAACTTTTCTACTTCATCACAAATAAAAATTATACTAATTATTACTAAACCCAAGTGATAATTCTGGAACTTTTGAAATAACAACTTGAAATAACGATGGCTTGATCCTAATACCCCTTAACTGATGAAAAGCAAATTTCACAGGAAACAGAATAAACTATTTTGAAAGATCAGTTGCAATTTTAATGTAAACAATTTTACATGGTAATTGTTTGTTGGGTCCCAAGAATGTATTGACTGAAAAATGTATACAAAAACATAAATTTAGTTCTTTTAATTGCAGATACGGGATATTAGTTGCAATACATGACGCAGACATGGAAGTTTTGGGATAATATTTAATAAGGGAATATTATGATTTGAATTTGAAACAGTGATTTAGAATGAAAACTTTTATTCTTAATAAGTGGGTAACATAAACTCAACTCAGGAAGAAGGCAATTGGAAATGATGTGCTTCATCTTATTGATTATTCTAGGTGAGGTAAATTATCATAAAACTCTGTGCAGTCAGCTGGTGATACATTTTTCAATTCTTGCAGGTGCTGTCATTTCTTCATTTTTATTTTCAGTCTGTTCTTGTATAAAGGAGGGTACTGCTAACCTCTGGGATATTCAACAGTTCTGACTGGTGGGTGGGTTGTCAAATTTATTTTGTATAAAATTTTCCTTTCTGTGGGACTGTAGTGCAGACATCTGAGATCTGTAACTGTAGGGTCTTTGTTTTTTTTACCAGGTCGGATAAATTTGTAGCTCCATGTTTCTGGCCTCCAATAATCCCGAAAAAACCCGTGTGTGAAGTAGTACACATCCAGTGGGAACGGTTTTCGACGGGCTTCTCGTGTGACATTAACGTAGTCACTAGGCAAATGGATGAAACGATTTTTCAGCTTTTTTTCTATCATCGCATGGACCGAATCGGATTCCATTTGCGTATGGCCCTTTTCCAGGAACTTCTGTTCGATTACAACATTCTGTTCCAAGCAGTATTGAAACAAGGCATTGGACATACATTTCGGTTCTGGTAACCGCAACCGTCAGAATAGATCACAATAGGAAGTAAGGGATTAGCATACTTCTCTTTTATGTAAAGGAGCAAACAGTTTGCAAACGTAGATGTACATAAATCAGCCTCAGTTTCGTTCCACCAGTAACAGGTGCTATGGTGTGTCGCAAGGTCATAAACTGTAAAATTATGACATTTCAATTTTGTTTTATAATACATTGCACTGGCATTGATCACAGGACAAATTTTCACAGCCTGAATATCTATTGTCAATGAGTAATTTTCTCTTCTTAAGGCTTTGGCTTTATCGTCTTCCTTTTCTTTTCTAGCTCTATCTTTTCTATCCAAATGATGCTTGTAATCATTTTCTGATATATTTTTTCTTTCAAAGGCACAGCACAAATCACATTTATCTTTTTTGGGGTATAAAGCGATAGATTCATTTCCATGAATATTTCATCAAAAATCGGAAAACTGACAATAAAATTCTCTTTCTCCTTATTTTTACAAATATCTTGGTAAACACGTTAGAGATCCATTATTGAACTAAAAATTTGCTAAAGATATAATTTTGTCGAATCCTTGCTACAGTAGTGTCAGCTCAGTTTGGGTAAACTCTCGAACCATTCTCTCAAATAACTTCTCTTTTCATTCTTTACTTGACTATCTTTGCGCCTTCTTGAGGACCTAGTTTCTTGTAGAGTGCTAGTATTCAATCCATGCTCAGTCTTTGATACCCAATCGTGTACCATGTCCTCCTTCAATTCCAAAGTGCCCAAAAACATCTTCCTACATACCCTTTTCCGTTCATTCACTTTGGTTCTTAAATAATAATATTAAGTTCCCTTCCTACGAGATACACACCTTCAGTCGACTGTCTTTTTTTCGGTACATATTCTATACTTCCTGTTACGTACACTTTTCTTTCTTCCCATGATTCCATATTGGTCCAAAACTAAATAGAAACTCTTTTCTCCTCTGAGAATATTTGGCAGAAGTATTTCGATGATTTTAAACAAGTGCTTGAACTGCATGTGTCTGCAATTTTTCTCTCGGGCGGGAGATGCCTTGGGTAATAACTCCATTTTCATTCACTTGATAACCTATAGCTTTTGCCAGGTAGTCTACGTTTCTTTATTTTATTTCTCGGCCACTTGGGATCCGATGCAAATCAGCTGTAACATGGGCATCCAAAACTTCTGTTCCTGTCTCACTCTGAGGGTCTGACGTTTCTGCCGGAAGAATATAATCGGGTTCATTCGTTTCCGTTTCCATTTCATGTATTTCACAGGTCTGACTTATGAGCAAAGTTTCGTTTTTTGGCTGCTCCGAGAGGTGCTCAGAAGCTCCACAACCAACCGTAGAATTCCTAGGATGTCCATAAGTTCCAAACAATTCAAGTTGATTGCTTAGTGATGTACTACTACACTTCTTAGTGATACGAGCCGCTAAGCAATTATCACGTAGAATAACAAATGTAGTAAGACTTCCGGACTGATCTGTTTTGTTACTCAGAACATCCTCTACAGCAACGCACTGGCCTATCTTATCTAAGGGCGGGTCCACATTAGTAAATATTTACGTTGTGTGTTGAATTTAGGATTCGCCATAAATATTTGCGCCGCATATTTGTTAACTTTCCTGCGCAAATTTGTACGTTGTGCCGTGCGTCCTTGATCAACATGTGTGTTGTTATTCAGTGTTGTGATTCCTTTGTCTGAAATACATGATCTTCTATTAATTGAAGTATGCCATAAACGGATGAGTTTATGTGATGTGGCATTTTCATAAAAAATAAAAAGAATGATGCTTGGGACGAAATTGCGAAATCTGTAGATATAGACGTTGAAGACACAAAGAAAAGAATATCGAGCCCTCTGGGATCACTTCCTTTTCCTCATCATTAAGGCATCAGACTTGCTCATATATCTCAAGAAAATCAAAATTATACCAAATAACCGCATTAAACAATTTCAATATTTTGCTTCAAAACTACTGCGTTCAGGATAAATACGTCCACATTACAACGATGTTGCGGCGAAAATCCCTTTAATGTCAAAAAAAAAACGACAAGCCACGGATCGCGTGCGTTGAATGAGGCAAACATTTTTGCGTGCGTTTGTATACGGCGAACACGTCCACACTCGCATAAACTTGTATCGTACAACAAAAATTTGTGGTAAATGCAAAGCATAACGTAAATTTTCACTAATGTGGACGCGCCTTAAAACATCGTCGCAATAGGATTGCAGCTCTTCATCAGGCAAGTCTGTGAACAGGGAAGATGCTTCATTATTTGACAAAATTTCTATTTTGCCATCATTATTTTCTGAAGGTAATTCATTCTGACTATGAATTTTATCCTCATAGTGGACTTTTCAAAAGAGGATGCCACCATTATCTTACTACGAGACAAACTGTGTACCTATAACAAAGAAAAACAATATTCAATTCCCGTATCATGCACTAAAATGATATTTGAAAGAATAAGTAATAACACGTATCGTAAAAAAATTTCAACATGGGTTAATTACGCAAAATACTGCAGTAAAAATTATTATTTAATGTATTTTGAATTACATAAATGATCGACTAACAATAATTTGTGATGAAAACATTGAACACTTACTGATTTTTCACGTATCAGTGCGATACTGGGAATTCGCTGAACTGTGAGAAACTATGCTGAGTCAACAATAAAACAAATTTTCGATTATTTGCAGATACGGTGTATTAGCATTAAGCCATCGATACACTCTTCGAGTATGTTTTTTATGAGTGAAAAAATAGGTACTATGAACAGTATCCTCTTAGAATAAAAAGAAAGAAAAGGAACCCTTGACCGGTATCGGACCTGCTATCTCTTACTTCATAACTGCATCAAATTCAAAACACTTTATTGATATCAGTTGTACATCTACATAGCAAATTTGACGCATCACTTATATCGTCTTCTCGTGTTTTTCGCCCGGTGGGGGCTAAGAAACAGGGGAAGGGATAGGCGTAAAGAGGGCTTCTTCCCTGCCAGGTAGAACCAAGGGCCTTTGTGAGAGGGCGCTGGTATTCACCCCCGCTGATGTTCGAATATTTCAAATATTCTCTGGGTTTTTATCATACGCTTTAGTTGAGTATTTGTGGCCCGTTGTTCCGAAGTGGTCCGAAGAGGCAAAAAACCGGGTTCACGACTTCCAATTTATCGCACACAACTTCTCGATAAATTAACCTGCCATATTTGAATAATTTTTTTGATAACAACCCGGCTGAGTGCTGAGGACTGCGAGACTCAACTTTTACTGTTCAACAGATATATGAGATACAATACCAAATTTTTCACGTCTTATGAAATGACAACTAGAAATAAGTAGCTAGCTCTTGGTCTAAAGATATTCAAAATACACTGAATACCTACGTCTCGTGACTCGAAATATAATCGATTATTTTTATTATCTGGTTTATCTTCTGATACTTAAAACCTCTGCGATTTTTTTTTTTAGTTGTCCAGTTGCTTTTTTGATGTTAGAGGCATTATCAGAATATAAATACCGTATGTCCTCGACAAGAAATTATTCTTCTCATGGCCATGATTGCACCATCTGTAGTGCAATTTGTTAATTTACCGCACGAATAGTAATGCCAGCCTGACAGTAATGGTACTTTTTTGATTTATTCGTTAATGTTGAAAAATAAATACATATCTACCGATCATGCACGTTTTGTTGGCAATTACGCTAATTTTCAATACTGACATTAATATTCCTCTAATTGAATAATAATATTTCTGACGAATTTCCTTGGAGATAACCGGTCAATTTTTTAGATCCAATATCGGCGTTTTTACAAAATTGTCTAATAAAAAAAAAATCAAAAAAGGTCCACTTTGCATAATCGAAGGTTAATTAGCATGGGTGATCGTAGAGAGTTTATAAATGCTACTCGTCATCTACATGTCCTTTCCCCTAAATTGTTTTATATCCTTACTAAAACTCTCTTCTTAACACTTCTTCGGGCATGATTTATTAGTTCTATTTTTCATCCAAAATATTTCAAGAAGATATCTAGAGTCTGAGAATCTATCCTGTCCTCCCATCTAGTCACCTCTAAGTATTTGAAAATTCGTTTGACTTCCGGAAAACGTGCGAATGGTATATTACAATTCTTTTCATTCTCGTAGTCCAAATGGAAGTTTCCTCCATCAAATTAAGGTTGAGAATCATTCAAATCATGTAGTAAATAAAGACCTTGAACAATTATACCAATATCAGAAGAATTTATGAATACAGTAGCGGTATCCCTCACTTCAGTTCAGTTGAAAAATATCCACACTGGGAGAAACAGGTTATCATTAGACTTCTTCGATTCTATGCGCAAAAAATTGCTTGCAATTTCTACAATCGCCCTCAACACAACAAGGAACTGTTAAGGAATCAAAGTCCTGATAAAAAGATCAATTTCTGGCATTGTATCAACGCAGCTTTAGCTGAAACGAAAGATGCATCGATGTGCAATTGAAAACCAATGCTCAGGTATGCAGCAGCCTCAATGACTTGCTCACTGGTATCGCAGAAAACGTGTATTAATTTTTATGAACCATTTGGAAGAATCAGCGAGTATAGCAACGAAAAATATGTACAAAGGTAAACATTTCAGCCAGTATTTCCATTATTTGTGTATACTTGTCGGCATTGTGCCGTCCCAGCCAACAAAATGAAGTCATATCAGAAATTGGCATAACTTGTTGCAAGACTTTTTTTGTTACGAGTATATCCGTTATGTACCATCAACTGTTTTTTAGTTAATCTATGAAGAACTACCAGCACTAGTACAGCAGTGGGACTCTGTGTCATATGGAATTCCATTTATCGACTGAAGTTCACATGACTGGTACTCTGTGCATAAAAATTGTCGCCTAAACTCGACTTTCATGTTAGCCAGAAAGCAAGACGTCGAGACATGTCGTTTTCTGTGTTTAACCCTAAGTAGGAGATTTGAGCCGGTTCTGGGCCTCCCCCCTCCACTATGACGTCATAGTTGACCTTGTGGTGACCTTCAGGGATGACCTTGGTGCATAGGTACCTTTGTGTAGGTCTATGACCTTGGCATGTCCTAGAGATGCCTTTGAAATTTTGTGTTTGAACTTGATGTATATTGTTGGAAGAGGTGTTCAGGGTTTGTGTTTGACCTTGAGATGACTTGGAATTTTTTTCATACACGGACAAGTACTTTTTGTAAGTACACATTTTTTTTTACCTCCATGTCTTGCATGACCTGCATGTATACCGACTCAGCTACTGTGTATGATTCTTGTGGAGTGCACATGAAAATCTATACCAAAGTATGGAGAAGGTACACGTCTGCACACCACGGAGATCCAGCCAGATATGTTAGCTCTGATTCCTCTTCCGTGATGTATACCTTGCGATGGTGGTGGGGGGAGAGGTCGCGTGACGTCAGCGCTAAGCGCACGACGATCCACTGATGTGTGTCAGGCCCTCGCTCCCGACACGGTGGATCCGCTGACGTCACACACCCATACGCTGTGGCGATGTAGCGACTACTATTCACTCTCCGTCCTCTATCGATGCGATGCAAACTCGCGCATGGTGGGGTCTTTGCAACACACACGCGGTGCATAAGTCTGTGGTGGGGGTGCTTCACTATCTATTATAAAAGAAGTGGGTATGGTGATATGAAATCAGAAGTTGTATACCTAGCAGTTGAGTAGTCAGCAAGAGTAGTGAAGTTATTCAGTGCCCATACACAGAGAGAGAGAGATCAGTGAGTGTGTTTTTCTATTAAAAATTATTTATATTTTCCTTATATATTTTCATCATGTCAGTTCCAAAGGTGGATTTACAAAAGCTCAATTCTATAATTAAAGAAGAGATGGAAGTGTTAGAGCAAAGAGTAATATCATCTTTGCCACTGAATGAAGCTTTCCCAATTAAGAATATATCATTTTGTTCTACTCGGTTTGGTAAATCAATCTTATTAACATTGGTGGATGTGAGCAATGATACGTTATTTAAAACATGGCTACCAAAACGTGTTTCAGCACAATTAACGGATGCTGATGTTACTTATATCAATTCTTCTGGTGGTAAATATACGATAGCATATTTGGGTCAAAGTCAACAGACTATTGTTGGCATGAAAACGAGATCATTGGTCAAATTTGATCTCACTGAATAATAGTAATATATAATTTCCACTTGTCATAGGCTAATTCTGATTCTTTATATTATAGGTGATAATTGTAAGGAAAATATAAAACTTTTCATACATTGTTAAACACACTCTTCGGTAGAGACATAATCAAAAGTCTAATGTGAGTAATACTAATTATTTTTGTAGCATAGTTATTTCAATAATTTCTCTTGATTATAGCTTCATTCTTGAAAGATGTGGATGCAATATGCCAGCCAATATTGGACCAAAGCCACAGATATCTCTTCAGCCGTTGAAAGGTTGTCATCAGAACTGGATGCTTTGGGCGAGGACGCTCACCATGCCACCAATTACGACTTGGGCGTGTGTTATGATGAAGAGCAAATTGAATACTACTTGCGAGACTACGAGAACTACAAGAAGGGTGCGGATCTTTGCGAACAATATTCAGACGGTTCTTTGGATTTGGATCAACTCTGCAATAGTATGATTGTGTGTGAGCTGAGAAGATTTCTTTATCGCCTCTTACCATATCTACCTGAAGGGATCATCCAAAAGTACCAATTGGATGATCATACCGATGAAGAAATCGAAGACGGCCAAGAAGATAGTGATGAAGAAGGAGAAATAATTTTAGATTGTTTGCATGTACCCAAAACTAATTGAATTGTTAGCTAGTGATATTTGAATAAAAAATGTAATATTATTTAGTCATGTTTTATTTACCTATTCCTCTTTTACATAAATAAATGAAAAAGAAATTAATACAAATGAGAATAATTAAAAATACATAATATGTGTGTGTGTTTCTTCAATATCTGCTGAGAACTGAACCATCCAATGCATTGTATGTCAAAAATGTATCATGCAGAATGAGTGCATATACTTTGGTGTTGGCCGGGAAGTTGGCTTTCCTGGTTTCAAACTCGAGCTTAATATCAATCGTTGATGATTTTGTGGCAATCGGCTGATGTGAACAATCGATGATGAATAGTGGATTTTGTCGAAATTGCCCAATATCCATGAGAGGTTCACTCATATCTTTATCATAATAACTTCGTTGAAAATTCTCATAGGCATAATAAGCTGAAGTATCGAGTTTTTTATCGAAATCCAAATTCCAACGTTCATATGGGTATACTTCAGAGTTCAAGTACACTCGAATGTTATTGATATCAGCAGTTGTAAATTTAGTGATATCCTTTGTCCTGTCTTCAGAAGTGGTGGTGCCTTGGAATCCAATGATGATATAACGAGGTGTTTCAAGGGCATTGGTTGTCTTGATAGCCCATATGTCTGAAGATGTGCCACGGAGTGATGGAAGTTCATAGAGATCCCACATGCGATAAGCTAACTTGATTTTAGCATTCAGACCACTTTTGTTGATTCTATTCAAAAGTTTGAGCTTCTGGCACTATATGTCTTACTTTCCACTCAATTTTATTGATTTCCAAATCAGCATCAACCGCACCAATATATGAGTTCTTGAAGGATCGAGCGATTATTAAAATCATTTCTTGTTTGGCATTCAAGATACTTTTGTTATAATCTTCTGCGAAACCCATCAAATATTTCAGTGGTAATTTACCACTAAATACATGACTGGTTGTGTCCAAGATATCCTATTTCGTTTCTGAAAGTCCCCATCCAGTTGTTAATAATGTGTTGGCATGTGATTGTCCAAATGAAATCATATTCTTCATAGTAGATGTGATCCCCGGCTTCCTGACCACAGCGACTTTCATCAAAAAGGAAAGCGATTGCATTGTTCGAGAGATAACATGATTGCGTTTCATCTGTAGGTGTGAATTTACCCTCTATATAAATGAAACTCTCAGCAATGTCGAGTATAACGTCTTGATTATTGATTGCGATTCGAATTTCATCTGAATTCCTAAACAATGGTGATCCATATGGTTTGTATGTGTGCTCATGTAAACTCGTGAGGGAATGATCGAGCATCGGCTCATCGAATATATTCAATTTTTCACTATTTGTTTCGAGCACCATTTTCCCTTACTTTCAGTCCAATAGATTTCAAAAATTCGAAATCTCTCACTGACAGAGCGTGGTGTGCTAACTGTTTAGCGTACACTTTTGGAATGAGCCTTTTTCTAGTCGAACCTTCCTTTTTAGCGGTTTGTGGAATGATTTGAAATCCTCCACGATTCTGTCTATTGTAACAAAAACCCATAATAGTTATTAGATTTTCTTCAATTCCAAAATTATAACAATCTCTTCTGTACTTCCAAAATCAATAAGATTGTTTTTGTGATCCAAAATACGCACTGTGATGTTGTGAATCAACTGGCGACCTTCTGGACTGACTGGCATATATATAATCTTGTGTGGTTCTTTCGTGAGATTGAATCCAGGCTCCACATCGATATCGAATGAAAAAAGAATATGTGATTCTTCATTATTTATGTATGAACCAGATATAATGTTGCAATCTAAGCGGATTAGTCTCACAGTTGTTACGTTTATTGGTAGTGAGGATTCATGTATCTGATTCGGTTGAAATCTATCAAAATTGAAACCCATCATCTTTGCTATGGAATTCGGATGAGTAAGATCAATTTCAAATTTTGATCGCATCTCACATTTGAAAGTATTATTATTGGCATGTAGGTAGAATATATCATCTGCATTGGTATCGTTTTGATTTTTACCAGAAAATAATCTAAACATGATATGTTTCTGAATAACTGCATTGATCTCATCTATTTCATAGGCACCACATGGAATTTCAATTGTGTATTTCTGAAGTATTGGTGAATTATCAGCACTGATTCTAAAACTGATCACATTGTTTTTTTCAGTTATATTATTGATTGTGTTGCATCCATAGAATCCAGAAAGTCCCAATCCATAACGACTGTTTCTATCCAATTCAATGGGTGGGAAAAGTCCGCACTCAAGACACTCGTCCCGACAGCTTGTAGTTCGAACTTCCGTGACATGACTGATACATTTTATGAATATCACTTCAATTTATTGTTGTCTACAACACACTTGAGACAACCTACGCTTTTTCGGAGATGATTCATCAATATCCAGTTCATTTTTATTAGCACCAATATTCATATCCTTTATATTGCAATAACAGCAGAATATTTTTCGAGGTGTAGGACCATCATTCACATCAGAATCTGAAATGCTATCACCGTCAAGATTGTGGTGTTCATTGCAATATCTATATTTCATTATGTCGACATCATCTTGTAGACTTTTGGGTAACTTTTCCCAAACATGAGCAATCTCATGTGCAGCACATGCAAGCATCACTTCCTTCGGCATAGTGGCAAGCATCACTCGATCCATTTTTGTCAAAGTGCGATATTTTGAATACATCTTGAGTGAAAATCCCATCCCCTTAATAGCCTCTCGAGTCATTGCTGGAGTTGTATTCATTTTATAATAATTCAAAGAGAAACTTCAGGCACAAGTGACCGCAGAAAACTGTGTTGAACTTCTGCTGGCGATCATAGTTATATATAATTTTCACTTTCGGACATTTCTGAAAGTATTGAATCAACTCTATTGGTGGGGGTAGATCTCCAAAACTATCAAAGTATGCAATGTCTTTCCCACATTTGCTGTATGCCACCCAATGTGTTCCCGATCCTCTTATTCCATCTAAATTGACAATGACGGTCTCGTAGTGTCGTGGACCTCTAGTGGGTAATGTATCACGCATGAAAATACCGCGAAAGTGTGGAATTTTCATTTTCTCGGCATAATAATTGAGATCGATGTCGGTGAGAGGTCTTCGAGGTAGGGAATCAACTAGTTTTTTGGATTGTATGGTTTTAAGTAGAGTCCGAGTCCTTTACGGTATGGTTTAAGGTATATTCCACTACCACTTTTACCCAATGCTACATTTTCCATTTTCTTATTATGACGATTCGCTTCGATCAGGGCTGTTCTGCTTGCTTTTGCTGAATTCACAGCTCTGGTGATGCCTGCAACAGCACCCGCTAAACTTCCGAGCGCAGACAATCCAGCAAAAATCGGTATCAATGGCAGAATCCCTCCTACCTTAGGAATTGGAATTATGCGGGGTGTGCGGATTGTTTTCTTCCCCCCGGCAGCTTTGAGGTATTTACGTGCCGCATGCAATGCCACTACGGTAGCTTTTTTCACATTATTCGTCACAATTTGCTCACCCCCAGCTTTTTTCAATACATTCCGCACTTTATGAACCACCCCAGAACCGAAGGCGAATTTTCTGAGATTATTTTTCTTTTTCTTCGGTTGCCTCTTCTTCTTTTCCTTCATAGTAGTACTACAACCCATACCAAAACGTCTCTTTGCTTTCATAATGTTGGTAACGAGTAGGGCAGCTGCTCTTTCCTTAATACCAGCGTCTTTCGATTTAACCCTATTCCAAGCTGCGTATTCGAGTTCTTTGTCTGCTGAATGTCTCGCTGTGAGATCAGTAAGATGATTCAAATATTGAATATCGTGGACTGATTCCTGGATCTTTGCGGGCTAAACGTTTTTCCAATTTTGTACCGGATCCACAGTACTGATATCATCCAGGTAAATGTAATTCGAACGGAAGTTTGTTTATCAAATTATTAACGAATCCACGACCGTTTTTTCTGCATCTACCACGAACACATCCGTTTCGTTTGATGGTACTCATTTAAATGAAACATTCACAACATATCGACGCTTACATAGTCTCCAACCACGGTACGATGCGCATTGTGAAGCAGAAAGAAAAGTTTGCTGTAGATAATTTAGATGAAAAATTCGGTTGTGGATTGAATGGACAGAAAGTGTTGCGGCATGGTCCGCTACTTCCATCATCTGTTCGAGGACTCATTATCGGACCGTCGAATTGTGGAAAGACGAATGCCATGATCTCTCTCTTAACACATCCACAAGGACTGCGATTCACAAACGTTTATCTCTATTCGAAATCACTCAATCAACCCAAATATCAATTCCTACGGAATGTATTGGAACCTATAAAGGGGTTGGGATTTTTAACGTTCAGTAATAATGCAGAAATAGTGGAACCTTCCGATGCCAAACCAAATTCTGTTTTCATTTTCGATGATGTAATATGTGAAAAGCAGGACATTATAAGATCATATTTCTGTATGGGACGCCATAAAGATGTTGACTGTTTTTATCTTGCTCAAACATATTCACGTGTGCCCAAACAGTTAGTGCGAGATAATACCAACTTTATCGTAATGTTCAAGCAAGATGAAACGAATCTACACCATATTTATTCCGATCACGTGTCACCTGATGTAACATTCAAACAATTCCAACTGATGTGTGTTAAATGTTGGGAGGATCAATATGGATTTATGGTCGTTGATAAAGATAGAAAAATGCATGAAGGTAGATATCGCATGGGATTTGATAGTTTTATATATCCATGACACTGCAATCCACATTCAATCGATCGTTGGATTGCACACAGGTTACTTCAGTGGTGTAATCTCTCTTGTAGAACAAAATGAAGAACGATTCAGTAGTTGATGATAAAAACAATGAATTGAATTTGAAACGTCAACTAGTTGAGACAACAGAAGCTGTACGCCAGAAATTTAACTCTATCAAGAGTGGACTTATTGAAAATCGAATAGCACTTGAAAAATTCTACGATCCCCTAATGAAGCCATTGAACGTTCTATCTTCAGCTGCTGCAACGAAACAACTACCACCGCCACTTCGACAATCAATGGCGAAGCAAGTGAACTCACACTCTACTCTAGTTAGGAGTACTCCTATGGGAAAGAATCAATTTGGTAGTGACACCTCGTCTGCTGACAGTGAGACCATCAAAGAATTCGGTGAAACGTCTATATTCGAAACACCATCATCATCTCGAATAAGTAACTCGGACTATTCCTCCCTTTCTGAAGGCAATATTGAAGATATTTTGAAGATGCATTTGGAAAATGTCAAAACAAACAATGGTGACTATGACACAATATTTGGCATCCGTTCAGATCCTGCTACGGGAAAACTTAAAATGGGAAGTCTCAATGTAAATTTCAGTGGTGGAAATATTTTATTTTGGAATGCCAATAAAACAAAAAAACATGAATTCCCAAGTAGTCCGGAGTTATATAATATGATTTTTTTGAAAAACCCACCTGAAGTCAGTGATGATGGAATTCTTCATACATATGCTAAAATATTGAGACTCACGAATGCACCATACAAACAACATCAACTGAGAAATGGTTTCAAACATACGAAATCTAAAAAATTCCGTGAAGTTATTAAACCAGTACTTAACTTATCACATTATCTAACAACGAGAAGTAGAACAAAAAAAGGTGCAGGGATCAATCGGATACAAAAAAGGTATGATCCCAAACCTGCGAATTATGTGTACTGGAATTCACCAAAAGAGTTAGTCGCTCGTTTACGACTATTGATATCCTCGAAATCAGCTGGACATACTGGACACGACAACGAAATAATTTCAATAATTGAAGAATTACGTGAGGAAAGTATAATATATTGAAACATTCAAGAAATTGATCATTTTGTACACGGAAACAAAGTGAAGCAGTCATTGTGAGAGGATGGATAGTGGAATAAGTGATCTCAAACGACAAGTTGTCAATGAATTACATACACCGGCAAGACGTAATTTCACCCGAAGAACCACCTTTGTCAAAGGTTTTACAGATCTATGGCAAATAGATCTTGCCGAATTACAACCCTATGCTAAACATAATAAAGGATATAGATATGTTCTTGTAGTAATTGATTGCTACTCAAAATATCTATGGACAAAACCGATCAAAAATAAAACAGGTAGTGCTGTAACTGAAGCAATGGAAGATGTGCTGAAAGAAGCCGACTATTCTCCGAAACATCTACAAAGCGATCAGGGACTAGAGTTTTTCAACAGTACTTTCTCATCTCTAATGGGTAAATATAAAATCAATCATTATTCAACATTCAGCACAATGAAGGCGGCCATAGCAGAAAGAGTAATTCGAACAATAAAGACGTGGCTTTATAGGGAATGTTCAGCGATGGGACACAACAAGTGGTTAGACATTCTTCCTATTATAACAAGAAAATATAACCATAAAGTGCATCGTACAACTGGTATAGAACCAATTAATGTTACACCAACAACAAAACTGAAATTTAAAGTTGCCAAAGTCATCCGAGGAAAACAAAAAATTCCCAAATTCCGAATGAATGACATTGTACGTATAAGCAAGTACAAAAATATTTTCGAAAAAGGATATACTGCAAATTTCACAACTGAACTATTCAAAATCATTAAAATCAATAGGACATATCCCACAACGTATATCATTGAAGATATGGATGGTCAACCGATTAGAGGATGTTTTTATGAAGAAGAGTTATTGAAAACGGAAAATCCTGACATTTATCTCGTCGAGAAGGTGCTGAAGAGTAAAGAAGATAAACTATATGTGAAGTGGTTAGGTCTTCCCATTGAACACAATTCATGGATTGATAAACGTGACATGGTTTAAATATGTATTAACTTTAATGTTTTGTGGAATAAAGTGGTGAAATTGATGTTAAGTTGTCATTTCAAGTAGACTAAATTGAAAAAATATTGTAGCGGTAAACGTTGCCCCAGCCAATCGCAACGTTCTGTGTATGCCAAACCCATTTAAATGCATACCCCATTCCCGCTTATATATTTTCAACTCACAACATTGATGACATTTCATAATCCTCAGAGCTAATCAGTATCAGATTGAAGAGCATGATCAAACTCTTTTCGCCACTTATCACGTACAGATGCTGCCGTATCAAAAAGTTTAGTGGACTCATGAAGCTCCATCTCAGCTTGCACTTTTAAACAATGGGTGGACTGATTTTCCTGTGTGATTTTGGAACGGAGTTTATCTGCATCTTTACACATTTTGATCAGTTCAACCTTTGTTGATGCAATCTTTGCATCGAGCTCCTGAAGAGCCACCTCGTCTATGCTGCTACTTTGAATATCGTCATCGCATTTGACGATGGTGACCTTCGCTTTTACGATGCGGCATTTGGCTTTCTTCAACATGTCCCCACAGCACTGTAGTGGACCGAATGAATGAAGCGATACATTTCCCAAATCACCCATCACTTTCTTTAAGGTGTCATTTACCTTTTTCTTACGGGGTTTCCGTACACCCTTAGTTATTTTTTTGGGTTTAGAAACAGTAGATGTGCCCTTTCTCTTAGATGGTTTCGGTTTATGATCCACACTAAGAGAAGAGAGGAGTGGAGGGCATTCGGGTAGTGACAGCTGTGAAAGGGTTGGATCAGCACTTTCTGAAGATTCCGGTTTATCTGTCATCTTTAGATAAGCTTCGAAGTTGAAGTCATCGGTGGAATCTTGGGATGACAAGTGATATACCGGAATATTTTCAAAACCAAACTCACGATTTGTTGGAGTACATGACATTGCACCTTCTTCAACAGATAAATTTGGTAGTGAGTTCATGATTATTTAGCTCGGAGGAATGTGTGATGTATCAATGGAATGTGGATAGAAATGGTGCTGATGTTGATGCGACTTCACGTTTTATACCAACAAACCGACTGGTACATGCGCACAAGAACATGACAAAAAACCACCGTAGAAGGAGAGGGAGTAAATATCCCTCCCAGGAGTTAACTCTACAAATTTCATAGGAATAAGAAGTGTTGAGAACATACAGTGTTCTACCAACCGATGTCTTCTCCAGATGTGTATATAGTTCTATGTCACCTACATAAACTTTGCCCAATTAACTATAAATATGGAAATCATTTCGTAACATAATGCGAAGGTGTGATTTAGAACAAAATGATCCATGTGAGTAATAGTTCTGATTCACCCCTACGTATTGCATATATTCATAGTGACAAAAATCTCCAGTCGGCATAGTGGTGAGGGAGGGCCTAGAAGCGGTTCAAATTTACTACTAACTGAATTTTGAAAAAATCATATCTCACTCATGAATGATAATAAAGAAAAAGTTTGTTGGTGAAAAACATTCAAACTGATCATATCTTTCGAGGGAACATATAAAAAATTTGGGTTATGCACCAAAAAATTTTCACGCCTAAATATTAATTTAAATTTTTTAGAAAAATCATATCTCACTCATGAATGATAATAAAGAAAAAGTTTGTTGGTGAAAAACATTCAAACTGATCATATCTTGCAAAGAAACATATAAAAAATTTGGGTTATGCACCAAAAAATTTTCACGTCTAAATATTAATTTAATTTAAAAAAAAAATCATATCTCACTCATGAATGATAATAAAGAAAAAGTTTGTGGGTGAAAAACATTCAAATTGATCATATCTTTCGAGGGAACATATAAAAAATTTGAGTTATGCACCAAAAAATTTTCACGTCTAAATATTAATTTAAATTTAAAAAAAAATCATATCTCACTCATGAATGATAATAAAGAAAAAGTTTGTTGGTGAAAAACATTCAAACTGATCATATCTTGCAAAGAAACATATAAAAAATTTGGGTTATGCACCAAAAAAATTTTCACGTCTGAATATTAATTTAAATGTTTTGAAAAATCATATCTCACTCATGAATGATAATAAAGAAAAAGTTTGTTGGTGAAAAACATTCAAACTGATAATATCTCTCAATGAAAAATATAAAAATTCTGGGTTATGCATCAAAAAAAACCCGACACGCATATAGAACATTTTTGACTAATATATTTGGTAATCCAAATAGCTCAGTTGGATGAGTGTGTGATCACGCCCAGAAATAAATTTCTGTTTATCATCCCAGGTGGGGGAGGCGGGGTTGATAATAGAGGTTTATTTCTCGAGTATTTTTTCTTTCGAAAGCCTTTGATATCTTACCATAAAATTATACTTTTTTTTTTGTTGGTTTGCCATATTTTTTAATATTTTCGAATGAATTCTACCTTGCATCTGACAAAGCTAACAATTTATCGTTTATTTGCTTGACACGTGCTTCTGATTCTTACGAAAAGGCAGCCAATCTCTTACCCAACGTAATAAAGTCCACCTCTCCGTCTGTAGATGATTGTGTACTCGACACCTTTGAAAATGCAGGTTTTTTCCATCCGTTAATACTATATGGACTTGCCTTTTCACCTATGAATTTAAATTTATCTAATTTCAAGGACTTCTTTCGTTTCCTGACAGTGTAACGAAGTAACTATTTTCTAGTTATAAGCAAGGCAGAAGCAACAAGTATTCATGTATATCTCCGTTATTAATGGGCCTAAAAATACCATTCTTTTTTAAATATATTCCATGACTTATCCCTGTGTATATAAGATCCTCAGTATACACGCGTCCCGATTGAGTAAGCGTTATTCCTGGACCCCACCATGCCCAGAGTTCAGTCAGACAGCAACTCCCTCTCCGCGAGAGTGAAATTCCGACTCGATCAGCCTTCAAGGCGACAGAATCAAAACGAAAGTTCAGTTCTTCGCTAGCCCAGCGGAAAGGCAGTTGACATCGAGGACCAGCCAGAGAGTAAGATCGTGACTGATGGCCACCGCCAGAGACTAGAACGTGACGCAGCCGAATCTGACGTCACCAGAGTAAGTGTGCACTTTACAAATATTTGTTAGGTACCGAAAACGAGTCGCGCAGCGCTGACTGAACTTTGGTGGGGGAATAGCCAGGTGAGCTCCCGACTAGAGTCTAGTCGGAAGAACAGTTGTGTACGAGCCGCAGATAGACCAGTCACGGGGAACCGACCAGCCTAGCCGAGAAAATGAGTTGTGTTCGAGCCACAGGTAGAAGCCGACGTGCACCCGACCCAGCCTACCAAAGCCGTGGTGAAACGTGAGTTAGAACATTATTGAGGTGTAGGGTGAGTGGTCCTCACTCTGACTTGAGATATCAAAAAATTGTATAGGAACACTTTCAGTCCTCTAGATCAGATGTACAAAATGTTCCAATAAAGTTTTTTCATATTATGAAAAATAGCATGAAATATGGTATCCCACAAGGATCAATTTTCGCACAAAGTCAAAAACTTGAGGTATCAGAAAAATGTATAGGAACACTTTCATTCCTCTAGATCAAATGTACAAATTGTTTCAATGAAGTTTTTTCATATTATGAAAAATAGCATGAAATATGGTATCCCACAAGGATCAATTTTCGCACAAAGTCAAAAACTTGAGGTATCAGAAAAATGTATAGGAACACTTTCATTCCTCTAGAAATGTACAAATTGTTTCAATAAAGTTTTTTCATATTATGAAAAATAGCGCGAGGAAGCAGCAGTAGTTGACGATGAAGAAGATGCTGCTGGTAACTTAAACGACGTGGGGGATCATCTTGGTGATGACCTCTTCGAGGATGATGGTGAAAAACCTCCAGTGTGGTTATGATGGAGTTGGTTTATGACGTCAGAGGTCGGAGAAGAGAGGGAGTGGGAGGTGAGCTGAGTGTTTAAAACGAGAGCTCCCTCCGAATATTCTTCAGTCGACTCAGTCTTCCTAAGAGTCACCATCCACCAGCAGCACCCAGTACCATCGAGAAGTCAGCCAGGAAGAGTATCCGAAGGTAAGTTAACAATCACATATTCATGAACTCGTTTAATTCATTTTCTTATTGTTTAGCAATGGAATCTACATCATTCGCCACAGCCTTTGGAGTAGCCACCATCCTCAGTAATATCCGGTTGGATACTGATGGACGGCGTCAGCGGAGCCCATCATCACCACTTGCCAACCTCATCGGCGGCCAAGGACCAGCACTAGACGTGTCGACGCAATTTGATGACCTGCTGGAAATCATAAAGCAGGATGTGGAAGTCCCTCAGGTGCTGTCGCCGATGATACCATCACAAGGTGAGCGATTGGAAGAACTTGAACGACCATGTGGGTCTGTTAACGGAGATGCTCTTAAACGATCCCGTAAAGAGAGAGCAAACTCGTCAACAAGTAGTGTGACGGTAATAGATCTGATGGCCAGCGATGATGATTTCGTGGTTAAAAAACCAAAGAAATCTTCATCGAAGACGTCATCTGGTCACAACAGTAGGCGTAAGGCTGGTCCTATCAGCAAGTATCGCAATAATTACCGGAGGATGGCCATCATCTACTGTTGTGACGCCTGTTGTAACACCAGTTGCAACTATAGTGGCACCAGTTGAAGTTGCATCAACGGTTGCACCTTTAGTTGTACTGGTAGAGCCAACAGTTGCCGACATACCACTCCCACCAGTTGTTGAAGTTGTTCCAACCGCTGAAGAAGCCACCCAACCGGCTCCTATGGTGGAGGAAGTTGCCATCGCGAATCCCATCTCCTTGGAATCTATCGCACCCACTCTGGAAACGGATATAGACCAGCTAATGGGTGAGATAGATGATGCCCAACGTGACTACCAGCTGAGTCAATTAGCGCGGGCAGAAATTGCCCGCCAACTGGCAGAGCTGACGGTCCGAGATCGACAGGAAGGCATCCTGGAGGTCGAAAGGTTCGCCAGGTTGGAGTCCGTCAGAGCGCGAGTGGCGGCTACCAAGGAGAGGATAATGGCAATTCTCCAAAGGTTAGGATAATTTTTATTATATAGGTTTAATTGTTTGTAAGTGATGTAAGTGATGTATATATTAAATTAAATTTTATATTGATTAGGTTATTTGTATTGTAGATAAATAAAAAAAAATTAAATAAAAAAAAAGGATTAAGTGAAAAAAGGAGTGTACATTGAATTTGTTGGTTGGTACACACTGGGCAATGCGTGTTGGGGCATTGCTCATCACTTTATCTTAATTGTATTTTCTGATACTTTATATCAAATTCTATAATATTTATTAGCCAAAAGGTCAGTGTATGTGAATGTATGAGGATCATTATAGTATTGAAATAAAAATAACTTTAGTATGACAAAATTTATTCTATAGATTTTTATGATAATACAGATTCATTCTTTCAAACAGCTGGGTCTGGATCACTGCCTGGAGCCCAAAGTGTTGGTCTATGTGTCAGCCAAATATCAGGATGTTTCCTCTCCAAATCGGCTAACCTCTGATATTTCTTCTCTAATACGGCTAACCTCTTTTCCAAGTCATCATATTTTTGCATCATTGCAGATGTAACTTCAAAATCCTCTTTCATTAGATTACATTTATGATCGAGGTCACTAGTCAACTCTGTTATTTTTCGAGTAATTGTAGCTGTGGTATCCCATACTTTGATATCCACATCACTTTTTAGATTACTATATTTGCGATCTAGATCATCAGTTACCTCCTCTATTTTTTCATTGAATGCTAGACGGGCATCAGGTACAATCTTAGCCGTTGTGGCAAGTATGGCAGCCTGCAAGGCTTTGAGGACACGTGCCTTCGTCTCCTTGATTTGTTCATTGAGATATAATTGAGTTACACAATCACTCTCATCTATCGGTTCACCAACATTTTTCAGTCTTTTACATTGCACATCATATTGGTCATCAGGTGAAAGCTTGAATCCTATACCTTGGGGACCTTGAGAACCTTGAAGAACTCGAACTTTAACAGCACCCCATTTTCGTGTACGACCGAATTTATCGATAGCCTTAGACATCTTTCTCCCACCTTGATATCTTTCATACTGATGATTTTAAAACAATCATTCGTATATATCTCTGTGTAGGTATGTTGAAAACTCAAATGAAACAATAGGAATTCAGAATAACATGTTTATTTAAAAAAAAAATATTTGGTAACAGGACATAAACTAACATTGACTAGTATAATGTGACTTTTATACAATAAGAGTACTATATAATATATTTGGTACAGGACAAGACATCAGCTAAAATTAACTAGTACAATTTTATTTTTATATAATAAGCGTAATCACATATAAAATACAAATGTATAGTGATGGTGAATTTTCCATTTTGAATGATATTTCATTTGTTCAATTCAGCTGTTAATAAATGAAGTAATTGATCTAAAGGACTCTCTTGGGAAAAAGATTGAATAATATTGGAAACCCAACGAATATTCTCTTCTGGGTCATTCTGGTAGAATTCTATATCGCTATGACCCCAAGGAAGAGTTTGTGTCGTATTGGGAATGATGAACCGTTTATCATCATGGTACGACAATGCAACTTTGTTTTTCAATTCAGTATACATGTCGTGCAATATGCTTCTAAACGAGTTCATCTTCCTAAATATTAAACCACCCTGTTCGACAATTTTCTTATAATCTTCACATGTCAATTCATTCTTTATGACGGATCTTTTGACACCTTTTGCTTTCTTGAATTCACTACCTACAGACTGAACATAATATGCTTTAGCACCGGTACCATAAAAGCTAATTATGGGATCATTCGGAAATTCGTCTTTGAAATTACCCAGAATTGACTTTGTAATGGGAATATTGAATTGGTTTCCTAATTTGTAATTGGAAGTATCAAACTCACCTATATTGCTGGTAATGAATTCATAAAAATTATCAGTTTTTACTTTCAAAATTAAAGAATCCGTGTCAGTGTAGAGTAAGGTAGCATTTTCTGCATAATGACGTTTAATACATCCATAGAAGAAGTTGTACATAACTGTTTTGGATAATTCTAGAATACAGAATCCCAAATATAGTGGTTTATCGTACAATACATTAACTTTGCCCAATTGAATAGCAACAAAATTTTCGGAAAAAATTGAACAGCTTTTGAAATTAGGACGTGATATTAGGGTGCTAGCACCCATTTTCCTCTTGATGCTTTCCCAATGCGTCACCAATCTAACATCTATTCTGTTATCAACGTTTTCCATCGTTTTCCCATAAACTGCATTATTCATGAGTTTATAGAAATCTTTTTCAGCTTTGTTGTTAGAGCGATTGCGCATTTCAGTGTTCAAATCAATATAAGGTTTCATCCAACATGACTGCTTGAATTTCAGCACTCTATGTGTATTCATGACAATAAGACCATTGGCCACAGCCTGCTGTAAGTTTTTGTAATGTACAATATATTTTCTTTTGTCATTTAAATTTGGAATTAATTTAGGAATTTTCGATTTGGAATGTGGAGGTATTAAACTTTCAACGAGAAAAGGGAGATCAGCATGTTTGTCATGTAATTCTTGGGGATAATGAATATCCACTTCGAGAACATAACCGTATGGACTATCAGATGCCACAGCCATTACGTCCAAATTGAAAATGTCATTGGGTGTTAGCCAAGCAAAATCATTGGTGGGTAATGGTTGTGACATACTGTGACCATATAAGTTGGTGGCATCTAAATATGATATGAATGATGAAGGTTCATTGGGGTTATAATCGGGAAAAAATTTATTATTAGCAATATGCTTCCTTCCACTACACTGACTTATTCCACCACGTATTCCTTTCTTGAAAAAATGTATCATGTCAATGTCTGTCAATAATTCCATTTCAATATTTGTATACTTTAGCATTGCATCCCATGATAATCCGGGTGCTGTATAATACTGTGCCGGATCTAATTTATATTTCTCTAAACATATGTCTCTAAAATTCTCAAATATGTCACATAATAGAAGCACATCGGACTTCAAATATAAATCCGAGTATTCTCCCAAACTCTTACACTCGAATAAATGCCAAACACGTTTCGCTCTCATATAATCCTTATCTGGTATATGCTCTCCGTTAAGATTGTCATAAAACTGATTTTTTGTGGGGAGAGTTGGATGATTCAACTTGTCAATGTGGTCAACAAAGTTATATGGAAAAACACCTTTCTGTCTCATCAAATTGAATTTGTCAATTTGTGGAAAATGTTTATGCATCTCAATACACTGATCGGATGTTAAGTTAGCACCTAAGTTCTGCAAAGAATTCGACATGAATTTAAAACTGTCTATGAATCTCATTTTCAAATAATTCTTTTTCACTTTTCCATCTTTGTCAGTGTATGAGTGAGTAAATAGATGCTTGGTGAAAGATATGTATTTTTCCTTAGTTTGTGGGATAACATCCACTTTGTCTTTGTTTCTATACAGTTCTTTTATGAACAAATGACAATCATACCCACTCAGGTTATGGAAAATTATCGGAACAAAATTAGGTAGTTTTAAATTCAAGTTACATACGGAATGTGCAGCAGGTGATCTTTTTTTTCCAGTGAGATGACAATGGTCTCTCACTTTCACATCACCACCCGAGAATGGTTTATCACATATACCACAAAATTGTGCAGAAGAAAACTCTTTTTCTTCCGCGGGGGTTTGTGCAGCCATAGGAATTGGATACCTCAAATGATTGTGATAAATATTCCTTAAATCATCTTCAAGTTTTTAACAAATTTCTCGGCTGCATCCTCACCCCTATATGTCACAAATTTAGTTAATTTATCATTGTATGAACATTTTATCGAATAAGCAAATGAATAAGGTTCATGTTTGTATGTTTTGTTCGAGTAGGAGTGTTTAGGGTTGGGTTGACTAGTTTGAATGGGTTTGAGAACTGATTCAAAGTCGGCATAAACCAAAAATGGTACCTTCATCTGTTTCTCAAAATTTTCAAACATAAGTATATTCCCCGGTATCATTTTACCATATTTGTTGATTCTGAAATTGACTGATGGTGTTGTAGTGCTCAAATGATTACAGTCATGCAACTGATGACGTAACAATAATCGCTCATGAGAGAAATACAATAAACATCCATCACAAAAATATTTTTTATGCTCATGCGCAGATAGTTGACTTGAAACTAACCTAGAAAGGTCTTTAATCCAACAATAATGACTATTGCCAGAATCATCTGTTATAAGTAACAAATTGACATGTCTTCTGAGTCTTCTCTGTGAGTAACGCAACGGACCAACCACTTCATATTTCATTTTACCCTTATCAAGTTTCGACTCTAACCCATAAACATTTATTGAAATATCATTCATGTCTTCAAACTTTTTTATAGCTTGAAGTTTAACTGGAAAATCCATACCTGTTACATTCAAGACATTGGAATAGTGGGGGTATGAGGAAACTTCTGACACTCTACCATTCGCAGGAAACAATGCAGATGTGATGGCCCATGCAAAACAATGTTGATCTTCATTGCGAATATTCACAACACCTTTCCTTGTCTCAATGAATTCGGGCAGCTTCACATACGAACATCCGCTGAGTGGACTATACTTGTTGATGTTCACTTCGAGGAACATAACTTTTTCATAACTCCATCCTGAAACATAAACATAATTTAATATTCATGTAATTAGAAGGAAACCTTAATTATACCTGAATCACGTTCTTCAAATTCAGTAGTCTGAGCAATGATGACATCACGGAATCCATCGAATAATACACCTAAATCCGTAGATAGATCCACAATTTTATTTTGTGAGTTGAATGACTTGGTATCACTCAAATCCCGTGTTTGGACAATATAGCTGCCAAATACTTCCATATTCACTTTAAAGATCTTGTAAACCTTTATTGCCTCTTCAAGTAATCCAATAACTTTCTCTCTGATCTCACTGAAGAACGGCATATATTCAGTGTAAACATTTTGACTTTCCACTCGATAGCTCACAATTCTACACTTGAAAGCATTCCTTATAATTTGTATGCCATCACTTACTTGAACACATGCATTGTTCTTGTGCTGGAGAGTTCTTTTGTGAGAACTAACTTGGGAAGCAGGAATTGACACATTACAACAATTGCATGTGTACATTGGTGTCGATGCTGCCGCATCTAACTTAATCCTTTTCACAAAAGGGCCACCTTGGCAACTTTGGAGTTGATGCCGACGGAGATTATCACTACGAGTAAACGATTTACCACATTCACAGGAATACATTTTCTCGATGTCTCTTCAGCACAAAACTCAATGAAATACTGATTTCACAATCATTCTCACCACCTTTAAATATTATTTCGATGAGTGGAAGAGAGGGTGAACAAATTCTATCTGCTTCGACTACTCATGCAACGTCACAGAGCCCTCCCCACCAGTTAACGCATCCAACACCGTATCAACACAGAGAGGACGGAGAGTTAATAGTAGTCGTTAGATCGCCACAGCGTATGGGTGTGTGACGTCAGCGGATCCACCGTGTCGGGAGCGAGGGCCTGACACACATCAGTGGATCGTCGTGCGCTTAGCGCTGACGTCACGCGACCTCTCCCCCCACCACCATCGCAAGGTTTACATCACGGGAGAGGAATCAGAGCTAACATATCTGGCTGGATCTCCGTGGTGTGCAGACGTGTACCTTCTTCATACTTTGGTGTAGATTTTCATGTGTACTCCACAAGAATCATACACAGTAGCTGAGTAGGTATACATGCAGGTAATTCAAGGCATGGAGGTAAAAAAAATATATGTACTTACAAAAAGTACTTGTCCGTGTATGAAAAAAATTCCAAGACATCACATTGTCATCTCAAGGTCAAATAAAAACCCTGAACACCTCTTCCAACAATATAAATCAAGGTCAAACACAAAATTTCAAAGGCATCTCTAGGACGTGCCAAGGTCATAGACCTACACAAAGGTACCTATGCACCAAGATCATCCCTGAAGGTCACCACAAGGTCAACTATGACGTCATAGTGGAGGGGGGAGGCCCAGAACCGGCTCAAATCTCCTACTACCCTACTTTTCTCTTTCGATTTATTCTTAGGCCAAGCTGTAGATAAAAATAAGAGGCTCTTTTTACACAAAATAAAAAACGCAAACGGCCTATACTACTTTTTATAGGATAGTTCGTTAATGAAAACCCCGGTTTTCGAGCCAGCAAAATCGCTTTGTGGAATTTTTTAAACAAGAAATAGTGATAAAAATTTAAACTTTTTTGTTTTTTTGCGAATATCTCAAAAAGTATTGGACGAATCGTTTTACAGTCGATAGCACTTTTGTAGATAATTATAAAATGGTTTTTTATACGACCGGATCGGTGCATTTTTCACTGAGAAAATCCGGGAAATCCTCGAAAAAGAGACCATTTTTCAAAAATTCATAATTTTTATAAATCTGAAGCTGGACAAACGATATTGCAGAAACTGATAGATGATAACATGTGGTTCAACTGTGCGCAAGATGTTTTCTGTCTGATATGTAGTTTTTGCACAATCGCGTTATAAACAATTTAAGGGCACATCTTGCAAGATGCGCCGATTTAAGGGAAATCGTCGTATTCAAATTCTGTAAACGGCATCTGGCAGTAGAGATCAATATCTACAATTTGTATATTTTGGATTTTCACCTGAGAGATGGGAAATGTGTTGAAAATATAACAGAAAGTTGATCAAAACGCTTCAAAGTGCGTCCGGTCACCCGAAGTCGAACTGAAGTTAATAAGAGTTGAGTTCGGGCGACTTCGGGTGCACTTTGATGCATTTAGAGTAAATTTCAGTGACATTTTCAACACATTTCCCACCTTGCAGGTGAAAATCCGGATTATACAAATTACAAATTAAATCAGCGCATTTAGAAAGATTTGCCCTCAAATTGTTTATAACGCGTTCGTGTAAAAACTACATATCGGACGGGAACCATCCCGCGCAACAGTTGAACCACAAGTTTTTATCTATCAGTTTCTGCAATATTGTGTATCCATCTTCGGATTTATAAAAATTATGAATTTTTGAAAAATGGTCTCTTTTTCGAGGTTTTTCCAGATTTTCTCAATGAAAAAAACACCGAGCGTATGAAAAACCATTTTGTAGGTTTTATAAAACTCTACAAAGGCTCCATTGACTGTAAAACGATTCCTTGAATAATCTTTGAGATATTTCCAAAAATCCAAAAAAGTTTCAATTTTTTTCACTATTTCTTGTTTAAAAAATTCCACAAAGCGATTTTGCTGGGGCGAAAACTGGGGTTTTCATTAACGAACTATCTTATAAAAATCAGTATAGGCCATTTGCGTCTTTTATTTTGTGTGGGAAAAAACCTCTATAGCTTGGTCTATCTGTCAATGTGTTATGTTAAATGTATTTATGTGACAATTTCAAAAGCAACTGGTATAAAATATTAAAGACATGCATACAATACTCGACATAAGTGGGAAAAAAACCCGAATTGATAAAAAATTAATTAAATGGAATACGTGACAAAATGTGAGCTACAAGCTTAACAGTAGGTTTTGGAGAAAAATCTGTCGAAGAATGGAGAATTTGTATTCAGAAGAGTACAGTAATAGTACAGAACCATAATACAATAGCCAGTGTATATTTATAATTACTTCTGTTTCATTTCAATTTAGGCAGTAGTGGTAGACTGGAAGTCAAAAACGAAGACAAAAGCTACAAAATTGCAGAAAGATCAGCTAAAGACCGGCAAAGTATTTACAATAGCAATGGTTACCTCTTCCATTGACCTCGATATACAGTACGATGCAAATTCATTATTTCTGAATATAAACATATTTTGGAAAATTCCTCGAATACGTTGATTTTCTTTTCCGATTGGCCAATTTTTGAATCCCACCCCAAATATATAGGGTTAGCCGCAATCGAGTAAAAATTACTTTAGTGATATTTTTAAATAGGACACCCAGTGTATTTTTCCATATTTGGTTGGGGGTCTTCATTACAAATCCTGTGATACCAGGTTTGATGGGATTATGTCGAACGGATGCGGAGATATGGGCAAAAAACTTCCTCGTATGTCCAATGAGTATGACTGAGAGACTCCACACGATTCGGAAGGTCAAAAGTCTCTGTCGCACTTATTGAGCATATGTAGAAGTTTTTTGTCCATATCTCCGCAGCCGTTGGACCTAATCTCATCAGACCTGGTATTACTGGATTTGTAATGACGATCTCTAACCAAATATGGAAAAATACACTGGGTATCCCATTTAAAAATTTCACTAAACTCATTTTTACTCGAATGCGGATGAACCTATATATTTTGGGTGGGGTTTAGAAATTGGCCAATCGGAAAAGAAAATCGACGTGTTCGAGGAATTTTCCAAAATATGTTTATGTTCAGAAATAATGAATTTAGTCTATTCATTTGCATCGTACTGTATATTGCTGAGCTATAGAAAGATCGTGACTTCTACCTTTTACTCTTTGGTATGTTCCTGTTGCATAAAAACTTGAGACACTAAGAAATCATCTAATTATTGGTGGTATAGGTTTATTCAAATGATTCATCTGAGGCAGAATACTGTAAAAAAAGGATCTGACTCTTCTCTCATGAGTCTTCTCTCAATATTTCCTAAACGAATGTCTTCTAGCCTTTCTTCTTCCTCTAGAGCTAATACATGTAATCCTTTCATATGCAATGTAATGCAATGATATCACAATTCATTTAAAATGAATTAAAAAGCACATGAAACTGCAAGCAGTTAAAAATAAAAATGCTTGACAAATGTGACAATGACAGTAATTTGGGACACAAGAATATGAAATGTTATTAGAATATCAGCAAATTTTTGGCAAATGCTTTTAAATCGGATAGTACGTTGCCGAACAGACCCGATGTGTAGGCGACTGTAGCACAGAGTGCCAAATAATGTGATCGTCGCTTGTGATAGTAGTAATCGACTGTAGAAAGCGAGAGGTAGAATTCTATATGACACAGAGTCCCACTGCAGCTCGACCACCACGGCCCATTTGTATTAGAATTAGAGAATTATTAAATCGGTCGGAAACTAAATCCCAGGCAATTAGATAATTTGCACAAGACTACTAGCTACCTATAACTTTCGTGGCACCACCTTCCAACGCAGATCGAAGGTAATGAAATTTTGGAATTTCATTGATTGAACTATTTTTATTGATAAGTGATTCGAAAATATCTCTAAATTGTATCCTTACGTCAAAGTCACCGTCAAATTTTGGCCTTGATCATTTAGGCTCATGGCCCTATGTTACTCGTAGGGCTTGTACCTAAAGATTCAATCTAGTAAAATTCAATATATTCTCTGCCTTTGCAGTTTGGGTATAAAAAATTGTTCGAATGCTTTGCGTTCTACAATTTGTGACTCTACCTCGGTTGATTGGTGGTGGTTGGTTGAAGATTGACGAGCGAGATGCCGGGTTTACCTTTGAGGTTTCCCTTAACACTGAGACTAGCAGGGGTCTATTGTATTGTTCTGTCGTCAGTGTTTCCAAGTTAAATACGCTTATGTTTTTCACCAGGTTCAGTAGTCTATTTACAAGGTGTTTCGGAATTATGCCTGTTATGCAAGCGTGTCGCATTCGAAGGTGATGTGAGAAGCTGTTTCCTCCTCGTCACCACAGAGTATACACTCCGCGGTTTCTCTATTTATTCCCATGGTGTATAGGTGTTTTCTAAGGCTGCAGTGTCCTGTTAGTAAGCCGGTGATTGTGCGTATCTTAGATCTGTTGAGGTTGAGTGTGTCAGCCGTCAGTGTTTGGCTAGGTGCCTCACCATGACTGTGCTGTGTCCCAATATGTTTGGAGTTGTTGCCAAGTGGGACTATTACGTTCCTTTTTGGCCCTTCTCCATATATTCCCGCTCTTGTTCCTACATCTGTTTTTAAACCATCTGTATACCAGATTATGACTCGAGATTCGAGATGATAGTGATTCTACCCCGAGACGTATTCATTCCAGTTGAGCTGTGTTTTGAATGTTTTTTTTGTACGAATATTTTGGTAACATGTAGTCTGATATCATTTCCAGTTCGGTAATGCTGACTTCATGCATGATTTTGGTGTGCCAAGTTTGTGGTTGGGTTATCCAATTACATGTTTGACTGTGACGTCTGAAGGAAGGAGGTTTAGGATAATTTCCATAGCAGCGGTTGGGGTGCTATTCATAGCACTCGTGATACACAGACAGGCGATGCTGTCTGAGTAGTTTTTTGGGAATTAATTTTTGTACTTATACTAGAATTACTAATTCGTATAGTACAATTGGTTGTCTGCTCTAGGTTGTTTGGTAGAGTTATGGATCTGAATTTGTGTACCATTTCATCACTTGATAATTCAGTTCTGTTCTTTTTCGCATTTATGATAACTATCGGAAACAATGTAAAGCCATTCTGGATCACCGGTGAACACTTGATTTTTTTGTGCAATTCGACGTGCCGTGCAATTATTTTATCATAATGGCTAATTAAAGATATGGTATTCAAGAATCTTCCGCAATTTCTATCACAATGAATTATGGTATCTAACATCACTTTCAGAATATGTATCCATTTATTTGTTTCTGATTTAATTGCCTTTTCTGAATCTTCATCAATATTTGAATGTATTTCCAATGTCATCCACTCCAAATGATTATTTTTGTATTCTGAAAAATTCGCAAGTCGTGAAATACTGGGATTTACGTGCTTCCAATCAGAAAACCCATTTTTCACAAAGGTTCCATCTTTTTGACCGAACAAACTACAAGGAGAGCAAAATAGAGAGTCTGTTTTTCTGCATTATATTAACCAATCTCTATTGATGTTTTCTCCATTATAAGTATAGATTTTTTGAGAATCATTTCCTGTCAAACAGTCGGTTTTCAGAAGCAGGATATATATAATCTGGATTATTTCCTTGTTCAGGTCAAAGTTTCACATAAATTTTCACATTATATTTTTCTACTTTCCATGAACTCGGACCATTGAAGTCTACTGGATCTACGTCAGTGGATAGATCAATTTTTTTTTCAAATTTCGATTTCAATATTACCGCGATTCTGCGTACCTAATCATTGAAAATTTGTGTTCGATATTTGGCGCCCCCAGTTGGCTAGCACCGGCGGCCAAAGCCTCCCTTGCCTCGTCCTAGTTACGGCCCTATCGATATCATAGAGTAAATCATTCGAAATACTGTGTATTTCTAAAATAACCATGTATATTTAAGATGAAAATAAGGCTTAATCGGGAAACAAATATGAAATGATTGGCGGGGGCAGCAGACGGCGGTTTTTGTCCCATTTCTAAAAAATTGCAAGATCCGGCACTGGAAAAATGTCGTTTTTTCTAGTCTAATGCTTTTGGGTGAGATAACAGGAAATGAAGGTAATGATATATGAAGGCCATTCATCACATTGTAGTCTAGGTTGAAATACTGATATTATACAGAGTGTTGGTAAATTCATAAGTGAAAAATTAAAAAGGAAATTCCTCGTTGTATATTGTAAGGGATGAGTCTGTCTTATAAAAAATATTCTCAGTCCAACCCCTTATACATACATACATTTTTTCTTTCTGGGGCATCACCTGTTTTTATTTTGAAAATAAAAATCATCGTTGCCGTCCGATGATGAACCATTTACTTCCATTTACACCTACTACGTAGGCTTATTATGGCAAGTACCTGTCAAAAAACAACTACTCCCTTGGCTAAGACCACGACGGGTATTGAATTGAATCCTCAAAGCGTCAGAGGACGCAGTTGCAAGTGCCCTCTGTGACTAACTAGCAGAATTATGTTTTGATTTGGACAGGGTGACCACTCATACATAAGTACTTTATATTGTTTTATTTTTATATTTGACAACTATTAGTTTTATGGGAAAATGAACATGCAACAAAAAAGTTGAAGAATACAACAGGGCACTGCTCGTTCCCTTACACTCGTTGCGCGTACTTTGAAGGGTCACTTGTGCACTTGTACCATAATCGCAATCACAAAATCCAACTCCATAGAACAGTTCTGATATACCTAGTTGCTTAAATACCAATACTTGCAGATATTTCAGTATTTTAATAGCTCACCAGTGAGGTGTATGAAATTGGTTATTTGATAATTTAGCAGATTTAGAAAAACTTCAATCGCTTAATAATAATTTGTAGGTAGGCCTTAACTTAGATTTGTATCGAAATCAAATCCTATCTACAAACGCATACCTACCTAGTTAGGTACCTGGTAAAGAAGTTTGACGTGCTTCTTCGCATATTAAGTAGGTATATCAACATGCGAAGAGGTGCGGAGATGAAACGCTAAAAATCAGTCAAAAACTTGATTCAATTCAAGATCAGCGTCACGACAATTCATCGGATTTATTATATCTGCTTACAGGAAAAGGTTCGATATATCAAGATATCGACCTTGACAGACGTAATTTAGAACGTTTGAATACTCTAATGGTCTCGAGTATATTTCTGATTGTATTTCTGTGAATTATTCTCAGAAGAAAGTTAACTATCGCCTGATAAACTCTTTTTATATCATCGTTAGTGACATAACATTATTCCAAACAGTTGTGAACCATAATGGGCAATTAATAGCATACTAGTTCGCCTCTTGGATGTTATTGACGTAGGAATGAGGTTAGGTTATCAGCTGTTAAATCACATCTGCATACCTGATGAACAAAGATGATCCACAGAGAAAACAAAGTACAAGGAAACGATGTCAGAGCACAAACTCGTTAGAAACACAATAACAATCACAGTCTTTATTATACCGTTCGATTCTTGCGTTTTTATCGGAACTCATTTGAGCACGTCGTCGTTATCAAGCACATAACTTAATGCGTATTGATTACTAGTGAGGTCGTCGGAAACTGGGAACTCCGTCTCATGTTTCAACGGCAACACGACCGGCTACGACAAAAACACAAAACGACGTCCGAAAAAACGAAAGTGACTAAGTTTTCATCTCTACAATCTACAACAGTCAACAATCATACGATGTATTTCTGCGATGATGTAGTGGGGGATCCGGCCAGACTCACTCGTCCGAGGTTTCGCAGGAGAGCAGGAACGATATCCATTGGCGTAGCGGGCAGGAATATAATAACTTAATTAACTTAATAAATCATAAATAAATGCAAAAAATTGGATAAATACATGTACGAAGTGAATAAAAACTTTTGCGATTAGTGCCAAAGCAATTGTTTCGCGAAGAAAATATTATATGTGGAAAAAGGGAACTTTAAAATGTACAATCTAAAATATGAAATAGGTACGAAGGCGTAGAAGGGCCACGAGCAATTTTTTTTGGAATCCCGACTTTAATCTCGGACCCCCAATTTTAATCTCGGGGGTCCAACTTTAATCTCGGGGGTGCGACTTTAATCTCGGACCCCCGACTTTAATTTCGGACCCCCGACTTTAATCTCGGACCCCGACTTCAATCTCGGACCCCCGACTTTAATCTCGGACCCCCGACTTTAATTTTGGGTCCCCCAACTTTAATCTCGAACCCCCGACTTTAATCTCGGGGGGGGGTCCGACTTTAATCTCGGACCCCCGACTCTAATTTCGGGGGTCCGACTTTAATCTCGGACCCCCGACTTTAATCTCGAACACCCGACTTTAATCTCGGACCCCCGATTTTACTCTCGGACCCCCGACTTTACTCTCGGACCCCCGACTTTAATCTCGGACCCCCGACTTTAATCTCGGACCCCAACTTTAATCTCGGGGGTCCGACTTTAATCTCGGACCCCCGACTTTAATTTTGGACCCCCGACTTTAATCTCGGGGGGGCGACTTTAATCTCGGACCCCCGACTTTAATCTCGGGGGTCCGACTTTAATCTCGGACCCCCGACATTAATCTCGGACCCCCGACTTTAATCTCGGACCCCCGACTTTAATCTCGGACCCACGACTTTAATCTCGGACCCACGGCTTTAATCTCGGACCCACGACTTTAATCTCGGGAGTCCGAGATTAAAGTCGGACCCCCGAGATTAAAGTCGGACCCCCGAGATTAAAGTCAGGGGTCCGAGATTAAAGTCGGACCCCCGACTTTAATCTCGGGATTTCAGTCGAAAAGCGAATCAAAACATCTGTTCATGTTGGTAGTGATGGTCGAACGTTCGCATGTCAACTATAAGGGCATCACACGTTGAAAGTTAAGGGTCTGGTTTCTCCTAGCTCACACAAGTTTCCCGGAAACTTATGAGGGTTGCTCCTATGATAAAAATTAAGCCTTTTTTATATCTAACAGAAAACAACTAGTTCCCCGTCAAAAGCCACGCTGGACATTGAACTACATCTGATAGATATTGTGGAATTGTGGATATATAACTTGAAAGAAGAAATCTGAAAGTGAAAATTTGCAAGATAGGTTTGGTTTTCGCAATATCAATCAGATGTAGTTCAATGTCCAGCGTGGCCTTAGCCAGGGAAGTAGTTGTTTTCTGTTAGATATAACAAAAAATATATTTGAATGAAATTTATTCTCTCAAGTTATAATAATAATAATTCCTCATAAACGCTCGAAGAGTATGTACCCAGAGGCATAGCCTGTGCGGGTAGAGGGCGGCTGTTATTATTATAATACAATATCTATCAGATGCCATTCAATGTCAAGCGTGGCTTTAGCTAGACAAGTAGTTGTTTTTTGTTAGACATTATACATAAAAATAGCTTAATTTTTATCGAAAGTTCTTTTCAATTGAGAATGTTTCCCTTTTCAACATGAATACCGTTCAAGAGGTTATCTAGAACGATGGAAAATAGCGACTGATATGTCTTTCAGTCGCAGATGAATCCACATCTGATTTCATGAACATCTTGTTCACTTTTTCAATGAAATCAAGATACCTTATCCTTTCAACCAATAGTAAACGAGAAATTCTAGAATCTGAGAGCAGTGAGTCGAATCCCGAGATTAAAGTCGGGGGTCCGAGATTAAAGTCGGACCCCCGAGATTAATTTAGTTTTAACAAGTTTTTTCGATTGGTACATTTGTGAACACCAAAACTCACCAGATTGATAATTCGTTTAATTTTTCTAAGAAGTAGGGGGTGTTTTTCATAAAACTATTTCCAGATATTGGTCTCAGAATTTCAATGAGGTATCTGGCAAGCTTTTGACAAGGAGAACCATGGAACTCACAATAGGTCTCAAAGGATGTATTGGTTTGTGTATTTTTGGCAGTCCGTAGAAATGTGTGGGTTTACTGTGGTGAGAAACCAGGTTTGTGCGATCTGTTTTTGTGAGCGTATCTTTGTATTTTACGAGTGTTCGATGTATCTTTCTCTCTGTGGATAGAGTTGGGCTGTCATTCAGTTTTTTTGTATACGTTTTTTAATTAACAAGTAGTGTCGCCCTTTAGTATTTTATAAGTAGTGTTAGAGATTTGGGCAAGTTTGTCTCCATAATCGTCTGTGTAAATACCCCCCGGACCCTCCGGTACGTCAGCTCAGCAATATAAACAATTTCTGAAAAAAGGCCTTGCAAAAATTTTTTGTTCCAGGCCTCGCATTTGCTAAGGACTGCTCTGGTTACGAGAGCTTGATTTCCTGACTAGGCACCTTCCACCATGCCATAATGGCGGGTAGACTGCCGCGTTCACACGGACTTGAAACTTTGTAGTTTATTAGCCAATATAACCTGATCTGACTAACCTTACGTAGACAGAATAACCATCCAAAATAGGTGTTTTTCGCTTTGGCCTCCGGCGGCGAATTTACACTCAAACCTAACCGAACAATGCTAACCTGGTACAGAACATAGTCATTAAGACACACCTCTTCGGAATTTGGACTTTTTCAAGCGAATCCCGTGTTCGGGACTCTAGACACTTTCTTATTTTTATTAGTATTATTATTACTTCGATTGTATCTAAAAAATTGTTATCCTACCTTAACCATATTGTCTGCGTTGTCCTACTCAGATTACGCGAATTAATCCACCACCTGCGGTTTTTTTAGTACTCTTTACAGAAATATTGCAGTTGAATTTAAAAGTAGAGCAGAAACTACTATAACTTCATCATCATCAGAGTCGGACTTCACTTTGTGACTTGTACGCTTTTACAACGTTTGCCTTCCTGCCTCGAAAATACTGGCAAAGATAGTACGGTCTAGACTGGTGCCTATAATTTTTGTGAAAAAAAAAGTAACAGGCATGGACCAAGTGGGAAATGTTGTTGAGGTACCAACTTTGAAGAAAAAAATAAATTAAATACGAAACCACACAATATGGTGAAATGGGGATGTAGTTTAGGGGTTGAAAACGGTTTTTGCGATTTTCAGCGAAACGTGGCCTCCTAGCAAAGTTGTAGATATTAAAAAAATCGAAAACTTTTGCATCCAACACTTTTCGACATAAGCTCAAATTAACCGTCAAAATTGCGAAAAACCGATTTTTCAGTTTTTAATTTTTTTCTCGCGAAAAATGATTTAATTCACATGAAAATTTGTAAGCATATATCTTTTTTGTTGTCAAATGATCAAGATTTTTTCGCTGTAAGACGACTAGTTTTCGACTTATCTTCCATGGTGTTTTTTTGTATATCGAAGTGATCTTTTAATTGTTGAAATGTCTACTTACAAAAGGTCTATGTGACTTGGGGATTTATTGATCGTTAAACTGCTTAAAATTGATAAAAACCGACAACAAGTCTCTCTTAATCATGATTTTCTCAATATTTTCAATGATTTTCAATAGCTGTAGACAAAAAGTAACAGGCAGGGACCAGGTGGAGAATATTGTTGAGGTTCCAACTTTCAGGAAAAAAATATGTAAATACGAAAACACTCAAAATGATTAAATGGGGATGTAGTTTAGAGGTTGAAAACGTTTTTTGCGATTTGCGGAGAAACCTGACCTCCTAGCAAAATTCTTTCAATAAAAAAGTTGTAGACAATAAAAATATCGAAGACTTCTTTATTCAACATTTTTTGATATAACCTCAAATTAATTGTCAAAATGGCAAAAAAACGATTTTTCAGTATTCATTTTTTTATCTCGTATAAATGATTTAGTTCAGATGTAGATATCTGTCTTTTTTTGTTATGACTAACCATGATTTTTTGCAAATCAGAAGACTACGAGTTTTCGAGTTATTCGCATTTTTCTAAAAAAATACCCTCATCGTCCACGAGCAATTGTCTTGATATTCTTTTGAATTTCGAAGGTCTATAAGTGATCAATTCAATTGTAGAAATGTCTACTTTCAAATGGTGTATGTGACTTGGGAGTTTATTGGTCGTTAAACCGCTCGAAATTAAGAAAAATGTCTCTCTGAATCATGATTTTCTCAATATTTTTAATTATTTTCGACTTTCTTCATTATTTTTATAACATTTTTATTCTTTTTTACAACTATTGAAAATCATTGAAAATATTGAGAAAATGATTCAGAGAGACTTGTTGTCGGTTTTTCTCAATTTTAAGCGGTTTAACGATGAGTAATTCAGGAATCACACTGATCGACCAGGACCGACCGTCCAGCAACGACCAAAATTTCCAACACGTATATTCTTATCGCACAACTCACACTGTTCGACCATTCTCGACCGTCCACGACCGGTTTTCAAAGACCATGTTTGAAATTACAACCTGCTGGAAATTTTGGTCGGCCTCAGACTACTGTGATGGAATGCATACGCTAAATTATCATTTGGGCACATGTTTGTGATAAACTTTCAGCAGTTTTTCACCTAAACGAACATTTTAATATTATTCGTGTGAACTGTTATATTTCCAATTGAGTCAGAAATTCGTGAGTACTTCATTTACAATTTATAGTACATCCAAAGTTTTAATGTTTTTAAAGCAGCGGAACAATACAGGAACCTTGTGGACCGCCGCAGAGATGAATATTTTGATAACAGCGGTGAGGAGCCACGTTAAATCAGAGTAATCAGAGTAATTGATGGAATTTATTAACGCAAGAGAATAATTGTTTAGTACCAGTTCAACTAATAGTAACTTACATATTTTTTATAGTTGAAGAATTAACGTGCTGGATATAGAAAAAGGAGACATTCCTTGGTGCTCCATCGGGAATTACTGCCCAGCAAATAGAAAATTGACCTTCTTTTGATTGGGAATTTCTATTGGTGTAATTTATGGACAATAGTAGGTAGTTTGGAACTGTATTGATCTTATAGTAATTTGGGGTAATTGGTTCAAAATTCACCCTCTTGTTCCCGATTTAAATAAAGTTCTCTATTCCACACACTTTTTTACATTACTTTATTGATCGTTTATAAAAATCATACACTATCATGATTCTTTCTTCTTCACTATCACTCCTACTCATTATTCACAACAAAAGCATTGAAATTATGATTTTAACTTTTTTTCGTTAAATAAATAGAAAATTGACATAACCTTTTGAATGTCAGATCAATGTCAGATTTACAAAATTATTCTGGCGGACAGTCGTAGATGGTCGATCAATGTGAGTTTGAAAGTTTTCATTGATCTACTTCAATTTTTGGTCGTAGCTAGACGGTCGCGGACGGTCGGTCCTGGTCAATCAGTGTGATTCCTGGCTACCACCAAGTTGCATAGACCTTTTCAGAGATGACATTTCAACAATTAAAATGGTCGCTTATGGACCTTCGAAATACAAAAAGCACCAGTACCATTGTTCGTGGAAGATAAGGGTTTTTTTATCGAAAAATGTACATAACTGGAAAACCAGTTGTCTTCTGAATTACAAAAAAGCATGCTCATTCGACACCAGAAAAGACATATGCTCACAAATTTTCATGTAAATTAAATCATACTTGAGAAAAAATCAAATACTGAAACATCGGTTTTTCACCATTTTGACGGTTAACTTGAAGTTATGTCAAAAAGTGCCGAAAACAAAAGTTTTAGATTTCTTCGTTATCTACAACTTTGGCATCAAACATTTTCAGCTTAAAGGTCACGTTTCACCGCAAATCGCAAAAAACCGTTTTCAACCCCTAAACTGCATTCCCATTTCACCATTTTGAGTGTTTTCGTGTTTAATATTGAAAATAATAATACACCATTAAACACAAACATAATAAATGAGTTCTACTGTTCCATTGCTGAACACTTGAGTGACAAAATAACGGCCAAACATGATCCTTTAATAAACATGGAATATTTCACCATTGAGGAAAGCCTCATTCTGTATGACACAAATATTCATGAACTGATAGAAATCATAAAGGATATCAAAAAGAAGAACTCAGCCAGATGTGACGAAATCTATATCAAAATCATACAAAACCTTCCTTTATGTGCCCTCAACGTACTAGTATCGCTGATCAATCCACACTGGCGAGTTTCCCTCTTCCTTGAAAACCTCTATTGTCATGCCCTTGCACAAAGGTGGAGATCTGGATGATCCGTCTAATTTTCGGCCCATTTCTCTTATTCCTACTTTTGCCAAAATCATAGAAAAAATAGTCAAGAAACGTGTATTAGAATTTTCTAACATTCATAAAATAATTAGTGAAAATCAGTTTGGTTGTCAGAATAAAAAAATACGAACGATGCAATATTCTCATTTCTTTATGTCTATTTATTCAGAGATGAATGCTGAAAAGATAACAGAAGCAGTATTTTGTGATCTCACAAAGGCATTTGACTGCGTTGATCACAAAATACTGTTGAGAAAACTTCAGCTGTACGGATGCCGAGGAGTGACTCTCACATGGTTCGAGTCATATCTTTCTGGGCGACATCAGATGGTAAAAACAAAGGAACTATCAAATAAAAAGGAAATCTCATCAGGAGTTCCGCAAGGATCTGTGCTCGGACCTATTCTCTTCCTGTTATATGTCAACGACCTCACTAAAACCAAGATTTCTGGTAAATTCACTCTCTTTGCAGATGCTACCACTATACTGTGGAAAAGCAAGAACACCAGGGAGTTGCATGATATAATAACAGAAGACTTGAAATCTGTGAAAGAGTAGTGCGATGCAAATAAATTATCTTTCAATGCCGAAAAAACCCATTTAATATACTTTAGATGCGCAATTAATGAACCTTCGTTTGGTCAAGGTGTCATAGGAAATAAAGATTGCACCAAATGTCTGGGTGTGCTGATAGATAAAAATTTAAAAATTGATTACTATGTTAAACAACTCAAAAGTAAGATCTCTTCTGGATGTTATGCAGTGAGAGTAATTTCTAATGAATTAGGACCAGGAACTACCAAAATGGCATATTACGCTCTTATTGCTTCCCATCTACGTCATGGAATACCTTTTTGGGGAATGTGGAGAACAACACTACTCATTGAATATATATTTATAAAATTAGACCCCGTGAGTCCTGTAGAGATATATTCGCAATTAATAAAATACTTACAGTTGTAGCATTATTAATATTGGAATCGGTCTGCTTGGTAAATAAACATAAATCAAAATTTGAATCGACCCGCAACAGTAGTTACAGACTGAAACTTCCATTACCAACTAAAAATCTTACTAGAGACTCTATTTTCTATAATGGTGGCAAGATGTATAATTACTTACAAGTTGATATTAGATCGGCAAACTTGAGTGAAAATGAATTTAGAAAAACTGTCAAAAATTTCCTCTCTGAGAAACCCTACTACTTGCAGGAATTCTTCCATTCATTATATTAACTGTATATCCCATGTCTTATATTTTGTGTACTCTGTATATTTGTATATTATTTTGATGGTAGTTTTGTCTACATTATTTGTTTATTGAATTTTTCTTACTGTCCTCGTACTGTTTTTAATCTGTTTTACACTGTCTTACGTTTTATATACACATATAGCTTTGTCAACAAGGGATTTCTTCTGACAATATAGCATATTTATTATTATTTGCTTCAAAGTTGGAACATCAACATTTTCCAACTGGTCCTTGCCTGTTCCTTTTTTTCTTATTTTAAGTGTATAAAATTCGTTTTGGCACCAGCCTAGTCGTCGGTGCGCGAATATCAATTATTTATTTACACCACAATGATTATCATTTCCAATTCATTCTTAGAAACAAGTTGGCAGAATATCATATTTTTTGAGAGGTTTTTCGTAATATAATTCGATAAATCATTAATAACTAATTAAGGCCAAACACAATTGAATATTTTATCTCCGCTGAATTTGTGTAATTATATTTGTCTGATGAATCTACTAATTATTTTTTAATCGGGTAATACATAGGCAACCAAATTAATCCCTATAATTAATAAACCATGATAATGAAACTTAATATAGGTACTTCAACTATGAAGAAACCACATATTATATGGCGACAGTGGGTACTGTCCTGATTTTTGTGAAATGTATAATAGTTAAGTTATCGTAATAGTTAACATGGATTTTCATCAAATATTCACTGAGTCTGCTCATATCTACATATCATTTGCTTTTATAATTTATATACTTCTATTTCCATTCAAGATACCCTTCACTGGCTGCGACCTCGGTGGTCGAAACAAAATTGCCTATTGTCAGGAGACACTCATTTTCATAAATAACTTGCTGAGCGTTCTTATGTATGAAAAAATACCGATACATACCAATAAAATGAAGATAAATGCAGAAGACCAATGAAGAAAATAAATCTAATAAATGTTCCGCTGTTCGGCAAAAAATGTTGTAACCTCAACCGAATCACAGAACTGATTACATACTGTGCTGAGTCAAATATACAGGGTGAAAAAAAGCTGATGCTAACTAAAATTCTAACTAAATTTCAAAACTAAAAGTTCCTAAAGCGAATAATTTCGACGAAGTTGAAATACTGCTATCTTCACACATTCAAAACAAAGTGGAAAATATGTGGCAAAAAACAACAAAACACTTTCCCTTTATTAAGGACATTGCATTACATCTGACATCCATTGGTTCAAAGCTCCTCAAGGAGGACACTATTGCAAGTGCTTAATGTAATAAAAAAATAATTTTTTTTCATTGGTGTTTTGGAATCGACTGCTAAATTGTCATTAGCCTGTGTTCTGGATAGGCCTTGTTACTAACTCCATACGCCACCTTAGGAGCAGCACTGTTAATTATTAACGCAACAGTGAATCGTGGAGGATAATTCCCAGCCGATACAAGCTTCAATCATTCAGACTTTCACATCTGAAAATGAAAAAAGCCTGCACCGGCTGGGAACCGAACCTGGGACCGAACCTGGGTCAACAGGTGGGCACTCAACCACTGCGCTAATCCCTGCCCCAAGAATAATAATTATCAATCAATTGGTTAGGAATGACTACCTGCACACGTGCATGTTTCAGGGTTCTTATCTCTCAATTCATCAGTGCCAGGATAGGCCAGATAACATTAAATTCATCTTGTCCCATCCAACGAATGATAACCATTAAAGCTCTATCGCCTTTACCGGCGGCCGTTAAGAAATCACTTGTTCAAAAATTTTTTTTTTCAAAACTTTATTCTGCTTACAATAACAATAATTATAATAATACTAACTATTTATAAAGGACCCCGCACACCTTATATGGGAAAATGGCTCTCCGTAAAATTTTTTGAATTTTTGATATATTGTAGAATTCATCATTCTGATGAAATGTTTCAATGGGCGCAACACGATCCTATGACTAGTTTTCGAGATACAGGGTGTTGAATATGAAAAATATCCGTATCTCCCAAATTATGATTTAGTTCTAGTTTATCTTTTGTTTCTAGAGCTTTCAAGACACAGAAAAGGAACATGTCGAGATCACTTTAAAAAGCATCGAATCCTAACACTCCCATCAATATATATCTTAAAATGTATTTTATATGCCAAAAATAATTCCTCTGAATTCTCTAAAAACGAAGATTTCCATAATTACTCAACGAGATATGGCAATCAATTCAGTATTCCTAAGCACTCAACAGCACTCTATGAACAATGCCCAATGTACAATGGAATAAGATTCTTCAATCGTCTTCCATCATCAATAAAAAATACGAAAGATTTCAAACTATTTAGGAGAAATCTAAAGAATTTTTTAGGGGAGAAGTGTGTGTATAACATTTCCACTGATTTTATGTGTTAAAGTATTATCTTTTTAACTGTAATTTTAACTTTTTATTATTTCTTGACCTGTCTTATATCATTTCTATGTGATCAAAAAGATGAATAAAGCTTATTATTATTATTATTATTATTATTATTATTATTATTATTGTTATTATTATTATTATTATTATTATTATTATTATTATTATTATTATTATTATTATTATTATTATTATTATTATTATTATTATTATTATTATTATTATTATTATTATTATTATTATTATTATTATTATTATTATTATTATTATTATTATTATTATTATTATTATTATTATTATTATTATTATTATTATTATTATTATTATTATTATTATTATTATTATTATTATTATTATTATTATTATTATTATTATTATTATTATTATTATTATTATTATATTATCATCACATACTTGTATGACAAATTCATGAGAAATTCATTTCCAAATCTTTTCGTAGTACAGGGCGATTTCACTTGATGATAATACTATTTTGAGACTTTCATAATTCTATATTTTTATAAAGAGAAAAGGCGAAAAAATGTAGAATTATCACATAATATTATAAATTCATTCCATCTATCATCACAGTTGATACAATTTATACAAGGTGATTCACGAATTTGGAAAAATAACGAATTTTGGTTTTTGGGACACCTTGTAGTAATAAACCCACTTAAAATAACAAAATTTTCGTGAAGAATGATAAATGAGAGTCGAATGATGTCAATTTGAAAAATTAGTTATACTTCAATAAATAAAAACCTTGATTTTTTCATCACCTTATAGCTCATAAGGGAGCCCAAAAAGGTAGCGATATTTTTTCATGGGAGAACTCGAAGTACTTTAATTCATATCGTACAAAATTTTCATCGAAATCCCATGACGGATTTTTCATATACAATGCGAACAATTTGTGAAAAAGTCCATATATTTTCATTATTTTACGCTAATAAATGACCAATTGACTTCACTGGATTGTAGGTGTGGATCATTGATTGATTGATTGATTGATTGATTGATTGATTGATTGATTGATTGATTGATTGATTTGATTGATTGATTGATTGAATCGTTTGAAGTCTCCTGATGTGAATGAGGAGATACTTACGTTAGATATTTATTCAAAATGTAAAAGTAAGGAATTCAGTGAAGTGAAATCAACATTATATTAACTCATTTCTACGCCACCCCAGAGGTAATGTTTTCGGCGTGTTTTTTTTCTATAGTGGTGTCCTGAGATTCCACATTATTTTTAATTTTATTTTTGCGTATGGAGATAATCTGTTTTGTTATTTGAAGAATAATAATTGGATTTTTTGGTATTTCATTTCAAAAAATTACTTTTTATTATATCATTAGAAAGGAATGGTTATGCTGAATAGTACAGGAAAGAAAAAGTTGTATGTTCCTATTTAAGTTATGGACCTACAGAGTATTGTTTTTTTCCCAATTTTTCCAATATTTTTTTTGGCGGCTTTTTATAACGCCGACGAATGAAAATAAAATATCACAGTAGTAGCAACTGTTATCAAGTGACGTATGGTTTCCATAGCCAACTTTTCAATTTTTGGCTTTCAGTTTGCTTCCACGGCCTACTCGGTGAATTTCAATAATAATTTTTTTCTGATCTAGTTTCTGGTTAGATACAACTTGTGATATGTTATTAGAATGCTGAATAAAGCGAAAAGAAAAAAATAGGGTTTCCGTTTAAATACAAAACAAAAATATCCACTCTACATTCTAAAGAAAGTCTTTGAATATTTTGACGAGCATAACAAATAATGCACGCACGACTTAATACGCGGGACAACACATTGAGACGAAGGCAATTCGGGTTATTTTCCATAGCAATAATGTCATTCATCACTGTGTTATTATAATTGAAACATATTTTTGTATCGTGCTAAATATCAATAGGTGGATTTCCCGCAGCTTGTCTTCGATATGTCGCAATTTGCAAAACATCAATATTATTTCCTCTATTCAAACGCATTGAGAGTCTAGGAATAACATTTCGGTCACAAACATAGCAACTCACTCTATTTGCGAAGGCCATATTGTTCAGCAAACAGAGCCGGTTTTAGGAACTTACGGGCCCTAAGCGCTCAACTTTTTCGGGCCCTCTTGTGGATAAAAAATTAAAATTGTATTTTGAAAATAAAATGAATTACATAGTAACATAACTACATGTCATGTGTTACGAAAAAAACAAAACTGAAAGCAATAAATAAAATATTAAAGAGTAGGTAAACAAAATCATTGAAATAAATAAAAATCTGAAATAAAAAATTTTCGTTGGTATAATGTAAATTAAAATATATGAAATAGAAACATAATTAAGTGAATAAAAAACGATGAACCGATATGGAAACATTTTTGATTGAATTATTTATAGTGAACGATACAATAAATATTTTTCTTGATTGGTACATCGGAATAAAGGTACATGAAAAAACGAAATAATAATAAATAAAATATGGAAGAGTAAACAAAATCATTGAAATAAACAAGAAAGGTAAAATAGAGAATCTTCTTTGGTATATAGTTGAAAATTAAACTAAGTATAAGTGAAAACGTAACAGAGAGGGCATCTAGTCTTTCTTGACCAGTTGTGGATCTCAGTTAGTTTTTAATCATTTTCAGGACCAAGAAGGATCTCTCACCAGATGCATTAGAAATGGAAATTGTGAATTCTTTTTACAAAATGGTCAAAATATTTGGAAATATAGATTTCCAGCCTTAAACAAGTTCAAATTTATCAGAAATTGTTTCTTTGTTCATATTATCACATAATAGAAGGAAGTGGGTTATTTCCTCATTGAAAACTTGAGCATTAATATCTAAACTATTTGTAGTTTTTAGATCATTGATCTATTATTCTATCGCATATTCATCGGCAGTAAAAAACTCTTGAAATTTTCACTTTTATAACATTCAATTCGTCGACTGAGAAGTTATTTCATTACAACTACTTCTTAGGTCCTCTTGGAGTTAAGTTTTTTTCCTTTTCTCGGCTCATGACGAATGCTTGTAGCTCATATTGACCAGTGACCTAAAGTTGTCATAATCATAATCAGAGATCATGATAATTCAACTGACTAAGCGGGCAAATTTAAATCTCTTTTCGATACCGAATTCATAAAAAAAAACGGATGTAAATATGGTTAAAATTTTCTAAGTGTCAGTTTCACAGGTCCCAGTTAACCTTCAAACAACTAAGTGGGAGTTTAGACGGTGAATGACATTCTTTAAATGGCGTTTGAAGGTTCACATTCTAACCATCAGTTAATTAATCTGGACTCTAAGGAACCTGTGAAACTGGCCCTAAGTTCACTACACTTTTAAACAAAGTGTGCCACAACCGGGCCCCTCTGGGAGTTCGGGCCCAAGCGGCCGCTTACTCCGCCTATAGGAGAAACCGGCACTGTCAGCAAAGTTCAACAAACACTGAGAATCACATAAACTTGAACAGTATAAAAAAAAACTTCAATTGGTCCAATAATCCAAAAATGTTTGAGCTTTATGACAACAAGAAAACGACTATTGACATTAGAATTTTGTTGATTTTACCCTCTTTGAATTGTTCTCCATGCCTACTAATGAGATAACAGGAATATATTAATAAGTGGTGCTATGTAGGTATTCGAAGATGATTCAGATAATGTTTCAAATACAAGAAAAAGAAAGAGAAACGTTCTCGAAAAGGGGGTATATACTATATACAAACATAATATATACGAATCGAAGATACAAAAACATAATTAAAAAATGAAACGTTCCTTTGGTGTGAAAATTTGCCCAGAATTTGAATTAATATATACTCCATATTAACCGATAGAAATACTGACATACAAATTATGATTTTATTCTGATTTATCCTATGTTGTATTTTTCTTGTGTGACAAATTCATAAGAAATTCATGTCCAAATCTTTTTGTAGTACAGGGCGATAATAATGCTATTCTGAGACTTTCATAATTTTATTGTTTTATAGAGTGAAAATTCGAAAAAAGGAATTTCTGCTAATGAAATAAGTATAATATGGCTTCTGAGAAACACTAAGCATGAAAAAATAACTTCTCCACTGAATCGTCTGCTAGACGATGCTGCAGATAATAATTCGAGTCATGACTGTCTTTCGAGGGAGACGGTACGCTATTGTACGGTATTATAACTGATCACTATTTTATGGAAAAATCAAAATTTTTAATAAAAGATGCCCGATGAGGAAGAACTATAGCAAACCCGCCGAAAACTGGAGTGAAAATATAGCAATGGGGAAATGTACCGAGCTTATATTTTTTCACACATTTTTCGCCTTGTATATGAAAAACCCGTAATAGGATCCGGATGAAAATTTTCTATAATATGAATTGAAGTATTTCAAGTTCTCCGATGGAAAAATATCGCTACCTTTTCGGACTCTTTTATGAGCTATAGGGTGATGAAAAAAATCAAGGTTTTTATTTATTAAAGTATAACTAATTTTTCAAATTGACATCATTCAACTCTGTATACGATGAATAACATCATTTAACTTTCTTCGCGAGAATTTTCTCATTTTAGGTGGGTTTATCACTACAAGGTGTCCCAAAAACCAAAATTCGTTATTTTTCCATATTCGTGAATCACCTTGTATAAAAAGTATCAACTGTGATGATAGATGAAATGAATTCATAATATAATGTGATAATTCTACCTTTTTTCGCATTTTCTCTTTATAAAAAAACAGAATTATGAAAGTTTCAAAATAGTATTATCATCAAGTGAAATCGCCCTGTACTACGAAAAGATTTGGAAATGAATTTCTCATGAATTTGTCATACAAGTATGTGATGATAATATAACAAAAGATAAACTAGAACTAAATCATAATTTGGGAGATACGGAGTGATGAAAAGTGAATATTTTTCATATTCAACACCCTGTATCTCGAAAACAAGTCATAGGATCGTGTTGCGCCCATTGAAACATTTCATCAGAATGATGAATTCTACAATATATCAAAAATTCAAAAAATTTAACGGAGAGCCATTTTCCCATATGAGGTGTGCGGGGTCCTTTGAAAAGTAATTTGACAATTGCTATTATTTGAAATGTATATTCCATCGATGAGAGATATACCATCTATAACACCAGCATTTGAACTTGTTGTCGGTGTGGCCTCATTACTGTGAAATGGTTGTCTCGTTATCTTCATTCTCTTTGATATAAGACTCCACCACCGCAGAGGAGTTCCAACCTCCAAGTTCTTTTACCAATAGTAGATCGCCACCATTTTTTACAAGCATATAGTAGCCGAGAATCTGTGGAACGAGTGCCCTGTGAAGAGCTGAGGACTTTCCAATTTTAAGAATGCTGCAATTTTCTTTGGAACAGCTCCAATAGTATAAATGCCCACAAATTGTTTTACACATTTACCATTCCTATAACCAATGAAGAATCGCCGATTTTCCAAATTTGAAGGACGCAAATCTACGTATTTTTGGTATAAACCATCGTCATCAAAAGGAAGTCCTTCTTTGGGAATGACAAATACCCTGGTCTTTTCGTTTTTAGTATACCTCAATGTAACCAAAACTTTGGTACTGGTGCTTTCAAAATCATCCACAGTCAGCTTAACAAGTTTGTCACGTCTGAAGGGGCCAAAAATATCACACATTAATACAACCTTTTCAAGCAACCATGTATGACCATCTGCCTCCAACAAAAACTTAGTTACTTCTTCTTCAGACAAAATTTTTGCTTTATTCGGTGTGTATCCATCAGACTTTCGTCTCAAGAACAAAAATAAATTTTCCAAATCTGAAAATACCATTTCTGTAGGTCTCTAATATGGTGTACGATTTGAAATAACTAACCTTGAAATGTCAATGTTGTCATAAACTCTCAAAGCAAGTTTCAACATTGAAATCTTGGTCCACAGCGAGTTTGGATAATAAACCTCTAATCTTCCTTTCGTTTAGACTAATAATACATCTTCATTAACATTCTTGCATTCTTGCTCTCACGCCACTCTTAAAAATTTTCATATTCTTTTTGATATCGCTCTTGAAGTTATTTCCAACACTCGCTGCACATGATTCTCCCAATATTTCTAAAGAAATTTGATTTTGTTCCTCAATTTCTTCAATTTCATCCATGGTCGTTGTTAAAGCGAACTCGCTAACACAAAAAACTGACGATGTTTATAATATTGTTGTGATATTTGGTTCGTATGTATAAACCATGAGCAAATGCTTTTACTTGGATTTCTTGAAACACACTTATTCATTTTGTTGAGTTTTGAGAGAGACAAACCTATAGTATAAGCATTTGCTACCTTTTATGAATACTACCAATTGTTAAGCTGTTCCATGACAACACGATGTTGGGATTTTTCTGTAGAATTACGAGGTACGTGGTTTGTTCTTTCCTCGGAATCAAATAACGGATTCGGTTGTTATAATCCTCGGCTGCGCCTCGGATTACAATATTCAACCTCATCCGTTATTTGCTACATATCGGCCTTGTAACGTTAATAACTATAGTCGCAACTTTAGTTTCTATTTATTGAATTGTATTCACACCAAAGGTTCCAATAATTATTGGAACATATTTGCTGTTTCACCTTGAATACAGGTAATCTCTGTACATACAGTGCCAACATAGAAGCAGAATTGAAAATCTTCACGCCCTCATTGGTATACCGATGAAAATGATTTATATCATGTTATCTGGTCTTGTACAATTTGCATAAAAAGAAAAATTTGTTCATAATAGAATAAAAGATCGTTCAATGGAAATTTGAAATGTTTATGACGGACGTATGTAATTAAGAGAAATTTTCTCCCAGATGTTCCCCTTTGTTAGAGGATGATGGAAAAGATCTTCAATGCGTGCACCACAATCACAGTATAATCTACCTCCACTTATCTGCTAAGTAGAAGTCGATAATATTTGTAATGATTTCAGTAAAGGTAAAAATGTGGAACGCTTCTCTCTCGTGCCGTGATCGTGGTCTGTGATCCACTTTCTATGCAAGCATCGTGCACTTCTTGAGCTCAATGTTTCTTTACAAACCAGCGTCTCACTTCAATTACTATTCTACGGTACGTAAATCGTATCTGTCTGAATAAGTTATACAGTGCGGCTTTTTTTAGTCCCCCCCTTGTTAACTTTTGAACGGTTCGACGTAGAAACATGAATAAAAAACCGTTTGGAGGGTTTCACCGATACTACTATTTGAAATAAAAAATATGGTGATTGCTCAACAGGGGTCGCGGGGGGGCACATCAACACAAAAATTTTAAATGGCATGGGGTGTCAAGTGTCACATCGTTGAAAAGAGAATTCAATTCTCTTTACAACCATCTAATTTTTTTTTTTTTATTTAGTTGAGATTTTTTTCACAATCCAAATTCGAAATATCAAAAATAAATGCGGATCTGAAAACTACTCATACCTCGATAAATTTGAACGGTTGTGGAATAATGAAACCAAAAATATTTTGAAGGGTATTATCGTACTACTTTTTGAGAGAAGAAACATTGAAATTACTCGACAGATGGCGCTAGGGACAGACCAACTTGAAAATTTCGAAAGGCATATAAATCGATATTGAGAAAAAATTTCTCAATAAAATTCAAAAATATTCAGATGGTTGTGAAGAGAATTGAATTCTCTTTTCAACGATGTGACACTTGACCCCCCATGCCATTTAAAAATTTTCAGTTGATGTGCCCCCCCGCGCCCCCTTTCGAGCAATCACCATATTTTTTGTCTCAAAAAGTAGTATCGGCGAAACTCGCCAAACTGTTTTTTATTCATGTTTCTACGTCGAACCGTTCAAAAGTTAACAGGGGGGGGGGACTGAAAAAAGCCGCACTGTATATGTCCATTATCATTCCCACCTCGTTCCCCAGATTTGATTTCCCTAAATTTGAAGTTATTTTATTTTTATAGTGAATCCAAAAGCGAGTTTTTATATGTAAAAAGATAAATAGATGTTTCCCAAAAGATACAGACTAGTGATATGTGGGTGGTAGTTACTCATACAGATAGCTACAAACTACAAAATAGAATCAAATATTTTAATTATTTTATAATCAGATGTTTCTATTACCTACTTATCTACTCCCTGGTCTGATAGCTTATTCACTGCAACCAGTCCGAAATACCATTCACAGAGTCCTTTCTGAGAAACTAAGTAGTGTTTGTATCTCAGAGTCACAATGTTACTAGTATCATAGGCAAATAGAGAGAAGGTCGAATTTGAGCCGGTATGACTAACAGCCGTATGCACCGAAATAGTTTAAACGAGATTAAAAATTGAGCTCGATTAACACTAAATTTTTGTATGCACCGTTTTGAAATACGCCTTAATCGCAATTAACTTTAATCCAATGATTTTCGAGGTTTAAGCTCAGCAAACGCACGTGTGACGGTTGGGTTGGTTGTTAATGTACCTTTGTATTCCCTAATAAAAAAGAAAAATGAGGATGACAGAGATATTACTCATCTTAATAATTTTGGATTTCCTAGAAGATAATATGACATCGACAATATAAATATGTTCTTTCTTTTGGAAGTTCAAACTTCTGGTTCTTCAGCAAATTCAGAAGGTAGGTACTGCAGTGTTACATGATATCGCCTTAGATATGAATGAAGGGATTTCTGCTCCCCATGAAAATCTAGGAGAGCACGAATCGGAAGACATGGTCGAATAATTGGAGGATTTACCCAATATGTATGATATGAGCAATCGTATGGAAAGAAGGAGTCTTTAAAATCGTAGAGAGAATTCAATCAATAATTATTTTGCCTGTTTGTAAATATTCCACAGTTCGATTATACAGGGTGTCAATTTGAAAACTTCCCACCCTTAATATCTTCCTTCCAGTAAACAATATGAGTAATCGAAAAAACAGGTCAATTTTATTGTCAAGGGGGACACTTTCAAGGACTATTTGTAGCCCTCGTGGTTCAACCCCCTAGGAGGGGTAGATATTACCCTTAGAATTTTAAATGGGAAGGGGGGTCAAGTGGCACATCATTTTGATGGGCGTTCAATTCTTGTTCCAATGGTACCCTGACTTATTATTTTTTGATGAGCATTTTCCGAAAAATTGCGTTCTAAACTAACAGAAGTAATTATTAGAACGCCTATACTGAGATGCATGGTTTGGCCAGAACTGGTTAGAATATTAGGTGGTACCGTTCCAACCCTTTATTAGGGGTAACATTAGCCATTAGCTCCAAACACTTTACATAAAAAAGTAGTCTAATAGTAAAACGTAGATGGTAGTAAAGTTGTGTTTATTAAATGCTGAATTTTTAAGTGTCATCGCAGAAATTGTACAGATAGCCTTCCTTTTTTGCTACTTCTGCTGTAAAAAGTTTCTGTTTTCCGGCAAAAAATTGGTTAGCAAATTTGAACTATGTGGTAGTATTGTGAATACCGTTGTACCTGTTGGGCTGTTTAGGAATTACTTTAATAAGTGTATAAAAGTGTAAAAATGGTTTACATTCTTCAAGACAGAATTGAAATGATTGTAATTTATGGAGAAGTTGGAAAGTGCGCACGAAGGGCGGCATGTCTTTTTAACGAAAGACATCCAAATTGTAATGTAAGTCACCGGTATGTGCTTGATTTGGTGAATAAGTTTTACGAAACTGGTTCAGTGACAAATAAAAAAAGAAATAACCCCAGAGTGCTAAATGAAGCAGCTCAAATTGAAGTTTTGGGAACATTTGCTGCAGAGCCCACGAGCTCCTTACGATCAGTATCAGAACAGACGGGAATGTCACGCGAGACTATAAGAAAAGCATTGAAAATGCATAAATTTCATCCATATAAAATGCAGATTCTTCAAGAGCTCCACGAGGATGATTATGATAGAAGAATAGAGTTTTATGAAATCATGTCTCATCGAGTCAATACCATCCCTAATCTTCTGTTAAACATCTGTTTCAGCGATGAGTGTTCATTTTTTCTGAATGGCAATGTTAATAGACAAAATTGTCGCTATTGGAGTGACGAAAACCCACATATTTTTCGGGAAGGGCATACACAACACCCACAAAAAGTTAATGTTTGGGCTGGTATTCTTGGAAATGCCATTCTTGGTCCATTATTTCTGGAAGAAAACTTGACTGGCAATCTGTACCTTGATATGCTTGAAGAGACTATCGATCCTCTTATAACTCACGAGCTAGAAACTCAAATTGATGCAGAAGGTAATGAACTTTTGCAGGAGGATCTGTTACATTTCCAGCAGGACGGTGCTCCACCTCATTATTTTCTTCCCGTCCGACAGTGGTTAAACGAGAGATTTCCGGGTAGATGGATTGGCAGAATGGGAGCAGCTGAATGGCCTCCGAGATCACCGGATTTAACACCCTTAGATTTCTTTCTTTGGGGGCATCTTAAATCCGTTGTTTATAAAACACAACCTTCTGATATTGATGAACTTAAAAGACGAATTACAGCAGCATGCCGGTCAATTCCTAGTGAAGTTTTCCGTAATGTTAGAGGGGAGTTCGAAAACAGACTGTATTACTGTTTAGAGCAAAATGGACAACATTTCGAACAGCTAATAAGATAAGCGTAAGTAGATTTTATGTTGGAAATGTCTTTCTCGCAAATTAAATTTTATTGTGTAGAAGGAAAATAACCACCAAATAAAAAATCCCATGCGTAATAAATTTATTCCTGTCATTCAAGGGTTGGAGCGGTGCCACCTACTCTTCTAACCATTTTTATTAAAGGGAGTCAATACAATAATGCATCTCAGTATAGGCGTTCTAATAATTACTTCTGTTAGTTTAGAACGCAATTTTTCGGAAAATGCTCATCACAAAATAATAAGTCAGGGTACCATTGGAACAAGAATTGAACGCCCATCAAAATGATGTGCCACTTGACCCCCCTTCCCATTTAAAATTCCTAGGGTAACATCTACCCCTCTTAGGGGGTTGAACCACGAGGGCTACAAATAGTCCGTGAAAGTGTCCCCCTTGACAATAAAATTGACATGTTTTTTCTATTACTCATATTGTTTACTGGAAGGAAGATATTAAGGGTGGGAAGTTTTCAAATTGACACCCTGTATATTTGTCTAAATTCTGCTGTGCACTTTTTATTAATAGTCGTGAAAGATTTTGTACTCGCGAAAGGATTCGTAGTTACACAAAATCTTTCACTTTTGACAAAAATGTAAAAAGTTGTTCTTCTTACTATCTAAGAATCTGAAAGTCATACTATTAAGAGTGTTTAATGAATACACGATGAAGAAATAATTGACTCTACAATCAGAACATCAAATCATATATATATTTTCCTAATGTAATAAAGAAAAACTGACTGATCTAATTTCAGGAATGTTGCCTAATTTTTCAGTTGTATCTGATTTGGATAGCAAGAAGTTTCTTTAAAACATATGATTTTTTTGGTTTGTTCAAGTTTCTTCAGCCTCACCTTTCCTAATTTTTGGCATCGTTCCTCATCTAGTCAAAAGTCTCTGCTACTTTTCGTGGTGAAAAGGTAAGTTTATCGAGATTTTTCTCGAAACAAGAAGAAAAGCGAGTACATTCATTTCGGACTTCCATCACCTTATAATTTGTATAAATCAAAACGTTTCAACTGCTTCTATCTGCAGTAGTCTTTTAGTGAAAAAGAAAAGAGGTGTTACTTACGTAGTTTCATCTCCTGAACACAAAACCGAAATAATTTCTTGGGGTCTCTAATACTTTACGAGTTACGACGTTTTGAATCTTGAAAATTAACCATATTCGAACACGATTTTTTCAGTAAAAAATAACACAAAATTCCTCCTTCTTTTTGCCGATACTTTTTACATACCCAAATCAACTCATATTTCACAAATACAAGCACCAAAACCAAACATTCTACAATCAAAATTAACCTTCTTATATTAATATACACAACCTCACTTTTCATAGAGGTTCATTCTTGAAATAAGAATGTTGATTTTTTTTAAACGTTTGGTGCTTGTGGTTGTGAAATACGTGTTGATTAGGATCTCAAAAAAGTGCCTACCAGAAGAATTTTGTGCAATTTTTCACTGAAAAAAATTTGTTTGAAAATGGTCGATTTTCAAGATTCAAAAGGTCATAACTCGAAAAGTATTGAAGACCCCACAAAATTTACTCGGATTCGTGTTCAGGGGATGAAACTACGCATGTAACAATACTTTTTTTTTGTTTCGGGAATAAGCCTGATAAACTTACCTTCTCATCTGCCTTTTTTTTCTCAACTCTTTTTCCTTATTTTCGAATATTTTGAGCGACTCTGCAGTACGATAGCATGGACCAGGACCACTTGCATTGTATTCGTTTTCGATACTTTTTCAAGCATTTTTCTTTCATCCAGCGATGTTCGATTCGTTTTCTCATCTTTCAATACCGTCGTATATTTCTCAATTTCTAAATTAACCAAATACTATTTCTCCGATATGGATGAATTTTTAACTCTTTTTATACCTTCATACCGTTCGCTCATTTTTGTTATCAGATTCTTATAACTTTCAAAACTGTTACGGAAAGTTGACATCCTTGTATGTTCGATTTTGTTGAAACGTCAGATTTTGACGTTTAGTGACAATTAGTTATGTTTTGAGTTTTGAAGTGACAAGTCACACTTTGTTAAAGATAATTCAATATAAACTGAAGTTTTCTAGTATTTTTACTTCAACCTGAATCAAATTAAGTCCTTTTACCTGATGTATTCAGTCACCGGGTAGGTGCATCTCGAATATTTAACATTTGGCGACCGTGACAGGACTGACTATGGATAAGGTGGAAAAAGTACTTGCGGTTCAAAGGAGTTCATTTGACCGGCGTTTCGATGGAATTATGATACTGTTCGCAAAAACTGATTTAGATAAGGTAGAAATACATAGTAATGTACGCCTTTTGGAACAGAAATTTGAAATTTTGATGGATTTGCACAAGCAAGTTTTGGATCACCTCACAAACGATGATGAAGCTTTGAATTTGGAGATTTTAATTGCCGATGAATATTCTACAAAGTATTATAAGGTGAAACTGTTGGCTGACAATATTTCGAATAAAGATTATGTGGCGGATAGTGTTTCCCAGTTTTCCAGCAACGCCAAAAGAAAACTCAAGTTACCCACGATTGAGTTCAAGAAGTTTGGTGGCGAAATCAAAGACTGGCTTCCCTTTTGGAGCCAATTCAAACGAATTGATGATGATGAAGACATTGCTCCAGAGGATAAATTTCAATATTTGATTCAAGCGACCATTTCCAACTCGAGAGCTCGACAGCTGGTGGATAGTTACCCACCGAGTGCTGAAAATTACCCGAAAGCGATTGAAAGCCTGAAGAGCAGATTTGGAAGGAAAGATCTTCTGGTGGAGTTTTATGTACGAGAGTTATTGAAGCTGGTGTTGAACAATCTTTCGAATAATAATAATAAACTCAGTTTCTATGATAAAATGGAATCCCAACTGCGATCTTTAGAAACGCTTGATGTAACTTCTGACACCTGCGCAGCTATGTTGTATCCTTTGATGGAGTCCTGCCTTCCTGAAGATCTTATACGAGTATGGCAAAGGAGTAGTCTTTACAATAGTGAATCCACTCTCAAAGATCGTTGATGACATTTGTCCGGAAAGAAGTAGAAAACGAGGAACGTATTAATTTGGCTGTATCAGGGTTCGACATGCATAGCAAACCAAAAAAGAAGAGCGATTCTTTGAAAACTCATGTTTTGCCGACAACTTCTGGTTTTTTAAATAATAAAATGCAAAAGAAATGCCATTTTTGCAGCGGAGCTCACTCTAGTGATATTTGTACAGATGCTAAACAGTGGACTTTGTTTGAACGCAAAAAGAGGCTTATCGAAAAAGGGTGTTGTCATCAGTGTCTAAAATTTGGTCACATTTCCAGAAAATGTCGAGTTAATGTAGTATGTACCATTTGTAAAGGTAGACATTTTGATATTATGTGTCCCAAAAACGAAGAAACCGACTCGAAGCCTACTGAATCAGTACAAACAAATATAGAAAACAACTTATCGAATAGTTCGCATTCTGAAGTTTATCTACAAACTTTAGTTGTCAATTTGAATGGGGCCAATAAATCAAGAACAGCTCGTGTAATTATTGACACAGGTTCTCAGAAGTCATATGTGACAAAATCTGCAGCTCTAGAGATGGGTTACCAATGCTTGAGGCAAGAAGAGATCATTCACGTCTTATTTGGTGGCTCTAAAACGAACGCTTTGAGACACAACTGCTATCGTATACGATTGAGTAGTCTGAAGAACGAATACTCTTGTAATTTTGAAGCATTAGATCAACCTCTGATTTGCACAAATATAGCATGTATTCGAGAAGGTCCTTGGATGAACAAATTACAATCAGTTGGTATTGAAATCTCTGACATTCGAGACGGACCTATCGATATTCTTATTGGAGCTGATATCGCTGGTAAACTGTTTACTGGAAATCGTTATGAACTGGAAAGTGGTCTTGTTGCTCTAGAAACTCTACTGGGGTGGACATTAATGGGAAAAGTTGACGACTACAGCAAAAGAAAACCTGAAACATTGATTGCTCTGTCTATGTTTTCAAGAAATGAATGTATTTCTGATTTGTGGAATTTAGATGTCCTTGGAATATCCGATCCTGTACAGAGGAAGACCCAGAAAGAAATCGAGGATGGCGTCATGAATCATTTTCGGACTTCTGTCACGAGAAACGATGATGGCCGATACGAAGTATGTATGCCTTGGATTGAAGATCACCCACCTTTGCCGAGTAATTATGGGATAGCTTCTAAAAGACTTGTTTCCTTAGTGAAGAAGCTTGATTCAGATGGTTTGCGTGATCAATACAACGACGTGTTCAGAGAATGGTTGCATGAGGGTATCGTCGAAAATGTTCCAGAAGTGGACTTAGAAAGAGAGGGACATTACCTTCCCCACCGACATGTAGTGAAAAAAGGCAGTACGACTACAAAAATACGACCAGTTTTCGATGCCTCTGCTAGAGAGAAAAATCAGCCATCTCTCAACCAATGTTTAGAGAAAGGCATCAATTTAATTGAGATGATACCGTCTTTATTGATCAGATTTCGCCTATCAAAAATTGGGGTTATATCTGACATAAGAAAAGCTTTCTTGCAAATCAGTTTAAATGTTCAAGAAAGGGATTTTTTGCGTTTCTTGTGGTTTGATGATACAGGAAAATTAAAAACATACCGCCATGCAAGAGTAGTTTTCGGAGTGACTTGTAGTCCCTTCCTGTTGGGAGCAGTAATCGAATGTCACCTACGAAATATTCTAGAAAGCTCTGAGAATTCCGAAACAAAATCAACAATTTTTCAACTACTCGAGAGTTTTTATGTAGACAACTGTGTAACAAGTGTGAACAGCAAGGAAGAACTGAAAAATTTCATTGAAGTTTCCACAGAATTATTTGCCTCTGCCCAGTTTGATCTGAGAGGGTGGGAGCACACAGTTTTGGACAAGTCCCCAGTAACTACGAGTGTTTCTCCAGTATTAGGACTTTATTGGAATAAAAACTCGGATACTCTACAGTTGAATTCAGATTGGTTTCAAGAACTCAATACAGAAATAATCACCAAGAGAGTGATTTTATCCACAGCTCATCGACTCTTCGATCCAATTGGCTTTTCATGTCCGGTTTCCCTGTGTCCCAAATTATTGTTACAACAGACTTGGGAATCTAAGATTGGATGGGATACACAGGTACCGGAAGAAATCAAAGAGAGTTTTTTGAATTGGTTGGCTGATATTTCAATCCTCATGAACCTGAAAATTCCTAGATGGTTGCTCAATTCATTCGATGGAAGAAATCATTGTAGTTTGCATGTGTTCTGTGACGCCAGTCAGCATGCCTATGCCACAGCTATCTTTTTGAGATCTGAAACATGTCATGGCGTACATATACAACTTGTCCAAGCTAAATCCAGAGTTTCTCCAGTGAAACAATTGACTATTCCACGACTGGAGTTGCTAGCAGCTACAATAGGTGCGAGATTATCTAAAACAATCACTGAAACTATTGACCCGGCTCTACTAGTTTATTGGTGGTCCGATTCGACAACAGTCTTATCATGGATAAAGGACGACGAAAATTGGAAACCTTTTGTCTGGAACCGGGTGAAGGAAATTCGAAGTTTGACCAATAAGAATGCTTGGTTTCATGTTCCTGGAGATCTCAATCCAGCCGACCTACCTTCCCGTGGCTGCTCACCAAAACGACTGATAGATTCAAAATGGTGGGAGGGGCCCCAATGGCTGAAGGAATCTCCAAAAAACTGGCCGAACCAAAATTTTACTAGAAATGAAGAAGCAATAAATTCTGAGATGGGAAAACGAACTACTTCTTCGAATTTATCCTCGAAAATAGATGTTTCCTGGTACCATGAACGAATATCGAAATATGAAAAAATCATTCGTGTTTTTGGTTGGATAAGAAGATTTTTCTCGAACTGTCGATGCCTCCAAAAAGATGAGAGATTGAAGGAGGAAGAATTGTCTATTGCCGAAATCCACGTAGCTGAGAAATGTATCATTAAATTGGTGCAGAATGAATCTTTTGATGGACTTGATGATCCCAAGTTGAAAAGTTTCTGTCCCTTCATTGACGATGATGGTATCATTCGAGTAAATACAAAAATAACTTGTTTGATTGATGATCTATTTATTTTGTGGAAGTTCATGATGAAATAAGAAAAGGAAGAAAAAATATAACTTTTGTCCAGTTTCCACTAACACTTTACTACTTTATTACGACCGGTTTCGGCTTTTACACCATTTTCAAGTAACTACAGATTTCATCAAGTTCGTGAATATTTATACATAAGAAAGTAATTAAAGAGAGGTTGGGTTTAAATTACCTAACTGATGTTTCAAAACAAGTTGGGAAATACCTAGAATCTACCTGATGAGTCAATTTAATTTATCTAATAGGGGTTCATACAATCGGTGGGTCCAACTTTGTTATCAAAAGTCACAAATTCAGAAGTGGAGAGCTACATAATTCTAACTGGTCATTAAGGGTATCAAAATTGGGGTTTTTATTCAATTTGTTTATTTCCAAGGCTTCCAACAAGTTCATTTCTCTTCCTTTATTGCACGCATGAAGGATGAACATCCTTCATGCGTGCAATAAAGGAAGAGAAATGAACTTGTTGGAAGCCTTGGAAATAAACAAATTGAATAAAAACCCCAATTTTGATACCCTTAATGACCAGTTAGAATTATGTAGCTCTCCACTTCTGAATTTGTGACTTTTGATAACAAAGTTGGACCCACCGATTGTATGAACCCCTATTAGATAAATTAAATTGACTCATCAGGTAGATTCTAGGTATTTCCCAACTTGTTTTGAAACATCAGTTAGGTAATTTAAACCCAACCTCTCTTTAATTACTTTCTTATGTATAAATATTCACGAACTTGATGAAATCTGTAGTTACTTGAAAATGGTGTAAAAGCCGAAACCGGTCGTAATAAAGTAGTAAAGTGTTAGTGGAAACTGGACAAAAGTTATATTTTTTCTTCCTTTTCTTATTTAAATACAAAAATATCCGATAGGAATGACTCCACTGATTTTCGCTATCCAATTGTTTTACCATCCAAGCATCCTGTGGTTCTTAAACTTATATTTGATGAACACGTAAAAGCTTCGCATGTCGGTGTTCAATGCCTACTCAGCTTACTGAGAGAAAGGTTTTGGATAATAAGAGGAAGAAAAACTTTGAGATATGTCGTTTCTAGATGCACAATTTGCCGAAGATTCAATTCAAAACACGTGGAAGTACCACCTGTGCCACTGCCTTTAAATAGAGTTCGGCAAGCTCACATATTCGAAGTGATTGGTGTTGATTTAGCCGGTCCTCTATTTATTCGAACTGGAGATAAAGTATGGATTTGTCTGTATACATGTGCCATTTATCGGGCTGTGCATTTGGAACTTTTGTCTTCTCTTTCTACGGATGTTTTTCTGCAATCATTCAGACGATTTGTGGCAAGAAGAGGAAGACCATCAACTGTCTACAGCGATAATGGCACAAATTTTATTGGTGCTGTAAATGAATTCGCCAAGTTGGACTGGAAAATGATAACATCTTTTAGTACTGCAGAAAGAATAGACTGGAAGTTCAATCCTCCAACAGCTGCCTGGTGGGGTGGTTGGTGGGAGAGGTTAATTGGAATCATCAAAGATCTGCTGCGGAAGGTTTTAGGAAAAGCATCGCTGTCATATGAGGAATTATCTACCATTTTGTGCGACTGCGAATCGATATTGAATTCCAGACCATTGACGTATATGCACGAGAATCCTAGAGACCTCATTCCATTGACTCCTGCGATGTTTCTGAGAGAGATTCAAGAATCTGGAGTTCCTGACTTAGATGCTGTGGAAAGTTCAGATCTTAGGAAACATTTGAGGTACAGGATGAAGTTGAAAGAGGATCTTCGTAGGAGATTCAGAAATGAATATTTGGGGCAACTGAAACTGTCATCCAAAAAACACAATGAGAAAGAGATCAAAGTAGGTGATATCGTTCTAGTGGGCTCTGATAATTTGAAACGGGTCGACTGGCCTTTAGCTTATATCGAAGAACTAATTCCTGGACGAGATAATAAAGTACGAATCGTGAAATTGAAAACCACCAAAGGATCAATATTGAGACCCCTTCAAAGAGTATACCGGCTAGAACTGAATTGTGATGATGATTTAGATCTGCACTCCTTATCAAAAATTGAAGAACCTTCAGATAAACCAGATCTTGAGAACGCTGATGTCAATCAGTTAGAAAGCGTTGAAGAATTTCCCGAGAATCCTGAAGTACCATCATCAGTTACCACTAGATATGGGAGGAAGGTCAAACCTCCTCAGAGACTCGCGATGTAGCAACTTCAGCATTGAGTTATTGAACAATGTTCAATTAACTCAAGGTGGGAGGATGTTACGGAAAGTTGACATCCTTGTATGTTCGATTTTGTTGAAACGTCAGATTTTGACGTTTAGTGACAATTAGTTATGTTTTGAGTTTTGAAGTGACAAGTCACACTTTGTTAAAGATAATTCAATATAAACTGAAGTTTTCTAGTATTTTTACTTCAACCTGAATCAAATTAAGTCCTTTTACCTGATGTATTCAGTCACCGGGTAGGTGCATCTCGAATATTTAACAAAAACTATCCTGAGTTTGCGCGATTCTTTTGAGATGTCAATGTTCGATAAGATGATATTGAAAACGTCAAGTTGTACAGATGTTTGCAATGATGCCAAATTTTTGTTTGGATTAAGTAATCCGCACTTTTCATATATCGGAGAATATAACTCAACCCAAGAACACTTAATCCGATATAGTTGATCTGGATCAAACTCGAAAACGGTGCATATGGGCATAACATCTTCCTCTCGCCGAGATATGTCTCAAACCATCTTTTTGAGATACCACGTATACCATAATATTCTATCTTGTTCAGAAGGATTCTGTGATCAAAGCAATCAAATGCTTTAGATAAGTCACAAAATATCCTAAGTGGATGTTTGTTTGATTCTTCTAGTCGATTTACATATTCTGATAATGCGTAAGCTAAACTTTTTAACTTAAAATTAGGAATGGTGAATTGAATCTATTCCATGCTTCTCAAATGAATGGATTGGAACAGGATTGTTTTAATTTGAATGTTGTAACAAAGAGCACTGTTATGTGTTGATGGTGTACCCTGTAAAATGTTGTCCTTAATTAGGAAATTTTATTTTTATAAAGAGCTTTTATTTAATGAAATATTATTGTGTTCAGCTTTTACAGGATAGGAACTTAATACTGAACGTTTATTTATTTCTGCCAAGCCCAAACATATCTCTGATTGGACAGTTTGTTGGAATCTAGAATCTCGTGGGAATGAAAACGGGGGTATATGTGAGTCCGGGTGATAACAAGAGTCGAGTTCGCTGCAAAAGTTCGATAGAAATTTACTACTGAAAGCAAACATAATTTTCTATAAGTTCCAATCCTTGTCATGTGCACAAGAGATAGACTAAGTTATAAAACAGTTTACGAATTGTCTTCCTTATTTCTATTATTATTTAGAGACATTGGCGGGTCCAATGGTGGGCAATAGGGGGAATTTCTCATCCCTTGTGAACGTTCTTGATCCGCCCCAACTAGAGAAGTATCATTTCTGGTACATATACCCATTCACAGAAATAAATCAGAAAAAAAACCGTCTGTTTTTTCTCATCTCAAGAACAAAATACATTTCCTGAATTTGGCTGTCTCAGAGGTTGATAAATCAACAAATATTTGTTGTAATATATTGGTACAACTTTGATGAGTACAACTTCAAATTTCTGGAAAATTACAGCCCAAACACACTCCTGTTAACTGTTGATAACCGCGAGTGGAAAATTATTAATTGCTGTCGATGCTGTTCTGCCTGAGAGTTATTTTTATGTTTCTGTTGAGAATCATCATTATGATCACCCACAGTGGAATACATGATTTAGATGCACAGAAAAGCATAGCCCCGTTTCGTGTCGTTTCATCAATTCTACGTGCAATTTTTGTAGAAATACAGGACATAGGCATGTATCACAAAAAATAAATCTAGAACTACTGGAAATAATCAAAGTTTGCAGAGATTCCCCAAACGAAGTGAAGCTACTCACATTATCGGAAGCAAAAATGACCAGAATATAGTTCATATTGATGAATACATCAATTATCATAACAATTGTCAACGTAACAGAGTGCCAGCATTAAAAAACTCGTAGAAATTGAATGGCATTCTATCGAAATGGAAGTCGATTCAGGAGCTGGATATTCCATCATCGGTGAGACAGAATTCGATGAAGTTCTACCCCACTAGAAGTTGATCAAGTCAAATATACAACTTCACACTTGGGGCCAACAGAAATTTCCAGTTATCGGTGAAGTTCCAGTGAAGGTAAAAAACAGCAAGAATATAGCCCCATTACCTTCAATAGTGATAACAGGAAATGGACCTGCCTTGGTAGGAAGAAATTGGTTCGATTTTCTGAATATTGAAATTTCAGTTCAATCCTGAAAATCACAAATTCAGTTCCTGCCCAGCTACAAAGTTACAGTTAAGGTTTTGCCGATAAGTTAGGATACAAAGGTGAACCAGTGAATATTCCAATGAAAGAAAACGCTATTCCTATTTTTTGCCGTGCCAGACCAATCCCTTTTGCCTTGAGAGAGAAAGTTGAGGAAGAAATAGATCTCATGGTGAAAGAAAGAGTATTGAACCAGTAAAGAATTCTGAATGGGCATCATCAGTGGTACCCGTGTTGAAAAGTGATGGAAGAATTCGACTTTGCGGTGATTATAGAAGAATCAACCAGGTTGTTATCAGTGAAGTTCTTCCTTTGCCCACGAATACAGAGGTGTTTTCAAAACTTGCTGGTGAAAAATTTTTCACGAAATTGGATTTGGATCGACCTAACACCCAGGTTCGAGTGACAGAAAATACGTCTAAATTTCTGACACTGAATACTCATCAAAGAAATTATTTAAATGGTTTCAAAATCAATTAAGCCAGAAATCACACTGATCGACCAGGGCCGATCGTCCGCGACCGTCCACCTACGACCAAAAATTTAATTAGATCAATGAAAACTTTCAAACTCACACTGATCGACCATCTACGACCGACCGCTAGAATAATCGGACATTGATCTGACATTCAAAAGGTTGTGTCAATTTTCTATTTATTTAACGAAAAAAAGTTAAAACCATAATTTTAATGCTTATGTTGTAACTGATGAGTAGGAGTGATAGTGAAGAAGAAAGAATAATGATAGTGTTTGATTTTTATAAACGATTAATAAAGTAGAGTAAAAAAGTGTCTGGAATAGAGAACTTCATTTATGTAGGGAACAAGAGGGGAAATTTTGAACCAATTATCCCAAATTACTGAAAGATCAATACAGTTCCAAACTACCTACTATTGAATATCCAAAAATTACACCAACAGAAATTCCCAATCAAAAAAAGGCCAATTTTTTATTTGCTGGGCATTACTTGCCGATGGAGCACCAAGGAATGTCTCCTTTTTCTATATCCAGCACGTTAATTCTTCAACTATAAAAAATATGTGAGTTACTGTTAGTTGAACATTACTGGTACTTAACAATTGTTCTCGTTAATAAATTCCATCATTGACTTCTCTATTGCTGTAATTAGGATTACTCTGATTTAACGTGGCTCCACACGGTTCCTGTATTGTTCCGCTGCTTTAAAAACATAAAAAATTTGGATGTTCTATAAATTGTAGATGTAGTACTGAAGAATTTCTGACAGATCCTTTATTTTTTCAATAACAGTTCACACGAATAATATTAAAATTTTCGTTTAGGTGAAAACCTGTTCAAAGTTTATCACAAACATGTGCCCAAATAATAATTAAGCGTATGGATATTGCATCACAGTAGTTTGAGGTCGACCAAAATTTTCAGCAAGTCAGTAATTTCAAACATGGTCTTTGAAAACCGGTCGTGGACGGTCGAAAATGGTCGAACAGTGTGAGTTGTGCAATAAGAATATACGTGTTGGGAAAGTTGGTCGTCGGTGGACGGTCGCGGACGGTCGGTCCTGGTCGATCAGTGTGATTCCTGGCTCCGGTATCCATCCAACTGAAAAGAAAATCCAGGCTATCCAGAAAGCACCAGTTCCAGAAAATAAAGAAGGCTTTCTTGGGTTTGATCAATTTTTATGAAAGATTCATGGAAAATAAAGCGACATTATTGCATCCATTACATAATTTACTCCAGAAAAATGTAAAATTCAAATGGACTTAAGCCAGTTTCAAAGCAGCAAAAAATTGTTTGAGCTCAGATTCTGTTTTGATACACTACTCCCCGGATTTGCCATTAATTGTAGCGGGAGATGCTTCGCAATATGGCATTGGTGCAGTGTTGTCTCATCAGCTAGGGGATGGAACCGAGATGCCTTTAGCCTACGCATCCTGTACACTGCTGAAGAATGAAAGGAACTATTCTCAAGTAAACAAAGAAGCTTTCCCATTGGTATTTGCTGTTAAGAAGTTCGCCCTGTACTTAGCAGGTCGTTTTTTCACTTGTTTACTGACCATAAACCTCTGATTAGTCTTTTCAACCAAGAAAACAGATACCTGACATTATTCCACCCAGACTCTCAATACCTATACAAAATCGTTTATAGAATAGGTAATGTTGATGGGTTGAGTAGACTGCCACTTCCGACCGTAGAGACTGATATTCCAGAACCAGCAGAAATTTTGTTAATAGAATCTGAGGATGAGTTCATTTCTCCAGAAAAAATTACAAAATTATCCCAAACTGATCCAGCCATTTCCCAAATAATTGGTTCGCTAAAAATGGCTGGAACTTAAATGAAGATTCAAAAGATTTTCATATCTACAAACAACATTGGCAAGAAATGTCAGTTCAACAAGATTGCTTATTGAGAGTGAGCAGAGTGATTGTTCCTTATAAAATGAGAAAAGATGTTCTGGACCTGTTTTACCAGACTCACCTTGGCATCAATCGTACCAAAGCTTTGGCACGAAGTTATATTTGGTGGCCAAAAATAGACTCCCAGATAGAAGAACTAGATGTTGCAGAACTTGCCAAAATAACCGAGAAATGCCAGCTAGTGCACCAGTTTTACCATGGAGATATCCAGATGGACCAATCGATGGAAGAATGTTTTTTATCCTCATAGGTAGATGCACTTTCCAAATGGCTGAAAATTTTATTAGTCCAGTCCACATCTTCGAAGGCAGTGATAAGTAGATATTTTAAGAAGATTTTCTACACATGGATTGTCAGTCAGCATTGTTTCAGTTAATGCCAGATGTTTCAAGAGTTTGAAGATTTTCTGAAGAAGAATGGAATTCGACATATATGTTCTGCTCCATACCACCCAGCAACGAATGGACAATCAGAATGATTAGTCAAGACGTTGAAACAAAATTTATACAAATTTGATAGTAGAAAAAATTTCAATCATCAACTTTAAAATCTGCTTTTTATGCTAAGGATAACACCGAGTACGACAACTGAAAAATCTCCATGCGATCTACTGATGGGAAGGAAAATAAAATCAGTAATAGATCTCATTCATCCAGGAGCATATCCATTGAACGTTCATAAGAAACAGGGTACTGTTTTGGACAGGATTGTTCAACAGAAAACATCCCCAACAAGAATTATAGAGAAAGGGGAAAACATAATATGTAGAGACTATACTTCAAGTGGAAATAAATGGGTACCAGGCATCATACACGAAGTTGATGGTCCAAGAAGTTTGACAATACGAAATGAACAAGGGAACCTAGTGAAAAGGCATATTGATCAAGTTTTAAAGAATGCTAATATTCCAGAAATACAAACAACTGTGGCGGAATCATCTTTACTAGCACCTTTCATCGACGAGAATATTCCAAATCATGAAGAAACCTACATCGAAACCTAAGTCAAATGATGAAACACATTCAACATCTGAAATAGTACCAAACTTGAACGAATCGATGATGCTGAGAAGATTCTCAAGAAGAAAGAAGATGCCTGCTATACACTATCAATCCTAAGGATTGAGGGGGAAGAAGTGTTGAGAATCATCATTATGATCAGCCATGGAAAATAGGAAAAAGAAAGGGGTTGTTATAGATATAAAACAAGAGTAATATAATTTTTTTGTTGTCAATACAGAAAATAAAAAAACATTATCTAGTAGATAAAACAGTTATTTCTTAACGAAGTAAGAACATTACAGTTCCCCATACAAGCTATTCTTTCAAAAGCATAGATTTTAGTAAAGGAATACTTGGTTATAAGCATCACCCAGTATACCTCTCCAAAGTTTGGTTTATATTACAAAAATACAGGGTGATTTACCACTACTTACACAAAATTAAAAGGGGTATTGGTCTATCATGTGCGAGAGCACCTGTAAAATTTGAGAGCTATCCGTGATGATTTAACCAATTTTTTTTACGTCAACTGCAATGGATACGCCACTGCATCATTGAATTTTAGGAACCATCTAAATGAAAACACGATCGTGCTTCTGTGAAAGATGTCATGAGAACTAAAGCAGTGCAGTGTTACAGTGTTACTATCTCCGAGTGCAAAATCGCTACTGGTCATTGTTTTGTATTGATGAATGCAATAAATGTGGAGAACTGTGGACTGTGACTTTGTATGAATGAAGAGCGGGAGAGTGAATAAAATGATGTAATAAGACTTACCAAGTGTCTTCTTATATACTTTATTCTAGTATGTTGTCTTCCGCTACTGGTAACCGGGTGACGAGAGGGCGCCCTCAATGCCAGGATATCATGCGGTATATAATAGGTAATCCAAAACGGCGTTATAGATTTGCACTAACTATAAGCTTCAGCACAAGCACTAGGTAATAATCGAAAATTGCGTAATGGTTTGCACTAACACTAGCAGATCGGGCAAAAGTATGGAGCGGAGCACTAGTCGTTCCAAGAATGATAATAATGAACTGTTTTTACTGTTCGTGTGTCCCACATCAAAAATATTCAACTCTCCTTTTTTCGCGACAAAGAGTTCTTTGAAAGAAAACATAAATTCTCAATTGGAAATAAATTCCAGCAAACATTAACCCATAGGCGGGGTATTGCAATCTATAAAGGGTAAATGGTAAAAGTAATTATCGCATGAAATACTTTTGTCAAAAAAATTAAAACAAAAAAAAACTACCTATATTAGATATAACTATGATTACTTAACAGTCATTTTCTACTAGTTTCCGATATGTCTTGGTTGTACATTTATTACAGAACGAATACCCACGGCGTATGTTTTCTCCAGATAATGCAATTATGAACCGCACTGGTCATATTCAATACGTTTCTCGCAATTATAACAAAAAAGTAATTTATTCATTAAAGTGTTTCTCCTTTCGGATTCATATATATAAGCTTTCGATGACCTCGAGTGAAAGATGATGGGTACTCTCAAAGCAAGTAGGTAGGTACTGTTTTTCCTGTTATCATTTGGTGAAAGTGTACAATTATTATTCCAGCTCATCATCATTACAGAGTAAATCAACAGAGAAACGTATAATTCCATCTGTTATTTCTCTTCTCAGTAACAAATATTCCAATTCTGAATTTTGTTGTCTCACATCATTTTAAATGTTACAACTAATATACTGTGATGAAAATAAGAGGCTCTTTTCACACAAAATAAAAGACGGAAATGGCCTATACTTCTTTTTATAGAATAGTTCTAAAATGAAAACCACGGTTTTCGCCCCAGCAAACTCGCTTTGTGGAATTTTTTAAACAAGAAATAGTGAAAAAAATTACAACTTTTTTGTTTTTTGCGAATATCTCAAAAAGTATTGGAGGAATCGTTTTACAGTCAATAGAACTTTTGTAAAGAATTATAAAACCTACAAAATGGTTCTTTATACGATCAGATCGGTGCATTACTGAGAAAATCCGAGAAAATCTCAAAAAAGACCATTTTTCAAAAATGCATAACTTTTATTGATCTGAAGCAGGAGAAACAATATTGCGGAAACTGATAGATAACAACATGAGGTTCAACTGTGCGCAAGATGGTTTCTGTCCGATGTGTGGTTTTTGCACAATCGCGTTATAAACAATTTTAGGGCAAATCTTTCTAAATACGCCGATTTAAGGGAAATCATTTTATTCAATTTCTGTAAACGGCATTTGGAAGAAGATATCAATATCTACAATTTGTATATTCTGTATTTCCACCTGAGAGGTGGGAAATGTGTTAAAAATGTCACTGGAAATTACTCTAAATCATAGAAATATATTATATAGGTACTTACTCTAGAATGCTAATCCCCATGTCAAAAGTGTTGTAAAAAGTTCAGGCTAGTTCGCAATGCGCATGCGCGTCATTAGTGATTTTTGTGACAGGCCCGGTTTTAGTAAAATATTATGGTACTTGTTAGGATTAACAAAATTCTGAATCTCGGAGAATAAGGTTGGAAACCTCATTGTGCTTATACCTGTTATTCGTATTTAACCGATTTGAATACATATTTTCACATATTTATGATCCCGAATACTCAGCAAAGGCCATCAGAAAGTAGAGTACGGTTATTATTATTATTTACCGCTCTGAAGCGACTGATTTTTGGTATCACTTTCACTTTTCAGCTGTAGTTAACCGACAAAACCTACGGAACCGCCCCAAATCGTCGGTGCGAATTTCAAGAAAGCACTGGATTGGAAAATAAATTGAAAGTACAAAAAACTATGAAAATTTATTTCAGCTAATATCATGAATAATTTCAACTCAAATTGGATTTATAAAATTGGATGCTTGGAATCTCGAGGTTTTTTTTTCTAGAACGATTCGGTCAAAATACGCATCTGCATTTAAGAGCCACCATCACCGAAAAGTCGAATTTCCTCCTCATCCCTTCCAGCTCAGGTTTGTTGGCATACTTATCAAGAGTGGGGGTGGAGATAATGAACTCGATGAACATTGGCAACACAGCACCTGTCCGTTCTCGATTACAGCGCCAATCAGGTATACATTTCTCGATCGTAGAATCCGTTTCTTGCAAAAACCATTGATTTCAAGAAAGAGAGCATTTTTGTAAGGGCTCCGTGGTCCCATAAGAATTCCTGAAACTCTCAATTTTTTCAATTCATCATTTCATTTAAAAATTTTTTCTTAAAAATTATCATAACCAAAAATCACTGAGGTTCCGGAATTTACACAAAAACATTGAGTAATGCAAAAAAAATTTAAAAAATTTCAAACAAAAACTGTGGGCTTAAAACGAATTTCCGTTTTACCAAGGTAGTGTTTGCTCTAAATTTAAATCATTTGAAGCGATTAACTTGCTATTTATACGAGTATTTCTGGTTGTATTACCTTAGTGCAATTTCCACAATGGGGGTGCATGAAAAAGTGAGGCCAGAAGCATTTTCCTTACCATCGAAGAAAAGCACTTCCATATTGACATTAATTTTCTGAGGCGATTCTTTGTATGTTCAGTACTTTTTGTAGGAATCCAGAACTCATTATATAAGCGGTATAAGGTAGAAAGTTGTATCACTCGCCATGCATGCTTACACATCAGTCACAGTATTGATACAGCACTAGGTTTCAAATTATAATATATTATATTGCCGTTTTCACATGAATCTTCATGAGGAAAATAAATGTCTGCCACAAATTACAATTTTCTCATTCAAATGTTCTGCTGGGGTCTCTTCTTAAAAATAATAACCAAAAATCATGCCTTTTTTGTCAAGCTAAAATAATATTTAAGCTATTTTGAGCAAAGCATATAGGTACATAAAAAATTTACCAAAAATGATTTATTTCAGGTATTTTTCCTTTACACAACACTAAACAGTTCATTGTTTATTTTTAGAAAGAAACGGCTTTATTAGAAATTGTCTTTAAAGAAACAAGATTAATGCAAATTCACGAAAGATAAAAGAATTACAACGACAATAAGAACCACACAAAACGACAAGAGAAAATCTGAAATTCTAAAAACCGTCTCTGTCTCTGACAAGAGTGACAGATCTTAGTGACAAGTCTCCTTGTTGATGAAAAAGCACTGTTGCACGGTCAATATAATTACAATAGCATTATTGTTTTAAAAACATTTCTTTCGCGCCTAAAATTCGGAGTAATCTATATCTCTAAAATGTTCTTTTCGGTTTTAAAAAGTCCTAAATGCGCTGTCAAATTTCTCTCTTTCGAATGGCATGTGTTTTATTGCCTCATAACAAAAAACTCTGAATTGGAACACCAAATTATTTTCAAACTTGGCAACGATCTACCCAAACAACACCGATGACGCGCATGCTCACATCATAAACGGGTCGCATACGCGGCATGCTTTTCGCCGTGAAAATTGGCGGGATTAGCATTCTAGAGTAAGTATATAATATATATTTCTATGCTCTAAATGCTTCAAAGTGAATCCGAAGTCGCCCGAACTCAATTCCAATTAACTTCAGTTCGAATTCGGGTGACTTCGGACGCACTAAAGCGTTTTGATCAACTTTCAGTGACATTCTCAACACAATTTCCACTTCTCAGGTGAAAATCCAAGATCTACAATTTGTAGATATTGATCTCTATTTCTAGATGCCGTTTACAGAATTTGAATACGACGATTTCCCTTAAATCAGCGCATCTTGCAAGATGTGCCCTCAAATTGTTTTTAACGTGATTGTGCTAAAACCACAGTTTCCGCAATATTGTTAGTCCAGCTTCAGATTTATAAAAAATATAATTTTTTGAAAAATGGTCTTTTCCCTAATTTGTTAAGTGGAAAATGCACCGTTCCGGTATATGAAAATCCATTTTGTAGGTTTTATAAATCTCTACTTTGACTGTAAAACGATTCCTTGAATAATCTTTGAGATATTTACAGAAAACCAAAAAAGTTGTAATTTTTCTAATATAGGCCATTTACGCCTTTTATTTTGTGGGTGAAAAAACCTCTATGGCTTGGTCTATTTGTTCCTGGTGATACATTGCTCTTTTGGATTGAAAGTGAGAGTATTCCATAATGTTTCTTCCACCTTTTACAAGGAAAATGTAAGGATTTTTTTTTATTATTCCTGTATGAACTAATTTGAAAATAGGAAGTATACAAGATTTTGTAATTGGATGCATCTTTCTATTTTTAAATTAAATGTTTGTTAATGTTCTGGATAATTAAATCACGGTCTATTTCCTGATGGTCGTATATTCAGTTGAAAAATGTGTTTAGACTGACAAGGCCACTCGTTTGTTGCAAAAACTACAGCATCAACTTTGAGAATAGAGGTTATCTACATTCTTATCGACACCAGTTTGGCACATACTAAACATCGCCGGTCTCTTGAAAGCATGATCGATAAGGCGCCAGATTATTTTGACTCATTATTTCTTCAGAGGAAATCGTAATCTACAAGCCTTGCTTATACTGAAAATTTTGGTAAATTTCATCCGAATGAGAGAGGACAGACATAAAATGTAAGATGAGGAATGAACCAGTTTCCCTGACTTTTTTTATTGTGATAAGAAAATGAATACTTATATATGAAAAAATATCATTTTGTCTCTAGAAAAATGAGAATTCTGAACGCATGAACTTGTAGCTTTAATATTGTTTACATACACCAAGTACTTCCAACATTAGGTAATTCACTGTGTTTAATATCAGGTCAATTTACTATTGCTGGAAAAGTGTATTTTCTTGTTGATTTTATTGAAAATATGAACAGGATGTTCATAAATTCAGTTGTGGAATCATCTGCGACTGAGAGTTGCAATTTAGTCGCTATTTTCCATCGTACAATATAACCTCTCTTGGAAGGGATTCATGTTTTAAAGAGAAACATTCTCAATTGAAAATTGAACCAATACAGAGTAGGAAGTAGTTGTTTTCTGTTAGATATTACAAAAAAGTTTCTTCAGTTTTATCGTAGGTTTTTTTTCCATTTCCAGAGGAGTCATGTGGTTCAATTTTCAATTGAGAATGTTTCTCTTTAAAACATGTATTTTCATATTTATCAACTTTGGGTTTTCACAACAATTTATTTTCAGTAGAGCTTGGTGTTCCTAAGGAAATGTGACGTGTTCTCCTACTTCTTGATTTTCGACCAGTTCGGGATCAATTAGGAGTAACCGCCGCACCTGGCGTCATTCCAATTCCAGCATTTGAGTTAGTAGTTATATGTGCCGGAATTATCCTGTCATTACTGTTGTGAGTTGTGTGAATAGTGTTAGTTTGATATATGTATTTTACTTTTTGGTACTTTTTGACCTAACATTTCTAGAGTATTGGCATTTTTATGTATAATAGGATCAGGATAATTCTCCAAAAGAGTGAACAACATTTTTGTTAAAATAAAAAATTATAAATTTACATGTTATAATATCCTTGTATTTTTTTTCAATTTCAAGAATGTTACAATTCTACTTGATGTTATACCTAACTTGGATTTGTTATGATCACAATGGGAAAAGACAGTAGCTTGCATGCTTGTTCATTCATTCATATTGAATAAAAACAGACTCAACAAATTTCCGAAATTCCTAATTTTGAAAAAGGCTGAACTGGGTGATCCAGTAAGGGTGGCCAGAGACGATAATGTCTTTAAAATAATCATCAAAATGTTGTATACTTCTTTCCATATCAATAAATAGTTCAAGAAAAAATATTCTCATAAAAACTGCAATCTCTATCTCCAGTTTTTCTTGATTAGTGTATTTTACTAGCCTGTATAATATGCTATGAAAGTACACTTTCTTGGAGTATAAACTGAATCATTGCTTCCTTGGTGCAAACGAACCATTCATCTCATTGTGTATTTAAGAATGAAATTAATATATTGAAAATAAGCCTTTATACAACACAAATGTCCTTATTTGAAGAACTATTAACTGTAAACTGAGGGCAAGTGAATATTTTAATTGAGTCTGGTGAATCCTGATGCCAAAGATGGAATGAAAGCTATTAAAGGTAAGACAATAATAAACTACCCAAATGTGAGTCATTTGATAAGGCAAAATAAACCAAAATAACTATACATTTAATTATATGAGTAAATCATTCTTCATCAATGGTACCTAAATTTACTTGTCACTAGTAGTTATCAAACTGAGCACCTACTGCAAATAGAACGTAGCTAATAAAATCAAAAGTTTGCTTCTAATTAAGAGTTTAATATCGGTAGGTTACATTATGTTCCTCAAATTATATCAATAACGCAGCAAGTAATCAAATTCAGGAATCTAATTTTTCTTGTGGCTAATAAAGAGTGCACTTGTCCTATGTAGTGCAAATTTTCACATGGTGGTATGCAAATTTTACTTACTACTATTAATTTTTTTGCCGTGAACCTTCAAAATGCATACCTATAGATGCAGATTCGAAGAAAAACGTTCGTTTATTTTCTTGAAGAATTGTATTTAATTTTTCCCGATTTTGGAATAGAACGCCTTGTATATGAAGGTGATGGAAGTATATGCATTCAAAGTTATTGACCGTGGAAACTTATAGTGAATATCAACTAGGTCATGGCTTGTTTTCGTAGACTGAACAATGATGGTTCCTTTTAAAGATATAAGTTGTGAAGAGCGAGGACAAAAATTCATTACACCTAGAATGGAGGAACGTTTGAATTATAAATATAATATTTCTGCTCTTCTTTGTTTTATTTTTCACTTGTATATTATTTGTATGTTTTATTTTGGATACGGTTCATATAAATACTCTTCGCACTAGGGGGTTATGAGCGGGCGTTATGGCCGTCTTGATTGTACGAGGAGAAATGAAGCAAAAGCAAGTTGGAAAAAATTTCAAACAAGTACAAACAACAACCCAACAAACAACAAAAAAACTAATTCAAACAACCAATTTTTTTCAATAATCTAACCCAATTAAAATTACACGTGCAATTTTCGAATTTTCCGGAAAAATTGTGTGACGCGAAATCTTCGGATTATTTCGAAACTTTAGAAGAAAAAACTTGACCACTAGTACTTGGAAGTTCTTTCATTGACACTATGTGAAAATGCTCTGTTCTATATTACCCCACAGATGCACTCTTCCATTTTTCGTGCATTTTTAAAGTTTCATGCGATGCACCGGTCTCGATTAAAAAAGTGGTGGAAGTTCTTTTCACGTAATGCAAATCGATATATAGATTTCCCTGCAATAAGGGTTTTCAAGACTCTACACACTGGAAATGTTATCATCAAACAGTTTTCAATGAATTGGTGAAATATTGTCCAGTTTGTTTTTTCTACCCGCCGCTAAATTGTCAAATGTTTGAACTGAGTATGTTTAGATTTACTGCAATGTTACTCAAGGAACTTCGCGGACACTGCAGAACATTTGCTTTGCGAATGCCCAGCGCTTTTCTGCAAGAGGCTTAAGTTCCTGGAAGGGGCCTTTTTAACGCCCTCCGACATCAGGAACTTAGCTCCCAGGAAACTAATAACCTTCACAAGAAGTCTCGGAATAGACCAAGCAGGGTCACGAACAAAAGAACTTATAGGTCGAAGTGCTTGTGAGGCTGCACAGCCTGTACGACCCCCCTACAATCTACTCAAGGAACTCAAAAAGAAGGTATCAATCAACATTATATATATATCCCCACATTTTATTGTGCACCATTAGGGCAAAAAGATGTGGAGGGCGGTATAGGGTTGGTTTCCAGATGGTGTGCACCCTAAAGATAATCTTGAAACTTGGCCAACTCCACGGTTGTGGGAATGTAGACGTACTAGATGCCCGTTTGTACAATTTGCGACAATCTTCTTTCACCGAACTTTGGTATCTTTCAGACTTTTGTACTTTGAAGATGTTCTTAAACAGTTAAAAGTTCCCGGATATGTTCTTTAGTTAGGGTTTGCTCTTTACAATCTGATACTTCAAACTTCCCTATTACTGTGAATATAATCCTTGAAGTTGGACGTTCATAATTTTTTTTCCTTGGTGTTTTGGCATCGACTGCTATGGTCATTAGCCAACGTTCATAATTAACTGTTATTCTATTTCAGAAGTCGTAATATATGAGATCATGATTATTTCGCATTTCATATCTCTTCAGTAGGGCAGAACTTTGTATCCTATAAGAACTACAATAAAACACAGTGAATCAAAAAGGGGCTTTGCTTCATAAGGCTGATGCGTGCCGGGGAAAAAAGTGGGTTTATTTCAGATACTAGGATGACTGCCTACTATACATCTTACCGGAACAGCAGTAGGGCCAGACGATCAACAGGACAGTTTTTAGACGATCAGATAACACATATGAAGATTACGCGACTTTTTATTGCAAAATTCAGCAAATTGTTTCCATGCAATTCCTTTGGTTTTTTAATGTTATCTGGTATTAGTAGGTTTTGAATTTCTAATAACTTGTTGATTTTCTTTACCAAATCGCGACATTTTAGTACACACTTATTAAACCGTAAGTTATGGCTGATGGTTCATACACCAAACTTTTACTTTATCTTTTAATTTTACTTCAGGAGGCCATGAGCGCTATCATATTTGGGACGGTTTTTTTGGTAAAAGAGTCGATAACTCAAAAACGGTTCATCGTATCGATTTCAAACAAGGACAGGTTTCTAGAGGACGTTCGATTCTATGTACCCACGTCTGCTGCAGCACCTCACGATGCTTTTCACAGATAATCGAGGTAGCTGCAATGGTATTTCTCTACCATTCAAATTTGAAGCAATCTTTATCCAATCGAAATGAATTTGGTATCAAAAGCATAATTATTTGTTAATCTACCCAAAAAATTGCTTCAAAGTAACTGAATTTTTAGGACATTTTTGAGATTTATTTTGTGAAAAAGTGGATTGAAATTTCAATTTCTATTACAGCACGTACCTGAAATCGAACGTCCTCTAGAATCCTGTCCTTGTTTGAAATCGATACGACAAACCGTTTTTGAGTTATCAATTGACTCCTTTGCACTAAAAAGCGCCCCAAATATGATCGCGCTCATGGCCTCTTAATTACTTTGAGATAAACTGGAAAAGTTGATTGTTATTCGGCTATCACAATCTTCGACCACTTACATAATGGATGCAACTGAGAACAATGCGACATGCAAATAGTTAACAAGAAAGAAACGAATGACTTTCTTTCGTTAACTTTCTTATCAGGTTATTGAACTCTTCTGTCAACTTTCGGTTTCGTCAACTACTTCGTTAAACAAATCGTTTCATATAACAAGTTGCGTTTTTTATTTCGGAATAACATGAAATAATTTGATTACTTATGTAATACGTTCAATTACCCGTACTTTAAGGACTTTCTCAGACCCAATTATATGGCGTTATTCAACACATTATGGGTGAATACTGCGCACTGTGAAACGATTTAATCGTTCTTCGTTTCAAATTCATTGACATTGTGACGAATGAAAAAACTGTCTGGAAATTGCTGGCAATTTCTAAAAAATCGAGAACTTTCACGTGATTTTTTCGTAACAACAGCCAATATATAGCCCACAATTCAGTTGATACTATCATCTTGAGAAACGTCAATACAGCTTTTTGAACTCATTGTCTAGGGACTTTTGCTCGCTTTTGGGTGAATCTGGACCTAAAAGTTAATCATCATCGTCTTCTTTAACGTTATTTGGTGGCCAAATATTGAACCATTTGTAAAATCCTTGATACATACCTTGAATATTAGCAAGTTATTGAAGGACAACCACATATTTTGTAATACTACTGAGGCGAATGTAGTATTCACTTTGTAGGAAAAAACAAGTTCCGCTCATGTAAGGGGGAATATTTTTCCTAAGAGCGTTAAAATAGCATTTTAGATTATTTCGAATAAAAAACATAATTCTAATATTATTTTCATAAAAAAAACAACCTCCTTGGTGAAAAATAATGAAATGATAATTGCAATTCATAATTTCCATGCAGGTGGACAAAATAAACGTATACCAATTACAATTCAATTTTCGTAACATTTAGATAAAGGTCAATCACTGTAATTATTCCTGTATTGAAGAATAGTATATTCTGTAACAAGGTTAGAATGAACATTCGATGCGAGTGGAAAGTTCCGAGCGCGAGCCGAAGGCGAGCGTGAGGAACTACGAGCATCACGAATTTTCATTCTAACCGAGTAGCAGACTATACTTTCTCCACGATCAAAGATAGGAAACGTGACAGCAATAATTTTGACACTTACTCAAATTTTGCCACTTACTCAAATTTTGCCACTACGATGACAATCAACTGCGTCAAGGCTAATGTTATTATTGCTAACCAGTGTGAGAATATTATTCTATCACAAGAGAGAGAATGTAATAGTAATTTACGTAACAAGTCCAGAAAATACTGTTTTTTGGTTTTTTTGGAAGTCTGCGAGTCCAAAAAAACTGTTATCGGACGTGTTGCGTACACTATTTTTTCGGCATCCATGTAGAATAACAAATCAATGAGACGCATTTAGTCTAAGAGACGATGAGAGGTCGACCTTCAACTATCTGTTAACCGGATGAAACATACTTTTTATGAAGTTACATAAATAGACGAATACGCCTAAAATGGGTTGCCTATCAAAAGGTGGTCATGACCATGTACAGTGAGTTTCAAAAATTTGCACCATATGGAAACTTTTTTATTATCGATTTGTCAGAAAATGTTATTCTTCATAAAAATTGGTTCATTGCGGAATACTTGTATTCGACTTATCAAAATTCTAAATTTCCAAACGGGAACAAAAAATAGAATTTTGATCAAGAGTAAACTACCCTGGCTGTGATTCAAAATTTGAATATTTCGAACATTTTAGTTCTTATTTGTATTACATATTGAAATTCGAACAGAAGATAGGTACCAACAGAAACATTCTAATTCTTATTTATATTAATATTTGAATTAAAATTCGAGCACTTTCCGGCCTAGTCCGGGAAGTACGTACTTCCCGGACTAGGCCGGGAAGTGCTACTTTCCCAAAGAAAAAGTGTCCGGGAAGTGAACACTTCCCGGATGGTTGCCGAAAAATACATTTTTCTACAACTGTCAAAGAAAGTGCACTTTTTTTAGTAGTTTTGAGTTCCTAAAGTATATGAATATTTTGATATCAAATTACGAATTCAGTATACACGGAAAAGCGTTAAAAAATTACACTTTTTTTAACGGTTGTCTAGGCAACAACACTGACAAACTGATTCGAATAACAACGAAATCCTGAATGTGTCAATGTGACAGTACTTATTTCAAATTAGTAAATTGCATCTCTCACAATCTTTCGAAATTACGAATCAAGTACGTACGAAAATGGAAAGCGAGGATGAGTTAAACACCACACCAGAGGAGATCGTGGATAGTGCGAAAGCAGCAGTAATGAATTTGCTACCAGAAAAATCGAAGGAGACGTATTTGAAAGAATATGAGTCTTTCTTAACATGGCGTCAAAAAAAGGGATGGAAGCTTTACAGAAACAGTATTGCTCGCCTATTTCGAAGATAAATCCAAGAAAATAAAATGTTCATCTCTATGGTCCAGTTATTCGAAAATGAAGTCCACCATATTAATACATAATAATATTGACATAAGCAAATTTACGAAATTGAATGCATATTTGAAAGAATTTCCATTGGCAGTAATGCAATTAATTGTGTGTTCAACATCAATTTTTCGAAATGAACCCTCTGGGACGGAAAAATTGATTCTGTCTTTTTGTATTTCTGTGGTTTATTTTTTTGTGTTGTTAATTTGAAATAAATTGAATGAGGATGAAAAGTAGATAATAAATAGTATGAAAACATTGGTTGGTTTTCTTTTTTTGACAGTTGTAGAAAAAATATTGTATGAAACTCGTGAGTAAAGTGTTTTTTTACTCGTAGGAATAGGGAATATGCAAGTGATTTAAATTTACTTGATTTTTTTACCTCCGATACTTTATTGTCTTGACATTACACCTAAACCATTAGTATATCATTTAGTTTGTATTTGTCTCCATAAAACTTTAATGAAAAAGTGCATAATAAGCGCGCGGAATTCAAATTTGCGAAACGCATCACCATTGGTCGAAACGAATAATGACGTCACATGGCACGTTATGAAATGTATCTGTGTTGATATTCATACTGTGCTAGTCGTCTTTCATAGATTATAGACAATTGTAAATTATCAAGAGCAATATGACTGAAAGTGGTTTTGTCAAAGCACAATCCGACAATACCTGAACTGATAAGTGTTTATCAGATGATAGTTTTCCTTTTGTGATTTAGGTGAGGCAGGTATAAACAGAGTTATCTCCCGCTTGATATACAAAACATTTAGGCATACAAAACTTACTTCTGATCAATTCACATCATGTTAACTATCGAAATACAATATACTCACATTGAAACGATCTTCACAACAATGTAAATGTGATATTGGAGATACTTCGCCCCTTCTCATAACCTTACTCCATTGTTTACGTATTTACGCATCTCTTGGAACAGAAAAAAAGACTTTATTTGGTGTACTTATAATTGTGTTTTGACATTCCGGTACTAGACAATACCTATAAAATGGTTTTTTAGTATTTTCCATTATCGTAATAGCGATTAAAACCGCAAATCCCTAACCTAATTAATAACTGTCAATAGTGTCAATGGCCATAACTATAGAAAGGCTTGTTCATTGAAGACTGCTCTGGTTGATCGAGATCACTTTCACATATGTTCATCTCTCTCGAACACTTCTACTGCATTTGTCTTACTCTTTTATAAAATATCAACTTCAAGCAAGTAGAGCAATGAGAGTACGTCTCAACGAACGACACTGAAGAAGAACAACACTGATCGCGCCATGTGACGTCATCCACAGCGCGCGAAAATGGAGACGTTCAAATAGGTCAATTCAATCGGTATTTTATATATTATTTTAAAAATTAATTTCAAGACTTTCAACAGTATTTAAATCATTAACTATGTTGTAACTATCGTAAAAAAAAGTATCACTTTACTCACTTGATACATAAATAACTATTAAATTGCATGGGGGCAGAGGTGTTGCAGAATATTTCCTCAATCTCAAGAGAGAGAATTCCAGCATTCTGTAATCAAATTTGATTTCAGAATTGGCAAATTCTGTGATGATCGTGGAGAAAGAAATATTATAGCATGCTTGTTTGAATATTTTAGACGATCGATGTAGTAACTTGATTACTTATATTTCGGACGTCCATCATCTCAATGGTTGAAAGATTTCTATCTCTTTCAATTTTTTTCACAACGTTTCAATTGCTTGAATCCGCAATCGTCTTCTGGTGAATAGTGACAAAATCAGATGCTACGCGACCTTTTATAGGTCTATAATTATTAAAGTGTAATTACGCGCGGTCTTGTGGCGCGCGTGGTTTCGCGCTTTTTCTCCCTCCAAAACGGTCCATGAGCGGTTTCCATACGTTTTTAATTTCCACGCTTGGTTGACTGAAGGCACCATTGGCTTCTATGTAGGTGGTTTCCATAAATTTCCGTTTGAACCAATGTTCCTCTCTATGAAGAACACTAGCTGCGTCCCAGAGAATTCGGTGGTGTTTTGTCCAGGCGTGGTCAGCAATTCCCGATTTTGATGTTTCCCCTCGTTGAGTCCACTTTTTGTGTTCGGCTATTCTTACTGATAATGGCCTCTTGGTCTCTCCGATATAGGAATCTCCACATTCACATGGGACTTTGTAAATACAGTTTTTACTGGATTCTGTTGTGTTCTCAGGTTTCGTCTTGGTGAGGAAGCTTCGTAAGGTACTGCCGGATTGAAAGCAACTCTTGATGTTGTATTTATTTCCGATCCTTCTGATCTTCTCGGAGATACCCCTGATATAGGGAAGAATGAGAACGGGGTTTTGTGGTCTTTCTTCGGTTGTCTTGGTCTTTTCGAGTTGTTTCCGAACTTCTCCTATGAGCTTCTCGGAGTATCCGTTTCGGCGTAGGTCCTTTTTGATGTGGTTAATTTCCGCCTCCAATGACTCCTGGTTGTTGCAAATAGACATTGCTCTCTCCACCAACGTTCTTACGATTCCCCTCTTTGTGGAGTTTGGGTGATTAGAGCCGTAGTTGAGGTACTGTCCTGTGTGTGTCTTCTTCCTGTAAACAGAGGTGAGGATTCCAGTGTCTGTTCTTTCAGCTTTCACATCGAGAAACGATAGGGTACTGTTAGTTTCCTTTTCCATTGTGAATTTGATTGAATCCCTCATGTTATTCATTCTGGCGAAGAATTCCCCAAGGTGTTCATCTCCATGGTTCCAAATGATAAAGGTGTCGTCTACGTATCTTAGCCATAGTTTTGGTTTGTATTTTGCCTCTCTAATAGCCAATTCCTCGAACCACTCCATGTATATGTTGGCGATTACTGGAGAGAGAGAAGATCCCATCGGCAGTCCATCAACTTGGGAGAAGAAACGGCTCTTTTCTTGAAAGTATGAGTTGTGTAGGCAGCACTGCAGTAGTTCCAATATCGCTTGTACGGGGAAGTCAGTCCTTTCATGAAGCTGGATGTTTTCTTCCAGTTTCCTCTTGATGATGTTAAGGGATTCTTCTATGGGGACATTGGTGTAAAGGTTCTCCACGTCAAAGCTGATGAAACGATCTTCAGGCCCTAGTTCAACATCTTTGATAATGTCCACGAAGTGTTTAGAATTCTTGACGAACGAACTGCTAGTACCCTGTAAGGGTTGTAGTATCGGTAGGAGGTATTTCGCCAGGTTATAGGTCGGTGAGTTACGGGAGCTGGTGATTGGTCTTAATGGCATGTCGGGTTTGTGAATTTTCGGAAGACCGTAGAGATGAGGAGGTTTACTGTAATGTGGCGTCAAATGTGTCCGTTCTTTGTCTGGAATAAAGGTTTTGTACTTTGACAGAGTACTGTAGATTTTCCTTTCTATCGAAGATGTTGGATAATTCTGTAAGAGTTTGTAGTTTCCTGTTTCGAGTACTGCTTCTAACTTGTCATCATACGTCTGGGTGTCCATGATGACTGTGGCATTTCCTTTGTCTGCAGTAGTGATAGAGCGCCGGTTCTAGATAATGTGGTTGTGGTGGGTGGTGGTGGGTGTCAGAGGGCGCCACTTGTTCGGTGACGTCAGACAAGGCCTTGAACGGCACGTGTTCGAATGACGTCAGGCATGACCTTCGAGCCACATTGGTGGGTGTCAGAGGGCGCAACTTGTTCGCTGACGTCAGACAAGGACTTGAACGGCACACGTGTTCGAAAGACGTCAGGCATGACCTTTCACCGACCTTCATGGAGCTTTTAAGGGTGGGTGGGCTATATAATGATATTTCTAAATAGTGGATTCGGTGGCGTAAGTACTCAGAACTCTCATAGGTATTTTTAGTACTCTCATAGCAATGAATGGGTATTTCTAAATAGTCGGGACGGAGTATCTGAAAGTCTTTTGTGTCGTGGGTGTATCTAGAAATCGACGTTGTGGATTAAGTGGGTGGGGTCAGAGCTGTGACATAATGTTTCAATGTTCGACCTCCCAGTGACCTTCACGTTGTTTTCAAATGCATGGATGAAATCAGTCATAATTTTGGTCACCTATTCGACATGTTAAACATTTGCATTTTTGTTTGGGAAGGAAGCACTTATAAAAAAATGTATCATAGAATTTTCATGTTGTATTCAGGGTTTGTGTTCGACTAGGAGATGACATTGGTATTGAATGGGAGACATTGAATTCACGGTAATAAAGATCGACAAGGCCTTGAAGGCCACGTGTTCGACCTTCCACCGAACTTATGATGTCAGTCACATCCTATGTGTACTTGGCCATCTATTCGACCTTCCACCGACCTTCATGGAGTTTCCAATCACCTTCACATAACTGCGTGCACCTTTCAAGTACATGGTGCTGTATTTGAGACATATATAGTTAGTATTATTACGGGTGATTGGAGAGTAATGCGGGTAATTAGAGTAATTGAAGGGTCTGACCTTGAATACTTGTAATTTACCTCTAGAGTACTTTATTTTCAAATTTATTCTTTCAATACACTATTGTAATTCTTTATTTCAATTACACTCTAGTTGAAACAGTCTGCTTGAAGATGATCAAAAGGTTTGACCATCTTCAAACAAACTGTTCACACATGGTGAAATTTATATATTTCCATACACTATTGCAATTGCTTATTACTCCTTCAAATTGACTTTCAATTAGATGGATCAGTCATATTAGCCTATATGAACTTTTTGACAAAGTCCCAGCATAATAAATTATTTGAATAGAGTTATATAGAAAAAACACATTGGTCAATTTTTTTTTATTATGCCAGATACATTATTCGTAATGTTACATACTGTAATTGATACAATTTCTTGATTCTGTGAAAACATCATTGCGTGATCTCACCGTGTCCAAGGTTATATTGTCGAATTTCTTCATCATTTCAATTTTGTCTTCATACTGTTGAATTTTCATTTGAAGTATTCTTATATTTACCAAATGCTTTTCCAGTAGACTTTTAATTTTCATGGCGGTACGGTTGAAACTCTTCAATCCACTCATGAATCAGATGTAAGTTTGTTTGAAATGGTATGAAGGTGTCTTTCGATTTGAGATGGACATATCCCAAAGCCTGTATTCATACCTTTGAATGGCAACGACTCTGATGTGGGGGTAATTCAGTTTCAACCAATCACAGTACATGGATTTTGTTAGTCACACCATACGTGTACTTGGTCACGCCCTATATGTACTTGCTGATCTGCTCGACCTTCATGGAGTTTTTGTGAGTGGGTGTCAGAGGGCGCCACGTGGTCGATGACGTCAGGCATGACCTTCGAACCACATTGGTGGGTGTCAGAGGACGCTACTTTGGTTCATAGTGGGGGTTGTTTACTTTTGATTATAAAAGAAATGAATTTACTACAGATTCAGTAGAAAAATATAACCATAGCAGCTAGCAAGGTGGCGAAGAGTTATTCGGTGCCCAATAGAAAGAATAGTGAGTGTGTTTTAGTTTTGAAAATTGTTTATATTTTCCTTATTTATTTTCATTATGTCAGTTTCGAAAGTGGATTTACAAAAAATCAATTTTATGATTGAACAAGAAATAGAAGTATTAGAACAGAGAGTGTTATCATCATTGCCAGTGAATGAAGCATACATAATAAAGAATATGGCAATTTGTTCAACTCGGTTCGGTAAATCTCTTTTATCAACGTTAGTGGATGTAAACAATAATACATTATTCAAAACATGGCTACCCAAACGTGTTTCAGAGCAATTCACTGATGCTGATGTTACTTGTATCAATTCTTCGGGTGGTAAATATACGCTAGCATATTTGGGTCAAAGTCAACAGAGTTTCGTTGGCATGAAAACGCGATCGTTGGTCAAATTCAATCTCATTGACCAATAGTAATAGTTACTTTCCACTTATCATAAGCTAATTCTGATTATTTATATTATAGACGATAATTGTAGGGCGAATATAAAAAGTTTTCATAAATCTTTAAACACACTCTTTCTTGTGTGTCACCAAAAGTCTGATTGCCGAAAGTTCGATGTGAGTATTACTGATTATATCGTAAGCAAACTCATTTCAATAATTTCTATTTGATTTCAGTTCCATTCTTGAGAGATGTGGATGCAATATGCCAGCGAACATTGGAACAAAGCCACAGATATCGATTCCGCTGTTGCAAGGTTGTCTTCAGAGCTGTATGCTCTGGCCGAAGACGCTCACCATGCCACCATTTACGACTTGAGTGCATGTTATGATGAAGAGCAAAGTGAATTGTGGTTGCGAGACTGCGAGAACTACAAGAAGGGTGTGCATTTTTGCGAGAAATATTCAGACGGTAATTTGGATTTGGATCAACTCTGCAATCGCATGATTGTGTGTGAGCTGAAGAGATTTCTCTACCGCCTGCTGCCATACTTACCTGGAGGGATCATCCAAAAGTACCAGCTGGATGAGCAAAGCGATGATGAAATCGAAAATGGTCAAGAAAGTAGTGATGACGAAAAAGAAATTATTTTAGATAGTTTACATATACCCAAAACTAATTGAATTGTAAGCTAGTGATATTTAAATAAAAAACCTAATATCATTTATTCATATTTTTATTTACCTATTTCTCTTTAACATCAATAAATAAAAAAAAGGAAATGGATACTAATGAATACAAATAAAAATAATCAAAAATACATAATATATATATATATATATATGTCTGTATGTGTTTCGTCAATATCTGCCATGAACTGTTCCATCCAATGCGTTGTATGTTAGAAATGTATCATGCAAAATTAGTGCATATACTTTGGTGTTGTCTGGAAACTTAACCTTTCTGGTTTCAAACTCAAGTTTTATATCAATTGTTGATGATTTTGTGGCATTCGGCTGATGTGAGCAATCGATGACGAACAGTGGATTCTGTCGAAATTGTCCAATGTCCATTAGAGGTTCACTCATGTCTTTGTCATAATAACTGCGTTGAAAACTCTCATAGGCATAATATGCTGAAGTATCGAGTTTTTTATCGAAATCCAAATTCCAACGTTCATATGGATACACTTCAGAGTTCAAATACACTCGAATATTATTGATATCGGCAGTTGTGAATTTTGTGATGTCTCTCGTTCTATCTTCAGATATGGTAGTGTTTTGGAATCCGATGATGACGTAACGAGGTGTTTCTAGAGCATTAGTCGTCTTTATAGCCCATATGTCTGAAGATGTTCCACGTAGTGATGGAAGTTCATATAGATCCCACATGCGATACGCCAACTTAATTTTTGAATTCAGACCACTTTTGTTGATCCTACTCAAAAGTTTGAGTTTGTGTTTATCTTCGGGAACTATGTGTCTTATTTTCCATTCAATTTTGTTGATTTCTATATCAGCATCAACCTCGCCAATATACGAGTTTTTGAAAGATCGTGCAATGATCAGAATCAATTCCTGTTTGGCATTCAAGATGCTTCTGTTGTAATCTTCTGCGAAACCCATCAAATATTTGAGTGCTAATTTACCACTGAATACATGACTAGTTTCATTCAAGATATCCTGTTTGACTTCTGAGAGGCCCCATCCGGTGGTCAATAATGTATTAGCATGTGATTGTCCAAATGAAATCATGGTTTTCATTGTGGATGTTATTCCTGGTTTTCGAACAACAGCTACTTGCTCACCTCCCATTTCATAACGAATTTCATCAAACAGAAAAGCAATGGCATTGTTGGAGAGAAAGCATTGTTTGCTGAACTCTTTGGGAGTGAATTTTCCTTCTATATAAATGAAACTCTCAGCAATGTCAAGTATCACATCTTGGTTATTGATCGCGATACGGATTTCATCTGAATTTCTAAACAATGGTGATCCATATGGTTTGTAGGTGTGCTCATGAAAACTTGTGAGGGAATGATCAAGCACCGGTTCGTCAAATATATTCAACTTCTCATTATTTGTTTCAAACACCATCGTTATTTCTTCAATTTGAGTCCAATTGTTTTCAAAAATTCAAGATCTCTCACTGATAGAGTGTGTGCTAGCTGTTTAGCATACGATTGTGGAATGAGCTTCTTTCTACTCGAACCTTGCTTTATAACGGAATTGGTTTGTGTAACGTTTTCAATTCTTTGATGATTACGTCTATTGTAACAAAAACCCATGGTGTAGTAGTAGTTATTCGATTTTCTTCAATTCCAAAATGATAACAATCTCTTCTTCACTTCCAAAATCAATGAGGTTATTTTTGTGATCCAAAATACGTACAGTAATGTTGTCGACAGACTGGCGTCCTTCCGGACTGATTGGCATATAAATAATATTATGCGGCTCCTTTGTGAGATTGTATCCCGGCTCAACATCGAGATCGAATGAAAAAAGAATGTGATTTTCTTCATCATTTACATATGAACCAGATATGATATTGCATTCCAAACGGATGAGTCGAACAGCTGTAATATTCACAGGAAGTATAGATTCATGCAGTTTATTCCGCTCAAACACTAGACGATCGAATCCCAACGTTCGACCTATTGAATTTTCATGGGTCAGATCAATTTCATATATTGATTGCATCATACATTTGAATGTATTATTGTTGGCTCGAAGACTGAATATGTCATCCAATTTGATCTCGTCCTGCTTTTTGCCATGAAGCACTTCAGATTCAATTTTCTTTTGAATAACAACATTTAACTCTTCTATCTCGTATGCACCACATGGTATTCTAAAGGAGTAATCTGTCCACTTGAAAAGAAGTGTGTCTGAGCCATCATCTTCAATGACCCTGATGCCGATTGTGTTGTTATTTTTCGTGATGTTATTGATAGTGTTGCATCCATAGAATCCTATTAGCCCCAAGCCATAACGAGCATTCCTATCCAATTCAATGGGTGGGTAAAAATCCGCGCTAAGAACGCTTTTTCCCACAACTTGTAACTCAAACTTGCGTGACATGACTGATGACTCATCTATGACATCACATCAATTTATTGTTGTCTACAACACATGCGTAATAACCTACGTTTTTTCGGAGGTGTTTCATCGAAATCCATTTCATTCTTATTGGTACCAATATTCATATCATTTATATTGCAATAACAACAGAATATTTTCCGTGGTGCAGGACCATCATTTACATCAGAATCGGAAATATCATCACTTCCTTTGCCAGGGTGATGCTCACTGCAATATCTGTATTTCATTATGTCCGGATCATCTTGGAGGTGTTTGGGTAACTTTTCCCAAACCCAAGCAATTTCATGTGCTGCACATGCAAGTATTACTTCTTTAGGCAAATTTAAAAGCATGACTCGATCCATTTTTGTCAAGGTGCGATATTTTGAATACATCTTGAGAGAAAATCCCATCCTCTTAATAGCCTCTCGATCCATTTCTGGTGTGATGTCCATTTTATGATTGGGAGAGAAACTTCAAGCACAAGTGACCGCATAAAACTGTATTGAACTTCTGCTGGCGGTGATAGTTATACAGAATTTTGACACTCGATCCTTTTTGAAAGTATTGAATCAATTCCATTGGTGGGGGTAAATCACCAAAACTATCAAAATATGTAATTTCTCTTCCATATTTTCTGTATGCCACCCAATGTGTTCCTGGGCCACTCATTTCATCTAAATTCATGATGGCGGTCTCGCGATGGTGTGGACCTGAAGATGGCAATCTATCACGCATGAAAATGCCTCGAAAATATGGAATTTTCATTTTCTTGGCATAATATTTGAGGTCGAGGTCGGTGAGAGGTCTTCGAGGAAGGGAATCAACTAGTTTTTTGAATTGTATGGTTTCAAGTAGAGTCCCAGTCCTTTACGATATGGTTTGAGGAATATACCACTACCGCTTCTAACCAGAGCAATAGTTTCCATTTTCTTATTGTGACGATTCGCTTCCATCAAAGCAACTCTACTTGCTTTGGCCGAATTTACAGCTTTGGTGATACCTGAAACTGCACCTGCTAAACTTCCAAGGGCAGACAATCCAGCAAAAATCGGAATCAATGGCAGAATTCCTCCAACCTTGGGAATCGGAATTATACGGGGTGTGCGGATTTTTTTCTTACCACCTGCAGCTTTGAGATATTTCCGTGCCGCTTGCAGTGCCACTGTAGTAGCCTTTTTTCTATCATTTGTTACGAATTCATCACCTCCAGAGTTTCTCAATACATTCCGCACTTTATGAACTACACCAGCACCAAATGCAACCTTTCTTATTTTCTTTTTTGTTTTCTTGGGATGATTTTTCCCTTTTTTTTTAATAGCATCCACACTGCACCCCATACCAAAACGTCTCTTCGTTTTCATAACGTTGGTTACTTGTAGAGCAGCTGCCCTTTCTCCAATTCCAGCGTCCTTTGATTTAACCCTATTCCAAGCTGCGTATTCAAGTTCTTTGTCTGCTTTATGTCTCAAAGTGAGATCAGTAGGATATTTTGAATATTGGATATCGTGACGTTTACAGGCAATATCCAATTTATTAATTCCGGGGTCGTTGCGAGCTAAACGCTCTCGCAATTTTGTTCCTGGTCCACAGTATTGATAACCTCCAGGTAAATGTAGCTCGAACGGTAGTTTGTTTATTAACGTATTAACAAATCCAAGACCTTTCTTTCTCTTTTCACTAATAGTACGTCCGTATCGTTTCGTGGTAGCCATTTAAATGAAATGTTCATTACATGTGATCGCTTACATAGTCTTCAAACACGGTACGATGCGCATTGTGAAGCAGAAAGAAAAGTTCACCGTAGACAATCTAGATGAAAAATTCGGGAGTGGATTAAATGGTCAGAAGTCATTGCGACATGGTCCACTACTTCCATCATCTGTTCGAGGACTCATAATTGGACCATCAAATTGCGGAAAGACGAATGCAATGATCTCGCTATTGACACATCCCCAAGGACTGCGATTCGCAAATGTTTATCTATATTCGAAATCACTTCATCAGCCCAAGTATCAATATCTACGAAACGTATTGGAACCCATAAAGGGGTTAGGTTTCTACACATTCAGTAATAATGCAGAAATCGTGGAACCATGTGATGCTAAACCAAACTCTGTCTTCATATTCGACGATGTGATATGTGAAAAACAGGATATCATAAGATCATATTTCTGTATGGGACGTCATAAGGATGTCGACTGTTTTTATCTTGCACAGACATATTCACGTGTACCCAAGCAACTAGTGCGTGATAATACGAATTTCATTGTGATATTCAAACAGGATGAGACAAATCTTCACCATATATTTTCCGATCATGTATCACCCGATGTAACATTTAATCAGTTTCAATTGATGTGTATCAAATGTTGGGAAGATCAATATGGATTTCTTGTCATCGATAAAGATAGAAAAATACATGGAGGTAGATACCGCATGGGATTCGATAGTTTTATATATCCATGACATTGCTTTCGAGATTCAATTGATTGTTGAATTCCATAGAGGTAACTGCTTCATTGTATTCTCTATATTAAAAAGATAATCAAAATGAAGACAGATAATGATTCAACTGCTGAAAATAGAGAAATGAATTTAAAACGTCAATTGGTTGAGACAACAGAAGCTGTACGGCAGAAATTCAACTCAATTAAGAGTGGAAATATTGAAAATCGGATGGCACTCGAAAAATTGTATGATCCCATAACGAAACCATTAAACGTTCTATCTTCAGCTGCTACCATGAAACCACCTTCAGTGTTGTCAATGAATCAAGGAAACTCTCGGCCTACTCCGATACATGCAATGAGTACTCCAATAGTAAAAAATACATTTTTTGGAAGTGTATCTTCTGCTGACAGTGATACGGATACATTGGAAGATGAAGTGGGAACAACACTATATGAAACACCTTCATCATCTGGAATCAGTTCATCGGATCTGGACAAGTCTCCTTCCAATCTTGAAAATGTATTGAAAAATCATTTGAAAAATGTCAAAACCAAAAATGCAGCATATGATACCATATTTGGTATACGTTTGGATCCCACTACACAAAAACTGAAAATGGAAAGTCTCGAGGTACGTTTTCAAAAAAGTGGAAACATTTCGTTTTGGAATGCTGATAAAGTGAAGAAACTTGAATGTCCAAGTAGTGCAGCTTTATATGATATGATATTTCTGAAAAATCCACATCATGTCAACGATGAGGAAATTCATAAAACATATGCCAAGATATTGAAAGTAACGAATGCTCCATATAAACAACACCAATTGAAGAATGGGTTCAAACAAACAAATTCTAAAAAATTTCGTGAAGTTATCAAACCACTGTTATACTCATCACATTATCCGATTAGGAGTCGAACAAAAGAAGGAGCTGGATTCAATCGAAAAAAAATTCAGAAAATGTTTCATCGCAAACCTGTGAATTATGTTTACTGGAACTCACCTAAAGAGTTAGTGGACCGTCTACGGCTACTGATAGCTTCAAAGTCAGCTGGCCATACAGGGCATGATAATGAAATAATTTCAATAATCGAGGAATTACGAGAAGAAGGTATAATATATTGATGCAATCACAAAAATTTCATCAGTTTGTCCTCATCATTTGATGCTGTAACATTATCGAAAGATAGGATGGATAATGAAATAAGTGATGCGAAACGACAAGTAGTCAATGAATTACATAAGCCGGCAAGACGTAATTTTCCCAGAAGAATGACCAATATCAGAGGTTTTGCAGATTTATGGCAAATTGATCTTGCTGAATTACAACCCTATGCTAAAAGTAACAAAGGACATCGTTATATTCTTGTGGTGATTGACTGCTACTCCAAATACCTATGGACAGTACCTGTTAAAACTAAAACAGGTGCCGCTGTTACCGATGCAATGGCAATTGTATTGAAAGAAGCCAAATATTCTCCGAATCATTTACAAAGCGACCAGGGGAAAGAATTTTTCAATAGTAGTTTCTCATCTCTTATGCGGAAATATAACATCAACCATTATTTCACATTTAGTACTATGAAGGCTGCCATAGCAGAAAGGGTAATTCGAACAATAAAGACGTGGCTTTACAGAGAATTTTCAATGATGGGACATCACAAATGGTTAGATATTTTACCTATTTTAACAAAGAAATATAACAACAAAATACATCGTACGATAGGCATGAAACCCATCGATGTGAAGTCTACAACAAAAATAAAATTCAATGGAATGAAGAGACTGGGTGCACATAAATTCCACAAGAAACAAAAGACACCTAAATTCCGAATGAATGATATTGTACGTATAAGCAAGTACAAGAATATTTTCGAAAAGGGTTACACTGCCAATTTTACAACAGAACTATTTAAAATTGTTAAAATTAACCAAACACACCCCATTACTTATATTCTTGAAGACATTGATGGAAGCCCGATTAAAGGATGTTTTTATGAATCAGAACTATTGAAAACGCTTAATGCTGATGTATATCTAGTTGAAAGAGTATTGAGAAGAAAAAATAATAAACTATATGTCAAGTGGTTAGGCTTCCCCAGTGAACATAATTCATGGATAGATAAAAGTGCTATGATTTAATATTCTCATTTAATTGTATTACATTTTATTTTCAGTAAGTTGTATAATTATTAATAAACTATGGAAAACATACACTCGTTTTTTTCACATACAATTCATTAAAAGTGATGAAAATGAAGAATTCTGATTCAAAGGAAAAGATATAGCTATTTGACTCACTCAACATTCAGTGTAGGATCTCATATATTAATCAATTCGTCATCTAACGTTTTTCATGCAAATAAAGAATAAAACACGATTATGATGAAACTCATCTTTATTTAAATTTCTTATATGAATATTATACATGTCCCATCAATTAATTTTTCTCTGCATTCATTTTTCTCTGCATGCTCCCAAGTCCTCCTGTGTTGATAACTTGAATTTGATCAACATGTTTCATCGATTCTATCGAATACATGGAAGCTTCTACAGCTGCAATGATTCGTTCATCCTTCATTGATATATTAGTTAATGCTATTTGCAGAGAAGATTGAATAGCTGCAAGAATTAGGTCCTTTACGTTTTTTATTTCATCTTCGAGATAGGAACGGATCACGCAATCCTCTCCATCAACAGGAACTCCAATATTCTTCAATATTTTTCCCTGCATATCATATTGCCCATCTGTTGTCAACTTGAAACCGATACCTGCAGGTCCACGTATTGATCCATTTCCACATTTTCTCTTACGTCCAAATTTATCTATAGCTCTATTCATCTTTCTCTCACAAAGTTACTTCAACAATGACAATGATAAGAAATAATTTTGTATATAACCATTTAATTCGCTGATACATATTTCAATATTCGAGTATAAGTGTACGAAAATATTGAAGGAAAGTATATATTAATATGAATCCACCTCCACCTGAATCAACAAAAAACATGTTCTAATATAAATAAAACAATATTTGAGTGATGTATAAGCAATTTTCTGACCATAGTAAATATGAATTTTCCGGTTGTTTTACGTGAAAGAAATTTTTTAGTATTTTGAATGATATTATTCAGTTATTTCTGCATCCAATAGTGTGATTAGATAATCGAGTCTACTCTCAGGATCTATATCGAATTCATCGAACAAAGATTCGACCATCATATCACATATACGAATGTTTTCATTGGGGTCATTTTGATAAAACTCAATATCACTATGGCGCCATGGAAGTGTATGCGTAGTATTTGGAATGATGAAACGTTTATCATCATTGAATGATAGGGCTACCTTATTTCTCATTTCAGTGAACATATCATGTGAGATGCTTCTGAATGAGTTCATCTTTCTAAAAATTTGACCCCCATTTTCAACAATATTTTTATAATCTTCACAGGTCAATTGGTTCTTTATTACAGATCTTTTCACCCCTTTGGCTCTTTTTACCTCATTTGCAACAGATTGAACATAGTATGCTTTGGCACCTGTACCATAAAAACTAATTATAGGATCGTTGGAGAATTCATCTTTGAAATTTCCTAAGACTGAAGGTGTTACAGGTATATTGAATTTGTTATCTTCAACGTAATTCGATGTATCAAATCTACATATATTACTATTGATGAAGTTATAGAAATTTTCAGTTTGCACTCTCAGAATTAGTGAATCCGTATCAGTATACAAAAGTGAAGCATTCTGACCGGATTCTCTTTTAACACATCCATAATAAAAATCATACATCACAGTCTTGGATAACTCCAAAACAGTGAATCCCAAATACAAGGGTTTATTGTAATGCACTCTCACTTTACCCAATTGGATAGCAACCAAATTTTCAGAAAAAATTGCACAACTTTTGAAGTTTGGTTTAGCAATAAGGGTGGAAGCCCCCATTTTGTTTTGAATATTATTCCAATGTGTGATAAGCCTTACATCTATTCTATTGTCCACGTTTTCCATCGTCTTACCATACACTGAGTTTACCATTAGTTTATAAAAATCTTTCTCAGCCTTATTGCTTGAGTTATTTCGCATTTCTGTATTAAGATTGATGTAAGGTTTCATCCAACATGACTGTTTAAATCTCATCACTCTGTGAGTGTGCATTACAATCAAACCATTGTTTATTGCCTGTTTCAAGTTTTTATAATGTACTATGTACTTTCGTTTGTCATTCAAGTTCGGTATCAATTTAGGGATTTTACATTTCGAATATGGTGGAATGATACTTTCCACCAGAAAAGGAAAATCAGCATGATAATCATGCAACTCTCGCGGGTAATGAATATCAACCTCGAGAACATATCCATATGGATCATCATCTCCCACATACATTATGTCCAAATTTGTAATTTCTTCATGTGATAGCCATGAAAAATCGCCAGTTGGTAATGCTTGTGACATACTATGCCCATAAAGATTTGTTGCATCCAAATATGAGATGAAAGATGATGGCTCGTTAGGATTAAAATCGGGTAGAAACTTATTATTTGCTTCATGTTTTCTTTCACTACATTGACTTATCCCCCCACGTATACCTTTTTTGAAAAAATTTATCATATCTATATCAGTGAGAAGATCTAACTCAATATCTGTATATTTCAACATTGTATCCCAAGATAGGCCTGGTGCACTATAATACTGAGCTGGATCCAATTTATAGGTATTTAAACACATCCTTCTGAAATTTTCGAAAACATCACATAGTAATAGTACGTCAGATTTCAAATACAAGTCCGAATAATCTCCCAAACTCTCACACTCGAATAGATTCCAAACACGTTTAGCCCTCATATAGTCTGTGTCGGATATATGTTCTTCATTCAAGTTGTCATAGAATTGATTTTTAGTCGGTAAGGTAGTAACATTCAACTTGTCAAAATTGTCAACAAAACCATAAGGAAAGACACCTTTCTGTCTCATACAATCATGCATCTGATGACGTAATAGTAATCGTTCGTTTGAAAAGTAAAGTAAACAACCATCACAAAAAAATTTTTTGTGTTCATAAGAAGAAATTTGACCAGATACCAAACGTGAAAGATCTTTTATCCAACAAAAATGACTATTTCCCACATCATCTGCAATAAGCAACAAATTGACATGTCTTGCGAGCTTCCTCTGTGAGTATCGTAATGGACCTACAACTTCGTACATGACTTTATTGTCTTCAAATTTTGATTCTAAACCATACACATTGACTGAAATATCATTCAAATTCTCGAACGATTTAATATCACGTAATTTAACTGGAAAATTCATACCTGTAACATTTAAAACGGTGCTATAGTGGGGATATGAAGACACTAGCGAAATGTTGATATCAACAGGAAATAATGCTGATGTTATAGCCCACGCAAAGCAGCATTGATCAGTATTCTTCACATTGACAACAGCCTTCTTCATCTCAATAAATCGTGGTAGTTTGATGTAGGAAGATCCACCCACCAAACTTATTTATGTTCACCTCAAGAAATAGAATTTTTTCACAACTCCATCCTGAAATAAATTAATTATTAGACCTATTATTTTCATACAATCATTTCATCACAAACCTGAATCACGATCAGCAAATTCCGATGTTTGAGCAATTATGGTGTCCCGGAAGGTGTCAAGTCAGTGGATAATCAGCTATACGATTTTGTGAGTTGAATGACTTGATATCCATAACTTCCTGGGTTTGGATAACATAACTGCCAAATACTTCCATGTTGACCTTGACAGAGTTGTGCAACTTGATTACTTTCTCCAAAACGTCGACGACTTGGCATTTGATCTCATTAAAAAATGGACTATACTCAGTATATGTGTTTTCAGCAGATACCCTGTAGCTGGCAATTCGACACTTGAACGCGCTTTTGATTTGTTGTACTCCAACACCCAAATCAACACATGCATTTGTTCTGTGAATGAGTGTCCTCTTATGAGAGCTGATTTTGGAATGCGGAATTATCACACTACAGGAATCACACTTATAAAGTGGCAATACAGGAGATTCTAATCGTTTTTTAGAAAGGCCAGCCTGATGTATGTCTCCCTGATTGGATTGAATATCACCACTAGTGGAAGCTACATTATTAACTTTCACCTTTTTTCTGGAAGGGCCAGCTAGAGATATACATCCTTGATCAGACTGAAGATAAGCACCACTAGTGGAAGCTTCATCATTACCCCTCACTGTTTTTGGCGAAGATGTCACTGAACAACTTCCACGCTGGTGCCTGAGACGGCTATCTCTTCGTGTGAAAGATTTTCCACAAATGCAAGAAAACATGATTTCAAACTGAGTATTTTTTTTGATAACACACAAGAGGAGCTTTTTGATTACACACGAAAACCAGAAGAATCTGACTGAGGAAAGAGTACAACACATCACTTATATACCAACTGGTGGTGGCGTGGTTGTAGGCGTGGTTGTGGGCGTGGTTGTAGGCAAAGGAAGTGAAGTGTTGAAGCCATGGATCGTTACAATGTCATATGTAATTGAATACTACACACTCATTCAAGGTTAATCTCAAGGTTATCCATCATAAGTTGAATGAAATCCTCATGTGAACTTCTTGTAATCCAGGAATGTGAATATCAAAAAATGAATAGTGCATTTTCTTTGTAGTGAAATATTGCAAGTATAAATACAGGTTATTCTCTTCAAAACATAAGTCATGAAAACACGATGAAGAGGGTAACATTCGATGAAAAGTATAATAAAATTCACTATAGAATATTTTATTTAACTACGTTACATGTTATGAAATGTGTGTAGCAAGTCATGTTTGGTTTATGTATGAAAAATATATAAAAATGTAAAAATTTAAAATTGTAAAACAGAATTAAAATTAAAATTTACAAGTAAACAGCGTTACAACACAACTTTACAAACACAAGAACTCTGTAATTATATTTCTTCTTAAATTAAAGAGAAGCAGTGACATGTGTGTTACCACAAAAATGTGTTCTGAATTCATTGACAGAATAGAAGCAATACCTCAACAAATAATTTTTCAATTTCCTCTTGAAAGTTTTCAAACTGAGCTCCTTGAAATCTTGAGGCAGGATATTGTACAGAGAATAATCTAGTGAATTTTTTTGCGATACGTGCAGACGAAATCGATTTATTCTAATGTGATGGGAGTTTCGTGTATTGTGTCCGTGAATATGAGATTGTTTCGTCAAGGATGATTTCTTCTTATGTATCTCGATCAAAACGAAATATAAGAATAAAGTTGGCAGTGGCATAATTCTAAGTTTTTTGAAAGTTTCTTGACAGTGATCTCTGTATCCAATATTAGCCAGTACTCTCAATGCCTTCTTTTGCATCCTAAATATTTGAATGGAGTGACATGAATTTCCCCAAAGTTGTACACCGTAACTAATATGGGAATGGAATAGTGAAAAATATGAAGTTTTTAATATATTTGTGTTAGTGATGTACCTCAATTGGCGAAGGACAAATAGAGAACCTGAGAGTTTTTTCTTCAGTAGGGAGATATGTGCAGACCAGTTGAGTCTATTATCTAATGTAATGCCAAGTAATTTAACTTCATTAGTTTCACAATTAGACAAAATCTGATTATTAGCAGATATCTGGATGTATTGTGTTTTCTCACCATTTAGTTTCAACTTATTAGATAAAAACCACTCATTAGCGCTATTAGTTACCTCGTTGAGTTGAAACTGTAACATATCATTACTTTTATCCGATAGAATAAAAGTGGTGTCGTCCGCAAAGAGCACTGATTTGAACGGCATCATATTATTGCACAAGTCATTTACATAAATAACAAATAAGAGCGGGCCCAAAACGGACCCCTGCGGAACACCATGCTGTATGGTTTGAAAGTTTGATAAGTTACCGTTTATCATTACTGCTTGTTGACGATTAGTAAGATACGTTTTTTATTCTATTCTATTCTATATGATATTATGGAACTTTGCATATAGACATGTGAGAAAAAAATTCTGGGAATATAAAAGCATCGATAGATGGAGATTCAACAGGCGAATAAAGGAAACTTCCACCATCATAGAACCAATTTTGGATGTCACACATAGACGAAAAATATATTTTCAGAGATTTTGTGATAAGTATATTCGAAAATAAATAATGTATTTACTAATTGCTAGTCTTTTATTGAGTGAATGTGTTCTATAGTGTTGTCATTTGATGTAATCTTGACTGATAGAGGGGAAATAAAATCTTTCAACTCACGCAAAGAAAATGTATACCTATACGCTGAAATGAGCTAAAAATATTGTTCAACATATATTGTCATTCTCGGAGCAAGTTACAAACCTAGAATATCAGCTATGAAAAAAAAATTGATGAGTTTTAATGAGAAAAAACCGAGATACATCTCGTTTATGCCCACAATGGAACCTGATGTGGTAGTATTATACAAAAAAAGCTCCAGGAAGATCGGTGAAAGGTCGAAAAGGTGACCAAATATATGTAGGGCGTGACGGACATCATTCGTGTACTTGGAGGTTACGTGAAGGTAATTGAAAGCTTCATGAAGGTCGGTGGAAGGTCGAACAGGTTGTAGGTTGGTGGAAGGTCATGACTGACTCGAACACGTGGACTTCAAGGCCTTGTCTGACGTCATCGAACAAGTAGCGCCCTACAGTACCGAACCGAAATCTTTATAACCGTGAATGAAATGTCTCCCATTCAATACCAATGTCAACTCATAGTCGAACACAAACCAACATGAAATTTCTATGATATTTTTTTTTTTATAAGTGCTTCCTTCCCAAACAAAAATGCAAATGTTTAACATGTCGAATAGGTGACCAAAATTATGACTGATTTCATCAATGCATTTGAAAACAACGTGAAGGTCACTGGGAGGTCGAACATTGAAACATTATGTCACAGCTCTGACCCCACCCACTAAATCCGCAACGTCGATTTCTAGATACACCCACGATAAAAAAGACTTTCAGATACTCTGTCCCGACTATTTAGAAACACCCATTCATAGCCACCGAATCCACTATTTAGAAATATTATATAGCCCACCCTCCCTTAAAAGCTCCATGAAGGTCGGTGGAAGGTCATGCCTGACGTCTTTCGAACACGTGTGCCGTTCAAGGCCTTGTCTGACGTCACCGAACAAGTGGCGCCCTCTGACACCCACCAATGTGGCTCGAAGGTCATGCCTGACGTCATTCGAACACGTGCCGTTCAAGGCCTTGTCTGACGACACCGAACAAGTGGCGCCCTCTGACGAGTGTAATTGAAATAAAGAATTACAATAGTGTATTGAAAGAATAAATTTGAAAATAAAGTACTCTAGAGGTAAATTACAAGTATTCAAGGTCAGACCCTTCAATTACTCTAATTACCCGCATTACTCTCCAATCACCCGTAATAATACTAACTATATATGTCTCAAATACAGCACCATGTACTTGAAAGGTGCACGCAGTTATGTGAAGGTGATTGGAAACTCCATGAAGGTCGGTGGAAGGTCGAATAGATGGCCAAGTACACAGGATGTGACTGACATCATAAGTTCGGTGGAAGGTCGAACACGTGGCCTTCAAGGCCTTGTCGATCTTTATTACCGTGAATTCAATGTCTCCCATTCAATACCAATGTCATCTCCTAGTCGAACACAAACCCTGAATACAACATGAAAATTCTATGATACATTTTTTTATAAGTGCTTCCTTCCCAAACAAAAATGCAAATGTTTAACATGTCGAATAGGTGACCAAAATTATGACTGATTTCATCCATGCATTTGAAAACAACGTGAAGGTCACTGGGAGGTCGAACATTGAAACATTATGTCACAGCTCTGACCCCACCCACTCAATCCACAACGTCGATTTCTAGATACACCCACGACACAAAAGACTTTCAGATACTCCGTCCCGACTATTTAGAAATACCCATTCATAGCTATGAGAGTACTAAAAATACCTATGAGAGTTCTGAGTACTTACGCCACCGAATCCACTATTTAGAAATATCATTATATAGCCCACCCACCCTTAAAAGCTCCATGAAGGTCGGTGAAAGGTCATGCCTGACGTCTTTCGAACACGTGTGCCGTTCAAGGCCTTGTCTGACGTCACCGAACAAGTGGCGCCCTCTGACACCCACCAATGTGGCTCGAAGGTCATGCCTGACGTCATTCGAACACGTGCCGTTCAAGGCCTTGTCTGACGTCACCGAACAAGTGGCGCCCTCTGACACCCACCACCACCCACCACAACCACATTATCTAGAACCGGCGCTCTATCACTACTACTGTCTGCAGGGAGAATTTTAATGGTGGAGTCCATTTGCAGGGTTTTCAGGGCCTTCTGTTCTCCAGTGTTGATGTTTTTTCGATGGATTCGCTCCTTCTCCAAAACCTCTTTCACTTTCCATCTAAATTCTTCTGCCTGGACAGGGTTCATTCTGTTGCTTGTTGACTCTACCGAGCTCACGATGTCCAGGATAGGTATCGTTTTTGGTGCAACTGCTTGGCATGCTATGGTCGTTTGACAGTTAAACAGTTTCAAGGTATGTTGCGCTATAATATATCTACAAAATATAAAATAATATTTAAAAAAAGAGTGATTCAAGCGAATTTGAAGATATAAATAATACACCACGGGATATTTTGAAACAAGTTAATGTAACAGTACAATCTCTATTACACCAAAAATCTAAAGAAAATACGAAAAACAGTATTTACATTTCAAGCAATGTGCCGAAGAAAAGCATTTTCGTACTTACTAAGAAAATGTTTTTTTTTTTTGGTTTATAATTCCGAAAAAGTTGCCTGTGAGTCCCAGTAGCGCAACGAGTTGGTGCACCGCTCACTGTTCATGATAGGCTTGCATGTGTTGGTTAGAATTCCGGCGGCGACAGCTTTTTTCTTTTTTTTTTAATTATATTTTCTTTGTTTTGTAGGTTCTCCCCATTTTCGGAATTTCGGGAGCATACAGTTGTGACGAGCTCCTCAAAATGGCCACTACAGATATGAAAATGAAGGTTCAATTTTAATAGTAAACATACCAGATTCTAAAACAAATATACAGAAAACGTTTGTAATCAATGCTTCACCGGAGAATGGCCCTAATTATATTGACTATACTATTGTTAAAATTCCGAAGAAAAATTGCATAATTTTTAAAACTGCCTACCGGGCATAGTTTCAGAAGAACCTCGGCAAGTTTTCTTGCAAATTTTGGAGGAGACATTCTTGCTTTAAAGCAACACAGAGGTTGGAAATCTGCGAATATCGCTGAAGGGTATGGTGCAGCAATCTCTTGCAAAAAATTTCGAACCAAATTACGGGAGTCACTAAAGTTAATGAAATTGATTGTAATCAGCCAAGTACGAGTACTTCCGGTGGAATCGGGGGATACCAGCTGTATAATAATGTTGTTAATGAAAATATCACGATAACTGCGTTGGCTCCAGCTCTCACTTCTAGTGGTATTCAAATAACCACTGCTCAAAACTAAACGTTTAACATTAGTAATAGCTATTTACATACCAAGGGAGGAAAATCATGCTTTTAGTTTGATGCCCGACGCGAAGCGGAGGGCATTAATATCTCGGCGGGAGGAAAAGTACCATTTTCCTCCCTTCTGTAGGGGACGAAAATAAAGTTTTCTAGTGAGGTAGTAGAAAAAAATTATTACTCTACCTCAAATTAAAAATATGTAGGATGCAAGAATGAAAATAACGTGCCTATAAGTTACACTGCACCTACTTCTTAGTTTAAGATCTATAATAAATTTTGTTTGTTAGTGTCACAAATAAATTATTTAAAAATGACTTGAGGGAGGTGGAGAAATCATATGTATAACATGGGAGTAAAGTGCCTTTTCCCCCCTTGAATGATTACTGCCCTCCGCTACGAGTTGGGCAGTAAACTTCATCCTCGGGTGGAAAAGTAGCACTTTCCTTCCTTGTTATACAAATAGCTATTATTATTTTTTACTTCAAAGCTTTTTTCGACTTAGATGTCGGAATTCCGACTTAGATCTCGCAATTAATAATAATAATAAAGGTCTTTATTTCCCGTCAGACAAAAAAAAGAAACAGGCAGTACAAGTTTCAACATAAAATGATATGATGAGAAAAGGCCGGGGATCAGATAAGCTGCTGGCAGCCCCTGTTATTATTCCCACGCCGACTTAGATCTCGGAATTCTGACTTAGATCACAAAATTTCGACTTGGATTATTTACTGTTCTTTTCTTTGAAATTATCAGAATACCGACTGATTTTGATTATCAACAGAGCAGAATAACTACTTACCGAATAAATATACATATAGGTAAATATACAAATTTAATACCAGTATACCGGGTCTCCGCGGAAGGTGGCTCGCCCATACAACTTTTTTGTTTTCGTAGATAATGAAATGAAATTCGGAGAATCTGTATACGACATAAAACTCAATTTTTGACCAGAGACTCAGCTTCATGTCACTTCCGGTTTCGCTGGAAGGCATATAAACTTTCCGTGCGCCCGCAAGGAAAAGTTATCCATGCGCTGGTGTCATTATAGCTGCCTATTTACATATCAAAATTAAATAACATGTTGCAGATTCATTTTGACAAAAAACAGTAATGTTGTATTCTACCCAAAATTTCAAGTCTGAAATTAGAGATTTTAACATATTATTTTTAGCCCTCTAGATTGAAAAATTAACTTCAAATTTGAAAAAAAAAATCGTCACGAAAAGTATCTGAATAGATAGAAGCGGCAACGCCGCAGCGCTGAAAATATTTTAAATCGATAGAACAGAAATGATATCCAAGATACCAAATTTTCAAAATAATCCTACTTCTCTTTTTCCAGAAACGTCTAACGGGCCATCGAGTTTGGAACACCCTGTATATTACGTACCAAACCGATTTCAACTAATATTTGTAAACGCCCCCCGTACAAAACGTAACTTTTTGAAGCTAATCATATTAAGCAATTATTATGAGTATTCCTCAAGTAGTATTGGCTACAAAGCGGATTTATCGACTCAAAAAGGTTGTTTTGTGTAGCAATTGTTAAAAACATGTAGTATAAAAATAAAACATTTGAAAAAAATTCCTGTGTTGTAAAAAATCGAAACTTTCAGAGAAAATCATTTTGTCTTAAGAAAAGAATCCCAATAGAGATTTTCCTAATAAAAAATACTTAGACTCATTAATGGGACCGATGATAAAGTTTGGAAAAATATCGCTATTTTTGACCCACCCTGTATAATAGGTGGCTTCTTCTATCTTAACGACCGTCTGACTAGCATGTCATTTGACTTTCTTCAAACCAGCAATAGCTATAATTTTGTTACTAATCATCTAAGGGTGGATTTAGTCAACTTTAGCACAAACATTAACACAAACATAACGGTAACATCAAAGGTTGTTAACATAAACTTAACATTGTTGTATAAATGACGCCATTTGATATAACAGATTCAACTTTCGCTTTTAACATATATTTAAGCACAATTTTAAAATAATGTTGACTAAATGCACCTTAAAAAGTAATACTTTTGGATGAGTGAACCTTACAGTTTTGGTAAAACAGCAATTTTTATAATTTTCAAAAATTCATATCTCCGAAACTGGACACTGGAGTTACTAATTATACAAACTTGCATGTGTAACTTCTAGTGACTTGTACTACAGCATCCCAAAAAATTATCAAAATTGACTGAGAGCCATTTTCCCATTTATATGGTACGGGGTACTTTGTCAGCTAACAAATACATCAAAAACATTCGTTCAATGCCAAAATATACGAGGATATATTGAAAAATTTTTAGCCTACTATAGAACCAAACAAAATTTCAATGTCAAAATATTTTATTACTCAACATATTCTCCTCTTAATTGGATACATTTATTACAGCGAACATGAAACGTCTCTAGACCTTTAAAATAAAATGTTTCTTCTTGCTCTGCAAACCAGACCTCCACAACTTTTATTACCTCCTCGTTGGAAGAAAATTTACGATCTTTTAAACTTTTTTTCAGTTGAGGAAAGAGATGGTAGTCGGACGGAGCCAAATCTGGTGAATAAGGGGGGTGTTTTAGTAATTCAAACCATAAATCACGAATTTTTTGCATGGCAACATGAGATCTGTGTACAGGGGCGTTGTCCAGCATAAACAAAATACCTTTGGATAGCTTTCCGCGTCTTTTCTCTTTAATTTTTTCCCGTAGAGTGGTCAGTATTGTCGAATAGTAATCTCCAAATATTGTTCTAACCTTATCCAAAAAATCAATCATGATTACTCCATGGCATCCCAAAAAACTGAAGCAATAACTTTTCCAGCAGATTTTTGGACACGAAACTTCTTAGGTCTTGCAGAACCGGAGTTCGCCATTCCATCGATTGTTGCTTTGTTTCTGGATCGTAGAAATGTACCCAAGTCTCATCCATAGTAACAATTCGGTTTAAGAAGTCTACATCGTTTTGAAATCGAGCACAGATCGTACGCGATGCTACTACCTTTGCACGCTTTTGGTCAACATTCAAACATTTGGGGATCCATTTTGCAGCAATTTTTCTCATGTCCAAATTGACGTGAACTATATGATGAACGCGTATCGTGATTTGCTGGCCGCGGTAGCCTCTGTTGAGATTTTCTCTTACACAGGCGAGTATGGCAAACATTTCTGCCTGAAATACAGTAGCAAAAGTTCCTAGAGCGTAACAAAGTTCCGCTTTCGGAGACTATCCGTATACCCTGGCGCCGGCTGACTTACCCATTCTGGAGCCATCTGTGTACCAAATGATCCCCTTGGTGGGAAGCAGGCGGTGCCCGATCCGCTCCCAGTCTTCCCTTTTGGGAATTACTGTCAGCGGTCTTTTTCTGAATCGTAAGGCAGATTACGAACTGTCACCCGGCATTTCAAGAAGGGGACAATCCCTTACCGTCTGATTCCATAATCGAGAATGTCCATACATTCCCTCGCTCCGCCATTGGTTAGAACTTCTTAGGCGAGCTGCGGCTTTGCGTGCCTCATGTTCGATAAGGAGGTACAAGGGGGGCAGTCCTACGAGCGTCTCCAGCGCCCTGGTAGGTGCCGTCCTCATTGCACTTGTTATCGCAAGACAGGCAAGCATTTGTACCTTATCTAATTGGGTTCTCGACTTGCCGGATGTTGCACCTTGCCACCACACGATGGCTCCGTACGTAATCATTGGACGGATAAGAGTTGTGTAGATCCAATATAGAATCTTGGGGCCGAGCCCCCACGTACTGCCAAATGCCCTTCTACATGCCCAGAAAGCCGCTGTGGCTTTCTGAACTTTATGATCAATATGCTCGTTCCAGTTTAGCTTGGAGTCAAGGATGACTCCAAGGTACTTGACTGAGCTTTTATATTGCAGGGACCTTCCAGTGAGTTGAACATCTGGGAGGTCCCCTGGTTTGCGTTTCCTGGTAAAGAGAACCAGTTCAGCCTTTTCAGGGTTTACACTGAGTCCCACCGAACGGCACCATTCATCCACCCCGCTGAGAGCCCTTTGTATCGTGCCCCCCACGAGGCCGGACCCCCGGTCTTCGACCAGAATAACAATGTCGTCAGCATAGGCCTGAGTGTAGTAACCCAGATCTTTTATTTTTACTAGGAGGCCATCCACCACGAGGCACCAAAGTAGAGGGGACAAGACTCCTCCCTGTGGACAGCCCCTCATGGGTATGGCCTCGCTGGAGCTACTTCTAAGAGTTGCTCTGGCTAGTCTTTGGGACAGCATGGCGTGAATCCATGATATTACGGTTGGGTTCATGCCCCTTTCCCTTGTTACTTGACATATGGATTCAAACGACATGTTGTCAAATGCCCCTTCAACGTCGATAAATATACCTAAGATGGCGCCGCCACAATCCAACCCTCCCTTAACTCTATGAACAAGTCGATGGAGGGCAGTCTCCGTGCCCTTGCCAGTCTGGTACGCGTGCTAGAGGTCGCTAAGCGGGTTTAGCTTCAGCACCTCCTCTCTTATGTATCTGTCCACCAGTCTTTCAGTTGTCTTCAGGAGAAACGACGTGAGGCTGATGGCTCTGAACGCTTTTGCCTGAGTGTAATCACTTTTACCAGGCTTGGGGATGAAGATAACTTTGGCTGTCCTCCATACCTTGGGAACGTATCCGTATGCAAGGCAACTGCGGAATATCTTCAGATGGGGGATTAGGATTCCTTTGCCCTTCTATAGTAGGGCTGGAAAAATACCATCTTCCCCCGGAGATTTGAAAGGTGAAAAAGACTCAATGGCCCAGTCCACTCTTTCATAAGTTACAATCCCAGCAGCCGTCTTATATTCGACCTTTGTTTTGGACGGTACAGTTGGCTCTGGCATGGGTGTCGCAGTGTCACTGCCCGGAAAATGGACTGAGAGCATGTGTTGGAGTGTTTCCCCATCCGAGGCTGTGTGCTAACTAACACCTCGACCACTTCGCTGATCCCTCTGTGCTACTCGAATACTTCTTTTGTATTCCCTTTGTGCTGACTTATAGTCTTCCCAGTGTGCGGGTTGCTTGGTCCGTTTGGCTTTATTAAGACGCTTTCGGACTTCCTTGCGGTGGGTCTCTATTGATGAGTTCCACCATGGGGTCTTGCCTGCCTTGTCTATCTTTTTCAAGGGACAGCTGGCTTCGTATGATGATAGGATAGCGGAATTGAGATAGTCTGCAAACGTCTCGATTTCCGCCTCCGATCCGTAGCGTGTAGGCATGATCCCGAGCCTTTCCCTCAGTTCCTCCTCATAGAGGTTCCATCGGGTGGCCCTGGGATTCCTATACCTGTTGTTGTCTGCAATGCTATTGCCTGCTAGTGAGAAAAGTATGTGTCGATGATCTGCTAAGGTTTCCCCCACCGACACATGCCAGTTGCTCCCTGTCAGTTCCGAGGAACATAACGTGAGATCGTCGATTGTTTGAGCCAAAGGCGTGAAATAAGTGGGCACTGATCCTCTATTGAGAATTTCCAGGTTACTGGAGCTGAGGAATTCGAGGAGTGTCCTGCCTCTTGGGTTCGCGTCTCGATTCCCCACAATGTATGGTGAGAGTTTGCATCGCAACCCAAAAGGAGGGGCAGACCCCGCTCCTCGCAGTGCCCAATCAATGATACTACCTCTCGTGGAGAGTTCTCTGTCTCATATGGGAAGTACGCAGAGCCTACTATGACTTCGCGTACGTTCCCCTTTGTATCGTCGGCCACTTTAATCTTTATGGCTACCAGGTCCCTGTGGCAGAATCCTAGCAGCGGGGTGGCGTCGACATTTTTTGCATGAATGCATACCCTGGGCCTTGCTTCGGTGGTGCAGTAGTATAGCGAACCTCCGGCTTGGCCCATACCTCTTATCCTGCCCTGGTAAGCCCATGGTTCTTGAATAAGAAATATGTTTATGTCGAGTTCCCTGAGCCTTCTGCATAGAAGGGCTGTGGAGGCCCTTCCATGCTGGATATTAGCTTGCAGAAGTCTCAGGGGCCCGGAGGAGCAGGGAGAAGAGAAGAGACCGCCATTTGGTAGCCTATTCCTTCCGCTCCTCTGCTTGCCTGGGGACCTTTCCTTTCGTCCTGACCACCCCGTTCACGACCAGTCTCTGTCGAAGAACTGCCTTGACCGTTCTCCGTCAGAGTCTCGTCCTCCGAGTCGAGAGAGGCTTCCGTTTCGAAGCCTTCCTCCATTGTTTGGACACAGTTCCGCTAGAGGTTGCCATTCGACTTCCTCAGCGGGTGCCGACTTTCCTTCGACGGAGACGGTTGTCTCCATCGGTTGGTCCTTGTGACCCTCAGTCGGAGGGTCCGCAGCCGCGGCAGGAGAGTCCCAGCTAATCAGTGCCTTGGTGGCACCGAAAAAGAGGGCTCCGTTGGCCCGCCTGACGATGGCGACAGAATCAGTGTCCATCCCCACAACCAAGCTGAGGCCACGCTTCTCCTCCCTCCTGCTCCAGACCCTCCACCATCGAGTCGACAGGCCTGGGTTTTACCTTTCCAGGGCATTGAAGATGTCCTGGTTGGGCGGTCTTATCGGGATCCGGATGACTGTTCTCTGCAGTCTGAACCTTTCCGGATCCACCGATATGAGGTTGGTGCCTTCCCAGGGTCTGATGTTGGTCAGTTCCCTGAGGAGCCAATCTCTCGTCTCTGCATTTGCTGCAGTGACCAGCAATAGTCCCCTCCACAGCCGTGTGGAGGCAAACTGTATTGGGGGCGAGTTTGCTCCCGTTGGTGTGCTAATGATTGCCATTAGCACCGCATCAAGGAACTATGTCAGCTGTTCCTCCGTGAAGGCCACATTGGTTTTTCCCTCCCTGGAGACAACCAGCTGCAGAGCTCTATTTTCTGACACCGTCTGCTCGTAGCTTCGCGAGCCCTCTGCTCCCTGTCCCACGCAATGTGGCCTCGGGTGTGGAGCCGGGGGTTCTTATCCTCTTGGCTGAAGACTCAGGAGCCTCACTCTACAAGGACAGAGCCTTTTTAGGTTTCACGGATGATACCGAATGCAGGTGGTGCTTGGAGGATGAGGAGTCAGCCACTCACATCCTCACGGAATGCCCGGCAGTGGCAGCAATACGGGAAGCACACCTCGGGAGCATCGTACTGAACCCGGAGAGTGTGAGGGCGGTATCGGTCAGAAGGCTGACCTCTTTCGCTCGCGAGATAGGCTACCTTCAAAACTGAACCATCTCCCAGCAGTAGTGGGTGCATAACGGGCCCGATTGAGAGGCCTACATGCTTATGGCTTCGTCCGCCCACATACCTTGTTCTATCTATCTATGATGAACGCGTTCGTTTGAAATATTCAGTGCTTCAGATATCCGTTTTAGCCCAATACGACGGTCTGTTAAAATCATGTCATGAACTGCATCGATATTTTCGGGGACTGACACAGAAACTGGCCTTCCCGATCGGTCATCATCTTCAATGGAAAATTTACCTCTTTTGAAGCTTGCAGTCCAATTTTTCACGGTCGCATACGAAGGACATTGATCACCAAGGGTATTCTTCGTAAATCTGCTTACCTCTTAACCCTTTTAAATACAGGTACTTGATGATGGCTCGATACTCCAATTTTTCAATTTTCACAATTTCGATGAACATATTTTTTCTTTCAATTTATTGCGTAACTCTTTTTTACTTTTTTGACGTCAGACGTTACACTGACACTTCTAGTAAGTTATTGTTCGTTGCTATGGTAACGCAATATTTTGTTTATGCAGGGAACTGGTCTAGGCTAACTAGATATCAATACATCCTCGTATGACACAACAGTGACATATATCTTCTGAATATAAATTATCGGAACCGTTCAACTCGAATTTATTTGCATGTATACTTACCCTGGTGAAGGATTTAATGTTCGAATTATGCACTGACGCAAATGCCATATAAACTACTCAACACTAATTTCGTCGCACCCCAAAATTTTGACCCTATTAAAATCTGAATAACTTTTTTCTGCATTGAACAATTTGAATTCTGTAAATACTGTTCGCTAGCCCAGTTCTTCAGCTATAATCTCATACTTCTTCAAAACATAAGGTTTTCTGCATAAAATCGCTACAGGGTATTATCTGAAACTGTGCAAAATTTCTGAATTTTCAAAAGGATCGCAAATGAAGAAAAAAATTTTTTTTTCAAATTTGACAGCAGTGGCATGAAGATGAACTCATTACCTCAAGATATTTTTCGAACTGTCTCATTATCTCTTTTGTTTACAGGGTGATCTCAAAAAATTAACTTTTTGGTTTTGCAGTCATAACTTTTTTCCTTGTCAACCGATTTTCAAAATATACGGCTCATTTTGAAGCTGAAACTTTAGATGAAGAGATAAGAAGATCAGAATAGACTCAAGATGAAGATTGAAGATCAAGGGTTTCCTCAAAGGTGACCTAAATTTGAAGCACCCTCAAAATCTGGTTGGGAGGAGAATTAAATGAAAATCAACTTGTTTTCGGAATGATCATCCATTCTGAATACGTCCAGATCTTTCTTGCTGTCAGTAGTCAAGAATTGTTCATGAAAAAACCCAATTGAGCCGGAGATTTTGAAAATCAGTTGACGAGGAAAAAAGTTATGACTGCAAAACCAAAATGTTAATTTTTTGAGATCACCCTGTAAACAAAAGAGATAATAAGACAATTCGAAAAATATCTTGAGGCAATGAGTTCATCTTCATGCCACTGCTGTCAAATTTGAAAAAAAAATGTTTTTCTTCATTTGGGATTGTTTTGAAAATTCAGAAATTTTGCACAGTTTCAGATAATACCCTGTAGCGATTTTATGCGGAAAACCTTATGTTTTGAAGAAGTACGAGATTATAGCTGAAAGACTGGGCTAGCGAACAGTGTTTACAGAATTCAAATTGTTCAATGCAGGAAAAAGTTATTCAGATTTTAATATGGTCAAAATTTTGGGGTGCGACGAAATTAGTGTTGAGTAGTTTAGTTTTTCTTTTCAAACTGATTAATCATACACTGACCGTTATTCATTTCATCAATTAGTGTAAATGTTTATTTTCGTTGAACACATTTTGTTTATTATGATTCTGATTATTTCAGACGGACATAGTAGAAAATTATAGTAGTTGAAATTATATATGTTTATGAAAATTACTGAGTTCATGTGTTGAACCTTTTGGAGATTTGTGACTCGACCCACAGTGGGGTTTTATTGACTTCTGTAATTTTTGTGAAAAAGAAAAAAGTAACAGGCAAGGACCAGGTGGAAAATGTTGTCGAAGTTTCAAGTTTAAGGAAAAAAATATTTAAACACGAAAACACTCAAGAGGGGTATGCAGTTTAGGGGTTGAAACCGGCTTTTTGGATTTTGCTGCGAAACATGACCTCTTAGCGGAAAATGTTCAAGGCAAAAGTTGTAGATAATAAAAAATCGAAAACTTTTGTTTTGGACACTTTTCGACATAACCTCTAATTAATCGTCAAAATGGCGAAAAATCGATATTTCAGTATTTAATTTTTTTCTCGCGTACCTACTACCTAATGATTTAATTTAGATGAAAATTTGATTATTGATGTTTTTTCGCAATTCAGAGAACTACTAGTTTTCGAAAATAATACCCTTATCTTTCAAGAACAATTGTTCTGGTGTTTTTTGAATTTTGAAGGTCTATAAGTATTTTTTTTTAAAGGTCTAGAGACGTTGCAGGTTCTCTGTAATAAATGTATCCAATTAAGAGGAGAATATGTCGAGTAATAAAATATTTTGACCATGAAATTTTGTTTGGTTCTATAATAGTAGGCTAAGAATTTTTCAATATATCCTCGTATCTACAACTTTTCAATTGAACATTTTCCGCTAAGAGGTCACGTTTCGCCGCAAATCCTAAAAAACCGTTTTCAACCCCTAAACTGCATCCCCAGTTCACCATTTTGAGTGTTTTTTTTACTGGCAGGTAAGGAAACCGTCTGCTGGGCATGAAATATCATTCTTGGTATTGCCCCAAGTCGCCTGGATGTAGTTTTAGAAAGTGTCCAGGTCAAGGAGGGAGGGGGTGCGTTTGAAAACCAGTCAGTTTGTGACCGTTTGCTGGTTTCACATTTTGGTAGATATGGTGCTGAACATACCTTCTGCCAAGTTTAACCTGCAAACGAAGTCAAGATACAGAGTTATGCCGAAAAAAACGCGATTTTCAAAATTCATGGTATTTTCGGCATAACTGGTTGACCATAACATGTTACTTGTTAAACTCGAACGATATGGAATAAGAGCTAGGTATGTCTTTGCAGTTTTTTTCAATCATATCTCTTAAATTGAAATCAGGTTGTTTTACTCAATGGCTATAATAGTCTTTCTTGCAGCATCACACAGGCAGTTCCACAGTGATCAGTCTTGGGGCCTCTACTTTTCAATGTATTTGCGAATGACCCCATATATATAAATAACTGAACTATAGGTGTCACACAGGACATGAGTATATTAGAGCCTTTGTTTACATAGAAGTAAGATAATTATAGTCAATGCCTGCTGAGGAATCGGTATTGGACCAAACGCGAGTGTCATATCTAGCGTGATTACTTACAATCATGAATATTTGAAGTCATTTTAATGCAGGGGTTTTCATGGAACCCTGATTTTAATGCTGTACCGTTGTTTCAAACAAATTACCACATGACTTGGAGGCCAGATCACTGAAGTTACATGACCACTGACACCACCTACATGTCGCCTTCATTTGAATCCAATATTAATCCCATAAACTATCTTACTTCTATTTAAACAATGTTAGAGTACTTCCATTTTGTCAGTTCGTTTATGAAAAACTGTTTATAGGTTTTAAGATAAGGTGGTATTATTGTTTAAAGTCTCTTTAAACAATAGTAGCATCCAAAATTAGGCAACCATCTAATATGCTAATATGCTACTTTGCTCTATCAGAACTTTGTGTAATAGGATTCGTGTTTTCGAACTTAATAGCTCAAATTTCGATCGGTATATAAATTAAATACAGATTGTAAAGCGAAACATTCTCAATTGAAAATTGAACCTAAACATAAATTGAAGTAACTTTTTTGTAATATCTAACAGAAACCAACTACTTCCCCTTACAACATGAATCCGTTCCAAGAGAGGTTATCTTGTACGATGGACAATAGCGACTAAAGTTTGTCTTTCAGTCGCAGATGATTCCACAACTGACTTTATGAACATCCTGTTCATATTTTCAATTAAATACAGAATTTTTGCCTCTCTTGAAACGAACTCGTGAACCGATACTTTCAAAAGTCAAATTGCTTTGATAAAAATGCTATTTTTATGCTATGTAATGAGTGAACAGGTGAAGATGGAAAAAAAATAACATGTTCAAAGTTGTTTGTTCAACACCATTCAAGAGCAAAAGTAATGCAATTTTCACAAGTACGTGCAGAATTTCACTAACTCGTGTAACGCTATAAATATTCATATGATATTGAATGAGGAAGCAATCGCCGAATAAGGTAATAAAATATTCATTAAATTTCAATCAAGGTTTTTGTTTGTCGTGGTGACGATTGACGTAATTACCTATCAGAACATGTACCTAATTATATTGGTCTTTGATAATCTTGAGTACCATTGTATGACAATGAAAATGTTCAAACTTTTCGTCGAGTTTTTAAAGAAATTATGTGAAAAGTACATATATTCGAAAGAAAGTCCAATGTCTCACGTTTGATAATGTAGAAACCGTTTTTTACTACTGAAAAGAAAAATATTTTTCAATAAATGTAAGTATTCATAACCACAGGTAAATAATAATAATGAAAAATTACTCAGATATATATATACAATCTCCGATTTATATCATTGTCTAATTTAATTTTTTGATCACTATTTAAGTCCGAAAAAATATAGCGATATGGTACCCGTATACTTTTGCGTCACAGTTCACGTTAAAAAAGGTAATTATTCGATACATTTATCTTTAAGATCTGTACAATAGTAGAACAGTAAAGTTGAGGCCAATAAAAAATGGGACAACTCTTATAGCAAATTTTAAAAATGGGACAACTCTTATAGCAAATTTTTGTTCAATTCTAGCTGCTTGATTTTGTGTTATGAATATGTCATAATATGGCAACATTGAATATTTATGCCGCATGCAGGGCAAGCTGTAGATAAAAATAAGAGAACCCTTTTCACACAAAATAAAAGACGCAGACGGCTTACACTACTGTTTATAAGATAGGTCGTAAATGAAAACCCCAGTTACCGCCCCAGCAAAATCGCTTTGTGGAATTTTTTAAACAAGAAATAGTAATAAAATTACAACTTTTTTGTTTTTTGGCGAATACCTCAAAAACTATTGGAAGAATCGTTTTACAGTGAATAGAACTTTTTTAGAGAATTATAAAACCTACAAAATAGTTTTTTATACGACCAGATCGGTGCGTTTTTCACTGAGTAAATCCGGAAAAACGTCGAAAAGACACCATTTTTCAAAAATTCATAATTTTTATAAATCTGAAGCGGACAAACAATATTGCGGAAACTGGTAGATATGTGGCGTAACTGTGCGCAAGATCGTTTCAGTCCGATGTGTAGTTTTTGCACAATCGCTTTATGAACAATTTAAGGGCAAATCTTTCTAAATGCGCCGATTTAAGGAAAATAATCTTATTCAAATTCTGTAAACAGCATTTGGAGGTAGAGATCAATATCTACAATTTGTATATTTTGGATTTTCACCTAAGAGGTGGGAAATGTGTTGAAAATGTCCCATTTTTTTTTTTTTTTTGGCCGCAACTGTACATGAACTATAATTTCTTCAGAAAGTTTTAAAGTTATATAAAAAAGTTCATCTGGTGTGACGAAAATAAACTCCATTCAAAGTCATCAGAGGTGCGAATACGAACACTCGACATTCATCGGATTTGAGCAGTTATGAAAACCAATACAATGGACCTCTCCAAGAGATATGAGGTAACACTGAAATTAGAAAGTACGCTAATATCACTCGGGATTTTTTTTTTCTGACCGCTAGTGTTTCTAGACATCTTAAATATAATGATATAATGTATCGTATGACAGTTGTCATTTGATACCAGATGGGTTCTTTCGTCTGTTTCACGGTGCGATCAATAAGAATAGTTTGTCTCTGTCTAACTCATTTGATACAAGTGAAGCAGTTCCATCAGATCTAAACTTCAACGAACACTACCTTGATTTATTTTTTGAGGTTAAAGGTTCCGTCAAACCAAAGCGGGAACGCGCGAGCGGGAGCGGGAACGGTACTTTAGAACCGTGCAACTTGCTAGACAAACAGTACACGTAGCAAGCCATATATTTTTCGTTGCTTGTATGCATTTCGGAAAACGAATAATCACATCTGCATGTCCCTCTACAGAATTTAGTCTCGCATTCATCTCGTTCCCGCTCCCGCATTGGTTTGAGAGCTTTTGTTGTTTGTGTTCTAAAATTTGTTATTAATTCCTGTATCTCCAGTACCTGTATCCCTGCAATAACTGAACATGTCGAAAAGGTGCTTTGTACCTCGGTAAATTATCCGAACTTCCCTTCACGAAGCCTTATATACACAAATACAGAAATAAATTCACACCAAATCGTTTATAACACGCCACTACACTATTATCGAATTTATCAGTTGAATGTTGATTGTTGAATGTAATAGCGAATTCCATTGGTAAAACTGGTGCGCACCAAGTGCATTTTTTGTATTCCATTGGTAAAACTCGTGTAGAGTTTTGTATTCCATTGGGAATCTGGTGCACATAGTTTTGAATTCAGTGCAATAATTTTAGCACGAGCTCTTTTAGCTCGTGCGAAGTCAGTGCATTTGTGAAAATGGCGGAAATATCAAAAATGTATGAAGTCAGACTACCTTCAGAAGCATTTTTGTTAACATCGTCGTCAAGCACTGATATGAAGACATATTAAAAGTAATAAACGAGATGAGGCCACGTCCTAAAATTAACAGTTTTGTAGAAAATGCCCGTAAATTCAGTGATGAAGAGGTCAGAGGAAAATATATTTTATAATTGTGGTTTTTCATGATTCATGTTTTTGCAATCCCGATAAAAATTTAGGATGCGGAGAGACGCTGCTTATAAAATAATTAATGACTTCAAAACATCAGTTTTATTCAATAAACACATGCCATGGGGACAGAAATCCTATATCAGCAGAGACTCATCAAAGTGGATTTGTGTAATATGAGACAAAAGAGAATTATTTTAATTGTATATAGGCCAATAAACAGAGAAATTTTTCTCATAAAAGTTCAACTTAAATTGCTCCGCCGATTTCTTTTTTGCAATTCGGTCGTCACGGAGGGTTGAATAATTAGCAATAAAGTTATCAGCCCCTGGGGGTGCAACCACCCCAAAATCGTAAAAACTTTTTTCTGGAAGGTATTTTCTTGACATTTCAGCTCTAGACAATAAATATGAGTAAAAATTGGTATAAATAATGGGGGCGAATTATTTTTAACAATTAAACCCCCTCCCGGGGCATCAATCCCTTCCCGAAATCTTGTTTTTTGGGTATTTTCTATAAATATGTAAAATTGTCAGTCCTGAGTAATGAAACTGAGCGAAAATTTGTAAAAATAATAGGTATAAATTATTAGAAACGATTTTCCCGCCCCGCATTCGGGGCACATCCCCCGCATCGCGGAAAAATTGGGGTGAGAGGGAAGGGGGAGAATATTTGAAAACACTCTCAAACTACTACTCTCAGATATAAATGTGGGTAAATAATCGTTGAGAAGTATTGTTATGAAAATTATTCGCAAATTCGAGAGAATATCAACTTATTGTATAAATCAAACGCGGACCGGAGGTAACGAAATATGAGAGTGTTTTTCAATGATATCGGGAAAGGGTATGGAGAAACGAATCCACAAGTAATCACCATCAAGAAATGTATAGGAAAATATATTTATTCACTCATAAAACTCATCATCTACATCATCTTCAGTCTCCTCGTCTTCATCTTCACAATCTGGAACAATCACTGCCAAGTTTCTACAGATATCTGACATTGCGATATTTTGAAACAGAGCTGGGTTGAACATGAAACAAATATTTCAAAAATAAACTCAGCATTTTCAATTAATAAGAGTGGCAAAGCACTAAGAGATGTTTCCTCGTCTCCGACTATCGATGTTATCCCAGTATCCAGTGTTTTCTACACAGGAACTTTCAAGGTGCATTTTGTTAACATCATTTTAAAATTGTGCTTACTCAGCATTTTCAATTAATAACAGTGACAAAGCACTAAGAGATGTTTCCTCGTCTCCGACTATCGATGTTATCCCAGTATCCAGTGTTTTCTACACAGGAACTTTCAAGGTGCATTTTGTTAACATCATTTTAAAATTGTGCTTACTCAGCATTTTCAATTAATAACAGTGACAAAGCACTAAGAGATGTTTCCTCGTCTCCGACTATCGATGTTATCCCAGTATCCAGTGTTTTCTACACAGGAACTTTCAAGGTGCATTTTAAAATTGTGCCTAAAAATATGTTAAAAACAAAAGTTGAATCTGTTAAATAAAATGGTACCATTTATACAACGATATTAAGTTTATGTTAAAAACATGTCACTTTGAAAATCCCAACTTTATAAGAGTCTTACTTTTACGATAAAAATATTGTGCATAATTCACGTGTACATAAAGTTTCATGTCATCAAATGTACCTATCATTCTTAAATATATGCCTAAATCTAAAACTTGTATAATATTAGGTTTCATACAAAATTATTTTCAAGGTTATGGTTATATCAGTGCTTGTGCTAAAGTTAGGTTTATGGTGACAAAATGCACCTTTATATTATCTGACGTTTACATAGAGCAACGTTGACTGCTGCCCTCTGAGCACCGACTGAACCGCGCCGCTGTATACTATACAGCGGCGCGCTAGCTGCCGCATTGACAAGGTCACAAGCTGATATTTTTCAGATTTTAGAATCTCAATGAGTTTAAAGCAGGTACACTTCGGGACAGTTTCCTTTGGTGCACTGTCTTCCTCGGTCTCGAATCCCCATATTCCATCAAGGACTGATTTTATTTTTCTTTCCATAGCACAATAATGCGATCAAATGCCGAGTAACCTCTATTTTAAATACTTAAAAGATTGACTGGATTGCATTTAAAATTTGTACAAGTAACCAAATTTGTATAAATATTTTCAATAAGAGCAGGGTTTTTTTCTGCAAACTGGCTTTTTATTCACGTTGATAGGTGCTTTTATCTCTGAGTTATTAGCATTTGAATTTATAAACTCCCTCAAGATTTTGTAACCTAAAATATGCGAAGAATTGAAAACACTCATATATAAAACCAACATTATTTGGACCGGTTAAACGTTATGCAATTTGACAATGAAGTATTCCTCAACTGTTCATTTTACTCGCTACAAGTGATGCGAAAGCATATAACTTCAACAATTTTTTTCAAGAATACCGTGCGATTTCTCAAAATTTTGGCAGGGACAGTTTTTTTGTAAAAATTTGTGCTCTTTCTGAATATCACGTTATTTTTTTGATTTAAAATAAATTTTTTGAGATATTTCGAAATTACCTCAAAAATTAATTTCAACGAGTTTTTGGGGGGGGGGGGGTTCCACCCCCCCTGGAGGTGATAATTTGTCTCAGAAGTAATGTGCACACTGTGTTCTACAATTTGAAAAAAAATTATCGGCGGAGCAATTTAAGTTGAGGTTGATAGCCCTGTTGGTTGGGCTAATAGTAATAAATGAAAAATATTGTCCTCAAGGCGCCAAACCCACCATATGACACTTTTTCATTGTTATAGGTTCGCGGGAAATGAATCATTCCGATGGTTTGGTATGTCTCAGTCATCCCTCTTCCTGATTATGGCACGAATGTGAATTATTCATTTCGAACGCAATTTATTAGTCTATTTGAAGGTTGTGAAAACGAAAACTGACAAGGTGACAATAAGTTTCAGATGTCTGTCAGAAATATTTCGAATTTCATTGAGAATGAACTAGTGCACATTTAGGAGAAAACCATGGAATTGTTGAACCATCACTGGTGCAAAAGTAGTGCAACACTAGTTTTACCAATGGAATTCGCTATAAATAAAATAAACATTAACCTCACATCTCCATATAACTTTTGACAGTTGAGAATTGTCATTACGATTTGCTGTGTTGTCAATGCTCGTTCTTCATCAAAAGGATGGTCTGTTCAGAAAATTTGAAAGATACAGATACAATAAAAAATAGCTAATATGTGGATTTTTATCTATGAGTTGATCAAGTGACAATGTATTGATTATTTTTCAACGGCTTATATCATGCTAGAAGTTATATCTTTAAGGAGAACGGTATTGCCTGTTTCGGAACGTGGATTATGGTGGGAGATATTTCCGATGAACGTGACGTCAGCGGCACACTTTCAAATGTGATATTTTTTTTAAATGAAAGAAAAATTATGGAACTTTTTGTTAAATGGACTTTTCAGACTAACAACTATCGATTTAAACGAGTTTAGTAATTCATTTTCCGTAAATGTAAAGGTCCATTCAAAATATTATTGAATGCCATAAATATGAAACTCGCTACGGATCGATTGTCGAGTATTCAGGATTCTCCCAGATAAACCACCAACCGTTCATTCCATGGAAATTTGTCATACACGCTTTTCTACATTAAAATAAGGTTGTCTTGTTTCAGTTGTTTAATTCATTCAGAGATATTCGAGTGTAAGCAGCAAGCACCATAACATATAAATGGTCAGTTTTGCGATGTTCTATTTTAGTAACAAAGAAACATTCCTTTGTAATGTGACTCACTTGTGATATCACTTGCACGTAACTGCAGTACATTGAATGTCACATAATATATGTTATTTGTCTACATTTGGTTAAAATATGCCTGTGACACAGAAATTGTAGAAACGTTATATTTTGTTAAATATTTTAACCTGTTATACTCACATCTATTTTTGTGGAGTTTTTGAAATAGAAATAAAAATGTTCTTTTAACGTGATTTTGAAAGACAATGAAGCATTTTTGTATGTCTGATAAACAATTGATGCGTAAATTAGGAGTTACCAAGAGAAGTGCTTTGAAACTCATTTTGAATATGTATTCGCGTTTGAAATATGAGAATAGTAGAGGTTCTTCAGTCCTTCAGACAATCAAATTGTGAAAAGAATATGCAAATTAACCAAGATTAGCTGTGTTTAGAGTAATTCAAGCCGGAGACGTCGTCCACTCTGTCAAACGAAAGAGAGACGGACAGAAACTGAAGAAACTTGATACAGCTTCCAAAGAACACATTCGCAGATGTGTGTATAAGTTTTGTCATGAAAATAAAGTGCCGACATTAGAAATGATTCATGATAAATTACGTGATTATCCAGATTATGTTTATAATTCGTTATATACTTTGCGAAACATTTTACTTGATTGCGGTTTTTAAATACAAAAAATTCTATAATGGTTATAATGGAGTCAGCACGATGTCGTCCAATACAGTTGGGTAGATAAAAGCAACTAGTGTACTTTGAAAGCTCCATGTTCTAGAGGAAACATAATTATAATTCTTCATGCCAGAAATGATAAAGTATTTATTGGTAATGCATTGTTGTTGACTGCAAAAAATATGAAGCAATCATCTGCTGATTATCATGAGGACATGACCGCCGCATTGTTTGAATTTGAAACATGGGCAAAGCAACAGCTCTTACCGAATATTCTACCACGTTATTGTTAGGGAGTCGCCAGTGACAAACTACGCCGAGGAGCTAAACTCCTTCTAAGCTCAGGAATGGAAGTTTACTAACCTCGAAGATACCAAATCCAAAATATTTTTGATTTTGAGTAGGGCCCAGCCGAGAAACAAGGGAAAATATCTTGATAAATTTTAGCCGTCTTCTATATTCCTTCCGTTGAGATATGTTGTTCAAAAAGTGATCAGTTATCACCTGACAAAGCGGAAGGAAATTTGGTTGGGGCCGGGGATAGACAAAAAAATTTCCTCCCGGAAATGTCTCAGGTCAAAAATTAGCCGGTCTCTTATATTTTCAATTTTTAGTTCATTAGTTTCATTTTGGACATTAGATAGCTAAAATCGAGGTGGAAGGAATTTTTATCAGGTCCGGGTTACAGGGGGGAGGGGCAAAGGGGGCACTCGAAAAACTCGCGGAACCCGCTAAATTCAAAAATTGGAAAAATGGTTGGAGTGATGATTAAACTCTGGAACTTTCGGTGGCACTTCTTTCGAGACCAAGAAAAACAACCCCTCAAGGTAAGGAGTTTCCGTCCAGTCTCCACCCCCTACCATCCCTTTCAATTATGGCCCTTTTTATCACTATTTTCACGACTTTGTAGCATCTGAAAAAAAATTCCCCTGTGTTTAAGTGCACATGGATACCCAAACAATTACTTAGTAATCAAAGAGTTTGATTTCCACCACTCACATAAGGGGGTGGGGGTGGTGCTTTGTTAATCGTAAAAAAAGATTTTCTCAATACAAAAATGTGTTTTCGAACCGCCAGGCAAAAAAAGACAATTGCCACTTTCTTAGTCGACAGGCACCGCTTCCCAATCACAACAATTGGTCAAATAGTTTTTCTTTCTCTATTATATTTGACCAAAATCCTATTCGTAGCTAGTGGCAACTCTTTACATTAAAAGTGTTTCAAATTCCCCTCGGTTTCCGAGGGGAGCGTAAGTTTTCGTTTTTTTTTTCATGACATTTGGGATTCGACGTCTAGTAAGAGAAAGTTAGATTTCCAGTGAATCGAAATTGAAAGTTTATCACGTTATTACAAGACTTGAAAATAAATATCGGTAAATTTTTGCCGTGCCGCCGCAAAGTGCTTCCTTTTGTCATTTTTCATTTCCTTTAAAAACTTATGTCATGAATTTTTTCTCGTGGTTGTACTTTTGGGAAATTCAAAAATTGTTCTTTGAGTAATTGTTTAGGTATCCATATGATCTTTGACACAGAGGAATTTTTTCTTCAGATGCTACAAAGTCGAGAAAAAAATGGCCATAATTGAAAGGGGTGGTTGCTCTTCTTGGTTCCTAAAGAAGTGCCACCTAAAGTTTCAGAGCTTAATTTTCATTCCAAGTCCATTTTTCCAATATTTGAACATAGCGGGTCCCGCGAGTTTTTCGAGTGCCCCCTTTCCCCCCCCCCCCCCCCCTGTGACCCGGACCTGCTAAAAATTCCTTCCACTTCAATTTTAGCTATCTAAGGGATAAAATTAAACTAATGAACTAAAAAGTGAGAATATAGGAGACCGGCTAATGTTTTACCTGAGACATTTTCGGGAGGAAAATAAAAAAAAAAAAAATTCCAGCTCCGGCCCCAACCAAATTTACTTCCGCTTTGTCAGATGATAACTGATCACTTTTTGAACAACATATCTCAACGGAAGGAATATAGAAGACGGCTAAAATATATCAAAATATTTTCCCTTGTTTTTCGGCTGGGCCCTACTCAAAACCAAAAATATTTTGGATTTGACAACTTCAAGGTAAGTACTTCCATTCCTGAGCTCGGAAGGAGTATAGCTGTTCGGCGCATTTTTTCACTGGCGGCTCCCTAACTATCATGGACAATGTCGATATAATTAAGTTCATGGAAAGTAAAAACATGGAAATACCCCAGAACACGAAGAAAATAGTATTTGAATTGATTAAGAAAGAAAATTTCAAGAGGGCTATGTGATTGATAATTTTTATGAAAAACATGGCCATGTTGTCCTACGTCTGCCGCATTTTCAACCCCATTGAGATGATTTGGGCTATTAATGAATCGCCAGAATTGAGTGGTTCAGTATTGAATAATATCAGAATAATGAATGTGTATGTGTAAGAAATGTGTATCTCATGTGACAAAGAAAATTAATACAATGTTCTACCACCGATCAATCTGATTTTAATTCCGTATCTCATGTGAGAATGGAAGTGGGCAAAGTATAAAGGCAAGAGGATATTTTCGCTACAATAACTCGACATAAATTTGAGTGTGTAACATCCTTTCCTGAGTTTGCTGCAGAGAATGTCGATATGCAAATTCCATGAAAGTTTGGAATCAAAGGTTACTCCTAACATTTTGATGGATTCAGATGTTGAAACTGTCATTGATATTATCAAACGTGAGAGCTGGTGGTGATCCCGACCATTTCCATCGAACATCAGAACGTTGGTCTTAGTCTTATTGATTATTAGATGATTTTTATCTGACCATGTTATCACCTTAGCGTAAGTATTCTCAGCCAATGACTTCAATGACAAAAGTCATCTTCCAATGAGTAAGGTTATTCTGGACTTTCATTGTCTAAAAAAGAACAAAGAAAAATTCAATTCTCTGCAATTTTTAATCACGACGTTTCAACTGTTGAAATCTACAGTCGTTATCAAGTGTATAATGCGACAATCTCAAGGATACTTCTTATATATGCTGTGGATAATTTTGTGTCATTAGCCTAGGGGTAATTTGGCGGTATTCAGGTAAGCTTGTTAATTACTGTGCCAGGTCCCTCCGGTACAGCATTGTTAATTCTTATCGCAATTTCAATTGATCCATGCCACTAATTAAGGGTTTCCACACATTACGGATTTCTATGCTGGCCTGACTAAAGACTTTGTTGTTCATAATATATGCACTCTCTTTAAACTTCCTTCTATACCAGCCCTCTTCTTTATGGATGGCTTCGGCTTCAGTCCATTTAATGTTGTGTTGGGTCGTCCAGACATGATCCGCTATTCCTGACTTTGATGTTTCTCCTCGTTGAGTGTTTCTCTTGTGTTCAGCGAGTCTAACGCTGAGTGGTCTCTTAGTTTCTCCAAGATAAGCTTCGCCGCATTCACAAGGGATGCGGTAGATGCAGTTTTTGGAGTCAATGTCAGCGTTACGTGGTCTGGTCTTTGTGAGATGGCTGCGAATAGTGTTACCTGCCTTGAAACATGTCCGTATTTTGCATTTCGACCCAATTCGCTTTATGTAGTAGTATGTTGACACCACACCACAGCAAGCCACCGCACCTTTATGGACTACCAAAAATCCACAAGGCAGAAGTTCCTTTGAGACCGATAACCAGCTCCAGAGACTCAGCAACCTACAATCTAGCCAAGTTCCTACTGCCGATTATCCAACCACTGCAAGGCAATACCTCGACGTTCGTGAAGAACTCCAGGCACTTTGTAGAGATCCTGGAAGAGGTCAGAGTAGCACCAGGAGACCAATTCGTCAGTTTTGACGTGGAAAGTCTCTACACCAACGTCCCGGTAGAAGAGGCCTTGCAAATTATTCGGAAAAATCTGCAAGACACAGAGCTGAAGAACAGGACGAACCTACCAGTACGTGGCATTATGGACCTGCTAGAATGTTGCCTGCGAAATTGTTATTTTCAAGAAAAAGACCGCTTTTTCTCCCAGGAAGACGGACTACCGATGGGATCCCCATTATCACCCTTGGTAGCAAACATCTATATGGAATGGTTTGAAACTTTTGCTACAGAGACAGCCCATAAGAAACCTCAGATGTGGTTGAGATATGTTGACGACACGTTTGTCATATGGAACCACGGAGACGAGGACCTTGACGTCTTTTTGGAACATCTGAATAACATCAGAAAGTCCATAAACTTCACGATGGAAAAGGAGACGCAAGACGGTTTACCTTTTCTAGACGTGAAAGTTCAAAGGAACAATGATAAGTGCCAAACATCAGTATACAGAAAGCCGACTCATACCGGACAATACCTGAACTTCGAATCGAACCATCATGGTGCTACAAAGAGAGGGGTTGTTCGATCGCTGGTGGACCGTGCCTACAACCTATGTAACACAGATAAAAGTCTTACCATCGAAGTGGACAATATCAAGAATGATCTGCGACGAAATGGGTACCCCAAAAAACATATAGAAGAGGTTCTAGCTCGCAGGGGGGATAAGAACAAGAAACCAGATGAGCCGACACAAACCACCCTGTGCGTTCCGTATGTTAGAGGTCTATCGGAAAGAATAAAGCGAATTGGGTCGAAATACAAAATACGGACATGTTTCAAGGCAGGTAACACTATTCGCAGCCATCTCACAAAGACCAGACCACGTAACGCTGACATTGACTCCAAAAACTGCATCTACCGCATCCCTTGTGAATGCGGCGAAGCTTATCTTGGAGAAACTAAGAGACCACTCAGCGTTAGACTCGCTGAACACAAGAGAAACACTCAACGAGGAGAAACATCAAAGTCAGGAATAGCGGATCATGTCTGGACGACCCAACACAACATTAAATGGACTGAAGCCGAAGTCATCCATAAAGAAGAGGGCTGGTATAGAAGGAAGTTTAAAGAGAGTGCATATATTATGAACAACAAAGTCTTTAGTCAGGCCAGCATAGAAATCCGTAATGTGTGGAAACCCTTAATTAGTGGCATGGATCAATTGAAATTGCGATAAGAATTAACAATGCTGTACCGGAGGGACCTGGCACAGTAATTAACAAGCTTACCTGAATACCGCCAAATTACCCCTAGGCTAATGACACAAAATTATCCACAGCATATATAAGAAGTATCCTTGAGATTGTCGCATTATACACTTGATAACGACTGTAGATTTTAACAGTTGAAACGTCGTGATTAAAAATTGCAGAGAATTGAATTTTTCTTTGTTCTTTTTTAGACAATGAAATTCCAGAATAACCTTACTCAAAGTGAAACATTGTCAACCACTTTCAAACAATCATCTTCCAATATTGAAATGTTTGTGTCATCTGCATAACAGGTTGCAGTAATCGATTATTTATTCAGATATGATATGAGATCATTGACAAATACTATAAATGGAAGAGGGCCTAATGTTGAACCTTGAGTTATGCCTAATGAATGACTACTGATGTTTATTTGCTGCCTGTCAGATAAATACGATACGGTGTTCCCTCACATACCTTGATAATTCAGATAAAGAATCTCATGACTAACACAGCTTTAGAAAACTCGATGAAGAGGCGCATTACAAACTTTTTATTTTCAAGAGAATAGTATATTGTACAATGAGCATGAAAAGACATACATTTCCCACGATAGGTATATGAAATTTTGTAGTACGAGCGTAGCGAGTTCTTCAAACTGTTATTAAACTTAGACCACCTTCTGTAATTAATTAAAATTGGTGTACCTGAAATGTCCAAAATGGATGAAGCATTGTTATCTCATTGCAGGTAATTTATACCATCCGTTAGATTGATGATAGGAGAGGCCCCCCATCACAGAATAAGTAATTACCTCATGGCAGGTAGATTATTCGCATTCCATTGACAGATTGATATATGAGAAGTATCCTAGATATCTTGTCGAATTAACACACTTGATAACGGCAGTTCACTGCCGAAACGTTGTGACTCAAATGCAGTGAAATAATTATCTTTGTTTTTTGGACAATGGAAGTTCAGAAAAATTCTACTTATGACGATTTTACTTGTTATTTTGTTATTTACAATAGAAAAAATTTGCACCAGGGTAACATTTTTTGTGACAATACGGTCGGGTTATACAAAACAAGTTCACCAACAGTTCAACTAAACTGAGTTCAGTTGCTCAGGAACTAGAAATTTCATTAGCTAATCCATAGCAACTGTAGGGAGTTTACTTTAACTGTGGTTGAACTTGTTTTGTACAACCCGGTCTAAATATAAAAAGATTAATTTGAGCCAGTTTTTATTATCGAACAATATAAAAATATATATTTACAAATATACTATAGACAATTCACAAAACGAGAATTTTTAAAACTACAGAACATTTATATAAAAATAAAAACCTATAATTAAAGTTAAGTACGATCAAAAATTGAAAACGAGGTATTTTCATGGAAGTGAGACTTTAAATAAGCTGACTTTTTCGATAGTCAACTTCAATGAATTCAGCATGAGCAACAAGCAAAACATTTTGAAGTTAATGTAATTTCAAACAATGAATTACAATTATATAGTTGCCTCATATAATCATGAACACTGTCAACTATATTGCTGAAAAATTATATGATCATGTGATCAAACATTTTTTACTTGACATAAAAATTTACATAAACACCACTTTTTCTTGCTCTTCTAGATCTCCCACGAAGCTTCACTTCGAGGCCAATGGAAAGTTTGACTTTCTCATTCAATTATACAGAAACTAGCAGAATTTTTGATACAAGGTTCAATGTTATCTATAAGGGATGATAAAAAATATTGATCTGAGCAAATCAAATTCATCATCGGACCGTAAATATTTAACCGAAATCAAAGGTTGCTAGGCCTATATCAGCAGGAATAGCAGCAACCGGACGAATGGGAATAGAGAATTCCACAACTATTTATAAAAAAAAAGATAGTTAAATTTTCGAAAAACGTCAAATTTGGGCAAAAGTGGGTCTAAATTGGGTGAAAAGGGGTCTACATTGGGCAGAAAGGGGTCTAAATTAGGGAGAAAGGGGTCTAAATTGGGCAGAAAGGGGTCTACGCTGGGCGAAAGGGTGTCTAAATTGGTCGAAAAGAGGTCTAAATTGGACGAAGGGGGTCTGAATTGGGCGAATATTGGTCTAAATTGGGCAAAAGGAAAATAAACTTGGCGATAAGGGGTGTAAATTTGACGAAAAGTGATTTGTATTGGGCGAAACGGGATCTAAATTGGGCAAAAGGGGACAAGAGTCTGAATGTCTGGATTCTGTCACTTTTCTCACCCAATTTTGTAACTTTTTCACAAAATGTTGCCACTTTTTTACTCTATATAGGGTTTCTACCAAGCTGAAAAAGTAAGGGAAATTAAGTTTCTAAATTGGACGAAAACGATCAAAACTGGGATGAAAACATTTTAAAACTAGGGTGAGATGGTCTAATTAAGTGAAACGGAGATAGATTGAGATACTAAATTGGGTGAAGTGACAAAATTCTGCAAAAAGAAATTTTCTAAAATGGGTAAGATGGTCTAAATTGGGTGAAATGTTCTAAATTGGATGAAAAAGAAATGGTCTAATTGGGTGAAATGTTCTAAATTGGATGAAAAAGAAATGGTCTAATTGGGTGAAGATAAATTTAGTGAAACGGAGACAGAGTGAGTTACTACAGATCGGTCAGGTGACAAAATTTTGCCAAAAGAAATGGTCTAAATTGGGTGAAATGGTCTAAATTGGATGAAATGGTATGGGTGAATAGGAAAACGGTAACGGTGTGAACCACTGGCGGATCCAAGGTGGGGGGGGGGTCAATTGCCCAATTGTTAAAAAGATATAAAACGTGTGAAAAAATATCTGAATTTTGTGAAGAAGGTGCGAGTTATATGAAAATGATTTGAATTGCTTGAAAAATGTTTAAATTGGGAGAAAATAAATCAATGCTGAAAATGCTAAAAAAGCTTCCACAGAGAGAGTTCCTTGACAGTGACTTGACCATGCTGACATTATCAAAAAAAGTATTTGAAAATCTCAGAAACTCAAAGCAGTAGAATTGCAGAGTTATCTATCACATTCAATATCCGTTGCGGTATTAGCCAGGAAAGTAGATGGTACAACGTCTACATTTTGTCAGCGATTTCTGCCATCATCAGAGCTCAGAGAATAGAATATTCCTTGACATATAACAAAACTTGATCTTTATAATTTTAAAATTGCTAACAAGTGTAAGTGGAACATTACGAAAACTAAATAAAAATATGGACACGCATTTCAAAATATGTATGTGGGATCCGCATTTTTGAACATCTAATAGTTACTTTTATTTTTTAATAATTTCATTTTGATGAATTTTGTTATTCAACTTATTGTACATCATGCACACTTCCTAAGATGTGGATGCCAGCTGTATGTATGCACTGACGTTTAGTAAGAAGGGAGATACGAAAAGTAGCTCTCATCCAAAAAGACGTTACCAGAGGGTTTACATAAAGTCGTTAGTTAGTTACGGCCGTATTTCATTAAAGACGATTAGCATCCAGAAAAGACGTAAAGACGTTCAATGGCTGTTTTCTACCTACTTCGAAGATGTACACGAAGATTTATGTTTCCCCAATTCACCAGTATTGTTTATAATTTTAATATACTGTGTTTTCCCATTCTCAAACTATCCGACGGCCTTTTGAACTTATTATTCCCCTAGACAACTGACAAAAATCCTACATGTATCGATATTTTTAAATTGTTGTCGATATGTACCACATATATTTATTTTTTACTTTGCAATTAATTTTAGAATAATATTTATTTTGTTAATTATACCTAGTGGAGGAAAACTAATTGATATAAAAAACAAAATGTTATAAGAAATTCCAAATGAAATGTGTCTGGTAGTCTCTGTATAAAACTTTCCTCAGTTGAATTTGTTAATAATACTATACATTGGAACGGAAATATTAAAATATCACATACATAACATATAAATAAAACTACTAATTTTGTACACAATCCCCGAGACAAATCTCAAAAATTCATTCTGAGGTTAGTTTTTGCTGTTGAGAACTTAGCATTTCTTGGGGTTCCTGGCCCTGGGCTATTCATCTGTTTCAAATTTTTCTTGGAAGGAGTTTTAACTGTGGATGAAGAGGGAATGGGTGTCTCAGGCAATGGCACCAAAAATGGATTTATGGTACTTCGACAGTCCATTCTAGAAGACATTTCACACTGCAAATAAAGAAGTATATTCAATGATTTCATCAGGCATGTTCTAATTATTTATTTATTTTGAATTTCCTCAATAAAAATCAAGTATTATGTGATAGACAGTACGGTTTTAGAGAGGAAAAATCGACCGAAGATGCAATATTGAAATTAACTTCTGAAATATACAATGCGCTAGACAAAAAAACTCCTGCAATCTGCATATTTGTCGACCTCTCTAAAGCATTCGATACTGTTCGTCACGAGAAATTGCTGAAGAAAATGTGGTCATACGGAGTTAAGAGGACGTGCATTTGAGCTCTTCGAAAATTACTTAACTGGAAGAAAACAAAAAGTATATATTGAGGGTGTCGTAAGCGAATGGAGAAATATTAACTATAGGGTTCCACAAGGAACAGTCCTGGGCCCTATACTTTTCACAATTTATATGAATAACCTACTCCAGTTGAACACCAAAGGTACTATTCTCAGTTTCGCTGATGATACAGCTATTTTTTAGAAAAATTATTCATGGGAAAGCCTGAAAAAAGAAGCTGAGGATGATATGCGAAAAATAAAAAAATTGTTTGAATACGTTAAATGTAAAGAAAACTAAATCCCTCCCTTTCTCCTCATATGCCACCAACTTACCGAATCTAGGACCATTAGTCTTGAGTGATACAGAAATTATTCCAGAATGTGAATCGATAAAGTACTTAGGCATTATGATCGACAGGGATGTCCTCATAAAGAGCGTAGTAAACAAAATACGAGGATTATTAACTAGATTAAAAATTTTGAAGGAATTCCTAGATCTAGCCATTTGAAAATTATATAGAATAGAATAGAATAGAATATACCATGCATTAGTACAAAGTTTGATGTCTTATGGGATATTAGGATGGGGAGGTGTTACAGACAATCATCTAGACAAAGTAAACGTTTCTCAGAAATGGATACTGAGAATAATTTTAAGTAAAAATATTAGATACCCCAGCGAAGCATTATATAAAGAAAATCGAATATATGACGCAAGACAGTTATTTGCAATGAAAATTCAACAAAATATACACAAAGGAAAAATAAAGATTCAAAAAATAAACCACCGCTATGACACACGGAATAAAGAATATAAAACGGTTTTAAATAAATGTGAAAAAGCAATAGGTCAACACAGCTGCGAGTACATTAGCTCCAAGTTATATAATTACATCTCGAAATACCTAAAAAATATCAAAAGTAATAACGAATACAATAAAAAAATCAAAGAAAGGTTATTTACGGAAAACCGAATGGTGTTTAGTGATATCATAAATAAATGCATGAGAATATAAATGCATGAGATTATTATACTCATATATGTATATAGGTGTATGTGTGTGAGTTTGGTAGTATCTTTCATCCTTTTCCCAAGTTTTTATAAATTCTTGTTTATATTCATTCTCCGAATCATATAAATATAACAAGTTAGATTTAGATGCGACCTCAATATGGTCCCTATACAATATTTATATTTCCCAAATACAATATTTATATTTCTATTCGCAAATTGCAGAAATGACTCAGTGAGTAATAAGAATGTACCTAATGCTGAACTAGCATTTGAAGCCCACACAAAAAAAAATCATGTGGGAATTTCTAACACATTAATTACAATTTATTACAACAAAACTCGATTTTTTTACAAGCGTGGATTTCTGAAAAATGGGGCGTGGTGCAATACTAGACTAATGCTACACCACACCTTCACCTCGAAAAGAATATGAGCATTTCATTATGAACAGAAATTCTTACAAATTAATTACAAATGCTTTATGTAAAAATAAACCTGAACAAATACACCAACGTATTATATTGGGTAACAAAATTATATTCTATTGGGATACCAATTTCTTACACCACCCCACACTATGAAAAATTACTTCTAGTGATGGAATGAATCATATTAAGATATCTTATCTACATCCGAATTTATTACACTGCTCATCACCGTTGAGAATTATTTTATTTGGTCAATCCACGCGATTTATGTGTTTCAATTCGAGTACCAATTTCTTACACCACCCCAAACTATGAAAGATTACGTCTAGTGATGGAATGAATCATATTTAAGATATCTTATCTACATCCGAATTTATTACACTGCTCATCACCTTTGAGAATCATTTTATTCTATCAAACCACGCGATTCATTTGTTTCAATTCGAGTTCCAATTTCTTACACCACCCCACATTATGAAAAATTACTTCTAGAGATGAAATAAATCATATTTCGGATATCTCATCTACTCCAGAATTAATTACATTGCTCAACAAGGTTGAAAATTATTTTATTTGGTCAATCCACGCGATTCATGTGTTTCAATTCGAGTACCAATTTCTTACACCACCCCACACTATGAAAAATCACTTCTAGTGATGGAACGAATCATATTTAAGATAAATTTGGATGTAGATAAGATATCTTAAATATGATTCATTCCATCACTAGAAGTAATTTTTCATAGTGTGGGTTGGTGTAAGAAATTGGTATTCGAATTGAAAGATATAAATCGCGTGGATTGACAGAATAAAAAAAATTCTCAACGGTGATGAGCAACGTAATAAATTCGGATGTAGATGAGATATCTTAAATATGATTAATTTCATTACTAGAAGTAATTTTTCATAGTGTGGGGTGGTGTAAGAAATTGGAACTCGAATTGAAAGATATAAATCGCGTAGATTGAGAGAATAAAAGAATTGTCTACCGTGATGAGCAGTGTAATTAATTCTGGAATAGATGAAATATCTTAAATATGATTCATTCCATCACTTAACGTAATTTTTCATAGTGTGGGGTGGTGTAAGAAATTGGTACTCGAATTGAAACACATGAATCGCGTGGTTTGACAGAATAAAATAATTCTCAACGGTGATGAGCAGTGTAATAAATTCGGATGTAGATAAGATATCTCAAATATGATTCATTCCATCACTAGAAGTAACTTTTCATAGTGTGGGGTGGTGTAAGAAATTGGTACTCGAATTGAAACACATAAATCGCGTGGATTGGCCAAATAAAATAATTTTCAACCTTGTTGAGCAGTGTAACTAATTCTGGAGTAGATGAGATATCTGAAATATGATTCATTTCATCACTAGAAGTAATTTTTCATAATGTGGGGTGGTCTAAGAAATTGGTACTCGAATTGAAACACATGAATCGCGTGGTTTGACTAAATAAAATAATTCTCAACGGTGATGAGCAGTGTAATAAATTCGGATGTAGATAAGATATCTTAAATATGATTCATTCCATCACTAGAAGTAATTTTTCATAGTGTGGGGTGGTGTGAGAAATTGGTACCCCAATAGAATATAATTTTATTACCCAATATAATACTTTGGTGTATTTGTTCAGGTTTATTTTCACATAAAGCATTTGTAATTAATTTGTAAGAATTTCTGTTCATAATGAGATGCTCATATTCTTTTCGAGGTGTAGCATTAGTCTAATATTGCTCCACGCCCCATTTTTCGGAAATCCACGCCTGTAAAAAAATCAAATTTTGTTGTAATAAATTGTAATTAATGTGTAAGATATTCTCATATATTTTTTTTTCTGTAGCGTAGGTGTGGTGTAGCATTAGTCTAATATTGCACCACGCCCCATTTTTCAGAAATCCACGCTTGTAAAAAAATCCAGTTTTGTTGTAATAAATTGTAATTAATGTGTTAGAAATTCCCACATGATTTTTTTTTGTGTGGGCTACAAATGCTAGTTCAGCATTAGGTACATGTAATAAGATGCAATTTCTTATAAATTGACTAGATTTTGGAATATTGCCGCCTAATTCCGAGTGCTAATTGGTCTGTGTTAGGTTTTGAACGATTTCAATGGGTCTTCTTGTTGACACATTACAAAAACGTGAATTTTATCGATTTGTTGACTTCCGCACAAAAAAATTATTTCGAAAGTGTCAACAAGTACTCCATTATGTTCCAAATATATTTACCAAATTTGAGTTATTTACGTGTCACCGATTCGCCGTCCGAGCAGTAGCCAGCATGCATGCAATTGAAAGGCCACCTTAAATGGCCCAAGGAAGCTATTAACCAATTTTTAGCAGTTTTGGAATTTTGCCACCTTTATCAATCAACTTTATTTCCCCAAGAAACATTACATGTTTATGGAAGGGATTAAAAAAAATCTTAAAAATAACATGAATAAATAAGCATACAAAGATGTGATCAATAAATATAAAAAATAATAATAATAATCTGACAATACATTTGCTCAAAATACAAAATACAATGTGGTGAATATAAACAAAATAATAAATATTGAAATATAAATTAATTCAACAGTTTTCAACTTATATCGAAACTATTTCAAAGTTCTAGTGGTCAAATTCATTGAATAAATCACATAAAAATTTCTTTTTTCAATCTGATTTTGAATTTCTTTAACGAATTATAAGATTTTATTTCATCAGGTATCGAATTGTAATTTACTATTCCATAATGAAAAACAGACTTTTTCCCAAAATTTGTTCTAAAATTACTAGCAGCTAACAATTTTGTTTGTCCGGTATTATGAATGTGAATAGTATTCACTTCAGTAAAAACTAAATTTGAGGTTTTAACTTTTTTTTCTAACTGAGTGGATGAAACTACAAATTTTCAGCTTGTAAAGGGAGTTCAGATCTAGCAAACCATTTATGGCCTTTTTTTTCTAATTTTACTGGGTTATAAATAATCTCAGCAACGCGTAAATTGCATAGTATGCAAATCATTATTTCATGCATAGTTTGTGGTTTAACTACCCTTGGTCAAAATTTGGGAGCTTCGTATATAATGTTACACAAATAGGTCAATGACGCCACGTGACCGTCACATAATTTGGTCTCCCAAAGACACTACTTTGTGACAATTTTCCATTTTTCCATACAAATTAAAGGAATTTGCCTTAAATTGAACTTAAACTGAATCACACTTCCGACTTCCGCAATACCCCACATCTGTTACCATTTTCAGAATTTACCAAACTTAATTATTCAATCTGATATTCATGAGCATGATACAAGAGGATCACATAAAATCAGAGTACTTAGATATAGACTCACACAGTCTATTTGAATTACCATCTCTACAATTTTCTACCTGAATCATTGAAGACGTACTGCTTCAAGAAAGCTATGAAATCATTTCATTCGTGTTGAACAATTCTTTCTACTCCGTAGAGAAATACCAGAAATGTGTTGAAAGTGGTTTTTTAATTGCTTTTATTTATCCTAACTTTTTATTATAATTACTGTGTGCATTGTTATTTGTATTTGTATGGTTACAAAATGAATATGATTGATATTTGATTATTTGTCTCAGCATTTCGATTTCTTGACTTCCCATTTTTTTCAAATTAAGTGAATTTAACTTGAAGTGTTTGTTAGAGAAGTTAAACATGAGTCTGAAAATTACTCAACCAGTTATACAATATACTTAATGGTTTATGGTGAGAACTAATTCCTCATGGATAAATCAAAAGACCAGTACTAGCACTAAATGAAGAAATTTATAGAAAACACTGATGACAATATTTTTCGTTAACAAAAACCAACTATTTGCCAAACTCACCTCAAAATCCACATATTCCGTTTCTGTGGAAGATGCATTCTCACGACGCATATTATCGTTCCTCTGCCTCAGGGCACTTCTCCTCCTTATCTTTTCTAATCGCTTTTTGCGTTCGACGGAAAGGCGTTTTGACTGACTCATCACATTGAGTGCAATTTTTGGAATTGAGCCATCTGCAAGAAAAACTGAAACCTAAAGTTCATATACAGGTTGGTCACACGAAACCAAAATAGAACCATTATTATGAACTGCGTCAATATTTTAGACCAACGCTGGGGCCCATCGGTTCTTCATTCAAGGGGGATACTCTTTTCCCGTATTTATATCTTTCTTTCTCTCTTTCTGTACATCTCTCAGTCTCTTCCCTATCTCTTTCTCTCCCCTATTTCTCTCTTACCCTATATCTTTCTCTTCCTCAGCTCTTTCTCTCCCCAACTCTTTCTCTCCTATTGAAAATGAAAATTGGAGCGAATTTTATAAACTGAACAATTCCGATGACTTGACATAATATTTGATAAAAAGAATTCAAATAATTACTGATGAATGTACCAAGAAAGTCAGGATAAAATATAAAGTGAGACAAAGAAAAGAGTGGATGACTTCAACATTACTAATATGTGTAAAAATAAAAAATGCATTGGATAACAACTGGAAGAGAATCCTGATAATGCACTAGTGAAACTAGATTATTATATTTTAAAGAGAAACATTCTCAATTGAAAATTGAATCAATACATGACTCCTAGATTATTATACTTGTAAAAAACGACTAACCTGCGTTAGAAGCTAAAAAACACCTAACAGATAGTAGTGATTTACTTGGAAATTTATGGAAATGTATAAAAATATGTCATGAACGTAAAACCATTAAATAAATAAAATCTATGGAATTGAGTGATAATTCAATAACAGTCAATAAAAAGAACCATCTCATCAATTATTACTAGGGAGTTTCAGAAAAAAATCAAAAAAATATTCGGTCTACATAAACAACCATATTTAAACCACCTAGAACACTGAAAACAGTTTATCTATCTATAGAACAACTAATAAAATCGTTGAAAGTGATTTGCCAAGCTGTAAAGGATTTGATAAAATCACTTCAGAAATACTAATATTCTTAATTGAGAGTATTTCAGAACCATTGACTCATCTCATGAATTTCGTCATGAATTCAGGTGAAATTCCAAAATCTTTCAAAGTGGGCATTACCAAACCGATATATAAATGTGGTGATTATTTAGAAGTTAAAAATCACAGGCCTATTTCACGAACTTTTAGTTTAGCTAATATTTTTGAGAAAATTTGAAATATAGAATAGAAAAATCATCTGATTTCAGAAAAAAAAATGGATTTAGAAAAAACGTTTGGACCCAGGATGCTATTTATCATCTGACTAATAATATACATCAGCATCTTTAAGCTAGAAGTGAAGAAAAAATCTATCAAAAACACGGGGCCAATCAATGAACTTTTTTTATCAACACTATAGGTGAAATTCATAGTCTTATAGATGATACATTAATATTATATGGGAAAAAAACTGGACTGAGTTACAGACTAATTAGATTTTGAAAAGATTAAAAATTTGTTGGATTTTAACTTAGTCACAATAAACTTCGAAAAAACGATAAATATGCCATTCACATTTCATAATACCCTCCAGGACATAGGGCCACTAATACTTGATAATAATACTAGATAAAAGAAACAGATAGTATCAAGTACTTTAAGGATTTTGATTGACATACATCTATAATAAGATGAACAAATAGTATTCCTGTTGAGGAAATTACGAAGTTTATTACCAAAATTCAAGTATCTCAAAACATTTATGGACATATAAACCCTGACATCCTTTATTTTTCATTAATAGTCTAAATTGAATTATGGGATTCTGGCTATGGTACATTTAATGAGTTTTTAAATTAATATCCAATACAAATAACCAGTGTAAACTTACTGTATCCCATCTTCTTCTTCTTGGGGTCCGTTGCCACAAGTCTCGAATTTGGTTTTATTTTTTTCTTGGTGTCTGTGGATGGATGTTTGTCAAAGAGCTTCCTTTTGGACGTGCTTGATGTTCCAGGTCCAGGGAAAAGGCACATCGCTGACTTAGCTGGCGTCAATGTGAGCATCGGTTGCTCACGTTGTACTTTTCTGGCACTGAGCTTTTCTTTTTTGATCTGAAAGTAAGGTTTAAATCAAAATTTCTCAAAGCTACATAATCCAAATTGCAGCAATATAAAATAATAAATGATACTATTATTATTCTTATCAACATCACTGATGAACAGCAAAACCAGTGTGCAGATGGCAAGTCCGTGCAACTCTGCTGATCTATTAGAAACACTTTATAATGAAATTCAATGCACTTCGCGGTACTAGCCAGGCGAGAACTTTTCAGGGCGGAGGATTGGTCGAAGTGGTCCATTGAAATGGCCTGCCAGGACACCAGACTTGACTCACCTCGATTTTTTTGGGGGTACGTGAAATCGAAGGTTTACATAACACAATGCAAAACAATACATGAACTTAGAGATAAATTATACTGGGTCGTTTTATAGTCAGAAGGTACGTCAATATTTTGAAAACTTGCTAAGATAATCAAATTGTTCATAAAACAAACTTATAACCAAAGCAATAAAAACAAAATTATAAGACAAAAAACAAAAATTAAACAGAATCATAATTCAGATGTCGCGTGACCATTTTGAGATAAAAATTAAAATAACCAATGTTACACTGCGAAAATTATTAATAAAAAACTAAAAGAAATGTTAGTCCACAATATGGAAATTAACGTAACAACATTCAGTTTCAAACTCACGTTTTCTCTATCTGCGTGCATATCATAAATATAGTCTTCAATCGTCTTATCATATGTCTTGAATTCGAAACCATGGTGTTTCTCATATTTGTAGGCCAATTCCCTCAACGTCTCTTCGATTTTTGGGATCTGTTTCGCCAGCAAGTTCCTTTCTTTCTCTTCTTTTAGTAATTTTCCCCCTCTGTTATTGTAGCGGTCAGGACCTGTTGCCGAGTCTTCAAGTTCAACCATTTTGTGCCATAATTTCAAGTGTTTGTTCAACAGTAATAGTATCTCTCTGAAAAAAAAATGTATTTCATGCTACTAGGTTAATACACTCTTTGCTTTGTTTTTGTGTCATGCTAATAGCAGATTATGATACAAGTGTGACAAGTGTATGTTTAAAGCACAGGTGTGAATGTTTGAGGTCTTGTACCAGAAAACTCCCGAGTACAATACGACAGCATTTAAACGCTTCCAAAAATGGTGTGAAGATAAAAGAGAAAAGCAACTCACAGAAATCGTTTTATTTGTCTACTTTCATCAAAAATCAAAAGTATAGAAACCGTAGTCATTATGATAAGAACCATGTTACCAAAGAACGAAAACGTAGACATAAGCAGGTACAATAATCTTATAGCATTCCTGAAAAGACTATCAGAAAGATACGAACTAAAGAAATCGCATATTTTCACAAAGGAAAATATTGAAGCGTTTTTGACAAGAGCTGAAGATGAACATTTTTTGATGGTGACTTCATTATTACAAAATTGTTTGATTAAAATAATTTATATTTAAGATGTATTAATCATTGGAGTCGCAGAAGGATGTCGACGAGATGAGTTGTGCAATTTTTTCAAAACTAAGTTCTTGGGTTATATTTTGACAACCGAAGGTATTTTACCAGATCCGGATGGAATTGAAGCTATTTCTCAATTTTCTAATCCGAAGAATATAAAGAATTTACAAATGTTTCTTGGACTTGCAAATCTTGACAGGATTTTTTGTGAGGATTTTGCACCTCTCACCGGGCTACTCCGTAAAAATATTAGGTGGGTTTGGAGAGTTGAACAGCAAAACGCATTTGAAAAGGTTAAAAAAATTCTGTAAAGTGAGGTCATGTTATTTCACCCCCCAGAGAGGACAAAATGTCCTATGTTCAGTGTGATGCAAGTGATACAGGGTTGGGTGCTTTGCTGTATCAAATGCAAGGGGAAAGTAAAAAGTAGTGGTTTATGCTAGTAGAAAATTACTGGATGGAGAAACGTGTTACTCGGTACCAGAGAAAGAATTGTTGAGTATAATTTTTGCACTACTAAAATGGCATGTCTATTCGACCGGAAAAGATTTCATAATTAGAACCGATCATCGTTCTCTACAATATTTGAAATCGTGTCGTTTACTTTCCGGTCGTATTTCACGTTGGGTATTAGCTATGCAGGAATTTTTGTTTGTAATAGAATACACAAAGGGATCAAATAATATCATTCCAGGTACCTGAGGATAAATCATTCAAAATTTTGCATTTTCAGTTTCCATCGGAATTTAAAAATTTAGCAAAAAATATTTCAAAAGATCAGAAACTGGATCCGTATTTAAATAATATCATTGAAAAAATAAGAACTGATCCTAACTATGACAAATTCATTTTACATGATGATATTCTGTATTGTGCAAGAGATAATGGTCATCTCTCTGCATCCCAAAATTTCACATTACTGAATATATTAATTTGGCATTTATAAAACCTGGTGTGACATGAGAAAAGAGATTTGGTGCAAAAATTTGCATCTAAACATAAAAAACAACTCAAAACTTGTGATCTCTGTCAGAAAGCAAAATTTTCAATTTTACCGAATCCTCCTTTTGAATCCATCATACCAGAATCGCCTGGCGAATTAATTTCAGAAAATTTGTTTGGTCCTGCCGCCTTCTAGAGGTGGAGTTACAGGACTTCTGGTAGTGTTAAACGTTTTTTCTAAAGGACCCCGCAAACTCCTTATGGAATTTGGGTCCCGGTGGATTTTTTTGAATTTTTGGTATGATGTAGTCCATGTAATTCTTAACCAATGTTACCATTGCGCCAACCCAAAAAAATGAGCAGTTTTACAGCTAGGGGGCGTTGAAATCACCCCTTGCGCAGAATAGACTATTTATTTTTGAGCCCGGTATCAATATTTTCACTTGTTTCATTATTGCTAATGTTGCACAATATTGTGCTGTTTTATAAAAAAAATCTTACCCCCTCCCCTTTTTCCCCCAACTCCTATTACGGAACGCAAAAAAAATATTTCTCGAGTTCCTTCAAATGTATCGTCGAATGTTTAAATATGCCTAAATAAGGAAAAAAGCAGTTTTTTATGATTATCCCCCCACCCCCCACATGACACAAAACGAAAAAAGTTCGGTGGATTTTTCTGAATTTTTGATATGATGCAGTTCAAGTTATTTTGAATAGAAATAAATCTGGTGACAAACCCCAAAAATGAACAGTTTTGATGCTACGGGGCGTTGAAATCATACCTTGCTCAGAATAGACTATTCATTATTATAGGCGGAAACAATATCTCTACGTATTTTTGTTTTATTTTATGCCGAACAATTGTGCAAACTTTAATAAATTGAAAATCCAAAACCTCCCCCTTACCCCCAACCCCTATTTCAAAACACGAAAAAAAAATTATTCAGGCACCACCTCAAATTCAAATTGAGGATGTCTAATTTTTATTTAATTTCAAGATATTCGCCCAATTGATTGATATTCAAAAATCATGAACTACGCCCTACTAAGAAGTCAGCAAACTCCATCAATATTTTTCTGAAGGGAGGGAAAGGGAATATTAAACAACTGTACGATTTCCTCAATTTGAGCTGATTAAAACATTTATTTTGATAAAGCATTTACAAGTAGTCGGGAATACATTTTTTCGTGTTTTAAATTAAGGGTAGGGGGTAAGGGGGAGGTTTAAGATTTTCATTTCATGAAAAATTACAGAATTGATCAGCATAATCTAAACTAAAATCCGTAGAGCTATTATTTCCGCCTATAATAATGAATAGTCCATTCTGAGCAAGGTATGATTTCAACGCCACCTAGCATCAAAACTATTCATTTTTGAAGTTTGTCACCCAATTTATTTCTATTCAAAATAACTTGAACTGCATCATATCAAAAATTCAGAAAAATCCACCGAATTTTTTTCGTTTTGTGTCATTTCAACATTCGACGATACATTTGAAGGCACTCAAGAAATATTTTTTTTTGCGTTCCGTAATAGGAGTTGGGGGGAAAAGGGGAGGCGGTAAGATTTTTTTTCAAACAGTACAATATTGTGCAACATTAGCAACAATGAAAAAAGTGAAAATATTGTTACCGGGTTCAAAAATAAATAGTCTAATCTGCGCAAAGGGTGATTACAACGCCCCCTAGCAGCAAAACTGTTCATTTTTTTGGGTTGGCGCAATGGTAACATTAGTTGAGAATTACATGGACTACATCATACCAAAAATTTAAAAAAATCCACCGGGACCCAAATTCCATAAGGAGTTTGCGGGGTCCTTTGTGTCACTTTATATTGTGAAACGTGCCACCGCAAAAGCGAGAGTGAATCATCTTTCAGATGATTACTTCAAAAAAATTGGTGTTCCCAAGGCAATTTTATCGGATCAAGGAACACAATTCACATCAAATACTTGGCGGAATATTATGGATAAGTACGGTATTGCTGTGAAATATACCTCTGTTCGACATCCACAAAGTAATACCACAGAACGTGTAATGGGGGAGTTGGGTAGATTATTTCGTATATTTTGTTATAAAAAACATACCCTTTGAGCCATAGAAGTGCAACGTATAGCAGAATTTTTAAATTATGTGACTGAATATACTGAATTATAGTTTGGTAAACAGTCTTGTTGTCCACTTAGAAGTATACTGAACTTTCCATCAGCAAACTCGGAAGCTGATGCGCATGTCAAATTATTTTTTGCTAAGGAAAATTTATTAAAACGAAGTAAAAACGTGCGTTTTTGAATAACAACAGTCCATTATTTGGTATTATTGAAATCTAATCATATTTCTTGAGCATTGGATCATAAACTAAAAAAATGTTTTCTTTTGTTCGAAGATCCATATATAATTATTTGAAAAATGTTCAAAAACTTATATATTGATACATCCTGATTCTCAAGAAGGGAATTTTCCAAGTTTGTCATTTGAAAAAGTATGTTTCTTTGCCTTAATGTACCTATTGTAGTCATAGCAATAAAGGTAATGATGGGAGAGTAGTTGCAGCATGATGAATGCTGACAACTAATTTTGTTTACACTCTGTAGTGAATGGTGCTAAATTAAGGTTGTCAAGACAATCAATTTGTTAAACATTGATTATCTGTAAACACTTTCTTCTCACTGAAAGCTTCCTGGTTTCACTCTATTTAGATTTAATAAACATTGTACCTGCATTTAGGTAAGTTGAGGCTCATGATAGAAGAATTCGTTTCATTCCGTATTTTGTGAATTACCTATTTCTTATATTTTAGTGAGAGGTTTGTTGAAGATTAAACTGTACGACTTGTATTTGGAGTATCATTTCGTAACAAAATAGGAATACATTATTATTATTATTATTTACGTCCCTGAGATCTTCATAATAACCTGTTTTGCAACAAAATATACTAAGACGAAATGTCAAAGAGAATTTGTCGTTACCTGTTTAAATATGGCAGGTATTAACTTGGTAGAAATGATACGCAAATACATTCGCAAACGTCCCCAAAATACAGACTACAAGCGCCTTTATATCACTTATAGAAAAGGCAGATGTTATAAATAAACAACCAGTTGGTATCAACGACTTTGGAGCTATACCTAAAAATATAGCAACATTTCTTAAATTGCCTGATCCCTCCGAATATATTGGCTGATTCTAAAGCCGACATCTTAATGAAAATAAACGGAGAACAGCCTAAAAAATAATAAGTGAAAATAAAGTAACCATTAGAGAACCTCTTCAAGACATAGCTGAACATCGGATCAAAGAATTGCAACAGGATCCAATAAAAATTCAACATTCAATTTCATCCAGATGTCGTCAGAGATCAGTAATACACCAAGCAATAGAGCATAAAATAAGCGAGTAAAGACAGTCCGTAGTTATATTGTGTTATGTTTTCGACTCGCAACTGTCATTTATTAATTTGTTATAAACATTTAAATAACAAAAAACGGGTTTTTTCTAATTATTTTGGTTATAAAATGAAAACTAATAGAGCAATCTGGTAGCTCCAATGAAAATAATTGTAGATAAATGGGGTGTTTTACGACACGGTCGGATCATTGGTAAAGGAGAAAAACTGAAAAAACCGGAAAATTTTGCGATTTTTTGAAAAATTCATAACTCCGCCATTTTTCAAGAAGGCCTTCTCATGAAAGTATTGAATCATGAGTACTTCATGTGTGCACAAATCAGGCCCTGTCGGATCGTTAGTTTTGGCACAATTGCAATTTGATTTTTTTTGCACTATCTTGCAGCGTGCCTGGATGCTCTAGTGATAGCTTGATTTCAAGTTTATCAAACAGATTATGACAGTAGGAGTATAGCACTACAAATCGTATATTCTCATTTTGCGCTACAATGGGCGAAAAATGCATGCAAACATGACTGAAAACGGCCTAGCCCGCGTCAGCTGCTGAGTGGTAGGAGTGTCCAGGAGATGAGGGGAATTCTTCTCATGAACGGGTTACGTGATAATACGCTTTCCCTCATCTCCCGCTCACTCCTACCACTCGACTGCTTCCACCAGCTCGGCCGTTTTCAGTCATGATTGCAAGCATTTTTCACTTATTTCGCAACTTTTTGGCGCAAAAGGGGAATATCCGTTTTGTGGTACTGTACTTCTACTTTTAAAATCTGTTTTAGAGATTGAAATCGGACTATCACTCATCATCCAGGCACGCTGCAAGATATTGCAAAAAAAATCAAATAGCAATTGTGCCAAAACTAATAATCCGTCAGAGAATGTTTTATGCACACATGAAGTGCACCTGATTCAACCTGGGTCAACCCTATTTCTTGAAAAATGGCGCAGTTATAAATTTTTTTAAAAATTTTGTACTCGCAGCAAGCTTTTGAATCTGTTAACAACAGAATAACCTACTTCACACATCTGAATTTTTTTTTTATCAACGTTTTTGAGCAATTTATGCAAAATTTTCCAATTTGTACATTCATACCATGTCAATTTTTTCAATTTTTGTTATGTTTTCGTGAGTTGTTCACGTTAGCTTTCAAATCAAATATGATAAGTTGGAATATGTTGTTTTTCCCGCAAGAGGGCGCCAAAATGAAAAGTTAAGTAGCGAACAAAGAGACTAAACTAACAAGGAGGATTTAATAAGCTCTAGCCAATCAGAATCTTGTAGCATCAACACGTCATAGTGACGTACTTGGATATGAGTACAGAGTCGAACTCCAACCAAGCAACAAAACTGTCAGCAGTAACTCTCATATACCAAGAGCTAGTCCGTCACTGTCTACAGAGAACGGCGGCCATGACACGTCTAACTACGTCACATTTCGTCACAAATGTTCTTTCATCTCTTTCTATCAGTGTCCCCATTGTCTTATAGGGATTAAACTCTCCTTGTTAAATTTTAGTCTCCTTGGGTAGCAAACACTCACATGGAGTTACCTTTTCCTGAATTCCTTATGGAGTTACCTTTTCAATGCTTTGTCAAACTTAGTACTTTCCCTATTCAAAATTTATTAGTGACCAAGGGGTGGGGAGAGTAGTGACAGTTGATTGAGCTTATGATAGGAAGATTTAAAATCGACGTGTTTTTGCATTTTATTCACAACACATGTTTTGGAGAATTCGTAGGTTAATCAGTGGGTAACAAATTCAAAAGCTGGCTGCGAGTACAAAATAAGTATTCTTGCGCGGTAAAATTTTGAGTCTGTTACGCACAGAATAACCTCTACACATCTAAAAAAATACATTATTTTCTTTTTACAGCATTTGTATAAAATCTTTTTTTTATCAATTTAATTAATTCATTTTAGTCAAACTGGAAACTTGTAAAACCTCCATATGCCAATTTTGAATCGCACTGACCATAATTACAAATTTCGCCCACCATTTTTTTTGCATCGAAAAAAAAATCATAATTTCCGACCCTGAAAATCCCCTCATACTATTTTTGATTCGAATCGGACCATAATTACAAATTTCGTCCGTCATCTTGGAGCCACCATCTTGTTTTTTTGCATTGACAAACAAATCATAATTTCCGACCCTGAAAACCACCACATATCAATTTTGAATAGAATCGGACCATAATTATCGCAAATCTTGTCCGTCATTTTGTTTTTTCCCTTAGAAAAAATTCCATAATGCATTGTCACCGAATTTATGTCAAATTAGCTTGAAAATGAAGTATCATAAGTTGTTTTTCCTGCAAGAGGGCGCCAAAATAAAAAGGTAGCAAAAATTGACATGGTTGAATTCCTAATGAAATTACCTTTTTAATGATGTGTCACACTCACTACTTTCCCTATTCAAATTGTTTGGGTGATAATGACCAAGGCGTGGGGGAAGATGTATGACAGTTGAGGTTATGATAGGAAAATGTCCCCTTTAGATTAAAAATCGACGTATTTTTGCATTTTTTTCACAACACAGGGTTTTGAAGATATTCGATCTGTTTCTTTTTCGGTGCCCCATCCTGTATGTAAAGTATTCAAGTAGACATTGGTAAAAACTGGTAAATGGTATTTTCAAATGAAAAGTTGAAGAGTCAAAAAACAATAATTTTATAATAATATATCCCGATTGCCACTACTTTTCACTTACTTGTTCTCTTCATAGTAAGTTCTCCATTTCCTCAATTCAATCTCATGCAATTCCAACAAATCCTCAGTGTAACAATCTGAAATGAAGTAAGAGAAGTCCTCCTTGACCGTTTCTGGACAATGACATTGCTCCCAAATTGTACTCAGCTCATTTCTCAGTTTATCAACAAAAACCTGAAAAATCACAAGATGAGATAAATAGAATAGTTGAGTAAATTTATTTCGGACTCCCATCGTCTTATACTTTGGGTTGTTCACTACGTTTCAGCTGATTCTATCTACAGTCGTCTTCAGGTGAGTACTGACAAGTTTTCAAATCGTTTACATACCATAGTAATCTTAATAAGTAGTTAATACGTTCTGTTATGCTTAATTACTCGTTTCCAGTTTTTCTACCTGACCCATCTAACCAATCCCCACAGAAAAAAATCTACTGGTGTTAAATCTGGTAACCTTGCAGGCCACCTGATAGAACCTTAGGAAATAGTTTTGTGTATCTATTTTTGATAGGATATTGGCAAATGTGGTATCAGTTGATTAGTTGAAGAATATTATTGGGAAAAAATGACATAGCCCACTTTTGTTCCATTTGAAAAACCAAACTTCAAAATACAAAAATCATTTATAGTTACTTGCAATAGTATGATTTGAATTTTTCCCATGAAAATAAACTGAAACAAAAACATTTTATATCAGTCACATTCACATAGCTACGATTAAAAAAATTTACTTGTAAATTGATGGTCATGAAATTTTTATCAGGATTTTTTTCAGCAGGAAATTTTATTACTGTATGTGGAAAGATCTCTCGATTCCTATAATGAGAAAATGTACATTTGGAAAACGAAAATTAATGTTGTACTTCTCTTTAATATTATACCAGTAGTTCAATTATGGTATTCTATAAGGTGTTGAATAAATATCTTCCTGATGTAGATTTACTATCAGAATCATTGATTTACTTCTGGTTTTCTACAGTGTGACCCATTTAAAATGGAAATAGCCTTATAAAACATATATTTTTCAATTGATTGGAATGATTTTTTTTCCTAATACATTCAAAAGTCCATTAGGACACTAATTTCGTGAATAAGTCATGACCATTTCTAATTTTTCAAGGTTGAAAATCTAAAAAATAAATAATTATTTTAGGGAAGAATTTGACTACCCCACTGGATGCACAACATTTTCAAATGATCTATGTCAAAATTTTGTTGAAATGCATCAATGTATAAAAAAGTAAAAGGGGAATGAAATATTAAATACATTTCGTTTAGCCAACCCATCACTTTAATTTCGGACAATTTATCAAAGTTTTGACTACACCAGTGGATTAAGGTCAATAAATCTAGAAATATAACTATAATCAGAAATTCTTCAAAATGTGTTCATCGATAAAAAAAATGATAAGGTAATTCCACTAAACAACATATTTTTCAAATTTTATTCCTTTTTATAATTTTATCGATGAACAGTGGTATTGAAGATATTGTGCTGATATATTGAAGTGGTGCGTTGATAAAACGATGTGTTTTTTCCCCTTAAGGCGGATTTCCACCAAACGGATAAAACCACAACAAAACAGCAACTGTGTCGATTTCGACAAAACAAAAACTTTTGTTGTCAAAATAAGAAACATTTTGAAGACTTCGTGTCGCGAGTTAGTGTTTTCGTCAACTACGAAAAGTCCCGTCGCCGGGCGGAAAGATCAAAAGCTTTCGGTGTTCTGTCTGTTTTTGCAAACAGAGTTCGCTTTGTGGACAACGCCGACAACAGTTCACTAGGTATTTTGTTCTGGTGTGTGATTTGGTGGTTCTCAAATTCGTTATTGGACATTCTTACAAAATTATGAAATGATGACCTCAGCTCTCCATTTATTCCTATGTCATCATGTACCAAATCTGCCATAATTTTGTCCGTTCCATAATCTATTCGTCTTCTTAAAAATGATCTCATCCAGTATCTTGGTTTTCTTCGCTTTCGCTTCTTTTGCTTAAAAGATTCAATTATAAAAACACGGCACGCCATTATAAACACATCGTCTAGAGAAGGCATGATGAAAACTGTTTGTCTAGTGGAAACGACAGAAAACACTTGCAAAACAAAACACGCGACAGACTCATTTTTTGTTTGTTTGGTGGAATTCAAGTATCGAGTTTGTTTTCGAAACTACAACAAGTTTTTTGTTTCTGTTTTTGAAATTGAAACTAGTCGCAAGCGAGTCCGTTTGGTGGAAATCCGCCTTTAGAACTTGTTTATTGATGTGCACATTTCAGCGTTATTTTGACAAAAACCTTCAAAAATGTTGCAAATCCAGTGGTGTAGTCAGATTTTTCCTAAACAAATCGCTAATACATTTTTAAGATTTTTTACCTTGAAAATTTGGTGTCCTAGTGGACGTTTTGAATACCTACATAATGAAAAAATCATTTCAAATCAGTTCAATAATATATTTTTAAGGGTGCTGCCATTTAAAATGATTTTTTAGCCCCCCCCCCCCCCCTTTATGTTAACTTTTGAACGGTTTGACTTACAATTATGAAACAAATACCATTTTGAATGGTATCGCCAATACTACTTTTTGAAATAAATGGCATTGTGATTGCCCGATAAAGGAGGTGAATTGCATGGTGGGTCAAATTACACATCGCTGAAAAGAGAATTTACTCTTTTCAACTAAATTTTTTTAATTATTTTGATACGTGTTTTCACAATTTCGATCTCTTTGTCTTTCGAAATTTTCAAGTTGATGTGCCTCCAGCGCCATCTGTCAAGTAACAGAAAAAGATCGTCCTTACACTCCCTTCACTTTTCATTCTTGAAACAGCATTCCTGATACATAAAAACAAAGCATTGTATGATATTTTTTGTATGTTGTATTGTTTTATGCATTGTATACTTTTATTATTTATTGACATGCCATAATTGTATTGCTATATGTAAAATGGTGAAAATATATCTATCTATCTATTATTCATGGTTCCACCATCCACCCGCCAAAATAACTACTTGAGGCTTACGATTCCCTCGTCAAATTTAATTAAAAAATTACTGGTGCCATTGCCAATGCCATTTTATTATATAACCATCTTCCAGCATTCGTCAAAGCAATTGATTCAGTAAATTTATTCAGAAAATCACTCAAAGTGTGCCTAGCTGATAGATCATTTTATGATATAAAAGAATTCCTCAACGAAAAATCAAAGGCTCCCTAAGATTGATTTTTACAATATATCATGTATTTTTGTGTTGGTAACCTGTATTTGTATTTTATAATTGTTTAAAGAGAAATAAGATTTTATCTACTGACAGTCACATATTATACCTTTATATTATTATTATCTATACTGTATATTTTATTGAAACTTTTGTCCATAAAATAATATCTTTTGATAATAAAGGATATTTTTATTTCATTTGAATTGCAATGTATCTACTTTCAAAAATTAATATTGGTAATACTATACAAAATATGTTTTGTCTCATTGTTCCTCATCAAACCGTTCAAATTTATCGAGATAACGGTGCCATTCAGATCGCACTTATACTTATATTTCAAGAGCATATGGTAAAAAATTATTAACGAAATCTGAAAAAATGTAGATGGTTGCACAGAAAATTGAATGGACCTTTACATTTATTAAAAATGAATTGCATAACTATTTTAAATCGATAGATTCTAGTCTGAAACGTCCATTTAACAAAGAGTTCCACTATATTGTTTTCATTTTGAAAGAATATCTCATTTGAAAGTGTGACGCGACGTCACGTTCATCGGAAACAACCCCCACCATAATCCATGTTCCGAAACATTCAATATCGTTCTCCTCAAAAATATAGATTCTAGCTTGGTATAAGCCATTGAGAAATAATTGAAACTTCGTCACTTGATCAACTCATAGAAAAAAATCCACATATTAGCTACTTTTTATTGTATTTGTAACTTTTAAACTTCCCGAACGGACCATTCTTTCGATTAAGAACGAGAATTGACAACACCACAAATCATTTTGACAGTTCTCATGACACAAAAGTGATCTCGAAATTTGAAGTTCATGTTTGTTTTTTTTACATTCGATATTTAACTGATACATTCATTAATACTGTAGCGAGGTGTTATGATGACAAATCTGGTGTGAATTTATTTGTGTATTAAATGGATGGTGTTATGCAACAATGAGTCGAGCCACATTTTTTAATAATGAGCTACCACAGTCATTGGAATCGCCAAAGTGTTATTCTACAATAAGCAAAAATGATTCAACCCGCAATTGTAGGGGGCTCCATCCACTGACCATAGTATTAAGCCACATTCCATCATTCCATGATCTGCTACACTATTTTGATATTTTTTACGAAACTAGCTGACTGTAGCTTGACCCATTATTGCATAACATAATCTGAATATGGAAAGGCTTCGTGAAGAGAAGTTCGGATAATTTACCGAGGGTAGATTATGAGATGATTGACTCTTTCTATTTAACCAATATGAATTTATTTTTTGCAATGACTAAAATTTAAAATCGTTCCTTGAACGCTGCTTGAATACAGTAATATTCAGTTGGAAATGTTCTTCACAAAAACATAATTATATTTCCGCTTTTTACACGAGGTTTATTCATTGCTTCGAACCACATTTTACAATGCGCTTCATAGGTATTTAGGAGCATAAAAAATTGCTTACTAGAAAATTCACTGGTGTTCAGACAACCAGGTACGAAGCACCTTTTCGACATGTTACATGTTCACAGTTATTGCAGGGATACAGGTACAGGAATTAGGAAAAAAAATTAGAGCACAAACAACAAAAACAGTGCCTGTTCGTTTGCAGCATACATATTTGATGGAACTGCTCTAATTGTATTAAATATTAAAGTAGGCAAACGAGTTGAACAGAGACAAATGATTCTTATTGATGCTCCGTGAAACAGACGAACAAACCCATCTGGTATCAAATGACAACTGTCATACGACACATATTCAAATGAGAATTTGAGATTCCACGGTGCACAACTTTTACAACGTTGCCAAGTCTAGTTTTGATGAACGTGACGTCACGAAACCACTTTTCTTCTGATTATAGAGAAACTAGCGGTCAGAAAAAATAAATAAAAACTTCCGTGATATTAGCGTATACGTTTTCTAATTACAGTGTTCTTTCATATGTCGTGGAAAGGTCCATTATCTTTGAATTTGAAATGGTAACGGTGATACAATTCAAAGTGGTTTTTGTTCCATGTTTGTATGTCAAACTGTTCAAAAGTTAACAGGGGGAGAGGATTTAAAAAAAGCTGCACTGTATATACGTACATTGTATATAAAAAAAGTAGAACATTTGTTTTCGTTCCATTATTTGTTTTTAACATACCGATAAATATTTAAAAACAGAAATTTCCAAACATTAAGTATCGATCTTTTAATAAAATTATTTTATTATATATTTCAATTTTTATGAAAAATAAGTAATGTATCAATTTAAGACTAAACTTACATTGTTATTTTTATCTCATTTCCAATTCTATTGAAACCATTTGTTTTGAAGTACTGAAATGTCACTCTCGAGTTGTTACAAGTCATATAGCTTTTTCAAAGTATTACAAGATAAAAATGAAGCTTTCACCAGTTCATCTTTGTAAACTTACCTTGATATTTGCCTTCTTCAAATCTCCACAGCGCCTAACTTCTAACCTCAATGCATCTAAAACGTTGATGGAATTTCCAGTATATTTCTGTCTAAATTCCTGTCTTTCTTGTAATGAAATGTCTAAAAGATCCCAATAATGATCAACATTGGTTCTTAGATGGGAAATTTCCTCTCGAACATTGTCTAGTTGGCGTCTAATAGTCTTATGAAAAAATTCCAGATCTTTCATGTTTTCGTCTGTTACCAAAAATTTCGAGTCATCTTGCGCAAGCACGTTCTTTTCGAACTCAGTTGCGGGGGAAACATTCAACTCACGAGTCATGTTGGTGATCTCTTCCTTTATCGTATAAAATTTTTCCAGTCTTTCAAACTTCTCTTGCTCCAATTTCTCGATGTGGTTCTGGAAATCCTGTACTTCATCCGATGAAGGCAGAGGGTTATCATTAATAACTCGGAGTTCTGTTCCTAAGCTCTTGCAGAGTTCCATCTGCTTCCGACGAAGATTAGTTAACTCCTTTCTCCGTGTTTCAACTGAGTGTTCCAACCTGAAGCGATCAAAAATGGAAATTGCCGAATTATAAAAAAAATAAATAAAATCTTTTTATAAATAGGAAATTGTAATATAAAATAAGTTATATAAATTACTTTTTGAATACAATTAAATATATTAGTTCTTAACCTATTAACAGACACCCCATTCACTCTTCCAGGCATCCTTTTCTATCAGCCCATGAATATAATGAAAATACCTGATTGATGCATTATTTTTAATTAATATTATCCCTAATATAAGTCAGTAGCATTGATTTGAATTAATCTAATGTTGAACATTATTTTATGCCTTGTGGGAGTTTGTTATAGTTTAATAATCCTAGGTGGAATAAAGAATTCGTGGTTTCAGCAGAATTGGTTCTCATAACATATAAATCTCTATTGTTCCTAGTAGCATAGTTTTGTATTTCATGACAAAACTTTATGTATCCTCCAAAGTAAGCAAACAAAAATTATGCAATATTTTAAAAATGCATACCATTCAGAAATAGAACAGTCTCTCTTTTACAGATAACCAATTCAAAACATTCAGCATCAATTGAATAGGTGTATACCTGTTGCATCTAAGAACAGTAGGCATACCTCTATTTTGAAATTTTTGGAGAGCTGCAATATTATTATTACTCATCAAGTAGAGCAGACTAGCATAGTATTCATAATGCGGTTGTATGCTGGTTCTATACACTGTTATAGATGCTTGTACAGTTAAATTAGATGAGACTCTTGATAAAAAAAGATTTTTACTGATTTTTTTGCTGCATAGTTGAAATGATTATTTAATGACAAGGTATTATCAATTATGAATCCTAGGTATTTCATTTCTGTCACGGCTTCAATTTGCTCATTATTTTAACAGTAATCTGATCTATTAGTCCAAGATCCCAGGGCCGTCAGACATTACTTATTTTTAAACGAACGAAATGTGTACGATTGAGTAGTGTTAGTATGTACTATGTTCGCATGTCTACCTGCTAGCTTGTCCAGATGACCATTCTTCAGATATTAGGGAATCAAGGTACGTAAAAGCACTACTCACTTAGTTGAAATTGCCAGTCTACAGAATTATTTCTGTAACCCATGGTGGATCAGTGGACAGAGTATTTAGTTACCACCCCGGAGCTCCGAGTTCAAATCTCGTCTGCAACATTTTTTTTTCCTTTTTTTTTAAACCCAGCAGACGCATCACACTAAGGTTAGCCATCTCGGTTGGAAACGGCTTCGACTCTGGAAGGAATTTTTGTTCAAAAAGACATTTAAAAGAAAACAGAATTTTGGTAAATAAAAGATTTTGTTAAGATTTCCTTATGAGTAAAACCCCAGGGCCTTCAGACATAACTTATTTTTGAAAAGATGAAGACTTAGGATCTGAGTGTCTCATGTACTTTTCATACTTGCGTGCTTGTGGAGTTCGCTCTGTGACACCTGGGCAGGTACCTAACTTGAATTTGTATGGCTGATTTATATATATATACAGGGTGATTCACGACGAATTGTACATAGTCCAACCATAAGTACTATGGACCAATGCCATTTCATATCTGGTATCGAAAAATGTCTTGTTTCGTTTTTGACGGATATACAGGGCGATATTTGAAAATATGTGAATTATTAAACGTTAAATATCTCTAAAAGTAAAAAACTCAGGCATATGAAATTTTCCACACTGAAAATGCTTCCTGAGCTCAATAAAATAGTTTTTGAAAAAAAAATTATTTCAGGTCCGGACTTAGTTTTTTTTAGATTTTCATTGGTTTTTTAAAAACAACACCCTGTAAGCAACATCAGGCAAATTTCATTTTTCTCACTTTGAAGCTTAATGACCATACTAAGCAACAGTTGAAAAAAATTGAACGCGGAAGTTTTTGTTTTCTGCAGAAAAAAATTGCACTTTCAAAAATACTATAATTTTAATGGATTCACATTTCGCTTATGACTGATGCGGCACTACATCGATAACACATCATAATTTTTCAACAGAAATTATGAGGAAATTTCATAATACAAGAGATAAAGTATTATTTAACCAACCGTTAAAATTCCAGGGTCGTATTTTTTTTTTTATGGTTTTATTGATCCAGTATAAACAACACCCTGAAAAGCGGGTTGAATGGATTTTCTTTCTGTCACGTCAATCCGGATGGTACAATAGAAAAAACTTTTTTTTTAAACAGTGCAAATGTATTTTTTTCTACCATGGCTAAAACAGCACTACATTGAAAAAAACATTTATTTAAAATAAAATCGTTCGGAAAGTATTACTTACTCGATTTAAAGATTGATATTATAGGTCCTAACTTATTTAACGTTCTAATTGGTTTTGTAGAAACAATACCCTGTCACCTTGGAGGGTGGCTAATACTAAATGCCTGAGCAAAATTAATTAAAGAAATTAACGTAAAATATTCAAAAACTAATTGATTTCTATCCTGCAAGTAAAACAAAACCTTGGATGTTGTATCCAATAAAGATGGCAGCCGATCAAATGTGAAAGATGGAGCTAAACTCACTTTTATTTTTCTACGGGACAATTTTTAAAGTTTGCTGCTAACCGTCACAGTAAGTAAAACATGAAAATGTTTTAGTCAACTTCAACAACCGTTATTGTGAAAAATGGAACGGAGAGTAAATGCAATTACAGACATACAAATAACAAATTCAGTTTTCTAGAAAATTTTATTTAGTTGACTCAACGATAACAATAACAAATACACACTACTTAAAAGAGACCTAATCGGATATAAGTTTATTTTCAAAATGCCATCCATTCGCCTCCCGGCACTTCCTTTCTCTTTTCAAGATATTCCTTTCTTATCTGATGTGGATGCCTTCTTGTGAAGAGAAATGCTTCAATTATTCTCTCACGTAGCTGTTCTCTTGTTGTAATCTCTTCCTCATATACTATGCTTTTCAAAACGTCCCAGAAATAATAATCTAGTGGGGTAAGGTCATGTGATCTCGCCGGCCAGGGAATCGGCCCACCACGTCCCATCCATCTATTGGGAAAATTTTGATTGAGAAACTGATCAACTGCCCTGGTTGAATGAGGTCCTGCTCCATCGTGTTGAAATCTCATATCTCTCACATTAACTTCCTCATCTTCCAGAAGAACAGGGAGAACATTCTCCAGAAAATCAAGGTACTCCTGCCCACTCAATCTATCGTTTAAAAAATAAGGACCCACTAATTTATTACCGATGATACCTGCCCAAACGTTGACAGAGAATCTAACTTGAGATCTAGTTTGCTTTATAACATGTGGATTTTCATGTCTCCAGTTGTGATTATTTCTGGAATTGTTTATGCCGTCTTTCGTGAACTGGGCTTCATCGCAAAACAATATCTGATAAATGTATCTTCTATTTGCAGAGATCCACCTGCATAATCGCAAACGTGGAAGATTATCTCCCGGATGCAGTCTCTGCACCAGTTGGGGGTGATAGGGATGGAGGAGATCTTTCTTCAACGTCCTGAAAACTGTGGACTGGGAAATGTGCAAAATGCTGGATATTCGCCGGGTACTTATCTTATCATTTTGATTAACCATTTCTAAAATATGCTCTTTTTGGTCTTCAGTCAGTCGCTCACCACGTTCTGCAGTACCAGACGGAAATTTTCCCGTTTCTCGCAGGTGCGTAAAAACGTTGTTAAACGTTTGGTGGTTCGGTACTCTTCTATGTGGGAATCTTCTCCGGTACTCCCTGACTGCTGCTCTGGCATTTCCATTACAACATCCGTATACAAAAATGATATCTGCGTATTCTGCGTAAGTAAACTGATGAGGCATCGTGCTGAATGACCAACTCAAACTGTCAAAATGGATACCTGAGCTTCTGTCACCCGTTGCTTTATTTGTTTTTCAAAGCGAATTAAAAGCCTACTTGCATTGAACTGTTTCCAAAAGTAATAGTTTCTTCTATGGCAAATGGTGTCTATTTATTTCAGTTAGTATCATCATCATATTTGACGTGACAGTAAGAAAATTTGTTCAACTCCATTTACTGGGTGTTATTTTTACAGGATCAATAAAAACTTGAAAAAAAATACGGCCTAGAATTTCAACGGTTGATTGAAAATACTTTGTCTTGAGTAATATGAACTTTCGTTAAAGTTTTTGTTGAAACATGATAATGTGCTATCGATGTAGTGGCGCATCAGTTATAAGCACTTATCCTTTTCAAAATATTCCATTTTTTTTGTAGAAAACAAAAACTTTCGTGTTCAATTGAAACTAAATCAGCTTAGGTCATTTTTAGGTAGTTTTATTTAATATGTTATCGTTGAGTCAACTGAATTACATTTTCTAGAAAACTGGTTTCAGTATTTGTATGTCTGTAATTGCACTCTACATTCCATTTTTCACAATAATAGTTGTTCATGTATTTCTTATGGTGACGGTCAGCAGCAAACTTTAAAAAGTGTCCCGTAGAAAAATAAAACGGAGTCGGCTGCCATCTTTATTGGATACGAAAGGTTTTGTTTTACTTGCCAAATAGAAATCAATAAGTTTTTAAACATTTCACGTTGATCTTCTTTGATTAATTTTGCTCAAGTACTTAGTATCAGCCAGCCTCCAAGGTGACAGAGTATTGTTTTTACAAAACCAAGTAGAACGTTAAATAAGTTAGGACCTATAATATCAATCTTTAAATCGAGTAAGTAATACTTTCCGAACGATTTTATTTTAAATAAATGTTTTTTCAATGTAGTGCTGTATTAGCCATGGTAGAAAAAAATACATTTGCACTGTTTAAAAAAAAAGTTTTTTCTATCGTACCATCCGCATTGACGTGACAGAAAGAAAATCTATTCAACCCGCTTTTCAGGGTGTTGTTTATACTGGATCAATAAAAACATAAAAAAAATAAATACGACCCTGGAATTTTAACGGTTGGTTGAATAATACTTTATCTCTTGTATTATGAACTTTCCTCATAATTTCTGTTGAAAAATTATGATGTGTTATCGATGTAGTGCCGCATCAGTCATAAGCGGAATGTGAATCCATTAAAATTATGGTATTTTTGAAAGTGCAATTTTTTTCTGCAGAAAACAAAAACTTCCGCGTTCAATTTTTTTCAACTATTGCTTAGTATGGTCCTTAAGCTTCAAAGTGAGAAAAATAAAATTTGCCTGATGTTGCTTACAGGGTGTTGTTTTTAAAAAACCAATGAAAATCTAAAAAAAACTAAGTCCGGACCTGAAATAATTTTTTTTTCAAAAACTATTTTATTGAGCTCAGGAAGCATTTTCAGTGTGGAAAATTTCATATGCCTGAGTTTTTTACTTTTAGAGATATTTAACGTTTAATAATTCACACATTTTCAAATATCGCCCTGTATATCCGTCAAAAACGAAACAAGGCATTTTTCAATACCAGATATGAAATGGCATTGGTCCATAGTACTTATGGTTGGACTATGTACAATTCGTCGTGAATCACCCTGTATATATATATATATATATATATATATATATATATATTCTGTAGAATATCACTCTTAAGTAATTTCAAAAGTGTGATATTCAACAAATTATACATAAAAATCAGCCACACAAATTTAAGTTAAGTAACTCTTATTTTTAGTTACCTTTCTCACCTGGTACCTGTCCAGGTGTCACAGAGCGAACTCCACAAGCACGCAGGTATTGAAAGTACAAGAGACACCACTCAGAACCTAAATCTTCATCTTTTCAAAAATACGTTATGTCTGGCCCTGGGATTTTACTCAAAAGGAAATCTTAACAAAATCTTTTATTTACCAAAATTCTGGTTTCTTTTAAATTTCTTTTTAAACAAAAATCCTCCCAGAGTCGAAGCCGTTTCCAACCGAGATGGCTAACCCTAGAGTAATGAGTCTGCTGGATTAAAGAAAAAAAGAATAAAAATTTGTTGCAGACAAGATTTGAACTCGGGGCTCCGGGGTGGTAGCTAGATACTTTGTCCACTGATCCACCATGGGTTATAGAAATAATTCTGTAGACTGGCAATTCAACTAAATGAGTAGTGTTTTTACTTACCTTGATTCCCTGATATCTGAAGAATGGTCATTTGGACAAGCTAGCAGGTAGGCATGCGAACATAGTACATACTAACACTACTCAATCGTACACATTTCGTTCATTTAAAAATAAGTAACGTCTGATGGCCCTGGGATCTTGCTATATATGTCAATTTGACTTTATTTATATTTAGATGTCATTATCATTGTCTTCGTTTTTTGTACATTCAGCTTTTGCTTATTAATATTCAAAAATTCTGAGTTATTCTTTATTCTTCAAAGAGTTATTAATCTTTTCAATTGCTGTAAGTATTTAGACTCTGGTCACTTGCAATTATTATAGTGTCATCTGCAAATAGACTTATAAATTCACACGCTTTCATATACCTAATATCGTTCAAGAGATGATTCCCAAGATGATATCACTTCATTTAACTTTGTTGATTAAAACCGATTAGTTCGATAAGCTGTAAACCACTTTAGAGCATGACCATCAAAACCATAATATTGCAGTTTCTTTAATAAAATCGGAATATCTATCGTCTCAAATGCCTTCTTGAAATCCAAAAAAGCGATTACTATATACTTATCTTCGTCCATTAACAATTTCCATTTTGAAATTGTTGCTCGTAATGCTGTTTCACAAGAGTGGTTTACTCTAAATCCAGATTGATAATCCATTAGTAAATGATTATTCTTTATGTAAATATTGATATGAAAGTAAACTGCCATTTCTAATAGTTTTTCCATACAGGGTAACATTTTGACTGGTCTGAAATTTTCATTGGTAATAATTTTTAGAAGTGGTGTAACTGTACTAGTATTAAGTTGTTCTGGAAATTTACCAGTTTCAAGTGAAGTATTGATGAAATTCAAAATTACATGACCAATTACTTGGAAAACACTTTTCAAAACCCTACCGTTAATAATATCAGAATTACATTTTCATCTATTTCACTTAATAATCTTTTGAAGTTGGAGAAAGTTAATTTTTCAAAATGTGATATCTTACTTTCTATCTGAGGAAGTTCTATAGCTGACCATATTGCTGAGGGAATAATAGAAGATTTTATATCTGCAATACTATCAAGGAAATATGTGTTGAAATTTTCAGCCTTATTTATCTGCATCATTTTTTATTGAAATATTGTTGCCCTCTATGTTGAATGTTATAATACTTGGAATTTCAGGTTTATTTGGATGAATTAATGTTTTCCACATTTTTTTGGGATTACGAATGTTTGAGTCTATTTTGTTTTCATAGTATTGTTTTTTTTTTTGAGGGTATTCACTACTGCATTCCTACATTGCTTATAGTTATCCCAATGTATTGATTTTTCATCCATCTCAGTACTATTCCGAAAAGTGCGATAAGCTTCTTTTCTAGCATTACTTAAGCTAATTACCTCATGATCAAACCAGGGAAGATTATTATATTTGCAGTTGATTGTTTTTTTGTGGCGAAACTTCGTTCACATTTCGTTCCAGATTTTCTACAAAATTTTCATAAATATAATAATCAATATCAATCATTGGAATTCAGTGCCCAATCACATAATATTATATGATTTTTTATAGTAATCACAAACAAAACATGTTACCTCTGGGGATCCATGAGACCCAATTCCATTCAATTTTTATTTGTATGTTGAAAATTTAAAAGAACTGAATTCGTCAATATTGTCAAGCGCGCTTCTTGACAATATTGGTCGAGCTTAATTTAGTTAAATAGTAACAAATCATATTTCATCCCAAAATTCACATCTTATGAATAATTTATTATTATTATTAATTTCTTAGGTTAAGTGGAAGACCATCTCGTGCATTTCTTGCAACAGATGAACTTCGCCTTTTCAGCCAATCTGTAATGTGATACTTTCAACTATTGTGTTGCATTTTTCGCTGAATAAAGATCTTTATTATTATTATTATTATTTAGCAAGTTGCTAATTAAAATTGTTACATACATACATATAAATTATAAATATTCAATTATAATGCTAAGCTAAAATCTATGACTATTTGCAATATATGACAACATGCAAGAAGCGTATATAAAAGAGTTGTCAAAAACAGGTAGGTAAAATCAGACTATGGTAAAACCTGATCTATTTCATATACTCCTAGGTAAATTCTCCTGAGATGAGCTTTGAAACCAGTAGATGAACTTGAATTTTCAATATTATCAGGCAGTTCATTGAATAATATCAAATCCTTATGAAAAATGGACTTCTGATCACTTTTTTTTATGTCAGTATGTATTCCTTTATTGGCAACCAACGTAAACATTGTTGCATTACTTTTATTGGAGTGTATCCTCATTGATCTATTCTGCAGTTTCTGGAGGCGTGATAATTCATAATAGATATAGTATTGTAGCACAGTAATTTAGGTGTGGTAGTATTAACGTGTTATATATAGTTAATTTAGACCACATTGATATATGGTGAGAACATCTTGACAGATAATTAACAGTATAACTCATTTTTGATATTATGTAGTTGGTATGATCTTTAATTAATAATCGTCTTTAATGACACCCAAGTACTTCAGTTTCTCAACACATTCAATTATACTACCTTCTATATTCACCGCATATCCATTACATTTAAACTCTGCTATAGTTTTGTCCTTACCTTGATCATACATTTACTTTCAAGAGCATTTATTTTGAGACAATTGTCCCGGCTATATTCATAAATATTTTTTAAATTCTTATTTATTTTGTCGATGGAATCTTTCAGTTCTTCTGAAGAGGCATATATTATGGTATTGTCAGCAAATAAGTGTATTTCAGTTCCATGTAATGTCAGCCATGTCATTTATATACAGGGTGAGTCAGAATAAGACCGACAAACTCCGACTACAGATTCCTTGCCTCATTTTGAGATGAAATGTTTCTATCAAGGTATGTCCTAAAATGCATCCCCTCTGAGATACAGGGTGTCAAAAGAGCGAAAAAAATTTAGATAATTTTTTTTTCTCCAAAACTCCAGTAGAAAAAATTTTCAAACTTGGTGCACTAATCAAGGTTTATCAACGTGATAATTTGAAGTTATAATTTTCAATTTTCGTAAACCAGTGGCGTAGTTACGATGGTATGTGGTCATATTTTCCTTCATATTTTCTTTGGACAACTGAATTGACAAATAAGCGTTTGACATCAGTTAGGCTCATCCATACTCAACCTAAGAGTCATATCATTCCATTTGCCTAAAAGTGAAGGTTTCTGAGATATTTGCGAAAAACTGAAGATATGTCCTGAGAAGAGACATACCATCATCCTGTGTGCTATAATCGCATGATGCAACTTTATTATAACTTATAGGAATAATTGTCAACCACTTGAACGTTTTTCAATGTTGAGAGTATTCATTACATAGTACAGGTAAGTCAGAATGAGACCGACAAATTCCGTTTTTTTATTCGTCATAATATTTGAACGAATCGATTTCGTAAAACTATACCACCTGACAGCCTTTTGATTCCAAACTCCCTATAGCTACTTCAACTCTTATTAAAGATTATATTGTTCACAACGGTATCAATATGTATAATCCCCTACCAAATCACGTGAGGAATATAAATGATGCCACTCGTTTCAGACATTTTAAACAAAAGCCACTATTACAGTTTGCAAGAGTTTTATGAAGACGTCTTTTAAAAACAAATTCTAGTCTCAAATTTTGATGTTGTATTTTTGTATATTGAGATGGATTCTAAAATAAAACTGTGATTTTTATAATTTTTTAATGTGTTTATGCTCTGTTCATGATTGACTTCACATCGCACTTGCTTCACAAGGAATGCGGTTGCCTATCGATATTGATGCACTTCTCTCAGGTGACAATCCTGAACATCAATAAATTGAACAATTACTTGAACACCAATAAATTGAAGTTAAATGCATCCAAAACAAAAGCTATGATTCTAACTACACCATACAAATACAAACAACTTGATATAAATTCCTGCGTATTGGAAATCAATAACGAAAAAATTGAATTGGTAACCGAGATTAAGTATCTGGGTTTTATGTTGGACAACAGATTATCTTTTGATGCACATCACACATTTGTAACGAAAAAAATAGCAAAGAAACTGTATTTTTTCACAAGAATTTCCATTCACTTGTCAACTAATACCAAGATCACGGTATATAACACTATTATACAACCGCATTTTGACTATTGCAGTACCCTGTTATATGGTTTCGATCAAAACAAAATCAGGTCATTACAAAAATTACAAAATCGAGGCATGAGAGTAATTCTGAAGTGCAATCGGTATACCAGTATAGTATTTATGCTAAATACACTACAGTGGTTTTCCGTACAAGACAGGCTGTACAAAGCAGCAATGATATTTGTTTTTAAAACTATTAATAATATGCTGCCATCTTATTTTAATGAATTCATTATATATCGAAATAGTACTCATAATTATGTTACAAGACAAATCAATGATCTTCATCTGCCAAGATGCAGCTTATCTAATTCAATGAAAGTACTATTTTATAAAGGGTTAAATCAATTCAATAAGTTACCTCAGGATATTAAAGACAGCAAAAGTTTATATATATTCAAAGCCAAACTTAATGATTATATAAAATTGAATGATTACTCTGTACTTATATATTTATCTAGTTATTTATTACGTATCAATGCTAGTTTTCCAAAATGTAAATAAGTAGTTTTTTAGTGTATAATATCTATGTATTACTTGAATTTCATGTGTATTGATGTAGTTTGTATATTAGGATTTCCTCCTATTCAAATAAACATTCATTCATTCATTCAATCCAAAATATACAAATTATATTAATCTCTACTTCCAGATGCCGTCTACAGAATTTGAATACTATTTCCCTTAAATCGGCGCATTTAGAAAGATTTGCCCTTAAATTGTTTATAACGCGATTGTGCAAAAACTACACATCGGTCAGAAATCACCTTGCCCACAGTTCAACCACATATTATTATCTATCAGTTTCCGCAATATTGTTCGTCCAGCATCAGATTTATAAAAAAAAAAAATTGTTAAAATGGTCTCTTTTTTAGGATGGTTTCCCGGATTTTCTCAGTGGAAAATGCACCCATCCGGTCGTATAAAAATCCATTTTGTAGGTTTTATAAATATTTATGAAAGTTCTATCGACTGTATAACGATTCCTTGAATAATATTTGAGATATTTGCAAAAAACCAAGAAAGTTGTAATTTGTTTCACTATTGCTTGTTTAAAAAAATTCCATAAAGTGATTTTGCTGGGGCGAAAACTGGGATTTTCATTAACGAACTATCTTATAAAATATTGGCCATTTGCGTCTTTTATTTTGTGGGGAAAAAACCTCTATAGCTTGGTCTACATCTCTAGATGGAAAGAATAATTTGAAAGATGAGAAATGTAAGCTCATTGTCATATCAAAATCAAATTAATATTAATGTATTTATAAAACCATGTAGTTGAAAAGAACTACTTCACTTACTTCAACCAACTTCAAGGAAAATTGGTGAGGAGATATAGGTAATTGCCAAAATGAAATACTCACTCTTCCACACGTTTCTTCAGCTGGAGTTGTACTTTGTACAAACATTCATTATCAATGTCCAAGACGGGCATACTAATTCTGAGGGTTTTGCAAAGCCTTTCTACCTTCTGGAGTAAACTTTCAATATTGCCAATCAAATTGCTCTTCAAATATTCAATATCTGATACTAATTCACAACATGTATCTTCGTAATGTTCGGTGAATACACGCACCCATTCTTTTAAATCATTTTCATTATTGCTCATTTTTAGAGCAACTTGTGTCCAGTTGAGGAAGGTTTTAGTTAGGCCATTCAGTAAAGTCCTCCACATGTCCTCTGCCCAAGGTATTCCTTTAATCCTGCATAAAAATTAAATTAAAGAAATGGTTATGCCATAGAAATAGTCAAATACAAACAAGAGAAGCATTAAAAAGTACTCTGAAAATTACAGAATGTTGTAACACAACAAGAAGGTGTATTATTGCAATGAATCCGAAAATAGAGAAACAACTTGTTATGCTCCTGTTTTCAAAACGTAGCTGTTTTGTGCTTCACAACATTTATTCATTAGATATATAGTCTTTATTTGTTCATGTGTATACAATACATAGTAAGTGTGGGTGTAGAACACGTCGATCACATAAATAAAAAGAATAGATAACGGAAGAGAAATCTAAAAGAGGAAATGTAAAAACTAATTAAAACATTAAAAGGGTATTTTATACCTAAGGTACAAAACATTTTATAAAAACTATCATATATATAGTTAAAAATACTAAAATTATATAGGACTATCTCCAACACATTCCTCCAGTGTATAGTGAGCCTTTTGTATTAATGACTGATTAAGACGGTGCTTCATTTTATTGTCATTTGTTTAAGATCATCGGACAAGTGATTGAAAATTTTAATAACTGAAAATTCCTTTAAATATAAGTATATTTTTTTAAATCTGTGGTTAGATGTTGTTTGAATCTAGTATTGTAATCATGTTCTAGTGTTTTGAAGAGTTCATAATTTTCCTTGACAAAAATTACTGCTTCATAAATATACAATCCCACAAGCGTAAATACATTTACTTTTGAAAATATAGTTCTGCAGCTATCGGTTTGTTTCATACTCAGTATATTCCTCGAACATCTTTTTTAGATTACCAAAATTCTGTGAGCATCTATAGAACATCAATAAAACAATAAAATTATTTTTGCTTGAAAACTCCTTTTACTCTCTTGAGGAATACGTGAAATGTGTAAAGCAAGGTGTAACTATGCTCAGGTAATCATAACTTTTCAATTGTTTAATACACTGATTGTATGATTGATCGACTTATGCTCAAGATCGTGTTAATGATGTCCATTATGTCTGGAATAACATATTATTGTATTACATTATTTTATTTTATTTATTTACACATATATTTTTTACATAATTTTTTTTTACTATTTTTGTAACTACTACTTCACTACTTTTGTAGCTGTGACTTGTCATAAATGTATTTTGTGTACATAACATGATTAATAAAGTATCTAATTATCCCAAAAAATATAATTCCGTATCTAACACGAGATTGGACACATGCATGATCCGCACTTAATGCAGCCTCTGTGTTTACTGACAGAGCCAATACCTTAAGTGCATAGCAATAGCTTGCCATATTTCGTGCTAGATGGTCAATGTGTTTTTTCCACTCTAATCTAGAATCAATTGTTATTCCAAATAATGTTACGGAAGGAGCAGCTGTAATTTCATCTCCATCATGGAGCAATGAAAATGTGTCGTTCAGTTGCATATATGAGAACTTCATAAGTTGAGTTTTGTTGATATTCAGTTGCAAACCAATTTTTTTATATTTTTAAAGAATTCGCTATGTTGTTTATTATATCATTTCCAGATATATCGCTGAATATTAATGAAGTGTCATCCGCAAATTGAACAATTTTTTGGTCAACTATATGCCGCAAATTATTGATATATAAAATAAACATTTGTAAATGGAGAAATTTCCCTTACAAATAATACATATTCTGTATGTAATCCAGTATAATATGAGGAAATCTATGCAAGTCTAGAAGGACAAATGTTTCAGACTGTGGAAGGTTAGAACACCCAAAAAAACATGTCAAGAAATGAAACTTTCAATCAATACTTCTAATGAGAGCTCTAAATTTTATTTACTATCACAGACGCTACTAAACAAATAATAATAACGTATTTTTTTCCTCTTTCAGTACATTTAAATGAAAATAGTCCTTAAATACATATTTCGGAAAATAACCCTAAAAATACCTGTGTACCTAATGATAAAATTAGAAAGAAAAAAGTACACAGTTTTTGGTGACAGCAGAAGTTTTCGGCCTTAGTATGTGAAAATAATGAATGAAAACCTAATGATAAAAGTCTTGAACTAAAAGTTTTCAAGTTGGGATTTGAAATGTTGGATACTTTCTGTTTTGAAATTTGGTGGAATGAAATTATATATTTTATATCTGGTGACTAAACGATCTCCTGAAGAGTTCTGTTCTGAACGGAGGTGGAGACGATATTCCTCAATGTCTAATGTTAACATTGTGAACGTCAGTGCAAAATGTTTTTTTCCAATGTAGATAGGAAGGTCTTCCTGTGAGAATGATTTTATGAAAGAGGTTTCCAGAATGTACAACTCTTCTGTTTTCCATATTCAACCAACCAGCTTCACAAATCTTGTTGGAAACTTTTTCACATCTCCTTACTCCATATATCAACCAAAGGAAAGAAATTTTTACCTTCTCGATTTCTTCTTTATACTGGTTTGTTAAATTTGGTCCATAACGCATAATTAAAATTAGATTAAACCAAGGTCTCGCAGAGTGAGGATTTCAACTTAATAGGAAGACAATGACCCACACCATATATAACTCATAAGGATGAGTATGATCTTTGTATTAATGTATTAACATGTTTCTCGAACCCCAAGTTGAAATCCAATAATACTCCTAGAACTTTAGTTTTGTCTGCTATTTTGATAGTTTCATTATTGATTTTTACATCCACTGAATTCAGAATATCAAGTCGCTTTTTATTGGATCCGCATAAAATAGACTTCGATTTTGTGGGGTTTATAATTAGACAATGACCTATAGCATTTTTGACGAATATCTAGTTTCCTGTTGATTGTGTTGCACATGCGATTCTTGACGTGGAAAATTTGAATAAATTTAGGTATCATCCCCATAACAATGGATGTTGCAATGCTGAATACTTCTGAGAAGATTGGCGGAGTGAAGAGCAAACAAAACGGGACCCAATATTAAGCCTTGTGGCACTCCAGATATAACTGGAAAATAATCAGACTCTATTTTGTCAATAGAAACTCTCTGGAATCGATTTCTCAGATAATGTTCTAATAAGTGAATAGATGTACCAGAAAATCCTATATAATTCAGAATACCAAGTAAAATCGTTTGATTAAGAGTATCAAATGCCCTACTAAAATCCAACAAAATAAGAATAGAGTACTGTCCTTGCTCTGATGATATCATCAACAACATGTAAGAGAGCAATTGTACAACTGTATCATTTTCTAAACCCCGAATGAAGAGGTGGAGGTAAATTGAATTCAGAAAGATGTTCTGTTCACTGCCTCTCCATCGCACACTCTAATATTTTTGACAAAGTAGGTAGGATGCTGATAGCACAAAGATTCTTATATTCAACAGGCTTTGATTTTTTTGGCAGTACTCTAATGATCGCTCTACCCCATGGAACTGAAAAAACTCCCTCAACAATACAAGTGTTAATAATATGGGTAATATAGATACTCAATTATATGTGGACAACAGAGTCTGATTAGTTTAATATTCAATTCATCGCAACCAGTTGCATTGGTCTTTACATTCAAGGTTTCAGCAATAAATATGTTATTTACTTCTTTGAAGTGGAATTCTGTATTATTGAGGTGGTTGTGTCTGTAAACCTTCAATAGGGCTTCAGGTGGCTCCAAGTGAGGTGTAGAATTGATAAAGAAATCATTAAATTCACTAGGATTTTTCAGATTTACTGGAACATTGGTTGATTTTCCAGCGACAACATTGGTTAGTTTTAGGGTTTTTCACATATCCTTGTAGGTACTGTGATTGAATTTTAATGCAAAAAAAGCCTGTTTTTCCCATTTGATGGCTTTACTCACGTAGTTCCGCATATCTTTATATAATTGAAGGTGAATTTCTGACTTCATCTGTTTAAATCTTCAAAAGGCTTTGTCCCTAATAGATATCATTTCCTTTATGGTATCTGTAATCCACATTGCGCTGGGTCTAGTCACCCTTGATCTTATGAAAGGTGCATGCCTATCTGTTAGGTTATTGACTAAGAAAGAAGTCTTCTTGATAAAAAAATCTGGAGAAAGGAATATTATTCAAATCTCTCTGAAAATCACATTTATTAAAATTTTGAAGTTCCTGTTTGTACAGAATTTTTGCATATGATTCCTACTATGTACTTTTAGTTTACAGATAATCAGCAAATGATCTGATATTACAGTGGAATCTTTGACCGCTTTTTCCAAAATAGGTTCTTCACGAGTTATTATAAGATCTAACAGAGTGGCACTAGTATCTGTAACTCTTGTGGAGAGTCAATAATTTGATTCAAAGCAAATTAATGCAGAGTCTTTCAACTGCACTGTCTTCATAATCAAGCATATTGATGTTAAGACTTCATCAACTGTGGGGTATATTAGACTTGGAACATTTTCAAATTCGTCCAAAAAAACTGAAACAAATATTTTCAAACCAGCTATCTTCAGGAGATCGTTGTCAATATTATCATTCAACCATGATCCACAAACAAAAAAAATATCAAAATTATTTTCTTCTATCAAGTTCTTCACATCTTGTATCGAAGGCATTAAGGTCTGACATTCAAACATCTGATAAGTAGGTTGTCCATTTCAGACGATATTCAATAGTACAATAGTTAAAAACAATTATGACAAAAAAACTGCTATCTCAGTACTGAAGAAAACGAAATATTATCGTTTAGATACGAATAAAAAGAGCGGGCAAATAGGAATAAAAGTATAGAATATACTTAAATGATTAAATGATCAAATGACCCAAAAAAAAGATACAACTTTTTCATTATTGAAAACTTTTTTGCAAATTCTTGTTGAAGAACCTTGAAATTGTTGTGAAGTATAGTCGAAATTTGACTACTAAAAATAATATAAAGTTAGAATTTGTGTCAAAATCATTCAAACTGTCGTGGTTTGAATTATTGAAGGTCGAATACTCACCTGTCCATATCCAGATCTTGAAGATCTTTAAACTTTTTTCTTAAAGAAGTTTCCATTAGTGTAGATGTCGATGTTAGACGCACACTCCCTACTGACCCTATTGAACTAAAACACGAAAACACCTAACAAAATTTATTTTTCGTTTCTGTATGAAGTGACTGCAGCACAGCTTAATGAAGTGAACTTCAAAAATTCAAAAACCAAACGGTTCTGTTGCACTCACTGGCTATCGTTCTTCTTCTTCTTCTTTTACTGAACTCGGTAATGAAACCATTGACTCAGTTCCGGGACCCTATTCTCAAACCGTGACATATTTTGTCGCATTTGAGATATGTTTGTCGAACGAAATCTGATTATTCTCATTCTCAAATTCGCATTCGCAAATTTTTGATTTTTTGATAGACAAATTGTAGAATAGTCAAAGGCAGTCGACAATTTATGTCGAATGCGAGAATTTCATAAGATGCAAAATGTATAGGTTGGGTCCAATAGTTTATGGTAAATATCAAAACATTCTTTGATACTTTTTCAGAGATTTTTTAGTGAGAGAATGGCATCTTTAGTAATAGATATAATAGAAAATTTAGAAAATCAGGAAATTTATCAGCGGCCTCGAGAGAGACGAGTAATATATAGGAGTGCTTTTACATTCTCAACTGAGAAAAATGTGTTCAAACGTTCAGATTAACTAAAGAATCCTCCGATAAAAGAGGCTCATTTTCTTTTTCTTGTATTACATTTTTTAAAGTTCGTTTTTGATTTTGGGTGCAATACTTTTTTTTGGCTTCACTTTCCATGTTTCTACTTTATTTATTCTGATGTAATCTTACTTCCGAAAGCAAATGTCATTTTATTTGTTATTATTATTAACATTTTACAAGAGAAGGGGCATAGAACATGATCTAACATCAAAAATTCGGTGTTGCCAGCTCATGTTATTCGACAAAATGTATCTCATAATTATTTAGTTAATCTGAACGTTTTAATACATTTTTCCCAGATGAGAATGTAAAAGCACTCCTTTATATTACTCCTCTCTCTCGAGGCCGCTGAAAAATTTCCTGATTTTCTAAATTTTCTATAGCTATTAAAGATGCCATTGTCTCACTACAAAAATCTCTGAAGAAATATCAAAGAATGTTTCGACATTTACTATAAACTATTGGACCCAACCTATAAATTTCGAATCTTATGAAATTCTCGCATTCGACATAAATTGTCGACTGCATTTGACCATTCTACAATTTGTCTATCAAAAATTTGCGAATGCGACTTTTGAGAATAATAATATTCCGATTTTGTTCTACAAAGAGCATATCTCGCATGCGACAAAATATGTCACGGTTTGAGAATAGGGTCCCTGTGGCGGCCTATTTGGTGGAGTTATGCAGCAGTCATACGTCATAAAGATGAATATTCGTCAATGATTGGTTGGCCCGTTTATTCTAACCAATCATTGGCGAATATTCTTCCTTACGACTCAAAAGTTATGACTGCTGCATAAATATCTGTGTGCAGTTGTCGATTCGGAGTAGGGGCGAGCGAAGCGAGCATAATGACAGCGAGCGCAGCGGGCAACTATTTATATTTACGTTTCGAACGCAAAAAAGTACGAAAGCACCCTGGTGTCACGCAACTTTATTTTTTTGAAAACTCATTATGACCCCATTCTCGTCATAATTACCTTTTCTTTATTAAAATGAATTTTTTCTCTTTATATTGCCATTTTTCTCATCATAATGACTTTTATAATATTATTATATGTCTTATAAAATTGTCCTCCCCCATGCTCTTTTGTTTCGTGTTTTATATCGATCTTGAATGTATGAGGGCATCTACTATAAATGTGTTTAATAAATAAATAAATAAACTTGATAATATTTTTTTGTCGGGGCGTGGCGCAGTGGTTAGAGTGTCCGACTTTGGGTCGAAAGGTCCGGAGTTCGAGCCCCAGTTGCGGCTGGGATTATTTAATTTAATTTGACCGATTAAATTATTCAAATCTCGTGGCTGGACTGGGGTGAGTCCTGCACGATTCACTGTTGCGTTCCAATTAACAGTGCTGCTCCTAAAGGTGGCGATGGAGTTAGTAACAAGGCCTATCCAGAACACGTGGCTAATGACCATAGCAGTCGATGCCAGAACACCAAGGAAAAAAAATAATATTTTTAACCCAAAAAATGATATTTTCAAGAACCCAAACAACGTAACGTCACCAAGGCAAATAATGTAAAAGTCATTATAATGACACCAGGGTGCTTTCGTAAAAAAGTGATCGGATCGTAAGCAACTTCTATAGAAAAGTGCCAAATTTAGATTAGGTGGTTTTCCCTCCTTTTACATTAAAAGATTAAATCTGTGTGCACTTGTCGGGGCGGAATAGGGGCGAGCGAAGCGAGCATAATGACGACGAGCACAGCGAAAACTACATTTTTATTTACGTTTTCAACGCTTAAAAGTGATCGGGTCGTGAGTTATTTCTGTAACAAATGTGTCAAAGTAAAGTTAGGTGGTTTTCCCTTCTTTCACGTTAAAAGATTGAATCCGTGCAGTTGTCGAGGTGGAATATAGGGGCGAGCGAAGCGAGCATAATGACGGTGAGCGCAGCGAGCATCTATTTTCATTGGCGGTTTCAACACTGAAAAGTGATCGGATCGGAAGCAAGTTCTGTAACATAAGTGCCAAAGTTAGGTTGTTTTCCATTCTTTTACGTTAGGAATTTGAATCTTTGCACTTGACCAGGAGGAAATCGGAATAAGGTCGAGCGAAGCGAGCATAATGACTGTGAGTAAACGGATCGAAACGTCTGTAACAAAAGTGCCAAAGTTGGGTTAGATTGGTTTCCTTTCTTTTACGTTGAAGGTTTAGATCTGTCTACAGTAAGGTCGGGACGTAATAGGGGCGAGCGAAGCGAGCTTAATGTATTAGGGAATTTTCTATAAGCATATATCTGAAAACTGATTAATATTGCAACACGGCTTGTTCCGTTTCATTTCTGTAATTACATGTATATTTTCTAAATCTGGCATCAGCGCCTAAAGACATGCAATGCACGTTGATTTTGTTACATATTTTTTGGTATCTATGATACGTTGTTGAAAAAGAATTGTGACTTTGAAAACGTCAAAATAAAAATATACACATAAAATTAGTGTAAAGCAAATTCAATTCTCAAATAGCCACCAATTTCCCTAGAAATTACAAAAGGAAAGTGGCAAACTGGGGTAAAGCTACTACCCTCATTTCATGGTCCTTCGCTTCCTGGATATTTAGACCAATTCTTGTAATTATAATCGACGAATCGAACCAAGCTGGTGCAAGACCAAGACCTATTCCATCCAGAACAGTTCATCTGCGTGCTCGCAACAATCCTAGGTCAGTCCTATCCTTTTTATCCTATAACATTTACCTAATTTTGTCCTACAACCCTTCCACTTGGCGTGATCGAGTGAAAGGAAACGTCAGTTCATAAGTCATATTATTGATTTTTTCATTGAAAAAGCTATCAGTCCCTCTTTACAAATAATTAGTATCAACTTATACCCCTTTTGTTCAAATTTATACTCTTGAATTAAACGAAAATGTCTGCGGAAGAGCTAAGAGAAAAAAAATCTCAACTTGTTATTCGTAGAAGCAGTAAAAAAAGTGCTCTCACAAGATTCGAAACATTTTTAAAAAAGGTAGACGAAGAGGTTGATCGTCCCGTTCTCGAAATAAAAACACGTTTGGAGGCAATATCTATTATTTATACCGAATTTGATGCTATACAAGCAGAAATCGAAAATATTGAACCCGAAAAATGGGATGATCATGGAAAAGAACGCGAAAATTTTGAAAATAAATATTTCTCACTGGTAGCAACTGCTAAAACTGTAATACAATCACTTGAACAAAGTTCTGTATCAGCTGCTGCAACTGGAACACAACATAAATCATTAGTTTCTCCCAGTGGCGTAGCAGCAACACACACTCAAATCAATGTCAAATTACCTGAGATCAGTTTACCAGAATTTAGCGGTTGTTACGATAAGTGGACACAATTCTATGAATCTTTCGACTCATTAATAAATAAAAACCCATTGCTCTCTAATGTTCAGAGGTTTTTTTATCTACAGGGAGTATTAAAAGGTGAGGCAGCGCAAATCATTTCTTCCCTGACTGCAACAGATAATAATTATAAAATTGCATGGGATTTATTAACCGAACGTTATCAAAATAAAAAAGCAATCATACATTCGCATCTTAAAAGCATTTTTGAGCTTCCCAATGTGTCTAAAGATTCCCACAACATTTTGAGAAAATTTTTAGACAATTTTTTGAAACATTACAGATCTTTGAAAAACTTAGGGGAAAATGTTGAAGAATGGAATACAATATTAATATTTCTTTTGAATTCGAAATTAGATTCAGCTACGCGAAAAGAGTGGGAAATAAAAACAAAATCCCGAACTTTTTCAAAGATTGACGATTTCACAACTTTTTTAATGGAGCGTTGTCAACTTTTGGAATCGTTAGATACAAGAACAGTTACTTCAAGTAACACTCCAATGAAAAAAAACAATGAAGGTCGTTCATATTCGCATGTATCTGCTAGTTATTCATGCCCAATTTGCAATGAGTATCATTCTATTTTTCAATGTAAAACATTCCTGGACATTCCCTTGAACAAAAGATATTCAGAAACTAAACGTTATGGTCTATGCACAAATTGCCTGCGTCCAGGCCATAGCAATTCTGAATGTAAGTCGACGTACTCTTGTAGAACTTGCCAAAAACGTCATCATTCGCTATTAGACTTGACACCAAGTAGTCGCATCACCAACTCCACATCCAATGTTAAAACCAATACCCAATATCAAATCTCCTTGCGCAGTAACAATGATTCTATTCAAAGCAATCACAGTCACCCTCCTCCAGATAGGACGTCTGATTCACAATCTTCTGAAACTCAAACATATTTCGAAAATATGTGTACCCATACTATGACTAACCAATCATTTGTTATTCTCTCAACCGCAGAGGTAAACGTTTCAGACAAAAATGGCAAAACTCTGAAATGCAGAGCGCTGCTTGACAGTGGATCCCAATCCAATTTCATAACAAAATCTTTGTTAGACAAATTAGGTCTACAGGGTGTTGACATACAAATGCCCGTTTCTGGCATACACGAAAATCTAGTCAATATATCGAAAAGAGTTTCAGTAAAATTCAAATCAATATATGGTAATTATACCTCACAACTGTCGTTTTTAGTTATTAACAAAATAACAGGAATTATTCCGCAGCAGTTCATTGACTTTAATCAGATAAATATTCCTAGCCACATCAAACTTGCTGACAATAGTTTTAATGTGCCTTCTCCTGTCGATATGCTTCTAGGTGCTGAAATATTCTTTGAACTGCTCAGTACAGGTCAAATTAGGTTAGGTAAAGGTTCACTTTCCTTGCAAGAAACCAAATTAGGTTGGGTTCTAGCTGGACCTATCCCTTTCAATCATATTGTTCAGCCTTCTACAAATCTTTGCTTTTTATCAATGAACTCTTTAGAAGATCAACTTCATAATTTTTGGCAAATAGAAGAGAATTATGCTGAAACCAAAAAACTGACTGAAGAGGAAACTGAATGCGAAAGTCATTTTTCGAATACATTCACCCGTGATGATACAGGGCGTTTCGTAGTTAGTTTACCTTTAAAGGAAAAATATAAACAGTTAGGTGATTCTCTGGAAACCGCCATCAAACGATTCCATTATATGGAACAAAAAATAAATAAAAATCTTCATCTCAAAGCCCAGTATTGCGACTTCATGTTAGAATATAAGACCCTTGGTCACATGACAGAAATTGATCCAAATCAGCCCGCGCAATTACCAATATTTTATTTGCCCCATCATAGTGTCGAAAAACAAGATAGCACCACCACCAAGCTAAGAGTTGTATTCGATGGCTCAGCTAAAACTAATACAGGCATTTCATTAAATGATTCACTCAAAGTCGGTCCTACCATACAAAATGAACTATTTGTTATACTCCTCCGGTTTAGACAACATGAAATGGTGATGACAGGCGACGTTGCCAAAATGTATAGGCAAGTCAACATAAGAAACCCAGAACGTGATCTCCAACGTATAGTTTGGCGCGAAAATACCGAATCCAAACTTTCTCATTTCCAGTTGAATACCGTCACTTACGGGACGGCTTCTGCTTCATTTCTCTCGACCCGTTGCCTGAAACAGATTGCTTTAGAATCCCATGACCAGTTTCCTGTAGAATCCAATATAATTCTAAACGATTTCTACGTTGATGACCTACTCACAGGTTCCAGTTCAGTAGAGAGTCTCATTAATATTAAAAAAAATATAATCAGTCTTTTAGCCAAGTCTGGATTCGAACTCCGAAAATTCAGATCTAATAACCCATCAGTTTTGAATGATATCGATGAAAAAAATTGTCATTTAAAGCAGTTAGTAACCGACTCACAAAGTGCAAAAACTCTTGGAGTATTGTGGAACTCTGCTGTTACAGATGCATTTGAGTATAATACCAAAATGACTCCATCCATTCCCAAATCTATCACAAAAAGAACTATTCTTTCTGTTATATCACAAATATTTGACCCATTGGGTCTTCTGGGTCCCATTATTGTGCAAGTTAAGATTATTTTACAGAAGCTGCGGCTTGAAAAACTCAGTTGGGACGATCCTATACCAACCAATTTATTCAAATCCTGGATCCAATTTCACAATCAAATTCTCACTGCCCAAACACTAAAAATTCCTAGGCATGTACTTATCACAAATCCAGTTGCCATACAAATTCATGGCTTCTGTGATTCTTCTATTCAAGCGTATGCTTCATGCATCTATATCCGCTCTCAAGATGCCCAAGGCAAAGTACGTGTTTCTCTATTTTGTGCAAAATCTCGTGTAGCTCCTCTCAAGGCTGTATCGTTACCTAGACTTGAACTTTCCGGCGCCCTTCTATTAGCTAAGCTAACCAAAAGGGTCACGTCTTGTTTAGACCTCCAGTTCAGTAATATTTATTATTGGACAGATTCCACTATTGTTCTTGCTTGGATTGCCGCTGAACCACGTTGCTGGAAGACTTTTGTATGTAACAGAACTTCCGAAATACAAACTTTGACTAAAAAAAATAATTGGTACCATGTTTCATCCACTGAAAATCCTGCAGATATTATCTCAAGGGGAATCAGTCCAAGCGAATTGCAAAATAATTCTTTATGGTGGAATGGACCATCTTTTTTGAAGAACTCCCAAGATTATTGGCCTGCAAATTGTCACATCTCAAATTTTTCGAAATCATCCATTGAAATTCCTGAATTTAACTCAAAATGTATAACTCTCAGTACGGCAATTTCTTTCAGTTTATTTAAAAAATTCTCTTCATTCCTAATATTAGTAAACGTCGTATCGTACTGTTTAAGGTTCTCAAAGCACTCAAAACTCAAGCCTGAAGATAGAATATTATCCATCAATATAACCCCGGTTGAACGAGCCACTACAGAAAAAATCTTAAGCAAACTGGCTCAAGCTGAATGCTTCGTAGAAGATCTACAAAGCTTGAAGTTAAATAGTTCTGTCAAACCTAGTAGTAAACTCAGCTCGTTAAATCCCTTTTTAGATGAAGACGGTATAATTCGAGTGGGCGGACGTTTACGCCATTCGACCTTAAAATTTGATTCTAAACATCCTATTGTACTGCACAAAACCCACGTATTCACAAAACTATTGATTCGATTTGAACATGAACGTAATTTTCATTCGGGTTGTCAAGCCACGTTATCATTTATTAGGCGAAAATATTGGCCACTTAATGGCAGAGAAGCCGTGCGTAGCGTTCTTCGCAAATGTATACCTTGCTTTAAAGCTAAACCACCAGTTATTACAAATCAAATGGGTAATCTTCCCGCAACCAGAGTAACTCCATCTCGAGTTTTTGCTAATTGTGGGGTCGATTATGCCGGTCCTTTCTTGCTAAAGGACGGAAAGTACCGGAATCGTAAAATACTCAAGGGTTACATATGTCTCTTTATCTGCTTGTCAACTAAGGCAATTCACATAGAATTGGCCACTGAACTTACTACCGAATGTTTCATCGCGACTTTCAAAGGATTTTCCTCCAGACGTGGTTTGTGTAGTCATTTGTACTCGGACAATGGCACGAATTTTGTTGGTGCTAATAACGAGTTGAATCGCATTGATACAATTCTAAGAAATGATGCATTCCAACGTTATCTACATACAAACAATGTTCAGTGGCACTTCATACCAGCTCGTTCCCCTCATTTTGGTGGGATATGGGAAGCGGCTGTGAAGTCGATTAAATACCATTTGAAGCGTATCATATCTAGTACGTCTTTCACTTTCGAAGAATTCTATACGATTTTAACCCAAGTGGAGGCGGTATTAAATTCCCGACCTTTGACTCCCCTTTCCTCTGACCCGAATGACCTAGAGGCCATCACACCCAGCCATTTCCTCATCGGCGGATGTCTGAATGCAGTTCCAGAATCAGATCTCAAAGAGACGCCCGTTAGTCATCTCAAGCGGTATCAGCACATCCAGTATATGGCACAACACTTCTGGTCTCGCTGGAGCAGAGATTATTTACATAACCTCCACCAAAGAACGAAGTGGCGCTTTCGACAAGATCCAGACCACCTGATAGGCAGCCTAGTCTTACTCAGAGAGGACAATCTTCCCCCACTGCAATGGTCACTTGGCAGAATTTCCGATGTCGACCCAGGAACGGACGGCATTGTTCGAGTGGTTAGCGTATTCACAAAAAGTGGTGTTGTCAAGCGATCTATCGTTAAAATAAGTATTTTACCAATAGACTGAAGACCAGCTGTTTCAGACAATTTAAGACTTTCAATTTTTGAAATTCCGAACTGATGAACTCGATTATCATAATTATTATTTACTTCAACGAGATAATTATTTAATTCATTTTTTCGAAAGTGTTATTCATAAACATGTTTTCTTTTTCATAATGTTTATTATCATTCAAGAATGTGATGTTAGAATGTAACTCTTTCAGCATGCTTCCTTTGAAAGGCATCTTCTGGATACTTTCAAGGCCGGCGGGATGTTCCGTTTCATTTCTGTAATTACATGTATATTTTCTAAATCTGGCATCAGCGCCTAAAGACATGCAAGGCACGTTGATTTTGTTACATATTTTTTGGTATCTATGATACGTTGTTGAAAAAGAATTGTGACTTTGAAAACGTCAAAATAAAAATATACACATAAAATTAGTGTAAAGCAAATTCAATTCTCAAATAGCCACCAATTTCCCTAGAAATTACAAAAGGAAAGTGGCAAACTGGGGTAAAGCTACTACCCTCATTTCACGGGTGATAAGTGGTTTCACTGCTTTAGCATTTTTCTACAGTTCATTTTCTACTCTTTACTTTGTATATGTTGATTTTATTGTAAAAGAAATTAATTAGAAAATACGCATTATTATTATTATGACGGTGAGCGCAGGGTCATTTTAGACGCTTAAAAGTGATAGGATCGTGAGTAACTTTCTCCAACACCACCTTATTTTAATTCAAAAGATTAGATCTGTGTGCAGAATCGCGAGAAACGCCGAAGCTGTACTCGGTAAACATGAAGTAAGCGGGTTCATTCCTTCAGAAAAATGTTCTCCAGCCAACCGCTCAAGATTCGTCCTTCACTTCACCATCACAAAATACAGACTCAAATTCAACAATTTTTCCCATAATTTTCAGCATATTTCCAAAAAAGAATCACATGCAAACTGATCCCGGTATGCAGGAATTTAAAGAAAACTGGCAACGTCGCTTTGTTCTCATTTCGTCTCTTCGCTTCTTGGACATTTGACTCAACCGTTGAGAATAATCACTAAACTTGGAGTGGAGTCCGCTGTTCTGAAGCAGCGAACAGCGCTTTGCGTATATCTCAAAACATAACCCATAATAACATAACTGTTGTAAGTTCAGGGGTGAGATTACGTGAGCCATAGAATTCTATAGTCGACAGTTATGTCTCTGTCTCTCCAATTGAATTCAACCATATTACACCTCACTTATTCGATGAAAAGTAGAATTCTATGGCTCACGGAATCCCACCCCTGGGGTGGATTCCGTGCAAGGAGACTAAAATTTAACAAGGATGGTTTAATAAGCTCTAGCCAATCAGAATCTTGTAGCATCAACGCGTCATAGTGACGTACTTGGGTATGAGTACAGAGTCAAACCACAGAACTCATACTTATATGTTATGAGATATAAGTATGAGTTCTGTGAGTCAAACTCGAACCAAGCAGCAAAACTGTCAGCAGTAACTCTCATATACCAAGAGCTAGTCCGTCACTGTCTGTATAGAACGGCGGCCATGACACGTCCTACTACGTCACATTTCGTCACAAATGTTCTTTCATCTCTTTCTACTAGTGTCCCCATTGTCTTATGGGAATCAAACACTCCTTGTTAAATTTTAGGCTGTGTCAAGTCACCGGTCGGACCAATATGATTAGACCAGCGCGGTCATTCGGTTGACTTGACGACCTAATTAGAACTGTTCGTATGTGACCAATATTTTCAATCATCTGATCGGTCAGACTCATCGTCATACTTCATACTGAACGCGCGTGCCTTGTCCGACCGGTGACTTGACACAGCCTTAGTCTCCTAGGTTCGGAACATCTGTGGTTAGGGCAGGTAATAGACGATGAAAGTGTGTCGTCACAAATGTCATACTTGTCAAAAACTGATTCCAAACAAAGAATTTTAGGTGACATTCTCTGTTGATGATTTGCTTATTAGTTTGTGTTTGGATTTTGTTTTCTCAGGCAAAAGAAGTTGAAAAACCATAACGGAAACTAAAACTATCGGAGTTATCGGACAAGCTGATTTAAATTCGACGGAGGTTTGTTTGGAATCAGTTTTTGACAAGAGTGACATTTGTGACGTCATCACTTTTCTCGTCTATTGTGGGAAATCCAGTAAACTTGGCAACTCCGCCTAAAAATCCTATCGTGGCGTATCGTGTACCGTAGAATGGACGAGTTCAGCCCACAGAACTCATACTATGTCACAGAATACTGTGTAGTTCAGTATTCTGTGCTTATATCTTAAGATATAAGTACGAGTTCTGTGGTTCAGCCACATTTTACCAACCTTGTAAACGGTTAAAAATACTCTACCACTGGAAACGCATTTTTTTCTCATTTTATTTATGCCTTTCGGTTAGGAGTTTTCATTAAATTAATTCTAACTTTTCAATGATGTGGTGTTCCACGTTTTTCCGGGTTTTCTACAGCTGTAAAAGCGAATGCGTCACCAAATCATTTTAAGCAGCCCCGAAGCTCATAATATTTTTTCCATTTTTTCTATTTTATTGCTGTATTTAATATTTTAATAAAAGTTCTTTTTATTTTACTTTAGTCCCAAATACTGATTTTTTTTCAACTCCGGTAGTTGATTAGGAACACAATTTTTGTCCAGTTTTCAATATTTTTCTACTTTATAGATCATGTGATCTCTGACTAGAAAAATGTGTGAACTCGGGGCAATGCATAAATGTATCGATGTTTCTCTAAAAACCGAGGATATCTGATTTGATCAATTTTTCATTATATTTTAACTTTCAGTTGAAGTTGACAACTATTATTTCCTTGAATAAGTGTGTTTGCAATATTTAAAAACAGAATATATTACCAACCTGACAGCGAAAAAAAAGAACACCAAAATCCTGTGGAATATTGTCAATTGGTTATTTAAAAAATTTGGTCAAAAACAATAATTTCTATATTTATGTACTTCACCTTGTAAATGTTACAAATTGTCATTGAATATACAAAAAAAGTGACATTTGTTGTTGTGAGTTGTTTGCTCTGAGTTGTTGGGAACCATTTTAATAGTCTTATAACATATCCATGAGATAAAATCGACCTACTAATGATTATGAGTACTACTGGTATAGATATCTAATAGGTAGATTTACCAACAATTTCTTTCGTTAACATTGGGTCTACATAATACAAAACAATTTGATTCAAGTTTCCACACTCTTCTCGGAATTTTCCTGATTCATATTTTCCGGTATCACTTTTGCTACTTTTCTGGATTCTTTAACAAAGGTTTTTGTACACTGCATTTCTGTCCAACTTACTGGCACCATTGGATGTCCATGTTCTGAATGTGCTATTACTACACCAAGTTCATTCTCTGCGGTAGATAATTGATATGTGTGGGCCTCCGTAATAGGTAGCTAGTGGAGAAATATGCTTTAATTAGAAACTTACACAATCTGTGTTGAAACATTGTTCATCTTGTACTCACCACTCTAGCTAATATTATGTCGCCTGGTCTGAAACTCTTATAGATTTCAACTTTATCTTTCTCAAATGCCCTTACATCTTCCCTGCGAACCAAAGCTCTGAACGGCCGTCTCAGGACTGTATCACCTACACATTTGATAAAACATTTGGCAAATTGTTGGGTTATGATGTACACTTGTGCTGTGACAATGTCGCCTTGTGCAGGAACCACAGTCTGTTCACCACTACTGTGTACCTCCACTATTTTTAGACTATCTTTCTGAACAATATCGACAAAACCTGCTAACTGGGAATAAATATATCCTTGTCTTTCGTAAGTACCTTGACCAGAAGTGTACACCTGATCACTCAATACCAGTCTTTGGCCTGGAAGGCATATAGGAAGTTCGGATGTCATATCTCACGTAAGCAAGAGTGTGTCACACCTTTTTGAATCTTGTAATCTAGGTGTTCTTGTTGCTTACTCCAGTGTCCTAGCCTAGGAATTTAAGGCATCAAACAAAAATAATTTGGTTCTTAAAATCTTAGTTGATAGGTTATGTTGATGTTGTTATTTTCTTCTTCTTATTAAACTAATAATAGTGTTGCTCGTTCAGACTGTATCACCAGCACTATCCCACTTACAAAACATTTCATTTCTTTATATCGCGTTCCGAAATTACTGTCACTTCTGGTGTCAGTCAACAATAGCGGAACAATATCAGTTCCAGTAAAACACTGGGAATGGAATAATAACGTAACAAATAACAGCCAGTAAAATATCACGAATACATGTGTGTACTGTAACGGAAAATTGCAAGTGCTGCATTGGAGCAAATGCAATAAAAAAAAATGATAATAACCATACTCAGCAGTATAATTAATATGCATCACTTCACCAGAAAATATGGATAAGTCGAGGCTTTGCTGCTGAGTTGAACACATTTTTCAACGATTTTCAAATTACAATTCCCACAATCTCTTCATACAGTCGTGACAGATATATTATAATGTAAATTACAGATATATTGTAATGTAAATTACAGAGATGGGAGAAAAAAGAAAATTACTTTCAGCAATTATTTAACCATTAATTGTTAACAATAACTAAAATTATTTTAGTCCTGGCTGGAAAGTGATATTTTCCTAGGCAGGAAAGTGATACTTTGCTAATAATTGTCCACCATTTTCAATTTTTCAATAAAATTAGAATGATGCGATCCCAAAAATTACAAAATACCCCCCAATTTTGTTTAGAATCAGACCATAAATGACAAATTCATCTGTTATCATTCAATTCTAAGAAAAAATCATGATCTGCTACCCCAGGAACCCTGCATTATCAGTTTTGAATATGAATCGGACCATGGATCACAAAACTCGTCCACCATCTAGTTTTTTTTCTTATAAAGATGGCTACGCACTTTGTTACACCCGAATATGAACATCTGCTATATTCATTCATTCTCAGATTTTACTTGAATTCTCTATTTTATTTTTCAAGAGCTCAGAGTTACCTAAATACTACACAATTATCATTTTTTCTAATTTTCTATATACAATTTCAATCGACCGAAGTTTTGCGAGCAGTTTATATCAATAGTTGATATGTTGAGCAGTTTATAAAAAATGAAACTCCTGGTCCCTGGACACCAACATCAAAGATACCGACGCTAAAGTCGGACTACTGTATGTGTTAAACTGTGACCAGACAGTCCAGACTTTGCAGAGTTGTATTCAGGTTGGTTGCATTACAATTATTAAAGCTGCGTTTTGTGGTTGTGGCGCAAGGAGACTAAAATTTAACAAGGAGAGTTTAATCCCCATAAGACAATGGGGACAGTAGTAGAAAGAGATGGAAGAACATTTGTGACGAAATGTGACGTAGTAGGACGTGTCATGGCCACCGTTCTCTATAGACAGTGACGGACTAGCTCTTGGTATATGAGAGTTACTGCCGACAGTGTTGTTGCTTGGTTCGAGTTCGACTCTGTACTCATATCCAAGTACGACACTATGACGCGTTGATGCTACAAGATTCTGATTTGCTAGAGCTTATTAAACCCCCTTGTTAGTTTAGTCTCTTTGGTTGTAGCGGTGCTTTCTTTTGTGTTTTTAATCACATTATTGATTATTTACTTCAAATATTTGTTTGGTGCAAAGTTTTGTGTTGGTTTCAGGTGACGTTAAACATTCGTTGGTTTTATTTCACATCGTACCCACGTGTTGTAAGCATAATACGGCTCTGTTCTAGTTTGGTGCTTTTGTTGACATCGTCCGTATTTGCAATTGCAATGTGAATACACTTTATTTTTGTTGAAAATCACTCATTTTGCGCCCTCTATCGAGCAATGACAATTAATAGAATGGCATTGTCTATGAGAGAAAAGCGGAATGCGCTTTGCTGGATGAAGCATAAAAGCGCTTCACAAGTCTACTAGACGGTCCATAAAATGTCAAATTAAAGGCCGCTGAACCGCTTCAAATAAATCCAGCGGAAAATAAAGCGCTTTATTTATCTACAGCCGTCTATCACGTGAAGCGTAAAAGCGGCTGCAACCGCTGCACGCTGTTCGAAGCGACCAATGTATAGAACATTGATTAAATTAGCAAAAGACAGTTAAGTCAAAGTCAAAATATACTTTAATGTCAGAAGTTTTTCAACTTATAGACAAATGTTTCAGTTATAAATAAATAAGGATGTTGAAACAAAAAAAAAATTCATCTAACTTTCGTCCTATTTCACTCATTCCCAGTTTAGCAAAAAATATTGAAAAACTGATTCATTCGAGAATGACCGAATTTTTGAGCTCGCAGTATCTAATGAACAACTAGCAGTTCGGTTTTCAGAGAAACAAAAACACAGGATATGTAATCCTATCTCTTTTATATAAATAAAAAAATTTGCATTGTTCACAATGAGCGCTTGTCACGAAAGAAACAAGGTGTCGTGTCATACCAGGACGGTGCTCATTGCCATAATCCTATACATAAGGAATATTGGGTCGAAAATCCATCAGAAAACAACTACTTTCCTGGCTAATACCACGACGAACGTTGAATTACATACAATGAATTTCCGTGCAGAGTTCCTACAAGGCTATCTCTGCAATTGCGAGCTGCATGGAAATGTTAATTGAAACATTTGGACCACCTATAGATCGATTTCGGGGTGTTGCCCCTCATAAGTATAGGGTAGGTCTCTGCAGACAATAACTAATTTCTGTAACAAATAATGGTTCAATTAATAATTCATGTCAAGACAAAAGCTAAGACCGAGCTCGCAGTGTAGCTTTCACTAAACCACGAGCGCCATCTCAACTTCTGCCTCTCGGCCCAATATTCCTATTGTATAGGATTATGGCAATGAGCACCATCCTGATATGGCAGGACACCTTGTTTCTTTCTTCTATAAGTATAATCGCAAATTAACGGTGGGGAAGTGGCAGCTGTTGTATTTTGTGATTTTTCTAAAGCTTTTGACTGTGAATCATAAAATACTTTTGCTTAAACTACAAAAATATGGATTCCGGGAATCACTCTGTTGGTTCAATTCTTATTTAACTGAACGACATCAGATAGTAAGAAATTCATTATATTCGGAAATGAAGAGTATTAGTTGTGGAGTTCCTCAGGGTTCCATCCTTGGACCAACTTTATTTTTATTGTATATTATTGACCTTTTGAATATCCAGATTTCAGGTTCATTTACTGTTTTTGCTGATGACTATAGTTTGGCATCACAAGAACAAAAAGGATCTTCATGAAATGATACGATTTTATCTAAAAACAATAAAAGATTGGTGTGATTCAAATTTACGTCATTTAACATAAAGAAAACTAACATGATATCTTTCAGATGGCATCTTGAAGGTATATCATTGGTCGACAATAATGTTGAAAATAAATTAGGTTAGAAGTTTTTAATTGATGTAGCCGATACTTGATGAAAATCCATGTTAATATCTATAATGAAAATAAATGAATGTTTTTCACTACAAAGGGTTTACAAAATCACGACGATCGTTTCGATGTACAACAGCTTTTTCAAGTGGAGAAGATAATCTAAATTACAACTTTGTGTGTTCTCTTAAATACTCATCGTAAATTGATTAGGGTTCAGGAGTATACCTGTCTCCAAATAAACCCCTGATTAGTACCATTTACTGACTATATTTAATCTAGCCTTTCCAGGAAAACATATTAAGTAAAGGTGAATTATTCAATTCTAAGTACTTTCAAAAACTTTTCATCACCTCATAACCTCACAAAATTGACTTCTCGACACCTCTTTAGATGTCGAATAAAAATGACATTTGTAGTCGATACTCACTTCTCGATATGAAACATGAGAATCGCAAATTTTGTTTATTCGACACGACAGCTATCGAGTCGAGATATAAGAATCCCGCTGCAGGTGTATACCTGTCTCCAAATAAACCCCTGATAAGTACCATTTACTGACTATATTTAATCTAGCCTTTCCAGGAAAACATATTAAGTAAAGGTGAATTATTCAATTCTAGTTGGTTATTTAGAAGGTTATCAGAATTTTTCCAATTATTAATCTCCATACTTTCTAAAGTACTTATGGCCGATTTCACCAACTAATTCCTAAAGTTAGGAAATACCTAATCCGAATTTAGAAACGCCCAAGTGCAATTTGCGTTTTTCCATGCGTTAAGTAATGCTTAAAAGTGATCGCAGGTATTTCCTATCACTCTGAAGCATTACTTAACGTGTGGTGAAACGCAAATTGCACTTGGGTATTCCTAAATCCGATTTAAGTATTTCCTAACTTTAGGAATCAGTTGGTGAAATCGGCCATTAGAATTGTAATTCAAAGTATGATATCAAAACCATATATAAACCTTCAAAGAAACTGAAGGATCACTTGAGATCGGCGAAGGATAAACGTGATGAACTAAGCTCATCTGGGGTGTACCGCATTCCATGCACCTGTGGCAACGTTTATATCGGAACCACGAAGCGTTCCACAAATACCAGAATAAAGGAACACAAGGCCAATTGCCGGTTAGGACACTCAGAAAAATCCGCTGTCGCAGAACATGCGCTTAACAATAACAATCACAGAGTGAAGTTCGAAGAAACCCAAGTTATTGCCACAACACATGCATATTATCCAAGACTCTTCCGAGAAGCAATTGAAATCAAAAAACATCCCAACAATTTCAACAGAATTGAAGAAGGGTTACAATTGAATAAAGCATGGCTACCTGTTCTCAAGAAAACGGTAATAACACCACACCGGGAAATTAATTCATTAGATATATACTTGGACAATAAAGTATATATCTAATGAATCCGAGGGGGTACCCGACGCAGGGACGATGGCACCGGACACAGGTACGAGTACGTCGACCCATAAATACTGGCTGAGACAACGCATACCAAACAAGTAGTGTTCAGTGATCGAAACTGTAAACATTTCTCTTGAAAATGCCAACCACTCGTGTTGGCGAAACGTCGAGTTTTTCTCTAAATAAACGTCGGCCTAAAAACCCGAAAAACCATCATTCATCTAAAGAGGTGTCGGAAGTCAATTTTGTGAGGTTACGAGGTGATGAAAAGTTTTTGATTTGGAAAAATATCGTCATTTCGTCCAAAAGAAGATCATATACATATGCTAATTGAATATATGGACAATCATCGATATTTTACCACAGATCGCTTGTGTTCTACAAATACGAATGGCAAAAAAATCTGACAAAAGCTAAGTAATAAATTAAACGGAACAAGAATGTTACTGACAAGAGAAGCAAATTTAAAAATGTTCCTTTAGAAGTATTTTAGTTTGGTAGTATTCGAATATATGTTCACAATTAAAGAGACATCAGCAGATGCTGATGTGTGATTAGGTATCAGATTATAAATTTAAGATTTCATGGGTTAAAGGTTGTCATCTAGACTATCAAAGTCTGTACAAAAGACTCAAAATATAAAGTAGCATAACTGAAGCGGTGTAAATTATTAATTTTAACAAGCATCTGTTCATTTTGGTAAGAATTTAGTTTTTGGAAATGTTCCTAAGAAAGTCCTAGGTTCACTATATATTCGTTGTTTCCACCAACTCATATAAGAACTATTGCTAAAAAATAGAGCACAATGAAAGAAGCAGTATTTATTTGATAAACAAGAGATCATTTTGACTTTTGGTTTTTGACCTCCGTAGCTAGTTTCTAAAGATTACAAATTTTGTGATCCAAACGGAATAATAGTGTCACTATTGCTATTGCACGTTTGAAACAAAAAAGAAGGTAGAATATGCCCCTTTTCTGACATTTGTAGGAAGAGCACCATATTTTAATCTAGGAAGTCGAATATTCCAACATAAATAGTTGTAAACCTCAATAGCTCTCTCTATGTACACTCGTCTGGCTTACTTCCAGGTTAACATCTTCACCAAAACAAACCAGTCGCATAAAAGCGGAAAGTTTTTTGTTTGCGACTGACATGTTGGTTTAGATAAATTCTATACCTGGGTTCTGCAATGCTGCAATATATGGTGTGGAAAGATTGTACAAATTGCCAACAAATATTTGTTTATTCAAAATAATTTCTAAAAACGAGATTCTGGAATTTCAACGACACTAAACTCTCTTCAAATTCGTCGTCGACGCCTTCCAAATAGTACATTTTCGTGCCGAGGTCTAATTTCGTAAACTATTGACTAGGTTAGAATGAAATGTCATTATTCAATTTAAGACGACGGTGTATGCTGAGACATACGTTACCTCTCGACTAGTTTTTCGACATGTGAGGAGAATCACTCCTCTCTTTATGTCGAGAAGACTGTCGAATGGTGACAGCTAGTCGGTACGTGTCGAATCGAAAGATGAGAATCCCTGTGCTGAACCCTAATCAATTTACGATGATTATTTAAGAGAACACAGCAAAATTGTAATTTAGATTATCTTCTCCACTTGAAGAAGCTGTTGTACAGCTAAATGACCGTCGTGGTATTGTAAACCCTTTGTAGTAAAAATCATTCATTTAGTTTCATTACAGATATTAGGTTAGAAGTACCTAGGTCTATCTCACTGAAATTTTATGTAAAAAGTGCTCTTCGGGTTGTTATGCATTGACAGTTGTATCGAATGAATAAGGATTTTCAGCTTCCAAACCTCTGTACCATTCTCTTATTGAATCACATCTGCGGTATGACTTCTGGGGAGTTATTGTTTCCATGTGAATCACTTTTTGAGTTATATTTTTTGGTATGATTTCATGTGCATGCTCATCACTGATGGACTGGAACGTTATCAACAAGTGCTGCGGTTGGATTGGCAGAAGATGGCAGAAATTAAGGGGTCGTTGGTGTGATGACGAGCGTCAGTGTTCGTATTTTTATTTTCGTATAGTTGCATGCGCTCATTCTCGCCTCAGTCACTCCTCTGGTGGTACTGTAGGTATTTCTGGGGTTTTCCTTCAGTTGGAATAGCAAATGTGCCACCTTTTTTGTTAACTATGTCCGGATCGCATAGGGTGGTGGTGCTATCTTTCTTCTGGACTTATTTTTAGATGGGGGAGACTATCACCATTATAGTTTATAATACAAGATAATTTCAATTTATATTTTTATCAACAATTGAAAAGCTTTGTCGAAAAGTTGAAAAACTTCTGACATTAAAGTATATTTTGACTATTGACAAAGTTTTCTACAATAACTAATTTGCAGTACTCTGTAAATCCCATAAGCCAAAGTTTTTTCAATTTATAGCTCAAGTCTACCTGCTTCTAGCAAAGAACATATGATATGTTCAACAATATTTTTGTTCATCTATGTACACGGACGTCGTTTTCATACTGGGTGATAGTTCCTTTTTTTCCTTTAATAATATCTTTATTATAAAGCAAAAAACCTCTGTGGCAAAAGTACCATAATGGTAAAGTATGTGAAACACAAAATTATGTTGGGTTTTTTCTTCACTACCTATGTGAGACATTCACCCCCTTACTCCCTCCATATCGATGCTGCAGTATTCTAGCTGGGCATTACTTTTTACCATATATGAATCCAACTGACAAATGAAAGAAATTCAAACCACAGACGAGATTTAGTAGCAGAGAAGAGAGTAAAGGCAACAAATAAAGACATCAACTATTTTGGAGGTCCATACGTTGTGATTATTCCCAAATTGGGGATACTCCAAAGACAATATTTTTATGAACAAAAAGGCATATATTATTCAGAGAAACTTCAGTTCTCAGATTGATGGAGAATAGCTTTATTTTCAGTGAATATACACAGGAAGTTCCTAGAATATAATAATGTATAATTAAATCTAGGCTATAACCATTCATTTAACATCTAATAAGTAACGATGGTATACTGAATAAATATTAAAATTACATATTATTTAAAGTGACAAATTTCTTTCATAATACAATGAATAACATAGCATTGCTTATTAACAGTTCATTTGGACGAGAAAAAATAAAATCAAGAAACTTCTACTAGAAAAGAATAAAAACAATGTATGTCAAACATAATGGTATCTATTGAAATAAAATGAACAATTTCAACATATAAACTTAACATTGTATGGCACAATAAAAACTAGTGAGGGTAATAATCATAGAAAAACAGTTAGAAAATAAAATTATGAGTGTCATTTGTGCCATAAAAATTTAAGTTATTCATAAATTACTTAGGTACCTACTGAAAAAAATACTGAACTTTTATTAATAAATTCAAGAAGTGCAATCATTATCTCAAATACACATCAAATAGTTGGTGAAAGCATCAATTTTCAAAATAAAACGACTGGAATAGTCTTTTATTGTTTTGTGGTCGTTATATGAAAAAACGAACATAAGGACAAAACTAATTTAATATCATTTTAACCTTACGTTAAATATATTTTAATCACCGATCCGACAGAAAACTAAGAGATTCAACTAGGTCAAAGATGATAAAGTCTTCTCTATCATAATGATGTTGGTGTTCTTGACACACCAATATTGATATAATTTCGTAAATCGCCACTCTTTTACTTTAGATCTAAAATAAAAAAGTAACTCATTAAATTAAAATCAAATTTTATTTGATAAAGTGAGGTTATGTGAATTATTATTTACCACAGACAGGCCTTAGTAGCGAGTTAATTGATTCTTGATAAAATAATAGTATCCAAGTGATTCTCAACTTGGCTGCTGTTGCTTTATTCTGGTATGAAAATGTTCCAGTAATATTTGGTTTCTTGACTCAATTTTTCCTGAAAAGGGCGTTTGGAGAGAAAACAAACTATCATTTTTAAAATTACCAATTACGACACACGACTAGAAATCACATCACCCTATATATATATATATATATATATATATATATATATATATATATATATATATATATATATATATATATATATATATATATATATATTTTAAATAAAGAAAATATTCGATAACTTCAATGTTTATCATTATCAGTCAATATTAGGACTTCTGATACATGGTTATGTTTTTTCTCGAAACATTCATCACTTGCCTGCTTAGTAGTTCAAGTTCTCACCTGGTGACCCTTAATTTCCGGTGAATAAATCTAAAAAAAAATGTTCAAGAATTATTTTTTTTTTAGTTCTGCTACCATCCATTTGGGTGTTTTTTTTTTCATTTGAAGCATCGAATCATTTTGTTAGCTCTATTCAGGTACCAATTTTTAAACAAATTATTGTAAATACCCGTATCAATGAATTGTGTTGTATAATATGAATGCATGAATTCAAGATGATGAAACGAAGTTCGGAAGATTTATATTAAGTAGTTCAAATAATATTCTACTGCCTAAAATTTAAATGCCATTGTGGAAATGATTGGTGGAGGATAATGAATAAAAAATACCTACAGCAAATACAATCTAGTATATTTGACATAGAAAATTACTTATTTTATAGAAAATATTTTTTGAAAATACCTACAGAATTAGCTAAGATAGATTAATGATATTAGTAAATAACATAAACAAGCTAATGCAAAGAGCATATGGATCTCTAAAAACGTTATATGGTGCTAGGCATTACCTATCATCAAATATAAACTTACTGTTATGTGAGTGGACAGTATTATCAATATTTAATTTTGGTGATTGTCTTTATGGTCCCAATCTTACTCAAAAATATATTTTAAAAATACAAAGTACAAAATTCTTCTTTGAGACTTGTTTACAGTGTTCCCAAACGCAAGAAGATTTCTACTAAACTGATTCCTTCATTCCGCATGTCTATTTCATAAAATTATTTTGAGAAAAAAACATGTTACCTACACAGAAAAACTATTCTTCTTTCGGATATCCACAATTTGAGCATAAGATTCAGGGGCACCCTTATTCCACCAAAAATTCAGAACTGAATTATTTAAACGTTCATTCACACATCAAATATGTAATATATATATATATAACTGACTATCAAAACAATTTGAAAAACACAAGAAATACATTCTTTTCCGGCAATAGAAGATCTTGTTTTTTTCTCATTCTAATAATTCGTTCTAGGATGGAGTCAACAATCATCTACAAAAAAAAAATGTGTAATTTTTCAAATACAGTATGGTCAGGGATGAGTGCTAGAACAATTTATTAGAGATCTAATTGTTGCTGTCAAAACAAAAAATATTTGGAAGAAATGAGAACTTAATTATTATTATGTAAAAAAAAACTCCTGATACCTAGCATTTGAAAATTTATGTCTAGAACATCATTCCCAGTTTCATATTGGAACTTACTATGACATGCTTTTAATTCACTAGCCTTCAAAGAAAATTATGTCTTCTCAGTAAAAACTACAAATATATGATTATTACGAAAACGTGATTCCTTCTCAAAATACACATATAATATTCTATGAAAAAATAAGCTAGTCTAACGACTTTTCACTTACATAACCTCACTTTATATCTTCAACAATTATTTAAGCATTCCTGGTAATCTGATTAGACTCACCAGGGGTATAAACAGGGACATCACCTTGATTGAGGGCAGCACTCTCGCCCATATTACTCGATGGCGGTGGAGGCATTGCATATACAGGTACACCTTGGCCCTTCTTTGGGGATGGCTGGCTGGTTACCGGAGAACCACCACGATCCTCATCTGAGCCATCATCCTGAAATGTGTCCCGATATTAAAGAAAGCTGTGTGATACAATTAGTGAGTATATTTGAAGCAAATGCAATTTTAATAACCTCGTCTAGAGTCTGTTTTAAAATTCTAGAGTCGGTTTTAAAATAAGATTTTATTTTTGGTCAAATGAGTTTAGAATTTCATAAAGGTTTGATATTTCCAGGAGATAATTGAATTGTTAAATGGCACCAAAATAGAGGAAAGTCAAAACGCCAAGGTAGGCAAGGGCATTCTCCCCCTTTCCTCTTCATCAACTTATACAACAGTATTATTTTTTATTTGAAATTGATGGATCTGAGACGTTATACAGAGTTAGTCAAATGTATGGACCCGCCCATTTTTCTCAGTTAATATGAGGGTGATCAAAAAAAGTTCAATTAAAAGTTGAAGGGTATTTCACTCTGCACCTTTTTATAAATTCAAATATATTTTAGATATGCCATTGGTAAAGAAATGGCCATCGACATTTTTTTTAAATTGAACCATATGTCATGTTTGGTATCGCCACATATCTTGTTTTTTACAGTACCAATATTATTCTAATTCTCTCGATAGGTACAGTATGTTTCGTAATTTTGTGTCCACCTCTGTAATTCACTTGTTTTACTTATTGCTTAATTTTTAAAAAAATTTCTCAATCGGGGAATGTAGCCAGTTGGATATTCTAAGCGATATGGCAATTTGATTCAGACAGTGGCGTACGTATGTATAAGTTTCTCAGATGCTTATTTTTCGAATAACATTTCTAGTATTTTTCTATAGGAAAATGTCAATTGAAAATTTTGTTCGAGAATAATTAAAGTGCCCTAATCCTGAATTTTTCCTAAAGTAAAGGTAAAAAACAGAAATAGTCATTTGTTTCAATAGTTCAAAATATTGCTATTTTTTTAATGAAAAGAAGGACAACATATGTAGAGCGGCTATTTCATTTACTTGTTCATTAGTCTTGAAAACTATTTTTTTTTTGAACCCGTGATCTGAGATAAAAAATGTAATGTCTGAAATGGCTGAGCCATTGAGATAAATTTTGAAAATATCCTATAACCATTAGTCACTTTATGAAGTTAATGTTAATTGTAAACATCGTAAGTGGAATTTTTTTAATGAAACAACTGTCAATGTAATCAAATTGGCATATCGCTCAAAATATACCTGGCTACTTTCCATGATTGAGAAAGATTTTAAACAAATTGAGCAAGAGGTAAGTGAATTACAGAGATGGACATAAAAATACGAAGCACACTGTACCTATCGATAGAGTTGAAATAATAGACCGACCAACGACACATTTCTTGAACGTTTTTTTAACGTTTGCTTTTTTTAAAATTATGATTATTATAGGTTTATAAATGTTCCCACTAAATATCTAAGACTGCTCGCATGCAGCGGCGGCACCAACCAATTCTGAATTTGCAAAAAAAAATGATATCTCTTAACGATTTTTTAATGTATGCAAAGTGGTATTTCCGACAGTTTGAACTGGAAAACCCACGAAAATTAAAAAGCATACTCTTCTCTCGTGTAGAGTGCCTCGAAATTATCAACTGAACATGTAAAAAAAGGTGTTATCTCAAAACGATTTTTTAACGTATGCTTTTTCACAGGAAGACTTTTGGTGTTATATGGATCACGAATTTCAAAAAGCATACAATCGCGGCGTACACATGCGTTGCAATTGTTTTGTTAATTTTCATATTTTTTGTAATAACTCGAAACAATTATTTAATGTATGCAATTGAAGTATGTGAAAGATATTGTGTAAATGGGCCCCCAAAACAAAAAGCATACATTGCGGAAGTGTATAACATGGTTGCATACGCTGAGAAAGTTGTAAAATAATGTATGCCATTTGAACAATTATTTAACGTATGCTTTTTGAAATAGTCATTAATGACGTGATAATAATGAAAAATATTCATTTGCATACAATTCTGGTACATACATCAATGAAAAGAATAGTAATGATATTGCAAAAAAATTCTAGTAATGTTAAACAATTTTTTAATGTATGCTTTTTCACAGGCTCTTTTTTTGTGTTACATGGATCACGAAAATTAAAAAACATACTCTTCTCTCGTGTAGAAGGCCCCGAAATTATCAACTGAACATGTAAAAAAAGGTGGAATCTCAAAACGATTTTTTAACGTATGCTTTTTCACAGGCTAATTTTTTGTGTTATATGGATCACAAAAATGTAAAAGCATACTCTTCCCTTGTGTAGAAAGCCCTGAAGTTATATCGTGTGACACAGATTCATGGTACACCCCCTTTTTCTCCTTTGTATCTCTAGCTATATTTCTGAACTTCACAATATTGGATATGCTCACTAGACGTCACTTTTTGGCATATTTGTAAAACAAATTCAACTTCCGGTTTTTCCGGAAATGATATCAACTTTCAATTTTCGAATGGGATACCATGTATTTTATTACATGATCGGTTAGGGATGATCATGAGGAATTCACCGATACCAGGTTTGATGGTGTCATCTCTAATGACTACGGAGATATCGCCATTTATTTTATCCATAAGCTCAATGGGTGGGAGAGAGAGTTGGATGGACCCGCCAGAAAAAGTTTATCTCTCCTACTCATTGAGCTTATGGATAAAATAAACAAACAAATAAAAATATCCAAGAAACCAGGCCAAAGCCAAGCGTATTGCTCATACTTATTTAGTTTTTTATGCAAAGACCAAGCAATTATCGACACATTATTTCTTAGAAATCAATGAATTGAGAAAGTCAAATTGTTTACTAAATAACCAATTGGACCTAAATGGATCGATCCCCTTTGTTAAATTTATCAAATTAATGAAGTAGTAGCTATTGGTTAGATTTCCACAATGCTTTGTCAATTTTTATAACCTTGTATGGAACACTAATTATTTTAATTGATAAGAAGGGTAATAAGTATTTTTACAATGACGAATAATTTATTGTACTCAGTACAATCGCTTGAAAAAGATAATCGAAACATGTCGCGAAGACAATAAAATTGTGGAAATACAATCGTGTTTACCTTAGTGTCATAAGCTATAGAAAATAGTCAGCTCCCAAATTATACCTATTCAGTTGTTTTCTCGAAAACATCACGTGATCTTTTGATCCAAACTTAATTGTGTCTACGAAATACCCACACCAAAACTATGTCAATTTTCGCAAAAATATTTCTTGAAACCAAAAGTTTCAAATATTCATTTATTCGATTAATTTCATCTGTTGTATTGACAATAGCGACTTAATAACTACATGGAAGTATTCATAGTTCAAGTATTCTCGAAATCGTCGATTTCTCGAAATCGTCGATTTCTCAAAATCGTACATTAATAGAAAATCATTCGTTGATAGGTGTCATTAATCAAAAATTTTGAATAAATGGACGGTCGACGGAAAAGTAATATTTCACAACCATTTGGTGTTTTTCATGAATGAAGGTGTCTTTCAGAAACTCTCTGAATTACCGCATCCGTGTCATATCTCACTACTATTATAGTAAAGATTCACACGACAGAACACGTTATTGTATAATGTCTGATGATATCTTTGCTATTCAGATGTTGATGGTTTCACTTGAGAGTTGGCTCGCGGGAGTCCACTTGATTGAAACTACATCAAATATTTTAAAGAGAAACATTCTCAATTGAAAATTGAATCAATACATGACTCCTCTGGAAATGGAAAAACCCTACGATAAAATTGAAGTTACTTTTTGTAATATCTAACATAAAACAACTACTTCCCCGGCAAAAGCCACGCTGGACATTGAACTACATCTTATAGATATTGAGAAAGACCCTATATAACTTGAGAGAAAAAATCTGAAAGTGAAAATTTGCATTTTCATTCAGATAGTTGATTATTTATTGAATGTCCAGTTTCCATTGGAGACTCTTATCTATGAATAAGATAAGAGAGAATGTTATTCAGAAGTATCACTCACAAAAAATCGCTCATTCCATTGATGCGTGAATAATTGCATCTCTTTCGCTAGGCCTCCAATACATTATGGTCGACAAAAATCTATTTCACTCTTCTAAGATCATCATGGAGGTCGAAAGAATTGGAAAACATAATCTTCAGAAGCAATTTCACACTGTAATGAGGAATTGTTGGACTATTTCTTGTGGGGTGAAACTTTGAAAATATTTTTCTGACATAAAACCTGTCATGGGTATGGCACATTGATTTCATTGAAAATATGAACAGGATGTTCATAAAGTCAGTTGTGGAATCATCTGTGACTGAAAGTTGGAATTTAGTCGCTGTTTTACATCGTACCTGATAACCTCTCTTGGAAAGGATTCATGTTTTAAATAGAAACATTCTCAATTGAAAATTGAATCAATACATGACTCCTCTGGAAATGGAGAAACCGTACGATAAAATTGAAATTACTTTTTGTAATATCTAACAGAAAACAACTACTTCCCCGGCAAAAGCCACGCTGGCCATTGAACTACATCTGATAGATATTGAGAAAGACCCTATATAACTTGAGAGAAAAAATCTGAAAGTGAAAATTTGTATTTTCATTCAGATAGTTTGTTATTTATTGTGATGATTCCACAACTGACTTTATGAACATCCTGTTCAAATTTTCAATGAAATCAACATGCCATGCTCATGACAGGTTTTATGTCAGAAAAATATTTTCAAAGTTTCACCCCACAAGAAATAGTCCAACAATTCCTCATTACAGTGTGAAATTGCTTCTGAAGAGTATGATTTCCAATTCTTCCGACCTCCCTGATGATCTTAGAAGAGTGAAATAGATTTTTGTTGACCAAAATGTATTGGAGGCCTAGCGAAAGAGATGCAATTATTCACGCATCAATGGAATGAGCGATTTTCTGTGAGTGATACTTGTGAATAACATTCTCCCTTATCTCAGCGTGGCTTTTGCCGGGGAAGTAGTTGTTTTCTGTTAGGTATTACAAAAAGTAACTTAATTTTATCGTAGCGTTTTTCCATTTCCAGAGGAGTCATGTATTGATTCAATTTTCAATTGAGAATGTTTCTCTTTAAAACATGAATCCCTTCCAAGAGAGGTTATCTTGTACGATGGAAAACAGCGACTAAATTCCAACTTTCAGTCGCAGATGATTCCACAACTGACTTTATGAACATCCTGTTCATATTTTCAATGAAATCTACATTAAATATGTTTTTTTTTTTATTTATTGCTATAGCCTACATTTGATGAAAATCCATGTTAATATCTATAATAAAACTACAGTTTATTATAGTTATTAAATATGTTTTACAGTGAATGTTGTTATGAATGATAAAATTTATATAGAAGAATGGAATTATTACCAAAATGAATTAGTTTCGGACACGTTTGTTGAATTCTTTTTTTTTTACTTGTTCAGTAGATAACTTCGGGGCCTTCTACATGAGAGAAGAGTATGCTTTTTAATTTTCATGATCCATATAACACCGAAAATCAGCCTGTGAAAAAGCATACGTTAAATAATCGTTCTGAGATACTACCTTTTTTTACATGTTCAGTTGTCAATTTCTGGGCCTTCTACATGAGAGAAGAGTATGCATTTCAATATATGTGATCCATATGACAACAACAATCAGCCTGTGAAAAAGCATAATTTAAAAAATCATTTTGAGATACTACCTTTTTTTTACATGTTCAGTTGATCATTTCGGGGCCTTCTACATGAGAGAAGAGTATGCTTTTTAATTTTCGGGATCCATATAACACTTAGAGTCAGCCTGTGAAAAGCATACGTTAAAAAATCATTTTGAGATACTACCTTTTTTTTACATGTTCAGTTGTTAATTTCGAGGCCTTCTACACTAGAGCAGAGTATGCTTTTCAATTTTCGTGATCTATATAACACCAAAAATGAGCCTGTGAAAAAGCATACGTTAAATAATTGTTCAAAGATAGCCGAAATTTTTGCAACTTTTGAATTGCCGTTTCAATAGTTCTTCTACACGCCAGAACAGTATGCAATACTGTCAATGGGCCATATGAACTTTATATTCAACCCGGTTTTAAGGATTAAATAATTATTTTGAGTTATTACAAAAAATTTGCATATTAACAAAACAATTGCAACGCATGTGCACGCCGCTTTTTGAAATTCGTGATCCATATAACACCAAAAGTCTTCCTGTGAAAAAGCATACGTTAAAAAATCATTTTGAGATAACACCTTTTTTTACATGTTCAGTTGATAATTTCGGGGCCTTCTACACGAGAGAAGAGTATGCTTTTTTATTTTCGTGGGTTTTCCAGTTCAAACTGTCGGAAAAACCACTTTGCATACATTAAAAAATCATTCAGAGATATCAATTTTTTTTGCAAATTCAAAATTGGTTGGTGCCGCCGCTGCATGCGAGCAGTCTTAGATATTTGGTGAGAACATTTAAAAACCTATAATAATCATAATTTAAAAAAAGCATACGTTAAAAAAACGTTTCAAGAAATGTGTCGTTACCGGCCGGACTATAATATCAGTAATACTGAAATGAGAAAGAAATAAGCTTTCTAACGATACTAAACATGACACGAGGTAAAAAATGCCGATGACGTCACTACTCCACCAATGGCACATCTAAAAAACATTTGAATTCATAGAAAGGTGTAGAGTGAAATACCCTTCAACTTAAATCCAATTTTTTTTCGATGACTTTCATATTAAGTGAGAAAAATGGGCGGGTCCATACATTTGACTAACTCTGTATAATCAGTTGAACCACTATTTAATATACGTGTATTCGAAATTTCATCATTCCCTGAGTAGGATAAATTGCTATAATTTTCGTACTGGTACTGTGCTGCTGACTGCATTAAAATAAAACCTTGTATTACTTCAGTCTTCTTAGTTCTTATATGAAGGTTACTTGTCTCACAGCAGATAGAGGATAGTTTTCCCAGATATCTGTTGTTAATTTTTATTAATTAATTAATTAATTCAATCCCAAGAAACATTAAATGCTTATACAGGGACAACGAATATAAATATACATATGAAACAAAAAAAAAATAACAACAATATTAGTTATAGTTGATAGGTAACAATTAAATATAAATATAATTATAATAGTTAAATCAGTATTGAGCAGAAATTGGTCAGAGACATACTACTTCATCTTCAATGATAAATTTTTTTAATTCCTTTTTGAATTTTGTGAGGTAATTAACAGACCTTATTCGTTTCGGCATGCTATTATAAGCTAAAATAGCGCGATAATATAATGAATTTTTGCCAAATTGAATTTTAATTTGGATAGTTTTTAGGTTATCAGATTGCCTGGTTAGATGACTGTGACCATCAGAAGCAACAACATAGGAGAGATTGGAATGCTTTTTCTTATTTTTTGTTAGGTGAATAAACGTGCAAATTTTCATTCTGAATAATGAATCAACATTTTTTTGTTTTTATAATTTAAAAGTAGGTTCCAAGAAAGGTAATTTGAAAATATATTTCATAATCTTATTCTGTAAGGTTTTCAATGGTTTCATAACTGTTTTTGTTGCAGTTCCCCAAATTGAAATTAAATACTGAAGCTTTGGATATATCAAACTGAAGTAAATAAAAAGAGAGAGTTTGATCAATGGTTAAACCTAGAAATTTTAAGTATTTTTTGTATCTTATACAAGAATTATCCACAGTGAGGGGTTTAATCTGATTTTCTGGTAAAGATCTTTTAGAAATATGCATAAAGCAAGATTTTTCAAAATTTGAAGTTAACTTATTTTCTTTTAACCATGACGAAATCAAAGTGAGGTCACCTTCCATTTTTTCGTTTATTTCTTGAGAACTTTTTCCATAATAATACAGGGTAGTATCATCCGCGAATAATTTCAAATGGCCTTTCAAATTCAGACAAGATATCGAATTTATATAAATCAGGAACAAAGCCGGCCCAAGGATAGACCCTTGAGGTACCCCACAAGAAATATCTCTCTTGGAGGAGGTTGAGCCCCCCCTATAAACAAATTGCTCTCTTCCACTGAGGTAATTTTCAAATAAATCATAAACGTTGCCTCTGATGCCAATTTGTCTTAGTTTCACTAATAAAATATCATAATTAACAGTATCGAATGCTTTACGCAAATCCAGTGATAAGATACCGCACAAAAAACCATTATCTAATTTCATCTGGATATTAGTGATCAGATCCACAGTGGCACACTCTGTATCACAAGATTCACGAAAGACATACTGATTATCATACAGATAGTTCATTTCTGTCAAATAATTAAGTAACCTTTTATGCATAATTTTTTTCAATAATCTTTGATAAAATAGGAAGAAGAGAAATAGGTCAATAATTATTAATAAAACATTTCTTGCCACTTTTGAAAATTGGTAGAACTTTTGCAACTTTGCAATTTTTTGGAAATTTTCCAGATTCAAAACATAAGTTAATCATTTTACTCAATAAATGAACCAATTCTGATTTAACTAATTTTACAAAATTGACGTTAATGTTATCAAAGCCTGGTGCTTTTTTAACATCAAATACATTGATAAGTTCTTCAATCTCAAACATTCATGTGAAAATGAAAATTTGTATTTCCTCTATGGTAATTCTGTTTGTTCTCTTCTATTTCTGTTAGGACCAGAACCATAGTTTGATGCTTTTCCTCAACTATATTTGATTTGTACATCTTTGAATGTAGTATTTCTTCTTTGCGCCATCAAAGCTCTGGCTTCTCTAGTCTCTTTTGGAGTAAGAGTTTTCACTTTAAGAAATTGAGCTATTTCTTGGGCCCTAACATTCATTATCACTTCTTGCTCACAGTTTTGGAGGTGCATAATATTTGTGTTTTGAAGATGTTGATTTAGACTTACAATTGCTTTTTATGGGCTACCATGTGCAGTTGTCTTCCTCCAATACGTTAGATATGTAATTGTTGGAGGAATAATTTTTAGCTCAGAATCATTTTGATTTCAATTTAATACTGACAATCACCTGTTTACTGTTGAAATTCGTTAACCCATCAGCGTATTTTTACTCCAACAATACATTTTGGTTCATGTTTGGAAAAATTCTTCATGCTGTTCTCTTTTTCGATTGTGACGACAATACCAGAGCTGTGATAGTTACACTACAGGAGAGTGATTTTGCACTTAACCAAAGCAACTTGACTGTAATGTTTCTCGTACTTTTGTTATTCATGATTACTGATTGTTTTTTATAATAGTCCAAGATCCCAGGGCAGCCAGACATTACTTATTTTCTCAGAAACCAAATAATGTATGGGATTAAGTAGTGTAAGTACGTACTTTGAGTGTATGGGTACCTGCTAGCTTGAGCCGACGGCCAATTAACAGATACCAGGTGCTAAAGGTACGAATAGTATTCACATTTCTTAAAGTCTCAGTGCTGATATTTACGTATGTTTTAAAAAAAAAATTATTAATTAGTACTGCCAGACACTTTCCGTCGGCGGTAACTTTTACAAGACACTTTGAAGTTCCCGAAAATATAATGTAACTTTACTTATAATTTCAGTCTTGATTCTTATACACGATATTCAGGGAACTATTTCAATTCTTTTTGTAAGCAGTAAGACCAATCGAATGGCCGAAACATCCCACCAGACACACTTTAAGTGTACTATGAGTATGAGCGTGAGGTCATACTTACAGTACATTATTTTTTTGGGAGCTTTAAAGCGTCTGGTAAAAGTTACCGTTGACGGAAAGTGGCTGGCAGTTTCGTTTATTAATTTTCAACTGTGAATTCTAAAACATACGTAAATATCAGAAATGAGACTTTAAGAAATGTGAATACTATTTTGACTCACCTTCAGCACCCGGTATCTGTTAATTGGCCGTCGGCCCAAGCTAACAGGTACCCATACACACAAAGTACATACTTACACTACTTATCCCATACATTTGGTTTATGAGAAAATAAGTAACGTCTGGCGGCCCTGGGATCTTATCTTGCTCTATAAGTATTGATGACCTTTATCAGGATCATAAGTTTGATCGATTTTGTATTTTGATATACTGAAATAACTTCCGTTTGTTAAATGAGTTTCCCTAGGAGAATATCTATTAAATTTAATTCCAAAAATATGTCAAATGCCGGTTTTTCACAAACCAAGAGATCCCAAGTTAGAATACCAGTTGATCCATATTTTTTAATTCAGTTCTAATTTTCATCTTTCCGTTTGCATTTTGTAATTTTATTACAGAAGTAAACCACAACTTCATTATTGTAATTTCCTCTTTATGACTTAGAGTACTATTGGCCTTCCAATGTGCTATTTAAAGGGAATTAGCCATTCCTATTTTATTCCATTTATGAGCGAGGCCGAAGGCCAAGCGTTTGCTTCTTAACTTATTCATCGGTAGGTGCGTAGGTTCAAATGCCACCTGTCATCATACGTTAAAAGTTAAGGGCTACGTCTTCTCTAGCTCGCAGAAGTCTATCGAAGTCTTCCGAGGGTTGCGAGTAAGAGTGCAGCCAGTTGATCAATAACTATCCCCCCTTTTCGTTCTCACTTTCATTTTTCAGGGAGTTCTTCTATACGCATTATAGGTAAAATGCTTATATTAGTAGGAACCAGAAGAAAAAAAAATATTTATTTTAAAAAATTCATCCACACCGTAACAAATAAAACATGTAGTAAAATGGGGATGATTTCGGATTCATTTTCAATTCACCATTCAGAAGTGGCAACCCAATATGATCAAGAACCACCAATAGTTTTTTTCGTGGCTGTGAATAAACAAAAAACTAAGTCGACGTTTTGAAGTTTCAGAAAAAAAGTAAAAAATTTTCAATCAATATTTCAATTTTTTTGGAAATATTTCCCATACGGAAAATAATGTATTTACATTTTTTTTTTGATTTTCAGAAGGCGATCAAAATAAATATTTTCTGAAATTTTAAAATCTGCCGATGTCTTTGAGTGTTTGTTGTTTAAAAAATAGTAATTTATGTAACAAGTCCGGAAAATACTGTTTTTTTGGACGAGTAGACCAAATTCTAGGACGAGCGTTAGCGAGTCCTGGAAGTCTACGAGTCCAAAAAAACTGTTTTCGGACGTGTTGCGTACACTATTTTTCGGCAATCATGTAGAATAACAAATCAATGAGACGCATTTAGTCTAAGGGACGAAGAGAGGTCGACTTTCACCCATCTGTTAACCGGATGAAACGATTCCAAATTTGAATATTTCGAACATTTCAGTTCTTATTTGTATTACATATTGAAATTCGAACAGAAGATAGGTACCAACAGAAACATTCTAATTCTTATTTATATTAATATTTGTATTAAAATTCGAGCACTTCCCGGACTAGTCCGGGAAGTACGTACTTCCCGGACTAGGCCGGGAAGTGCTACTTTTCCAAAGAAAAAGTGTCCGGGAAGTGAACACTTCCCGGATGGTTGCCGAAAAAAAATTTATTTAAAATTTAATTTTTCAAGATATGAAAAAGCTTTGTCCACACTTTTTGTAAATCTGTTCGAGAAAAATAAAAATGTCCAATTTGTGTAATTGATGACTTGTTTATTTTGTGGAAATTCATGATCACTTTAATGAAACGAAAGAAACACACTTTTGTCTTATTTCCACTAGTTTTTTCTTTTCACGGCCGGTTTCGGGTTTTACCTAAGAAACATATTGTGTTTTGGTTCAGATACGTTGATGACGTACTAGTAGGTTTTGATGGTTCCAACAGACAAATTAATCATTTTTTGAACTTCCTAAATAGCCTACAAAACAAAGTTAAATTCACAGTAAAAATTGAACAAAATAAAAAGCTTAACTTCTTAGATTTGAGTGTTTCAATGGTTAGTAATAGTTTTCAATTTAATATCTACCGGAAAAACACCTTCACAGACTGAACAATTCCCTTCGATTCTTTCAGTCCGATGTCACATAAATTATCCGCCTTTAGGTCAATGATTCACAGAGCTTTCGCAATCCCTTTACCTGATAATAATTTCCAGGATGAACAAAACATTTAAGAAATTGCGGTAAACAATCAAGTACGTTTGTTCAATAGAGAAATTAATAAAAGGTAAAACTCATAAAAAGGTTATGAGTGAACTATACCCAAATATAGAAGTACACAATACACGTAAATATGGTAGCATTAATTACTTAGGTAAAATTTCAGAAAACATTCAAAATTATTTTTCTAAATTCAAAATAACAACAGCTTTCATAAGTAATAATAATTTAGGCAGAATTCTGTTCATTGCAAAACCTAAACGAGATAGAATGAAAAAATCAGGGATATATAGATTAGAATGCGGGGAATGCTCTGCAGTATATACAGGCCCGGTAGAAATTTTGACGTAAGGCTCCGTGAACATGTTTGTTTTGACAAAAAATCAACAATGTACGAATATCTGAAAAAATCCAAACACAAGATAAGTTAAGATAATCTCAAAATCCTACTCACATGTAATAAAGGGAAGAAAATGAATCTGTTGGAAGCCAAGGAAATTAATAAAACAATTAAAAACACGAAATATAGAACCATCAATGAGCAACTCGATTTAGGTAGATCTCCACTTTTGAGTTCGAAATAATTTTGACAACCCAGGTAATTTCCATAACCACCAGTATTGAATGTATATCCTTCCACCCCTGTTCATTTAATTTCATTTAATTACCTCTCCATCCAGTTTACCTGCAAACTCCCTATATAACTAGGTTTTAGAGCAGGGTTGTTTCGTTTTAAACATTTTGTTGTAATCAACTGTTTTAAACATTTTTTAAACATTTACTTAAGTTTAAAACAGTTTTTGTTTGAAACAGTTTAAAGCACTTACATTTTTTTTTCATTTTCTTTATTAATATAATGAATAATAAATAAACTCAAAAACAACTTTTTGAAGAAAAGCTTTTATTTAAATGCACTAAAAAGAAGAAAATAAATTTTAAAGTTAATTAAACCCATCATTTTAAAATTTCAAATGATGTTAAAGCTTGTCGCGAGAAGTATCTATGCATTTCTTATTGTAAATTGAATTTAAAATTACCTCAAGATTTATTCTCGCGACAAACTTTTATATCGTTTGAAATTTTATAATGTAACAAAATGATGGGTTTAATTCACTTTAAAATTCATTTTCTTCTTTTTAGTGCATTTAAATAAAAACTTTTCTCTAAAAAGTAATTTTTAAGTATATTTATTTATTTCTTTTTTTATTTTCTGTGGGAAATTTTTGAATATATGAAGAAATGTAATTGGAACTTTTTTAGATCTGTTTGAGGCCAATAATATTGATTGTATAAATTTTTTGGATATCACGTATCGTTTCTGAGTTTTTGGTGTTTATAGAAAAAAAATATATTTTCCAAGTTTGTTCGCTGTTCAAATATCTTTGGAAAAAAAATCAATTCGGAATATCGGCGAGGTTCGTATAGACGTATGCAGTGCGGAAAAAAAATCCAAGTTTTTCATTTGTACGGTCAATATCTCTTTTTCGATTTTTCGAAATATTTCCCGGATTATTGACGTTACGAAAAAAACTCGTCTACAATTTCTGTAGGTTTTATAGAGGCGTCCAAAAAATATGTCTTGGTTAATTGTGAATATTTCGACTGTTTCCGAAATATTCGCTAATGTTCAAAATGCACATTTTTCAATTTCAGATTTAAGAGATTTTCACAATTTTCTGATAGGTTTTTCAAAAAACGGTCTGTCTGGGATTCGCTCGTTTGTAGGAACTCTACCATTTGCAATTTCAACATTTTAGTTTCGTTCGTCGGTTTAGCCACATTTTTGATTTTAGCAGTTTACAGTTTACGAGAGGAAAAAAAACCACCTAATGCAAGAAACATGAAGGTAAAAGTAAACATTAAAAATTAATAAAGAAAATCATGAAATCAGAATTGGAATGGATTCAAGTAAGAAATTCTTTAGATTATATTTGAATCGCATTTTTCCATACGTTTTTAAATAATTTGGAAGTTTATTGTAAAATCTCACACCCCCAAAATGAATTGATTTCTTTTAAATATTCGTTTTAATTTTGTAAACATGTGAATTTTGGGCTTGTATGGTCAAGTGGTTGTGTCGGTCATTATTAATTTTGAAAAGATTTTAGAGTTACGAGATATCACTAGATATAACTCAGTATTTTTGTTCGTGATTAGTTCATCTCTGTCTGTTTTCTGTAGAACTATTTTTCAGAAATTCTAGTCTACAATTAAAAACAAAAAAGGCAGCTGACAAGTACTATAATAATATTGTCGTCCTGGATCAATTTTATTGGTCATTATGTGAGAATCTGAACAATGTGCCAATGTGCAACGTTGTACAAATATCTGGCAAATGTTCGCCTCATATTTACCAGGAGGTGGAAATATTTGGAGAGACGGGTACTTCGACATTGTCGATTTTATTCATACCATTATTCTGTATGAGAAATTAGACTGTCCATTATTCAATTTTCAAGTGCTTATAGTGCTCGATTTGTAGTTTGTTGAAAACTAATCATTCTTCATCTCACTGTCTATTTTCGGTAAATAACCTGAGGAAACTTTCATAAACTTGCTCAGTTTATTTATTCACTATAATTATTTACTTTGCTGTTTGTTGAAATCTTGAGATAGAGGTTAAGAAGATCCCAGGTTTGCCATGGCTTATTAAAAAATAGCAACCCAGGGATTAAAATGGGAGTTGACGTTGTCTATTGCACCCTTGGCAATCCAAACAAACCCTAGCTATTTTGCCATTGACGATTATTATACGCTAGTATTCAGTTATGTTGCAGAATTAAAGAATTTATACAAATCTCGTATTTAATGACGTAACCTGGTATAAGTAAGTAGTAGCCTATGACCAACTGGTAAATTTAAACTACATCCTACAGGACAGGTAGTAGCTTACACTGTCTTAAGCTTGTGAAGGTTTAAATTTGGAGAAAGTTCCAGCTCAATTTGTCCCAATAATAGTAAAACAGTGGAAGTTTTGAGTGGAATGTTGTTCTAGGAATTGTTAATAAGTATTTGCAGCTTATGCAGTTTTCACCAAATTTTAAAAAGTGATTTTGAAAAAAAATGAGAAAGGGGAATCATTACATTTGAACTTAGAAAATCCGAGTTTGAAAAAATATATAAACACAACAAACACTTGATGCCCTCCCCATATTACGAAAAACTGCTCAATATCATGCTGGTCTATTATAAGAAAATTAACTACTTACCCTTTTACCTGGTTGTTTAGTTACTGGGCCTTCAGATGAACTTGGACCCTGATCTCGCTGAAAACATTAATTACTACATTTCAGAACCACTAACAGCTAGTTGATTAAACAAAAACAAACAAAAAATAATTAACTGCAGTGCCTGGATTCAATTCTCCAGTGACCAAATTAATACATGTCAGAAACACTCACAAAAAAATTGAAAAACAAACTAGTGTCCGTATTCAATAATCAGTGAACAAATCGGTAAATCGTTCCTCGGCTGACATATATCAAAATGTGAAGCAGAAAATTAAACACTGAATACTGATATTGTGGCCTGATTATCTCTATGAAACTATGTTTTATTTACACTTTTTTGACATATTTATACAACATTAATCTTCAACCAATCTTACCTTGACAGTATGTTCTGTGAATGGCAATACAATATAAAAACACACCCTTTTGAGCAATGCAGTAGCTTACCTTTGTCAGTGGACGAATAAGAGTTCAGTTAGGGAGAGTTCCCAAAAATAAACCAATAAGCTGACGAAAAAGTTATTTCATCGGTAGACGATTGGAGTGGTTAATTTTAAAATTTCAATTATTATATTTCAACTCCATAGTATCCAACGACAAAATTAGCATTAATGGTGGAATAACTGGCAAAACATTGATGAAAACCTAGATTGTTTCTTACCTCAATAATTGAATATTATCCAATGATATTAAGACTTTAGCAGAATAAAACTGTGCAATGTGCTCTGAGACAACCACATGAAAGGCCAAACATTTAACTTACATTCAATGTGTGGTATTCTCCTGTGTCCTCTGGAGGTCTCGGCTTGCATTTCCCGCAGCAGAAATTGCAACAACAGCATAAACAACAGCAACAGTAGCAACCTGTTACTACTCCACAGACGAAGAATAACACCTGAAATAAAAATAACATATAAATACCACAACGATGTATCTTTACATTCAGTAATTCATGTTAAATCAATCGAAATGTGGCGAAGCTGCGGGCGATATCGGGCCTGAACGATCACGCAGGCCGCATATTACCTTCGAGAAGACTCTGGACGATTCGAGGGCTTACGCGAAATTTCCACGAAATGAACAGTAAATATAAAAGAAGAACCAGGCAGCAGAGAGGGACAGTCAGAGTTAGTGAAGTGAAAGTCGAATATAAATCGTTCAGTGGTTGTTATATAAATTAGAGTATTGTGTTATTGAATCATTGTAGTTCGTTAAATACATTATTTTAGTCAGTGAATTAGAGTTTAAATATACGACAGAAAGTTATAAAATCTTTAACCAAGGATGACGACCTTCTGCATTCATCCGGTTAAGATTTCTGCCATCTTGCGGCAAGTCGGTATAATTTTTAGATTATTGTCAAGTATTTGCCTGAGGTTGGGGAATAAGTAGGTCGTCTCTTCTCATACTCCACAACGGACTCAGAGGAAGGCAAAGATCAATTTTTTGGATAAGCCAAGGTCTTTGATGTTCTTGAAGAAGAACCATGCATTGGCTTATCCTTATGTAGCTGCAGGATGGCCTCAGTCTCCGAATTTATGGCACTCTTTCAGTATCGAATACGAGACAAAGTTCATCGACTGCAAGGTCTGCGCCTAAAAATAAATGCTCCTATCCCCGCTTTTTCATTGTTTCGGATATGCAGAGAAGGCAATCTAAACTTCTGATGACTTTACAGGCTCCATCCAGTGCCATTCTGTTATGTAGACACTCCAAACTGAAAAGTCAACGGCCTCCTTGTTGCCTGGGGAAGAATAACCGTGGAACGGACGATTTAGGATGCAAACCCTTATTGAAGATGCACCATTTTGCATGTTTTCATATCGAATTGTCTCAGCTCTTTTTAAGTCCATTTTACCACAAAGTAGGATCGGAACGGCAAGCATATTAGTTGCAGCAACTTTGTTCTTCACCGACAGATCAGATGACCAGATCTGTTGGAGTTGATGCTGATACTTGCCGCGGAGAGAGTTTTTAATCAATCAATAAATCAAGATATACTTTATTGTTATCAAAAAAATAAATTAATAAATAAGAATAAAAATGTGGTACAAACATATACAACAGGAAATATTAGAAGTCTGAATGGACTGTAGAAAACTACAAACATTCAAAGGGTTATATTGATTGCATTACATTACAATTATACGAACATAAAATTATGGATACAACAAACAGTGGCCGCCAAAAAGTATGTACCATATGGGAAAAAAGTTTATTGTTAGAGTAATGGAAAAACATTTCTAGAGAAAAGTTTGTACAGGTCCGATAACAAAAAAATCGATTTTGACACATGTCACGTGACCAATAGTATGGCGGCAAATTGGGAAAAATACCACGAAGAGACCGAAAGTGGGGTGAGATGGCAAGATATCGAAAAAAATAATTTGAAAAAGTGGCATGGAATTAAAGTCTCTTCACAAAAATTAAAGATATCATCGAAACTTGATTATAATCAGGTAACCATAATGTTTTTTTCTGAATGGCTTGACTATAGACGAACATTTGTATTTTGATGATAATGACAAAAGTCTCTCATTTTCTCCGCACTGAATTGAAAAAATTGGTTTTCGCCAGAACCCTCGCTGTTACATTGGTTCGGATCTAACAGTTATATCAGAATTCCAAGACTATTGTGATGATACGGCAATCTAGAAACACCATGTTTCCTGATTATAATCAAGTTTTAATGATAATGGTGCATGGGCTTTCCACTTTGCACATAAACTTTAAGCCACTTTAATTTTGAGTAAGGTTATTCTGGACTTTCATTGTCTAAAAAAAACATAGAAAAATTAAATTCTCTGCAATTTTAATTCACGACGTTTCAACTGTTAAAATCTACAGTCGTTATCAAGTGTATAAATGCGACAATCTCAAGGGTGTTCATAATCATCATGTACATCCGAAAGGGGGTGATTCCTTAGCTCATTTTACGACTAGGCCCGAAAACACTTCGTTACTGATCTACAGGCTGTTGAAAATTCAAGATTTTTTTTGTTTTTTCTTTATAGATCCTGCAGTTTTTGGGATATGTTGCTCAAAGGACTCCGCACAAATCAAATGGGAAATGGATCCCTGTAGAATTGGCTGAAATTTGGATATGTTGTAGTTGAACTATATACCCTTCTGATCAAAAGTCTCCATTGGCCCGATACCTAAAAATGGACAGTTATTTAGGTATCAAAAGTTGCAACTTGTGCAAATCTCCCAAGCGATCACTTTTGATTTTGATCATGTATAATGGCGATGACTTTGTTCAGCAAATTCTTTTTCGATCGCGTGAGAGATCTACACCAGTCGCAACTTTTGACCTTCGATACCCAAAAAACTGTCCATTTTTAGGTCTCGGACCCATCCCGGGAGACTTTTGATTAGAAGGGTATAAACTACAACCATTGTTTAAATACAACATAGTTAGTCAATGCCTGTGTAAAAGGTATTGGACACAAACGCGAGTGTCATCTAGCGTGATTAGTTACAAACATGAATATTTGACGTCATTTTAATGCAGGTTTCTTCAAAAATCCCTTATTTTAATGCTTTTCCATTGTTTTAATCAAGTTACGACATGACTTGGAGGCCAGATCACTGAAGTTACGACATGACTTGGATGCGAGCTCACTATCGCCATCTACATGTCGCATCCATTTTGATCCAATTATAATCCCATAAGGTTGACTAACTATCTTCTATATAAACAATGCTACAACATATCCAAATTTCAGCCAATTCGACAGGGATCCATTTCTCATTTGATTTGTGCGGGGTCCTTTGAAAGAAAGGTTAAGTTGTAGGGCTTACATCAATGGTCATGTCAAATGTTCGTGAAAATCTACAGGGTGATTTTTTGATGGGCCATGTCCCCTGTTCTACCCCTGAACTTTTTGCGATGCGCCATTAGTAAACTCTAAAATACGAAATGGATTTTTTAGTTTGTTCACAAAATTTTTTGTTTCTTGTAGTTTTTCCGTACCTAGGACCGTTATCAACAAAGAAAAAAATAAAAATGATTTTTTGTATTTCGCTAAAATTTTATTTATTCGCCGCTGTCTGCTAAAATTTGAAGCTAAAGGCTTTTGCAACAACGATTTATTATACAAAACATCTTGATAGAAGCCATAACAAGGAAAATACGTTGTAACAATTGTTGAAAGTGCCCGTACTCTGTCAAATACCCCCGGAGTATTTCTTACTTTTTCAAATGCATTTAATATTCGATTTCGTAAGTCGTCAATGGTATTTATTGGTGTTGTATACACTAGAGATTTGAGATACCCCCAATGAAAAAAAAATCTAGGCTATGTAAGTTAGGGGACCTAGGAGGCCACATCGTCCTATTCACTTTCTCTCAAACACACTTCATTCAAATATTACCAAGTCAAAACAGAAAAATTTGCTGGGGCACCATCGTGCATATGCCACATTTGTTTCTGAGCAAAAGTAATGAAGGCAATTCGTGAATGCCTGTATGAGTGACCAGTAAATCGACCAGGCAAAAAACAAGGACCAATCAAATCATCCCCAACTATACCACTCCATACATTTAATGAAAACTGTTCTTGAAATTACGTTTCTACAATTCCGTGTGGATTTTCTTCGGACCATATGTGGTTGTTTTGAAAATTAATTATTTTTAGAAAAATTTGCTTCGTATCGGTAAAAAGGAATTTAAAGTCAGAATTGGGGTTTACTATTAGCTTATTGAGGTACCACTGGCAGAAATTAACTCTTAAAGGGAGATCTCGAGGAAGGAGGAAATTTACACCAAACTATCAACAATTTAAACAAATGCAAACACACCTAAGGACTCTACATGCCAACTGTTACAATTAATGACAACAAGCGACTATCCACAATAGTCGTTTAAAATTTTTATTTTTATTTAGCGAATTACAAAAAATCATTTTATTTTTATTCTCGATAACGGTCGTAGATTCGAGGAAACTACAGAATACAAAAAAGTTTGTAAACAAACCAAAATATTCATTTTATATTTTAGAATTTACCAACGGCGCACCGCAAGAAAGTCCAGGGAGAGAAATGAGGGCATGACCCATAAAAAATATCACCCTATAGATTCTCACACACATTCAAGGAGTCCATTGATGTGAGCCCTATAACGTAACCTGTGTTTCAAATTTGAGTCGAATATCTCGAAAACTGCAGGATGTCTAGAGAAAAAACAAAAAAAAACTTGAAATTTCAACATCCCGTAGATCGGTAACGAAGCGTTTGCGGACCTATGTTTATATGAACTTTTAGTCATGAAATAATGCAAGGAATCCTTTTCGGATGTACATGATGTATAGGAACACCCTAATATGTCATCACACTAATCGATTCAACAGATAGGATTTGTTTGACCCAATCCAGACTCGTGTTCAGAAAACCGTAGAGTTGGAGCTTCTGGAGCAGTATTTCGTGATTCACGCTGTCAAAACGCCTTGCAAAAATCACAAAATACCGCCGCCGAGGTTGAATTCCCTGTATACCTCCGAAATGAACGCAAATAGGGCAACGATGGTTCCTTTGTTCAATTGGAATGGTAGGTATCATTCGTTAAGCAAAAGTTTAGAAAGTGATTTTTCACCAATTTTTCCATAATTTTAACTGTGGCGTTGCTTCGCCCCTAGGTAAGTATACGTCTCTCCTGCATCAACATGATGTAGGATGCTTCCGTTAATAAGCTGGACATCGTCTCCGTATCGCCCTCTTTTGAGATGAACCGCGGTTTTTTTTGTCTATCCCGAATTCCCTTCTGATAGCATGCGTGTACTCTTCCACAACCCTTAAGGACATGTATATCCTTTTCTCCCGAGGCATATAGTTTGAGGTCCTCCATATCCATGTAAAATAGATATGCCTCCGATTTCAGGGGGTGCTGCAGTTGTTTCCACGGGTTTACCTGAGTGCACTGGTCAATGGCAATAGGGACATGCAGAAAAGGGCAGAGGGCGTAACCATGAATCATGCTCCATATGAAGATTACTGGCTCTGACTTGACCAGATCTTATGGAGAAGCGAGTCCTCCGTAGCGGCATCAGCTGTCCAATGCATCTGACTATTTGATCGGATACCGAATGGTCTGAATAAATTCCTGTATCAACCGTCTTGCGGTAATCGATCCAGGCCATTGCGCCACTGCACTGCGTCCTGCGTGATACATATGTCGATGAGCAGGTTCTCCTTGCAGCCAGAGACCCCTTTCTTCGACCCTCATTTCTCATATATCCGTGTTTACACCAGGTCAACTGCCGAGAGTATTCGCATATACAAGATGCGCGTAAACATCTCGTAACACGCATTATCATAATAGAATTTCTACCACATATGAAGATAACTTGAATATCAAAATGCGCACCTGGGAATATCTGTAAAAAGTGGGTGGTAAGGTTTGTTCCAGTATCCCTTTTTATATGAAATCAAGTTTTCAACCTTCACCGCTCCCACAGCGGTGCGGTAGGGTTGTATTACCCTCTTATTACTTGAGCTCAATGACTGTCCCACTTGCTTGTAATCAGTCCTGTGGTTTATTATATTTAAAAGTAAGATAGGGAAGTGCAAAACATTGTCTTTCGTCTTCAACCGTTTTCGTTCAATGTCATGCCTAAAACAAATAACTAAACTATAGGCTGTAAGTACGGTGTTCCATATTATGATACGATTTGAATTCCAACCAAAAATATGTAAATGCAAAAAAAATCACTTTCGCATTTTCACTGAATATTTTTATTTCGATTGAAGTCTCTGAATGCAACAGGAGGTCGAACAGAGCTGTGCTAAAATGCAACAGGAGGTCGAACAGAGCTGTGCTAAATTTTGGACAGTCACATGTTTTGTAAAACATTGTCTGTGGAAAGTAAGACGTGACTGGTGTTTAGTACATCATCAAACATTCTCTCATATAATGGAAATGATTCTTACTTGACTCTTACAGCCCAACACCTGCGAACTTTGGATATAAGACGTTACAGCGGTCAGATTCAAATTATTTGGCATTGCTCTTGTATTCCATTTACAAAAGTGAGAAATAATATTGACTCTAAAAATAAATATGAATTACTGACCGATAATCCCATAAAGGTTATACATGACAACTTTATCTTTGGAAACCGGGAGATAAAGTACCAAACTCTTATCAATTTACCACATTAGTCCAGTTACACAGTATAAAAGTGAACTGAAACACAAAATACCTGAGACTGAAACAAAAGTTAACCTTTTCAAAACTAGTTTTTCTTCTAGATAATGGAATAAATAAACAATTTTAATGATCAATTAGGAATATTTTTAAATATTCTTGAACGATTATGAGCATCATAATATTAGCCGGGTGTTGTTTTGAGGAAAATTATATATTGGCTTCTGGACAATGACAAATTCTTCTGAATATCTTCAGCTACGCTCTGAAGTAGAAAGGCCGACTAACGTTTTAATTTTGCAGCCGAGGGGAAACAACTAGTCATTTTTTGTACACCTTATAAAGGAAATAAAGTAATTACCCGTAAGTAATTATCAAAAATGAAAAAGTTTTAGGGAATATTAAATTACCTATAATTGAAGAGAATAACAAGTAATAAAAGATAATTAATAAAAACTAAAGATTATTACTAGTATTGGAAGATAAATAACCAGTTATGAATTTTTAATAGAATCGGAGAATAATCACAAAATTCGTCCGTCATATTGGAGCCGAAATCTTTATTTTATGAATATTGATAAATAAATCACAATCTGATTCCGAAAAGCCTCAAATCCTAATTTTAAACGTAATCGAACCATAATCCCAAATCTCGTCCGGCATTTTGGAGCCGCTATATTGTGTTTTTCTCTAACAAAAATTTCATAATGTTATCGTTGTATGAATCATCATACAACGTTATTATACCGGAGTGTTCATAATTCCTGCCAAATTTCAAGTTAATCGGACTACTAGAAGTGGGTCAAAATTGACATGCAATATTTGTTAACAAACAGGTGACACGAAAGCGAAGTGAAATCATAACATGCACCCCAAATAACCTAGATTCTGATTGTAAATAGAATAGAATAGGACTGTAAGAATCACAAAATTCCGCCATCTTAAATTCTTGAATTTTTATTAAAAATTTAAGAACCCGCCTCCCCAAAACACGAAAAAGACGCTATTCATTTATTGATCAATTCATAAATAACAGGAATATCAAATACATTTACCTTAACTTGCAACCGTTGAAATAATTGAAAATTTGTCAACAGGAAAAGACTGAACCTTTTTTTATGTTACGTATTTCAAAAATGGGCCAATCCCGTGCCGGCCGTGCCGTCTCCTTTTCCCGACACGTGACATACGTGCGACTTTTCAATAAATTCTATTTCACAGATTTAATGGAGAATAATGAAAACGTAATGAAAAATAATGAAAGAGTTTTTGAGAATAGTGAAGAGTTAACTCCAAGTATGATGTACACCTAATGAAAGAGTTCTTTTCCCCTCGTTTGCAGCCTAATATGGAGAAAGATATTGTTGTTCAGGTACCAATTTTAGATCCAATCCCAAAGAGACGGAGTCTCGGTCGCATGAGGTAAAGGAGATATTACATTTTCTGCCACAATGGCAAAATAATTACTGAATCTTTCATTGGTACCTCAGACTTATCTCGTATTTTTGGATTTCTATTGAGTTCATGGTTTATAAATTGGCAGCTACTTTTGTACTTGTTTCCTGATTCCATAATATGAAAACTATGGGTGTAATCTAACATCTTGCACTCCCGTGAAGGAGGGTGTATAAAGTCATGTTAGAACGAAGGGCAGCTGTGGAAAATTCGAAAAAAATATTTTGGCGAAGCTGCGGGCGATGCCGGGCCTGAACGCTCACGTAGACCGTGCGTGACCGCGAATGACTTTCGAGGCGCTATGCACCGAGAAGAATCTGGACGATTCGATGGCTTGCCCGGAAAATTCAAGAGCATTCGGAGAAGTGAACAGTGATATAAAAAGAACAACGCAGCAGAGTTAGGACACTCAGTGAAGTGAAAGTCGAATATAAATAGTTCCGTGATTGTTATATAAATTAGAGTATTGTGTTGTGTTATTGAATCATTGTATTTCGTTAAATAAATTATTTTAGAGTGAATTAGACTATAAATATACTACAATATACTTTAGAATTTTAAAATTTTATGAAATGTGGGTCTCTCTAGACCTCTGTAAAGGTAATCTTAATTCGGTTCGATATTCGATATCTTTTCTTCACCGGCAATTGCCTTTTCTGGTCTGTAAGGGGACAGAGGTTCCCAAAATGTCGAAGAACTACATTTCACAAAATTTTAAAACTCTCAAAACAATTTTTTCGCATTTTTTACACCTGCCATTCCTTCTAACATGCCTTTATATACACACCTTCACGGGAGTACAAGAGGTTAGATTACACCCTGTAGCGTTTTTTGGACTATATTCAAACGATTTCTGTTATGATTACGATAAACTGTTATTAGACTTTCTCCAACGAGGAAATGTGCCGGGTTGAGGGGAGTTGTGTCATTAGGATCCGTTGACATATAATAAAGTGTACGGGAACGGACCATATTCGTCAAGGAATAAATTGGGAGCACATTTATTTTCTCTGTGATGGCATCCATGAATTTATAACATTAATATCATATGTTCATGTTTGCCAATACGGTGAAAATGAAAGTGCCACCAATTTATTCCCGAACATGGTCCATTGAGACAAGCCTCTATTTGAAATAAGTTTGTAGTGAATTTAGTACGAAGTCTCTAACGATTCGCAGTATTGAATCTCTCTCTGTTGTTAATTTATTCAAATCCGTGATGCTTAGATCCCTCCGTAGATTCAGAATACAATGATAATAAATAAATTCTACAAAGATATTTCAAAAGATCCAACAACCCCAGAGTCGGAATATTTTTTAATCAGCTCGAAATTCCCACTCACGTTTTGTAGTGCTGTAAAATTATGTCGTTAAAAGATAAATGATAATATCAGTAGGTAGTTTCAATTCTTCAAATGCATTTAAATCCGTCTCAATGCCGTCGAAAATCAAGATCAGGCCGTGATAAGACTAATGGTGGTTTTATGCAGCAAATTGATTAGGAGTACCGTTCAACGTAGACAAATGTCTAATGAATCGTGTCTGTGAACTCTTGACAGATGTTCACCTAACCTTATTCATGTTCGACGTAATGTTATACTTATATATATATATATATATATATATATATATATATATATATATATATGAATATAAATACCAAATCGTTAAATCTACCAAGTTGGAATTATCAATCAGTACGTATTCACAGTGAGTAAATTAATTTCGAAAGTGGCAAATTCGTTTATGTCAAATAAAAGTTGTGCTAGATGGAGGATGGGAAGAAAAGGAAGCCACTAACCTGTGCGGCCGGTGTTCAGCAAAACGCATGATCCATCCAGCTCGAAGGACCACGTGGTGTATTTGTGTGAAGTATTTTTTTTAATTTCACGTACTTACTCAAAAACTTTTTTGAATAATTATTTAAGTATTTAAGTTATTTAAGTATCCAGTTATGAAAACACTTATTTTATTTTTTAGATGAATGTAATATTTATTAGTCTTTTTATTATGTTTTGAATTGGTCTGTTCCAAATGTAACATCGCTTGCAGCCGTACTAATAAATTCAACTTCATCGCTTTACTTGCTAGCAATATTAAATAAATATTATCTGTCAGTGGTGAAAATTTTATTGCAAATTAGGCAATACTGAAATAGATGATTCTGATGTATATGCCTTCTGAAACAAAAGATTTAGCTAATTTAGCAATGAATTCGATAATGCCAAGTAAATCAAGACGCAAGTATGAAGAAGTAAATAAGAAATTTGAAAAGAATGGTGTCAAGAGAAAGGAATAAAAAATAATTGTGAAAGAGTCCTGTTAGCACAATGAAAAAACAATAAAGCTCCTACAGTATGGAGTACCTACTCAATGTTGAAGGCAGGAGTGAATATGACCGCTCGCAAAAGTATAAACAAACCATAACTAATAAAATTGTTCTTTGTTTCTTACTATTAAAGTATTTTCCAGAAATAATTCTGAAAATATATAGGGTGTATACTAAATGATGTCATCAATTTCAGGTGGTGATTCCTCGTCATATTTTATTAAGAAAATTTCATATAAACGTGTGTTTTAAGCTTCGTTTCCGAGAAACGGGGTGTCAAAGTTTCATTTAAAAATCGGTTTATCATCAATTACCCAAAAGTATTTTTGACGATTTTGATGAAACCTGGTGTGGTTATTAGTAGTAACAAGGGGCTTCTTTTCATTAAATTATATTTCAAATCATAGGAGGCAGATGGTTACCGGATTGATATTTTATATTAAAAATGATTGTACGATTTGTATGCCACTGTTTTTCTCTAAGTTTCATATTTTTTCAGAATAAATAATTGAAAATTCAACTTTTTTATAATGCCGTGAATTTGAAATAGCTAAACTTTGTCAAATCAAAGTCAGTGACGTAGAAATGGTGGTAACGCACCATCAAAGTTCAAAAAGTGATAGAAACAGTTGACAATAATAGGCCCAGGAACACAACAAACAACCAGTCCATCAATGAAGAAACCAATAAAAGAGTACAGGTATAAATAAATTAATTAAGGAAATCTATCGATTCATAAAGTGTTGCTATTTCAAATTCACGGCATTATAAGAGAGTTGTATTTTTAAATGTTTAATCTGATAAAAATATGAAACTCAAAGAAAAACAGTGGCGTACAACGATTTTTATCATAATTATCAATCAGGTGACCCTTCGCTACTTATAATTTGAAATCTAACCTCAAGAAAACAAGCCCCTTGTAACTGTTAATAAACACACCAGGTTTCATGAAAATAGGCGAAAACACTTTTCAGTAATTAATGAATAACCGATTTTTTATTACAACTTTGACACTCCCGTCACTTGAAAACCAAGCAAGTTAGGACACACGTTTATATGAACTTTTTTTCATAAAATATGACAAGGAATCACCACCAGCAATTAATGACATCATTTAGTATGCCCCTGTATAAGATAATAATATAATATCCTACTATATCTTGGATATTTGTGATAAACTCTTTTGTTTTTTATCATCACCGTGATGGACCCGTAACTATTGTGGCGAAGCTGCGGGCGATGCCGGGTCTGAACGATCACGCAGGCCGCATATGACCTTCGAGAAGACTCTGGACGATTCGAGGGCTTACGCGAAATTTCCACGAAATGAACAGTAAATGAACAGGGTCAGTGAAGTGAAAGTCGAATATAAATAGTAGAGTGATTGTTATATAAATTAGAGTATTGTGAATCATTGTATTTCGTTAAATAAATTATTTTAGAGTGAATCAGACTTTAAATAAACGACACTGTGCATTTCCAGTCATTTTATTGGTTCAACTAATGAAATATATTTTCAGTTGGGTACGTAAAAATGCATTAGGTACATCACTAGTGATGCAATAAAACAGACAATTATGAAAAAATTGAAGTTACGAATCCCCAAAAATGAATTTAAAATTTCACATTTCATATTTGGATTTCAAGACGTATCAAACATTGACAACCAAAAAACAATCTTCTCCCATAATGTAGGTGTTTTGTGTAACAAGGACATACTTAATTACCACTACTCATGCTGCATTACAGGTAGTTGACATCTGTCAAAATAAAAGGTCATCACATCACATCTTAGCTAGCTCGCACAAGTCTCTCGAAGAATTCTGAAGGATGACGTAAGGGTACAGCCGGAAATAAATAATTTAAAACAAATGTGTATTTGCAACTCGCCGATTGAAAAAACTGAAGAGATATCACTCCAATCTCATCACGAAATATTTGCTGAAGATAATGTTCGAAGTAAAAAGTAAATGATTTGGAAAATTCATTAATTGAAATACTTGCAAATGTTAAAAAAGTTCATGAAAAAAATAAACAATATAGAAAAAATCCTAAATTATAAATTATTGAATAATTCACTAATTGGATTCTTTAGTGCTCTTACCGGGTAACCACATGGACGGGTGGTGCCCGGGAAGTTTTTTTTCATTTCACCCTCGTAGTCAGAATGGACCAGGCATTGGTATTCCTAATATCGTGTAGTTTGCTGCAACTGTTTACAGAGGTTACGAGGTACCAAAAAAAGATTCGAGAAAGGGACATTTGGGTTCACCCTTTACTGCAAAAAAGATATCTTGTAGAAACTTTTTGCTATTTCAAAAACTCAGAAAAGACGGAGTAAACTTTTCCAACTACTTTCAGATGTCCCTTCCGTTATTGAGTTACTAAAAATGGTAAAGGAACAGTTAAAATATTTCTATTTTTGTTCCGGTGTGTGCCAGATTTCTTAAAACACTACTCCGAATAAAAAATAGAGTTCTAGCAATAGTACTCGGACGAATGAACATCTGCATCGTAGGTATGAAGAATCTTATTCATAATTTGCAGATTTTATCAAAAATATTTCGATATTTTTTTTCATTTTGGGAAATAGTTAAAACGATCTATAATATTTGAAGTGATTAACAAAGTTCAACTTCTTGGCCACGAAAAGATTACGCCATTTATTTTTGTGTTCTTGTTTGGAAACTATGAACTTTCAACTCGGGTTCCAAACATTTGAAGTAGGAATTCAGATTCACGAGACGCGATGCCAACGTCAAAATCGGGGTTATTAAAAAAATTAAAGTTCGTACCAGAGTGACGAGGTACTATCAATTTTTTTTTTTCGGTGCAATTTATCTACTACGAAATGTATATAATGCATATAACTATGAATATTCAAATACTGAAACATTTACGGCATAATTTATGCCATTTAAAATATATTGCTCAGTTGTGAACATTATCATATTTTGCAATTTTTTACAGTATTATCCACAATCAATGAAATAAAAAACAATGATTTCTTACCTTACACCAAGTTGAGGTAACCACAAAATAGGCATTTACGTTTTCTTCGCCAAATTGCTCAGCAATGTATAGTCCCAGAGATCCGTAATTGTCGTATATATTTCGTTTTGTCGCATCACTTAGTATGGAATGCGCTCTATTGACTTCCTTGAATTTATCGGCAGCGTCTGGATTATCGGGGTTTTTGTCTGGATGGTACTTCAATGCTAAACGCCTGTAAGTCTTTTTAATTTCTTCATTGGTTGCTGTTTTAGGTAACGCTAAGACTTCATATAGGGAATCGCCTTGTGTTCTGAGAAAAATTAAACTCTCTTAATCAAGTATACTGACTAGTAACAAAGAACTTGAAGCAATCCTAGAAATCGAATCAGTCAATCAACAAACTATTTCATTTAACATCCACATCCAATACAACGTTGGTCTGTCTTAGCCAGATTTATTAGAAGGTTTCACCATATTTTTAATCTTTATGATTTCGTCACAACAAATATCGAATAAGATAGGTCGAATACATCCACAAGAAGTTTTCTATGTGGGATATTTTTGATCAATTTTCATTCATGGATATGGTCACTACAAGTTTTACTTCATGAGGAATTTATAAATCTTACATTGAATTACATTGTAATATATTATATGAATGAATGTAGGAAGATGAATACTCTTTTTATTATAAATGAAATGAAGGATTTGTATTGAAGTGTATAAATTATATTTAGTGCAAAGCGCTTTCGACTTGCGTCATGTTCAGTGCTTACCTGGAAGTAAATATTCTGATTGAAGATAATTGAATTGAAAAATTGAAAGTGAACTTTGAGGTTAAGATATTTGGAAAATTTCTATCAATTTTAAAAATTTTCCAAATTTCTTATCCTCAAACTTCACTTTCAATTCAATTATCTTTGATCAGAGTATTTACTTCCAAGCACTGAAAATGACGAAATTCTAAGGCGCTTTGCACTAAAAATAATTTATACACTTAAATACAAAACCTTCCCTTCATTTATTATATTAAAATATGATATATAATCCTGTTATGTCATTTTATACCACGTAGTATATCACGCACAAGCTTTCAGCTTCAGTGATTCTTCATGTTTATTTTCAACGTTCAATTTTTAATTGTTTGTTATATCTGTAATTTTGGAAATAAACATTATTATTATCAGTAATCATTGGAATGGACATCATGAATTCTAGAAGGTTCGAGCTGAACTTCAAAGACAGCTGTCCTACGTTTGAATTAGCTGTACGTGACCATCATACGACCAATGACCACGTATGGCTCTGTAGTCTGGTGGAGCAAGGGACATAAAAAATTGGCCCTTGCTAAACTTAACGGACTACAAAGACAAGCGTGCCTGGTGATTACTGGAGCCATTCACTCCACACCAACGGCAGCGATGGAAGCCCTCCTTGGATTACCTCTCTCCACATACTTCTGGAGAGAGAAGCAAGATGACCTACATACAGACTCTACCAAGCGGCCATTAGTATACCGCATGCATATGTCATGATAAGCAAGCAGCATGCTGGAGGGCAAGATTCTGGTAATGCCCTCAGACATCATGCCTAAAACTATCAACCTTCACACGTCCTACACTGTGGTCTTTCCTGAAAGAGAAGACTAGGTCCGGAATGAAACCGACCTTTGTAGGGCAAATGAACGTTGGTTTAACGATGGTTCCAAATCTTTGGAAGGAGCTGGAATATATGGGATCAAACCAGTAGTGAAACGCTCATTCAGTATGAAACTAGCTACGATATTTCAGGCAGAGGCATATGCCATTGAAATGTGAGCAAGGGAGCTGGAAAATCGACACCACACACGAAAAACAATAAAAATATTTTCAGATAGTCAAGCAGCACTGAAAGCGCTTGAATCCAACTGCTTTAAATATCGAGCAGTATGGAACTGCAGAGACACCTTAAACTGACTAGCACAACGCAACAACGTTACCCTAGTCTGGATAAAAGGTCACACAGGCCTAGAAAAAGACGAAATATCGGGCGCCCTAGCAAAAGGGGGGCCGAAACAACGTTCACTGGACCAGCAGAACCGGTAATCGGTTTAGCATATAGCACTGCCAAGAATGTCATAACAGCCTGGGCAGACAATAAAAGACTCGAGTATTGGCGTAGTCTATCGGGCCTAGCCCAGTCCAAAGAATTCATCGCTTGTACAAGGAACATGACTCTTACAAACTGCTGGAACTCAGTATAGCACATCTCAGAGTTATAGTAGGTTTGCTTACTGGCCACTGCAAACTCTAACATCACATACATAAAATCGGACTTGCACAAGATGCAGAGTGCCGGCTATGCATGGAGGATGATGAAACGGCTAAACACATTCTGTGTACATGCCCTGCAGCGGCCAGAACCAAATTTTCAATATTTGGCCATACGACAGTAAGGCCAGAAAACCTGGTAAATTGTTCTCCCAATCCATTCCTCAACTCCGTTAAGAGATTGGATATACTGGGAGAAATATAAGCATAGGGTGAGCCACAATACACCCTTGGCCGCAGTGGAGGGCCAGATACGGGCTCACTCACGTTCAAAATTAACCTCACCTACGTGTTTACGGAGAAGAGCAGGGGACCTATTCTCAAATGTCAACTACCTCTTGTCGCATGCGATAAAATATATCCATCGCCTTTCTCGAATATGCATTGAAAGGAGATGGTGATATTTTGTCGCGGGCAACACATCATTAAAAAGGTAATTTCATAAGGAATCCAGCCATGTTAATTTTTGCCACCTAACTTTTTATTTTGGCGCCCTCTTGTGGGAAAAACAACTGTTCCGAATTCCCAATTATGATACTGCATTTGCAAGCAATTTTGACATAAACCCGGAGCAATGCATTATGAAATTTTTCTAAGAGAAAAAAACAAAATGACGGCTCCAAAATGGCGGACATGATTTGCAATTATGGTCTGATTCTATTCAAAATTGATATGTGGTAATTTTCAAGGTCAGAAATTATGATTTGTTTGTCAATGCAAAAAAAACAAGATGGTGACTGCAAGATGGCGGACGAAATTTGTAATTCTGGTCTGATTCGAATCAAAATTAGTATGTGGGGATTTTCAGGATAAAAAATTATGATGTTTTTGTCAATGCAAAAAACCAAGATGGTGGACGTTTGTAATTGTGGTTCGATTCGATTCAAAATTGGCATGGAGGTTTTACAAGTTTTCAGTATGACTAAACTGAATTAATTAAATTGATAAAAAAAAGCTTTTATACAAATGCACTAAAAAGGAAATAATATATTTTTTAGATGTGTGACGTAGGTTATTCTGTGCGTAACAGATTCTAAAGCTTGCCGCGAGTACAAATTAAGTATTTTTGCGAGGTAAAATTTTGATTCTGTTACGCACAGAATAACCGACGTTACACATCTTAAAAAAATTATTTTCTTTTTAGCGCATTTGTATAAAAGCTTTTTTGTATCAATTTAATCAATTCAGTTTAGTCATACTGAAAACTGATGGTGGACGTTTGTAATTGTGGTTCGATTCGATTCAAAATTGGCATGGAGGTTTTACAAGTTTTCAGTATGACTAAACTGAATTAATTAAATTGATAAAAAAAAGCTTTTATACAAATGCACTAAAAAGGAAATAATATATTTTTTAGATGTGTGACGTAGGTTATTCTGTGCGTAACAGATTCTAAAGCTTGCCGCGAGTACAAATTAAGTATTTTTGCGAGGTAAAATTTTGATTCTGTTACGCACAGAATAACCGACGTTACACATCTTAAAAAAATTATTTTCTTTTTAGCGCATTTGTATAAAAGCTTTTTTGTATCAATTTAATCAATTCAGTTTAGTCATACTGAAAACTTGTAAAACCCCCATATGCCAATTTTGATTCGAATCGAACCACAATTACAAATTTCGTCCACCATCTTGGTTTTTGGCATTGACAAAAACATCATAATTTTTTACCCTGAAAATCACCACATACTAATTCTGATTCGAATCGGACCAGAATTACAAATTTCGTCCGCCATCTTGGTGCCACCATCTTGTTTTTTGCATTGACAAACAAATCATAATTTCCAACCTTGAAAACCACCAAATATCAATTTTGAATCGAATCAGACCATAATTGCAAATCATGTCCACCAGTTTGTTTTTTTCCATGAAGCATTGTCACCGGATTTACGTCAAAATTGCTTGCAAATGCAGTATCAAAATTTGGAATTCGGAACAGGTGTTTTTCCCGCAAGAGGGCGCCAAAATAAAAAGTTAGGTGGCAAAAATTGACATGGATGGATTCCTTATGAAATTACCTTTTTAATGATGTATCACACTTACTACTTTCCCTATTCAAATTGCTTGGGTGATAGTGCCCAAGGGGGTGGGGGGAGAGATATGACAGTTAAGGTTATGATAGGAAGATGTCCCCCTTGGTTTAAAGATCGACATGTTTTTGCATTTTATTCACAATACTTGTGTTTTGAAGATATTGGATCTGTTTCGTTTTCGGTGCCCCACCCTGTATATATATTTTAAATCGTAACAAATGGCAATTCTGGTTCGTTCACTTCTGTTCTTCCACCAGCACCCAAAAATTAATGAAATAAATTTGAGATGACGAGAGAAGATAAGGAATAAAATAGAAAGAATAGCAAAACAATAGTCAGAGAGACAGAGAGAAACGACAAGATTCAAGTCTGGGTTGGATTGGAGCAGTTTAATCATATATTAGCATACTCATACACTTGTTTATGTTTGGGTTCAATGAAACGAGAGAATGAGTTTTTTTTTTTTGTTATTTGTTTTGATAGAGTTCATGGATAAAGTCAAAAGAGTCAATCTAGTCAAATTGTTAATGATGGTAGCCGCTTTATAGCTGTAAGATCTTTTAAATATTTCTTTTTTATGCCTAGGAACTGTGAGTATTGTAAGACGATGAATATTCAAATTACGAATGTCGGTTCTATATAGACCAAGCTATAGAGGTTTTTCCCCCACAAAATAAAAGACGCAAATGGCCTATACTAATTTTTAAAAGATTGTTCGTTAATGAAAACCCCAGTTTTCGCCCCAGAAAAATCGCTTCGTGGAATTTTTAAACAAGCATTACTGAAAAAAATTACAACTTTTTTGGTTTTTTGGAAATATCTCAAAGATTATTCAAGGAACTTTTGTAGAGATTTATAAAACCTACAAAATGGATTTTCATACCACGGGATCGGTGCATTTTCTACTGAGAAAATCAGGGAAAACCTCAAAAATTTATAATTTTTATAAATCTGAAGCTGGACAAACGATATTGCGGAAACTGATGATAATAACATTTGGTTCAACTGCGCGCAAGATGTTTTCTGTCCGATGTGTAGCTTTGCACAATCGCGTTATAAACAATTTAAGAGCACATCTTGCAAGAAGCGCCTGTTTAACGGAAATCGTCGAATTCAAATTCTGTAAACAGCATCTGGAAGTAGAGATCAATATCTACAATTTTTATATTTTGGATTTTCACCTGAGAGGTGGGAAATGTGTTGAAAATGTCACTGAATGTTGATCAAAACGCTTCAAAGTGCGTCCAAAGTCACCCGAAGTCGAACTGAAGTCAATTCGACTTGTTGAGTTCGGGCCACTTCGGGTGCACTTTGAAGCATTTAGAGTAACTTCCAGTGACATTTTCAACACATTTCCAACATCTCAGGTGAAAATCCAAAATATAAAATTTGTAGATATTGATCTCTACTTCCAATTTGAATAAAGGCGGATTTAGCGGATTCACAATGCGTAATTTAGTGCATATGCGTAATTTTAAGGCGACTTTTCCTGATTTAAAATGCATAATTTTTCTGCATACTCCATAACAGTTCAACACAGGGATATCTTTATAAATTGTGAAACGGGTAAATCATTTCAATCGAGTCCCTGTATTGAACTTTGATGGATTAGGTGTGAATTAAAATTACGCTTATGCACTAAATTATGCATTGTGAATCCGCTAAATCCGCCTTAAGATGAATTCCCTCAAATCGGCGCATTTAGAAAGATTTGCCCTTAAATTGTTTATTTATTGTGCAAAAAACTACACATCGGGCAGAAACCACCTTGCGAACTCTCCGCAATATTGCTTGTCCAGATTCAGATTTATACCAATTATGAATTTTTGAAAAAAACGGTCTCTTTTTCGAGCTTTTCCCGGATTGTCTCAGTGAAAAATGCACCGATCTGGTCGTATAAAAAACCATTTTGTAGGTTTCATAATTCTCTACAAAAGTTCTATTGACTATAAAACGATTCCTTCGATACTTTTTGACAGATTCGCAAAAAAAACAAAAAATTTGTAATGTTTTTCACTTTTTCTTACTATTACTTGTTTACAAAATTCTATTAAATTGTTTATAACACGATTGTGCAAAAACTACAAATCTGACAGAAACCATCTTGCGCACAGTTGAACCAAATGTTATTATCTATCAGTTTCCACAATATTGTTTGTCCAGCTTCAGATTTATAAAAAATGTGAATTTTTCAAAAATGGTCTCTTTTTCGAGGTTTTCCCAGATTTTCTCCAAAAATCCATTTTGTAGGTTTTATAATTCTCTACAAAAATTCTATTGGCTGTAAAACGATTCCTCAAATACTTTTTGAGATATTCCTCAAAAAAAAACAAAAAGTAGTAATTTTTTTTACTATTTCTTTTTCAAAAAATTCCACAAAGCAAACCGGAGTTTTCACTTCACGAATTATCTTATGAAAAGTAGTATAGAACGTTTGCGATTTATAGCTTGGCCTTATAGGAGAGTTTACAATGAAGGTACGGAGGAGTTTTGAATTTCAAGACTTTGTAAAATAGACATGCCATGTGTAAATGGCGTCTACTATGCATGTTTAGCAAACCTAGTTCTTTGAATTTGAATATTTTTCCTTTTCTTTATGCCATAAATCAATATAATACAAGAATTTTGTACTTTCTGGACTCTAGTGGAATTGTTCAACTTCAGACATGAGCCATACACTACGCCACAGTGGTTAAAATGAGACAGTAATGCATCACAAAGCAGTTTTTTTGTATCACTGTTCAAGTAAAATATTTGCTAGTATATCAGATTTAGTAAACCATATGCACTCCTGAGCTTATGCGTGACATGTCCAGTGAAATGTAACTCTGTGTCTATATCAAACATATGTTCTCTACTTTTAGTAGGGTTTAAAAGGAATTGTAGAGTTGCCAATTTTTAGTCTAAAATAGATTGAATGTCATTTCTAACATTTTCTGTGCAAAAAAGCAATGCACAAGATTTATTGAAGTTAACTTTAAGTAAATGGTTGGTTAAAATTGTAAATAGTGCGTCTAGGTCAAATTTTATGAATTTATTTGCCATAGCAATATTTGAATGTTTAAAGGCGAAATAAACTTGAGTGTCATCAGCACGTATACAGGGTGTACAGAAGCGGGCCCAGAATCTGGAATACCGGCCAGGACTTCTGTTAGAGGGTAATTTGATCATCTATTTGAACGCTCTGAAATCGGTCACTGAGGTGTGATGATAACATATTGCAGTCGGACTCAATGGACGAGGAATTGCATTAGAGAAAACCCTTTTGCGCGCGGATAAGGGTCATAAATGACAATTATTATCCGGTAACCTTGAAGAAGGGAACAAGGTGATTCGGAGTGTATGCGATACTGTTAGCCAAACCAACAACCTGCCTGCATAATTGGAAAAACTGGTTGCCATCTTTTCTAAGTACATAAAACCAGTTCAGCAGCCCAAACTGAGAAAAAAGGGGGTCGAACGAATATGATTCACCATACAATTTATACTGGTGATGCCCGACCGTTTCGACAATCGGTCAGAAGACTTCCTCTTGCCAAGAAGGAAGAGGATGACAGAATAGTATCATCCATCAAAGTATCTATTGAACAGACACAGATCGGCAACCTTTCTGCGGTGTTCCAGACAAGTGAGCGAGCTTGTAAGCAAAGCATTATCGACGAGACCAATGGCCCTTTGTTAGACAGAATCTAAAGGTTTCAGTGTGTTTAGGGCTGCACACCATATAAGGACTGTGGCTGGTATTATAAATGACTTTCTACAGGTGTTTGGCTGAAAACAGGAATTATATAAACTACATTGAGTCCTTTGCTTTTTTTGGTATAGCCTAATCATATCGACAATGTGTATGAACTGAATCAGACCTGAACATGGGAATAGAAAACAATTAAATGTTTCCTAAATATATTAAACAAAAATAATAATTTAAATATAAATATGTAAATTACTGAATACTTGTGTTATATCTGATATCTTTAAAAATATCAGTAATACTATAATTCATTTTGATATCTGTGACTGATACACAATGTTCAAGTGTTCAAGTGTTCAATATCTATGGCCCAGTTATAAATATTGTTGAGGAGACAATTAAACGCTTGAAGAACTTGAATTTGATTTCATAAAAAAAATTTATTGAAAATCAATAAAATCAGATAATAATTATATGAAGGAAGTAGTCCATACTCAAAGTGGAGTTGCAATGTAATAAAGTTAAGTAAAACTCAAAGTCGTCTCCACAATATATATTTCACCCCAAGGGCAAGGGGGAACGCAGCTTTGGCAAGCAACTTGTCAAAGTGTCTACGTTACAAGAAAGTCAAAAACATGTTTTCGAGCATGGTAATGCTCATCTTCAGTTGAAGAAATACGGGGGTTAAACTGAAATTAGTAAGAAAAACACTAGCTACAATTTTGAAAAATTACAAAATACTTGGAACCAAAATGGTCTCCATGCCATGTGAGTATCCATTTTGGACATACCATACTGAGAGCTTCCATCAGAAAAATTCACACAAGGTGCAAATCATCTATTAGAAAATCTTCAACCGCGAAAGTATTATTCCAGTTCAAAGTGAAGTAATTTTTCGCAATAAAATCTGTATAAATAATGACATCGTGGCAACGCACTATCCGATCTGAAAATATAGGATTACAGAGAGTTCATATAAATAAAACACAGGGCGATTAATTGGAAAGTTGAATTTATTTTCATGGAAGACCATGTTGGTATATACACTTATTTGAGAATTATCTTCTCTAGATTATTTTTTAAATTATCTGAACAAAAACATCTGAATTTCTGATAATCCAGATGTTCAGTCGTGAAGAATGCAGTACTGAATGAAAGCTGTGTATATACGAGAATGTTGTAAATTTTTTTAAATGTTATTCTTTTTGTTGTTTTTTAATGAATGATAAATCGAATCATTATACTGCATATATTTTTCAAATTGTTTCTTTGTACTTAGTATCGATCTCTAGTATACTCGTTTATTTAAACAAAAATAATTAATTAATCCTCTCTCAATGATGAATTTGATATGCAATTGAAAGATTATAGACTACAAGCCCATATAACAATTTGGGGGGGTCATTTGACCCAGCATGAAACATATTCAGAACGATGCTGCTATATGAAAAAATAACTTTCGTAACTATGCCGTCAATTCTTGGTGGTGCAAATGACTGTAATAATAATAATAACTTTTCATCTGAAGATGTGCTTTTCCGACAAAATATTCATGTACGGCGTTCCTCACGTTTTAGTAGATTATGAAATAATAATCTCTTAGAACCTATTGCCGTACAAAAATAATGGGACTGGAGGCCAGGAAAATTTTTCAATTTCGGAAAATAAAAAAAAAAAATCCTGGATTCCGTTCCCATTATTTTTGTACGGCAGTAGGTTCTAGGAGGTTATTCTTTTATAATCTACCAACGTGAGGGATGCCGTACAGGAATATTTTGTCGGAAAAGCACATCTTCAGATGAAAAATTAGTATTATTATTACAGTCATTTGCACCACCAAGAATTGACGGCATAGTGACTAAAGTTATTTTTTCATATAGCAGCATCGCTCTGAATATGTTTCATGCTGGGTCAAATGACCCCCCAAAATTGTTATATGGGCTTGTAGTCTATTATTTACCCATGGCGAATTTACCTATAATGCACTAGCTATTTCAAACTCTTGCACCACTTGCCCCCAATATTATGTGGCCCTTTCCAGGCAGAGATGGACAAGATAAGACCATTTTTTGCGCCTTTTTTTATTTATCTTATATGTTTGACGGCAACTATACCTTAGACGTTTACGGAGAACGGGACATAGGATCATTCTGGAAATTTGGTGTCTCAAGTAGTTGCTCTTGGTCTATCGATCTAAAATATTTTCAGCAATGCAGCGTTGCCGCTTATACCAGAAAGTAGCAGCATCTTTGTTATTTCAAATGTTATTTTTGAACTTGTCATTCCTTTCTGATTATTTCTGCCCCATACTCCCCTATACCTATCTCTAACGGTTTTTGAGATATTGGTTACTTTCCATATTTTTTATCCAAAACAGCTCGAATTGAATGTTTATTTCTGCGGTATTTGAATTCTTAGGAAGTTGCAATTTTGTGTTTATTTCATCAGGATCATGTACATTGATTCTGTATAGAGAAGTTTGTTTTGCATTATACAGGGTCGTTCAAAATTCATGATCTTACTGCTAGATACGAAAAGGGTTGAAAGTGCGTTTTTTTAAATGGAACATCCTGTATATTATGAAATATCCTGAAAGATGACTAAATTCCCTTCGAATTGGTATATCATGTTCCTATACCTAAATAGCCAGAATTCCGAGATAATAGCAATTTTCACCTAAGAATCCTGGATAAAAAATATGGAAAATAACCAATATCTCATAAACCGTTAGAGATAGGTATAGGGGAGTATAAGGCAGAAATGATCAGAAAAGAATGACAATTTCAAAAATGCGGTAATATACAGGGTGACCCATTTGAAATAACAAAGATGCTGCTACTTTCTGGTATAAGCGGCAACGCTGCATTGCTGAAAATAGTTTAGATCGATAGACCAAGAGCAACTACTTCAGAAACCAAATTTTCAGAATGATCCTATGTCCCGTTCTTCGTAAACGTCTAAGGTACCATCGACCGTGACCGACCGTGACCCACCCTGTATAGTTATAGATATATAAGTCTAAAATACAAGCCAGTAAACGCAGGGTTCGTAAATATCATTATATTTATTGAAAATATCAAAATATCAGATATTAAGGATACATATCGGATATATATATGAAGAAAATGGATATAAATAAACTTTTTTGATATTTTCAAACTTTTTAAATAAAAACACATTTAGATTTAAAATTAAATGTTTAATATAATATCAAAAATAAAAATACATTTTAATAAAGCAAAAAACAACGTTTTTTTAGGTTATATTTTTATTTAATGAATTATTTCAACAAATAAAGCTTAAATCATCAAAACAAATCCTCAATCATCACCAAATGTCCTCGTTTAAAAAAAAACTAAATACACTAAATTCGTATGGATATAAAAAGTAAAAATACAAGAACTTTAATTAATGTAATAATGTAGCCAGTGGCACATCATCTTCTGCTTCAGAATCTGTATCTGAAACAGCACTAACAGCAGATCCAATACTAAAGGTTGCATCAGATCCAGATGCTTCTGTTGTCTCTGTTTCCCAGGCAAAGTCCAGACTGACGTCTTTTTCTTTAGTATTCTGGTTAAAGTGCCTAAACAAAAACGTTAGTTTGCCAGCTTTTTCATTCCCCAGCTTATTCCTTAGTTTGCTATGAACGAATCCAAAAGTCGAAAAAATCCGTTCAAGGCCTGCTGAGGCTGAAACTGCTATCAAATGCTTGCTGCACATATCCAGAAATCCTTCTTGGAGCTTGGCCCAGTCAAAGTACTTTTCTGGCTCAACCAAACTTACAGACTTCCACCATGTCATTGGAGGTGTCGTTTTAAAATTATTTCCAAACATATAGGAAGGAAAAGGCTTTGAGCCCGTACTTGAAGCCATTACTATAGGAATAAACTTGTCATTGATGTTCTGTAAATATTCAAATGCTAATTGCTTTTCTGCATTACTTAATTGATGTCCTCGAAATCTGTGATCCAATAAATTGGCTAAATAATGTGCTGGTGTTAAAGCCATCCTTTCGCTTCTGTTTTAAAACATTTTCTGGCTGCCCCTTTAGATCCCCACCTAACTTCCTCCATATTTCAACTGCCATTGCTATTGTCGAACCATCTCGTTGCATTCTATCCAGCGCAACTGCAATAGGTTTCATTCGAAGCAAGAAATCTCTTGCATTGCTTGTGATGTTCATGTCATTGACAATTTTGTTAATATTATTGTCAACTGATGCTGCCATTGCTATTGTCGAACCATCTCGTTGCATTCTATCCAGCGCAACTGCAATAGGTTTCATTCGAAGCAAGAAATCTCTTGCATTGCTTGTGATGTTCATGTCATTGACAATTTTGTTAATATTATTGTCAACTGATTCTGCCACTGCTATTGTCGAACCATCTCGTTGCATTCTATCCAGCGCAACTGCAATAGGTTTCATTCGAAGCAAGAAATCTCTTGCATTGCTTGTGATGTTCATGTCATTGACAATTCTGTTAATATTATTGTCAACTGATTCTTTGTTATCTTAACAGACCTGAACCATTGTTAACACCAATTACACAGGCATTGACTAACTATCTTACTTCTATATAAACAATGCCTGAACTAATATAGCCCGGTTTTCCAGGTAGCATTCTATCGCATCAGTTGCAGTGTTCCAACGTACTTCTTGTGGAATAACTAACCTTTTTCCATTGGCTGCCTTATACCAGGCTGCTGGAAGATGTATATTTCTAAAATATTTTATAACCTTAATTATATGCTCCATTACTCCTGGAATCTGTATATCGCAAGCTAGCAAATGTAGAATGTGAGCCGAACATCCATACTGAATAATATTTATTCCTGGGACGATCTCTAGCAATCTTCTCATTTTTAATACATTTGCTGGACTAAACTTGTCACCTTAGCATCAAATAACTTTTCAGTTTCAGTTATTCCCACAATTGCTATATCTTTTAAATAGACAGCAGTATATGGGTGGCCAGATGTGTCAACAGTTTTTATTAAAATAGAATGTCCATACGCTGTCATAACGGAGCAGCAAATAATTGGTTCATTATGAACATTCGACCACCCATCTAAGGACATTGACAAATTCGTACCTTTTAAAATTTCTTTGGTTTCCTCCAAAACGGTCTGATGTACTTGATCCAATAACTCGCCAGCTATTTTTCGACTTGTAGGAGGCTTACATCCAGGTCTTAGAGTATTACACATTTTGTGGAAATGGGAACTGTCCGCATGGGAAAAAGGGGTATTTGTGGCGTAAAAATATGTTGCTATTTTTAAATTAATTTCTTTTAAATACTGCGGAGATGTTGCTATTATTACTGAGTTGTCTTTAATAATATTTAGCTTGCTAGATGATGGTTTGTATTTTTTATTAAGTGGCAAGTCGACATCGGATGACGTACCTACAAAAATAAATGGTCAAGTTAAACTTGCATCCTCATGGTCAGCCTATACAATTAGAGACTTAAAATTACCAACGACTTTGAGTGCCAAAAAAGAAAAACCGCTGAAAATTGAATCAATACATCCACATCACTATTTAAACGTCGAAAAATTCATATGCGTCACATATATAGTGAAACTTACTTAATTGACAAAAAAAAATTTAAACTTGAACCAATACTATACTTCCCCATCATTCCGTGATGTGGAAGTAAAACAGTTTTTCCCCGAAAAGTTTTTAAAAAAATTAATATCTGAGGTTTTGTTTGTTATGAGCTAAAAAAGATACCTTGTCTATCAATCGAGGTCTGCAGATTTTCCACAGGTCCTCTTGTTTGTTTCGGGATTTGCTCTTTTCGGAATAAATTTGTGGGCTCCTCTGTACCTCGAGAAGAAGTTTGAGAAGCATCGTTTTCTTCAGTGATATCTATTATCTCTTGTGATTCGTCGTTTTTACATGTCATGTTATGTTTAATTAATCTCTGTGGTAAACCCTGCATTTCAGCTCCACAGGTTTTGCATTTTGCCCATTTACCAGTATTTTTTTCTTTTGATTTGCAATGAAAATGCTGCCATATGGGATGTTTATCTCTAGGCATGTTGATTATGTAAACAATCAGGGTTATTCAGGTGACCATTGAAAACGGAACAACATTGACTGTCGAACAATTATTGCCAAATTTTCAACGTTGACTAAAATTTCCTATTCAGGTGACCATTGAAAACAAAACAACGTTCACTGGAAATCAGAATTTTATTTTTCAACGTTGATTTAATTTTCCTATTCAGGTAACCAACATGTATTGAATTTTTACCAACCTCTTGTAGAATCACCGTTGGTTATTTGGCAAGTAGATTTGGTAATTGCTATCAGCTATTCAACGTTGTTTGTCAGTAAAATGGCGAATAATGGTTTCATTCTGGTAATTAATGTTGCCAATGATGAAGAACGGTAAAGAAAAAGTTTTCACAAAAGAATTCCTATTTTTAGAATAAGTCAAATAGGCAATAATAATAAATGGCTTTATATTTATCTTTGGGATGTCTAGCTAAGTTATCCTTCCATATTCACATTGCAGATTGCAGAACAGAGTTTTGAGGAGGCAATTGAGGGATCAAAGCGATCCTTTAAATATGAATGAGAATCAATTTTGTGTATCGCCTATCAAGGGACATGGTGAGACAGTTGATCGAGACTCTGGAACCTCACTTACCTCAAGGAGTGAGGGAGGAATTATTCAATTGAAAGTAAATATTTTTTTTAACAGAATTTGTTTTTGTCATTTCTATAAAAAAAATAATATGTAAATTAAATGAACTAATATGTTACTTTACTTTTCCACTTCATTGTTTCCCTATATTTTGGTCCTATAACAAAAGTTAATTTCTGCTTTTTTCCTGGCTTGTGTAGACCAAGTTCAGTAATTTTCGTGCTAACGATTATCAACTTATTCAGAATACTTAGTAGCCAATTTTCCAAGTTATTGAGAAAGTCATTCAAAGGTGGACCACCACCTATTTTTTGTTGGTGCCTGAATATATCTCTAGCTTTTTTCTTGGTTTTACAAGTCCATTCCAGAAAAGTCCTTTTAAGAGACAAACCAAAATGACTAAAATTCTCAAGCATTATACACACACTGTACCTTATGCCATTCTTTTTGATTTCTCATTGGTCCCTCAAAGTGTTTAATTCATTACACATTTTAGCCAATTCGTCATCCGGAATTTTTCCCCCCACTTTGAATTTTTCTAGGTATTGGAGGTATACTTTGTATTGCTCTGCACTGGTTTTCATAGATTTCGCAGCAAAAATGAAACATGTTCATTGATTTTCAAAAAAATATATTAAAATCAAATTCTGGTACAAACTAGTCTCGTTATTCTTGTGAATAATTTTAAAACAAATTCAGATATAAATAATAAATTAAAGTCTCTATCCTCCTTTTGATTACAACAAACACATTTCAGGTATTAATCATCACAGAGCTTCATATGAAATGAAAGTTAATTTAGATGAACCTTCTCGTAAATATCACAAAATCCATGAATACTATTGGCCACATTATCAAGGGCTCTGGCAATATTTTCCAAAACCTCCGTCTCCTGTCCATCTTGATATGCAGTGAGCAGAGAATTTTGGGCGATTTTTTTTTGTTTTTGTGGAACTGATGGTGCCTCCACTTGAATCACCGAAATTTCCTCATTTTCAGATGGCCTTTCCTTAGTTTCACACATTGTTGCCTCATCTGCAAGTACAAATTCAACAGCAGCTGCAGTTACCCCTTCAGTATCTGATACACCAGCTTCCCTAATTTCTTCATTGAGACCAGCTTCAGACTGTTCAAAACCTGCCATAGCCACTAATCCCGTTAGCTCTAAGATCTTTTTCTCCAGGCTAGTCAGTTCTTTTTTTCCCTAGCCCTTTTCCTGACAGCACTTTTCCACTTACGAAATACCTGTAATAAGGGTAATAATGACATACTCTCTTCATACCACACAGATCATGATAATTAACTCACCTTTTTTCAGCCATGACTGCTACAAGAGGGGCCATCGCCCAGTGTCCTTTAATTCCTCGGTAATTTTTTTCCCATATTTCCGATATTTATTTTGGGGTCATCCCAAGAGTTTAATTTACCAGTTCTCAAAATATAATTTTTTTCAAGTAGTTCACGTATGGTTAAGGCTTTCGCGGCCGAAGTGTTCTGTGTCACAATTTTCACTCGGGTTTGAAGGCCGTCGTTTTTTGGAATTTCTTCTTAGGACACAGTTCACGTATATTTGTAAAACGAAACGAATCGTAAACAAAAACAAATTCCAAAAAAGTCAACATGAAGTTAGCCCCAAAGCATAATTTAGGTGTTCCGTGAATAAAATAGCTAACATCAACCCCATTGTTATTTCAACGTTGAAAAAGACTAAAAAGAGTCATCGTTGGGAATGAGTGGTCATCTGAATAGGTTACTTTGCTCAACGTTGAAAACATGCAATGAAAAGTTGTTGGCAATTAATCAATGTCGCCTCGTTTTCAATGGTCACCTGAATAACCCTGAATGTCATAAATTTTCAACTAGATTATATTTTTTCGCTTAACTTGCTTTAATGAATCGCCGAAGTCAAATGCTCTATAAGGCAACCTCGAAATTTCAACTGCAAGCGGCACCTGCAGGGGAATCACACGAGATCGAGCATATAAATCCCCGACGGCCGCAACCGGTATTTATTATTTAACGTCGTTTCTGTTTAATGAAGCAGTGTAGCCAATTTATCGCAAAAAATTAATAATTTTTCCGTCTTTGATATATATCACGAATTTTGATATTTATTGAAGTGAAAATATGATATATATCGTGATATATATCATGATAAAACCAGTTAATATTGGGGATTGCAGCAAAGTCAAAAGTGTACTCTTTTATAGAGTTTATTCCAAGCTTTCGTAAATTTTATTTACATCTTCAGGGAACTACAAAGAATTATTATGTCAATTATACATTTTGATGTTATTAAAATTTTACTTACAACTATAGTGAGGTTAGTTGACATGTTCTTAGTTCTTTGGATAGTGACATTACAGCTTAAAATTGTAAATAATATGGAAAAAAGACTTTACGAATATAAATAACAGAAAATTTTGAAATTTCAGTCGAAAAACAAAAGACTTGTTGATTGTATCCAAGGGACACAAATCAGTTGTCAATATAAAAGAAATCTGTAATTTTCAAGTCAATGTTACCAACTGTAATCTTGTACCAACTGTAATCTTGTACCAACTGTTGAAAATTGAAATGTACGACTGTTGTTTTGTAAGTTAGGAAAAAATTACATTTCCAATTTCAACGACTACCCTTTCTATATCATGATATATATCAGCGAACCCTGAGTAAACAAAATCAAATTCACAATTTGAAAGCACCAGATGCTAATATAAGTACATAAATATTAAATGTCAGTTAAATCAACAAGAGTTCATAGTAAGCTTGATGCATAGTACTCATCGATGCTATAATATGCCCCCTTACCAAGCAAATGTTTCTGGAAATTTTTAAATTTACCTAATGGCATCTCTCTGATTACTTGAGGTAGATGGTTATAAAGCTTGATTCCAGTATAGTTTGCAGATTTTTCAAACTTGGACAAGCTATGTTTTGTTATCATAAGGTCATTGGCATTTCCTGTGAAGTAACCATGGCAGTCAGAATTTTTAGATAGTCTACTTAGCTTATGCTTGATATGCAATAGAGTCTTTAAAATGTAGACAGATGGTGTTGGTAGGATGCAGTTGTCCACAAACACCTGAGCCACAATAAGCCATTGGCCGCAGTGGAGGGCCTGATACGGGCCCACTCACGTTCTAACCTAACCACAAACACCTGCATGCAAGTACTACCAAATGGAATACCAAATATTAGTCTTATTATACGCTTTTATTTAACGAGTAGTTTTTTGACATTTACCGGATTTTCCCATAAGCAAACATGGTATGTAAGGTGGCCCTAAACTAGTGAGTAGTAAATCTTAATAATAGTGTTCAAATTCAACGTTTTTTTAAGTTACACGATAGCATAGTGTGCGGAGTTGTGTTTCTTACCCAAGTGGTCTATATGGGAATACCAACATATAAATTGGTCCACGATAAAACCTAGAAACAGTACCTCTGACACACATGCTATATCAGGTATGCAGACAGCAGGCTCAACTTTTTTGCATCTGAAATGCATGTAAACTGTTTTGCCAAGGTTCAGTTTCATACGATTTTTATTACACCACTCATGAAAAGTATCAACAACATATAATATTCTTTCTTGTAGCATTTCAGAGCTATGTGATGAGACCACTACAGAGGAGTCATCCGCGAACATTACCATTTGATCGTGGATATGGTCTGGCAAATCATTGACAAATAAGAGAAACAAAAGTGGCCCCATCCCAGATCCCTGCGGAACACCCATATCTATATCATACACATATCAGACCTTTCAGTTATAATTTGCACATAAAAACTTCTTCCAGATAAATAAGATTCTAATAAGTCCAATATCCCTGTATACTGTAAACATACAACAAATTCTCTTGTGATGCTATCAAAAGCTCTGGTCCCTTGTCCAAATAACTATAGACAGTATCCATGAACTCAAGGGTAATCTGCTACAACCCAAGCTATTGAAAAAAACCCAAAGCATAACGGATGGTTGGAAAGTTTTTTAGCTCTCCATTTTCTTAATTTCTTAGTGGAAATTTGAAAATGATATGACTAATTATCAACGGTTTCTGTTTCACTTTGAGGAAAAATTAAAAAAAAAAGCATTTTTGATACTTATAACAAAACTAGAAAAAATGTGTCTTATGAAAAGGGGACAATCATTTCCAAGTCAGATTTATCTACTGATGGGATGTTATTGCATAGTATTCAGATGGGTAATCTCTTTTTTTGGAATTAAGAAACTACACCCACCTTATCTTCCAATATTTGCTTTCTCTGATAAATAGATTATCTACTTACAGGAAACTTGATAAACAGTTCCAGAAATCCCAAATGTAAATTGATCAATGAAAAATACTTGTTTGTTGATTGAAAGAATGATTTTTGGAAACAACTTAAAAATCAATTATAGCGAATCACTTCCACCCTTGAAATCATGCAGGCATTACAACAATGCAACATTAGGGTGTTTGAAAATCACAAAATATATCGTTAGCATTATCCAACTGGATATCTTGTATGAAATTTTCAAAAACGAAGCGGTATGAGAGGAATCCAAAAAGAACTTTCATACGTATTGTACTGCCACAAGGTCTCCTTCGAAAACTTACGATAATTTTCTTTTGGCGTCCATTTTGTGCTGGTTATATTCTTCTTAGCACACATACATTTACCAGAAATGATCCTTACACACACTACACATATACTTTGGAAAATTATTATTCACCATCAACCATATTTATACAAATACGGCGAAAGCAAAATTACTCACTAACGTCAAATTGTCAATACATATTTCAATGATGGAAAATGAAATGAAGGAATGCCAAACTTATGACATGACTTCCAAAATATCCCCAATAGAACTTATTCATTGCAGGGCCGGACTCAAAGTCGTTCATTTGGATGTCAAGGTCATAATAGGAATTTCGTTCACTAAAACAGAGAACATCATTGTGATAAAAACTATCAGCATACCTACACAATCTTCATTGATATTCAGAATGAATATGGTACCTTTATGATATTCGAATATCCGCCCAAATAGTATAGATATTGATTTTATTGAAATTAACAGGATGTTCATGAAATCAGATGTATGGTTTTTAATGTCCAGCGCGGCTTGATCTGGGGAAGTAGTTGTTTTCTGTTAGATATTACAACAAAAAAGTACTCAACATTTAACGTAGGTTTTTTTACATTTCCAGAGGAGTCATATGTTTGTTTCAATTTTCAAAATTGAGAATGTTTCCCCTTTTCAACAAGTATAGATATATTGTACATGATGTTCAAATTGGATTGCAGTATGCACAAGCGTCTAGGTTGAGTCTTCAACACAGACCTCTTAAGACCTTTCAAGAGGTCTGTGGTCTCAATTCGTAATAGGTATAAAGAATCAGCACACGGAGCTTGTCGGTCTTATTCTAAATCACCCTGTATATTTCTGGCTCCGGATCTCAGTCTGAAAGAGAATAGTTATAATGATGTGTTCGTATAGATTGTTGGGACTAATATTTACTGACCGACGTTTCGAGTTTCAATCATTTCATCTTCAGGTCCCTTCAATAATGAGTTTACATGCGATGAAATGGTTTATAAATAAAGCAAAGAATGAATTTCCAATGTATTGAAACTCTATAGAAGTATACTTTTGAAATGTTGAAGCGCCCCTCGCAAGTATGATGTACAGCTTGGCAAATCTATCTGTGCCTCTGAGATGCGCGAACGACTAACAGAGAGGGTAAATATCCGCTACCAACTTTAATCGGGAAGGACAAGAAAGGACAGCGGCTGTTCTACCGCGCTGCCAATATTCAGAGGCACAGATAGATTTGCCAAGCTGTACAAACAGATATGTTAATTAGATACACCAAATTCAACATTATTTGTCCCATGAATTGTTGTATCTACCAGGTGTGTTTATACATTCAATTTTAATCATATCAAACTCAGAACAAATACTCTTTGGCGAGTCTCCGTAACGTTTCAAATTTACGGTGAGTAAATGTTTCATCAGTCATATTCACGTGTAATAATAGATACATTATCGAAAAGTGAAACATTCTCAATTGAAAATTAAAACAAACAAAGCCGGAAAAAACGTACGATAAAAATTATGTTGTTTTTTTTTTAATATCAAACAGAAAACCACTACTTCCCTGGCTAAAGCCACTCTGATGGACATTGAACTACATCTGATAGATATCGTGAAAAGACCATGCATGTATAACTTGAAAGAAAAAATCTGAAAGTGAAAATTTGCAAGTTAGGTTCTTTTCACAATATCTGTCAGATGCATAGTTCAGTGAACAGTGTGGCCTTAGCTAGACATATTATTATAAACTGACGGTTTACTCTGTGGCAGTGCGAATTAATATTACTTCCTGATGAAGATAACTTAGTTATCGAAATGCGCATCTTTCCTTCAACCAATGGGGTTCGAATGAAAACGTTTCAGAGTAGAAGTTCTAAAACCTGAGTGCCCTGTCGAAATCTCGACTTTAGAGTCGGGATCCCAAGATTAAAGTCGGGATCCCAAGATTAAAGTCGGGATCCCGAGAATACAGTCTGTATCCCAAGAATACAGTCTGGATCCCGAGAATAAAGTCGAGATCCCGAGATTAAAGTCGGGATCCCGAGGATAAAGTCGGGATCCCGAAATTAAAGTTGGGATCCCGAGATTAAAGTCGGGATCCCGAGATTAAAGTGGGGATCCCGAGAATAAAGCCAAGATCCCGAGATTAAAGTCGGGATCCCGAGGATAAAGTCTGGATCCCGAGAAAACAGTCTAAATCCCGAGACTAAAGTCAGGATCCCGAGATTAAAGTTGGGATCTCGAGAATAAAGTCGGGATCCCGAGGATAAAGTCGGGATCCCGAGATTAGAGTCGGAATCCCGAGATTAAAGTCGGGATATTCATACAAAGACAGGCTCTGTAATTTAACAAGGGTGGTTTTCGACTGTCTCTGTTTCATCTTGGGCCACTACAAAAGTGAGCCATATGTGATTCTGGGTCTTATGATCGCGGTGTAAAGCCAGTGCATGACTTTCGGTTTCAGTCCCCATGTTTTTTCAAAAGCTCTTCTGCTTTGCTTTTGTTGACTACATGCTGTAGATGCATGTTCCAGGTTAGTTTTTTATCTAAGAGCAGCCCTAAATATTTGACATGATCAGCAACTTGATGTGTTATTCCAAAGAACTTGGGTATGACTTCAAGTCCCCCTGAATCATTTTGCGTGTGAAGGAAATGAGTGTGGTTTTGCTGGGGTTTGCCCCCAGTCCTTCTCTTTCGCACCATTCCTCTACGGTGCTCAGTGCATTAGCTCAGAGGTTATTTGGGCATACCTGTACGACCGCACAACCTTGGGAGTAGTATCCCTGATTGTTTGAAGATTCCAGAATTCGTCTACTACCATGTTCCACAGTAGGGGGGATAGTATCCCTTCCTGTGGGGTTCCTTTGGCAATTTTCAGCTTCGCGGAGTCTTCAAATATGTTGGTATGGGCCTGTCGAATTTGGAGTATTGACATTATCCACCTGCAGGTGGTTTCGTCAACGCTTCTCCTCCTGGCCGCTGAGACCATGCTTGTGAGCCCTGGTCATCATTGCTTTTCAACTTAATTTATAGGTGTTAATTCTAAACTACTGACATATCGACTTCTTCTCTAATTCTCTTCTTCCCTCTCGAGTGGAAATTATGGAAGAAAAATGCTGTGAGTCCTGAGGATAATTTGGTTGTCGAATTGCGTATATAGAAGTGTGAATACTTGTGTGGAAAAATACTATCTATTTGTTTTAAATCAATTCGTGTATTTATTATTAAATTTTTTATTACTTGCTTTTTAAGTATGCTATAGAAATTTCAATTTATCAAATAATTCAGTATGAATACACCTTAATGAATAATTTACAACATTTTTTTAGGCATTTTGATATAAATTTGGGCATTTGTTAACAATCAACAAGCACTCTATTATTGGACGTTCTGATAGTGTATCAAGAAATGGCAGAGAGTTGTGTTTTTCTAACTCTACAGTTAATTGAAGTTTTTCATTATAGGAATTGAATGTGTTAATTATTTCCTTCCCTTTTAGAATGATTAAAAAGGTATCGTCCACTTATCTTTTGAAAAAAATGTACTTTGAAGGATTCTTTTTTCATACAACTTTCTTGAAAATCAAACATTATTATATCTAAATGAATCGGTGAAAATTTCCCATACCAGTTTGGTTGTAGAACATCTCATCAAAATTGAGGTAATTATTTATTGTAAACTTGAAGAGAACTAGAAAGTCCAATGACATTTCAGTTTTTATATTAGTTAATAACGACATCTAGTCTGGTGGAAATAGTGTGTGTTTTTTGGGATTGTTAAACACTATATTGCATTTGCAAAATCAAAACAATTTTTGACATACCTTTCATCCACATCCACAGTAAACGCCAATTTCAGCTTAGGCTTTAGAAAGTTTTTAGATTGTAGAGGGGACTTCCCACAAAACTAAGAATGGGTTTTAGTGGCCAATTAGTTTTGTGAACTTGAGAAAAGTTCTTTAATAAACATTCCATCTTCTTTATTTATTTTCTCTTCTGACAGCAAATTTTCTATAAGTTTGTTGAGTTTAGATTGGATTTTCATTGTTAGATCACAACTAATTCTTTTGTATGTGCTTTGATTTTGTAGTTTTCCTTGTCTACTTTCAAAACTAAAATGTTGAGTTTATTCCGCATGAGAAAAGTTTTTGTCTTTATATCTTTAATTATATTTTTGTTGACATTGTCTTGATATATGAGGATATCATCCATTGTGTAATTGCCTTAAATATTAACAATAATTTTTCTACTCTGTTTTTCAGATTTGTCATCAATTTTGTTCAAAATGAATTCAGAATTAATCAAAGAGCGGTATGATTAAAAAGAGTATATACTTATACTCCAAGTAAGAGCTTTTACTTCCAAGTATTTTGTAGAGTATATTATTTTACAATAAGTAAATTATTCGATGGGAAGTGTTGGCTTAGGTCAGGAGTATAAACGAATAGTAGATACTAGGACATGTTTAACCTCCAATTGGTTCGATTGTTGAGAGTTCTTAAAAATACCTCAATTTCCGTTACATTTGATAAAGGTGCTTTTCTCATCTCAATATGCTTTTCTAAGAACTCTCTAGCTATCCATTCAACTTTGTTTGCATTTACACTAAAAGTACAGTGCTTAATAGTAGCATGCTACCTAAAATAGTTGACTTGCCGAAATAATTTTCTATATAGTTTCTCCCAAAACGTTCACATATTTTCCTACCATAGTTCATGAAAAAAGCCATAATACCTTTTGAATCGAAGATGTGAAGTTACTCTACGAGTAGGTTCTCAAAAACTACACCAAACACTCCCAAATGGAGGAAATACTAGACAACATTAGTGATTTCTGCAGTATCAACTTCTATATATCAAAGTAAATAAAGCAAAGTATGAAGTAGTTGCTCGTAGTACTAACTTAAGTGTTAGTTTAAGAATTATGTGGAGTAAATGCTTTAATTTTTTTAAGTGAAAACTACATGGAGCATTAACTTGAAGTACAAGCAAATACTCTTTTTAATCATACCATCCTTATTTCTTCAATGGGAAACGAATTTCTAGTGTAGGGTAGATTGAACTTATATCATAAACTCAAAACGTACAGTACATTTTGTGGAATGGTTATTGAGCTATAATTGATCAACCACTTATTATCAATAAATAATGTATGATTAATTTTGTTTTTCTTGCGAACCAATGCATCCATTTTGATGAGAAATGCGGTATTTTGGAGATGATAAGAAGATACTTGACTATTTTCATATAATTGAATTATTTCAAAAGGAATATAATTTTCCAAAAAACTCTTCGGTATCACACTAGCCAACTGCCTTTATGAGCTCTATAATAAGGCTCTACATTCATCACTGCCATTGGTTCTTTGGGTCATTACTACACCTTGGCCAAAGACAGAACGGGATGACTAAAATTTGATGATAGTTGCATGACAAGAACTGATAGAATGAAGCTAGTCTACATGCTTTTTTATAAAACAGAAGAGTTTCTCAGTTTGAAGAATGGGACCATCTGTTATGATGCTGTTGATTCTAGCTCTTCAGATGACGTGGTGCTGCAGGTTTTTTCGGGTTTCTCTGCAGCTTTGAACGGAAATGCGCCACTGTATCCCAATAATCCGCCTCGGAGAGCTGGGTCATTTTCACTTTAGTTCTTGTTCTATAACTTTTAGTTCAGTTTTAAAATAAATGTATTTTTTTCATTAGTACAGTAATATCAATAAAATGAAGCAGTAACAAAAACCAAACAAGAATTTGAGCATTTATTTTTGTTACAGTGAATATATTTAAAAACTGAACAAATTTACAGCTGCTCCCTAACACTTATCGATACCGATAATCATGGCTGTTTCGGTTCTATTTACAAAGATATTTCATGAAGCGAAATGGCAGTTACAATAAAAATACTCAACTATTCTATTGCTATGAGATATTAAAGACTCATGTTTTCCATAAAATAATTCCAATGAGTTTGTTATTCTGATATATACAAATTATTAAAAAATCACATCTGAAATGGTTATGCTCTACCAGTAGCAAAAGAATCAAATTTCCTAACATATAAACTCAATATAATTAACCATTCAACGCAGTCAACAGTATAAAATAGTACCATTTGATTCTACTCATTTAACATAATATTCTTATTGTAACTGGACCTGCAGTTCAGAAATATCTGTCATATCTTCATCCATATCACTAGTATCAACAGTCTCGAACTTCTGCACAAACTTTGTTTCAACAATCTCTTCATGATCGGTATCTTGCGTAACAGTGGCAATACCGGAAGTGGAATCGGTGGAAGTATTATTTTGAGTATCATCCCCTGCAGTGGTAGCAGCCAAAGGCTTGGTCCGGCCATATTTCTCATGGATATTTCGATGTCTCTTGAGAGCAAAACTGAAACAATTTTCATTAGTGCCCATACTTCCATAAATCTTACATAACCTAGTCATATTTTAGAGATCATGCAAAACCTTTCATCAGTGAGTTAGAGATTCTCATAGTACCATGTTTATACAGTGTCCGGCATAATGTTCGCAGCATATGGAAAACTTTTTTATTATTGATTTCTCAAAAAAAATTATTCTTGATGAAAACCTCTGCTTCATCCCAAACATGAAATGCAAATACTAAAATTGAATTTTATACTACCATATATGAGCGATATTGAAAAACAATTCAGTTTTATTTACTATTTGCAGCAAGATTTTGTGAAATACCGTCACATATTTCAATTAACGTGATTTTCCGATGGGAGGGAGAAAGAAGGGAACATCCAGAGAGTGATATGATCATATCTAACAATATACCATCCATCTAGCATAGTTTTCCTCATATCGTACAGGGCGATGAGGAGAAAATTGGAAAAAAGTGAAAAAATTAAATTGATCATAGGTGGCTGTAATTTGAATTTCTAAATCAACATTCGATTCTGAACAATATTTTCCCCATACTTTTAATTCTACCGTTCTACCGTTCTATGTTTTTCAATATCGCTCGTATCTGGTAGTATAAAATTCAATTTTGGTATTTGCAATTTAGGTTTGGGATGAAACAGAGGTTTTCATCAAGAATAATTTTTTTTGAGAAATCAATAATAACAAAGTTTTCCATATGCTGCGAACTTTATGCCGGACACTGTATATACTTGAAGCTATTTTATATGGACACAAAAATAAAGAATAATACACTAATGGGGCACTGATACATGATTATAAGACCAAAAGCAAAGAGGCCCTTAGAACAGCCAAAATGATGTCAGTAAAGAATGAAAGACAAACCGAAGTATTATATGGCAAAATATACAATATGCTCTTTTGAGCCAAGTTTTTACTCAATAACTGAGGTATCTAAGCTAGAGAAAGGAAGAACTACTTTGTGGTTTATCTTCAAGTTTCTAAATGGATTGATTGTTTGCAAAGAGCTTATTTTAAGTAAATGTTCACTGTACGAATTATGGTAAAAATACACCTCTAGATAGAACATATCATTACCAATATATTATAAACAATAATCAGTTCTAATTACTATTGTTTTCTAGTTGTACAAGTCTTTTTTCTTTTATTTGTATTTTATTTTTGGTAGTAGGAGCTATATATTTATGTTTTGATTTGTATTGTGGAATTATGTCATGACCTTATTCATAATGTATTTATAATCCATAATGGGGTTATCCCAAATATTAAAACAATAATAATAAATAAATAAGTTTTTAAAATTATATTCCTATCATATCACTCTTAAAAAACAAAATCCCAGAAAATTTAAACTGACATATTCTATAAAATAAATAAATAACTCACCGGTCTGAAAATCCAACAGAACATATATCGCATTTGAAAGGTTTCTCTCCAGAATGGACTTTGGCATGGTTCTTTAAATGGGTAGCCTGGTTGAAGCAAGATCCGCAAATGTCACATCTGAAAATTGGGAAAATTTTATGAAAGTTTTCAAAAAACATTCAAACTATTAAAAAATTTGAAGTGGAAAACTAAAAATGAGGACTAGGACAAGAACTCCACTATTAAAATTTGAAGTGGGGCACTAAAAATAAGGACTGACAATAATTAGACAAAAAAGAAATAAACGAATCAGGAAGAAGTATCACAAAATGTGCATGTCAGCACATTATCAACTGTCACTTTCAAACCTAACTAACCTTACACCACTCTCCTAACCGGAAAAATCTTTAAAAATCTCAATTATACATCTCCATTAAAACATGATGTTTGTTAACGTTTGGTGGAAAAGTAAAAAGCCCTAACAATTACATTAAAGACGTGTCTTTGGGCCATGTATTATTTATCTTATTTAAATATTTTATTTTTTTTACTACCTTTAACCATGCTTGGTAAATAATAATTCCTATTGCTACCATGACCACTATAACTCAACCTCAATTCTAGGGCATTGGACATAGTATCAATTTGTTTTCCACAATTTTTCACATTTATATAAGGACGTTTTTTCCTCTCCATTTAAGAAACTCTTGGTCCTCAATATATTAATATAGAATGATATTTGTTGTAGAACTTGTATAAGGCTGAAGATGGATTCTTGCTGAATACGAAAAATGTACCCCCTATTTTGAAACTTGTTTATAATTAAAGTTGCGGAGATGACTTTGTGATAGTTCTTCCTTATTCGTCAAGTATAGTATAGTATAGTTTGTTCATCCTGTGTGATCATACATGATATAGGACATGTCTACAAATTAAAATATACCTAAGCAGTAGTATCACATGTGAAATGTAAAGAACATACAAACATATAAATAAATAAAACTGGACAAGATTATCTATTCAATCTGAAGGTATAAGATTACAGCAAAATTTTCTCTAAAAATTCTTGTGATGTGTATGGACACAGATACACTAGAACATTTTTCAGTTCACAATTAAAAATATGGGTTGGTAAAATTCTTTTGGAAGTGAATTATACAAGAACAAACCAAAAGTATTTGGTGTTTTTTTGGACAGTTCCAGGTACCTAAAGAGCAAGTGAAAGTTCTCCTTTTTCCTAGTATTGTGAGTATGAGGATCACAGTTCCTTAAGAAGGTATTTTGATTGCAATGTACGTGTGTCAACAGTTCAAGAATTAATATGTTTATATATAAAAAGGTTCAAAGAGGTAACATTAGGAGTGTTTTTTGATGTGGAAGGCGCATTTGACAAGGCAAAAACAGCGACAATAGAGGCCAGATGAACGCCTCACTCGATGGTCAGCTGGGTTGTATCGTCGCTTACGAGGAGAAATGTCGAGGTATCCCGGGGAGACATCAGACTGGAATCCGAGGTTGGGGGGTTGCCCTCAGGGAACCTCTCTCCCCATCTGTTGTGCTTAGTAATGGATGAACTCCGGGGTAAACTCACAGATGAAGGTTTCGAGGCGCAGGCATACGCGGACGATGGAGTTGTCCTAATCAGCGTACGATTCATCGGAGTCGTCTGCGACCGTATGCAGGCTGTCTGCAGAATAATTGAGAGATGGTGCAGTGAAGCAGGGCTTTCAGTGAATCCGACAAAAACAGAGATGATTCTGTTCATCAAACGGAGGAAAAAAGATGGATTCAGGCCACCTATCATGTTTGGACAAGAGCTGGAGCTAGTCCAACAGGTCACCGGGGGTAGTCCTCCAAACTTTCATGGAGGCCGCACGTAGATAGGGTTATTCTAAAGTAGGTAGCAATCCTATGGCAACTGCAGAGAATTGTAGGAAGCAATTGGGGCACCAATCCAGAGATCATGCGCTGGCTGTACACGGCAGTCGTAAGACCAAAGACCCATTATAGGTCAGCCATGTGGTATCCAGGCGGACAGGGCAGCACAATAGGCCGAAAACTTAGCAAGGTTCAGAGGTTGACCTGTTTGGTAATAACGGGCGCAATGAGAACAACTCCAACCGCAGTGTTGGAGGTACTGCCGAGGCTGCCACCGCTTCCAGTCTGGATCAAGAAGGTGACAATGGCAGCCCATTTGAGGATGCGGGACTCGGAAGTGTGGGTAAACGAAGAAGCGATGATAGGTCATGCGGAGCAGGAGATCTCGATCTCTGCCCTCAGAATGAATAGCGCACCAGACAGACTGCGATGGAATAGAGAGTTCACTTTTACTATTCCGAGCAGAGAACAATGGGAAGGAAACACGGTGGAGTTTAGCACAGGAAGCATAATATGTTATACGGACAGTTCGCATCTAACTGACAAACAGGCTTCGGGTGCCGGAATCTACGTGGGGAGGGTACGAGAGACCTACGCTTTGGGCAGATTTACAACAATTTTTCAAGCTGAAGTGTTCGCCATTCTATCCGTAGCTACGAGGCAAGATAATTTATATCTGTTCAGATAGTCAGGCAAAACTCAGAGCCATCTGCCATCCTAAACCAAGCTCAGCGCTTGTATTCGGAGATGCGCTTGAGAAGCTAGCTGAAATGAAGGCAGTTCAGCTGGTACGGATCCCGGGTCACAGAGGGGTGCGCGGAAACGAGGTGGCAGACGGACTTGCCAGATCCGGAACCGCCATTCTGTGGGCCGGAGTCTGTACTAGGCATCGCAAGAAGCCAAACCTCTTCAGCCCCAGAAGAAGAGCTGAATAAACTTTGGAGGGATAACACCGGCCTCAGGCAGTCGAAAGACTTCGTGGCCGGCTCCAATGAGTCAAGGACGACATGGCTCTTAGGCAGAAACCGCCAAGCACTACGCCTCCTTATAGGAATACTAACAGGATATAACAAGCTAGGCAGACACCTATCACTTATAAGTATAGAAGACATCCCCACTTGCCGCAAATGCGAAGAAGACAAAGAAACTTCATCTCACTTCCTCGGCGAGTGTGAGGCATACGGGAGGCTAAGATTTCGAACCTTCGGAGTTGAGAAACTCCAACAAGAGGAACTAATCGACTTGGAGTGGTCGGACATACTGACCTTCATTAGGAGGTCATAAAGGTTCGAAAAGGAAGACTAAGAGGATGAATGTAGATAAGTGGAGAACATGGGATGGCAAAAAGGCTCCATGTGGACCTACTTGCCTGGCTGCGGTTGCGGCCCCCCAAAGAACTACTACTACTACTGTTAATATTTTATAGTCTTTAAAAATGTTTCGACATCAGTGATCCCATGCATCTAAGTATGCGCTTCTGAGACAGGAAGACACTATGTGCTGCTGGATACAATAATTCCATAAGAAATTCAGGAATGAATTTCAGCAAAGTAAAATTTGAGGAGATGATTCAAACCTAATGCACTTTTTAGGTTTCTCAACTGTTAACATTTCGAGTTCAAAGTTTAACATAATTTAATACATTGAGTCTTAAAAGATAATGTGGAATCAAAGAATACCCCTAGAAATTTAACATCTGTTGTTGTATTAATGGTACTATTACTTAAATTGATATTCAGTGTTGGTATGTTTAAGTTTTGATGAGGATGAAATGTTGTATAATTAGTTTTACTAGAGTTTAGTAGCAAGGATTTGTCTGAAGACCAAGCAGATAATTTGTTGACTGTGATCGTAATTTTTGTTTGCAATGATTCAGAATCTTTATCCCTGAGTAGTAAAGTGGAGTCATCTGCATTTAATGTAATAAAATCAGGAGCAAGTCATCAATATATAAGATAAACAATACAGGGCCTAAAATCGATCCTTGCGGAACGCCTAGTGCATTAAAGTCCATCGATGAGAAAACATATTCTCATATTCTGACATTTTAACCATTATTTAAGAACTAACTTTCAAGTATGAGTTAAACAAGTCATGAATATTGCCTCTGATTCCGTACCTGTGCAGCATGTACCACTACACTTTAAGCTGAAATGAACTTCTACCAGAGATTAAAAAAGAAATAGTTGTTCTAAAATGAAATGGGTGCATTATCTAGGAAAAGTTTCTTAACTTCCATGAACCTTTTGTTAAGAATGTATCTCATATTTCAATAAATATATTCCCTTAGTTAATGGTAATCACGGCATTGTTGAAATTTATTTATGAAAATCGTAATAGAGATTGTTATCACTTCATTCATTAGTTTTTTATTGAGAGGCTATAGTTGCACAAATACAACAATAACAAATTTATGTTACTCTCACCTATAAGGTTTTTCACCAGTGTGAATTCTCCTGTGGTTCCACAAAGTTGAATGCCTTGCAAACGATTTATCGCAGACCTCGCAAACATAAGGTCTCTCCCCAGAATGTATCCGTTCGTGATTTTTCAAATGAGGAGACTGAGAAAACTGCATCCCGCATACTCCACATCTGTACGGCTTCTCCCCAGTGTGAATTCTTGAATGATTTTTCAAGTAAGCTGCTTTCGCGAATGCCAGTCCACAAATATTACATTTGAAGTTCTTCTCTCCTGTGTGAAGACGTTTGTGAGACCAAAGTGATGAGTATCTACTGAACGAACCTTGAAAAAATGAGATATTTAAAAATGAGATATTTTTGTTAAAAATAATATATCGTCGGCCTAGTGGAAGTCATTAACTAACAGAAAATACCAAAATGAGTTCAAGTCACTAACTACTCTTTACCATACCCTCTATATAATTAGAAATCATGAACTACTTATGTTGTCATATTAATGTATTGCACCCCTTATTGTATCCCTTTCATAATTTAAAATACAATTTTCCTTGAATAATTAACAATTTTTCAATTTTTATTTATAAAAATCATTTTTGTAGATGCTGACTTAGTGCAGTGCACTTATCCGACGATATATTGTACACAATCAATTATTCATAATCCCAATACATAAAATGATTTCTGTTATCAGGTAGATCATGACTGATAATTCAGTGTTTAACTAGTGATGCAAATTTTAAGCCAATCACGATCTGATATTTATTAAACAAAATGTCCTGACACGACAGATTATTGCAACTACTTATTCTGTACAATAGGAATATTTGCGTAGAAAATCCACCAGAAAACAACTACTTTCCGGGCCGATTCCACGACGAACATCTGGAGAATTTCCGTGTAGAGTTCCTACAAAGGTTTTTCTGCAATGGCTTGTTGCATGGAAATGTTTATGGAAACATCCAAATCAAATTTATTCGCCAGAAGACCACAGTGGTATAGAACGAACATGTCAATAATTTGGAGTATGGAGACAATACAAAATTACAGAGTAAAAAGTAATTTGGACCACCTATAGATCAGCTTTTGCCTTGAAATGGGAATGTCACCAAAATATTTGTTGCAGGCATTAGTTGTTATCTGCCTACCCTATACTGATGAGGGGCAACACCCCGAAATCGATCTATAGGTGGTCCAATTGTTTCGATGAACATTTCCATGCAACAAGCAATTGCAGAGGAAGCCTTTTAGGAACTATGCACGGAAATTCACCAGATGTAATTTAACGTTCGTCGTTGTATTAGCCAGGAAAGTAGTTGTTTTCTGATGGATTTTCTACCCAAATATTCCTATTGTATAGGATAGATGCAGTGTGCTGTCCTGTTAGGACATTTTGTTTATTCATTATTATACTCATTGTGAACAAATAGAGATTCCTTTATTTGTTATTTATTAGTACAAGAAAATTATTCCAGATCACCTCTTATGAGAAGAATCAGTAGCTTTTCAGGCCTAAGGTAGTAATGTCCCCAAGAACACAAACAATTTCCCACATCTTATTATTATTAGTTGGATAATACTCACCATTACAAATATTACAATGAAACGGTTTTTCAACGTTGTTCTGCTGGTTTTTGGTCCCCCCAATAAAGATGATTCCACTGCCGTTACATTTCGTGCATTTTGTAACACTAGCAACTCCTCTTCTTTTGACTGGATGGTTGTTTTTCACGCCTATTGGTATAGAATTCTGGGTTCCTTAAAATGTTTCGCTATTTGAACTCAATTCTTTCAAGTATCAGAATCAGAAATACTTTACTGTCATAAAAGTAGTGCTAATGTTTGACTTGAAAATTTTATGCATAAAAAACAAAGATGCAAGATGATGTAGAAACATATTCCATAATGCAGGTGTGAATTACAAAGTTAAATATGACTCTTATTTTCTAGCAACTTGAGGATGGTAATTTAAGATTTGTTGATATGATTTTCAAATTTCGAGATATAAATATTAATTTTTCTGTTTTTTAACAATTCAACAAGGTAATAGACCTAAGTAGTTTCAAGAGTAGTTTCTGATTAGGCACTGAAAGATAACAAATTGGCATCACAATTAGCTTGACATTTTTCAAATCTCTCAAATCATCATTATGCCAAAGTATCAACATATCATCTGTCAAATTTTCTTCAATTCAAATTTTGGCCAAACCACTAATAAATGGCAAAAATGCTAATGACCTAAGACCCCTGAACTACTTTACTTTTCTTTTCCATTTTATCAAATGTTAAACTATTGACTTTCTGAAATGTGGAAACAAAAGTAGTTTTAATTCATAATAAATGTTCACCAAGAAGTATTATATCCATGTCTCTTTTTCACCATCTTTTCAATAATTTTTGATAGAGTTGGTAGTAGTAGTAGATTGCCTTCTTTGAAAAGTTGATCCAATCATACAAGTTCGTATTTTGGAAATTTCATAAATAATGTTCTCAACTCATCTTCGAAATTAATATCAATCATGTTTCAATTGTGAGAAGTTCTTGGAAAGCTACACCGACAATTATTTGACTAGGAAAATCATTGTGATAAATACCTAATAAGTATTTCTAGCTGAAACACTTATGGCCGATTTCACCAACTAATTCCTAAAGTTAGGAAATACCTAAATCAAATTTAGGAATGCCCAAATGCAATTTGCGATTTAACAAGCGTTGAGAAATGCTTGAAAGTGGTAGGAAATACATAACGTAGGTATTTCCTATCATTTTTAAGCATTACTTAACGTGTGGTGAAACGCAAAAATTGTACTTGAGTATTCCTGAATCCGATTTAGGTATTTCGTAACTCTAGGAATCAGTTGGTGAAATCGGCCATTAGACCCGATTGTTCAATCCGAGGTAATTCCCAGATTAACTAATCTTGGTTTCGTTGCTAAGGAACTAGCGATTCGATTGGCTACGATCTATCAACTGAACCAAGATTAGTTGATCTGAATGAACAACCGGCCCTTTAAAAGATCCGAATGAAACAGCCCATTACCATTTTATCCAGGTCACCAGATAGTACTGACTTGATTATTTTTAATAAATTGCCTGTAGAGGTGAAGACATGAAAATTAATTAGGACAACGTGTAGTCTGTAGATAAGATGTGTTCAAAATGAACTTTTTAAAAGAGTTAACTATCTAAAAAAAATGAAAAATTTAAACTTCGAGTAAATATTATAAAAGGCCACATTATGAATGAATTAAGAATTGAAAGCAGAGTTATGTATTTACATGACTCTTGGCACAAGATACAAAATTTCCAATAATTCTAGAACCAAAAAACTTTTTCACGAGGTTCTCATTCTTCACCATCACATCAAGGTAGAGTACCTATATAGTTAACAAACTTTAACAACACTACTGGATCATGACCAAAATGGTCTCTTTTTCGAGGTTGATACGGATTTTCTCAGTGGAAAATACACCGATCCGGTCGTATGAAAATCCATTTTGTAGGTTTTATAAATCTTTACAGAAGTTCCATTGACTGTAAAACGAGTCCTTGAATAATCTTTGAGATATTTCCAAAAAAAAAAAAAGTTGTTGTTTTTTTCACTATTGCTTGTTTAAGAAATCCCACAAAGCGATTTTGCTGGGGTGAAAACTGGGGTTTTCATTAACGAATTATCTTATAAAAATTAGTATAGGCCAATTGCGTCTTTTACTTTGTAGGGGGAAAACTGCTATAGCTTGGTCTAGTGCTATAAAGGCTCAATTGTACTCTTATATCATAATATACTATTGCATTAGGGTTTCCGTGAGGATACAGCCGATTGACAGAAAAAACAATTTTTAAATAAATTGTCATGTGTATGGAACAGCCACATGGAATAAATTCATTATTTATTTTGTGAATATTTATGAAAAATCCCAAAACACGCCAATTTCAGATTTTGATGCTTGCCTCGAACGTCTTGGCAACATCCTAACCTTAAATAAAACTGTCTTATAACATTATGTAACATCGTGGAGTGATCGACCTAATCGCAAGCATTATTCTTCTTCTTTTGTCAAGTAACTCTAATGGTTTAGTTTTGTAAAACTTACTTTTACCATCAAATCATTGCAATCTTAACAGTGCATGATTATCACTTTCTCTGACAGAAAATGACTCAAAGAATCATCTCAATACAAATAAACAATAAAGTAATTTCATTCTCCATACTATAAATTAAACAAGTCTCACCAAGTGCCTGAGTTTGTGTTCCGGTGCTCTCTTCAAATTTAATTGAAGTGTCTGGAGCGGTTGCTACTACAAATATCTGTGGCTGGATGGCTTCTGCACTCAAACAGTTCTCGCATTTCACTTTCATAACTGCTCTTTTTTTATTATTGTCTTGTGGTAAGGGTGCTCCACATGACTGACAATTTTTTATTTTGAGGGTATTCTGCTGTTGCTGCTGCTGTTGCTGTTGTGGCTGAGGTTGTGGTTGTGTTTGAATCTAAAAAATTAATAGAAAACTAGTAACAATGAAAATCATCTGAAAAATAAAATGTCAAATATCACAAGTGAAGAAATGAAAAATACTGGTTAATGCTTTCGCGGCTGAAATTTGAACTAAAAGTACTCTTTTTGAGGGTCGAGAACTAACTCCTAGTTGACTCCTTGTTCATTGAAGACTGTTCTAGTTGATCGATGTCACTTTCACGTATGTTCATCTCTCTCTAACACTTGTACTTCATTTGTCTTTCTCTTTTGAAAATATCAACTTCAAGCAAGTAGAGCAATCAGAGTTCGTCTTAACGAACGACACTAATATAAAGCCTGCTATACACACGCATGCAAGTAGGCCGATTTGGCTTGAACAGACTAAATTGAGAGACTTGCATGAGCGGGTGTAGCGAAAATTGTAGCTTGAGTAGGGCTTGAAGACATTCGGTCAAAACCGATTGCGTAAAGTCTTTCGAATTACAAGTCGAGATATGTGTAGTGAAGATCACGTTGTCGGCAAAGTCCTGGTGGTTAAAAAGTGTTTTTTTAACAAAAATACTGAATAGTGACCGTGAAAATGGCTGATTTAAGAAGTTTATCAAGAGATTTTTTAACGGAGTTTATCGAGAACTATAAGGAAAATCCATTCCTACGGCAGACTAAAAGTAAAGATTATAGCAATAAACAAAAAAAGAATACTGTGTACCAATTATTGATAAAAGAAAGTGGATGAAGGGAAAGAAATGTAACCAAAGACACTGTTGTGAGAAAAATGTATACGCTGAGGAAGTATTTTCGAAAAGAATACCGGAAGGTTGGGGCATACGAGAAATCTGGAGCCGGCAGTGACGATTCATATACACCTAATCTTTGGAAACATGATTTACTCCTATTTTTGCTTGATCAGGAAGAACCCAGATCTTCAATAAGCATCATTCGTGATTTTGATTTCACATATAATGCAACAAAGCTGTATAGCGATAAGTAGGTATCTCATCAGATACCATTGCTGAATGCCACCGAACGAAGTACTGAAGTTGTTGCAGTAGTTGCCGTGAGACGGTATTCTGTTATTTTGGGGTTTAAAAGCCTTTGGTTTATAAATTATTTGAATCAAATAGATGTTTTGAGTGACAAGACCAATGTTTTAGTTTGACAATATTTTTTATTATTTTTTCCCTGACCACTATTCAAACATAAAACGAATACAAATCATAGTGTAGGAGCGAGGTTGATAAATAAAATTAACTTCTGCAGGAACACGCAGTGTAAGTTGGTACGTGTAGAGGCGCAAACGAACACTGGACTTCATAGCCGACTTTGGTTGACAAGCCAGATCGGCCGACTTGCATGCGTGTGTGTAGCAGGCTTAAGGCTATATATATATTCACGGCCGGTAAAGTTGGGGGCGTGGCTATGGGGCCTGTTGACATCCTATTTGCTGGTGGTTGATCGATATTCAATGGAACTTTACTAGCGTTTTTGAGAATCAGATTCGAAATTTAGTTTAGTTTCAGGGTTTCTTCCTTCCTATTGAAATGACACCTGCAGTTTCCTTCAAGATCTTTCAGCCTCGTACCTATAGATCTTTTAGTGGTTCCGATTTACACCTTTACACATTTGCAAGGTATGCGATATACTCCGGAAGCTGATAGAGGATCCCTCCTATCTTTGGCTGATCTAATACTTAGTTGAATTTTATTGTTGGCTTGAAAACTATCTTAATTTTGTGTTTTCCTAAGATTTTTCCACTTTTATCCGTCACCCGGGGATACTGTAACGAACTGAGGACGGACCTGTCGCCTCATTTGCATAGATCTGGAAGCTACGCACAACAACAGGGGAGCCAGCCACTGTATGTGGTGAGATACCGATTGAACTGATTTTAGGCATCACTAAAGTGAAACATCGGAAATTAGTAGCGGACATTGAGACGATGCAATCATTGCAACGGACATCATGACTTCCAGAGGGTTCAAGCTGAATTTGAAAAGGAAAAGAGCTTTATGGGAGAAGTGAAGAGATGATTCGTGTGAAGGACAGATCGACACGTTTATCGTCAACTCGTCAACAGAGACAGATGACACCCTAGACACGTTGGCTGGTTCCGCGATTTGCTCGATCCTTGATTTGAAGAGTGAATACTGGCTTAAGAAGGTCGAGAAATGACAGCCTTTACCATCGGCTCAGGATTGTGGCAGTTCACCGTTATGCCATTCCGGTTCTCTAATGCTCCTGCCACGTTCGAAAAATTGATGGAGACGGTTCTGATGGCAGAGATGTTTAGTGTATCTCGATGACATAATTGTGGATGGAAGATCATTCGAAGACCACGTAAAGAATCTGGAGGAGATATTCCTGCAACTGAGAGGCTCCGGATTGAAACTGAAACCCAAGGAATACCATCTGTTTGAAAAATAAGTAGGATACCTGAGCCATGTTGTCTCTGGGGAAGAAGTAGCAGTGGATGACCAGAAGATCAAAGCAGTAAAAGAGTGGCCTGTTCCAAAAGATATACACCAGCTTCGGAGTTTCCTTGGTTTGTGCACATACCATCGCCGATATGTGCTAGGGTTTGCCAACAACGCTAAACCACTGACCAGGCTCACGGAAGGTCAAACAAAGTTCCAGTGGTCCCACTCGTTCAGGAAGCTAAAAGGAGCTTTGATCAACGCACCTGTTCTGAGCTACCCTGTACCAAACGGGAAATTTATTTTGGAGACGGACGCCAGCAACGTGGGACTTGGACTGTCTCGGATTCAGGAGGGACAAGAGAAGATCATTGGTTACTTAGTTACTTCACCAGACGGGAGCTGATAGCTGTTGTTAAAGGAGTGGAGCACTTCTACAAGTATGGGAGAAGATTCCTGTTGAGAACTGACAATGCAGCTCTCAAATGGCTCTTACAGTTCAAAAATCCCGAAGGTCAGGTAGCACGTTGAATCGAGAGACTCCAAAAGTTTGACTTCGAGATCAAACATCGAGCGGGGACCAGCCATAAGAATGCGGAGACCATGCCCAGATAACTGATCACATTGCCGACAAGCAGGAGAAAAGGAAGCGACAATTTGCAGAACCATGGCAGTAGATGATAACTGAAATAAGATCCAGAAAGACCAAGAAGATCCAGATTTAGTCATCGGCTGGAAGAAGAGTAATCAAAGACCGTCGTGGCAGGAAACCGCTAGCCGTTAAATCCTACTGGGCCTAATAGAATCGCATTACTCTGGATAATGGGGTCCAGAAACAAGTGTTGGATGGAATACGAGGATGATGGGGAAGACAGACGTCAGATAGTTGTACCCATGAACAATGGAAAGGAAGTGCTTCGAGAAATCCATGATGGGCTCGCTGGAGGACATCGACGAAGACCTGCAGAAAGTGAGGAAACTGTTTTACTGGGCCAATTATCAAGCTGACATCCAGGATTGGTGCAGAAAGTTCGCTGTGTGCGCTGCTAGCAATGGACCTCGAATACAACCCAAGGCCCCGATGCGTCAGAACAACGTAGGAAATCCATTCGAGAGAATAGCCAATGACATCGCCGGCCTGATTCCCGAACCTGACCACGGGAATAAATACATCCTTGTGACAATGGACTGCTTCAGCATGTGACCCTTCACAACTAGGAAGCCATCACCGCCGCCGACGTCTTGGCAAAGGAATGGATATGCCAAATCGGTATTCCATTGGAGCCGTACTCAAGCAGAAATTTTGAGACCAACCTGTTCCAGGAAATGTGTAAACTGCTGAACATCCGGAAGGCGAGAACCACAGCCCTACACCCACAGTCCGATGGAATGGTGGAGCAGATGAATAGGACGATAAATTGTCACTTTCTAAGGTAGTTTCTGACCATCAAAGGTACCAGTTCCTCCATTTGTTCCTGATGCCCTATCGTTCAGCAGTGCATGAGTCGACCAGCCAAACCCCCGGTAGTATTATAATGGGCCGAGAACTGCGACTTAAAGAAGTTCATGGCTTTGTACTCAAATGGACAGAACGTGCTACACGGGGTAACTCGAGCCACGAGACCTTTTCAAAGTGCCTGCTGATTACGCATTAGCTCACTCTGTGGCGGAGGATCTTCGAATGTCCAGAGGCGTCGCTGTGGTGTATTCCAAGAAATTTGGTCGACTCCAGGAACTACGGGAGCAGAACCTAGAAGATGGAGGAAGGCTACAGTTGAAGAAGGACCAGAGAAACATCTACTACCTGGTTACCAAGAAGCATTCCCGAGATAAACCGTCCTATGAAGATGTCTGGATGAGTCTCGTCAAACTAAGAGATACCATGGTGGACCTGGTAATCCAAAAATTGTCCTGTTGTATTGATGGCCTGGATTGGAGAGATATAAGAAGTATGTTGGAGACGATATTCACGACCTTCCACGACCGATCATGAAGACTGTGGAGTGTTATTTCCATCGAACTTCACGGTGTAGATATGGGAAGTCATGCAGGTATCGTCACACTCCAAAGACAACATTTCAGGACGAAATGTCTTTAAGAAGGGGGCAATGTAACGAACTGAGGACGGACCTGTCGCCTCATTTGCATAGATTGCTTCAACGGTGTTCGCCAGAGGACAGCGATGATGTCACCACTCACGTATGTACAGCTGGCATTTTCTAGAACGCCCAGAGCCATCTAGTCGGACCAATCTAGAAACACCAAAACAATCGCGAGAGAAATCGACTTGGAAATAAATAGACAGCCGATATCATAGAGGACAGATATAGTTAGAGTTCCACATAGACAGTCTAATTTGAAACAAAATAGTGTGATATAAATTAGATAAATTGTGATATCAATTAAAAGTTAAATTTTATGTGTAAATAAATAAGTGTTATATTTATTACAATACGGTACAATACGGTAAATATGCACGTGCAACCTTTAGTGCTTTTTTTATTATTGTGTAATTGTGTTTGTAAATTAGATTCTTCTACTGAATAAATATCTACTACTTCATCCATATTTTGACCTGAGGAGGTCTTCGGCCTCATGGCTTTGATATACACCATATACATTTGATATCAAGCCAGCCAATAGGATGCCTACAAACAGGCCCCAAAGCAACTCCCCCAACTCCACCGGACGTGTATAAATATACCCTTAGATCAACTAGTAGTTAGTTCTCGACCAACCTCGGATATGGACGGACCTCTGAAGAAGCGCCACTGACGCTAGCGAAACAATTAAAAAAAAAACGAACAATAAAACTTTTAGTTCTATGAAAAATACCTGCATCAAAACTTTTTCGAATTTAGTAAACTAATAATTCTTGTGGTGACAATGTTGATAATAAAAAAAATAACTTTCGAATTTCTGGTATACGATGATACATCGAAGTGAGAATGAGGTGAAATCAGGAGATTCTCAGTTCAACCTGACAACGTTGATATAATTGTATACAATTTTTTGTAAAAAAATATTTCTTGCAATACCTGTTGTTGCTGAGTTTGGGGTTGATGTGATTGTATTTTGTGAGTCTTCAAATCATTTTGAGTACTGAAAGTAAGTCCACATTCTTCGCAGGAAAACCGAATTCTGTCAGCAGAAACGATCTGAATTTGAGTTGGTTGTTGTTGGGGTTGCTGCACCTGAAATTAATTCAAAAATGTGTAAAACCACCTGGAGGATTTAGAAAAAAAATATAATTCCTAACAAATCTTGAAATCTTTTTTGAATAGATATTTGGAACAATGGATTACAAGAATGTCATCTGGACATGCTTAACTATGTACGTGTACTAACTTCAAGAAACTCAAGTATACTGGCAAAAAACAGATTTTTTTTAACAAACTATTACATTTAAAAATATTAAAATTAAAATGAAATTAAATTAACACAAAATCAAATAGTTCTAAAATAATTCTTCTTAGGGGACGTAAAACATAGAATTTCAATTTTAGTGGTAATTCTAATAAGTTTAATATGAATTATTTATGAAAATAACCAAATATTTATTGCCTTACAATAATTTAAACTCAGTTTTCAATTTTACGATTAGCTGATAATATTCATTTATTATACAAGAGAAAAAACAGATTTTAGCTCGAGGTTGTTGTCTCCCGACGAGAAGCGAAGGAAGACAAAAAACCGAGAGCTTAAATCTAATATTTTTCCCATGTATAATTAACAATTTTTTTCTGTGACGGGAAAAACGATAATTTAATATTGAAAAAACATATTATTAGTATTATTATAATATATTAAAGTCAGAAAACTATCGATGTGATATTTGAATTTTCAAACTGGTAGGCTGTTGTAATTATAGCAACAATTGGACCTGCGTTGCTAAAGAAACCCTTACAGTAATCAATTATCTGTCAATTTAATTATGTGATTTGATTTAAAAAAAAAAAACTCATGGCTGATTCATAGACCAAACTTTTACTTTTACTTCAAAGTAGTCATATAATATACTTTTACCTTTACTTTTACCCAAAAAAAAGTTCGTAGAATTCAACTTTTGCCTTAGGGAATCGTTAAATTAGAATGATTTTGAAGTTCTGCGCGTTAGTCAATGCAACATAATATATAAAATAGGCCTTTTAACCTGTTCCTTCTCGTTATTTGTCAAGTGTTCGATTTTGTAATTCAAAATTAACAAGGAATAAACATTACAAAAATAAAATAATGGTGAAAACAGATTTTTTTTTATTGGAACACGCCAGATTTATCAATGGAGCGCATGTGTCACTCTCTTGTGTATGAACGGTCGATTTCACTGTTTAAAGTTAAAGAAACGATAAAAAAGTTAAAGTAAAAGCTTGGTCTACGTTATTCGATAAAATTTATCTCATGCGACATATATGACGAACCCATTTGAGAATACCACATACCAATGTTGTGCGACAATTTCCATCGACATAATAATATGTCTAAAGCGACAAATCTTACTCGACATTCGAGATTAGGCCGCCGGACCCTATTCTCAAACCGTGACATATTTGATGCTCTTTGTCGAACGAAATCTGAATATTCTTATTCTCAAATGTCGCATTCGCAAATTTATAGGTTGGGTCCGATAGTTTATAGTAAAATGTCAAACCATTCTTTGATATACTTTTTCAAAGATTTTTTTAAGTGAGAGAATGGCACCTTAATAATAGCTATAGAAAATTTAGAAAATCAGGAAATTTCTCAGCGGCCTCGATAGCGACGAGTAATATACAGGAGTGCTTTTACATTCTCATCTGAGAAAAAATGTATCAAAACGTTCAGATTAACTAAAGAATTATCTGATGAAAGAGGCCCATTTTCTTTTTCTTGCATTAAAATTTTTTAAAGTTCGCTTTTGATTTTGGGTGCAATAATATTTTTTTTGGCTTTACTTTGCATATTTCTACTTTATCATTATCATCATCATCGTTCATTCACATAAAGTAGTACAACAAGCATAACAAGACTATACATTCTGCAGATAAACATTGGTAAAACCACAGAAGCAACAGGTGTTGCTTGTACGTGGTGGAAAACAGATAATATATTCTAATAACTAAAGATACTAATATTAATAACAAGTATAAATCTGCATAAAAAAGTATTTTAAAACATATAAAGGTAAACAAAAGTGTAAATAAATATATACAATATCAGAAATTTTGGAGACGTGTATAAAATAAGTTATTTGTGGTATAGATAAAATAAACTAAGACAGTTACAGGACAGTTAAGCAATCATATATATATATATATATATATATATATATATATATATATATATATATATATATCATATATAAAATAAATCACACAAAAATAATAAATAAAATAATAATAATAAATAAATAAAATAAATTATACTGATGTAATCTTACTTCCAAAAGCAAACGTTATTTTCTTTATTATTATTATTAACGTTTCACAAGAGAAGGGGCATAGAACACGATCTAACATAAAAAATTCGGTGTTGCCAGCTCATGTTATTCGACAAAATTTATCTCATGCGACATATATGCCGAACCCGTTTGAGAATACCACATGCCAATGTTGTGCGACAATTTCCATCGAAATATGTCGAATGTGACAAATCTCACTAGACGTTCGAGAATAGACCGCCAGGTACATCAACGGCAGTTGTGTTCATGGCAGAAAAAAATATAATTTCAACTTCCCCTGTTTTACCGAACAGTTCAAGGAACATGTAATTCATGCAATGCACATTTAATAATTGTACTTTTGATATAAAGGAAATGTAACTTTTGTATAATAAAATATTCTAAATTTAAATACCTACCTTTGCTAATGTGTATATAAATGAATCCGGAAAAAAATTACTCACTTTTTTCCCGGGTAAAGTAATTTCACAAAAAGTGATTTTTGTTGCCTGTCAACGAAGATAGAATGTCAACCGTTTTTCCCGTCACAGAAAAAAATAACTAAATTTAATTTCATGAAGTGTTAATTTTTTAAACAGATTTCAGTTATTAGACCCTCCGAGCAATAAAAGACAGAGATGCCATTTCTATAATCACAACAAACATTTGTTATGAAATCTCCATAACAGATTGTGGATGAGGGGTAAAACTCCGAGTTCGGAGGGGGAGATTTGTTATTGTTATGATATTCGGACGTAAGCGTAGAACCAGTGGCGTGCTAATACATTTTCTCATGTTTCATTTTTAATAAAAAAATATGTATAATTAGACACGGTCGGTGCAGATAAATTTATTCTCACATGAATTGGTATCGATAGGAGACCACATGCCTGGTTAGAAAGCACGTGTGTTATCAAGATATCAATCCTGACGTCTAGTGCTTGGCGGCAGTGCTGTAGGTTTCCCTGAGGTAAAAAGTGAATGCACTACCAATAATTTCTAAGTCACCCCGGAGTGCCACGGCAAATAATAGCCGCCATATTCCCTCAGAGGCTATGCCTTTGAGTACACTCTACGAGTGTTGTCAGTAGAGAGTAACATTTTATTACGATGAATAGGTACAATTATAAGTGACAATTGTAAATGACAAGAGAATTGTTAAAATGCCATGTGTGATACCATGGCATACACTATTTTTTCTACGATCTTTCAAAAATTGACTTTTATTCGTCAATTGTGAACGCAGAAAGATAGTGATTATTGCTGTGTGGTAATAGAAACTAAATTGCTTCAAAGCAATGAACACTTACTTTTGATTTTTGATACTGTATTGTGCGAAGAATCAGATTATTGCTGATAAAGCATAGAATAAGGTCGTAAGTACTGAAAAAATAAATGAAAGTGCTGAAGATAAAAAGTCAAAATATCCAAATCTTTGATTCACATTAGTAAACATACACTTTAAATACGAAATATACTAAAATACACATAAGAGATTACATTCAAGATGAAAGTGTATCATTGAAATATGCATCCCAAGTGTAGTAGAGCTTGTAGCTCTCTTACTATTTTTCTGAAGTTTTTTCTGAATTTAGATTATTTATATTCTGAGGCAGATGATTGAATTTTTTTAAGAGTTGTCAAAAAGATATTTCTTAACTTGTGTGGAGTTAGGCTTAGGGAGCGATCGATATTACAAGTCTGTCGGTAGAAAATCGATAATTTCTTATGTAGTTATTATTTAACTTCTTGCATCTCCAAGAGGATTGAAAAAATTCAATGAGGTATCTCCCGAAATTAGGAGGGAATATGGGCTCCCTCAAGAGATTAAAAATACTACTCAACCCATTGATTAGATCTCAAACCTGCGATGATTCACAGTATTCAAATAGTGTATTTTTGTCTCAAAATCGGGATGAAAATGAGCAAATTCAGTAAAAATCAACTTATCTATACCAAGTAAAAGATCAACTATGGTTTATGCCATGATTACTGTGCTGCGACGCCCATGGTTTGATTTGACAAGACGACTAATAAGTCGTAAACGGACGTAAACAAACATAATCGCCAAGTCAAGAGTGAATATAATACGGAATTCCAACCTGATCACCGAGTGCAAACGATTAGTTCCGACAGTGCTCTTTTTTAACATGATACGGGCTGAGATGTTTGTAAACAACGTCGGGTATGTTGCTTTCGAAAAAGAGACAGAAAAGCTCTCCCTATATCTTTTATTGCTCGGAGATTAGACCAAGCTATAGAGGTTTTTTCCCTCACAAAATAAAAGAAGCAAATGGCCTATGCTAATTTTTATAGCAAAAACCATTTTTTAGGTTTCATAATTCTCTACAAAAGTTCTATTGACTATAAAACGATTCCTTCGATACTTTTTGAGAGATTCTCAAAAAAACAAAAAAAGTTGTATTTTTTTCACTATTTCTTGTTCAAAAAAATCTAGAAAGCGATTTTGCTGGGACGAAAACTGGGGTTTTCATTTACGAACTATTTTATAATAAATATTTGTGCACTAGCGGGCGGTAAAGTACACTTTACCGCCCGTGGGCGCATTATGGCCCGGCGGGCCGTAAAGTAGAAAAATTCTCAAATTGTCTACACTCACACATCATTTCATGCAATTCCTAACACGAATTAGAATCATTTCAGTTCAATAGAGCAATACTCTTTCTAACATTTGTTCATAATCGTTGGCAATTTTTTCGGTGATGATCTATTTATTTGAAATATATTCTCCAATATAGCACTCAGCTACTATAGTTTCACATTCCTCGGCGTGTGATGGCCCTCGGCTAACGCCATCGGGCCATCATCCACGCCGCAGGCCATAAACGCCTACTTTACGCCCTTGATACATAAATAACTATTACGATATAAGGATCATAATGTCGATCATTATGGCATTAGCCGAGTCTGATAACACAGCTAGTACCATAATGATTGTTTATGATCCGAATTTCATACAAAATTTTATATTCCGACGATTGTTGCATTACAGTATATGATGTGAACGTAGCTTAGTTTCAGTAATGTGCGTAAAAACGTAAGGTAACAATGGAATTTTTTGTTTGTATTCTCATGTCATTGTCAAAGTTACATTTATTGAAAAGTTCATCAAGCATTTTTTTTTTAAATTCATAATTTTAACGTTTCAAATGTGTCAATATTTTTTTCATTATAGTCCTCAGTACTCTAATGAATCATTAAAGTACTCAGTCCTATAAAGTATATTATTTTGACACTAAAAAAGAAATCCATAATAATGTCATTATGACACGTCGGAATATAAAAAGTAGTACTTATAGGCCGTTTTCGCCTTTTATTTTGTGTGAAAAGAGCCTCTCATTTTTACCTACAGCTTGGCCTAGAAGATAAAATGTCAATCGTTTTTCCCGTCACAGAAAAAAACAACTAAAGTTAATTTCATGAAGTGTTAATTTTTTGAACAGATTTCAGTTATTTCTTCGTTGGACTAAAAAATATAAATATGATGAATTTACCTGTACTGTTATCTGCTGTTGTTGACCCTGATTCTGATCTGTCTGTCCATGATTTACCTTCTTATGATGGTTCAGCAGTGACAAATGTGCAAATATCAATCCACAAACATCACATTTAAAAGATATATTGGAAATGGCGTTTTGAGTCAGCAAATTTTGATTTACCAGTGTGTAATTGTAACTGAATGGTTGAGTTATATAACACTTGTCATCTGTTAACTGAGACATATTAACCGTAGAGTTATGAGTCTGAGTAGTGTTAGGGCTTATTTTGTGAATCATATTGACATTCGCATAGCAAAATGGGGCAAAAGTGTCCTTTTGCTCTTGGTTCTTGTCCTTTTCATTTTGTTGAGGCTGTTGATATTGAATTTGGGACTGCTGGGTCGTTATGGCATTTGGATCGAACATCATTGGAGCGGTTTAAGTAACTGCAAAAAAGATGCAAACAGAAAATTGAAACTTATGAAAAAAGTACAAACTCATCAGCAAATCATAGGATACGAAAGCTGACTGTTACAGGTTTATACAAGATGTCCTAGAATAAAAGTGGCAAACTCTGTTGGTAGAATAATCACTTCATTAGGTCTGAAAGTTGCAATAAATAATCCTTTAAGATAAATATTTAGTGAGTTAGAGGGTCTTGAAAGTGTAAAAAACATTTTTTCCACGATAAACCCATAATGAAATTTGGTGTCCTTTGACGAGTGGCGGAAATTTGACAGGAAACAGAATGATAAAAAAAGATTTGATATAAGTAAGTCTTTTGATAGAAAAACAAAGGATAGTATGAACTTTTAACAGAAAATACAATTTGATCGTATTTTTTACGATAGAAAGTATATTTGAAATAATTCTTCATGGTAGAAAATACAATTGATAGAAAACACATTTGATAGAAACAATTTTTTATTATTGATTGAAATATTGAATTTGTCGTGAAGTTTTCAGATTTTTGTGATAGAAAGTACATTTGATAGAAACATAAATAATAGAAATACTATTTGATAGAAACAATTTTTCATTAATTATTGAAAGATTAGTTTTGTCATAACTTTTCAAAGAAAGTAGATTTGATAAAAATTTTATGATAGAAAATACATTTGACAGAAACATAAATTATACAGCGTGGCCATTTGAAAGCAGGGAACCCCTCTGAAATCGTAATTTTCTATCCTATTCAAATGTTCAATTTCTCAATGGATAGAGCATTAATAGTTTTATTTCAATGCGGTAAATTCTAAATTTATTTCATCAACAAAAATCCAATTGTAATTAGTAATTTTTTAAGAAAGTTCACTACGCCACAATTATTTCAAATGCGTGTTACCGAATTTTAAAAAAATGTAGATTCCTAATACAAATACACCATAATTGAAATTTAAATTACGTTATCGAAATATTTATATTAATCGTCCTGTATGTCATATGTGAGAAATATGTATTATAATTTACAATGCTCCATTAGAACACTATCAGTTTGACTTGTAAAAAATGTATAACACATGTTTCTAGTATTATTGCCAATATTTGTTTCCTCTAAATACGCCTCAGATACAAATTTGTATTGAAAAAAAAAACTACAGAAGGCGGCCTAGTTTTGATCATAAAGTTTGGAATTTCTACCAACAAACCGTTGAAAATCGTTATAAAACTAACAACATATCGGTGAAGGGGGGCATAGAAGTTTGACGGGACAATTTCATGCGAACAAACCATCTAGAAATTTATAGACAGGCTACTTCGAGATCAGAGAGAAACTGCAACAACAAATTTGTGGGGGTGCTGCTTTTTATAAAAGTGTCGTTCGTTAAGACGTACTCTGATTACTCTACTTGCTTGAAGTTGATCTTTCAAAATAGAAAGACAAATGAAGTACAAGTGTCAGAGAGAGATGAACAATGTGAAAGTGATCTCGATCAACTAGAGCACTGTTCAATGAACAAGCCTATTAAAGAAGGAACAAGTTCCATAAGGAGCAAAATAAAAGACTGGCTATAGTTGTCAGACGATTCCATCAAGAATTTGGAGATAATGATGATTATTTTCCACAATAGTTGAAAGATGTTGCTTCTACAATTAGTTTCCAATATTTTATCGGTTAGTTGGTTTATTACTTATCATTTCAATCTATAGACTTGTTTATCACATAGTGTTTATCTCAACTGTATTTATGTATCTTTCAAAGGTATTTTCTGTAAAAAAATCTCTAGTAAATGAATTTTTATCAAATGGTGCTTCAATCAATTAGATTTTCTATCAAATGGTGTTTCTATCAATTGTATTTTCTATCATTTGTGTTTCTGTGAAATGTTTTTTCTGTCATAAAAAAATCGATGAAATGATTTTCTATTAAACATACTTCGATCAAAAGAAATGTTTTCCTATCATTTTTGTTTTGAAATTTCAATGCAAATTTCGTGTTTGTAACTTCAAACAGGGGCCTACGGCAAGATGGGTACCCCTAATGAATAATATCGATTTCATCATTTTGTTCTTTGATTCTCTAATAATACCATAATAATACAAGGGATGTTTCGCTATCGAAAATCTCAACAGTTTTCAAAATAGTTGAAGTTGAATAAGTGCTTGCTTAAGTGATTTTGAAACTCATTGTTGATTACTTTGTTGGAAGTTCCCATATTCTCTGTTTTGTTAAACATTTCAAATAGATTGTGCCTACTTTTCATCAAATTTTAGAAAACTGGCGAAAAAATTGAAGCAGGCACTTCAATTTTTTTGTTTATTTAATGATGAGAATTAAGAAAACAAGACAAATAAGTTTTGATAGTTGGTTGCAGGGAGCCCTTGCAATAGTGTCCCCGACAATGATGATCATTGCACAAATATTGCTATAATTCAATACCCGTCCAGGTATTAGCCAGGGGTGTAATTGCTCTCTGACAGATATTTGCTATAATGATCCACAGTCTAGCCCTTTCAACTACAAATAACTTTTTTTTTTAGAAAATTCTGAATTTTTCGTCATCAAATTTGTTTGACGTCTGGCAAATTTCAATGCCTTTATCCATTGCAAAGCTGAAGCTTGTGCAATAAATTGCGAGCTGTGTCTCAAACATACAAAATTTCAAACATACTAGATATTTGTAGTTTTAGTGTTACCGTGTTGGAATTGCAGTCTAAAAATATAAATGTAATTATAATTTTTTTTCAAAAGTATAACGTGTCATTTCGTCACAAGAATGATATTTTAGGAAGCAATACCGATTTTTTTAAATGCATAGATGTACTGTACATTTGATACATCCAGTATACTTGAAGTCTTGTTCTGAATCTAAAATGTACAAAGGCGTAGAAGGACCAACAACAAAATATTTTTCAAAACATTTCAAATTGCCATTTCAAATTGACAATTGTCACTCTGAACTGACAATTGTCACTTTGAACTGATAATTGTCACTTTGAACTGGTAATGGTAGCTTTGAAGTGACAATTTTCACTTTAAACTGGAAAATGACACTTTGCACTGGTAATTGTCACTTTGAACTGTAAATTGTTGCTCAAAAAGGACATTTATTGCCAACTTCATTTGTCAGTTCGAAGTGACAATTGTCAGTTCAAAGTGACAATTGTCAGTGCAAAGTGGCATTTGTCATTTCAAAGTATCAAATTTCACTTCAAAGTGACAAATAATTTTGGTCTGCACATGCCCAAACTATTGCACGTCATTTATGAACTGGACTTTAAAATATTTCTCATTTTCTACTCAAAATATGAATACAGTAAACACAATGGTAAAAATATTCACTTCAACAAATATATCTTAAAATTCCCGCATATTGTTCCACAGTCATCTTAATTTGCTTCATAAACGCTCATGGTACGTGGATTTATAAACATGACTAAACTAAGAATTAAATTAATAACTAAGAATTAAGAAAGATGAATACAAGGAAAAACCATCGGGTATTTTACAACTTTCATCTGTCAATTAAATTGAGAATTAGCAACTATGAGGATAGTCATCTTTCATCTTCTCAACTATTGTTGTATGTTACCTGAAACAGAATCACATAATATTCGATAACCAGCATGGATTTCAAGCGAACAAATCCACAAACAGTGCTGTCCACTCATTTTATGAAAATCTGACGACTTTGATTGATGCGGGCGAGTGCCCTGTTGGTATATTTTGTGATCTCAGCAGGGCATTCGATTGCGTAAACCATAAAACCCTAATGAATAAACTAATTAAGACAGGTGTTCGGGGGCTTGCCCTGGAATGGATAAAATATTATCTGCACTCACGTCGCCCGTACGTTAGTCTCCCAGGGGTGACTGAGCAATCAGTGACTACCTGTAATTCGGATTGTCTTGACATCAGCGTAGGTTTTCCTCAAGGGTCAGTAGTGGGCCCAACATTGTTACTTATATATGTGAATGACATCGGCAGAGTGAGCCCATCTACACATTTCACGTTGTATGCGGACGATACGTCCATACTTATTTCGTAAAAACCCAAGTATTCCATAGAAAATAGTTGTAATGAAGTTCTTTCTAATGTGTATCACTGGTTCTGCATGAACTCACTTCATCTAAATGCAGAAAAAACTCAGTCAATACATTTTAATAACAGGCAAAAACAAGTGCCTACCGTTCATTTAAATTTTAATAATGAAGTTTTGAAAAATATATCGTGTGTAAGGTTCCTGGGCCTACACATTGATGAGAGTTTAGATTGGAGGAGACATTGTGAGACAGTAATTGCAAAACTTAACTCTGTCAGCTACCTACTCCAAAACATGAAATCAGTTTTGAGAAACAATTAATTATGCTATAGTTTGCTTAGGCAGAATCTCGACTCAGATACGGAATTTGTTGTAGAGACTTTTTTAAAACCTATGAAATTTTATCTTTACCATGTTTGTATATATTTGAATTGTGTATTTTGTAACTTGAACTCTTTTAAGACTAATAAAGAAGTACATTCTTTTAACACAAGGCAGCAAAATGACCTACATGTGCCATTTTCAAGGACTAACCTTTTATATAGGTCACCTACTGTAATTGGGAAGAGGTTCTTCAATAAACTTCCGCTCAACATTAAATCTCTCTAACTTTGAAAGGATTCAAACAATGTCTTAGGAAATACCTTCTTAAATGTGGATTTTACTCTTTGGAAGAATTTTTAAATATTTGATCACTATGTTGATAATGATTTGGTCAGCTGCTAAGATTTTTTTTCTTAGTATTTAGTTTTAGCTCTAACTTCTGACAAATTCTACACATGTTTATGCATGTCTTAAAGAAAATAAAGTATTATTATTATTACTATAGCTATTAAACGCATGCGCACACGATACTTATAGGACATTTCAAAAAATGTAAATAGATTTTGTACAGTACTGTTTCTGGCTGCACAATTATAGAGGACAACACACACATATAATGGGAAAAATTATTTCGGTGAAAATGGCTGGATTTTTGATATGTTGTAGCTGGAGCCATTCTGAGTAATTCTGACTTAGTATCTAGGAATTAGCAAAAATAAAAAATTGAATAGTTGTGGCTCATCTACGCCTTTGTACGCCTACGAGGTTATAACTTATTGTTATTGTTAAAATTGTTATTTCCTTCAACCGATTGCACCCCTACGCGCAACCCTCAGAAGTCTTCGAGAGACTTGCGTGAGCTAGGGAAGACGCAGCCCTTACCTATTAACGTGTGATGCCATGTACGAGACCGGTGAATCGGTGGATCGAACCCACGACCCCACGCATGCGAGGCGAACGCACTACCAGCCGACCACCACGGCCCATATACCTAAGTTGATTGAGTATATCATTGAGGATCAATCAGAATGGTTTGTTGATCGAGCAAAATATAATGAAGCTATGAATACAGAGTGTTTGGAATAAGGAAGGGTCCGTATTATATATACCTGTAATTATTCCAAATCACGAATTTTATTATTATTTTGGAGTGAATGAAAAACATTTACATATTATTTGATTTCGATAGTCAACTGTTGTTCAACTGAGCCTTACTAAGATAGTGAATGATTCTTCTATAAAACAAAATAAAAGAAAGATTGTCCACAGGGTAGTTTCCAATATAATCAATTTATAGATGAAGAAATTCGCCTTTGAGACTATGAGTTGATTAAGTCAATTATTATTCATGATCGATCAGAATGGAAGTTGATCTCTCAGAACAAAATGCAAATGAAAATGCATAGTGTTTCACACAAGGAAGGTTCCATTCAATTCGAATAAGTAATATTACTCTTCTCGAGGATTCAATCCTGACTTCGTCCTCAACAGAGAGCTGAAGTCATCTCCCATTAACCTAACTACGTCGTAATATGATGATATATGTATATGTTTATTGTACATAAGAATAAATTCTTGTTGACAAACACAGGTAAAATTATAAATAACGTGTAATATACAAACTCTTAAAATTTAAAATATAGCCAAATAATAACAATGTAGGCATGATAAAGATATGTTAAGGTTAGAATAAGAAATGTGTTAAATATAAAGTTCGTTGTTTTAAAATTACAAAATAAAACATCAAAATGAATCGTCATAAAACTCTGCTAAACTATAATATATGCCTTTTATCACTAAGTAGTTTTTTGTCATGTTTCTGAAAATGTTGTACCTTCTTTCCTTAATTTCATAAGGTAATTTGTTATATATCTTCACCCCATTTTAGATCAGAGTCTTTTATTAGATTTGTCATGGGAATGGAGCGCTTTAAACTATTTTCGAGTATAATAGGGGACATCATTTACTTCGTAATCTAATCTATTTTTGCGCGTTAGTGAAACCGTTTCTAGTATAAAAAAATTTAAACAAGGGTCAGGATCCCATGTTCAATAAAGAGTGGTTTACACGAGTCCCTAAATTTTATTTTACACCCAAAGGTTCGGCGATAGAGAGCGCCAAATAATTAATGTTGTGTTTTTGTAGGATTTAACAAGCTATAAAATATGAATATATTTTGTGAGTGACTCAAAGAAATATGTCTGATGTTTTAAGTATATTGAGTATATTTCCGTAGACTATACCGTGGTGGTAGAGCGTTCGCCTTTGAAGCGAAGGGTCGAGGATTCAAAGCCTCGCATGGTCATCGGTCTCGTGCATGGCATCACACGTTAAAAGGTAAGGGCTGCGTCTTCCCTAGCTCACACAAGTCTCTCGAAGACTTCCGAGGGTTGCGCGTAGGGGTGCAATCGGTTGACGGAAATGACAATTTTTAACAATCTGAACTGAATGAACTGAGTTTACTCATCGGAATTTAAGGAGAATTCAATCAAAGGCACGGAGTCATTAAACTAGCCCTTAATTATATATATATATATATATATATATATATATATATATATATATATATATATATATATATATATATATATATATATATATATATATATATATATATATATATATATATATATATATATATATATATAAGTGAAAATAGAGTATATTTGGATTCCTTGGTTCGTGTCAAATTAAGTTTCAACTAGTGACATAAGTAACTTTCTGTTATAATATATATATATATATATATATATATATATATATATATATATATATATATCCTGAGGCCTGCCGTTCTGAATTCAGAACAAATTACAAACGTCATTCAGTCCCGGCAGTTGCACTTACTGAACCAGCTTTCCGTCCCAGTGTCCTGCCTGAAGTACATAATATTTATCGCGCTTTTACTCATCACCAATGATTTTGTTGGCTTTTGAATATTCCCTCCAAATATATTTTAGACAATAACTCAGTCGATAACATAGATTAACAGACGGGAACAGCCGAATCAGCCATAATTTCTAATGAAAACTTAGTGGCCATGGGTAGCTGGCGAGGTAACGGTAAGTTTATTTGCTTTTATCTTAAGAATCTATTGAAATTAAGTCGTAGTAGTTATTTATTTTCATTTGAAACATATGTAATGATTCCTCACCATCAATATTTTACACAGTTTTTCAATACGTTGAATTATATTAATGAATATCTAAATATGTCTTTTAAAAGTACATTCGGGCTAAAGTCTTCATACAGCTCCTAATATTTAGTACTATTTAAAGTCACTCAGGTCTTTCTTCTGTAATATTTATTTTGGTCTGCAGTCTATTGATTTTTTTACAGATTTAACGGATAAGGAGTTGGAAGATCTTCTGAATCAATCAGATATAGATGATGACGGAGAAATTGAGCATGACCACTCTCCGACATATAGCCCCTCATCCTCATCAGGTTCAGAACATGACGATGTATCAGATGAAGATGAACAAACTGTCTCTTATCAAGATGAACAAAGTATTTCTGATGAAGATGAACAAAGGCATGACTTTGTTGGTAGGTTGCAAAAGGATCGTCGTGGTCGTTTACTGAGCCGTCAGAGTAATATAACGAGATTAACAATTCGAGGTAGAGTAAGAACTCGAGGTGGGAGAAGTCGGGGTGGAAGAATACGGGGTGGAAGAACTCGAGTTGGTAGAACTGGCCTACAGAGACGTCATCAGCAGGATCAACCTAAGTGGAGACATAATACTCCTTTTGAATCAGAGCAAGTTGAATTATTGCAACCTGCATATTTGCCGAATTTTGTGGAACACTTCAATGAGTATGAATATTTTGCACAATACATTGGTGACGATATTTTTGGTTTAATGGCCGAGAAAACCAATCAAACTTCAGTTCACAGAAGAAATAAAAATATCAATGTGTCAGAAAGTGAAGTCAAAATATTCATTGGCATAACACTAGTGATGTCATGCATTAATTATCCAAAGATTCGAATGTATTGGGAAACTGAATGGGGGGTACCTATTATAGCTGAAGCAATGACTAGATATCGATTTTTTCTCATACGAACTTCACTTAAATTGGTCTTTGACAATGACGTGCCACAAGAAGAAAAAACTAAAGATCGACTTTGGAAAGTACGTCCTATCATTGAGAGTGTACTAAAAGGTTGCCATCTACAAGATAGAAGTCAGCATATTGCTGTAGATGAAATGATTATACCTTTCACTGGAACCTGTGGGCTAAAACAATATGTACCAAATAAACCAAACCCGGAAGGTCTCAAAGTTTTTGTTTTAGCAAATCCAAATGGTATTGTTTGTGACTTCGTTGTTTATCAAGGAAAAACAACGTTTCCAGAGGAAACTGAAGCAGGTTTCACACTTGGAGAAAGTGCAGTTGTGAATTTGACTTGTACTTTGGTACCAGGACATATCTTATATATTGATAGATACTTTACCACTGTCAAATTAGAAGACGAATTGTTGAAGAGAGGAATTAGGTGTGTGGGAACTTTAATGAAAAATAAAATACCAAGTATTCCTAAAACGGAGATGGAAGACGATCAGTCATTGAAGCGAAAAGACCGAAGTTTCGAAGATGAAGAAGATGATAAGATGGCATTAACAAAATGGTTTGACAATAAATCAGTTTTGATGCTGTCAACTGTGTACGCAGCAGAGCCCACCGATATCTGTCGAAGAAGGAGCAAAACGGAGAAAGCATACCTAAATGTTACCAGACCACTAGTTATTAAGCAGTATAACGCTAACATGGGAGGTATAGACTTGACAGACAGATTGATTGCTGTTTGTCCAGCGAGAATACGTACAAACAAATGGACAATAAGGTTTATTTCACATATGGTAGATTTGTCTGTGGTAAACGGATACTTACAAACCGGTGTGAAGTTATCCACATCCACAGATATACTCCAAGAAAAAAGTTAGGTCAATAAATTTTCAGTTATTTTGAAGGGAATGAAGCAGAAAAATTTATCCCTATGAAGCAATTCAGTAACGATAATATAATCTCGCACTGTATCACACCCCTCTTACCATTTGTCAGGCCTTCAGAGGGTGCTAGTGGGGGTGGTTTCTGAAAAAAAATTCAATAACTTTCCAAAATTAAGGAGTACCGCTTTCTGCTTTCAGGATGTGTTTCATGAAGGGAACAAGAATCGAATGACATCCCTCATATAGTTTGTCAGGCCTCCAGAGGGTAGTAGAGGGGTAGTTTATGGAAAATTATTTAATAACTTTCCCAAATGAAAGAATACCACATTCAGTTTATAGTATGTGTTTCATGATGGAAAATTGAATTGATCGACGCACCCGATATAGTTTGTCAGGCCTCCTGGGGGTAGTAGAGGGGGTAGTTTCTAGAAAAGAAATCAATAACTTTCCCAAATGAGACAGTACCGCATTCTGTTTTTAGTATGTATTTCATGAAGGAAACTTGAATCGATTGACAGTCCCCATGAAGTTTGTCAGGCCTCCAGAGGGTGGTAGAGGTGGTAGTTTAAAGGAAACTATTCAGTAACTTTCTCAAATGAAAGATTACCGCACTCAGTTTTCAATGTGTGTTTCATGAAAAGAAATTGAATTGTTCGACGCACCCCATATAGTTTGTCAGGCCTCCTGGGGGTAGTAAAGGTGGTAAATAAATCAATAACTTTCCCAAATGATACAGTACCGCATTCTGTTTTTGGTATGTATTTCATTAAAGAAACTTGAATCGAATGTCATCCGCCACATATTTTGTCAGGCCTCCAGAGGGTGGTAGAAGGGGTAGTTTATAGAAAAGTATTCAATAACTTTCCCAAATGAAAGAGTACCGCAATCAGTTCATCGTATGTGTTTCATGAAGGAAAATTGAATTGATCGACGCACCCGATATAGTTTGTCAGGCTTTCTGGGGGTAGTAGAGGTGGTAGTTTCTAGAAAATAAATCAATAACTTTCCCAAATGAAACAGTACCGCAATCTGTTTTTGGTGTGTATCTCATTTACGAAACTTGAATCGAATGTCATCCCCCATATATTTTGTCAGGCCTCCAGAGGGTGGTAGAGGGGGTAGTTTATAGGAAATTATTCAATAACTTTCCCAAATACAAGAGGACCGCTCTCAGTTTTTAGTATGTGGTTCATGAAGGAAACATGAATCGACTCACTTCCCGCATGAAGTTTGTCAGGCCTCCAGAGGGTGGTAGAGGGGGTAGTTTATAGAAAACTATTCAATAACTTTCCCAAATGGAAGAGTACCGCACTCAGTTTTCAATATGTGTTTCATGAAAAGAAATTGAATTGTTCGACGCACCCGATATAGTTTGTCTGGCCTCCTGGGGGTAGTAAAGGGGGTAGTTTCTAGAAAATAAATCAATAACTTTCCCAAATGAAACAGTACCGCATTCTGTTTTTGGTATGTATTTCATTAAGGAAACTTGAATCGAATGTCATCCGCCACATATTTTGTCAGGCCTCCAGAGGGTGGTAGAGGGGGTAGTTTATTGAAAATTATTCAATAACTTTTCCAAATACAAGAGTACCGCTCTCAGTTTTTAGTATGTGTTTCATGAAGGAAATTCGAATCGATTGAAATCCCCAATGAAGTTTGTCAGGCCTCCATAGGGTGCTAGAGGGGGTAGCACTCTTGTATTTGGGAAAGTTATTGAATAATTTCCTATAAACTACCCCCTCTACCACCCTCTGAAGACCTGATTGAATATGTGGCGGATGACATTCGATTCAAATTTCCTTAATGAAATACGTACCAAAAACAGAATGCGGTAATGTTTCATTTGGGAAAGTTATTGATTTATTTTCTAGAAACTACCCCTTTTACTACCCCCAGGAGGCCTGACCAACTATATCGGGTGCGTCGAACAATTCAATTTCTTTTCATGAAACACATATTGAAAACTGAGTGCGGTACTCTTTCATTTGGGAAAGTTATTGAATAGTTTCCTATAAACTACCCCCTCTACCACCCTCTGGAGGCCTGACAAACTTTGGAGGCCTGACAAACTTCATGGGGGATGTGAGTCGATTCAAGTTTCCTTCATGAAACACATACTAAAAACTGAGAGCGGTACTCTTGTATTTGGGAAAGTTATTGAATAGTTTCCTATAAACTACCCCTTCTACCACCCTCTGGAGGCCTGACAAACTTCATGGGGGATGTGAGTAGATTCAAGTTTCCTTCATGAAACACATACTATAAATAATTTCCTATAACCTACCCTCTCTACCACCTTTGGAGGCCTGACAAACTATATGAGGGATGTCATTCGATTCTTGTTCCCTTCACGAAAAACATCCCGCAAGCAGAAAGCGGTACTCCTTCATTTGGGAAAGTTATTGATTTTTTTTCAGAAACCACCCCCTCTAGCACCCTCTGGAGGACTGACAAACTTTATTTGGGGATGTCAATCGATTCAAGTTTCCTTCATGACACACATACTAAACACTGAGAGCGGTACTCTTTCATTTGGGAAAGTTATTGAATAATTTCCTATAAACTACCCCCTCTACCACCCTCTGGAGCCCTGACAAAATATGTGGCGGATGACATTCGATTCAAGTTTCCTTAATGAAATACATACCAAAGACAGAATGCGGTACTATTTCATTTGGGAAATTTATTGATTTATTTTCCAGAAACTACCCCCTCTACTACCCCCAGGAGGCCTGACAAACTATATCGGGTGCGTCGATCAATTCAATTTTCCTTCATGAAACACATACTATAAACTGAGTGCGGTAGTCTTTCATTTAGGAAAGTTATTGAATAATTTCCTATAACCTACCCTCTCTACCACCCTCTGGAGGCCTGACAAACTATATGAGGGATGTCATTCGATTATTGTTCCCTTCACGAAAAACATCCCGAAAGCAGAAAGCGGTACTCCTTCATTTGGGAAAGTTATTGATTTTTTTTTTCAGAAACCACCCCCACTTGCACCCTCTGAATGCCTGACAAATGACAAGAGGGGTGTGATACAGTGCGAGATTATATTATCGTTACTGAATTGCTTCATAGGGATACATTTTTCTGCTTTATTATTCCCTTCAAAATAACTGAAAATTTATTGACCTAACTTTTTTCTTGGAGTATATCTGCGGATGTGGATAACTTCACACCGGTTACTTACAATATAAACATATAAAACTGAAACAAGGTGTTTTAAACAAAAAACTTCTTCAGTTGCGACAATACAAAATGGTCTTAGGAAAGAAGTTGATCGATGATAATGTTTACCAAGATCCAAGCAACAGCGACACTGAAAATCAGCAACCTTGCCAAAAAAAAAGAGGCAGACCGTCCACAGTAGCTATACCTTAAAAAAAAAAACGCACATGTGGTGCTAAACATCTACCTGAAATTGATGGTGGAACACAACACCGTTGTCGAAATCTAGGATGTACTCAGAAAACATCTGTGAAGTGTACTTCGTGTAGTGTATTTCTATGCTTAACTTCCAAACGAAACTGCTTTAAACAATTTCATGAATAAAAGACTTCTGTTTAGTTAATCGTAAAACGAATGTTTTTTATTTTGTAAAATTAACCTATTTGAATAAAATAGTTTTCATCTAGTTGGTAACCTTATGATAAACATTCACATCCTTGAATTTAATCTAAAACATACGACTCCGACCTGGTGTTCTTTAAAAAGTACAAAAAAATATGATTTTTTTGTATCAAATATGATTTTTTTGTATCAAAACATAATTTTTTTTGCAATAACAAATGTAGTAAAAGTTATTGAAAATCATTATATACGTTTTGAAGTAGTAAGTTTGAGGCACAAAGTGCTGGGACTCAAGGGGTTTACACAATATGTTCTTTTCGAAGGACATCTGGTCCGTCTGACTTTCAAGTGGAATTTCATTTGGGTCTCAGGAGGATTGTTCATAATTTGAGCATGACACAAATATTTTTGCTTAAATTATATTCATAAAGTATTTATGATGGTATTTGCATGTAATGGTCTGTTTTTCAGACGATTTTTTTTCTTAACTTGACAAAATTTTCAAAAAAAGAAAATACCTCCGTTTGTAAAACATTTTGCTCAGTTCAGTGGTGAGAAAATTTACAGGGAGGTCCATTTAAAAAATTGATGCTTTGTGTTGACCCGAAATATTTTTATAACAAGCAACAAGGTAAACCGTATAACTTTTATCTGAACAATTTTTTTCATACTCTTTATGATAGGCGAGATATACTTCCTCACACTAATGGACCACCCTGAATATAATATGGACCCTTCCTTATTTCAAATACTCTGTATTCATAGCTTCATTATATTTTGGTCGATCAACAAACCATTCTTATTGATCCTCAGTGATAAACTCAATCCACTTATAACCTTGTAGGCGAATTTATTCACTGAAGAGTTGAGTATGTTGTTGACTATACCCTGTAGAAAAACAGTGGCGTTTTTTCTGTATATTATGGAAAAGTATTTCTCAATAATTTTAGGAATTTCCAGTCGCACACAATATTGAATATAAATGAATTATTGATATTTTTTTATTCGGCTGAATTTCTCCTAAAATCACAAACTAATGATTTCGCGCCCTCTAGCGCCGAATCTGGTCATACAATCGAGTTGGGTCAATGGAGACTTTTACTTAGGATGGCTCCAGCTATAACATATCAAAAATACAGCCATTTTCACCGAAATACTTTTTCCCATAAGATGTGTGCGTGGTCCTTTTATTGCCATTTATTTTCGACACCAGTCTTCTGTTATTCTGATCTGAACGTCATAACATGTCAAGCCCGAACTTAATTCTTAATTTTTTAGTTAAAGTTTATAAACACCGTCTTAATTGCTAATTATAAGTTCATTTGTTTAATTGAGTTTATAAATCCACCATTAGTTCTGTTAACGCTCGCGTTGAGTGAAAAAAATGGCTTGCAAGAGGCCAAGAATCACCTAAAAAAACCTGCATACGGCCACTTAGACACTTTAAAATATTACGTAGTTGTATATGTACGATCCAATACCTGATCATTTGGAGAAATGTGTCAAAAATAGATTTTGCATAATCTCATTAACTATTTCTTCCGATTATTACAATATTATTAGAAATAGTTGATCAATAAATCGTATAGATTTGCATGCGATATCATAGAAAAAAAGGAAAGCCGGCTCGGAGAATATGAACATGGATTAACAATTAATGATGAGCCTTATATTATTGTAAAATTGAATAAAGGGGTGCGGCAAGCATCAGGCAAACACCTATTGAAATATTGAAAATGACTACGAGAGATTGCATGTATCAAATGTCTGTAAAATTTGAAAAGTTCCATCTCACACTCGAAATTTATCTCTTTTTATAACAAAGATGCTGATAAAATGAAATGAAATAAGTATAAGCAACAAAGAAAACCGTTTACCTTCTCTCACACAAAAATATCCTCCTTGTAAGACGCGTATCTTGTTAACTCGTGAAAAATACACTTTTATGAAGGTGGGCTCGGAACGAAAATCGAAAATAAATTATCCAAAGAATACTCGACACTTGAGAATTGAATGAATCCGAAATTATCCACTAAATTTAACAAAAATCCACAAAAACAATTTGTTCTATCTCACTTTAGAAAATGGCGGACAGACCCATAGCCATCTTTGTTCCCCTTGCTGCTCGTTGTCGTCGTTCGTGTTGAAGATCAAGCTATTGCGCATGCGTCAACAATTTGGTTTGATAGTTTGTGTTCATTGAAATTTGAAAACCCGGAGAATACAATTCATGGAAATTTACGATTACGAAGACATTTTCAATTATAGGTTACATTCGAATTGATTCAATTATGATGTAATGTAATAGGTATACTGATTTGTACGTTCCGTCACAATAATATGATAACATTTCAAATATGGATGTGCCTAGTACCCTGTCATCGTGAATTTAATTTTCTAAGAAGGAATTGACACTAATGCCCACTGCACCGGTCAACGAACGAACAAAACATACCACTGAAATGAAATTATAATATGATGACTATAATTTCACTTCAGTGAAACATACCTGCAATTCTTTTGGCATACCAAGAACAGTGGCGTCGTGAAACTCGTGAATTGCATAGGCATTCCTTGAAGATTGACTTGGGTGTTGAAATATGTAATGCAGTCAAATTTGTCAAAATGTGGTACAAAAAACCTGCAACACGATATCATCTGGAGATTTAGAATTATCTGTTTGTAAAGGGTATGTATCCATACAAGCTTTCAGTTCAATCCAGACTTCTGACTTACGAAACTTACGAAAGCGTAGGCGTGTCACAATCATTTTAATCATTTCTACTTTAATGTCGACATTTCAAGGTGTTCTTCGCAACAAATTAATCTGTTAGGTGAATAATTTATAATTATAACTTTGACTTTTTTATCGAAATTTCGACTTTTATGTCAAAATTTTGACTCCTGTGCTTTCGTATATTAACTAGTTTATTCTGTCTTTGGCCAAAGTGTATCCAGGGTTAACTCCAGAACCAGAGTGAACGATGACTGCAAAGCTGCATTATTATGACTGCATTATATTATGAGATTGGGGGATTTGCTAACTATTATTAGATTAACTGAATTTCTTGATTGATTTGATGGATTTCCATATTTATAAAATTTTATGTTTGAGAAAGCTATAGTAAAATCAAAACGCGTCACATATTACAAGTACTAATATTGTGGACATAAAAAAACAAACGTTTTTTATTTAATTCCGAGTGAACTGAATTTCATTATTTAGACACCCATTTTGAAATAATTTTCAAAAGTTGTTTTCATAATCCAGTACTACCTACTATGAGTATAACAGCCTATAATAGTCTTTATGGAAAAAATATTGAATGTGTTTAGTGTAACATATTTTATACGATATTGAAGAAGTTAAGTAGATAAATTGTCTTCAGAGCTGGATTCACAAGGAGTCATCGCTGGTACGTAACTAGAAAGTGAGCCGAGAATTTTTCATATTGTATTCGAATTTTGGGCTCAGTCCGAGGCAAGTGTAATATTGGTTGCGCATATTCTACTCATAGTAAAAGGAATGCGTGCTTGAAGTATACTGATGCCGACCAGGGTGGTGCTTTACTAGGTTTTTACTGGTTTTCCCCTCTTATAAAACGAATCTGCCATCAAAAATCAGTCATTCGCCGAGACGGCCACAAAAATTAATAATACCAGCCGTTCCATGCCAATGACATATTACGGCTAGACTCCGTTATTTACATTTCGAACTGCGGTCACATTCTAAGCACAATTTTTATTGCTTCTTGTTTCACGGAAAATATTCAACCCAAAAGTCGGCAAAGCTGAGTTTCTGCTGAATTATCTGCAAGCAGATAATTGCCGCGAAATGCCGCGAAATGCCGCGAAACAAGCGGCAGTGTGCGCGTTCGGTAAATGCAAATCTGACAGCTCGATTCAGTCTGTAGGCATGGTTTCCCTATACTTGTAGTGGAAAACGGAGCAGACAGATTGAATGGAGCTGTCAGATCTGCATTTACCGAACACGCCTTATAAAAATTGTGCTTAGATTGTGACTCTGTCTTGACCGCAGCTCGAAATGTAAATAACGGAGTCTAACGGTAAAATGACAATGACATAATAATATGTTATTGTTCCATGCCCGCACAGGCTATGCCTTTCGGTAGAATAATTTGAATGTTTACTATAACTTTCATTAAATTTTGGAACTTTATTATCTGTGACTCTTAGAACCTAACGTGTGCTCCTTAGGTTAGATAGACCTCCGAAGGGAGCCATCAGGAAATTAGCTCCTAGTGACCTAGCTATAAACTTCATTCATATGAAGTCGAATATAGATTAAGGGTAGATATGTCGAAGGGCTTCTGAGTTCGCATAGCCTGTACAACCCCTCCTACAATCTACAATCTAGGTTAGTTGTTATAATCACCATAGACTGCGCCGTGCGCCGTATTGTTCAACATAAAATCTTGTTTCGTCCTTCTTACGTAGAGATGCAAAATCGAACCTGATTTTTTCTATAACTTGAAACCGATCAGATTTGTTCAAAATTGTTATGATCATCAACCATCAGCTGCCAACTCTTCATGCGAGTTAAGTGATCGAGATGTGAGCCTTGACTTTCAACATGCGATCCCAAGTACCGGCCATTGACTATCACTGTCCGTTAAGTCGGTTATTTTCAGAGATCAACACTACCCGCTCTCGATGGAGTTTCTTCAATAACTATAGGTACACCCCCCTACCCCTCTACAATCTGCCATAGGCATGAACTATACATCCACCCTTCCAAAGTTATATAAAAACTATTTAAACAAAAAACTTGCTTTAGTTATACTCGACGCGCTTTTTGTGTAAAGTTTATATAAGTCGAAACCATCATCAGGCCTTAATGCTGCAAAACGATCGTCGAGTTAATGCTGTATGCGATAGTTTTTCTATATTTCTTGAATTGTTGAATTGGTACATGAGTTCACTTAACACAATTAAAGTTTAAGGTGGCATATGAAATCAAATATAATAATATTTTCATCGAGATTAACCCGTCGTCTTTAGTCCTCACACTCCTCTCTGTATAAACTAGGGCTCGTTCTTCCAACGAACGGTAAAAGCTCTGGAACTCAATATTCAGGTGAGTATTCAACGAGATTTACCAGCCTCCATACTTTTCCTACTTTCTGGATGTTCTCTGGACCTATACCGTATTTTCCTTTCTTGGGAACCGGAAGATATAAAGATGTTTAATAGTGATTTTTCCCCCATTATTAAATAGACCAATCAGACACCACCACTTTTTGAATAAATTCTGTTTAGATGAATCACAATCAGACCTGTTTAACTGCGGTTAAATTCTTGCCCTCCATATATTGGTTTTCGTTTTGTCGTTTATTACAATTTTTGGCAACATTTTGTAAAACATTTGTCCTAATATTGATTTTTATCAATAAAAACTCCATTTTTGATAGCATTCTTAAATACATATTTTGACATAAAGGCGATGAAAACAAGTTATTCAGGAAATAATCTAGCCCTATACCACTCGACCTATATAAATTTAAATGGATTAAACTCTCAAAAAATGTTTTGCATGATTTTGTTTTTTGGCAAACTTGCATACACAATAATTTTAAAATAAAATCCACTGACCGCTTCTGGGACTCGGGTTTTTATTAACTTATTGTACATTCAACTATTTTCTAAGTAAAATCATTATGAAAATATTATGATTAAATTCATTGGTCTTGTGATTAATATATGACAAATACTTTTAGATAAGGAAAATGAATATGATAGTGGGAATATGGTATTATCATTTTATATTCATGACTTTCCCAAATTTCATAATATCCAATTTTATTTATAAATAATAAAATATTTCGATCAATCCGAACTTCCTTTTTTGTTGAGCCGGTTCTGGATGATATGAAGTGAAATGTTTTAGTAACATTTCATGTTTCCCCAAATAGTGAAGGTTTTGTGGTGTGTGTTGGGTTGCGATGTCGGATATAGGAAGTGGCGATGAAGGTTCAAGTTCGCAAAGTAAGTACTCGAAAACAGTAAATTTCATTTCATTAGGTCGTTCAGATAATTTTTCCTTTTTGAGTCTTGAAAATCACATGCTAGCAGTTATCAGACTCTTCAAAATTTGCTGAATAAATTTGACAACTGAACCAAAATGGCGAATTTCAATTGTTCTCTTTGGGAACTTTAATAATTTTGTGATGCATTCATTGAAAAATGTTCTATTTTCTGCTCAATTACTGTAAAGAAATGTGTGTTTTCAGTTATGATCCTTTGTTTTTTTGCTAAAGGCAACATTAAGTGTGTCAAAACTACCGCAAAAGATCTGCAATAAGTTAAATATTGTCGTAGTCTAATAGTGACCTTGGCTAACGTCAGTTTGGTTGCCTTTCAACCAATACGAAATGGCAGTTCACAGAAGAATGGCCCTAAAGAATAAAATTGAATTGTGTTTAACAATTTCACAAAATAGTGTTAAATAAGCTAGATCAGGGAATCAGGGGTTATTGAATAAAATATATAAGATTTTTTTCAAACCTATTTTACCTATGAAATTTTTTCAGAATATCATCAGGGAATGGAGCAGGGAAGTGAATATGATTCAGGTATGTTGAAACAGATATTTTTTCAAAAAGTTTCTTCTGTTCAAACATATTCTTTTAATGAAAACTTAAAAATTAGAAATCAAATTACATAATTGACTTACTTTGGTTTGCCTTATGAATGAAGTTCTTTGGTGATGACTCATAAGATACCAGGAATTCCATAGTAACTTCTTTACTATAGAATTTTTATAAAAGTGATTCATATCTAGTTGAATCAAATCCTTTGCCGGTTGAACAACTTTTTCTTCATATTTTGTTAGAAATGGCTGCTAGTGAATGGAGTTTTGATAAAATTCAACATTGGCATGATCCTAGTGTGTAATTTTCAGGTTTTTCCACATAGAGTTTTCTTTTTAACCTAAGTTTTAGGAGTATTATTAGTCATTGGTTTACATTTTTCACTGAATCTTTCTTTTTTAGGTCAGCAGGGGCAGGTTGAGCAGGAGTTGGCAACGAAGATGTTGCAAATACAAAGTAAACGATTCTACTTAGATGTAAAACAAAATCGGAGAGGACGTTTCATCAAAGTTGCAGAGGTATTGCTATCATTCATCAAGCGTTGTACCACATTTTAATTTATGTTTAATTAGATTGGTGCTGATGGAAGACGTTCGCAAATATTTCTCGCTTTATCAACAGCTGCCGAGTTCAGAGATCATCTCTCAGCCTTTAGTGACTTCTATTCATCCCTTGGTAAGAATAAAATACAATGTTCAGTCATCAATAATATTTTTGAATTTTCCAGGACCCCCTAACCCAGACAACGTACCAGAAGATGGTAAGCTGAAGAGCGAAATGATGATAAAAGATAATCGGCGATATTATCTTGATCTGAAAGAAAACTCCAGAGGACGTTTTTTGAGAGTTTCTCAGACGATAACTAGGGGTGGACCACGCAGCCAGGTGGCCATTCCAGCCCAAGGCATGATTGAGTTTAGAGATGCTTTAACTGATTTGCTGGATGAATTCAGTACTGACGAACATGCTTATAAACCTGACTTACCAGAAGGACGACATATGCATGTTGATAACAAAAATTTCTATTTTGATATAGGTTGTTGCTTATGGAACATCAGCAAGAATATTTCTTTAAACGTTTGATTGTTTTAGGTCAGAATAATCGTGGTGTGTATATGCGCATCTCCGAAGTAAAAACAAATTTCCGAACAGCTATTACTGTACCTGAAAAGAGCTGGCAGCGGTTCCGAGACATTCTGAGTGATTACTGTGACAAAATCAAGCAGCCAACTCAAGGCTCGGGAGGAGGTTTATCTTCTCAAGATCAACCACATCCTTTGGTAAGTTTGATACATTAGAGTTAGTTGACTTGTTCCCTGCATCTCGGTCTACAAGAATAAATAAAAGCACATTTTGTAGGTCAATGATATAATCTATAAGCTGCTTTCCATTTAACGTAAGGAGCTCCTCAGAGCTACCCAGAGCGTATGACCATGCGTTCCATTTAGTGGAGCTTCAAGCACCGATTGATATTCCCCTTGACCCTCGAGCACCACCCGTTTTATTGATGCATGAAGCACAAGTAGACAAAAGTCAAAACGCAAATACATAGTTTTTTGGCGAAAAAGTCAGCGATAAAGTAATTTCCGATTTCAGGGGCTTGGAGCTCTGGGGCTTCACACTCCTAAATGGAAAACGCCTATAGTGTTATGACAATTTTATGATTTTGGGGACAGAAAGACCTCGGTCGATAGCCATTTGAATTGAATATAATTCTGATTCAATAAACAACATTTATTATTATTATTATTATTATGATTTTGTGATGTTGGTAAATAATCATACTTCTGAAGTGATAATAATAATAATAAATGCTCTTTATTGAATTACATATAAGCATGTTATAATTCAAACAGCTATTGACCGAGATACTTTGGAAAATTTATCAAAATTGTAGTCCTGAATTGTACTGTATATCCCTGAATGTTAGTTAGTTTGTATGGTATGGATGTTTTTCTATAAGAAATTTTTATTTACTTTATTGATCGTATCAAATCAAATTCATTATTAGGAGTAGAGCTGTGCCGAGCACTGACAAAAAGTTCTCAAAAAAATGTGCTCTCAAGCAATAATCACTAATCTATCAATCAGAAATATGCTTTATTGTCTAAGACTAATGTTCTTATTGACAAAGCGTATTTTTACCAAAGTACAGTGCGAGTCTCTAAATTGAAATAAATTCGGTAAATCGAAGACAGTTTTTTTTACTAGAAATATGCTCGTACAGGTTCATAAGTATTTTAAATTGCGCTCTTTTTGATGTAAGAAAATGTTATACAGTGTGTCCCAAATTTTAGATATGACGTCATTGAGTATTTTTTTAAATAGCAATCTTAATTTCTTTAGGACTATTCCTAAAGGATATTTCAAGTTACACATGCTTACAAATAAATATTTATCAAACATCAACTAATTCGAAAAATTGAGGAATCTGATTGAACTCAATGATATAATTCAGTTTAAAAATGGCATGTGAAGAGGTATTTGTTTATCATTTTTTGCCAAACTGGGTTGATGTTGATAATATCAAACAAAAGAGTTGAATAAGAACAAGTACGGAGAGTACCATTGTATCTACCGAGGATATTTATTAGTTTGTCATTTTGTGAGAAACGTTTGGTGAAAAAATCGAACAAAATGCTGTGCTTAGGAGATAGGACAAGAACACAAAATGAAGTTATTCATTTATTCAGAGAGAAGTATCCTGATTCAGCACCTATATAGCAGAGTACCATATACAAGATTGAAAAACAGTTTAGGGAAAATGGGCATTTAAGAAAAACAAATAATCATCGTCAGAGTGCCCTCAATGAAGATGTCCAAATGAATGTACTCTTCTCTGTTCAGGTAGCTAGGGAACTCGAACTTAGCTAGTATTCACTAGTATTCAGTGACAATCCTCCAGGAACCCATCGAAGATGATCCAGATAGAACAAATGTGAACAAATTATGGATCAACTAGACAGAAATGTTGTAAACATAGAAAGCGTCCTGTTTTCTGACGAATCAACGTTTACATTAAATGGTGAGGTAAATCGTGAAAATTGTCTTTATTGGGCAGACAACAACCCACACTGGAAGGCCACACTCTACATAAAAAACTCAATGTTTGGGCAGGGATTGTTGGCGATCGAGTAATAGGACCAATTTTCTTCCAAGGAAATTTTAAAGGAGCTGGATATTTAGAATTCTTGCAGGAAGAACTAGTTCCGACTTTGGCTACTCTGGTTCCTGCTCCGGATGAAGCTGATGTCCTGAATAGAAACTTCTGGTTTCAACAAGACAGTGCGCCTCCCCATTTTGCAAGACCTTTCTGTGAGTATCTGGATGGTGTATTTCCAGACAGTTGGATTGTTAGAAGAGGACCTTTTAAATGACCTTCCAGGTTTCCGAATTTAACACCTATCGACTATTTCTTATTGGGGTACTTGAAAAGCAAAGTTTTCAAGACCAAACCGGGAAATATTCAGCAGTTACAAGAACACATAAGAAAGGAGTATTTATAGGCTAATTCCGCCGAAGTAATTAGAAATGTCCAAAACGAGTTTCAGTTCTGTTTTGGATATTGTCAGTTAGTAAATGAACAACATTTTGAGCATTTATTGAAAAAACATATTTGAGCTAATATCAGATAGATTCGTTGATCAGATTTCTTTATTTTCTAATTTAAATATCTTTTAAACAACGAGGAATAAAAATTTGATATTTGGTACGCATGTGCATTTTGATATACTCTTCAAGAATTGTCATAAAAAAATTAGGATTGCCATTTAAAAAATTGTCGATGACGTCATATCTCAAATTTATGACACGCTTTATAACATTTTCTTATATCAATAAGAGCGCAATTTAAAATACTAATCGATCTGTCCGAGCATATTTCTAACAAAAACCTGTACATGATTTACAAAATTTATTCCAAGTCAGAGACTCGCACTGTATACAGAGAGACATGATCAATATGTAAGTAGTAGAATGTAAAATGTAGATTTATAAAGATTGGTTCAAAATGGAAAGACATGGCATATAAAAGAATATATAATATTCTTGTAGGGAATGGTAGACTTTTGTACATAATATATCTTTACTGCCTTCCGGAATTTAGGTAAGTCATACATTTGCTTCAAAATAATTGGCAAATGATCGAAGATTTTTTTTTACTTTCAAATGTGGATCATCAATTTGTTTTGAATGTATTGGTCTTGATGCTTTATTCAATACCAGTCCAATGTTGCTTGAGCATTTTCTTGTGGGGTTTTCATGATCTTGGCTTCATCTCGATATACCTGAATTGCAGATGAATATTTCCCTAATATATAAAATTTCTCATAAGAAATGAATTGCACTCGTGCATAAAAATGGACGGAAAATTTACATTAATAAAAATTGCACTCAGTTATTTTCATATTTTGTAAAAGAGCCCAGCTCCTTCGGACTCGGACTCTTTATGCACTTGTGCAATTATTCACCTCTTTTAACTTACCTCCATTCAAAAATGAAAACTTTAAATCGAGTTGCGTCCTTCTTTTCAATTCGGTCTTTGATTACCCCTTTCATCAAGTGGCTAAACCTAACTTCTACTTGAGCTTCATTCCCCAATATTTCGCCGGACATTTTTTGTTGGTATCCTATGCCCTTTGAAGGTTGAATCAACTCCGATGCTTTTTGGCAACTCGTCAGTGTTATATGAATAACACTATGTATGTTTAGTGGCTAGGACGATGATAAAATAATGACTTCTTGTCAATATATAATGTAATGTCAGAACACTGAATAAACTATATATATATATATATATATATATATATATATATATATATATATATATCCCTGATTTTATATTTCATCAATAATATAACAGTCAGATCTTGATAAAATTATATAATTTTTATGAATTTCCTTCTCTATATGTATCTTCTTCGAAAGTCTAGTCTATTCTATCAAATACAAAACAAAACGAAAATGCACTAAATTATATACCTCCATTTTTTTCTCAAATTGCAATTGCTCCTTATTCAAGGACTTGAACAACTCTTTACTACTACTATTTGTGTGAGTGCATGAACAGCCTTTGGCAGGTTATACAATAATTTAATATACCTGTGATATACTACAGTCACAGTAGTTAATATACAAAAAGTATCTACCCTTTTATATTAATAATTTATATTATATCAGGGTGCCCACCAACCTGGAAAACATGGAAAACCTGGAAAAGTCAAGGAATTGATTTATGGGTCATGGAAGTCAGGGAAAACGTTAAAAAACGCCCATAGTCAGGGAATTCTATTTTCGGTCACCTAGAGAAATATGTAAATCTTGGCATCAATGTCAACTCAATTTCACCACTTCTGTAGTTTGAAAACACGATAGCGGAAAAATTCATGATAGAAGAAAAAATTCTAAAAAATTGAAGGAAATAGCTGAAATTGATTTCAAAGACACTGGCAAGAATATCAACAACTTCTTGCCTGTGAAAGATATGGATATAGTATTTTCAACAAAAAGGATGTTGTTGAAGTCTAAATGTAAAGAAAAAGATAAATTCGTTTTTTTGAAAGAATGTCTGAGGTTTTTAATTGCAACTGTAATCAAAAATTTTCAAAAGTTATTTTTAAATTATGAGATTGTTGAGGGAAAATCATGTCTTGATCCTACTTTGATTATAGTCCAAACTGTCACTAAGAAGAATGAATATTGTTCTGGAAGATTTGAATTTAAAAAAAAATTACTGCCAAAGAAGCAGAGGTACTCAAACAATAATTCAAAAAATTCATAAACTCAAACTCTTACGAAGTATAAAAATGAACATTTTGATTCTTAATACAATTCATTACTGAAAGATAAAGGTGAATTTTCTTAATTATGGAAGTTGATCAAATTAATCTTGATATTATCTCATAGCAACGCTTCTGTAGAAAGGGGTTTCTCAGTTACTAAGCAATTGCTTGTTAAAAATTTCAAATAGAGATCGCTTGTAGCACAAAGAGTTGTTTATGACAACATTATGTATGTAGGTGGTATCGAAAATATTATTAATGCTAAAATGTTGAGGTATTGCCGTCAATCAAATAAAAATTATAAAGAAATACTTGAAGAAAACTAAAGCTGTTTAAAGTGGTCGAAAAATTGAAAATGAAATAAAAATGTTGAAAATGAAGAAACAAAGAATAAATAGTACCTTGACTATAGAAACGATTGATAAGTTACAGCTCAATTTAGGGTTTTAGGTATATTCTTTTAATTTTTGGTGGTGGTTATACTTACCTCATATTGACATGTGGAATGTTTTACTTATTTCAATAAATTTGAAAGCCCCAAGACTTCATCATCGATAATTAACCTACAATTCTCTTCCTAAACATTCCCATTGGAAAATTGAAATTTCGTTTAACAGAAGAAATGATTTTTGTAATTTTTTTTTTAATAATAAGAAATTATGATCACTACTCAACGGATCTATATCTGATTCACTGAAAATAATTAACTTAACCATAATTATTATCCAACATAATTATCCGTTATTGGTCATGGACATTTTGAAAGTCAGACATGGAATAACTGGAAAAGACAGTGGGTATATTAGTTTATATCTATAAAAAATTTGTTCTTGTTTTCTATATGATTAAATGCACTGAAATTTGAAAATAGAAAAAATTATATTTTCCAACTTTACCGAACTGGTGCGGTAAAGTATCTCATTTCTAATCTCATTTCAGTACCTATTGGTAGTAGGTAAAGTAATTTTAGGTGCATGTGTATATTCAGTTATGAAGATACAAACCAGTTGAGTGTTTTGTATTCCATATGAACCGGTTTTGTAAAAAAAATACAATTAAAAACAGGTTATCAGGCCACCCCTGCCACTTCTACATTTGTGAATAGATTATTCTGAAATTTGGTACAGTTATATAAGCAACCAATTCGGAGTTCATTACATTACAATACAATATGGCGGATTTCCTGTGTTTCGGGTAATGCCTTCAACTTTGTTTTTTCAAATGGAATACCCTGTACATTTTTACTTATTCAAGTTCTACAGGTCAAAACAATTTCAAATTTATATATATATATATATATATATATATATATATATATATATATATATATATATATATATATATAGAAGTTACGGTGGTGTTTCCATGAGTGGGACATTATTATATTAGAGAGAAATAAAATTTTGGAAGGTTATGTTCTCATTGAATTTTCATAAAAAATGTTATCACTGTTAGTGACAATTTAAATATATTCAGGCCCTAAACAACTAAAATGCCAAATAATATGTACCGCGCTTAATGATCGATCAATCACATATTCACAATCTGTGTTTAATAATAATAACATGGCAACTCCATCCTTTAAATACAAATACCGTTTGATTTCAGTGGTTATAAACCCTCCTGACAGACAGGTCTTTGTCTGTCAATTGAAACTGTCATGACATAAGAGAAACCAACTCAAAAAAAAATACAATATTTTTTTGTTAATATGAGTTTGTAGGAAAAGTACGTTATGTAACTTTTATAACTTCTAGAGACTTGTTTATTTGGGAGTTTGTAGCCCACCTAAAATAACAACTTTTGTCGTTATCGTTATTTGTGCGACTGCGCAGTAAGGGAAAAGCTGGGAGGCAAACCAAATAACGATAATGACAAACGTTGTTAATGACGGATTGGAATAACGATTTTTGTGGTTATCGTCAACACAGAACAGAAATGTTGGTTCACGAAATGCATAGTTGTCACCATTTTCTTACTTCCAGTACGTATATGTACATAGAATTGAATACATCTTGAGATTGTAGTCTTATATTGATATTAAAGAAAACTTTTTGTCATATTGTCAATCTTTCGGAAACGTTTATTTCCTTCCTAAGGACAGCTATGAAAGAACAAATCAATAAATGGAGAAAAATAATGAATCTGTTTACATAACTTGAGTGAAAATAGAAATAAGCATAAAAAAATGTCATATATGATAAAAATATTGGACAGATAGAATTTGAAAATGAATGATTAGAAATAATCAATCTGGGTATATCAGCATTACTATAATTTCTCTCAATCTCAGTTCAATCTCTTCTTATCTCAGTTCAATTTCAAAACATAGGCGGTAAATTATTTTGGCTGTTACTCTCTTCATTGATTTGCAATATTTCTAAAAATGTTGTTTTCTATTTCGAGAACACTAACATTATCAAAACTCATTTTATGGTCAAATTGATTAACATATTGAGCCATTTGCACAGGAATTCTTCTACAATCACTCTTATGAGAAATTATTCTACCTTTCAAGAGTCTAGATGTTTGTCCTATGTATACTTTATTACAATCGTTCAAGGAATTTTATAAACATTATAATTTTGTGTTGCTTTGAGAGGAGATTTAAATTTTGAAGAAAGTTGACTAATAGTCCTAATGTTTATCTGTCCAATTTTGATAGTGGTTTATTTTATGACGTTGATCAATTTAGGTGTTAATTTTCTATGTGGTAAAGATCTGATGTTACCTCAGATGTAGTCCTTTCATTGAAAAGTAATTTTCCAAATTTTTTGGAAATGAATTTTCTATGAGAATATTTCTCAGTTCTTTCAGACTCTTAACTTTCAATGGGGGATGGGTACCTTTAACAACTCGATGTTTCATGATCTTAATCATGTTAAATTTCATTTTAGTAGGGTGATAAGAACAATAATTGGTAAATCTATTACTACAAATTTATTTTCTGTACCACCCACTAATAATGTTAATATCAGTTGTTCTAAACAAAAACTCTTGATGAATTCAATACCTTTGTCAATAGTTGTCAATTTTTGAGACATTAAAATTTATAAAGTTAAAAAATAGTTAATTTGTTTCATTATTTTCAGGTTGGCAATAATACCCAACAAGACACTGGGACAAGTTTAAAGTAGGCTAGCGGCCATTTTAGACTATTAGATTTATTAATATAACAAATTATAAAATTGGATAGGTACAGGCGTCGATTTTTCAGCCTTCCCACTTTCCCTTCAATTAATAAACGTGTGATTTTTTTAATGTTGAGGTGGAAAATCGACACCTGTCTAAATACTGATCAGTTCAAGGAGTTGGTTTTTTTGTGCAGTGTTACAAACACTATAAATGTTAGATTCTCTATTATATGTTACAAAATGATACTAAATTATTTATTCAGTTGTTTTAAGTTGTTACAGTAATAAGAAACTGGTTTTTGACTTTTGGGTAAACTGTAGTCAAGAAAGAAGCATATCAAAGACCTATTTTTTCATTTTTAGTAATTATGAGAAACCTGTAATTCTATAGGTTTGTTATATTTATAAAAATATAGCCAACTGCCATAATATTAAGATATGTTTTTGCATTTTTTGTAAGTATTGTACAACTATGCAATATCTAGGCTATTGTTTATTCAGAAGATCGTAATTTTTTTTGTTCAAGGTTTGATGGGCACCACTTTTACCTTGTGATCTTCATAATAACATTATGACACTTTGAACGCTGTCCTAGCTCTGTGATTGTTTTATCTTTTTAAAAAAAATATTTTATAATGTTGATGATTTTGTTACAGTGGGTAAAATAAAAATTACAGCATCTATCAATGTTTTGCTTTCAAAGCTTTCAAAAATAACCCTTTATACTGTTATATCACTTGTGAGATTTCTAGCATAGTTTTATTGTCAAAATATATTCACTGCCAATTAAGTGCTTAGCAAATTTTGACAATATTTTTTCAAGATCAAGGTCACATTTGTATAAAACCGCGAACATATTTAATAGAGGTATCTTATTTCTGATCTATTACCAGATGACTAAAAAACAATGTTTCAGAAAAATACGAAAATTAATGAACATATGGATGTGATCTTGTTCATTTCCTATTCTGTTGTGTAAATGCCAAAAGAAATTTGCTGACTAAAGGATTTTTAATTTTGCTGAAGGCATACCGTTGGTAATTTTGTCACATTGATGGTAATGAAATGTGTGATCTTCTTGTGGATAAATTTGGTGGCTGAGCTATCTTGCAAACTAATCTCGATTGAATACAAAATGGTCGAATAATTGAAAAAATTCAAATATGGGTTGAAATAAGGGTTTTTTGCTGTTGAAAATTAGGCTGATTTACTTGGATAGGATAACCTCACTCTCAAGGTGGTGCCCGCAAAGAAGAGTGTTAACTGGGAGATAGTGATTCTATTTTCACGGGTATAGCTCAGAATTATAATGTACATTCTATGGAAATATTGTGATTAGACAATTTTTAAATTATTCTTTATAATGAAAATTGTTTGTCATCAAAATGTTACAAAGTAACAAGAATTAGTTTTTTTTTAAGCAATGACAGATTATTTTTCATCTGTACAATATTTTTTATTTTTGTAGTACTAGTCAACTAAGGTTTTTATAGGGCATCAAGACAGTTTGAATGTTTGCGTTCTTTGCTAGAGAAGCTCTTGGAAGGCTTAAAAATGTGGAACTTAGAAATTTGCTGAAGATTTGTTAGACTACGCAACCAGAACCTCGTGTGTTGAAACAAAAATGCCTAGTCCAAAAGTTGGGTTATGATCCTTCCCACCTTCACGTACAAATTCTCAATCTAGTACAACAAAATATAACTTGATATTTTGGGTTGGGTTTTTTTTGTTTGTTTTATCATGAAACGAAATGTTCAAATACTCGCCCAATTTTTTTTTTTCAGAAATGTAAACTCGACAAAAAAAATAGCTTTTTAGTGATATAAATTATATATTATAAAATTTGATTAATGTTGCAAATTATGTATGTACTGGAATATTGAAAAGTTAGATGCAGGTCATTTATCTAGTACAGTTTTTCTGGTGTTTCACTGGATACAAAGTCTGGAAATGTCAGTTCAGTGTTTTAAAACCTATCAATAGGTCAACAGAGATGATATTTTCACATATGTATCTTGGACCACTTTGAAAATATGTTTTCTCCAAGTGTGAATATCCAGTAAAACATTGAGGCAGCATGAAGAATACAAACTTTCAAAAGTACAGGGATTCTGTCATTCAGTGAAAGAATTTGGTTTTTCATATTTATTTGTCAAATTGTACTTTTCAGAGTTTATCATTCTATTATGGAATTATTCATATAGAAATGTATAAAATTCTATTCATGTTTATTTTATATAAACATAAATGGAAGGTGGCTGTAAGCATGTGTCAATTTTTCCATTTGCAAAAGAACAGGGTTTTGCATTCTTTGCTTATAAAAAAATAATTGAACAGGAATTTGCAGACGTTTACTGAGTTGATGTAAGATGAGTTTCAACAGCTTTATTAGAATTAGGCTTCATTATTAAATAATGTACAGTGAACTTTTCGAATTGAATTGTTTTAGAAATTGGCCAATGATAAAATTGATACATAAATTTATTAATATAGATTAAGGTATCGTGTTTGAAATAAGAAAAAAATTCATTGGTATAAAACTAGATGTTATTTAAGTAGGGAATTTTACTTAAATTTCTGTTTATAACAATGTCCATTAACTTATTACTTGTACAAATTTTCAATAATTTAAATGTCAGTTATTTTGATCATCAGTATTATTAAGTGCCGGTTATATAACTCGTGATTTTTTAAATTTCAGTTTGGACATTGATATAAAGGCAAATTTTTTAGTAAAATACTGATGTTTAAAAATATAGACGGTATAGTTTGATAACAAAGAAATTTCACCAATCACCATGGAATTTGCAGTCTTTGGACGTGCTAAAAACACACTTATTATTTATATATTGAAATGTTATTTTAAAACATTATCAGTTACAAAAAATAAAAGATTTATAAATTTCTGTATTATACATTTTATGATCCTCAAGATGCGGAAAGAATTACATAGTCGAAAAGATGTTGAAGTCTAAATTGAAATATCAATAAAATAGGCTGTCAAAATGAAAAAAATCTAGAACTGCTTTCTTTTTTATAAACTAATGAGGTTATTGCTCATAGTAATTGGCCGTGGTGGTCGTGATGGTAGAACGTTTGCTTCTCTACCATAAGGGCGTGAGGCGTGAGCCCAGGACGGGTCTCGTGGGTGGCATCACATGTTAAAAATAAGGGTTGCTCTAAGAGTGCAGCCAATTGATGAGAAGTTATAACTCGTAACTCATTAACTGATAATATTGAAATGATTGAACCAACTGCAGACCGGTTTCGGGATGAAGTCCTTCATCAGTGCAGTCCAGGTTATCACGGTTGTATTCACGCGGGGGCCCGGTGCCCGTCATCGTTCGCCGGGATGAACACTGCAATCGCTTACAGGATCCACCACGGCAACAGATTAGAGAGCGTTCCAGAAGGACATTTCGGATGCGAAATGGTATACAAGGAGCAAAAAATGTTCCAGTGACTGTAAAACAGTCGAAAACAATCCTTTAGGAACTTCCTTGTTTGGATCAGGCGGTGTCCTGCTGTCTGTCTCTGAGAGCTCTTGCAAAGTTGTTCCTTCAAAGTAAGGATCTTTGCACATATGTCTGACAGATATAATTCAATATCTGTTGAGGTATTAGCCAGAGAAGTAGTTGTTTTCTGTCGGACATATGCCATACAATCTATACAAAGGTATAGTGAGTTCCTAAAGGATTGTTTTCGACTGTTTTACAGTCACTGGAACATATATATATATATATATATATATATATATATATATATATATATATATATTAGCTAAATACAAAACTAATAAATAATTCATATATGTTGGCAGCTGTGGCACACTTCCCTCACCATCAGAATCTTGTAGTATCAACGCGTCATAGTGACGTACTTGGACATGAATACAGAGTCGAATTCGAACCAAGCAACAAAACTGTCAGCTACTCTCATATACCAAGAGCTAGTCCGTCACAGTCTATAGAGAACGGCGGCCATGACATGTCTAACTACGTCACATTTCGTCACAAATGTGTCTTATGGAGATTATACTCTCCTAGCTGTTAAATAATGTTTAGTCTCCTTTTCGTATTGAAACTATTGAAAGCTTGTTACCGCTAAACTGACCCAAAACTGAATCTCTGCTAAAATATCTGTAATATTCGACTTCCGGCAGTGGTTGAGGTCAGACGGCGGTCTTGTGCTGGAAGTCAGGTTAATGTGTGTGATGTCCGCAGTCTTAAAGACGTGCATTTGATTAAATATGAAGTGTTTTGTTAAAAATTAAAAAGAGTAAAATATGGGATGCAGTATTGCCTAGAGCAAGACAACTGCATTCCGCTGATGAAACCTTGCTGTCTACGCCTCCGAGCAATAAAAGAAATAGAGGAGGCTTCTCTGTCTCTTTCTGGAAAGCAACAGACCTGACGTTGTTTACAAACATCTAAGCCCGAATCATGTTAAAACTGGGCATTGTCGGATATATCCGTTTGCACTCGGGGACCAGGGGCGCTATTCTCAAATGTCGATTACGCTATGTCGCATGCGACAAAGTATGTCCATCTCTTTTCAATGAACATTCGAGAAAGGCGATAGAAATATTTTGTCGCATGCCACATAGCGTATTCGACATTTGAGAATAGGGTCCAAGGTTGGAAATCCATTTTATATTCACTCTTAACTTGGCGATCATGTTTGTTTACGTCTGTTTACGACTTATTTATCGTCTTGTCAAATCAAACCATGGGCGTCGCAGCATGGTAATTATGGCATAATCCCGATTTTGAGACAAAAATACACTATTTGTTGAAATAGCTGTATAAAACATTGTTACTATTTAAGTCGACCTCAAAAACGATTACCTATCAATAATTAGGAAAAAACTTGTTGCAGTGTAGGTACACTGATAAGCAAACTCAACTCTTCTGTCTTGTTGGAATGTCTTTCGAGTACTTAAAACATAGCGTCGTTGAAACTGCAATACGAGCTATGTCACGAAACATTTATTTCACAGGAGACTGTAAAATCATGATAGGTACTACATCAAAATTTCTACGCGCGATTATTTTAAACTTTGATTTCCAAAACAATGACCGGTAGAAATTCTTATGTGGTAGTTATTTTTTTTTTGGTGTTTTGGCATCGACTGCTATGGTCATTAGTAGTTATTATCTACAGTCTTCTGTAAAATGAATGTTTCTGGACATATTGCTCGTATTGCAGTATCAACGACGATAGGTAGTTTAGTAATATTTTTTTACTTTGAATGTGTTGGACATGAAATTAACTTCACTGTTCTGCAAACTTGGCAGTTATGTGTGTGTGTTTGAAATGTATGCTATTTTAGAGGAATTCGTGATTGTGAAACCGATGATTTGGACACAGATGATACCAGAAGAAAATGTTTAAAAGTAGCAACGAGTACTATTATCCGTCAGATGATACAAAAAATTAGGCCACTCCAGTAAAAGAATAGAAGAATGCAATACAAAATTTTAATTTGTTTCAAACTGGACAGACGATTTACAATAAGCAAGTCATCGCTCCACCCTGTGAGCAAATCAAGACTACATCAAAATGGAGCTGTTGTTTGGTATGTCTGCAGAGATGTCTTCAGAGATACATGTCGACCCCTATTCAACTCATAAACTTTAATGACTCACCTGTTTGATGTTTGAGAAACAGAAGTAAAATAATAACTAGATGTGAAATTCTTGGTTTCCTTGTTGTTGTAATATCGATCGCTCCCTGAGCCTAACTCTACATAAGTAGAGACACTACTTTTTGACAGCTCGAAAACACTTTTTGATAATTTGCCAATACCAATAATCTAAATTCAGAAAAAACATATGAAAAAGAGTTGAAGAGGTATTAAGGCTTGTACTACACTTTGGATGAGTATTTCATTGATACACTTTCAACATAAATTTGAATGTAATCTATGTGTATTATAGTTTGTGTAAATTATTATGTGTATTATAGTTTATGTGTAAATTCTTATGTGTATTATAATGCATGTAATCATATATATAGTGTAGGTATAATGTATAGTTTACTGATGTGATCCAACAATTTGAATATATTTACTTTTTGACTTCAGCACTTTCATTTATTTATTCAGTATATTATTGTATGCTTTGTCAGCAAGAATCTAATTTTCGCACAATACAGTATTTTTGATTGACATCTTGACAACACTCGTGATTTCCAACCAGGCATGTTGTCGTCTAGAGATAAAAATATAACATGAAAAAAATGTATCAGCACGCCGCCACTGGTTCTAATCTTACATCCGAATATCATAACAATAACAAATCTCCCCCTCCGAACTTGGAGGTTACCCCTCACCAACAATCTATCAAAGAGGATAGTGATATGCAGCTTTCATAACAACGTGTGTTGTTTATATAGAAATGGCACCTCTATATCTTTTATTGCTCGGAGGTCTACGCCGGTTAAAGGCCGGATGAGAACGGATTTCTCGCAGCAGGGCATGTCCTACAAGGCACCGAATGTAAGCCGACGGACAAAAATTGAAGAGAGAGAGAAATATTTGTAAGTTTTTTCAATCAATTACCGTTTGGTACAATTTCGAAAGGCGATCTAGTACCAAAAAACTCTGGACTAATGAAAGGCGTCCCAAAACCAAGAAGACTACAAGGAGTGTTTGATTCCCATAAGACAATGGGGACACTAGTAGAAAGAGATGAAAGAACATTTGTGACGAAATGTGACGTAGTTATACATGTCATGGCCGCCGTTCTCTATAGACAGTGACGGACTAGCTCTTGGTATATGAGAGTTACTGCTGACAGTTTTGTTGCTTGATTCGAGTTCGACTCTGTACTCATACCCAAGTACGTCACTGTGACGCGTTGATGATACAAGTTTCTGATTGGCTAGAGCTTATTAAACCCTCCTTGTTTCTAGTCTTCTTGTCCCAAAACTCAAGAAAGTTGAGATATTTCAACTTCATCCCTCGATCGCGCGACGCGAAAATGAAAAACGCTGTATTAGTGTAGTTACCTGTTGTTGTGATTTTTGAGCCCTGTGACAGTTGTGACACTGGTATGGAATACTTCGCGCTAGAATATGTGGCGCTTGAGTACTCCAGAGGGGTCCATCCAAACCATCATAACATCAAAAATAGAAATCACAAAGCATCATAAGGCTACAGGGTCATATTAGTAAAATATAGAAATCGCAATGCAAAGAAAAGTACACTGTCATAAACGTATTGCAGCATAACGTAACACAGCATAATGTACTTTTAGACCGAATCATATTCGTAATCCATCATTTTCGCATTGTATCATGTCGTCACTGCAACATAACGTTATTACGTAGAATTCGTATTGGATAGAATTCGTACCTGATCATATTCGTATTGTGTAGAAATCGTATTCCAGCATAATTTGGATGCGCGCGCATCAGTCAGCTTCACGATGTTTCCCTGCCAGTAGTCGGTGGGCTGAGCCAAGTCAAAGTATTTATCGTACATTATTTGTAGTTAACAAATGGGAGAATTCATTTAAGAATTGTTAATGTCAGTTGCTTATAATAATATTATCTCTGTATTTGGGTTAGTTCTAGAAAGTCAACGTGCTGTTTTCCTAACGGTTTACAGGTTTTATCAATAAGAACAACACACCTAGGGACCAGCGTGTCGTTATTCTGATTGCACTTTAGCCTCCTGGCAAAAGATGGCGCTGGTGGCAATAATCTTGTAGGGTCACTGAATCTAGAAGGTCGTGTCGTCCTTACGGGTATGGCCAATGGGCGTGGTCTACTACTTGAAATAGTTCCAGTGTTCAAATAACCCACAAAACTTGCTCTCTAATTGGTGAGTTTGTGGGTTATTGGAATACTGGAACTATTTCAAGTATTGGACCACGCCCATTGGCCATACCCGTAAGGACGGCACGGCCTTCTAGATTCAGTGACCCTATACACTCTTGGATATTGGGGTGACAATCATAGAAATATAATCAACACATTTCTATGGAAAAAATTATCTAGATGCTATAGATAGAGTCCAGGATATTCTCCCAAATCCCTGATTCACGAAAAAACCGGAGTTGTTGAATTTTTACTCTTCATCGTTGACATAAACCTATTTTTTTGTTTGTTTGATGTACAGATGGCAAATCATCTAATCTGATGATGAAAGTTCGTATCTTTGTACCGCCATTAGAGTGACCAATCACAGACCGCTTATTGCCGTGCACTTTATTGTCGTCTGAAACCAAGGACATTGAACATTATTTTTTGTAGAGAATGTCCCGATCGACTGATTTTATGAGCCTGTCAAATGACGTCAGCGCGATGCCACCTAATGGTTTATCATATCTTTATACATATATTTATATTTAAATCAATATGGATTTATCGAGGGGCAATATACAAAAATATAAATAAAAAAGTTATTGGGTATAGCCCTCAAATTGTTGTGCAACCGTAGACACGTGTTTCGAGCTTAAGCTCTAAGAAGTACGTTAAAATCAAGTGCGAAGATGTACAACACTTGGATGTAAAAATAGAAACAAAGGAAGTCAACAACAGGAAGCCTCCGCGGCGACGTTAGTTGTTGCCTTGAAAGCTCAAGGTCTTCTAACCGAAGCCACAAATGTGTAGTTGGCTTCCTGTTGTTGACTTCCTTTGTTTCTATTTTTACATCCGAATATTCTACATCTTCTCACTTGATTTTACCGTACTGATAGAGCTTAAGCTAGAAACATGTGTCTACAGTTGCACAGCAATGTGAGGGCTATACCCTCAGATCAATAATTGATCTGAGGCTATACCCAATACCTTTTCTATTTATATATAGATATACAAACCCATACGGAAGGCATCGTGATGTCATCAAATAAATAGTGTTCAGTGTCCTTGACTCGAGAGTGGGTACGTCACGACGATTTGCAATGGCGCGAGAAAGAAGCCATTTTAATTTTTTCGACTTTAAATATATTTTTTACGATAAAAAAATTACCAAAAAAAGAAAATTGCCATTAGAGTTTTCACAAGCTGCAGTCAGTCCATTAAAAATATTTTTAAAATTTCGTGTTCCCGCCTATTGAATTTTTTTACAGTATGGCGCAGGTAATGATTTGTTAATATAGGCAAATTTTTGTTTTGATAGGTGAGTCATATGAGGCGTTGGGTCAGATGCTCTGCACATATACTCTTTGATTGTTGATAATTTTCAAGGATATTGTGGGGGTAGACTGAATGATTCACATGATAAAGGCTTGTTTATACCCTTGCAAATATTAGCAATTTTTTTGAGATTCCACTATTACGACGAAAAAATGGGGTAAATGGTGAATCATCATGTAATTTCTGGGTTATGTAGTAATATCTAACCTCAAATACTGAAATTGCATTTTATGATTCATCATTAACAGCAATTTAATCGCCAAACGAGTTGAATCGCAAAAAATGCGAATATTCGAAAGGGTATAAACGAGCTTTATGAGTTCTAAACGTTTCATTCCGGTGCTTTGATAGTGCGTTCTTAGCTTGATTTATCTAGATTAAATAGTTGAATGAAAAACGTGTTTCATTTAGCATACCCATAGATATATATTATACAGGGTGTTTCTTAAGTACGTGTAGAAAATTTAGGAGCGTATTGCTGACATCAAAATAAGAAGAAAAGTTCCTATAAAGATATGTCCACAAGTTATTCTTTTCTGAGATACAGAGTGTCAAAGTTGAATTCTTATTTCTATTTTATTGTGATTAATTTCAAATAAAATTTTGATATTTGGGTAAAATTTGGTATCGGGGAATATTTATTATTGTTTGTGTAAAAAATAAATTCTTGATAGAGGTCACTGCGAGCAACTGTTTTCGAGTTATTGAGATTTGAAATAATCGATGCAAGTGATTTTGAATGACAAGATTTTTTAATACAAAATAAATTCAATTAGAAATTAGTTTTTTCACAATCAACACAAAATTTGATTTTGTCATTGAAAAATCATTCCAGATACCAAATTTTACTCGAATATCACAAATAATTTGGCATTTATTCACTAAAAAACTTTGACACTCTGTATCTTAGAAACGAACAACTTGCAGACATGTGTTTATGGGAACTTTTTTCTTATTTCGACGTCAGCAACATGCTCTTGAAGTTTCTACATGTACTTAAGAAACACCCTGTATATACTGAGTATGATTTCTATGAGCATACCCTAAAAGCTCAGAATGTTGAATAGAAGTTGTATGAGTCTGAAGTGATGTGATGAGAAAATTAATGAATAAAATAAAAAACTAAAATGGTAACTCCATATGTTCCAAAATAACTGAAATGTTATTCAACATTTTTAATGCAAAAATGATTAAATTGTTATAGAAATTATTCCGTAAAATTCACAGTCTGATTTTATAATTTGTGAGTGTCAAATTTTACCAGTTGGAATTATCAAACATCATTTTATTTCAGGTGCACTTCGAACGTTTTTAATTTTAAAAATATCTGCATTTCAAAAAAGGTTTATGTAGGATGGCGTCAGTGGTCTGGCCTCCAAGTCATGTCGTAACTTCAGTGATCTGGCCTCATGTCATGTCATAACTTGATTGAAACAATGGTACATCATTAAAATCAGGGTTTCTTGAAGAACCCTGCATTCATGATTGTAACTAATCACGATAGATGACATTCGCGTTTGGGTCCAAAACCGATTGCTCATACCATTATCTCATACAATCCCGAATGTGTACGTAACCACAGTATTATGCTTTTAAGCATAATACTGTGACGTAACTATACCGGAGCAGCATAGGGTTCACGGGACTCTTTCAAGTTTCATCATCAGTAATAAGTGAATAAACCTTGAAAATAAACACATGTGTTATATAATTTATAATTCTGTTATGTTTACGGCATGATATAGATAATTAATTGAATATTCATTCTGAATTGTACAGGAAAATTTATACACTAGATCCTAATCAATGTTATCTTTGATTTTTTTCAACTGAGTTTTTTGCAACATAATTATTCCTTTAGAAACGATCTATCCACCAGTAAGGTGAATAAACTCCATGAAAATTACACTGAACGAATTGTTTCAATTAAATTCAAGTAGAGTTTGAAATAAAATGGTTTTAGTTAGCCTCAAATAACATTTGGAAAGAATATGTTCGAATCAATATAAAGTAATAGAAATAAAGGTTAAACATGAGAACTTACCTTTTGTGTATATTGCTTCTCTTGGTTTTGAAAACAAACAAAATCCTGTCCTTTCAAAAATATCAAGAATCTTTTTATACGTATTTTGGCAATTACTCAGAAAAGGAGAAAAATACAAATTAACCTGTAACCCAGCAAACACAGTTACATCACAGATGCATCGCAGCGATGTAACAATGTGACCTGCGAATCGCATTCTATGTCGAATAGACGTCGCTGCGATGTCGGAGGGATGTTATTTTGCCCCACTCAAGATTCATCCATGCGACGTCGCTGCAACAAGTTCTGCGATGTAACAACGATATATTTTCTGAGATGTAACTGCGATGTATACGAGATGATTCCATATTGATATCGCAGGTAAGTGAACATGTGACATATCACAGTGATGTACTTTTGTCACGCAGGGGTTAGGTAATACAAAGGAAAATATATCAATGAAAAAAAACTTTGGATGGAAAATATGTATTTAAACATTTTATTTTCAATAAATATAATGTACTCAAAATGAAACAACATTGTTCTAATCGAAGCATTTTCCAACAGTAAAAAATAAGAGAAAGATGGAAATGAACGCTTTGCCATAGTTTCAAGTGAAAAATTATTGTTACTTACTTTTATCCTGGGAACTATTCCTTGAAAAAGTTATTTTCACAGCTTTGTCACAGGATATTAAACATTTATTAAATTACTTGGTGCAACAAGCAATTTTTGGTTATGTTCAATGTTCTTCTTCATCTTAATCCTTTAATGAGCTATGCTTGCGCAATTTACTCAGAATCCACATATGTGTTATGCAAGAATCTGTCTCGCCTCGGCCTCTAACCGGCGTAAATAACACGGGCTGCATCAAGGGATGAGGATTGTCTTGCTCGAAGCAATATCCTCACCCTGGTCTATTGTTTGCTTACACTTCATGCACATTAGATATTAGATGGATTAAGACCTAATGGCAAACATTCACTAACATTTACATACACTTCATGCACATTATCTATAATGGCAGACATTTACTTCTACATTAACTTGATTTCCAATACGAGGCCGCCACGAGGCCGCCGTCTGACCTCAACCGCTGCCGGAAGTCGAATCTATGTTCAATGTTTATGATCGAGAAGCAAAATGAACGAATATAGAAATTTACGAATCTCAGGCGCATGTGCAATGGCGTACATTGTTAATATCGCAAAAAACACATATAAGATAACATCATCGCGGCGAGGAGACATTTGTAAAATCGCAACTGTGACATCTTAGAAATGACAAGTCATAGATTAGCTTTTGTACATCGCAGCGATGCAACGTATGTAATGTCGTACGGTTGCCTCATTGCTACATCTCAGAGATGTCATGTCACAGATGTATTTGCTTCTGTACATCGCAGCGATGCAACCTATTTGATATCGCCGTGTTACCTCATTGCGACATCTCAGAGATGTCATGTCACAGATGTGTTTTGCTGGGAATGTATTTGCAATAACACGTAAATAAATCAATACGCTCTACTCGCCTGCCGTGGCTTGGTTGTGGTTTGATTGGCGTGAAAGGACTTTCAGGCAGCCATCATTTTAAAATGTTACCCAACTTAAAAAAAAAATGCCAAGTTTCATTTTCAGATTTTTTCTCTCAAGTTATATAGGGACTTTCTCAATATCTAGCAGATGTAGTTCAATGTCCAGCGTGGCTTTTGCCGGGGAAGTAGTTGTTTTCTGTTAGATATTACAAAAAAGTAACTTCAATTTTATCGTAGGGTTTTTCCATTTCAAGACGAGTCATGTATTGATACAATTTTCAATTGAGAATGTTTCTCTTTAAAAGATGATCCTTTACGTTATGACGCGTTACGAATTCTACCGAATACGAATCTGATCGCTTGACGTTTTGATGCGTTGCTGTTATGATGGAATGATTTTGTGATGCATTTTGAGATTAATCTGCAATGATATTTTGATGTTGCAGCGTTATGACGGGATCCTTTGTGATGAAGTACGTTATGCTGATGTATATTTATGATGGATTACTTTATGATCCGTTACTTTATGCCACTGTACATTTCTATCTTGTACTGATATGATCAATTGCGATATCTACCGGTTATCGATATGATGGAGTAAATTTCTTCGCTTTACGATTTCTTTTCTGTACATTATGATGAGCTGGGGGTGTTACCCTCCAAAACGAACTGAACTTCAAATTAATAGAGCCGCTTTCCAATGGTCACAGTAAGGCTGGATTCCCACAGATCCGATGTCCGATGATCCGATGGTACGAAAATGTTCTGATTGGTTGAATTGGTAGGTGTGACAACAAATCAACCAATCAGAACATTTTCGTACCATCGTATCATCGGACGTCGGATCTGTGGGAATTCAGCCTAAGAAGCTCCGAGTAACTTCCTGTAACTTTTGAACTGATCTCACAGACCTGGGGTGCGATTGAGAACACTCGATCCGTATCGAGGTTGACATTGAATGGTTGAGCAATTATGAAAACCAAAACTAAAATACAGTGCAACTTGAGTCGACATTAGTGGTCTATACGGTAGGTGTAATTCAATTTCTTACTTCAGACCATTGGTATAGACTCAAATCGCATTAAGTTTTGAATAATATTAAAATAAACATAAAATTCGCTACGCATCGAGTGTCGTTCCTCGTCAATGCCAAAGAGCAAGGAGACCACACAACTCATACTTTTATATCTTATGATCATAAGATATAAGTATGAGTTCTGTAGACTAAACATTATTTTAACAGGAGAGTCTAATCCCCATAAGACAATTGGGACAAATAGAAAGAGATGAAAGAACATTTGTGACTAAATGTGACGTAGTGGACATGTCATGGCCGCCGTTCTCTATAGACAGGGACCACAGACCTCATAAAAATGAGGTCTGTGACAGGGACAGACTAGCTCTTGGTATATGAGAGTTACTGCTGACAGTTTTGTTGCTTGGTTCGAGTTCGACTCTTTACTCATGTCCAAGTACGTCACTAAGACGCGTTGTTGCTACAAGATTCTGATTGGCTAGAGCTTATTAAACCCTCCTGTTAGTCCTGTTAGTTTAGTCTCTTTGGTCAAAGAGTAGGTTATGTTATATCAATGTCGAGAGAGAGAGAGAACCCTACCCATTAGGGTTTTTTCACAGTAGGCGGAACGCGGAAATGTCATATTCCGCCAAAAAAGTTGACTTTCATTCAACAATTTACTCCGGGACCTTAAGCGTAAATCTAACGTTTTGATTGGCCTAAAATTGAAATTTGACATTTCGGCGATCCGCGTTCCGCCTAGTCTGAAAGCAGCCTAATTGATTTGACTGATAGATTGTCAGATGTCAGATTGTCTCGTGTCAAAACACCGACTAACCTTTAAAGGTTAAGTCGGTGTGTCAAAATAAAATGACTCCTAATATAAAAGTATTGGTTAACAAAAATTTAGGCCAATTTTGCTTCAGAAGGGCTTCTAGGTTTTTGTCGCAGCAAACTGTGGGTATAAATGAGGGCAAAAATACTCATTTTGGGTTCGAAACAGTCAAAGAGAGTGAAAAAGAACATAAAGGTAAGTAGATTTAATATTTTCAGACAGGCCTGTATTCGATGAAATTATGTATTTGTGTTTCTACATTCGCTTTTCTCATTCTTCAATAAGTAGAAGTGTGAAAGAGGCAAATTTGAAAATAGGTTCATTCAATTTTGTCAGAGATGAGGGAACTGATGAGACATGCCGTCAAAATCCATCATGAAAATAGTGGACTAAAGTCACTAAACGACGAATGACACTGAATAGGTAGGTACTGGAGAATACTGCACAATAAGGAAGCAACAAAACCAAGTTTATGATCCTCTTGCAAACTGCTTTAGATGGAGAGATGATAACTTAAAGAGGGCATATCCGCTAATTGCCACATAACCATGTTTCCTGATGATATCATGATTACAGTAGTTGTTTCTAATATTCTTAATTGACTAGTTGAAGATCATTCAGGTCATCGACACATTTGAATCCTGTTGTGACCATAATACTAATTTTTTCCCTAGTAAGAGCTTATGAAATCTTCCTATAGGAAAGATATACTAAATGAAATAGTAATGAAAGAAGTAAAATGCTTGAAAACTTCTTTAGATGGGCATCTATTTTGTCATTGCCTTTTCACATATCTCTCAAAATAATGTTTTTATAGGTCAGAAAGATAATTTCAAATGTATAAAATTTGTCAGAAGTAGTCTTTCCAAATGAATGCATCAACACAAACTATATCTGCAGGAGGCGTAGCTATAAAAGGTTTATAATGCCACATCTTTACAACAAATTGCCACTGTAGATAAATATATGTGTCAATACTTTTTGTAATAAAACTGTTTCTTAATAACAGGTAGCACAGGTGCTACTCTAATAGTCTACAAGTTTATTTGCATGGTAGGGCAATAATTGATTGGATTTCTTGAATTCTTCATCTACAATAAAAAATGAGGTAAGTAATGGACGCCTGTGGTGTCAGACAATGAGAACAAATGAAGATAAAATTTTACGAAAATGTAATTTTAGATTATCTTTTTTATGAAGTTATTCTGGTTTTGAAGGTCTTGAAATAAAGAAAACCGTATTTCTTGAATGCCCACGTTTCGTCAAATTTATTGTGGCATCTTCAGGGTAATATGAATTAGATTTATTTGTAAAAGAGTATTTTGATTTTAAAACATCACTTTGGCATGCAAAGTTCAATTATTTTGTTTCAATTTGAACGTGACTCAAACCTGATATGGCCACTTCCAAATTGTTTAACGTGGAAAACTCATTCTTATTGCCTTGAAGAAGTCAAAACAAGATTGACGAAAAGTTGACCCATGAAATATAGTTTTCTTTAATTCAAGTTTTAAACCTATAAATACCTTTAAACATACATACAGCGCACCCATAAACACATCATAAATGTTATTAAAATGAAAGAGAGCAACTAAAATAAATCATGGTAAGATACAATTTTTATGCTTTCAATTAAATATCTCATAAAATTCTTCAATATTGAAAAGTACATTTTCAATGAAGATCATATATGTCGGATCTCCTTTAAAGTTTTTACTGAAAGATCTTGATTCCTAGATGCCCATTTCTATAACCAAGTTATCTTCATCAGTATCATTTCTATACTAGTTGAAGAATGATAGTTGAGAAATATATGTCAAAATATGCTTCAATGTTAGGAAATGCTACTATTCAACGTTGATAGTTTTGTACATGAAATATGTGGAAAATTAGAT